>JASDDO010000006.1:234761021-236093733 GCA_030015575.1 Agapanthus africanus
GAGATTGCTCTCCATAAAGTTCCTTTGTATGGAGAAATATGCCATCTAGGGACATATCCTCGTGCCTCCTCTGATGTTCATTGTTCATCGAGGCAAGCACGATGCACTTGGCTCTCGCGCAATCTAAATCCCAGGTTTTGCGGATTTCCTTATCCGCATTACTGGATTTGGGACCAAGGACAGCAGGTGCTGTAGCGGTGAGGACGTACCCCAGTTTGTCATAGGTCAAAGCCATCTTGACATTCCGCAGCCAATCTTTATAGTTTGGCCCCGTCAGTATATTTTTCTCTAAAAGTAACTTAAGTCCAGTCATTTTCAGGGTCGCTGCAATTAGGAGAGAGAGAAGAAAACTCTTTAGCATGATGCTCTTGCAAGTTTAGAGTGGTTTTTAGTTTATCTAAACTGGATGGCTCCCACTGTTTCTCGAATCCTTCCTCAAACCATAAAAGAAGAATTAGCCAAGTCTATTCTCACCGTACAATACTTGCTTAACCGTTCAGCCAGGCTGGTGTCGATACTTCGAGGGAGGTTTTCCAACGCTTTCGCGAAGTTCCTTAATTAAATAACCTCTTTTCTCTGGGGGCGTAACCCCGCTGACACTTTTCTGGACACCTACTAGGTTTATAGCATTGATCGTTAAGTGACGAATATCCTGATAAGTAGCATATACTCACAGTAGGATCGGGATCCAAATATCATCGTATGATAATGTTGAAGGAATCCTACCAACATTCATCAAACTCCAAATGGTATGCATCTCTTTGCAAATTTCAGTTTCTTTAGAAATTCCCGATATTAGTTTTTGCCCCATGCTCTTATGACCTTGGCGTTAGGTCAAAATGTCATAAGTCACATGTCAAGTTCTATCCATCATTATCTTGTCAATTTGAACCCATCCGTATATATCCTTGACGTTCGGCCAAAATGATAATACGACTGTCCCAAACTAACTCATCTATCTATGCAACAAATGAATATTCAGCAGCTACCAAACACTATGCCTTGGCGTTAGGTCAAAATACATAGCTTGAATACTACTGAATACCCAGATGAAATGACGGAGGGCTACGAATGGTTTTGGAGAAACCGTGAACGTAGTGAACTTGATATAACCGAAGGAACCTGATAGCTTTTAAAAGGAGTGGTTAAGACTCCGCATTTAAAAATATCTGTTTTAAAAATAACCGAGTGGTTTCTTTTAAATTGTTCCAACGATTTAAACTTTGGTTTGTTTTACTTTGCATTATAGATAATGCGTCCCATCATTAACCTATCATTGCAGAAAACAACGAAAATACAACGTCCTCTTATGCCATCCGCATTCGCCACGGGGTCCCGTCATCACCCGTTAGGTTACTTAACTAACGACAGAGCGGGGGCTGGGCTAGCGCGGGTGTAAAACATAAGTGGCGTCTAAATAGCTATCATAAATATAGATATTTTACATTCGTCTGACGCAATGATATTCATTCCATAACACAGATAAACAATATTGGATTTGCAAGCAATCTGTATTTCTTTTGAGCCTGCAAGAAAAGACAGATTACACAGTTGTGATGAATAGCCGTTACCCCACCCTCGACCCCTACGGGTACAGCAAACTACCCACCCGGCAGTCTGTGTACCCCACCTTGGGTCAGTCCTAGGAGCAAAAACAGTAAAATGAAATAATACAACGGTGGCTACAACCGCAACCTGGAAGTGCCCCGCGAAAATAATATTACAACAAATTACATTTACAACAAATGAATTAATCAATAACCCATTGCGAACCCCGGCTATACACCACAACAGTCCAATACAGTTTATATGCACAAACAGATATAACCATTTCAGAAATGTGCAACCCCCTGCCAACCGACATACTAGCAGTTGGGGGAGGTTTACGAACACATTAAACAATCACAGATATAATCCAATACGCAAATACCGTACAATTCGATCGAATAAACAACATCAATATTGCTCCAAAATCTGCTCTGTTAAACAGTAACCTGAGCAATAATTAAATATTCCAGAAAACCCCAAATTTCACAGAGAAGCAACAGAAGAAAAATCGGCCGCTGACTCGCCAACTCGGCGGCGGAAGCGCGACAACTCAGTGGCTGAGGCCGCGGTTCCGCGGCGAGATGGTCGATTCAGACGACTGTTTTTCTTGGGTGTTCTACTGGTGTCATGTCAAGCTCTCTGAACTCACCTGAAAAATTTTCTGACATCGTTTTAAATTCGACAGAAACTTACATTTTTTTTAGGGTTTTCCGGCTTCGTTTTTCCGTTCGAAATTCGTACAAATTTGCAATCAAGTTATTTATTGTTTAGCGAGACTCTGATACCACTGTAAGTCGATGTAGTACACCCCAGTACTTGTGGGGAGGCGGATTTTACAAAAACGATCAAGTTTAAGGAACGAACATCGACTAACCGCTTAAATCGAAGCTAAACAAATAATAACCAAACACATAGCTATACTAAACTATAGTGTTAAGGGATTATACCGATCGAAACTAGTCCTTCGTCTTTGTGTCCTCCTTTGTTCTCCTCGACCTTCTCTAGGTAGTAGACGATCCACCCGAGAGCAAAACACCAAGCTACACCTCTCACTTGAGGTAACTAATCAACTTTGATTGCTAATCAAAGATGAAAGGATGAGATAGAGTGATGGTTATGGATGCTTAAGTCTAACTAAACCTTTGATCTCAACACATGAGGATTAAGGATTAGTCTCACTTGAAGATGAGAGCTTGAGGAGAGAGAATATGAGATAAGATAATGAGAGAAGAGAGAGAGTGTATCATAATATTATGAAGCATTCTTATTTAAGAATAATGAATAAAAGAAATGAATAAGCATGCTTCATAAAATATCTAGTGGTGATTCATTAGCATGAGTCATTAAGCAATAAATGTGCATTAATGAAATGAATGAATCACCACCATGACTCACTTTCTTATCCAAAAGAAACCTCCTTAGTCACATCTTCTAGAAGCTTCTCGTACAATTACGAGAACGCCCCTCCAATCCGCAAAAATACGGAAAAACTTTAGACTGTAAAAATCCAATAACCGGATACCAGTAACTGGCTTAAACTAAAGCCGACTGGTAAAAACTGTCCGAAAGTCGTACGTGCGTAAACGCACGTATGCGTCCGAACCCTTTGTCGCAAAACCATGCAACCTCTATATCGTTTCGCCTGGAGTAGGAAACTCTCTGTGTGGGACTCTAGAGACTCGACTACTATGCTGGCAGTGGGTTTAACCACAGACCGCAAGCGGCACTAGCTGTACGTAACGGTCCCCAGGTAGTTGTCGATAAGAAGGCCGATGAGTAAACCCATCCGAACTCCTACTGAGTCTGATGTGACAATCTCCATACAGTCCGGTCCGTTCGTCCAAGACTATCGCATATCGGGCCTAGGGGGGCGGCAAGCGTCAGTCCCCTAATAGCGGTATAAGTCGTGTCGGAGTGAAGCCCATTACACCCTGAGAAACTACTGGAAACTACCAGCAAATCTCGCTTGCCCTGGCCAGGGACTTTGCGTAATGGCTCTCTGACACAGCACGATATCTACTCCCAATACCGGGAGGGACGAATCCTGTCTAACCGCCACTGCCTCCAAGTGCTCGGGACTGCACCCAACTGCCACCTGTTTGCACGACTCCTTTGAGCCGTGGTAGGGTAGCAATCTAAGAACAGTGGGACACACTCGAGGCGAAGTAGCAGTGTCAAGTCTGCGGACTACGCTGTACTCATGTCACCTGGGAACTGTTCACTGACGACTGGTATCAAACCAACCAACTGTTCCCTGTGAGTCCTGTCCGGTGTACCCGTAACCTAACGAGCACCTGTATACTATCTCCAGTACGACGTACTGACGGCTGTGGGACAGACCATCTCCCCAACTGGGATGAGAAGCGTACACACTAGTCTACTCCGGAGTATCGATGCTCTGTCTCGATAATCCAACGACCAGGGACCTGAATAAGGATGTGCTTGTAGACTACCCAGCCCCCACTAGTGTGACTGCCATCACAACGCTGGTAGACAAGCAAGATCCTAAGAGCTCTATCAATACGTACACTCACATATTAAGATAGAAAAACCAAGTAGCATACTACCATGTTTAGCAAGACTGTTATATACATGTGAATATCCCAAGCTTCCATGAAGTAATATACAAGCTAGTATGATACAGTAATGGCCTTCTAGGGCATAAACACTAACATGCTAGCCACGCGTCATGCCTCGCCAACCACACTGAAGCTTCGAGAGCAGCCTCCAAGTCTGTATCGTCCGGCGGCGGCATCACTAATCCTTCGTTAGTCCCGTATTCAGGCCCTCGGCATAGGGAGCATGGGGTTCCTGACCGAACACGACGTCCGCAGCGAAGAGCGACTTCTTTTTCTTCTGCCCTCCGATCCGATGTGCACGTGGGATCGACTTCCGTTTAGCAGCCACCTTGGGACGGCGGGTCCCGATGTCCGCACCCACGCCAGACTCCGGTAAGGCTATAACCACTGTCTCCACTGGAGAACAGGGCGCTGGTGGTGCATCCGCAATATCAGGGAGCGGCAATCCGTGCGGAGGACTCTGCGCACGCGAGGGCCCGGTTCTAACCTCTTTTAGAGGAGCAACTACTGGAGTCCTAGGAACCAAAGGAGCGTTGCGGTCGCTGCCTGGAGGCGTACCCTTACGATCAACCAGTAGTCGCCTTTCCTCCTTTATAACGGCTCCTGTCGTATGATTGTACCAGTCTTTATATACATTAAGGAGTCGTGGAGCGCAGGCCGGCGCACTGATAAAAAAACGAGAACCCGTGTTCAGGCGCATGAAGTGATGTAACGCGTTCTCTATCCCTTCTTCATTGGCAGCAGGTTCCAGTAAGAAAGCTTCCAAGGGTACCCCTTGATCGTAGCCCAGTTGTTGGGCGAAACGATGTGGGTTATATCTCATGAAAATTGCCGCACCGTCCTGCCTGAAGACTAGGAAGCCCGATCTAATAGAATACAAGTGGAGGGTCTCCCGAGCCGTCAGAATTGAAGCTCCATCCTTAAAGGAGTCCTGTAATGGTCGCATCGCAGCGGTGGACGCTTTTCCAATGGTCAATACCTTGTCGATGAAAGACATCCCGGCTCCAACGGTGTGAGGACGAAGCAATAAACCCCTGGCGTTCCGTGGTGACGGGGTCACGATTGATGCGCCAATCAGCTGTATGAGGCGAGGGAAACCACACTTGTCGAAGAACGAGGGCCTTTTATGCATGCCGAAGACACCCGCCGTATGTAGCTCGAGCCACGACATAAAGTAGTGCATCGGGAAGACCACGTGCAATACCCCGGGCTCGTTAGCATCCGCTGCTCGGCTGAGGCCATGATATAGGTGCGCCAAGCCAGCAATCCCAACAGCCACCTTTACCCCGATGGCCATCCGGTGGGCTGGGTAAAAGACAGAGGGCCGCATACGATGAGAGTGCATTGGGATCGCAAACCAGCTCAGCCACAATCCAAGAAATCCTAAGAAAAAGGCCTCCTCATCCATTCCAGGGGCCGCAATTTCTGCAAATGACATAGTAGGGAAGTCCGGAAGGAAAAAACCCTTTTGATCTATCTCCTTCTCCGGTAGGTTATCCGCGCCTAAACCGAAAGGGTCATCCAGAGTGGCAAACTTGGCATCCTCTAATGAGAGGACGCTTGGGCGAAGGAACCGAGCGATGAAATCCTCAAAGTTAACTCTCCGACTCCCATGTTCGATAAAAAGAGATTCATAGATGTTCAACAACTTAATCAAGCTTGGGAATTGATGTTGAACAGCATTCTCCGGTGTGACCCCCCTTACCACCGGCCTAGCACCAAAGACGTACACATCTGTCGGGAGCAGCTCCTCATAATGTTCTCCCATGACTGGCAGACCGGATACCTCCGTAAACTCCTCCAAAGAGATGGACACTTCCAATCCATGGCAAGGAAAGTGTGGGTAGGAATATTCCACTGCTCCAGGAAAGCCTTGAACCACCAGGTGGGGAGCGTGGGATACTGGAAGAGGGAGACGTAGACCGCGGTGTACAATCCTAGTCTTATCAACTGCGACTTCTTCGTCGACAGGATGTACCGGGCCCATGACAGATAGCAATCGGGTGGCGGGGGATCAGACCAATGTTATATGATTGCCCCTAGGGTCTCGCCTCGCCCTGACAGATACGACGTCCTAGGATATCCAAGACCATAGGACGTTGGACCGGAACCGCATCCATAGCGGGATGAAGAAAGCTGTTCGCGGTCCAATCCACCATCTCCACGGCATACTGCACCGAGGGCGGGGTAGCATAATGAATCGCCGTTATGGGTTCTGACGGCACCGCGCATGTGAAGCTCCGTCGGCCCATGATGATCTGATTGTACCACGACCCCCAAAGGTGGAGACTCTTGTATTCCGGGTCGTACTCCTTAATCATGGCCAGGACTTCACGGTCCAAGGGCGCCTCGGGAAATCCCTCCTCCGAGCGGACGAACGGGAATGAAGTGTCTAGAGACATGATCGCTGCAAAAGAACAATTTAGACGTTAGTGTTGTAATTCCAATGCTTGGCGTTTAAAAAAGAAAATGCATTAATTAAATTAAAATTAATTAATTACACCACACTGCAGTGCAGTGGGTAGGAGACCGAAGGGGGACCCACAAAATCTGGATGACAATACGTCAGTTAATAAGACAACCTCATCATTGGATGAGATTGTCAGTTGGTCCCCCAGGAAAACATTCCCATTAATAAAAAAGGGGAAGAATCCTCCCTAGAGACAAAGAGAAAATCTCCTCTTTCAGAGCAAAGCTCTGTCACAGAGTGACACTTGTCAAACTCTGGTCTCAGGGAAATAAGATTCCTTAAAAAAGCACAGCTCTATGGTAATAATGGAAAGGTCCATCAGAAAATGTTTACACCTAAAAGAATTAAAATTTTTGGAATCTTGAAAAATCCATGAAAAACTTATGAAAATTTCTTCATTTTTCAGATCTAAAAGATCTACAGATGATTCAAAGAGCAAAGCTCTGTCCATGGGTTAGAACCCATGAATAAGATCTCTGCAGATCTATAAGTTTTTTAGAGCAAAGCTCTGTTTATGAAACCCCAATGGGGATCTCTTTAGATCAAAAGATCTGTAAGAGCAAAGCTCTTTGGTTAAGGTTAATTTAAGTTAATTTGATTTAAATTAATTTTACCTAAAGTTTCTAACTTTGGAAATGAGCAAAGCTCTGAAATTCTCAAGCAAGAGCAAAGCTCTGGTAATTAAAATCTTGAAGATGGTGAAGATTTTCTAAGGGCAAAGAGTCCTATTTATAAGGCGCTTGCGCCCCTTCAGTTCACCCCTTGATCCAACGATCAGGAGTTTGCCACCGCTGCACTCACGTGCGCGCCACGTGAGCGCAATGGTGGGGGGAATTTGTTTCCCCCAATCAGAGCAAAGCTCTGTTGAAATTCAAAATTCAAAATTTTGAAGCAACGCTTCAAATCCCGGGCGCAATGCGCCATGTGTCTGGCGCAGACGCATCAGCGCAGCGCCCAAGGCAGCGCACCCAATCAGAGCAAAGCTCTATTTTAAACAAAATTAAATGAAGCAACGCTTCAGTTGCGCAAGCACTGCGCTGCGCGACACGTGTCAGCGCAGATGCGCTAGCGCAGTTGCGCTGCGCTGTGCGCTGCGCGACACGTGTCAGCGCAGATGCGCTGGCGCAGTTGCGCTGCGCTGTGCGTTGCTTGACACGTGTCACGTTCTGGAGCATTTGCGCCAAACAGAATTAAAATTCTGAGAAATCTTTCTGTTCTTGTTAAAACAAGAAGATTTTCTTCTGTAAAACAGAAGCCCTTGGATCAAAGATCCAACGGTGAGGGAGATTCCCCAAATCACTCAGAGAAAGATCTCTTTAACAAATTTAACTAATTTATGGGCACTATAAAAAGGACCCTAGACCTCAATTCAGAGGCATCAACATTTTTTTAAAAAAAAGAGAACTCTGAAGAATTCCTCAAGAACAAAATGGTAAAAACCTTTAGCGAAAGAGAAAGTTCTCTTATGAACAGATCATAGATCTAAAAAGAAGATCAATGATCTTTAATTAATTAAATAGTGCTTTGCACTTTTCATGAACCTTTGGTTCTCTGAGATAAGAAAAACAAGAAAAACTTATTTTTCTTTGATCTAAATTAGATCAAGAAATCAAATAGTGCTTCGCACTTCTCTTATGAACCATCGGGTCTTGAATCTAAAAGATTCTCAAATTAATAGTGCTTTGCACTTATAAATCTGCACTGTTGCGCTCTTGGGCTGGCGCAAGCCACCAGAGAGTGCCACGTGTCAGCGTCTGAACCATTTGCGCTATGCGCTTTTGAATAGAGTTTTGCTCTCTGAAATTGGCGCAACTCACCAGAGCGCGCCACGTGTCAGCAGTGCAAGCGCAGCGCACTAGCGCAGCGCACTGCGCTGCATGACACGTGTCATCACCACGAGCGCTTGCGCTCTCTGATTGGCGCAAAGCGCCTGATAAATGCAATGCATTTCCTAAAAGGGCCAGGCCCAAATCAAAAAGACCAAGCAGGCCAAAATAAATTGCAAAGCAATAAAAGGGCAGAGCCCAAATAAAATTGATGCTCTGCATCATTTATAAAGGGCAGAGCCCAAAACAAATTGATGCTCTGCATCCTTTCTGGGCAAAGCTCAAATAAAAATAAAAAGAAATGCAATGCAAAAGCAAATAAAGTGTTGAACATTTTCAACTGGACTTAGCCCAATTTTGGCCGTAAGTCCTTAAATTAAATTGACTGAGCAAGATTGCTCTCTTAAATCAATTTACCTCCGGTTCGAGGGTACATCTCCGAACTCCTCTGACACCCGTCGTTGTAATCCTTCAACGACGTCAGAGAGGTGACGGGTCCCGACGACCACACACGTATATGGACTGCGGGGTCCTTAAACTCGTGGACCGAAACGTCCTTAAACTAATGTCGTACCGAAACGTCCTTAAACTAATGATGGATCACCACGTCCCTAAACTGGAACATGGACCACCACGTCCCTAAACTGGAACATAGACCACCACGTCCCTAAACTGGTGATAGACCACCACATCCCTAAACTGGAACGTGGACCCCTGCGTCCCAAAACTGGAATATGGACCCCTACGTCCCTAAACTGGAACAATAGAGCCCCCAAATGCTCTTTTGTCGGATCCAAACGATCCCGTTAAGTTGATCTTAGTCTCAAATCAGACTAACGTATCCTTAACAAACGTTTAAGTCGATCTTAGCCTAAATACGGCTAACGTATCCTTAAACCAAAACACCAAACCCAAATCTAAGTAAATACGGATTTGGACTAATCCGCGTCCTATGGGCGACGGCATTACTCAGTCTCCGTATACAATCCACGGGCAACCACAAACAAAACAAACACACACGACACGAAGTGAAATTCTGAAGAAGGAGAAAGTTGTTACCGCGATGCGGTAGCGTAATTAACTACAGGGGCTTGCGCTTGCAGGGAAGAACGTCCCCACAATCAAAAACCCCTCAAGCGAGGGGGAATTTGATGAAGTCTGCTACATCGGCCGCATCCGTCTAAACCTCCGATACACGGTGCCATAAATCAACTTGGCATCTTCGGAGAGGTGGACGGATAAAACCAAATAGCATCTGCCCCGAGTCTCAGCGTCAGGACCCCGCGGTCTTGTGCGCCGTCCTTCGGAGGGGAACAAGCTTCTCAATGCTTCTCTAAGCATCCAAGCTATGACTTATTTCTAGCCTATTTGTTTTGCCTTTTAAATTAAATCTTCCTAATTATCTTTTGCTCTAGTATGAGTCTCATACATCCATGTTCCATGTATCATCAACCATGATACATTCTCATACACCCATGTTCCATGTATCATCAACTATGATACATTTCTAATACACACACACACACACACACAATTATATATATCAAGAGAATAAAATGTAAAGCGAGCAATAATATTAGTTAATATATAAATATATCAAATATAAATATATATCAAATTATTAAATCAACACTTGATTCAATAATCTGGTTATATCATATATAACCGACTAATATCATATATATATGTATATCAAATTATCAAATCAACACTTGATTCAATAATCCGGTTATATCACATATAATCGACTAATATTCAATACACAATATCAAATCAACACTTGATTCAATAATCCGGTCATATCATATATAACCGGCCAATATCAAATATATATACATATAACAAATCATTGAATCAACACTTGATTCAATATCCGGTTATATCACATATAACCTAACCGATATCAAATATCGCGAGATTAGAATATGGTATCACATACTCGTATTTAATCAAGCTCCTACACATATCACCATATGTGCCCTACTTCGTTTCTCTTGAGCTAGGAAACCTCTATGTAGGACTCTAAAGACTCGTCAATACGCCAGCAATAGCTAATGATCACATCAGATACCCACAAGTTGTCAGCGGTACTAGCTGGACGTAACGGTTATCCAGGTATTGAACGAATATAAGATCAACAAGCAAGCTTGTCCAAACTCTTGTAAAGCCTATAAGAAACACTTACCGTACAGTCCGGTCTCTTCGTCTGATATGTCGCATATCGAGTCTAGGGGTGGAATCATCAGACCCCAGTAACTTGATAAGTCATGCCGATGTGTGGCCTATAACCGTTCGAGAAACTACTGATAATACTTACCAGTAAATCTCATCATCCCTGGCCAGCGACTTGCTGTTATAGCCAATCGAGCATAGCGCAACATCAACTCCCTATACCGGGAGAGACGAAACCCCTCCTATCGCTCACTGCCTCCATGTGACTCGGGACTGACCCAAAATCTACCTGTTTGCATGACTCCTTTGAACCGTGGTAGGGAAGAAATCAAAGCACAGTGGGAACCATACAAGGCACTATAACGATTTCGGGTCTATAGACTAACCTGTACAAGTGTCACCAGAGAACAGCTATCTGACGATAGGTATGGTACCATCTAGGAGTTCTCGGAGAGTCCTGTTCGGTGTACCCATTCTTTAATAAGCACCTGTGTACAATCTTTGATGTCAAACACCAATGGTTGTGGGATCAAACATTGCCCCATACAGGGTCAAGAAACGTACACACTAGTCTACTCTGGAATATCGATGCCCTGTCTCGATACTCACTCGACTAGGAACTGTTAAAGGATGTGCTTGCGGACTACAAATGACCTACTACTATGATCTGCATCATAGTCCTGGTAGTCAAGCCAACATCATAAGGGCTTTATCAACATGTATCAGAGAGACAGTATAATAATACAAGTGTACAAGTTAAGATAAAGAGCAACCAGATAGCATACTATCATGTCAAGCACAAAGTCCTCCATATATATATGTCCAAGCATCCACTATATCATACAATAATGGCCTCTAGGGCATACATATTCTTAACAATCTCCTACTTTCACTAAGGCCAGTTGTTATAGTATCTCATACTCAACATCCTAAAAAGTCTCTCAAACCGCGTCTGGAGGAGGGCCTTCGTGAGTGGATCCGCTGTGTTGTCCTTCGTGTCAACTCTCCTGACCTCGATCTCCCGGCGATCAACTGTCACGACCCGAAAAGTATAGAACATGACCGGCACTTAAATTACGAAACGCCTCGAGGCGTATGTAATCTAAGTAAGCCGAAACCCAGAAATCTAAACCAAGAAAAGTAGTAGAGTGAAGGAAAAACCAATTTAAATCAAGTAGTTTTGCAACATACGCCGAAATATGCATTTTAAAAAATCACAAGTCTTTTCTAAAAATTTCGGCAGAGTTTCCTTTATAAATACTGACCCCAAACGGGTACAAAACCAGAATAAGCATATATAATGAATAAAGGCATCCCCAAGCGAGAGCTAGCTCTTCGTCAATCGACGGTCACAACCACGCAAGCAATATAATATACAACACCGAAGGGCGAGGATCAAACTCAAAAGGAAACTCGAAACAGCAAGAAAACCATAGAAATACAACGCGCGACTCTAGGGTCGAAAGAATAAACATCACTGGTCTCTATCTCTGAATAAATATACAAGTTTGGTTGATGGAGTTTCTAGATACAACAGAATAAACTAAGGGTACAATAGTGGTCCTGATGCAAAAGAACCCACCTACTAGCAAATCACCTGGAAAGGAAGCAATGTGCCAACAAAGCCGTAATGAAACCTGTACGGCAAAACCTGCAAGAAACTGTGGCACAACGGGGGTGAGTTGCCAACTCGTGAATAGAGAACATCTACGAGCAGAAATCGCATGTATGACGCAATCCTAGGTCATACGATCAGTAATATCCTCAAATGATAAAGTCTGAAGCATAAAAAGGTGGCAAGGGTAAACATCAAAACATAAGTGTAATCCCAGTGCTCGTGTCAGTGCCTCATGTAGTAATGTATCATATGTATGTGGTATGAATGTAATGTAATGCAATGAGTGAGACAACTATTTTCTTTATTTTAATGGGATTTCTGTATGTATATAAAACGAGTATCCTCAATGAAATCAACAGAGAAATCCGTGTCAAGCATCGACACAAAACATAAATCCCAATATCTCAATATCTCAGGTTCCGGCTGCCCGGACTAACCTGTACCATCAAATCTCAATGCCTCAGTGTCTTAAATTTCAAATATCAAAATCTCAGGCTTCGCAGAAACGATCAGCCTATAACCATCTAATGACTCCGGCCGGTATCCTCTGGATAGCCGACGAGTCCAAATAATATCACCGGTAGGTAGTGCTTGTTAGTTATATGTATGCCCTAGAGGCCATTACTGTACATACGATGTATATTGTAGTGGATGCTAGGACATATATAGGGAGGACTTTCTTCCACGACATGATAGTATGCTATCTGGTTGTACTTTATCTTAACATGTACTCTGATTGTCTCTATATTACATGTTGATAAAGCCCTTAGGATATGTACTCGACTACTGGGACTATGATGAGATCATACTAGTGGGGCCACGGTAGTCGACGAGTACATCCTATAACTGTTCCTAGTCGAGGGTGTATCGAGACAGGGCATCGATACACCAGAGTAGACTAGCGTATACGCATCTTGACCCATATGATGGGCGATGGATGATCCCATATCCATCGGTGTTTGACATCAAGGATGGTGTACGGGTGCTCAGTGGAGACTGGGTACACTGGACGGACTCGCCGAGAACTCCCAGATGGTATTATACCTCACGTCAGATGGCAGTTCTCCGGTGACACTGGTACAGAGTAGTCTGTTGACCCGAGATCGTCATAGAGTCTTGTGTGATTCCCACTGTGCTTTGATTTCCATCATACCACGTCCAAGAGGGCGTGCAAAAAGGTGGCTTTTGGGTACAGTCCCGAATCACATGGAGGCAATGAGCGATAGGAGGGGATTCGTCTCTCCCGGTATAGGGAGTTGATGTTGTGCTGTGTTCGATTGGCTATAACCGGAAATCCCTGGCCAGGGTTGCTGAGATTTACTGGTAAGTGTTATCAGTAGTTTCTCAAACTGTTATAGATCTCATATCGATACGACTTATCGAGCTACTGGGGTCTGACATTTACCACCCCTAGGCGAGATATGCAACATATCAGACGACGAGACCGGACTGTACGGGAGTGTTACTGTTTGGATTCACAGGAGAATGTACAGGCTTGCTTGTTGATCTTCTGAGCGCTCAATACCTGGGTAGCTGTTACGTTTAGCTGACCGCTTGCAGCTTGTGGGTGTTTGATATGATCATCACCTACTGCCGGCGTATTGACGATTCTTTAGAGTCCTACACAGAGGTTTCTTGGCTCAGGCAAAATGGAGTAGGAGCACATATGTGATATGTACGGGACCGAGGATAATGCGGTATATGATACCGTATTGGATTCTCGCGATATGAGATATCGGCCGGGTATATGTGATATAGCCGGGTCATCGTATTAGTCGGTTATATGCGATATAGCCGGATTGTCGGATCAAGTGTTGATTCGATAATTTAATGTATAATAATATATATGATATATTAAATTACATTAACTAATATTATCTCACTAAAAGATTCATTTTCTCACGGGATAATACATTGATATATATGCGATATATGTTAATTGTATTATTTTCTATTGTTACAAAATATATTGTATATGTGATATATAATATTGTAACATGTTAGGGTTACAAATTTAACTATGGTTTAGGGTTTAAACTTGGTTAGGGTTTGGATTAGGGTTAGCTTTTGCATGAAGCTTCCATGAAGCTTCATGAAGCTTTGACTTTGTGGTTGCTTGATATTTTTGTGAGATATTATGTTAACCCAATCCAATCCATTAACCCTAGTTAACTCTCTACAAGGGTTAACTCTTCTCATGCTTAACCCTTGGTTAGATTTGTAACCACTACAATAATTCATTGTTCATCACAAAAGGATTAAGTTATAATCTTCATTCTTCTTCTTCTTGCTTGAGATTCTTCATGAAAAAGCTTTCTTTTGTGATGAAAGTGAGTGAGAAAAAGATTATAAATGAGAGTAAAAATCCTACTTCATCATCCTCATCTATCCTTTCCATTTAGATGAGGGTGTTCACATCATTTCATGAGTGTTAGCTTGTGTTAACGAAACTTCAAGGTAGATCATCTTTGTATCGAAGATCGGAAGCAAAGGTTGCATCATTCTCTTCGTGAAGCCTCTCGAGAGTCGGGAACACGATGATCGCAGCGAAGGGACCTCAACACGGAGCTTAAGAAGTGAAGGACCGGATCTACAAAGGTTGTAATCCCTCTCACTTAGTGTTAAAGCGTTTAACATGTTCGTTTTCGCCTAAACCCTAGTTTAAAGATCCGTATTCGGGTTGTTCGACACGGCTAAAATTTTTATCGGGCATGGTTGATGCCTCGTAGACCCTTGTGCGCGTGCCTAGCAACCCTACAGTGGTATCAGAGCCAAGCTAGAGCTTTAGGCGAAGTCTAGACGAAGTTTAAAGTCCGATCGAACCCGGAAAACCCGATATACCCTAGTTTCTGGAAATTTTTCAAAACTGTGATTTTTTCCATATTAAAAATACCTAAAAAATTCAGCAGGGAATTTTAAGAAATACTGTGAAGCACGTGCGTCTGATTCCACCAAAGCGCGGCAGAACCGCGGCACAAGCATGGCTTGTGCGGCGGTTCCGCGGCTAGTTAGTCACTTCAGCATTTGAAATTTGCACAGTAATTCTTATCTTTTAGTGCTGTATTTTCTGGGAATTTTTAATATTTATTCAACTGTTGAATTTTCTGGGTTGTATTGGGGATTCGATGATTCGATCGGGAACTTTAACTGCGTCTTTGTGTTTTGTCCGGATAACTTTTAGAAACTGTTAAAACGTTCGAACGGATATCAATAACTCACTTTTTCCCCAGTCGGAAATTTTTTCAAAAGTTGGATTTTTTCTCGTGTTTAAGAACGTTCTAAGTCGTGCAAGTAACGCGGTGGACCCTCTAGAAGACAACAAACCTTAACTCGATTATGTGACCGTCTTGAACTGCCTTTTGAACCTTAGGGTTTGGGGCAGTACGGCGTGCCACATGTGAGGCGTTGGCTTGACCCTTCTACGGCTGGACCATTGGTACTGTGGCATGTGATGGATGTTTTTAAACTGATTTCAAGTGTTGAGATATATTGGGGAAATCTTGGGTGTTTGATTATTCGATCGGAAAGTTTAACTTTGTCTATTTATCTGGAATGTGATACAATATTTGGAATTCACAGGTAGTTATGAGATAACTAATTTGAATATTATAAACATAGCAGTTTAGTCTCAAATGATCGGTTGCTGCGGAATTTTGATGTGATCAAAAGTCCGTCGCAATCATGTAGCGTACGCGGATACTCGCCGGGTAAACTTAATAGACAGCTACGCCCCATAGCCCTGACCAAGTGACTGTAGGAGAACCCCGTCGCCGAAAGCATCCGTTCGGGTGCTCGCGGCAGCGGTGTTCCGCCTTAGTGCACTTCGTCGACGGCATCGGGGGTGCGGCCGTCTACTAAAGTTTGCGACGAGCATTCGATCAGACAATCGGGAATCTTGTTGAATTGCCCGACTTGACATTGAAAAGAGTTTTCGATAATGAGACTAAAATGCGGGGTTTATAATTGTTAGGCATGTGATGTCTAAGGAATTCATTTGGTTAGGCATGCGATGTCTAAGGAGGTTGCGGATTCCAACTGTTGTAGTTTTACACTTTCTTTTCTGTGACCGTAAGCGTAGTATGTGGTGTATCGCCGGCTTCGTTGCTATACATCAACGACAATCGGGATACGCATACTTGCTTACGTTGATGATATGAGATATTATGTGTTGCTGTGATATGTTGTATTGGATCGTCGCGTTTGAATAGCCGGGGGTTTTATGTGAGATGAGAGTTTTTTCTTTTTCATTCATGTAAAATTCATTTGTATGTAATATTCTTTTATTGGGGCACTTCCAGGTAGCGGAAGATGTCACCGTTGTATATTATTTACTTTTCCGCATTAGGTAGACCCAAGGCGGGGAGCACAAGTAACCGGGTTCTAGGGTCCAGTGGGAGACCATCTCGAGGAGTCGAGACCGGGTCTCCTAACCCTAGAATTGGCAGTGTTACTTGCCGCTCTCGTAGGGGTCTAGGGATATGGATTTGGCTATTCATCGCGACCGTGGAATCCGTGTTTTATACGGGCTCGTATTGAAAACACGGACGTCCTAGTATATCCAATATTTCATATATGTTCTTCTGCTGCTATGTTCTGTGATGAGATTATATTACTGCCTGTGACGAATATTTATATTATATATATGAGATATATGTTATATTGCAGATTTCGTTTCAAATGTGATGCTTGCGAAGCATAATAAAATGGGACTTCATTAATGAGATTAATGAAATAAAAGAAACCTAAGATGTTGTAGAAACTTGTTTATAAAAACTGGTAGCTCTAGTTCTTGCTTTGCATAGCGGTGTTCCTTGTAGAACATCCAGCACCTTATTCGATAAGGAAAGGACCGAGATCCCTTCACCGGGAGTGATCCCTTTAGCAATAACTGGCAGATCCTACACACTCGGTTTGTCTTTTGATTGCTTCTATAGTTTCTTGCTTTGCATAGTGGTATTTGTGAAATATCCTGCACCTTATTCGATGAGGAAAGGGCCGACGATCCCTTCACCGGGAGTGACCCCTTTAGCAAAACTAGAAAAGCCTCAAAAACACTCCATTTAAAATCACTCGATTCTACAACGATATCAAGTTCATTATGCAAAGGGTTTTCTTAAAAACCTGTCGTAGCCCTCCGTCATTTCAGATAAGTAATAGTTAGTATTCGTGCTGCGTTTGTTGACCTCTGTCAAGGCGTAGTGTGCGGTAGCTGATTAGTGCTTATCTGTATAAGCATATGATGTGATTGATTTAGGGTAGTCATGCGACCTTGTTGACCTCTGTCAAGGGTCGTGCGGGTGGGTTTACTTCAATCAGGAAATGACGGGTTGAACTTGACTAGCAGCCTATGGTTTGTTGACCTCTGTCAAGGTCATAGGATGCTAGGGGTAAAATATTATTGGGAATTTCAAGTGTTGAAATTTGCAATGAGATTGCATACCTTCTATGAGATAGTTGGATCCCGATACCCGCTGCGAGTAAGAGTTACTCCTGGGAGAGTTTTATACATTACAATTAGCCGATCAAGTAGGTGTCTAGAAAGGTGTTAACGGGGTTACGCCTCTGGGAAAACGAGGTTTACTTAATTAGGTTCGTGCGAAAGCACGGGGGACCTTCCTCAAAGTACCGACACTGGCCTGGCTGAAAGATTGGCGAACTTGTAGCGTGTAATTAATCCCGGCTAGTCTTTCCTTTTAGGGTTTGAAGGAAGATTTGATTAAAACAGTGGGAGACATCCTGATTAGATATATTAGATAACCAATCTAATCTTGCAAGAGCATACGCTGAGTGTTTTCTTCTCTCTCTCTCCAGGTAGCGACCTTATCACGCCTTAATCAAGATAATAAAACGGATATATTGACCGAACCCGCTTGTTATACTGAGCTGGGGAACGTTGGTCCCGCTCCAACTTATAATTGTTATAAGACAGAGCAGGAAATTGGGGAATACCAGATTTCCCGTGCCGCCCAAACGAAGAAAGTGCATGTTGATGGATCATCTTCGGGTGTGTTCATTACAGAGAACTGAGAACGGGTGATAAGTTTCATGAGATAGAAAACGGTGCAAGTGTTGCAGCCAAGTCTGTTGGTCACTGTCACCCTGTATTACCAGAATACATTGATTCTGAACAAATGTTATTAGATACCGAACCTGATATACAAAATCATATCAGTCTCTTTATTAGTAAAGAAAGGATATAATTTTGTATTGTTGGATAATGTTTTGAACATTTCCTATATCAAGAGTTGATCGGTTCAGGCACGTTATCTAAAAGCATTGACGTTCTAAATCAAACTACAGTTCTTAGTATACAGAACACACACAAGAGGAAGTTCAGAAATGAACGAATCCTTCTAGAGGTATTGTAGACTAGGTCATATAAATGCGACCCGACTAGCTAAGTTACATATAGATGCATATTTAGATTAGTTTGAATTTACATCTTGTGAAACTTGCCGGTCATGTCACAAAGATAAGATGACCACAGCTCTGTTTATTGGAAACAGAGAAAGAGTTAGTGAACTCTTGGGATTGATACATGCTGATATATAAAGGTCCCCTGTCTACACATGCCAAGATCGGTTCTTTCTACTTCATTACATTCTCTGATAATCTCTCAAGATTCAGACATATGTTTCTGTTGAAACACAGGTCCGAAGCTTTTGAGATATTCACAGAATATAAATTAGAAGTAGAGAACCAAAAATGGGTATAAGTATTATGTCCTTTGATGTGATCAAGGAGGAGAATACTTGAGTACGGAATTCCTGGACTATTCTAAAGGAGAATGAGATTCTCTCTCAGCATTACTCCTCCGTATATACCACAGCACGTCGGTGTATCGGGGCGGAGCAATAGCACCCTATGTGATATGGTGTGCTCTATGATGAGTACTACTGAGTTTCCTATTTCCTTTAGGGAGTTATGCACTTGTGAAGTTGCATACCTATTGAATAGGGTTCAAATCAAATCAGTTGCCTACCACTTCATATGTGATATGGAAAGGGAATAGCCCATATCTTAAGTTTGTTAAGATTTGGGGTTGTCCGGCCTATGTCTAAAAGCAAAATCCGGACAAGCTCGAGGCAAGGTCTGTTATGTAGAACTGGAAATGTTCCAGCTATACAAACTGCAGCTGATGATTTGGTAGAACCAAAGAATTCAATAGTTTCCAACGAACCTCAGCCTCTCCGCCGATCTAGTAGGGTTTCTCACCCACCTGAGAGATACTTCGGTTTCTCTATGACAGTGGGAGAGAGGATTGCATCATGAGATGATGACCCAACTAGTTTCGAGCTGGCCATCAGGAGTGGGAATCTGTAAGAATGGCTGGATGCTTATCGATCTGAGATGGAATCCTTATACACCAACAAAGTATGGACTTTGGTTGCTTTATCTGAAGGGTTAAATCCTCATCAGGAGCGAGTATATCTTGAGAAGATTACTTGGTGTACATGGAAAAGTTGAGACTTTCAAAGCTATGCTTAAGTCCATCCAGATCCTACTTGCCATGGCTACATACCATGACTACGATATCTGGTGGTTGGGTGTCATGACTGCTTTTCTAAATGATGTTTTAGAAGAGAACGTCTATAAGTACACAGCCAGAGGGCTTCGTAGACAGTGGGTGCAGCGGAAACGTGTACAAGATATTTTATATGATAAAACAGGCATCGCGGAGTTGGAACATCTGTTTTGATGTGGTAGTCAAAGAGTTTGACTTCATCAAAATGGTAGATGAACCTTGTATATACAAAAAGGTAGTAGAGAGTATGGTGGAGATCCTTGTAGAGTACATGGATGACATACTCTTGATAGGGAAGGAGTTTCCTATGCTACGCACGGTCAATCTCCGCTTATCACAAGAATTCTCCATTTAGGATCAAAGTGATACCTCCTAAATCCTGGGTTTTGGATCTATGAGATAGATCTAATTGGATGTTAGGACACTCACTAGTTGTAGTGAGATGGTATCAATCGATCCTGAGGAGAATCACTGGAAAGGTTCCAGGGTGATAAGGACGACTGAATGTCAGTCGCAGGCATTGTCTTTACCCTCAGTGGAGGGACGGTATGTTGGAAGAGTTCCAAGCTAGATACCGTGACATACTAGACGATTAAAGGCAAGATACATCGTTACCAAAGATACTACCAAAGAGGCAGTCTGTATATATATAAGTTCATAAGATGAACTTCGTTCCTACCATTGTGTGACAATGGAGTTGTGGCTTTAGCCAAGGAACTACCGTCCCATCAGAAATCCAGATATAATTCTTAGGCAGTATCACCTGATCATGGAGATGGTTGATCTCCAGGGAGATCGAGGTTAGGAGAGTAGACACAGAGGACGACAGTGCGGATCCACTCACAAAAGGCCTTTTTCCCAGTAGAGACTATTATGGGATGGTTGAGTATGAGATACTTCAACCGCAGCTAATTGTTGGGTATGCGATACCACAACAGATGGCCCTAGTGCAAGTGGGAGATTGTTAGTTATATGTATGCCCTAGAGGCCATTACTGTACATACGATGTATATTGTAGTGGATGCTAGGACATATATAGGGATGACTTTCTTGCTCGACATAATAGTATGCTATCTGGTTGTACTTTATCTTAACATGTACTCTGATTGTCTCTATATTACATGTTGATAAAGCCCTTAGGATATGTACTCGACTACTGGGACTATGATGAGATCATACTAGTGGGGCCACGGTAGTCGACGAGTACATCCTATAACTGTTCCTAGTCGAGGGTGTATCGAGACAGGGCATCGATACACCAGAGTAGACTAGCGTATACGCATCTTGACCCATATGATGGGCGATGGATGATCCCATATCCATCGGTGTTTGACATCAAGGATGGTGTACGGGTGCTCAGTGGAGACTGGGTACACTGGACGGACTCGCCGAGAACTCCCAGATGGTATTATACCTCACGTCAGATGGCAGTTCTCCGGTGACACTGGTACAGAGCAGTCTGTTGACCCGAGATCGTCATAGAGTCTTGTGTGATTCCCACTGTGCTTTTATTTCTATCATACCACGTCCAAGAGGGCGTGCAAAAAGGTGGCTTTTGGGTACAGTCCCGAATCACATGGAGGCAATGAGCGATAGGAGGGGATTCGTCTCTCCCGGTATAGGGAGTTGATGTTGTGCTGTGTTCGATTGGCTATAACCGGAAATCCCTGGCCACGGTTGCTGAGATTTACTGGTAAGTGTTATCAGTAGTTTCTCAAACTGTTATAGACCTCATATCGACACGACTTATCGAGCTTCTGGGGTCTGACGTTTACCACCCCTAGGCGAGATATGCAACATATCAGACGACGAGACCGGACTGTACGGGAGTGTTACTGTTTGGATTCACAGGAGAATGTACAGGCTTGCTTGTTGATCTTCTGAGCGCTCAATACCTGGGTAGCTGTTACGTTTAGCTGACCGCTTGCAGCTTGTGGGTGTTTGATATGATCATCACCTACTGCCGGCGTATTGACGATTCTTTAGAGTCCTACACAGAGGTTTCTTGGCTCAGGCAAAATGGAGTAGGAGCACATATGTGATATGTGCGGGACCGAGGATAATGCGGTATATGATACCGTATTGGATTCTCGCGATATGAGATATCGGCCGGGTATATGTGATATAGCCGGGTCATCGTATTAGTCGGTTATATGCGATATAGCCGGATTGTCGGATCAAGTGTTGATTCGATAATTTAATGTATAATAATATATATGATATATTAAATTACATTTACTAATATTAGCTCACTAAAAGATTCATTTTCTCACGGGATAATACATTGATATATATGCGATATATGTTAATTGTATTATTTTCTATTGTTACAAAATATATTGTATATGTGATATATAATATTGTAACATGTTAGGGTTACAAATTTAACTATGGTTTAGGGTTTAAACTTGGTTAGGGTTTGGATTAGGGTTAGCTTTTGCATGAAGCTTCCATGAAGCTTCATGAAGCTTTGACTTTGTGGTTGCTTGATATTTTTGTGAGATATTATGTTAACCCAATCCAATCCATTAACCCTAGTTAACTCTCTACAAGGGTTAACTCTTCTCATGCTTAACCCTTGGTTAGATTTGTAACCACTACAATAATTCATTGTTCATCACAAAAGGATTAAGTTATAATCTTCATTCTTCTTCTTCTTGCTTGAGATTCTTCATGAAAAAGCTTTCTTTTGTGATGAAAGTGAGTGAGAAAAAGAATATAAATGAGAGTAAAAATCCTACTTCATCATCCTCATCTATCATTGCCATTTAGATGAGGGTGTTCACATCATTTCATGAGTGTTAGCTTGTGTTAACGAAACTTCAAGGTAGATCATCTTTGTATCGAAGATCGGAAGCAAAGGTTGCATCATTCTCTTCGTGAAGCCTCTCGAGAGTCGGGAACACGATGATCGCAGCGAAGGGACCTCAACACGGAGCTTAAGAAGTGAAGGACCGGATCTACAAAGGTTGTAATCCCTCTCACTTAGTGTTAAAGCGTTTAACATGTTCGTTTTCGCCTAAACCCTAGTTTAAAGATCCATATTCGGGTTGTTCGGCACGGCTAAAATTTTTATCGGGCATGGTTGATGCCTCGTAGACCCTTGTGCGCGTGCCTAGCAACCCTACAGTGCTCCCCTGCCAGGCTCACCGAATACAACTCGAACTTCTTGCCCCGGGTTACCTTACCGGGCCCACCATGTACCCGAGACGGTTCATCCAACTGCTCGAATCGGATCTTGAAATCCATCCGCAATCATGAAAACTCATGGTGGATGACTCATACATCATGTAAAATCGCACTTTTCATTTAAAAAGAGAGAGAAAGAAGTTTATAAATGTTCTTGCGGTTTTCTCCAAATCCAGAAAATCTCAGAAAAATCCGAAATCCAATCATCAATAGCACGTAGACAGTGAATATAGGCATAAAACTCCATAATACGGCATAACAGTGAATAATAATATGCATGAAGTAGCAAGTAATAACTGTTGGAGATAGTGCCCTCATAGTCAATTATTGGATTGCAGGTACGTGATTGCAATGATTGCGGAGGACCTATCCCGGTAGGACAGTCTTACTCGAAATGATAGTATGCTATCTGGTTTGCCTTTATCAGTCGTGTACATGTTCAGGTGACTGATTGCATGTTACACTTTGATAGAGCCCTTAGGATCTTGCTTTACTACCAACAGTATGATGGCGATCATATACGTGAGAGTTGGGTAGTTTATATGCATATCCTTAATTGTGGTCCCTAGTCGTGGGAGTTTCGAGACAGGGCATCGATACTCCGGAGTAGACTAGTGTGTACAGTCGAGACCCCGACGAGGGGCGGTGGCCGGTCTCACAAGCCACTGGTGTCAGTTGGATCACCTAAGATGTATACAGGTGCTCATTGGGTTATGAGTACACCGGACAGGACTCGCCGGGAATCTGCTAGTTAGTATTATATCTACCGTCAGATAGCAGTTCCCTGGTGACATGTGTACAGGTTAGTTCATCGACCTGAGGTCGTCATTTGTCTCGTGTGAGTTCCCACTGTGCTTTGATTTCTACCCTACCACGGCTCAAAGGAGTCGTGCAAACAGGTAGCTTTTGGGTACAGTCCCGAGCCATATGGAGGCACGTGAGCGGATCGGCAGGGGATTCGTCTCTCCCGGTATTGGGGGCGAGGTCGTGCTGTGTCTAGGAGAGCCATTACACAAAGTCCATGGCCATGGCAGGAGATTTACTGGTAGGTACTCCAGTAGTATCTCAGGGTGTTATTGGGCTTCACTCCGACACGACTTATACTGCTATTGGGGGTCTGACGTTGCTAGCCCCCTAGGCAGATATGCGATACTCATTGACGAACGGACCGGACTGTATATACATTGTCACTGTTAGGCTCAGTAGGGTTTTCGGAGGAGTTCGCTCATCGGTCTCCCTTGAGTTCGCTCCTCGGCCACCCTTGAGGTCAGTCCATGGGCAGCCGTTACGCATTGCTAGTGCCGCTGACGGTTTGTGGTTAAACCCACTGCCAGGGTACTGACGAGTCATTAGAGTCCCCCACAGACAGTTTCCCAAGTTCGGGCGAAACGTTGTAGAGGCCGTATGGTTTTATGGCAGGGTTCGGAAAATGCACGTGCGTTTACGCACGTGTCAGTTTTCGGGCAGATGATACTGGTCGGCTTTGGTTTAAGCCGAATCCGAGTATTATATTGAGTAGGTATAATATCTTTGTCTCAGTTGCATTTGTATTCGGTCGTAATATAAATGCGGGTATATTTATACAGTTTCGGGGTTATCCTGAAAGTCATTTCAGGATCACTTTTGGAAGTTGCCAGTTTCCAGTTTTCTATCAGCCGTCTTTTAACATTCGGTTAAAGACGGATTTATCTTTTCTTGAGATGAGTATGGATTCTTCTAGAAGTTTCTAGAAGAGGTGACTAGGATTAATTGGTGTTGGATTTTCATTGGTTGCTTTAAAGGTTCAATTAATGCATAATGACTCATGCTTTGTAATTAAGGTTTTTTGTTTTCCTTAAGATATTTTGTTCATAATATCTTATGCTTGTGGTCACCTCCCTCCTCCTACGGTCACCTCCCTCCATCATATAAAGAGGCCGGCCCCCTCTCCCTCTCACTACACACACTCTCACTTGAGTTTTCATTTCGGTTAGAAAAGATATGATAGTATTTGGGGTGCATGGAATTTCACAGTCCATTTCATTCCATCACCCGATTTCCACGGCAACTTCATTAACCAATCGTCCACGGATTTGGACGAAGTGAGACAAAGTCATCTACTCATTCTCTACATCATTCTTGGTCGTCTCTTTTAGCAAACTTGACGATCGAGTTGCCTCGAGTCAGAGGCGGGAGCCCGTTTAAAGAACCGATCATGTGGTGCCACCTCGACAAAGAGATCGGCGATCGACGAGATCGGAGCAGCCGCAACGGAGCGTGGGATGATGGTTGAAGAACGAAGGACTCGGATCGTTCGGTATAACCATTCTACACTCTTTTCAGTATGTTAGTTTAGCAATAATGGAAGATCCGGGTTAAAGTATACGATAGCGCCAAGTTAAAAGTTTTTGTTCCGCATTTGGCGTCTGTAGACTGCCGGGGCGCTAGCGTAGACTTACAGTGGTATCAGAGCCTAACCATTTTGCTATACTAACTTGTGCTAACGCGTTCAAAACATCGATCCGACCGAAAATCAAAAACGACAAAATTCTTGCACGACAGTTTCTGTTGATTTTAAACGGTGTCGAAATTAATTTCTGGATGTCTTAAAAATCCGTGCAGGGAATTCTAAGAACGACGAAGAAATTTGGGCACGTGACTCAATGATACCGCCGCGGAAAGGCGGTCAAACCATTGGTTTGACCGCGCTTCCGCGGCCAAACATTGAGCTCGTGGCCCCAAATTTTTCCAGTGGGTTCTTGGTGGGATTTTGTGGTTTTTGGTATATAAAGTTTTGGCCCAGATTTTGTTACTGTTCACCAGTAAGCTGTGGGGCCCACTTTTTAATATTTGGTCTTTGGTCGATCGAAATTTAAACACGTTAGTTTACAGTGCTTACATTATATCTCCGACCGGGAATGTCATTTGATCGGTAAACCGCGTCCGATTGCTATAGCTCTTTTAGACGGGTTTGCGAACGTGACATTCGCGTTGATGTTCTGTGTTGTGCTGTAATGTTGCGGATTTGTCGTGGTGGATAGCAGTGTGCAATGATAGTACAGTTTGAGTTTATTTGTACATTTGATATTGCGGGACGAGCGTCCAACTTGTGGACTGCCGTCACTGCCTGTTGTATAATATTCTTTTTTGGGGCACGACCAGGTTGCGGTCGATGTACCTATTGTACTATTTTTCATTACTGTACTAGGTTTTGCCCCGAGACGGAGTGCACGGATAGCCGGGTTCGGGAGGGCAACGGGTCCGCATCTCATGGCTTTGAGAGGCAGAGGGGCCCCACTTCAGAATTGGCAGACTATTCGCCGCACTTGTAGGGGGTACAGGTTGACCCAAGGGGGGGTGCTCAATTTACCGGATTCCGTGAAGTGCCGGGTGTTCCATTCACTATGCTGTGGGGACTACCTCGCTTCAGGTTTTGGCGGGTAACTTGCCGCACCCGTAGGGGTCTAGGTTTCATTGCACAGGCTATCCACACGACAGGGGAACGTCGGGTTTCAGCAGCGGCTCTGTGAAACCCGGGGATCCCAGATATCTGTATTGTTCTGTGATGCTTATTACTTTTCTGTAATGTTGCATACTATCACGCCTGGAGCGATTATTGTATATTGGTTTATATACTATTAGATGTTGTATATGTTTTACACCCGTGCTAGTCCAGTCCCCGCTCTGTCGTTAGTTAAGTAACCTAACGGGTGATGACGGGACCCAGTGACGAATGCGGATGGCATATATGTACATTTTATTTTCGTTCTTTTCTGGTGTGATCGATTGATGGGACTGCATTGATTCTGATCAATGCAAAGTAAAAACAAACCTGTATACAGTTGTTGGAACAATTTAAAAAGTGTTATTGCAAAGACGTTTTCTTTTGTTATGCATAGCGGTATTCAGTGGAATATCCTGCACCTCATTCGACGAGGCAAGGGCCGATATCCCTTCACCGGGACTGACCCCTTGGGCAGAAGTTTGCGTCAGAGTAATAACTTCACTATAGTCGATTACATGTTGCTTTGCATAGCGGTATTCAGTGGAATATCCTGCACCTCATTCCACGAGGAAAGAGCCGAGATCCCTTTACCGGGAGTGACCTCTTTAGCAAAAGGTTTTCGCCACTATATTTTAAAAAAAAAGCTATCAGGTTCCTTCAGCGATATCAAGTTCACTACGCTAAAGGTTTTTCGCCAAAAACCAGCCGTAGCCCTCCGTCGTTTCTTATGGATGGTCAGTAGTATTCAAGCTATGTTTGTTGGCATACGTCAAGGCATAGTGTTTGGTAGCTGCTGGGTATTCATTTGTTGCATAGATAGATGAGTTGGTTTGGGACAGTCGTATTACCTTGTTGGCATACGTCAAGGGTATGTACGGGTGGGTTCAAATTAACAAGATAATGACGGGCAGAACTTGACATGTGACTTATGATTTGTTGGCATACGTCAAGGTCATAAGAGCATGGGGCAAGAAAATGATATCGGGAGTTTCTAAAGAAACTGAAACTTGCCAAGTATGCGCATACCTTCTGGAGTATGAATAACGTGGATGCATTCCATCACGTTAACATGCGATGAGAGTTGGATCCCGATTCCTACTGATGAGTTGGTTTACTCTTCGGGTGATCCCGATTGATTCTTCTTTAGGTTTGGAGGAGAATTTGACAGGACAGTGGGAGGTTTCCGGATTAGATAAAATGATGACCATTCTGATCTAGGTTAGAGTGCACGCAGAGTGTTTCTTTTCTCTCTCTCTCTTTGGCAGCGACCTTTGACCGACCCTAGACTATGACTCAGTGACCAGGTTGACCGAACCTTCTTAAAATACTGGCTTTTGGATTGTCTGAGTTGCATAAGTCATTGCCACTCCTTCTTTTACCCTTTGAATTTCTCAGAACACCCGTATTACTACGGATATCCACTTCCATTGGATAGAGCCATCGTATGGTTATATACGAACTCGAAGGGACTTCTTCGGGGATGGATCCAGGTTCAGGAGAAATAGAATTGGTTTATTCAGTTGTCTTTTATTATCACCTTCTCTCAGGTTGCGAGTACTCCTTGGTTTAGGAGGGTACACCTATTATGCTTACTGGATAGTCTTCTTCCAAACCATAGGCTGGTGCCGAACGGTAGGGAAGGAAGAAAACCAGTTAGCCTAACGATGGTGTACAGAAGGTAACGACTAAAGACAAATAAAGGGATTTGGAGAGATGGCAATAAAATATACGGTTGAAGTCATGAATTGGATTATGGAAGAGGCATTGCTATGAATACCAGGATACCCCTACGAAACATTTTTATGTTTCAGTGCATTGTTAAAGAAAAACTGTTTTCCCGATTAGACACTTACTCCAAGGGTATGTATTTACCAGGTTTCATTCTCATATCTGTATGGTTTTACAGATGATGAGTGGGAATAAGATATTGGGAATTAGGTGATCATCCTCATTATATCGGAATTCGTTGTAATTGGTGATATTTGAGGAAATCGCCAGGGTACAGTTTTCCACCTACAACGCACAGGTTTTGAGTTGTTAAACTCAGCGGACTTATACAGAGTATTGTATGTTGTCCAGTGTCCATCAGGACAAAGGGGTAGGTCCTCGTACTATGTTCTGTTTACTTATAACTTCTCTAGTATTTAGACAAGTGTTTCGTAGAAATACATGGTCTAAGTTTTGAGAAGTTGTGGGTATAAGAATAAAGTAGAGAACCAAGTATCACAAGTATCGGGATTCTTCAAAGAGATCGAAGATGTAGATTCTTGTGATTGGTATTCAGATGATAGTGATGGTTTTGAGAAACGAGTTTTCTCTTTTCAGGTTACTCATAATTGGATGGATTCCTAAGTTGAGTAATGCTGATTAGCCTTTTTCCATTGAGTTGATATGCACTGGAGACAGCTGCATAGATTGAATATGGTTCCAATTAAATTAGTGCCAAAGTTTCTATATTGGATATAGAATAGTTCGTACCTTAAAAGAAATTAAGGTATGGGGAGTTGTCCAGCTTATGCTTAAAACCAGACTCTGGATAACTCAGGGCACGTTTCTGTAGTGGCTGTTTGTGGGTTGACCCTGGCTATGACGAGGGTTGATATTCTACCATTTGGAAGATCAATAGTGATATTGTTCTTGACTCGCCACAGTTTTAGTAAAAATGGATCTTTTTCAGAAAACAGTAGTGGGAGTATGGTAGAACTGGAAGTGATTCCAGAACCGCGAACGATTACGGAAAATTTAATAGGACCTATACATTCAATCAGGTTTGACAGTCCAATAGCCACTCCGCAGATATGGTGGGTAACCTCAGACACCCGAGAGGTACTTCGGTAGGCTCAAGGACGGTGACAGGGAGGTTCTTATCTACCAAGACTTGACACTACTGTTGTTCCAGGCTATGAGACCCGGTAGGAGGGTTGTCGTAGTCAGTGGGAGCAGCGGAAGCAAAGTGGGCAAGATGCTTATATCTATTTATAGACTTGAGCAGTTATAGCGGAGATTGATCATCTAATTTTGATGTGACAGTCATGGGTTTGACTTCAATCAGAATAGGGGATGGATCAGTTAAGAAGTAAGTAGGGTGTGATGTCATGGTATCTGGATGACTTACACAGAGTAGGAAGTAAAATTCCTATACTACGATCAGTTGTACTGTGGTCGTCACACAGTTGTTTCTCCAGACAGGATATGGATATAATATTTGACATTCTGGTTTCTAGATCTATGGTTTTAGATCTGGATTTGGGTAGTTTCCCAATGTGGGTACTTTGACAGATATTCTAATGGTTTTTGGAATAGTTGACTCCTAGCATGGTGGTGTACCTGCAGATGATGGAGTCACCCTCTCTAAAGGTGTCGTATAGACTAAAGTGGAGAGGGATGTGCATGATTGGCAGATCACTTGCTTAGGCAATTGAGTCAATCATGAGATGTCAAGTACCACACCAAATGTTGGTTTTGCACTAGATGCAATAAGTTTGTATTAATCCAATCCTGGAGAAATATAAGGAAGCAGTTTTAGAACATTGGTACATGTTCTACGGATTTGATGACGGCAGCCTCTTTCGGGAGACGGTTATCATTCCAGGCTTCAAAGGTGACATGGATGACAGAGTGATTGTCAGAGTTATAGTTTTCCCTCTGACGAAGAGGGACAGTATTATGGACAGGTGGTCCAAGAGGATACTGTGGGAAGCAAGGTGCCCGATACTGATTAGGTTCAGTGATCGATTCAGTCTAAGAAGTTTGGATATGGAGTTCATTTATGAACTAAGGTCCCATCAGATATCCAGACATATTCTAAGACAGGTACTACTCAATTCGGGAGATGGTTTTCTCCGCGAACTTGAGATTAAGAGAGATACAGAAAGAAACTTCTAGGCGGATCCACTCACCGAGGCTATTTCTCGAACACAATAGTTTTACAAACGGGCTTTGTGAAACTGATTAGTAGAGGAGTTGGATGTTCGGTTTCACACGGGCTGTGAGTAGTCGACATCGCAATATTAGCCTTGAGTGCAAGTGGGAGATTGTTGGAGATAGTGCCCTCATAGTCAATTATTGGATTGCAGGTACGTGATTGCAATGATTGCGGAGGACCTATCCCGGTAGGACAGTCTTACTCGAAATGATAGTATGCTATCTGGTTTGCCTTTATCAGTCGTGTACATGTTCAGGTGACTGATTGCATGTTACACTTTGATAGAGCCCTTAGGATCTTGCTTTACTACCAACAGTATGATGGCGATCATATACGTGAGAGTTGGGTAGTTTATATGCATATCCTTAATTGTGGTCCCTAGTCGTGGGAGTTTCGAGACAGGGCATCGATACTCCGGAGTAGACTAGTGTGTACAGTCGAGACCCCGACGAGGGGCGGTGGCCGGTCTCACAAGCCACTGGTGTCAGTTGGATCACCTAAGATGTATACAGGTGCTCATTGGGTTATGAGTACAACGGACAGGACTCGCCGGGAATCTGCTAGTTAGTATTATATCTACCGTCAGATAGCAGTTCCCTGGTGACATGTGTACAGGTTAGTTCATCGACCTGAGGTCGTCATTTGTCTCGTGTGAGTTCCCACTGTGCTTTGATTTCTACCCTACCACGGCTCAAAGGAGTCGTGCAAACAGGTAGCTTTTGGGTACAGTCCCGAGCCATATGGAGGCACGTGAGCGGATCGGCAGGGGATTCGTCTCTCCCGGTATTGGGGGCGAGGTCGTGCTGTGTCTAGGAGAGCCATTACACAAAGTCCATGGCCATGGCAGGAGATTTACTGGTAGGTACTCCAGTAGTATCTCAGGGTGTTATTGGGCTTCACTCCGACACGACTTATACTGCTATTGGGGGTCTGACGTTGCTAGCCCCCTAGGCAGATATGCGATACTCATTGACGAACGGACCGGACTGTATATACATTGTCACTGTTAGGCTCAGTAGGGTTTTCGGAGGAGTTCGCTCATCGGTCTCCCTTGAGTTCGCTCCTCGGCCACCCTTGAGGTCAGTCCATGGGCAGCCGTTACGCATTGCTAGTGCCGCTGACGGTTTGTGGTTAAACCCACTGCCAGGGTACTGACGAGTCATTAGAGTCCCCCACAGACAGTTTCCCAAGTTCGGGCGAAACGTTGTAGAGGCCGTATGGTTTTATGGCAGGGTTCGGAAAATGCACGTGCGTTTACGCACGTGTCAGTTTTCGGGCAGATGATACTGGTCGGCTTTGGTTTAAGCCGAATCCGAGTATTATATTGAGTAGGTATAATATCTTTGTCTCAGTTGCATTTGTATTCGGTCGTAATATAAATGCGGGTATATTTATACAGTTTCGGGGTTATCCTGAAAGTCATTTCAGGATCACTTTTGGAAGTTGCCAGTTTCCAGTTTTCTATCAGCCGTCTTTTAACATTCGGTTAAAGACGGATTTATCTTTTCTTGAGATGAGTATGGATTCTTCTAGAAGTTTCTAGAAGAGGTGACTAGGATTAATTGGTGTTGGATTTTCATTGGTTGCTTTAAAGGTTCAATTAATGCATAATGACTCATGCTTTGTAATTAAGGTTTTTTGTTTTCCTTAAGATATTTTGTTCATAATATCTTATGCTTGTGGTCACCTCCCTCCTCCTACGGTCACCTCCCTCCATCATATAAAGAGGCCGGCCCCCTCTCCCTCTCACTACACACACTCTCACTTGAGTTTTCATTTCGGTTAGAAAAGATATGATAGTATTTGGGGTGCATGGAATTTCACAGTCCATTTCATTCCATCACCCGATTTCCACGGCAACTTCATTAACCAATCGTCCACGGATTTGGACGAAGTGAGACAAAGTCATCTACTCATTCTCTACATCATTCTTGGTCGTCTCTTTTAGCAAACTTGACGATCGAGTTGCCTCGAGTCAGAGGCGGGAGCCCGTTTAAAGAACCGATCATGTGGTGCCACCTCGACAAAGAGATCGGCGATCGACGAGATCGGAGCAGCCGCAACGGAGCGTGGGATGATGGTTGAAGAACGAAGGACTCGGATCGTTCGGTATAACCATTCTACACTCTTTTCAGTATGTTAGTTTAGCAATAATGGAAGATCCGGGTTAAAGTATACGATAGCGCCAAGTTAAAAGTTTTTGTTCCGCATTTGGCGTCTGTAGACTGCCGGGGCGCTAGCGTAGACTTACAATAACTGCAATGTCTAAACTGGCATATAAGGCAAGTACACTAATATTATGTCGAAACTACCAGCTAACAAGCTATGTCGATGAAATAGTATTGTCTATAGTGTACGTGACATGGCAATTACCGATGCTGATGTGTGTGAGCCGGCAAGTAAGTGTACGTGGAACATACGCATCATCGGTAATGGTGTTGGTGTCCTAACAGCATGATATCAATAATGGTATATGAAATCACAATATAAGTATGCGATGCGGAGCGAACAACAATAATGTGCGGGGGCTGAATAATAAACACAATGATAACTAATCTGCATTTAACATAATTATAAGTCATACAGTAGTGCCTTTTGAAATAATACGAATCGTGGTGTTTTGAAAATAAGGGCTACAGTGTTTTTAAGAAAAGTTGCGTCCTTTGAAATATTCATAGAATCCCTTGGCCTGTCTTTTAAGATACCCACGATTCGTTGGTTTTGAAATAGGTAGGAATCGAATCTAGTCTAACAACTACACTAACTATAGGGCTGAGCTAACAGGCTAAACAAAAGGTAAGGAAACCGCTAAACATCTGAGTCGACACACACACACACACACACACATATATATAGCAGTCGGTGATCCCGCCTCAAGGTATTACAGTCGATACAATATCTATAATATGATCTCCTCAAGTCAAGAGTGCGGATCTATCATCAATATATAGCTCGTACGTAAATCCGTCGTACGACATCCCAAATCTGGGTACGGGTCAAAGTCACATCAATCGCACTATTCATCTGGTATCATCTTTATCAAATACCATGATCCGGGATAATGACCTACGTCTAGTACAATACTGATACCATCTAAGCATATGCATGCGCGTGTATGAAACACTACGTCAAAGGACCCGCTAAAACATCATGTCGTATCTCAAATACGAACCCTGTCATATCACCGACCTCAAATCGAATCTCATCGACTCATCTCAAATCCCAAATACTATCCTCAAATCCAGTATATGAACACATAGTCCCATACCCATGTGTAAATATACACATCCACATATACGTACAGGTAAAAGAAAGAATGTATGCAAGTATGTGTGTGCGTGTGTGCGGGTGCAACCTCTGCTCTAGGGTCTCGCAACTAACACTTAAATCAATCCAAGAATACCTAGAATTCATCTTTATCATCGAAAAACTCAAATCAACATATAAATAATATATGTGTGTATACGTATTCGTATACATCGCCACGAACTGCGGGGGTGCTATACGCCATCCACCCGATTTCCCCCGTATATATAATCTACTCACATTGCTTCTTGTGTGTCGGTGTCGATGTCGCTTTCATCTTCTTCATCGTATGAAACCTACGTGAAGGTATCTACTAGGATAAAATAATCGCAAAAGCATATGAAAATCAAATCGGAAAACCAAAACGACACGCTAAGGCCTATAGGTTAGAACCTATGGACTACGCTTTCAACACCATCAAACAACCCTCGATATCGTTGTACAAACGTCAAGTGATCGAGGTAAAACGCAATACGCAAATCCAGAATTCAAAATACGGAATACGGAAAAACAAATCAAAACAGCAACTTAGGAAAAAGGCCCCAGATTCTACCCTAGGTCAAATTGGACAATTTTGCACATGCCAGGGGTCTAATCTATAGATGTAGGAGCTACAGAACCAAAACGGGGCAAATCCACCCTGGTCTGGCCGCAAATTGCGGCCAGAAAGGATTTAATTGCGTCCTGAAAGAGGAGGTAGGGGATAGGGTTTTGGGTGATGGTTCCTAGGTGCCTGCATGTATCACTGTTCTTGCAAAAATATTTTCAGGTGACCCGGGTGTTAGCAGATTTCCTAATACAATCACAGAATCCACAATTCTTCCGATATTGGGTTTCTAAATCCGTATTCCGAGTTTCAAGTCTCAGGTTTGGGTCTTAAATCAAGCACTAGGGTGTTTGTGTAGCCTCTACTGAGCTCAATTACACATCAAAACTCTCAATTTCCATAAAGCCTAACTAGAATTTTCAAAGTTCACCCAAATCACACAATATCTGTTCTAATCTAACATGGATGTAAAAGCAATGAGAAAACTAAGCTAATGGTTCAGAAAATACCTTATTTGGCAACTCAAGAAAATTCTTGAGTTTCCCCAAGTGTCCAAAATACAAGCTTTCTTGGTCTAGTGTGTTGCTTGAGGGCTTGTGCATCTTTTTAATGAAATGGGTGATGGGGTTTGAGGTGTTTATTATGATGAAATGAAGGGGTAGAGGGGGTTGAATGAGGGAGGCAGCAGCAGCAGCAGCAAGGGTGAAAGGAAGAGGGGAGACATGAGTGAATGATGAAGAGGGGATGGCCAAGTCAAAGCAACCCACACCTTTCTCTCTCTTGCCCATTCCTCTTGACTTTTTTTTTCTTTTCTTTTTTTTCTTTAACCCAAATTCCTTCTCACACCAATAGTTACCCCAAAACAACATGGTAGAAATGCCCAAGTGTAAAAACCAAATGATATGTGCATGTTTTGCACAAAAATGCTAAAAAACCGATTAGCGATTTTTAATCGCGATTAGCACTAAATTAGCGTATAATTAATCATAAAAACTTTAAAATGGCATAATTCCATAAAATACCCTATTTTAGAATTTTCCATAATTTTTCCAAAATTTTCCCCATTTATCTGTATTTAATTATACCGAAATATTTAAAATATTCATTAAAAATAATATTAAATTATAAAAATTCCCAAAAATAATATTTTATTTTTTTGAAATGTTACAATCTTCCCCCCTTAATGAAATTCGGTCCCCGAATTTAAATTTAAACCTCTCAAATACTAAAACATTTCAGTAAAAAGTCCAAGTCGTCGGCGTCCCGAAATCATCAATACGTAAAACGCATCATAGCGCAATGCATGCGCATGAACAATGAGCAGATAACTCAAAATCAAAACTCCGTCAAACATCTCGCAATCATCAGAATCATAGGGAAGACATCAATGTCAAATCCAAAACGAAATCAACATGATATATATATGTCAAAACTATACATGTAGTTATCATTAAAACATCGGAACAAATGCATGCCAAACCGTCTAAAATCGCTGCGCGATGCGCATATCGCGGCACAGTGGTGGACGTCTATTATAAGAAAATAACTGTATATATATATATATATATATCCTTTGTTTACATGCACGTACCGCCGTTTTTAAAACAATTTAGAAGGGTTTCCTTGTTTTAAACGTTTCGTGTTATCTCAGACACGTAGGTAAATACTGAGACTATAGCTCTCCTTTTGGAATTCCCTTCAATAGCTATCAATGCATGCAAAATATACTCAGGTACTGTCCTCTGACTAGTCCTGCTTAGTACGAAAACAATAATAAACATCATAAAACGTACTGCTCCATAAGAAATCAATCCCAAAATGTGCATATGAATACTGCGTGCGTCTGGTCCGCACGGAAATCAAAATCCATGAATGTGCCATACATGCACACAGAAACAACATCTAAGTGGATCGAGTATGCACGAAACATCTGTCAAAGGCAGCGGGTGTGCCTGACAGCAAAAAAAATCAGGTGCATCTGATATGCACGAAGAATCCGATTTAGTGCATCTGGTGTGCACCAAAATCGCATCTCAAATCATGCGCCCAACATGCGCGAAAATCCAAATCAGGTGCATCCATTATGCATGAAGTCACGAAATCCAATATCAAGCGCCGAACATGCGCAAAATTCAACCCAAGCGCGTCAAATATGCGCAAGAATCCAATCAGGTGCATAAGGTGCACAAAACAAACATCGAGCATCACAATCGAAATCGACGGTATACAACACATCTCAAATCCAAATCAGGTATACCGCGGTATCAAATCTCACAACCATGTGCATCAGCGTGCACGAAATCAAATCAAATACTAAAAGTGCATGAAAACCATGCCGAAAACATAAGCTAAATCATATGCATGCCCTAGGCATGAAGTCAAAATCAACATATCGAATGACATCAAATCGAAGTCAGGTGCAACCGTAGTGCACAAAATATAAATCCGGTGCAACAAAGGCACGAAATATAAATACGGTGCATCCTGTGCACAAGTACCAAACAATAACTCAAATACGTAAGCAGCAACACCGAGTGTACCCTGGTGTAAAGAAAATCATAAACGTGTGCAACTGTGTGCACAAAACACATGCCAATGCACTACAAGCACATATAAGCTATACCGAGTGCAAAAACCAAATCGTGTGCATACCATGTGCACAAAATCAACCCAACGGTAAGAAATCCATGAAGTCATAAACATGTGCAACCAAGGCACAAAACGATATCAGGTGCAATAACTGTGCAAAAATCGTAAATACTCAGTAGGTGCAATCATGGTGCACGAAAACAAATATCATGAAACTCGGTCATCAAAACTCAATCATGCGAATAGATCGCCCAAAATACCGAAATCCAAGATGACGGATATGTGATAATCGAATCACCAAATCACAAATCATGATTACTGTCGTCGATATGTCCGTCCTTCAAAGTCGAGAAGGTGTCGGTGCATCCAATGCTTAGCAGAGCAGATATCTACTTGTCTCCCGATCATGGCCTGTCGCCTAGTGCCCCTAGGCTCTCGTCCCTCACTGCAGATTGCTAAATATATAGCTCCTCGGCTCAACGGTCCAATATGGAATGACGACGGAAACAGTCCCGCTCTGGCACATCCTCTACAGATCTCTAGCCAACTATCTCGTCGACGATGCCGAACTCTGGCCTGTTGGGTGTGCGCAATATGACCGCTCCTGGGTCCAAGTCTTCTCGTATAGTATTCCAGAAAGGTCCTGTCGAGGTCTCTCAAATCTCGTCTCTGCCGAACTATCCGGAAGTCATCGTCCTTTACTATATCTGTTTCTTGTTCCGGAATGGCTGAATACTCATCACGACTCCTTCTGAAAGATATATCCATATACAACGCCTCTGCATGCGTATCGCATCTCTGATATCGGCGGAGTGGAACGTCATCTTATCAAGGTCTCGTACGAAATTCTTACTCCATTTTTCTCAAATGTCGACCGCTTCGTACCCATCTCTTCGTAGCTGCATGGACTGTGCTCCAACGGCTATACTCGTATCTGGAGTCTCCCAAGAATTGCATCTCACCACATAGCATCCGAATGAAGTCGAACCATTCGATCGATTCGTCAAAACCTCATAATCCCCCAAGAGCTCAACATCTTAGGTACAGTTTAATAGTATCGAGTACATACTACAGCATCGGTGGACCAGCCGTAGAAGGGCAAACCCAAGCCTCACTAATGGCGCCGCGGAACTTCCGCAAACCCTAAGGTTCAAAGGCTTTCACACGGTCATTATGTCGAGTTAGGGTTTCATTCTTTTAGAGGGTCCATAGAATTGCCTGCATGTCTTTCCGAATACTTTAAACATGGAATATGGGTTTCTGACATTCGATCGCCTCTGTCGACTCTCGACGTATCCGCGTGAAGTCGTCTCTAGCTGGAATCAATCTATCTGATGACCTCAAATCGGGATAAGCGAACGAACTACATGTCCTAGTCATTTATCCTCGGGTGACTAGCGACCTTCTATCATATCTCTAGGTACAACTCGTACTGCAGTAGCTCCAACATCTGGAGCGATATCTAGTCATTAGCAGCAACAACTGGCTCATTCGTCGGCACGCTGAACAGTGCCTCAATCATCATGAATAAGCGACACCTCCATGGCCCTCACATTCTGGCTGGCCTCTATGAGTGGCTCAATTCTTTGGCGCAAATCTGCACGTCCGAGAAATCTAATACCGTGATCCATCAAACGCTCGTGGCGCAAAAACAAAATAAAAAGACACATCTCTGCAATCGTGTGTCGCCGGAATCACGCCCTGGTCAGTCCTCACCTGTGACGAGGTCGTGCTGACCACAACTCTAGCCGTAGCTCTCCCTGCCCGTAATCGTTGCAGCAAAACCATAAACTGGTACCGATGAGGCTAGATCATGACTGAATACAATACTGAGCAAAGAAATGTACATCCTAAGACTTCTTAAGTGGAGTAGCGTATCGTAAATATGCCGCGGAACATACGTACGGTACGTCACTCTACTCAAGCTACCTACTCCATCAGCCAAGGTTCATCCTACGCTCCGAAGGTAAAACCTAACGCTTTGATACCAACTTTGTCACGACCCGAAAATACGGAACATGAACGGCACTTAAATTACGAAACGTCTCGAGGCGTATGTAATCTAAGTAAGCCGAAACCCAGAAATCCAAACCAAGAAAAGTAGTAGAGTGAAGGAAAAACCAATTTAAATCAAGTAGTTTTGCAACATATGCCGAAATATGCATTTTTAAAAATCACAAGTCTTTTCAAGGCAGAGTTTCCTTTGTAAATACTGACCCCAAACGGGTACAAAACCAGAATAAGCATATATAATGAATAAAGGCATCCCCAAGCGGGAGCTAGCACTTCGTCAATCGACGGTCACAACCACTCAAGCAATATAATATACAACGCCGAAGGGCGAGGATCAAACTCAAAAGGAAACTCGAAACAGCAAGAAAACCATAGAAATACAACGCGCGACTCTAGGGTCGAAAGAATAAACATCACTGGTCTCTATCTCTGAATAAATATACAAGTTTGGTTGATGGAGTTTCTAGATACAACAGAATAAACTAAGGGTACAATAGTGGTCCTGATGCAAAAGAACCCACATACTAGCAATTCACCCGGAAAGGAAGCAGTGTGCCAACAAAGCCGTAATGAAACCTGTACGACAAAACCTGCAAGAAACTGTGGCACAACGGGGGTGAGTTGCCAACTCGTGAATAGAGAACATCTACGAGCAGAAATCGTATGTATGACGCAATCCTAGGTCATACGATCAGTAATATCCTCAAATGATAAAGTCTGAAGCATAAAAAGGTGGCAAGGGTAAACATCTAAACATAAGTGTAATCCCAGTTGTAACAACCCTAAATTTCCTATACAAAATTTTTCAAATATTTTTTTCAAAAATCCACAAAGGGGTATTTTAGCCTGAGCACAAGATTTAGGTAATTATTTTTGTTTTTAATTACAAGCTACAAGAATGAAATAACTCCATTTTTAGTGTACAAGAAATTACTTTAAAATTTAATGTATACTTGGAGTATTTACTCTTGCTGCTATCATTTTAAGTAATTAAATAACACAATAATTACAAGAAGGAGCTTGTAGCTCATTGGTAAGACCTTGCACTGCTGAACCAAGCCACCAGAGTTCGAATCCCAAGCCCCACATTATTTTTAGTTTATTTTTCTTTTAAAATTCTTGGAAGCCCAACAGTCCACAGGCCATAACTCCCAAATATTGAATTGAACCCCAAAAACGGAGTATACCATGAGCTACACCGGAGTTTTCCCCACCCGACGGGCGCCGGACTCGGCCGGCCGGCCGGCCGGACTCGGTCGGACGGCCGAGGTCCCAAAACCTAAAAGTTGGCTTTTGGCATTCCTTAACCCCCTGTATACACCATTTTATTAGTTCGGTTTCAGAATTTTAAATACACCCAATTCAATACAAATTTTAATGATTTTCTTTAAATTTTTATAATTTTTTTAATATACAAAACCCTTCACCTACCCTACCCTAGCTACCCTATAAATAGACCCCCTACCCTCTCATCCCAAAACCCTAGGTTTACTCTCTCAAAATTTCTACAAGAAAAGTGTGCTTTGAAACCGAGTTCACGGCGAAGCCCTGACGGAATTCCGGCGACGCGATTTGAAGCAACCGGCGACGAAACCACACCTCGGCCTTTCTCCCTAGTCCTCTTTACTCTTTAGAAGAGTTTGAAAACCCGTAAGTCCCATTCTTCTCTCTTTTCTATTTCTTAAAATACGGAATTATGGAACCCGACGGAAATCGGAACAAACCGATTTCCGATTCGGTTTTTCTACAAAATTCCACTTGTCACCTAATCCATAATACCTAAACATATCCATGATGACTATTAATCACATAGAAACCAATTTAAATAAAGTTTCTCACATGAAATGATAGCTTTCTTGTAAAATCGTATTCTTTTCACAAAAATACCATAAAGTTTATTTTTCTTGTTCTAATCAAATCCCTCATTCCTAAACATGTTCATCTTGATAAATAAACTTGTAGAAATCAATTTGAATAAGTTTTCACACATGAAATGATAACGTTTTCAAATACCGTATTCTTGCGCTTAAATACCTTCAAGTTTAATATATCATATTTAACCTCTAAAATTTCATTAAACCTTAAAATAAGTCACGAGGTAATGACCTACCTCTACACACACACAAATATAACCTTAATTGATATTCCCAAAATTTAGAATACGAAAATACAAGACTTTTCGCTAAAATACCATATTCTTTATAAATCTTTTCTAAAAGTTTTAAGTTGTACACAATTCTAAAACAAAATCATTTAAAATGAAAGTACGATATGTCATGGACATCGATCGTTTATCTAAACTGACTTTGTGGTGTCTAGGCAAGTGTGTCTAGGCTAGTGGTTTTTAATTAGGCCCACTATTGTGGTTCCTTCCCACTTACCTGGCACTTACCTGGCCGCAATTGGCGATGAAGAGGCGATTTGAGGCTTCTAATGACTTGTCGTTTAGACCTTAGAAATAGGCTAATTGGCTTAGGAAACCCTAGAAACTAAAATACGGAAATTACATCCTTTTACAAATAAATACCTTATATTTATAAAACCGTTTTTCTAAACGAATAGTATTTATTAAACCTAAGCAAAGCGCCGCTACAACCCACCTTTGGGGAACCCGTTAGGGATAGTACGGTTCATCGTGTACCCGCGGGCTAGTAGTGCGAGATTCAGACCTCCGCAAGGAGCATTCGGTCTCGAAAGGTTTAAAATACGGCATTTAAGAAAAAAATAAGATTTTGGAAAATAAAATATTATTTAAAATTATTCTTGTATTAATATATATTTAATTATCATTTAAACACCTATTTTATCATAAGATAAAGTTTCCATCTTTTTCTAAAATTACAAGATTAAAAGTTACATTAAAATACCATGAATTTCAAATAAATCAATTAATACTTTTATTAGGATATATTCACTAGAATAACACAAATAAAATTCACACTCATTATAACTATAAAGACGAATAATAAATAATACTTGAGGTGTATTTTGAAAAATATACAATAGTACTTTTTACATAAAACCCCCTCAAGTTTTATAAATTACAATAAGGCCCCTAACAAATATTGAACTTCAACTTACCTTCTTTTAGTCTGACTCGGGTTAGAGTCTAACTATTTCTGACTTGAATATGATTCAAGTCAATCTATATTCTTTTATATTCCATCTCAATATGAACACATGAATCCCAGAATCCTGTTAACAATCATTACAACTTGACCGAACCGAACCATGGATATATTCCTTTTACATGATTCCCAGTATTCTATTTACATGACTCTACGGTTATAACCGTTTCCTGATATCATGGTTTCGGTCAGTCAGTCAATCAATCATGCAATCAATACAATTTTACAAGATAACAATACAAACAAGATATCACGGGGTTTAAGGGGTAGATTGGTACGGAAGGTGTTAAAGATGGCACGAGGTGGTCAGATTAAGACACCTAACCTGAATCCCATTGCTGTTGTACCGTGGCATAACGGTTCCTTGTACTATACGTGCCTTAGTCTCTGGCAAGTGAGAATCCCCTCGTATACACTGGCATCCTTCTGTACTAAGCTACAAACAACAGCGTTAACATAATATTACAACAACAGCTTACACTTTAAAAATGTATCTTCTTATTCTGTCTTCTCTACTTCCCTCTTACCTTTGGGACTTACCGAGCGACCTGTTCGCTGACGACATTCTATTTCTTTCTTCTTTGAATGTCGTCAGGTGGTTTGGACCCGGCAGAGATCGAGCCATCACAAGAAGACTGGGAGCAGTTTATTGAAGACCCTGCACAGTAGTTTCATTGTACACTTTTCATTCCAGTACTTTACAATTCCTGTTATGCCACTGTTTAGGCATCTTTATTTCAGTTGTATTTTCCTTTCCATGTATTGTACAAAGAATGTTAATAAATAAAAGTTGCTGTTCTTTTTATACCCTTATCTCTTGTGTATTTATTTCTATATTGCTTAGCTACGCTTAGCGTATGTACTTCTGAGTACATACGTAGCGGGCCTCGTCGCGTCCCCTTCGCCGTATACTGGGAAGCGGGGCGTGACAGATTTTGTTGGTGGCCCATGCAGGTCAGAGCTGTATGAATCCCTGTCATGCAGTTCTGGTCTGCGTGAACAACCTAAGCAATATAACACAAGAACCAGCAACTAAAACATTCTTTACAATTCATGTTCTTTGAATCTTACAAATCTCCATTTCTTGAATCTTATCATTTCATGTATTTGAATCTGTCCTAATCCAAATTTTTCTTCAGGATTATGGATTCCCCAAACAACACCAGCACCAACGTCAACAACACCCCTTCAGCACTACCTCTTACACCCGCTGTTCCTGCACCACCCACTGAGCAAACGATGCTATTCGAGGCGATCCACAGTCTTCTCGAGGGACAGCAACAACTTTTGAACCGTCCTGAGGCCGATGCACCGGGAGTAAAGCAATTCAAGGCTTTACATCCCAAGCAATTCTCTGGTAAAGGAAGCCCTCTTGAAGCGGAAGAGTGGGCACAAAGCATCGAAGACGATCTGGCAGCAGCTCAAGTGCCAGACAACGCTTGGGTCCGTGTAGCAAAGCTACAGCTCACGGATAATGCTCGCAATTGGTGGAAGGCGGAAGAAAGTCGTCTGGTACAGCCGATTGAATAGAAGACCTTTCGCGAGAAGTTCGACGCGAAATATTTCCCTGTGACTGCCAGGTTTGCAATGGAGCAGCAGTTTATTCATCTACAACAGGGTTCAATGTGGGATAAATCAGTAGATGAATACGACGCTGAATTCATCATGTTGAGCCGATTCGCAGCACACTTGATACCGACGGACGATATCAGAGCCCGTCGCTTTCAACAAGGTTTGGACAAAGAGATTAAGGCTGCTCTAGCCACAGGAAAGTTTTTGACTCATGAGGAAGCTCTAGAAGCTGCCCGCAGCTATGAGGCAGTGATAAAAGAGAGGGGCAGACCTCAGTCTGCAGGAGTCAAGCGCCCTGCCTCTCAAATGGCAGGAGGAGCCTCTTCCAGGCCAACGTTCGAACCCAGGAGAACAGAAGAACCCAATCACCAGCCAAGACCACATTTCTGTTTCCATTGCAAGAGAAATGGACATTTGATAAAGGACTGTAGGTGTGCAAAAGGCCTGTGTCTAGTTTGTGGCGCGTCCAATCACAGAATTGAGACCTGTCCATATAGATACAACCCAGCTCACACACACACCAACTACCCGCAGCGGCCAACCATCCAGGCTCCTGCAACTCGTCCTGCATTACCTGCTCCACCACCTGCACAGCCTGCTCGCCAATTCCAACAGGCAATGAGGGACATGTCTAGAGGGCAGAGAAACAGGCCCCAAAGGCAGAATGTGCCTCCAGCCAGAAGGAATGTACCACGGCGACAGACCTTCACATTAGAAGCCGTAGAAGCTGAGACTGTAGGTCAAGGTAACACCGGTAAGCCTCTTTCACCCTTGTATCTCTATGTTATTTTTATACACTATCTATACTACAACCACCAAACTTCTTTGCACTGTTACACTTTCCTTTTACAAATTTCGAGGATGAAATTTTTATAAGGAGGGTAGAATGTAACAACCCTAAATTTCCTATACAAAATTTTTCAAATATTTTTTTCAAAAATCCACAAAGGGGTATTTTAGCCTGAGCACAAGATTTAGGTAATTATTTTTGTTTTTAATTACAAGCTACAAGAATGAAATAACTCCATTTTTAGTGTACAAGAAATTACTTTAAAATTTAATGTATACTTGGAGTATTTACTCTTGCTGCTATCATTTTAAGTAATTAAATAACACAATAATTACAAGAAGGAGCTTGTAGCTCATTAGTAAGACCTTGCACTGCTGAACCAAGCCACCAGAGTTCGAATCCCAAGCCCCACATTATTTTTAGTTTATTTTTCTTTTAAAATTCTTGGAAGCCCAACAGTCCACAGGCCATAACTCCCAAATATTGAACTGAACCCTAAAAACGGAGTATACCATGAGCTACACCGGAGTTTTCCCCACCCGACGGGCGCCGGACTCGGCCGGGATCGGCTGAGTCGGCCGGCCGGACTCGGTCGGACGGCCGAGGTCCCAAAACCTTAAAGTTGGCTTTTGGCATTCCTTAACCCCTTGTATACACCATTTTATTAGTTCGGTTTTAGAATTTTAAATACACCCAATTCAATACAAATTTTAATGATTTTCTTTAAATTTTTACAATTTTTTTTAATATACAAAACCCTTCACCTACCCTACCCTAGCTACCCTATAAATAAACCCCCTACCCTCTACCCTCTCATCCCAAAACCCTAGGTTTACTCTCTCAAAATTTCTACAAGAAAAGTGTGCTTTGAAACCGAGTTCACGGCGAAGCCCTGACGGAATTCCGGCGACGTGATTTGAAGCAACCGGCGACGAAACCACACCTCGGCCTTTCTCCCTAGTCCTCTTTACTCTTTAGAAGAGTTTGAAAACCCGTAAGTCCCATTCTTCTCTCTTTTCTATTTCTTAAAATACGGAATTATGGAACCCGACGGAAATCGGAACAAACCGATTTCCGATTCGGTTTTTCTACAAAATTCCACTTGTCACCTAATCCATAATACCTAAACATATCCATGATGACTATTAATCACATATAAACCAATTTAAATAAAGTTTCTCACATGAAATGATAGCTTTCTTGTAAAATCGTATTCTTTTCACAAAAATACCATAAAGTTTATTTTTCTTATTCTAATCAAGTCCCTCATTCCTAAACATGTTCATCTTGATAAATAAACTTGTAGAAATCAATTTGAATGAGTTTTCACACATGAAATGATAACGTTTTCAAGTACCGTATTCTTGCGCTTAAATACCTTCAAGTTTAATATATCATATTTAACCTCTAAAACTTCATTAAACCTTAAAATAAGTCACGAGGTAATGACCTACCTCTACACACACACAAATATAACCTTAATTGATATTCCCAAAATTTAGAATACGAAAATACAAGACTTTTCGCTAAAATACCATATTCTTTATAAACCTTTTCCAAAAGTTTTAAGTTGCACACAATTCTAAAACAAAATCTTTTAAAATGAAAGTACGATATGTCATGGACATCGATCGTTTATCTAAACTGACTTTGTGGTGTCTAGGCAAGTGTGTCTAGGCTAGTGGTTTTTAATTAGGCCCACTATTGTGGTTCCTTCCTACTTACCTGGCACTTACCTGGCCGCAATTGGCGGTGAAGAGGCGATTTGAGGCTTCTAATGACTTGTCGTTTAGACCTTAGAAATAGGCTAGTTGGCTTAGGAAACCCTAGAAACTAAAATACGGAAATTACATCCTTTTACAAATAAATACCTTATATTTATAAAACCGTTTTTCTAAACGAATAGTATTTATTAAACCTAAGCAAAGAGCCGCTACAACCCACCTTTGGGGAACCCGTTAGGGATAGTACGGTTCATCGTGCACCCGCGGGCTAGTAGTGCGAGATTCAGACCTCCGCAAGGAGCATTCGGTCTCGAAAGGTTTAAAATACGGCATTTAAGAAAAAAATGAGATTTTGGAAAATAAAATATTATTTAAAATTATTCTTGTATTAATATATATTTAATTATCATTTAAACACCTATTTTATCATAAGATAAAGTTTCCATCTTTTTCTAAATTTACAAGATTAAAAGTTACATTAAAATACCATGAATTTCAAATAAATCAATTAATACTTTTATTAGGATATATTCACTAGAATAACACAAATAAAATTCACACTCATTATAACTATAAAGACGAATAATAAATAATACTTGAGGTGTATTTTGAAAAATATACAATAGTACTTTTTACATAAAACCCCTCAAGTTTTATAAATTACAATAAGGCCCCTAACAAATATTGAACTTCAACTTACCTTCTTTTAGTCTGACTCGGGTTAGAGTCTGACTATTTCTGACTTGAATATGATTCAAGTCAATCTATATTCTTTTATATTCCATCTCAATATGAACACATGAATCCCAGAATCCTGTTAACAATCATTACAACTTGACCGAACCGAACCCTGGATATATTCCTTTTACATGATTCCCAGTATTCCATTTACATGACTCTACGGTTATAACCGTTTCCTGATATCATGGTTTCGGTCAGTCAGTCAATCAATCATGCAATCAATACAATTTTACAAGATAACAATACAAACAAGATATCATGGGGTTTAAGGGGTAGATTGGTACGGAATGTGTTAAAGGTGGCACGAGGTGGTCTGATTAAGACACCTAACCTGAATCCCATTGCTGTTGTACCGTGGCATAACGGTTCCTTGTACTATACGTGCCTTAGTCTCTGGCAAGTGAGAATCCCCTCGTATACACTGGCATCCTTCTGTACTAAGCTACAAACAACAGCGTTAACATAATATTACAACAACAGCTTACACTTTAAAAATGTATCTTCTTATTCTGTTTTCTCTACTTCCCTCTTACCTTTGGGACTTACCGAGCGACCTGTTCGCTGACGACATTCTATTTCTTTCTTCTTTGAATGTTGTCAGGTGGTTTGGACCCGGCAGAGATCGAGCCATCACAAGAAGACTGGGAGCAGTTTACTGAAGACCCTGCACAGTAGTTTCATTGTACACTTTTCATTCCAGCACTTTACAATTCCTGTTATGCCACTGTTTAGGCATCTTTATTTCAGTTGTATTTTCCTTTCCATGTATTGTACAAAGAATGTTAATAAATAAAAGTTGCTTTTCTTTTTATACCCTTATCTCTTGTGTATTTATTTCTATATTGCTTAGCTACGCTTAGCGTATGTACTTCTGAGTACATACGTAGCGGGCCTCGTCGCGTCCCCTTCGCCGTACACTGGGAAGCGGGGCGTGACACCAGTGCTCGTGTCAGTGTCTCAGGTAGCAATGTATCATATGTATGGGGTATGAATGTAATGTAATGCAATGAGTGAGACAAATATTTTTTTTATTTTAATGGGATTTCTGTATGTATATAAAACGAGTATCCTCAATGAAATCAAAAGAGAAATCCGTGTCAAGTATCGACACAAAACATAAATCTAAATATCTCAATATCTCAGGTTCCGGCTGCCCGGACTAACCTGTACCATCAAATCTCAATGCCTCAGTGTCTCAAATATCAAAATCTCAGGCTCCGCAGAACGGATCAGCCTATAACCATCTCATGACTCCGGTCGGTATCCTCCGGATAGCCGACGAGTCCAAAAAATATCACCGGTAGGTAGTGCTCCCCTGCCAGGCTCACCGAATACAACTCGAACTTCTTGCCCCGGGGTACCTTACCGGGCTCACCATGTACCCGAGACGGTTCATCCAACTCCTCGAATCGGGTCTCGAAATCCATCAGCAATCATGAAAATTCATGGTGGACGACTCATACATCATGGGAAAATCGCACTTTTCATTTAAAAAGAGAGAGAAAGAAGTTTATAAATGTTCTTTCGGTTTTCCCCAAATCCAGGAAATCTCCGGAAAATCCGAAATCCAATCATCAATAGCACGTAGACAGTGAATATAGGCATAAAACTTCATAATACGACATAACAGTGAATAATAATATGCATGAAGTAGCAAGTAATAACTGCAATGTCTAAACTGGCATATAAGGCAAGTACATTAATATTATGTCGAAACTACCAGATAACAAGCTATGTCGATGAAATAGTATTGTCTAAAGTGTACGTGACATGGCAATTACCGATGCTGATGTGTGTGAGCCGGCAAGTAAGTGTACGTGGAACATACGCATCATCGGTAATGGTGCTGGTGTCCTAACAGCATGATATCAATAATGGTATATGAAATCACAATATAAGTATGCGATGCGGAGCGAACAGCAATAATGTGCGGGAGATGAATAATAAACACAATGATAACTAATCTGCATTTAACATAATTATAAGTCATACAGTAGTGCCTTTTGAAATAATACGAATCGTGGTGTTTTGAAAATAAGGGTTACGGTGTTTTTAAGAAAAGATGCGTCCTTTGAAATATTCGTAGAATCCCTTGGCCTGTCTTTTAAAATACCCACGATTCATTGGTTTTGAAATAGGTAGGAATCGAATCTAGTCTAACAACTACACTAACTATAGGGCTGAGCTAACAGGCTAAACAAAAGGAAAGGAAACCGCCTAACATCTGAGTCGATATATATATATATAGCAGTCGGTGATCTCGCCTCAAGGTATTACAGTCGATACAATATCTATAATATGATCTCCTCAAGTCAAGAGTGCGGATCTATCATCAATATATAGCTCGTACGTAAATTCGTCGTACGGCATCCTAAATCTGGGTACGGGTCAAAGTCACATCAATCGCACTATTCATCTGGTATCATCTTTATCAAATATCATGATCCGGGATAATGACCTACGTCTAGTACAATACTGATGCCATCTAAGCATTTGCATGCGCGTGTATGAAACACTACGTCAAAGGACACGCTAAAACATCATGTCGTATCTCAAATACGAACCCTGTCATATCACTGATCTCACGGCCGCAAATCGAATCTCATCGACTCATCTCAAATCCTAAGTACTATCCTCAAATCCAGTATATGAACACATAGTCCCATACCCATGTGTAAATATACACATCCACATATACGTACAGGTAAAAGAAAGAATGTATGCAAGTATGTGTGTGCGTGTGTGCGGGTGCAACCTCTGCTCTAGGGTCTCGCAACTAACACTTAAATCAATCCAAGAATACCTAGAATACATCTTTATCATCGAAAAACTCAAATCAACCTATAAATAATATATGTGTGTATACGTATTCGTATACATCACCACGAACTGCGGGGGTGCTATACGCCATCCACTCGACTTCCCCCATAGATATAATCTACTCACATTGCTTCTTGTGTGTCGGTGTCGATGTCGCTTTCATCTTCTTCATCGTATGAAACCCACATGAAGGTACCTACAAGGATAAAACAATCGCAAAAGCCTATGAAAATCACATCGGAAAACCAAAACGACACGCTAAGGCCTATATGTTAGAACCTATGGACTACGCTTTCAACACCATCAAACAACCCTCGATATCGTCGTACAAACATCAAGTGATCGAGGTAAAACGCAATACGCAAATCCAGAATTCAAAATACGGAATACGGAAACCCAAATCAAAACAGCAACTTAGGAAAAAGGCCCCAGATTCTACCCTATGTCAAATTGGACAATTTTGCACATGCCAGGGGTCTAATCTATAGATGTAGGAGCTACAGAACCAAAACGAGGCAAATCCACCCTGGTCTGGCCACAAATTGCGGCCAGAAAGGATTTAATTGCGGCCTGAAAGTGGGGGTAGGGGCTAGGGTTTTGGGTGATGGTTCCTAGGTGCCTGCATGGATCATTGTTCTTGCAAAAATATTTTCAGGTGACCCGGGTGTTAGCAGATTTCCTAATACAATCACAGAATCCATAATTCTTCCGATATCGGGTTTCTAAATCCGTATTCCGGGTTTCAAGTCTCAGGTTTGGGTCTTAAATCAAGCACTAGGGTGTTTGTGTAGCCTCTACTGAGCTCAATTACACATCTAAACTCTCAATTTCCATAAACCCTAACTAGAATTTTCAAAGTTCACCCAAATCACACAATATCTGTTCTAATCTAACATGGATGTAAAAGCAATGGGAAAACTAAGATAATGGTTCAGAAAAAACCTCATTTGGCAACTCAAGAAAATTCTTGAGTTGCCCCAAGTGTCCAAAATGCAAGCTTTCTTGGTCTAGTGTGTTGCTTGAGAGCTTGTACATCTTTTTAATGAAATGGGTGATGGGGTTTGAGGTGTTTATTATGATGAAATGAAGGGGTAGAGGGGGTTGGAGGAGGGAGGCGGCAGCAGCAGCAGCAAGGGTGAAAGGGAGAGGGGAGACATGAGTGAATGATGAAGAGGGGATGGCCAAGTCAAAGCAACCCTCACCTTTCTCTCTCTTGCCCATTCCTCTTGACTTTTCTTTTCTTTTCTTTTTTTCTCTTTAACCCAAATTCCTTCTCACACCAATAGTAACCCCAAAACAACATGGGAGAAATGCCCAAGTGTAAAAACCAAATGATATGTGCATGTTTTGCACAAAAATGCTAAAAAACCGATTAGCGATTTTTAATCGCGATTAGCACTAAATTAGCATATAATTAATCATAAAAACTTAAAAATGGCATAATACCTTAAAATACCCTATTTTAGAATTTTCCATAATTTTTCCATTTTTTTTCCCATTTATCTGTATTTAATTATACCAAAATATTTATAATATTCATTAAAAATAATATTAAATTATAAAAATTCCCAAAAATAATATTTTATTTTTTTGAAATGTTACATCAACTATCTCCCGAATCAGGTGATACCGCCTCAGAATATGTCTGGATCGTTGATGGGACCGGGGTTCCTTGGCCAAAACCACAGCTCCATTGTTATCACAATACAAAGGTATTGGATTCTTAATGGATGGAACCACACCAAGTTCAGCACTGAACTTCTTCATCCAGACATTCTCTTTGGCAGTATCGTTGGCAGTGATGTATTCAGCCTCCATCGTCGAGTCTGCCACAATATCTTGCCTGGAACTTTTCCAACATACCGCCCCTCTATTGAGGGTAATGACAAAACCCGAGACTGACTTACGGTCGTCCTTATCACTTTGGAAGCTCGAATCGGTAAAGGACTCCACTTGGAGTTCACCGTTACAATACACCAAGAACATCTTTTTAGTCCTTTTCAAGTACTTAAGAATGTTCTTCACAGCTGTCCAGTGTTTCTCCCCAGGATCTGATTGATACCTACTTACCACACTAAATGCGTAAGCTACATCCGGTCTGGTGCATAATATCGCGTACATGATAGACCCAACTGCAGAAGCATAGGGTATCCCTTGCATGCGAGCCCTTTCCAAATCAGTCTTGGGAGACATCTCTTTGGAGAGAGTGATTCCTGAGTAAGCGGGTAAATTACCATGCTTAAAATCTTCCATATTAAACCTCTTTATTATGGTTTCAATGTACCTGGATTGGGACAAACCCAACATCCTTTTAGATCTATCTCTATAGATCTTAATCCCCAGGATGTAAGAGGCATCACCTAGATCTTTCATGGAGAATCTTTGTGATAAGAAGAGCTTGACCGAGTGTAGCATTGGAACATCATTTCCTATCAAGAGTATGTCATCCACGTACAATACGAGGAAGACGATCTTACTCTCTGCAACCTTTTTGTATATACAAGGTTCATCTACATTTTTGATGAAGTCAAACTCTTTGACTGCCACATCAAAACAGATGTTCCAACTCCGCGATGCCTGTTTTAATCCTTAGATTGATTTAAGCAGCTTGCACACCTTTCCGCTGCTCCCACTGTCTATGAAGCCCTCTGGCTGTGTCATATACACGCTTTCTTCTAAATCACCATTTAGGAAAGCGGGCTTGAAGTCCATCTGCCAGATTTCGTAGTCATGGTATGCAGCAATGGCAAGTAGGATCCGGATGGACTTAAGCATAGTTACTGGAGAAAAGGTTTCATCATAATCGACACCTGGTCGTTGACGAAAACCTTTTGCTACAAGTTTAACTTTGAAGGTCTCACCTTTCCATCTACACCAATTTTCTTCTTAAAGATCCACTTGTGTAACACCTTAGGATGTGATTTGTGGCTAATTAGACTCTAAAGTATGGTTTTTAATAAAAAGTTTACCAAATTGATTTTCAAATATTTTATCAAAATTAATGAATATTTTATTAGAATTTATTTAGCCTTGCACAAACATGTGCATGTAAACTAGGGTTAAAATTGGGCTTAAACCATGTTTAGCAACCATGGTAGACTAACCCTTTTTTTATTAAGCTAAATTGATTTTATTTAAGGGTATTTTTTTTAAATGGAAAATGATTTGAATGGGGGTTGACTTGGAGGGAGAAAGAGAGAGAGAGAGAATGCATGATGGGCATCATGGCATCAGCCCATGCTAGCATTAAATGAGGTGAGAGAGAGAGGGGTTGACTCTCATATCACTCAATTGTTTTCATTTTCAAACACTCATTTCTCACTTCTCTCTCCCTCTCCCTCTCACACTCCCTCACAACACCACAGCAGCAGCAGCAGGAGCTCTAGCAGCAGCAACATGCAACAACAACAACAACAAGGAGCAGCAGCAGCCACAACAGCAACACCAGCAGTTCCAACAGCATCAACACCAGCAACAGCTTCAGCACAGCAGTTCCAGGCAGCAGCAGCAGTAGCAAGCAGACCTCCTTTTCTTCTTCTCCTGCTTCCTTGGATCTAGTGGGGGTATATTTCTTAAACCCAACTCCTTTTTGCTAAGTTTATATGTTGTTTTAGCTTCGATTAGTGTTTTATGTGGTTATTAGTGCTAGATTGTGTTTGATGTAAGACTTAAGTTAAGGTAGGGTTTTTATAGCTTATTAAACTTAATTAGGTGTTAATACTGCTGTTTTAACCAAGTAGTGCCACTAGATTTAGCTAGATCGCCTTCAGTTGCAAACTTGAAAATTTAAATGTGGTTTTGATGCAAACTGTAGGACTTTGAGATCTGCTACAATTGTGAGCATTTTCTAGCTTAGCAAACAACTTCAGAATAGTGTGCAGGCAGTATAGGCTAGTGTGTTGAAATACGAGACCACCCTCTTCCTAAAGACCCGGCGGACTACCCCCAAAATCCGGCGTCGCCGGCCCCCGTGATGAGTTAGGTGTTGGTGCTTGGGCTAGTGGTGTCTGTGGGTATTTGTCTGGGTTTGGTGTTATTTATTTTCCCTATTTGTCTGCAAGTTGAAATCTGGGTTTGTTTAGCTAAGTTTAGTGTTTGTATTGAGTTTTATTGATTAGCTTATGGTTTGGTTGGAAAATAGGGTGATTCAGGGTGTTTATAGCTAGATTAGCTCAAATTGTGCTGTTGGTATCACTAGATTCCTGTTAACTCACCTAGTTCCACAAAATACCCTATTGTTGCAAACTTAGTGTTTTGAAACGTTTCTAAACTAAACTTTAGGATACGTAAAATCTGCTGTTACTAGGGTAGTATTTTTAGTAAGCAAATATATACACTAAGCTATGAATTGTGCTAGGATCATAGTGTAGAGACCTGGACCCCTTCTACCGGTTTTTGGCCGGTATGATACCCCTTGCCGCCAGCCCAATTGTTGGGTATTGTGTTGGATTTTGGCAGGTAACTGTCTGTAGGTATTGTGAAGGGTTTGGCATTGTTTGATTTTCTTTTTTTTTTCTCCAGATTAATTCTGGGACCGTTTACCTATTTTTAGCATAGCGGGACTTGCGCGACACGTACGATGCGCGTTCAATTGGTTTGACGTGTGCCACAGCGTGTCGCTGTGTGCCACAGCGTGTCGCGTTGGGTTTTGGCGTATGCAGACACGTTACGTATACACGCACGCGTTTTAGCATCGCGTTTTTGCAGGATTTTTCTTATGTATATTCCTTTTGTGAATTCTAGGTTCGTAGGCGGGTACGTCGGACGCTGCAAAGAAGGGAAAGCAGATAGTCGGCTACACTTAGCATGAGACCAGGTGAGTAGATTTAACATTTACGGGGAAATCGCCCGTATGGCGTTAAGCGTCAGGGCGTAATAGGATATTTTAGTTGTATGTGTTCATATATATACTATAGTAGCATACCTTCTTCTGTTGCATATAGAATGATAATTATAGAACACTGCACTGTCACTAACGGTTTAAGCTGCACGAGCACTATCTGTATGTTACACTCACACCGTTAGTGATTGACATGGCACTCGTACTATAAGATTGCTACGAAACTCATATCGATATCTTCATACTTGCGCACATGCACATTATATACTCATACTGGTGCACACTCATATCGATATCTTCATACTTGCGCACATGCACATTATATACTCATACTAGCGGACACTCATATCGATATCTTCATACTTGCGCACATGCACACTATACACTCATACCGGTGCACACTCATATTCGCGTACATATCCATTTGCACATCCATACCTATATACATACATATGTTACATACATGGATGATATTGACATGATTTAAAAACTAAGGGACCGTATGAGATATTTTCAAAACTGGATCTTTTCAAAAGAGCGGTTTTCCCTTTTTACTCTTAGTGTCATACGACACATTGCATGGATTTACGTATTGAGTTTGGATATATGTGATTTCTGGATTTGAGAACCGAGGTATTATTTTAAGAAAATACGCACCGTTTTAAAAACCCGGTTTCTCTTGATATGATATTTCAGTGCGTCCACCATGCGTTTTCTCGGTTCTGAGACGTGTGACATGTGAACCCGAATCGAGGAGCTGGACGAGGCCGATTGCGGGTACATGGTGGACCCGGTATGGTACCCCGGGGCGAGAACGGATCGCTGTGCAGTAGACGGTGAGCTTGGCAGAGGTACTACTACCTACCGGTGATTGGTTGGACCTGGCGGTTATCCGGAGGATACTGACCAGAGTCGATAGATGGATACGGGACGACACGTACTGCCGGGGCCGAGGGCTGATTCCGCAGACGGAGCCCGTGGGCCGATCCGGACTGACGGAGTCCGATACTTGAGGATTTGCGTGTCGATGCTGGACACGATCATTTCATGATATTTCGAGTGCCGATATTGGGCACTCACGATTCTATGAGATTTACAGGATTCGAAAGCCGATTAGAGTGACGACGCCTGAGTTTTACTGGGATTTGGGTGTATTGATGGAGACCGGTTATTTTTCCACGTTGACATTCCATGTAGATGTTATTTATTCCCATGCTCAGCACTCAATGTTATACATCTCATCCTGTATCTGTAGTACCTGATAGAGTACACTTGCTATGCATGATTATTGCATACCCTGCTCATCCTATATAGATGTTATTAAATTGCATTTTCTATGCATGATTATTGCATACCCTGCTCATCATATAGAGATGTTATTAGATCGCACTTGTTGCATGATCATTGCGCATCCAGTTCATTCATATAGATATTATCTGTTGGTATAGGTTAGAGTATCGCAGTACGTGCATACTTGCGATTACCTTTATATGTTATCTACTATTCACGAGTTGGAAACTCACCCCCGTTGTGCCACAGTGTTTGCAGGTTGGCCCTCAGAGTAGTCGCGGCTGGCTGCTTCCTTGCATCTTTTGTTACGGATACCACTGTAGTGGGCGAGTGAGCCATTGTGCTGATAGGTGGGTTTTTGCGGTATCTGTTTATTTTCTAGTTGTATACACTGTTGTATCTAGCACTCTCCATCTACTACTTATGTATTGACTTAGAGACCAGTTGTGAGGACGATATATATTATTTTGTACTCTGGTGTCGAGCTCGTTATGAGCCTACTTTACCTATGCAGTTTTACATTGCATGTTGTCTTCGCTTATTTTTGCTCATTCTTCACTACGACATCGTATATTATCATTGTGGTAATTGTTTCCGCCGTTGAGCGTGATTGCTCCCGTTTGGGATGTTTTATTCTTTTCGTATATCATTTTACTCAGATCTTGTTTTGTACCCGATTTCGGGGCTAGGTTTTACAAACGAAATGCTGCCAAAATTTTTATGATAATAACTTAAACTTTAAAGAATTTTTACTAAACACTTAAGGTTTTCTAAATGTTTTAACAAATGTTTCCATTCAATGTTTTAACACACTACTTTTCATATGGTTTTGATTTCTGGGTTTCGGCTTACTTAGTTGCGTTACGCCTGTAGACGTTACGTGGTTAAGTGCCGGTCACGGGCCGAACTTTGGGTCGTGACAACTTGCTCCTGATGGGTTTTACCCCTTCAGGAGCAACTTCTAAAGTCTATACTTTGTTGGTGTACATGGATTTCATCTCAGATCGCATAGCATCCAGCCATTTCACAGAGTCCCCACTTGTGATGGCTTGCTCGAAACTAATTGGGTCATCATCTTCCATGATGCAATCCTCACTTCCACCGTCTATGAGAAAACTGTAGTATCTCTCAGGTGGATGATGAACCCTACTAGATCTGCAGAGTGGCTGAGATTCATCGGAGACTATCGAATCCTTCGGTTCTACCAAATCATCAGATGTAGTTTGTGTAGCTGGAACTTCTTCCAGTTCTACCTCATTACCACTAATTTCTTTCACAAGAAATTCCTTTTCCAAAAATGTGGCATGTCGAGAAACAAACACCTTTTGTTCCTCGGTGTGGTAGAAGATATACCCTCGCGAATGTTTGGAATATTCAACAAACTTACACAGAACATACCTTGCCTCGAGCTTGTCTGGATTTTGCGTTTTAACATAAGCTGGAAAACCCCATATCTTAATAAAATTAAGACATGGTCTCTTCCCCTTCCATATATCATATAGAGTAGTAGGCACAGATTTGGTAGGAACCATATTCAATAGGTATGCAGCCGTCTCAAGTGCATAACCCCAAAAGGAAATAGGTAACTCAGCAACACTCATCATAGAGCGCATGATTGAAACGAATTCTTGTTGTGTAGTATGAAAATTGTATAGAAATCACAACCAAAAAATATTTTGACCGCAATCAATAACGGTGTCGATTGTAGCGCGTTAGTAAGTGCTGATCGTCCACAGGGAAAGTGTAATCGTTCGTGTTTCGATTTAGATGAGTTGAAAATTTAAAGGAAAGAAAAGAAACAATTCATGATTTGTAAATTGAATTTCAAGAATTAGAAAAATCTAGACCTAAGAAAACATTAAAATCAAGAATTGAGATGTGATGATTTCCAAACCAACAATCAAGATTCGAAGTGTGGCTCGTAGGAGTAGATTGGATCTATAGATGTGATGAGATCTAATGATTACATACTCTTATCCATTAACGAATCGATACTAGATCGATGACGATTTATCGAGGTTAAGGATCTTGCGAAGAAACTAGGGTTTCCTCATCTCATCCTTTGTCCTTTCGATGAATCTCATTCATAAACTAGCTTCTAGTAAATCAAATGATCGATCGTTGATCTCTAGTTTCGAGCGAACACAATCAAGAAAGCATCGCATCGAAACTAGGTCATCGATCATTCAATTTACAAGAATTTACAAACGTTATAGGATTTAAGAATTGTAAAAGAATCTAAATCATCATCATTCTATCGATCATCTTGACTCCTTTACGAGCGGAGTTTTACTCAAACATTATAAAAAAGAACACATTCAAGAATCTAGATTGAATCATAATGCTTGAATTCAGAAGATAAGCAAGATAAAAGAATTATCACCTTTATTATATCAATAATTAGTTACAACTCTCAAGAACTACAAGAGGAAGGAACTTGATCATTGAATTTGGCGTTGCTCGGCTCTTTGAGTCGCGGATCGGCTTGGATCACTTGCTCGGATGAAGTCCGGCGTTGCTCTCTACAGGATCTAGGCTTCTTGCTTTGATTGAACTCGGAATTCTTGATCTTGGATTAGAATTGGAATTAGGGTTAGGGTTTTGAGGCACAAGTTGTGTCACTCAACTTGTGGGGAGAATTGTTGAACAACTTAGAGAATAGCCATTAACCCTAGATCTAGGTTTCCTTTTATAAGCCTTGTAGCCCTAGATCTAGGATTCAAAATTTGAATTTCCCTCCAAAAGTTTGTTATAGGGAGAGGCTTCTAGAAGTAGTTAGTTGGAGGGATGCTTCTAGAACCGGGTTGTTAGTTGGCTTGCTTTGGAAGCTTGGAGCTTAATCATGATTAGCTTGCTTAATGATCCTTGCTGATCTGGCAGAATATTCTGGAGTGTTCTGGAAATTGCAGTGGCTTTCTGAGGTTAGGAACTGAGAGGAGAATACTGCAGTAAAGCTTTGATGATGAAGTGTCAATAAGGCCGCGGATCCGCGGCACGTGCCTGCTCCTGCCGTGGATCCGCGACCCAATAGGAGCCTTAGAGCTTCATTCTTCAGCTGTTGCTCTCTGATGACATCTTGGTATTTTCATGATATATTGAATCTCATAATTCCTTCTAGATTACTACCAGATCTCAAGTCCTTGAGTTGGCGTAAAATTTGATCAGCACTATGACAATTTTGGCCTTTCTCCTGAAATTTCCTGCACAGACTTCGAAACAAGTGTTGCGCTACACAAGAATGATGCGATGCCATGATAAACAGTCAATTTCCCTAAAAATGCTGGTTTTAGAGTATAACACATGTAATCTTGTATTTTGCAGCTGTTTTGCTAATATGTGTAATATGCAAACCGAACAGCTCTAGATGAATGCAAAAGATAGGGAAATTGACATGTTAAAAATACATTATTTTCGACTGATCAGTGCACCATATCTAATAGGGTGCGATTCCTCTGCTCCGAAACTCCATTGTGCTGTGGTGTATACGGAGGAGTAAGATGTGGGAGAATCCCATTCTCTTTTAAATAATTTCGGAATTTCGTGCTCAAGTATTCTCCTCATCGATCAGATCGAAGGACTTTAATACTTTTACCTATCTGGTTCTCGACTTCGCACTTAGATTCCTTGAATTTCTCAAAAACTTCAGATTTGTGTTTTAACAGGAACACATGTCCGAATCTTGAGAGATCATCGGTGAATGTAATGAAGTATGAGAAACCATTCCTGGCATGTGTAGACATAGGACCGCATACATCACTATGTATCAGTCCCAAGAGTTCAGTAGCTCTTTCTCCGTGTCCCATAAACAAAGTTTTGGTCATCTTGCCTTTGAGACATGACCGGCAAGTTTCATAAGATGTAAATTCAAACGGATTCAAATATCTATCTTTATGCAATTTCGCTAGTCTTGTCTCATTGATATGACCAAGTCTACAATACCACAAGAAGGCTTCGTTCATTTCTGAACTTTTACTCTTGTGTATGTTCTGTACATTTAGAAATTTATTTTGATTTAGAACGTATATACCATCACATAACGTACCAAACCCAATCAACATTTGATTTAGGAAAATCTTCATAACATTTTTCTCTAGTGCAAAATTATATCCTTCTTTATCTAATAAAGAGACGAATATTATATTGCACATCATCGATGGTACGAAATAACAGTCGTTCAAAATCAATGTATTACCATTTGGCAATACAAGGTGATATTTGCCGACAGCTTCGGCAGCAACAAGTGCTCCGTTCTCTATTCTGAGGGACATATCACCTTTCCCAGTTCTCTACTTCTTCTTAACCCTTGTAACCGTTTACAAATATGGGATCCTGATCCGATATCTAATACCCAGGACGTAGAGCAAACTAAAAAACAGTTCTCAATAACGAACACACCCGAAGAAGATACATCAGCATCTTTCTTCATTCGGGTTGCATGGGAATCCTTGCATTCCCTATTTCTTACTTAGACTTATGACAGTCATAAGATAGAGCGAAACCAACGTTCTCCAGCCCAATATAATAAGCGGGTTCAGTCAATACATCCATATCATTATCTTGATTAAGACGTGTCATGGTCGCTACTTGGAGAAAGAGAGAGAAGAAAAACACTTTAGCGTGCGCTCTTGCAAGATTAGATTGGTTATTATCTTATCTAATCAGGATGGCTCCCACTGTTTTTATCAAATTTTCCTTCAAACCCTAAAAGGTAAGACTAGCCGGGATTAATTACACCCAACAAGTTCGCCAATCGGTCAGCCAGGTAGGTATTGGTACTCCGAGGGAGTCTCCTCATGTTATCGCATGGAACTAATTAAATAACCTCTTTTCCGCAGGGGCATAACCCTGTTAACACCTTTCTTAGACACCTACTAGATCAGCTAATTGTAAAGTGAAAAACTATCCTAGGAGTAATACTTACTCGCAGTGGATATCGGGATCCAACTATCTCATAGAAGGTATGCAATCTCATTGCAAATTTCAACACTTGAAATTCCCAATATCTGTTTTTACCCCTGACGACCAATAACCTTGACGGAGGCCAACAAACCATAGGCCAATAGTCAAGTTCAACCCGTCATTTCGTAATTGAATTAAACCCACCCGCACGACCCTTGACGGAGGCCAACAAAGTCGTATGACTACCCTAATCCAATCGCATCATGTGCGGCAGATAAGCACTAATCAGCTACCACACACTACGCCTTGATGGAGGCTAACAAACGTAGCACGAATACTAAATAGTCCTTATCTGAAATGACGGAGGGCTACGACTGGTTTTGAAGAAAACCTTTAACATAACGAACTTGATATCGTTGTAGAATCTAGTGATTTGAAAAAGGAGTGGTTTAATGTCACGACCCGAAATTTGGCACGTGATAGCCTTTAAACCACGTAACGTCTACAGGCGTAACGCAATTTAAGTAAGCCGAAAACCCAGCAATCTAAACCATAAAAAATAGTAAGTGATAAGAACATTGTTAAAAACATTTGGAATCTCAATCAAAAATTCTTTAAAGTCCAACTTTACTTTCTTTAAAATTTGGCAACACCTCCTTGATAAAAACTAGCCCCAAAAAGGGTATAACAGAAAATACAAGTAAAGCATCCCCAAACGGGAGCAAATCCACACCCAAAGGCGGAAACAACACCACAACAAATATACGCCATAGCGAAGAAAATAGACGATATAAAGTGACAACAGCATAAAAGACATCCAAAGTCATAAAATAATATACAATATCGTCCTCACAACTCGTCTCTAAGTAAATACATGAAGTAGTAGATGGAGAGTACTAGATACAATGAATATACAAATGAGCATCATCGAATAACCGCAAAACCCACTGTTCCCCTCCGAACGGCGGCCGAGACGTTAGGACGTCCGTGCTTGAGGTTCGGGGCAGATGCTATTTGGTTTTTATCCATCTATCTCTCCGAAGATGCCAAGTTGATTTATGGCACCTTGTATCGGAGGTTTAGACGGATGCGGCCGATGTAGCAGACTTTGTCAGATTCCCCCTCAGGGTGAGGGGTTTTTGATTGTGGGGACGCTCTTCCCTGCAGGCGCAAGCCCCTGCAGTTAATTACGCTACCGCATAGCGGTAACAACTTTCTCCTACTCCAGAATTTCACTTCGTGTCGTGTGTGTTTGTTTTGTTCGTGATTGCCCGTGGATTGTATACGGAGACTGAGTGATGTCGTCACCCGTAGGACGTAGATTAGTCCAAATCCGTATTTACTTAGATTTGGGTTTGGTGTTTTTAGTTTAAGGATGCATTAGTCGCGTTGCGTCTAAGATCGACTTAAACATTTGTTAAGGATACGTTAGTCCTGTTTTCGACTAAGATCAACTTAACATCATGATTGATTTAATTATCCGGCCGTCGGGACTCGTCACCTCTCTGACGTCGTTGAGGGATTACAACGACAGGCGTCTGAGGAGTTCAGAGATGTACCCTTGAACCAAAGTTAATTTAGAGTTTTATTGTTTATTTAAATGTCTAAGGACACGTTAACCGTATTTGGGGTTAAGATCAACTTAGGCGGGACCGTTTAGATCAGACAAAAGAGCGTTTGGGCCCTATTGCACCAGTTTAGGGACGTGGTGGTCCGTTGCCAGTTTAGGGACGTAGTGGTCCATTATTAGTTTAGGGACGTTTCGGTCCGTCGCCAGTTTAAGGACGTGGTGGTCCATCTTTAGTTTAGGGACGTTTCGGTCCGATATTAGTTTAGGGACGTTTCGGTCCGATATTAGTTTAGGGACGTTTCGGTCCGTTTTTAGATGAATGGTCGTTGGGACTCGTCGCCTCTCTGACGTCGCTGAGGAATTACAACGACAGATGTCTGAGGAGTTCAGAGATGTACCCTTGAACCAAAGTTAATTTAGAGTTTTATTGTTTATTTAAATGTCTAAGGACACGTTAACCGTATTTGGGGTTAAGATCAACTTAGGCGGGACCGTTTAGATCCGACAAAAGAGCGTTTGGGCCCTATTGCACCAGTTTAGGGACGTGGTGGTCCGTTGCCAGTTTAGGGACGTAGTGGTCCATTATTAGTTTAGGGACGTTTCGGTCCGTCGCCAGTTTAAGGACGTGGTGGTCCATCTTTAGTTTAGGGATGTTTCGGTCCGATATTAGTTTAGGAACGTTTCGGTCCGTTTTTAGATGAATGGTCGTTGGGACTCGTCGCCTCTCTGACGTCGCTGAGGAATTACAACGACAGATGTCAAAGGAGTTCGGAGATGTACCCTCGAACCGGTCATGACTTGTTTTATGAGGGGCATTTAATTTAAGGACTTACAGCCAGGATTGGGTTAAGTCCAATTTTTATTTTTAGGCTCTGCCCGATTAGAAGAATCGATCTAAACAGGGCTCTGCCCCTTTCATTATTTTGCAAGTCTGATTTGGGCCAGGCCCTTTTAATGAGTTACAAGAACTCAGGAATTCTCCAAACAGGGCCTTGCCCTTTTAAATAATGAGTTTCAGAAACTCAATAATTTCATTGGGTTGGGCCAGGCCCTTTTAAATGATGAGCTGCAGGCACTCAAGAAATTTTACAAACAGGGCTTTGCCCTTTTATTGTTCTGCAGTTTAGTTTGGGCCAGGCCCTTTTAATTAATGAGTTTGTAGAAATTCAGGAATTTCTCCAAACAGGGCCTTGCCCTTTTATTATTTCAATTTAATTTGGGCCTGGCCCAAAACAAGGGGTTACAGAAACCCTAGAAATCTTCAGATTGAAGAACACAAGTGCATGGCACTTTTGGTTTGAATTTGGATCAAAGGAAAACAAGTTCTTGTTTTTTTTTTTTTTTTTTGATCATACAGAACCGAGGGTTCATATTAAGTGCAAGGCACTATTTATTATTTTTTTAGAACCAAGGGTTCATATCAAGTGCAAGACACTATTTATTATTTTTTTAGAACCAAGGGTTCATATCAAGTGCAAGGCACTATTTATTTTCTGTTCTTCAGAAATTTTACCTTCTTCCTTTTTTTTGTCTTCTGTGTTCTTGATTAATTTTCAAGAGCTTTCTTTTTTTTCTCTGAAGTTCCTCCTTCTCTTGATGATTGATTCTCTCTCTCATTATCTCCTTTTTTTTTGAATGAGGCTTGGGGTCTTATTTATAGTGCCCACAAATTTGTTGGATTTGTTAACAAAATCTTTCCTGAATAATTTTGGGAATTTTCCCACCATTGGATCTTTGATCCAAGGGTTCCTGTTTTACAGGAGAACAGAAAAGATTTATCTAAATCTTCATTCAGTTGCTGCGCAACTCACCAGCAAATGACACGTGTCGCGCATCCGAGCGCTTGCGCAGTTGCGATTGCGCAACTGCGCAGACACGTGTCGCGCATCCGAGCGTTTGCGCAGTTGCAACTGCGCAGACACGTGTCGCGCATCCGTGCGTTTGCGCAGCTGCGACTGCGCAACTGCGCAGACACGTGTCGCGCATCCGTGCGCTTGCGCAGCTGCGACTGCGCAACTGCGCAGACACGTGTCACGCATCCGTGCGATTGCGCAGACACGTGTCGCGCATCGGTGCGTTTGCGCAGCTGCGACTGCGCAACTGCGCAGACACGTGTCACGCATCTGAGCGCTTGCGCAGACACGTGTCGCGCATCCGTGCGTTTGCGCAGCTGCGACTGCGCAACTGCGCAGACACGTGTCGTGCATCCATACGCTTGCGCAGACACGTGTCGCGCATCCGTGCGCTTGCGCAGTTAAGTCATTAATTACGTTTTCTGAAGAGCCTTGCTCTGATGGGACGCACTGTCTCGGGCGTTACGCTGCCCATTCAGCTTCTGCCACGTGGCAAATTGCGCGCTGCGCACGGAAACCGAAGCGTTGCTTCGAATTTTGAATTTTCAAAATTCAACAGAGCCTTGCTCTGATTGGGGGAAACAGATGCCCCCCCACCGTTGCGCTCACGTGGCGCGCGCGTGGGTGCAACGGTGGCGAGATCCTGACCGTCGGATCGACGAGTCAGGTGAACAGGCGCAGGCGCCTATAAATAGGACCCTTGGTCATTGGTAATTTTTTACCATTCTCAAGAAATTAGATTTCAGAGCCTTGCTCTCACTTGAGAATTTCCAGAGCCTTGCTCTTGTGATTTCCTTAAGAACTTCCAAGTTCTAACTTCAGAACCATTATAGGTAAAATTAAATTAATTCAATTTAAATTAAATTTAATTAATCAGAGCCTTGCTCTTATAGATCTTTGATCTAAAGGAAACCCCTTTGGGGTTTTTTATTCACAGAGCCTTGCTCTCAAAATTTACAGAGACTCTGTTCTTAGGTTTTAACCCATGAACAGAGCCCTGCTTCATAGATCAACTAGAAAACTTTTTAACAGTTTCCATGGATCTTTAAGATCCCAAAATTTTAATTCTTAGGAGTTATAAATTTTTATCACTACTGCAGAGCTAGGCTCTTTTTAGAAGTTTTATTCCTTTGAAACAGGAGTTTGACAAATGTCACTCTGTGGCAGAGCTTTGCTCTGAAAAGAGGAGATCTTCTCCTTGTCTCTAGGGGTCTCCCCAATGGGGATATTCTCTTGGGGGTCTTTTAATTGACTGACAGTCTCATCCAATGGTGGGATTGTCTTATCAAATGATGCGCCGTCATCTTGATTTTGTGGGTCCCCCTTTGGTCCACTACCCACTGCCTCACAGCGTGGAGCCAGATTTTCATTTATTATTATTATTTTTATTATTATTTTTTTTTATATTATTTTTATTGAATGTTCAGTGTCAAGCCACTAATGATATATATATATTTTATGCAGGAAGGATGTCTGACGACTTGTCTTTTCCCTTCGTTCGCTCAGAAGGAGGGTTCCCACACGCACCAGTGGACCGGGTAGTGTTTGCCTTGATTAAAGATCGTGATCCTGAGTGCAAACATCTCCACCTATGGGGAAGTTGGTATAGCCAGATCATCCAGGGTCGTCGCAGTTTTAGTTCTGCCTCGCCCTCCGAACCTATAGTCACGATCCCCTACGCAGATAAACCCCCGGTGGAGTATGCCGTGGAGGTTAAAAATTGGAATTCGGACGATCTTCTCCAGCCTGCGATCGGCGCTATTCCGGTACAGCCGCCGCCGGCCATAGACATCTTAGGAAGGCGAATCTGTCAGGGTGAAGCACGCCCTTGGGGACAGGCCTACAATATTGGATTGAATCCGCGACCGCTTGCTGGATACCTGCCATGGGCCCGGTACATCTTAGCGGTGAAAAGAGCTCATCTGACGAAGATCGGTTTATACTCCGCCGTCTATGTCTCGCTTTTCGAATATCCTACTCCTCCAACGTGGTGGACAAGGGCTTTCATTGAACAATGGAATATCCCCACGCATACTTTCCTGACGGCGGATAGGGAAGTTTCTATTTCTCTAGAGGAATTCGTTGAGCTTTCGGGTTTACCGGCGAGAGGGGAGCATTATGAGGAGCTGCTTCCTCCTGATGAGTACGTCTTTGCCACTAAGCAGCTGGTACTCGACTTAACTCCGGAAAATGCCATCCAGCATCAGCATCCGGGCCTGGTGAGGGTGTTGGAGATTTACGAGGAGCTTCATTTGGAATTGGGCGACCGAGGCGTTAGTTTCGCGGACTTCATTGCTCGCTTTATTCGCCCGGAATTTTTATCAGAGCGAGGTGATAAGTTCGCCCAACTTGCTGACCCTTTTGGTCTCGGCTTGGACCGCCGGCCTTCATCAGAAATCGATCAGCGGAATTTCTACCTTCCCGGCACTGCTATCGTCCCTTTCTCAGAGATCGCCGTCCATGGCATGGATGAGGAGACCTTTTTCATAGGGTTCTTAGGTCTGTGGCTGTGCAGTTTCGCGCTTCCCATGCACCCACGCCTCATGCGGTCTTCTGTATTTTACCCGGCGCATCGAATGGTGGCCGGTCTGCAGTTATCAGTAGGGATCGCCGGGTTGGCTTACCTCTACAACGGACTTAGCATAGCGGCGGACGCTAATGAACCTGGGGTACAGCCTGCTAACTTCCCAATGCACTACTTCACTTCTTGGATGGAGCTGCATGTTCGGGGAGTGTTTGGTGCCCATAAAACTCCTCAGTTCTTTGAGAGATTCAAACTTCCAAGAATCATGCGATTGGTCGGGGCCTCCATCGTGTTTGCACCTCCGCGGGAGTCCAGGGGACTGCTTCTGCGTTCGCATTTAGTCGGGGCGAAGACCTCTTTTGTGGATAAGGTCATCACCATGGGTTCCGAGACCACTAAGTCAGTGGTGTCGCTGCGAGATGACTTTAAAGGCGGTGTTTCCGTGTTGAAGGCTCGGGAAATTCTTCACCTTTATTCCATTCGGCCGGGCTACTTGGTATTTAGGCAGAATGACACGGCCCTCTTCATGAGGTATAACCCGCATCGATTTGCCCGGCAATCGAGTTATAACCAAGGGGTCCCATTGGAAGCCTTCTTGGGAACACCTGCAGTCGGTCCAGAGGGGGTACGGAATGCGATGCATCACTTCATCCGGCTAAATACAGGCTCTTACTTTTTCATCAGTGAGCCCAGCTGTACCCCCAAGATACTCAATTCGTATGTAGCCTGGTATGCGTACGCGATGGGACCAATCATCTTGATGGAGAAACGTCTATTGGTCGATCGTAGGGCTGCGCCTCCCGGCGGCAATCGCAAGGCTCCATTGCAGCCCAGGGTTCAGGTTATCCCTCCGACGAAAGAGGCTGGAGCCGATCGACCACGCGTGTTGGCCCCTCCGCGTGGACTGCCACTGCCCACTGCGGTGGATGCCCCAACGGTACCCCGTGCTCCGACAAAGACGGCTAAAGCGGCCTCGCCGGAGTCGGGTGTAGGAGCGGACATCGGGACTCGCCGCCCGAAAGTGACTGCCAAAACTGGCAAGCGCAAAGATGCTCCAAGTGGATCCAAGGCTGGTGAAAAGAAGAAGAAGAAGTCCACCTTGTCCCTCGACGCAATTCTTAACTTAGAGCCCGCGGCTCATCCTGTCGAGACTATATGTGAGTACGGCAGCAACGAGGGTTTCATGGTGGACCCTGAGGACACCAATCTAGCCGCTGCCATTGCAGCTTCGGAGCGATCAGCGAGGCTCGAAGCAATGTTAAGCAGGCCCGCTGAGTCAGGTAATCATCAGCCTCCTTATTTGTCATTTTATCCCACTTTTTATTACTGTCTTTAGCTAATATTTGCCTCATTTTCTGCAGGTGGATCTACTGAGAAGGCCATCGATGCCTCCCTGAAGACCTTCCAGGCGGAGGAGAAGAAGCGTGCCGTAGAAAGCGTCGGTATGTTTTACCCCGTTCTCTTTTATAAGGAAAGTTTGTTGTCTTTTTATGATAGTTGACCTGACCTTCTCTTGCTTCTTTACAGGGGTTGTATTAATCGGCGCAAGAACCCTTCCTAAGCCCGTCATCGAAGTCCCAGCTTCGTCGAAGTTGCCGCAAGACCCTCGGCTCGATGCAACGACGAGGGATGCTCTGAAAAATCTGGAGGCATCCCTCTACACGGATGAGGAGGCTTCACTCAAGGAAGCTCTGATGGCATCTGTCTCATCGGCTCAAGAGGAGCGGAAGCGGTCTAGACGCGAAGCTAAAGCGCGCAGGGCTACTCTGGCTGCAGGAGCGGGCCCTAGCACTGTTCCTCACGCTAGTACTCCTTCTGAAGAGCCCCCTGTGGCCCTGTCTACTGCTTGTCGGCAGGTGGCGCGCGCAGTTCGGAGCGCCAATGATAAATCTGCTTCAGGTAGTACTTCTTTCATAGCCTTGTTGTATGACTTGTAAAACTATCGGCTTATACATATCTCATCTCGTAGGGTCAAGTCCGACTGAGGGGGAGGGAGAAACGACCGTCGAACCCAAGGGAGCGGAGGACGCGGTACTCGCCGAACCCGAACCGACGGTGGACAACTTTGTCGGGGTCATAGGGCCTGGAACCGAGATTGAGGAACCTACCGCGGAGCAGGTCATTGATGTCGTACCCGAAGTGGCGGCAGATGAGATGATTGTCTCAACCGAGCCGAAGGCGGTAGAGGGCGAGGTACTTGAGGCTGGGGACCTCGTGGTGCCGATGGACGGGACGGCTGTAATCGCTGATCCTGAGGGAACGGCAGGTGAGGCGGCCATGATTCCTGAAGACGAGCTAGGCGCTCCTTCTCAGGAATCGGGCAATGTTCCTATCTTGGCCCTCCCTGCCTATGGTTCCCCGCCGCCTGCAGAGCTTGAGAGCGTAACAACAGTTCCCCTTGAGTCGGGTGACGAAGCTACAGGCGGTGGTCTTCCGTCAGTGGAGGAAGGGACTACCTCAGTTTCTGCTGGCAGCTCGTCAGGTAAATTTTCGAGTCACCAGCATTTCTATTTTTTTTGTATATATCTTGTGATCTCTTCTAACAAGCTTGTTCTTGCAGGTGTGGCCAGTACCGAGGCTCCATTGCTCGATGGGGCACCATCAACTACTGCTTTGGCCGTAGTTACCTCCCCGTCTTCCCTTGTACCGTGATGGATGTTGGAAGGTATGGACTCATGACTCATGCATTAATCTTTCAAAATTACGGATTTTGTACTAATATTACACTATTGTGCCTTTGTAGGAGTGCTTTTTGACCACTTATATCAAGTGTTGCTCCCGCACTTCTCTTTCCCATCCGACCTCACTTCTCCCTCCAGTGGCGCCGGTGAGTATACTTTCACCATAATGTCTTTACTTACCCCCCCCCCCTTTTTTTTTAGCAGTGGGATAATTTCTGATCTTTCCTTTTCTTTATTGCAGTGCCACAAATCGAAGGAGGGGATGCAAGACCTGCCGCGCTACCGGCCCTTCCGGCTCCGCCGTCCGTTGCTGCTGGTATAGTAGATTCCCTTTTTGGTAACCCTTTAACATCTTTTGAACCATCGTTTAACCTGTTTTGTTTCGCAGCTATTGTTCCGGCTCCAATTCCCTTCGAGGCTCGCGTCTCTTCACCGGCAGGCCCCTTTCTGAGACGTCCGTCTTCAAAGGGTGCCGTGATGAGTCTAGGCATGCTGAGCGGGTACATCGAGGAACTCAGCATGGACGCTCTCCCTTCCGCTGCAGATTTCGCTGTGGATGTTAACCCTATGTTAGCGGCGCTCGTAACTTTTCACAGCGCGGGCGTCGTTGAATCTTGGGTTAATCACTGCAGGGAGATCGAGGCCTGCTTGTACCAGCTGGAGTTGACGCGCCCTGCTCCCGAAGTTTTAGCTCTGAGCGCCCAACGCACAACTTGGCTCGAGCAAAGCACTTCGCACTCCCACCACTTGGAGCAAGAAGCAGCTCAAAGACTAAGGGAATGCCAAAAGACCTCAAACGAAACGGCCCATCTGCGCGCTGAGGTTGAGGCAAACGCTGCCGAAGTGAAGACTATCTTTGAGGGTCTCCTGGAGCGCATCTCTCATGGGCTAGACTTAAAGAGGAAGCTTGACGTGGTTGAGCGCCATATCCCAAGTCGGGAGGCCGCTTATCAAGGCGTGAGGGAGCAGCTCGCCTTGGTCTTGCGGCAACAAGCCCAAGTGGAGTCAGAGCTGACGGCGGTAGCCGAGCAGGAGAAGGCGTGGAAGGAGATATGCGAGCGGTTGCTACATCTGTGCAAGACGCTTCCTTCCCCATAATTCCCCTTGTATCATTTGTCTTTGTAAATTATATGTATATGTTTTTTTTTTATCCTTTAGCACAATGTATCCTGTACTCAACCAATTTTTATGAATAAAAGATACACATTTTGTAATGCCTTGTGTCATTTCTCTGTCTTTCTTTTCTTTTATAATCAGTACGCTACTTTAATAACCATAATTGACGGACGATTGGGACGAGTATCCCGACCTTCTTAAGAAATAACGATGGCTTAGGCCGCAGGTTCAGATCTGCTGCCTAAGACTTTTCAACTCTATAAGCCGTGAGGGTCTCATAGAGACTTTTCTCCCTGCGGATCGAGAGGATCTCGCAGGTGAATTTTCTCCTTAGGAATCGTGAGGATTCCCAAGTGTGGTTTCCTCTCATAAGTCGGAAGGATCCTATAAGAGAATTTCTCCCTCTTACGAGTCGAGAGGGCTCATAAGCGGTTGTTTCTCTCTTTGTCGAGAATCGACTTCAGAGAGTGAGACCCGTGGATAGTGTGCAAGAGACCATTTAGGATTGACTTGCAGGATCCCATTGTTCAGGAAGCAAGTTTCGAATACTTACTGCCCAAGATGTGAGTTAAAGAAGCTCTGGTCACGGAGTGTTTGTATCCGTGAGTTGAGAAGTTTTGCGAGGGATTATTTGTTTCCCAAGCGCCAAGGATTATTTGTGTCCTTGGGGTCTGAAACGAGTCGATAGTTCCTACGGAGGCACTGGTGGCTCTGCGGGTCGACGCGGATTAGGAGGCTCTCGTCAAGGAGTGTTTGTATCCGTGAGTCGAGGTGTTTTCCAGGATTATTTGTTTCCCAAGCGCCAAGGATTATTTGTGTCCTTGGGGTTTGAAACGAGTCGAGGGTTCCTACGGAGGCACTGGTGGCTCTGCGGGTCGACGCGGATCAGAAGGCTCTCGTCAAGGAGTGTTTGTATCCGTGAGTTGAGAAGTTTGCCGGGATTATTTGTTTCCCGAGCGCCAAGGATTATTTGTGTCCTTGGGGTTTGAAACGAGTCGAGGGTTCCTACGGAGGCACTGGTGGCTCTGCGGGTCGACGCGGATCAGAAGGCTCTCGTCAAGGAGTGTTTGTATCCGTGAGTTGAGAAGTTTGCCGGGATTATTTGCTTCCCAAGCGCCAAGGATTATTTGTGTCCTTGGGGTTTGAAACGAGTCGAGGGTTCCTACGGAGGCACTGGTGGCTCTGCGGGTCGACGCGGATCAGAAGGCTCTCGTCAAGGAGTGTTTGTATCCGTGAGTTGAGAAGTTTGCCGGGATTATTTGTTTCCCGAGCGCCAAGGATTATTTGTGTCCTTGGGGTTTGAAACGAGTCGAGGGTTCCTACGGACGCACTGGTGGCTCTGCGGGTCGACGCGGATCAGAAGGCTCTCGTCAAGGAGTGTTTGTATCCGTGAGTTGAGAAGTTTGCCGGGATTATTTGTTTCCCGAGCGCCAAGGATTATTTGTGTCCTTGGGGTTTGAAACGAGTCGAGGGTTCCTACGGAGGCACTGGTGGCTCTGCGGGTCGACGCGGATCAGAAGGCTCTCGTCAAGGAGTGTTTGTATCCGTGAGTTGAGAAGTTTGCCGGGATTATTTGTTTCCCGAGCGCCAAGGATTATTTGTGTCCTTGGGGTTTGAAACGAGTCGAGGGTTCCTACGGAGGCACTGGTGGCTCTGTGGGTCGACGCGGATCAGAAGGCTCTCGTCAAGGAGTGTTTGTATCCGTGAGTTGAGAAGTTTGCCGGGATTATTTGTTTCCCGAGCGCCAAGGATTATTTGTGTCCTTGGGGTTTGAAACGAGTCGAGGGTTCCTATGGAGGCACTGGTGGCTCTGCGGGTCGACGCGGATCAGAAGGCTCTCATCAAGGAGTGTTTGTATCCGTGAGTCGAGGAATTTTCGTTGAAGTCACTGGCTTCTTCGGTTGAAATGAACCGTTGAGGCTTGGTTTCGTCGTTTGACGGAATCCGCTGGGGAGGTATGGTTTCTTCTTTGTTTATGCCCTTGGATTGTATACAGGGATCGATATGATCTTAACTGTAGGGCCGAAGTTTTATCATTTCTTATTTTTTTTGTTTTATTTTATTTCCGCGATGCTCTATCATTTCAGCTTTTATATCGCGAAGGTCGCGATTGCCCAAACATTTCGGCTATTTTTCGCGGTGCCCAATCATTTCGGCTATATATTTTTTTATTTTTACTCGTTGCTTTTTATTACGAGTCGCCCAATCATTTCGGCTATTTTGCATGCATACATTTTACTTGCTGCTTTTTATTGCAAGTTGCCCTATCATTTCAGCTATTTCGTACGCACGAGTGGTCTACTGGCTTTCGCCGTCAACCTGAAATTGAACACCGATTTCGGCATCAGCACCGCTGCGACTGGGATATTACCAGGAGCGAATCATCATTTGCCTCTATCGTTGTTGAACAAAGGAGGCTTAGCGACCAGGGTTAGGATCCCGTCGGCTAAGGCTTTTGACTTCATGAGCCGTAAGGGTCTCGTGAAGGTATTTCTCTCTACAAGTCGTGGGGACCTTGTAAGTGTATTTTCTCCTTAGGAACCGTGAGGGTTCCTAAGTGTTTTGTTCTTCTGTAAGTCGTAAGGATCCTACAGGAAGGTTTTCTCCTCATAAATCGAGGGGATTTATAAGGGTTGTTTACCATACGAACGTATTCCCAGTCATGGATGGACCTTGGTTAGGGAAACGTTTATTCGCGCCCGTGGATTGTATACAAGGGTCAGTATTGAGCCGCTTGTAGGGCAATATTGGAAGTTTGTGGGAATTTGCTTAAGCCCAGGTTTAGGTCTCTGTGACTTAAGACTTTCAAATCCTATGAGCCGTGAGGGTCCCATAAGAGAGTTCTCCTTACGAGTCGTGAGGATCTCGCAAGCGTATTTTCTCCTTAGGAATCGTGGGGATTCCTAAGTGTGTTGTTCCCTTGTAAGTCGTAAGGATCTCACGCGGGTGGTTTCTCCTTACAGGGTCGAGAGGACTCCATAAGTGTTCTTTAACGAAGTTGCGCTCTTTCGGGTTTTCACAACATTCGCCGGTAGTCCTGCTGTTTTTACTCACGGAGCCCTTTCGGGTTTTCATCCATGCCCATTTTGCTTATGGACTTACCGCCCTTTTTTATTTTATTTATATTTCTTTTTTTTTATTTATTTTTATTCATCTCGTCAGCCCAAGGATGCCGCAGTATTAGTTTAAAGACGTTTCGGTCTGCTATTAGTTTAAGGACATTCCGGTCCAACGTTGAGAGGGTTGGCTACCACTTATAAAGCTTGAGCTTAGGAAGATAGCGAGCGGACATAGTCGTCGTCATCTACCCTTGACCTAGGCTGTGGCTCATTAAGCGTAGTATTTCTTTAGGAAGCGTCCGTTTATTGGCCTGAAAGGCCTTTCACCGTGCATGTCCATGAGTAGATAGGCTCCACCCTGGTAGACTTTATCAATGATGTACGGTCCTTCATAGTTTGGCTCAAACTTTCCCCGCTTGGCGCGATTGGGGATCATGGGCCTTTTGACTACTAGCACGAGTTCGCCTTGGTGGAACGTTCTCGGGCGGCTCAATCTTTCATATGAGCGCGTCATCTTTGCTTTATAGGCTTCAAGATTTTGTTGTGCTAGAAGCCGGATTTCATCAAGGGCGTCAAGCTCTTCGAACCGAAGGTGAGCATTTTCCTCGTCTGTCAGCTCGTAGTGGACTGCCACTCGTAGAGAGGGTAATTCTATCTCGAGAGGGAGTACTGCTTCCGTCCCAAATACCAACGCGTATGGCGTTGTGTTTGTGGTCGTTTTAAACGTAGTCCGATACGCCCAAAGAGCCTCTTGCAATCTTTCGTGCCAATCTTTCTTATTTCATGACACTGTTTTCTTTATGATCTTCGTCAAGGTCTTGTTGAAGGCTTCAGCTAGACCGTTAGCTCGCGGGTTATAAACTGAGGAATATCTCCAGTCTATATTGTGCTGCTGTGCAAAACGGCTAATTTTATGACTTCGATAGGCTGGCCCATTATCAGAGATGATTCTTCTCGGGGTTCCAAACCGGTATATGACATGCGTTTTGAAGAAATGGAGGATGTTCTCCGTCTTCACTTCCCTCAATGGTACTGCCTCTGCCCATTTGGAGAAGTAATCAGTCGTCGCCAAGATGAAACGATGTCCCTTTGACGATGCTGGTTCGATGGGACCGACTATGTCAGTTCCCCACATTTCGAATGGCCAACTAGCCATTGTTGGATGCAGTGGATTGGGATGCTGATGGATGAAGTCCCCATGAATTTGGCATGAGTGGCATTGCTTCGCATATTCGATGCAGTCCTGAATCATCGTGGGCCAATAGTAGCCCATCCGCTTTATCTTCAATTTCATCTTAGGGCCTGCTTGGTGGGAACCGCAGAGTCCGTCGTGAACTTCTTGGACGACCCTTCTCGCTTCGTCAGGTCCTAAGCATCTCAACCACAGAGAGTCGAATGACCTCTTGTATAGAGTATCATTGACGAAGGCGAAAGACAGAGCCCGTTTCGTGAGCTGATGTCTTGTGGACGCCTCTTCAGGTATTCGGTGGAACTTGAAGTAATCTATGAAGACTTCTCTCCAGTCCTCGGTGTTTTCCCTGTCTTTTATTTGCAGGGTGGCCTGCTCAGTTGCTCCCTTTTCTTTATATGATTCTGGAGGTATTTCTGCTGGGGAGAGTACTCGACGGCTTTGTACCACGATTCTAACGTCATCGAGGTTCTCGTCAGCCAATTCTTTAGCAAGTTTGGCCAGTGCGTCTGCTTTGCTGTTTTCCGCACGCGGTATACTTTCCAACGTGTAGGAGGGAATTTGGGTTAGCAGTTGCTGCACTTTTTCGCCGTATTTCACCAATTCCGTCTTGCACGTTTGGTAATCGCCGTTCACTTGGCTGACGACCAGTTGGGAGTCCCCATATATGAGGAGGCTTTCAATTCCCATATCAATGGCGATCTCGAGGCCTGCAATCAAAGCTTCGTATTCGGCTTCATTGTTTGTTCTCGGTTCCGTTAGGGAGAACGCGTAGCGCATTATCCCTCCTTGTGGAGTTACAAAGATGAGTCCTACCCCCGATTTAATTATAGGGGTACTTTGTTTACGTTTCTTCATGGAAGATGCTCCATCGAAATAAAGCTCCCATCGGATATTATCATCATCGATCGCATCGAACGCATGTTCGTCTGGAAGATCGCAATTCAAAGGAGAATCGGCGGGTATCGGATGCTCAGCGAGGAAGTCGGCGATGGCCTGGCCTTTCACTGCCTTAAGAGGTTGATACGTTATCGAGAATTCCATCAAGAGCAGGGCCCATTTAGCGAGTCGTCCTGTCAATATGGCTTTTGACATTAGATATTTAAGTGGGTCCACTTTTGAAATCAGACGGACCTCGTGCGCCAACGCGTAGTGCCTAAGCTTTGTTATTGCGAAGATCAACGCCAGACAGTGTTTTTCAATGGGAGAGTAATTGCTTTCTGCCCCCAGCAGAACTCGACTTAAGTAGTAGAGCGCTCTTTCTTTCCCTTGATCGTTCTCTTGTGCCCATAATGCGCCTAAGGAACCTTCGAGGGCGGTTGTATAAAGGATAAGAGGCTTTCCCTTAACCGGAGCAGCCAACACCGGCGGGTTCTGCAGGTATTGCTTGATCTCATCCAGTGCGCCTTGGCATTTTTGGTCCCAGATGAATGGGGTTCCCTTCTTCATCAGGTGGCTGTAAGGACGGCACTTTCCTGAAAGGTTGGCTATAAATCGCCGTATATACGCGAGTTTCCCTTGGAGAGACCGCAGCTGTTTGAGAGTCCTCGGCGGAGGCATTTCCATGATCGCTTTGATCTTTGACGGATCTATTTCAATACCTCGGTGTCGAACGACGAATCCCAGGAATTTGCCTGAGGAAACCCCGAACGCACATTTAAGAGGATTCATCTTCAAGTTGTATTGCCGAAGGCGTTGAAATACAGTCTTCAGATGCTCGAGATGTTCCTCGTATGATTTGCTTTTGACCACGAGATCGTCGATATAGCATTCGACGATTTCGTGTATAAGGTCGTCGAAGATCTTCGTCATGGCCCTCTGATAAGTGGCGCCGGCGTTCTTCAAACCGAAGGGCATCACTTTATAACAAAAGATACCAAGCGGAGTCCTGAAGGCCGTGTGCTTCTGATCTTCAGGGTGCATTTTTATTTGATTATATCCCGATGAGCCATCCATGAAGGAGAAAACCTCATGAGTGGATGTATTGTCTATCATCAGTTCAGTGACTGGCACTGGGAAATTATCCTTTGGGCAGGCTTTATTGAGATCCCGGAAGTCTACGCATATGCGCACTGTCCCATTTTTCTTCATCACCGGGACGATGTTGGCGATCCATTCAGGGTATTGGACTTCTTGGATGAAGCCTGAATCTATCAGCTTTTTGACTTCGGCGTTGATGCTCATCTCAAGCTCGAGTCGCATTCTTCTCGGCGCTTGTTTGACTGGCTTAATGTCCGGGGATATCGCCAATTTGTGCACAGCGATTTCTGGATCTAGTCCCGGCATTTCGGAATAGTTCCACGCGAAGCAATCTTTGTGCTGTAGAAGCACATCTTTTAACGCGGCCACCCTTTCTCCAGATAGCAGTTCGCTGATGAATGTCGGTCGCGGGTCATTTTCCGTCCCCAACTCAATTTTCTTGAGATTATCTGCAGTGGTATGTATTCCGTCCTCCAGTTCTTTCGGAGCTGGGGGAAATTCTGAGATTACCTCATCGCTGCCGCTTTCAAAGCACCAAGGGAGATTGTTCATGTCTTCGGCCCCTTCTTTTAATATTGTTATCACATGGCAGGTGTGAATTTTTTGCCAATCCCAATGCGGAGTTGGTTTTATTCTTGTGTTTTCGGGTTCGTGCTTTTGCGGCGGCGCTACCCTCCAACTGTCAGACAACGCGAATTTGCCAAGCTGATATTGGTCCTCAACCCAATTCTTAAAGGTGAAGCAATCTTCAAGCGAATGCCCTATTACTCGATGGTAAAAGCAATACTTTGGGTTGGAGACTTCGCCTGTTTGTTCAGGGTGTTTAGACTCTGGCAACGTAAGCATTTGATGTTTTAGAGCAAGATCAAGTATTTTCCTTGTTTTGTTCCGAGGAAATGAGTATGCTCGACCCATTTTCTTCCTGAGGGCTAAATCAATAACGCTCGATTCTCGGATGCGCGGCTTCTTAGCTCTGTTTTGTAGTTGTCGAGCGCCTCTCTTGCCTTTCGACTTGTTTTTATTCTCGCGTCGCACCTTTTTTGTAGCAGGTTGACAAGGAGCGGCATCTTCGTTCTTTACTGCCTGTTGGAGGAGGCGCTGTGTCTTAGCTTTCTCATAGATTGCCATTTCACGATCGTGATCATCTCGGGCTTTTTGACTCGCATCCCCTATAAGTTTGCTCGTCTGGTCTTCGGACGATGGACTGGGCGGTTTTGTATCAGGAACTTTTGCTGGTTCAGGATTAGCGTCCTCCCATTGAGCGTCCGCCTCTTCATCGAAGTCATACATGGTATAACAGCTGTTTACTAGCTCCCGCTTCTTTGGCCGGATGTACCCAAGCCCTTTGGTTTCTACTTTCCCGTTAGGCAGTTTGCATTGGGTCCCGGGAATGTTCCAGACCTTGTCATAGAATTTGGCTTTTCTAACGGTCTGTGTAAAGGACATCCCCTGGCGTTTTAGCAGTTTCTTCAAACCTTCGGTATAATATCGGGGAAGACGGATAGGCTGAAGTCTGTCGAGCGTGGGATCCGCGCCATGCCAAACTTCTTTTTCTACTTTGTTTTCTTCAGAACGGTAGAATAAGATTGCCTTCTCGCCTCTTCGTCCGGGAGGGATATAGAATGTCTGCAATTCTTCTACGCAGTTGGTGTCGAGTACATCCAGTTCTTTGTAATGTTCAAGTGGCACCATGGTTATCTGCAGACTTCGCTCTTCATCATCGGAAATCCGTATCGAAGGCCGAGCAGGGAATATAGCATGAACTTCATCCTCTGAATCACTACCGAAGATCAACGAAGGAACGGATGGTCCTGGCCTGGTAGATTGGGATGGACCTGAATAAATTATATCCTCCTCCTCGGTGTCACTGCCGAAGACAGGGATGGTGGCATTAGTTTTGTTCTCCGGCTTGTGACACCTTTCCGTGTCTTCGAAGCTCGGCAAGAAGTATTTGGCATCTTCATACTTGCGAACCTCGTTCACGGAAAATGGGTTCAACTCTCCGGCCACAGTGTACTCGAGGCCATCCCTGGAATATTTCATACACTGATGCTGTGTAGAAGGGATGATATTGTACTCGTGTAGCCATGGTCGGCCGAGCAGAGCATTATAGCACGTCTTGGCATCTATAACATGGAATTTGATGTCTGTGACGAGCAACCCGAAGCGTAACGTCAATATCACAGATCCAAGAGTCTTTGAAGATTGAGAGTCGAAACCGGAGATAGTGATCTTGTCCCGGGCAAGGTGTTGGACACTCATGCAAATCTCCTTTAACACTCGTACGTTGAGTAAATTGACGGACGATCCGTTATCGACCAAGATTTTACCTATCTTTATGTCATGGCAGTATCCTGAGACATAAAGAGGGCGATTGTGTTCACACGTCCCGAGAAGAAGGTCCTCATCACCAAAAGCAACGTCGGCTGTGTGCACTTCTTCCAATTCGTCTTTCATCTTTTCTTCGGCCAAGAAGGCTTGGAACTGGTCCGGATCTTGTAGCGCCTTAATCAAAGAGTCTCTCGCCTCCTTTGATAGTAACAAGGCATCGAGGATGCTGAGTTGTGAGGGTAGCTTCCTCAGATGCGCTAAGACATTGTAATCCACCTTACTCCTCTTTGGCGGATTTTTGGCGGTTAACTCTTCCGCGACTTGGTCATCCAAAGTGATGTCTTCAGAGACCTTCTCTTTCCCTTTATCTTTTCTATTCGAGGGTCCGAGGTTTTTTTCAGGCAGTGTCCGATTCCGCAGCTGTATATTTTCGCAAGACTTCGGTTCTTCTTCTTTTCCCGAAGTTGACTCTTTAAAGAGAGGGGCAATCTCTAGTTCCTCATCAGAGTCGCTCCCAAATGTGGGCACTTGTGACCTGGTAGTGTTAACCATGTGACAGTTGCCGGCAGTTCTTTCAAGCACTTTGGTCGTGTTTCTTTGCTCCCGACGAACCTTGCGCTTTTCCCGTTTAAAGCGTTGTTGATTAGCGACGTATCCTTGCCACCATTTATCGAACGCTTTGCATTCTTGGGTAGAATGGGAGACCTTCTGATGATATAAGCAATAAGAGGGGTGCATTTCTGCCACGCTAGTAACTTTTTCTTCTGAGAGTGGTAGCTTCATGCCCATCGATATGGCCTTAGCGAACTTCTTTTTTATCTTAAATTGGCTTTTGTCAGCGGTGGAGGCATTTTGCTCCAGTGGGATCATCTCAGCTCCTCCCTCAAGTCGCTGGCGCTTGGCCGTTTCGAATATCGCCGTTTCGCGTTCTTGATCAGCTTTACTTTTCAATCGAGCTTCACTAAGAAACGCGTCAATCATCTCTATTGATAATTCCGGAACCCTTGACTCAGTATTTGCCCCCAGCGTTTTGGTGTCAGAAGTCCCTTCACCGTCCGAGGTCGAGTGAGAAATCATATGACAGCTTGCCACATCTCCGTCGGATTCATCCGATGAAGCTTCTTCCTCATCTTCTTTTTGAAAGACGTGATCAAGGAAATCTTGGAGCGTAATGGGAGTCCGCGCCTTCTGGTTATACTCGTCCAGTGCGTCAATCTGCTTCTGTAAGTCCGTCCGCTTGTCGCTGGGCTTCGCGGGCTTCTTAGATTTCTTCTTCTTCTTTTTCGAAGATTTTGACGGCTGATTATGAACGCTTGAACTACCGCCGTCGGTCTTCGGAATCGGACGTGGTTTCAACATCCCCTCAATAACCTGCGGCTCCAAGGGGTTCTTCCACTTGACCGCTGGACAGGTCTGAAGATCATTCAGCATTCTCCTCGTTTTGGCTGATAATACAACCTCCCAGGGAGCTTCTTCAATGACGGAGCATGTTGCCCCTGGCGTATTCGTTCCCTTATAGGTGTGGGGTTGCGGAGGATTCACCTTCCATTTGTCGGATAGCGCAAACTTGCCCTGACGGTACTGGTTTTCGAGCCAATTTTTGAACACGTAACAGTCTTCGATCGGATGTCCTAGCACTCTATGATAAGGGCAGTAATTAGGATCGTTGACGTCACTTGGTTGTGACGGACGTTTTGGATCCGGCAGATTTATAAGCCTATTGCGCAATGCCAACTCAAATAACCTCCTTGTTTTATCACGGGGGAAGGAGTAAGCACGTCCCATCCTGTCCTCAAGGGGTACGTACGGGCGCGTGTTATTTGGACGAGCAACCGGCTTCGAGTCGTTCGGTTGCTATTGGGCATTAGCGACGATGATAGCTTTTCCCTTTCCTTTGTCGTTTCGAGAGTCGGGCTTCGGGAGAGGGGGTTTATGGCCCATTTGGTCCATCTGCGCCAATTTATCGATCAAAGCCTGGAAAGAAGTCGGCTTGAAGAACATCATAAACTGCGAAATGGTTGCTTGTGGATCAAGGGTTCCAACAAACATTCCCACCGCAGGGGCTTCTTCTATACGCTGTTCACATTTAGACCATAAATTACGCCACCGTATAGCGTATTGGACCCACGTCTCGCCGGGCTTTACCCTGGCGTTAATCAGCGCCGTCATTGGAGTACGTTCGCTGGCACTTGCAAAGCGTTGGGTGAAGAGCAGCTCCATCTCTGCGAAGGTTTTAATGGAGTCGTTGGGGAGCTCGGAATATCACTCGAAAGCCGTATCTGATAAACTTCCAACAAATTGGCGCAACAAAAGCTTGTCGTCGCCGCCGGTGTTACCGCAAAGCGCCCTGAATTGGGCAACATGTTGATGGGGATTGCCGGTCCCCTTATAGACATGAAACTTTGGAATTGTGTAACCTGGCGGGTACTTAATTTGGTCATACCAGCCCGGGTATGGCCGCCCCGTTTTTACAACGTGGCCGGCTGCTTCGGCCGCGTGATGAACTTTTATCTGCTGGGCTATATATTCATCCAGATCTGTTTTAGAGATTGTGTCTTCTTTAGCCGTCGATAGAACGGGCTGAGGGTTTGATGTTTCTCCCCTATCATCCCCAAGGACAATCGGGGGTTCTTCAGTCGGGGATTCTGGTTGTATCATCATCCCTATCATATCCTGGAAGAGAAGGCCCATGCGCTGTATATTGGCTGCTTGTTCAGCAGCCTCTTGGTCTCTCTTTTCGAGCATTCGGCGAAGGAACTCGGCGTCGGTTTCTTCTTCTTGACGTTCATCTAAGGACGTCTCAGGATTCTCTTTTGGCCCCGTGAGCGCAGCCATGGTAGTCATCATCTCCTGGAGCTTTTGTTGCTGCTCTTGAGACTTGGTCACTGACCGGGTAAGCGGTCGGTGACCCATAGAAGTACGACTTTCTTCTTTCCCCGAAGCCATATAGACCGTATGAACTGTGATGCCCCCTGACTTGGGGCGTTTAGGCTCACCGTTCTTAGACTTTGTCAGCGTCATGGGAGCTTTTTCTGGCCTCTTCCTTTTATGGGCCTTTGAGGTTGAAGGAGCCGTTGAAGTGGGCATCCTAGCATTTGTTGCCCCCTGCCGTTGAGCGGGGCGGTTTTTGTCTTTTTCCACCCTTGCCCTGTTCTGGCGACGGAAGTGGTTTGAGTCAATCACGGAGTCTTGAACCCTCCGCCAAACTTTATAAACTTTCGCTGACAGCCGTTGAGAGGGCTATTCCTGTTTCATCTCCGGAGCTTTTTTCTTGGGTGGAGGAGACCTTTTCAACGTAGCCACTGGGGAATTCTTTTTCACCTTCCTCAGCATTTCAAAGCTGTTCCCAGTTGGAACAGCAGCATCGACTTCCACCGTCGGAGCAGGTGGGGTTAGCCCAGAGGGGGAGTTGCCCCCTGCTTTCCTTACTCTCTGCCAATGGCGACGTCGCGCGCGACGAGCCGCCGGGATTGGCTCGGAGATTGAGATGGTTTCTTGTTGCCCCCTGTTTGAGCGTGGGGTAACTGTTGATGTCAGCCTATCGAAGACTGATGCCTTCTGACCAGCTGGAGGAGTAGGAACCGTCAATCTTGTGAAGACTGACTCTCTGATAGGAGAAGCCGCTTTAACGACTTCCAAAGCAGTGGCCGTTGCCCTCTTTGGGACAGCCACCTTATAGTTCTGACCCAGCCTGGTGAAAACGGAGGCTGTTGGTCCAATAGCAGGCGACCCGCTGACAGGGATCGCAGTAGCAGTGAGTCGGTCGAACACCGACTTCTTGTTCGCTTCCGGTGTGGGTATCGGCGCCGAGAAGCTTGTAGGTGGGACCATGGTCCCGAAGAACAAGCCGGTGGTGGCCTGACTCAACTGGCCTACCGGCAGTGTCAGGAAGGAAGCCACCTGGGGCCCATATGCTACACCTTTAGGTGAGGTGGAGCGTCCGTTGCAGTTGCACTTCGAGCAGTTGGTGCAGTTGGTGGCCATTGAATGCTTGAGTTCTGTACCAAACAAAAGACCAAATCTTAATAACTTGAAATCCGAAGGCAATCATTTAACAAACCGCGATTGGTTCGCGAAAACGACACACGAAGTGTGGAGTGGAAAGAGGAAGAGGTCCCACCGGGCGTGCCAGAATCTGTTCCCCTCCGAACGGCGGCTGAGACGTTAGGACGTCCGTGCTTGAGGTTCGGGGCAGATGCTATTTGGTTTTTATCCATCTATCTCTCCGAAGATGCCAAGTTGATTTATGGCACCTTGTATCGGAGGTTTAGACGGATGCGGCCGATGTAGCAGACTTTGTCAGATTCCCCCTCAGGGTGAGGGGTTTTTGATTGTGGGGACGCTCTTCCCTGCAGGCGCAAGCCCCTGCAGTTAATTACGCTACCGCATAGCGGTAACAACTTTCTCTTACTCCAGAATTTCACTTCGTGTCGTGTGTGTTTGTTTTGTTCGTGATTGCCCGTGGATTGTATACGGAGACTGAGTGATGTCGTCACCCGTAGGACGTAGATTAGTCCAAATCCGTATTTACTTAGATTTGGGTTTGGTGTTTTTAGTTTAAGGATGCATTAGTCGCGTTGCGTCTAAGATCGACTTAAACATTTGTTAAGGATACGTTAGTCCTGTTTTCGACTAAGATCAACTTAACATCATGATTGATTTAATTATCCGGCCGTCGGGACTCGTCACCTCTCTGACGTCGTTGAGGGATTACAACGACAGGCGTCTGAGGAGTTCAGAGATGTACCCTTGAACCAAAGTTAATTTAGAGTTTTATTGTTTATTTAAATGTCTAAGGACACGTTAACCGTATTTGGGGTTAAGATCAACTTAGGCGGGACCGTTTAGATCCGACAAAAGAGCGTTTGGGCCCTATTGCACCAGTTTAGGGACGTGGTGGTCCGTTGCCAGTTTAGGGACGTAGTGGTCCATTATTAGTTTAGGGACGTTTCGGTCCGTCGCCAGTTTAAGGACGTGGTGGTCCATCTTTAGTTTAGGGACGTTTCGGTCCGATATTAGTTTAGGGACGTTTCGGTCCGTTTTTAGATGAATGGTCGTTGGGACTCGTCGCCTCTCTGACGTCGCTGAGGAATTACAACGACAGATGTCTGAGGAGTTCAGAGATGTACCCTTGAACCAAAGTTAATTTAGAGTTTTATTGTTTATTTAAATGTCTAAGGACACGTTAACCGTATTTGGGGTTAAGATCAACTTAGGCGGGACCGTTTAGATCCGACAAAAGAGCGTTTGGGCCCTATTGCACCAGTTTAGGGACGTGGTGGTCCGTTGCCAGTTTAGGGACGTAGTGGTCCATTATTAGTTTAGGGACGTTTCGGTCCGTCGCCAGTTTAAGGACGTGGTGGTCCATCTTTAGTTTAGGGACGTTTCGGTCCGATATTAGTTTAGGGACGTTTCGGTCCGTTTTTAGATGAATGGTCGTTGGGACTCGTCGCCTCTCTGACGTCGCTGAGGAATTACAACGACAGATGTCAAAGGAGTTCGGAGATGTACCCTCGAACCGGTCATGACTTGTTTTATGAGGGGCATTTAATTTAAGGACTTACAGCCAGGATTGGGTTAAGTCCAATTTTTATTTTTAGGCTCTGCCCGATTAGAAGAATCGATCTAAACAGGGCTCTGCCCCTTTCATTATTTTGCAAGTCTGATTTGGGCCAGGCCCTTTTAATGAGTTACAAGAACTCAGGAATTCTCCAAACAGGGCCTTGCCCTTTTAAATAATGAGTTTCAGAAACTCAATAATTTCCTTGGGTTGGGCCAGGCCCTTTTAAATGATGAGCTGCAGGCACTCAAGAAATTTTACAAACAGGGCTTTGCCCTTTTATTGTTCTGCAGTTTAGTTTGGGCCAGGCCCTTTTAATTAATGAGTTTGTAGAAATTCAGGAATTTCTCCAAACAGGGCCTTGCCCTTTTATTATTTCAATTTAATTTGGGCCTGGCCCAAAACAAGGGGTTACAGAAACCCTAGAAATCTTCAGATTGAAGAACACAAGTGCATGGCACTTTTGGTTTGAATTTGGATCAAAGGAAAACAAGTTCTTGTTTGTTTTTTTTTTTTTTGATCATACAGAACCGAGGGTTCATATTAAGTGCAAGGCACTATTTATTATTTTTTTAGAACCAAGGGTTCATATCAAGTGCAAGGCACTATTTATTATTTTTTTAGAACCAAGGGTTCATATCAAGTGCAAGGCACTATTTATTTTCTGTTCTTCAGAAATTTTACCTTCTTCCTTTTTTTTGTCTTCTGTGTTCTTGATTAATTTTCAAGAGCTTTCTTTTTTTTCTCTGAAGTTCCTCCTTCTCTTGATGATTGATTCTCTCTCTCATTATCTCCTTTTTTTTTTTGAATGAGGCTTGGGGTCTTATTTATAGTGCCCACAAATTTGTTGGATTTGTTAACAAAATCTTTCCTGAATAATTTTGGGAATTTTCCCACCATTGGATCTTTGATCCAAGGGTTCCTGTTTTACAGGAGAACAGAAAAGATTTATCTAAATCTTCATTCAGTTGCTGCGCAACTCACCAGCAAATGACACGTGTCGCGCATCCGAGCGTTTGCGCAGTTGCGAATGCGCAACTGCGCAGACACGTGTCGCGCATCCATGCGCTTGCGCAGCTGCGACTGCGCAACTGCGCAGACACGTGTCGCGCATCTGTGAGTTTGCGCAGCTGTGACTGCGCAACTGCGGAGACACGTGTCACGCATCTGTGCGATTGCGCAGACACGTGTCGCGCATCGGTGCGTTTGCGCAGCTGCGACTGCGCAACTGCGCAGACACGTGTCACGCATCTGAGCGCTTGCGCAGACACGTGTCGCGCATCCGTGCGTTTGCGCAGCTGCGACTGCGCAACTGCGCAGACACGTGTCGTGCATCCATGCGCTTGCGCAGACACGTGTCGCGCATCCGTGCGCTTGCGCAGTTAAGTCATTAATTACGTTTTCTGAAGAGCCTTGCTCTGATGGGACGCACTGTCTCGGGCGTTACGCTGCCCATTCAGCTTCTGCCACGTGGCAAATTGCGCGCTGTGCACGGAAACCGAAGCGTTGCTTCGAATTTTGAATTTTCAAAATTCAACAGAGCCTTGCTCTGATTGGGGGAAACACCCACCTATAGCAAAACTGCACACAGTCAGCCGTAGCGGTATCCGCTGCAAAAGATGATATGATGAGAAGAAGCCCTGCCGCGACTGCTCTGAGGGGCTACCTACAAAACACTGTGGCACAACGGGGGTGAGTTGCCAACTCGTGAATAGTAAATAACATATGCAGGTAATCGCAGGTATGCACGTACTGCGATAATCTATCACTTGCAAGCTGACAACAATAAATGGCAATAGGTATATGCAATAGTCATGAAAGGTACTCTATCAGGTAGTACTAATACATGAAGCAATGCATATCAAATAAATGCTGAGTATGGGATAAAACATATCATCCTCACGGAATCCTCATCGTCGCAGGACCAGTGTCCATCAAGACAATCTAAATCCCAATACCAAAGGCACCGCATTCTCAGATCGGCCCTCATATCCTGTAAGTCTCATGGAACATGAGTGTCCAACATCGACACCCGAAAACATCATGAAAACTAGTGTCCAGCATCGACACGTAAATCCACGTACCATGGACTCCGTCTGCCCGGATCGACCTTCGGGCTCCAGCAGAACGGTCGGTCCATGTCCATCTCATAACTCCGGTCGGTATCCTCCAGATCCCCGCCGAGTCCAAATATTATCACCGGTAGGTAGTTGTAACATTTCAAAAAAGTAAAATATTATTTTTGGGAATTTTTATAATTTAATAATAAAATATTGAATATTTTAATAAGACGGAATAATTAAATACCAATAAATTGGGGAAATTTTTTGGAAAATTATAGAAATTACATAAAAGATGGTGTTTTATAGAATTATGAAATTTTTAAGTTTTTACGATTAATTATACGCTATTTTAGTGCTAATCGTGATTAAAAATCGCTAATCGCGGATTAAGCGTGTTTTGTGCACTTAGCTTGCACAAAGTCTTTTTCACACTTGTGCATTTTTCTACCATGGTTTCTTTTGGGTTTCCTATTGCAATATTAGAGAATAGAAAAGAAAAAGAAAAGAGTATTATATTAGGTATGGTGAAGAGAGAGAAAGAGTGGGTAAGGGGTCAACCCTTTTGTCTTGAGCCATTCCCCATCATTTTCTTCCACTCATTTCCTCTCCACTCCTGTTGTTGCTGCTGCTGCTGCTGCACTCTTCTTCCTCCTCCATCTTCAAGCCACAAAACTTCATGAAAAACACTCCAAAACCTTATTCCCACTTCACAAAAAAGGTGCACAAGCCCTTTAGCTACCCAACGGACCAAGAAAAATATGATTTTGGTGCTGTAGAGGATTCATGGGAGCTAAATGAGGTAACCCCTTTCATAATTAGTGTAATTTTTCTTGTGTTTAGGCCTCATTTCAAGTTTAATATCGTTTTGGCGAAGTTTAGTGAACCTTGAAGTTTTCTTGAGAGGGTTATTGCTAAATTGAGTTGTGGTGGTTCAATTGAGTCCTAGTAGTGACCATAGAACCCTGATATGATGCAAACCCAGACCCAAACACAATACCAAACCAGAAACCCAATACAGAACTTTGCAATGTCGGTTTGTGAACTTTGAGTGTGCAGGCAAATCTGGAATGAACCGGGACATCTACTAGAAAAGTAAACAATACCAGAGACCTAGTGGGACCCATAGGAAGACACCCTACAAATACGAGCCCCCAATTCCTTACCCAAACCGGCCTGGCCAGAATTTTGGCCTCTGTGGCCGGCCACCTTGGTGGGTTAGTTGCCCATGTTGCCCCCATTGCTCATATGCACCCTATATATCATCCTAGAGTTGTTTGCTTGCCTTGTTTTGGCCCTAGTCAAAATCTGGGACCACTTTCTCTAGTTGCTGCTTTGATTCGAGCAATGGTTTTCCGTATTTTAAATTCTGGATTTCAGTATTTTTTCTTTATCTCGATCATATGACGTTTGTACGTCTATATCGAGTGATATCGAGTTGATTTGCGAGAGCTAAGCATAGGTTCTAACCAATAGGATTTTAAGCGTATCGTTTTGGTTTTCGTGTGTCGTTTTGGTTTTGATTTGGTTTTAATGCGATGCGATACGTATGACGTGTAGGTACCCTCCCACGATGATTCGAGACGATGAAGAAGATGGTGGCGACATCGATATCGACAAGCAAGATCAAGGTGAGTAGATTATATCTACGGGGGAAGTCGGGTGGATGGCGTATAGCACCCCCGCAGTTCGATGTTTAATATGCTATATATATACTATATATTTGTATGATAGCGTTATGTGTGAATTGGATATTCAGATGTGGTTAGGTGTACTATGGATATATTAGGGTTTAGAAGTAAACTAGTATAGTTTCCTAGTTGCGAACCCTAGAATAGGTTTACACCCCCCCCCACACACACATGCTTGCTAGTTATACCTACACCTGGATGATGAGGATAGTGGATAATATTTGGAGATGAGTCGATGAATTTGGGCATAGTGCCGTGATATCGGTGATATGATATGATTCATATTTGGGATACGACATGAGATTTTAGCAGGCCTTTAGACGTGTGTTTCACACACGCATTTATATTTATATAGATGGTATCAATTTGTACTAGACAAAGATCAGTACCCCATATCATGAGATATGATGATGAGAATACCAGATAATTGATGAGATGAATGTGATATTGACCCGTACCCAGATATGGGATGCCGTACGATGATTTATCGTACGAGCTTTATATTGATGATAGATCCGCACTCATGACTCGAGTATGTCATATGATATTGTATCGTACGCGGTACCTTGAGGCGGGATCACCGACTATTATATTTATGTGTGTGTGTGTGTATATATATATATATATATATATCTGTAACGTTTTGAAAATCGTTTCGGTGAAATTTCGAAAAAACGGTAAAATAAGGGGGTTTTCTGTAAAAGTCAAAATGCAAATATCTTTATTATAAAATTAAATATACATATTCTAGCTATGTAATTACTAGTATTTAGTGTTTATTGAGCCACTGGTGAAATTTCAAATTTTCTGAAAAAAATATTATTTTAATATTATTTTAAGCCGATAAGAAAATACATTAAATTAGCGATAAATACAAATTTAAATGGGCAAATTTTAATCTTTAAAATCATGTTAATTAAAATCTAGTTGTAATATAAATTTTTAGTATTTTATTTCAAGTTTTAATGTGTTTTTATTATGGAGAACAAAAAAATAATAAATTTAAGCTAAAACTTGCAATTTTGAGCTTGTGGGGGGTCTTTTTGCATGGAATTCTTTTTGTAATCACTCACACACACCCTCACCCCTCCATGGCCGAGCCCACCATCAGAAGCCCACTTCTCCCTTTCAAAAATTTCTCCATCTCATTTGTATGGGTGAAATAGAGTTTATAGGTGTAGGTTAAGATGTATTGTTTTGGAGGCTCATTGTACCTTGATTTGAGGGGGGTTGACTTGACCAATTGTGCACAACACCCACACCATTCCCCCCATCACCCCATGGCCAAAATTCTGCAGCCCTTCCCCCTTCATTTTCCACTTTTCATTTCCTTCAATTTTAATCAAAAAAAATTGCTCCAAAATCCAATTTAAATCTCACAAATTGATTTCCATTCTTCATCCCATTCTCCTTAGCTTTTATCACTTGGATCTTGGAGCTAGTGAACCAATTTGGAGGCTATGTTAGCATGCTAGATCTCAATCATGTTGAGGTATAAATCCTAAACCATAATGTAATTTTCGATTAATTACTTCAATGTAGTCTAATTAGGTGTTAAATTGTGGGTTTAATTGAATGTTTGGAAATTCAAGTGGGGATTTTGAATTGAAGCTAGGGTTTGAATTAAATTAGGTTCTTTATCATTAGCTTATGATTGTAATGAGGGGATTAACATGTAATTGAATGCAAAATCTAATTTGGTTACTAGTTGCTAATTTGTTAGTTTAAAAATGGTGATAATTATGCTAAATTGCTAACTAGGTTTTGGAAATTAAATAAAAATGTGGGATTAAAATATAGATAGGATTTTTAGCACATCATTAAGGTTTCCATGAGTGGTTTAACCATTTAAAATATGCAAAACCAAGTTTAATTGTAAAATTGTGAATTTTACATTGAAAGTGTTAAAATTGATATTTTTGCAAACTAGGATTTTGGAAATTATGCAAATTTATGTGATTAAATTATGGAAATGGTTTTTATGACTTATTTAAGTTATTTAATAAGTATTATGGCCGCTAGAATTGTTTAAACATCGAGTTTTGTACTAAAACGGGTAATTTTGCTTGCTAGTTTTTCGGAAAAACGGCTTTTAAAGTGAATTTGGGGTTTTTATGAGTTTTAACCTATTTTATATTAAAATTAGTGTTCGTGAATGTGCAAATGAGTGTATTTGGGTTTTTCTCGATGGTCTGGCATTTGTACGCCGACGTCGAGGGTTTTTGGCTCGATTTGTGAAATCAACCATAGGTTTTGACCTATGTGGGTTTCGTGCGTCGTTTTGGTCATGAGTCGGATTTTAATGCGATATGGTGCGTTATGATATGTAGGTACCCCATATGGACTTCGGGACGACAAGCAAGCGCATGGCGACGTCGGCACCGGCGAGCGAGGACCAGGTGAGTAGATTTATATCTACGGGGAGAAGTCGGGTTGATGGCGTATAGCACCCCCGCAGTTCGTGGTTATGTATACGAATACGTATACACACAGATATTGATTATATGTTGTTGAGATTATTGATGATAAGATGGATATTTGTTATTTTTTGATTGGTTTAGTGTAGTTGCGAAACCCTAGAGTAGTGGTCGCACTCACACACGAACACACACACATACTTGCATACATTCTTTCTTTTATATGTGCGTATATGGGAGTATATATTCATGTGTTCACATGGGTATGGGACTATGTGTTCATATACTGGATTTGAGGATAGTATTTGGAATTTGAGATGATTCGATGATATTGGGCTTGAGGCCAGAAGATCGGTGATGTGATTTGGTTCGTATTGAGATACGACATGATGTTTTAGCGGGTCTTTTGACGTAGCAATTCTTACACCTGTATGCATACTTAGGCGGTATCGGTATTGTACTAGACGTAGGACATTGTCCCGGATCATGATATTTGATAAAGAAGATACCAGATGAATAGTGTGATTGAATGTGATATTAACCCGTACCCAGATTTGGGGATGCCGTACGACGGATTTACGTACGAGCTATATTTTGATGATTGATCCGCACTCTTGACTTGGGATGTCTGATTATAGATATGGTATCAGATATGATATTATTGAGGCGGGATCACCGACTAATATATATACAGGTATGTATATGTATCGACTCAGATGTTAGGCAGTTTCCTTACCTGTAGTCCAGCTGGTTAGCTTAGACCTTTAGTTTAGTTTAGTTGTTAGATTAGATTTGATTCTTACCTATTTCAAAAACTAACGATTCGTGGGTATTTTAAAAGACAGCCCAAGGGATCCTACGGATATTTCAAAAGACGTATCTTTTCATAAAAACACCGTAGCCCCTATTTTCAAAACCCCAGGATTCGTATCATTTCAAAAGGCACCATTTGTAGGCCTTCTATTAGATTAATACAGATTAGTTATAGTTGCGTCTAGTATTCAGCTCCCGCTCATTATTGTGGTTCGCTTCGCATCGCATGCTTATATTATGTTTCATACTCCATTATTGATATCATGCTGTTAGGACATCAGCACCATTACCGATGATGCGTATGTACCACGTACACTTACTTGCCGGCTCACACACATCTTCATCGGTAATTGCCATGTCACGTACACCTTAGAAAATATTATTGCTTGACATAGCCTGTTAGCTGATAGTTTAGACATTGTAGTTATTACCTGCTACTTCATGCATACTGTTATTCATTGTTATGTCGCATTCATGGATTCTCATGCATATATTCACTATTTTACGTGTTATTGAGGTTTTGGATTCGGATTCCATGAGATTTTCTGGATTTGGAGGAAAACCGCAAAAACATAAATAAACATTTTCTCTCTTTTAAAATAAAAAGTGCGGTTCTCCCATGATGTATGAGTCGTCCACCATGAGTTTGCTGATGGATTTCGAGACCCGATTCGAGGAGTGGAGGAACCGTTTCGGGTACATGGTGGGCCCGGTGTGGTACCCCGGGGCAAGAGGAATGTGTTGTTGACGTTGAGCCCGGCAGGGGAGCACTACCGACCGGTGATATTACCCGACCCGTCGGATATCCGGAGGATACCGTCGTGGTCTTGAGATGGATGGTAGGGGCCGGTCTGGATTGACGGCGCCCTAGATATTGTGATTTAAGATATTGAGGTACAGCGATTTTGATACAGAGATATCGAGATATTTGGACACTTGTTTTGTGTCGATGCTGGGCACTGTTTTATGCTGATTTCATTTATGGTACCTCACTTTTAAAATACAAAAATCTCACTGATTTATGAAAGCAGTTTTCGTCAGTACATGCATTCTGTTCCATGCATTCATACCTCATTCATATGATATATTGCTACCTGAGGCACTGACACGGGCACATGAGATTACACTCGGGTTAGATATTTACCCTAGCCTTGTTTAGGTTGCATGTTATATATATAATTGAGGATATATTATGATCATTGACCTAGGTTGCGTTATTTATGCGATTTCTTTTCGTATATGTTTTTCTATTCACGAGTTGGCAACTCACCCCCGTTGTGCCCCAGTTCTTGCAGGTTTGCCGTACAGGTTTCATTACGGCTTGCGGGCATAGTTTCCTTCGGGTGATTTGCTAGTAGGTGGGTTTACTTGTATCGTACCCCCATTATATAACTTGTATATTATTACTCTATTGTATCTAGAAGTTCCATCAACCAAACATGTAATTATTTTGAGATAGAAACCAGTGATGTCGTTCCTTCGACCTTAGAGTCGCGCGTTGTATTTCTGTGGTTTTCTTATGGTTTTGAGTTTCCTTTTGAATTTTGATCCTCGCCGTTGGCGTTGTATATTATATTGCTTGTGTGGTTGTGACCGTCGATTGACGAAGAGCTAGCTCCCGCTTGGGGATGCCTTTTATTGATTTCGTATACTATTCATGTTGTATCCCGTTTGGGAGCCAGTATTTACAAAGGAGACTCTGCCGAAATTTTCAGAAAATACTTGATGTTTTTAAAAACCGCATAATTCGGCTTATGCTATTAAAACTTATGGATTTAAATTGGTTTTCCTACTCTCTACTACTCTTCTTGGTTTGGATTTCTGGGTTTTTCGGCTTACTTAAAATACGTACGCCTTGAGACGTTCGTAGTTTAAGTGCCGGTCATTTTCCGTACTTTCGGGACGTGACAAAGTTGGTATCAGAGCGTTAGGTTTTACCTTCGGAGCATAGGATGACCCTTGGTTGATGGAATAGGTGACTAAAGTAGAGTGACGTACCGTTGGTATGTTCCGCGGCATATTTACGACACGCCACTCCACTTAAGAAGCCTTAGGATGTACATTTCCTTGTTCAGTATTATATTCCTTCCTGATCTAGCCTCATCAGTACTAGTTATGGTTTTGCTGCCACGGTTACGGGCAGGGAGAGCTACAGCTAGAGTTACGGTCAGCACGAGCTCGTCACGAACGAGGACTGACCAGGGCATGATTCCGGCGACACCCGATTGTAGAGAGATGTCTTTTGATTGTGTTTTACGCCACGAGCGTTGGATGGATCGCCGTATGAGATTGCTCGGACGTGCAGATTAGCACTAGAGGATTGAGCTAATGATAGAGGCCAGCCAGATTTTGATGACCGTTGGTGTGTTGCTTATTCATGATGATCGAGGTACTGTTCAGCGTGCAGACGAGCGAGCCAGTTAATGCTGCGAACGACGAGATATTGCCCCAGATGCTGGAATTAGTGCAGAACGAGTTGTACTAAGAGATGATAGAAGGTCGCTAGTCATCGAAGATGAATGACTAGGACATGTGGATCGTTCGCCTACCCCGATGCGAGGTCATCAGGTAGATTGATTCCAGCTAGAGACGACTTCACGCGGAGACGTTGGGAGTCGACAGAGACGATCGATTGTCAGAAACCTATTATTCCAAGTTTAAAGTAGTCGGAAAGACATGCAGGCAATTCTATGGTCCCTCTAGAAGAATGAAACCCTAACTCGACTTAATGACCATGTGAAAGCCTTTGAACCTTCGGGTTTGCGGCAGTTCTACGGCGCCATTAGTGAGGCTTGGGTTTGCCCTTCTACGGCTGGACCACCGATGCTGTGGTATGTACTCGATACTATTATACTGTACCCAAGATGTTGAGCTCTTGGGGGATTATGAGGTTTTGATGACTCGATTAGATGGCTCGACTTAATTCGGATGCTAGGTGGTGAGATGCATTTCTTGGGAGACTCCCGATACGAGGATAGCCGTTGGAGCTCAGTCCATGCAGCCACGACGAGACGAGTCCGAAGCGGTCGACCTTAGAGAAAAGTGGAGTAAGCGGTGCGTACGAGATCTTGATAAGATGACGTTCTACTCCGCCGACATCAGAGATGCGATACGCATGCCGAGCCATTGTACTTGGATATACCTTCCAGAAGGAGTCGCGATGAGTATGCAGCCGTTCCGGAATAAGAAGCAGATATAGTAAAGGATGACGACTCCCGGAAAGTTGGCAGAGATGAGACTGGAAGAGACCTTGAGTAGGATTCCTTTCAGGACAATGCTGCAATGATATTTGCACCCAGGATCAGATGTGTCACGTGCATTTAGAGAGCCAGAGGCCGACTCCAATGACATGTTGCTTTACGAGTGGTCGTGCGGATTGACCGAGAGTTGACCAGAGAACTGCCAAAACGGAATCGTCCCCGTTAGCACACCTGAAAGGGCCGATGAGCCGGTGGATCGTGAGATTGGTAATCCACAAGGAAGACTTGAAACCAGGAGCGGTCATGTTACGGACACCAGCAGGCCAGAGTTCAGGATCGTCGATGAGACATGCTATGAGTGACCACGACAGTTGGCCAGAGATTCTTGGAGGATGCGCTTCAGCGGGACTATTCCGCCATACTTGTTTTCAGTATTGTTGGGCGATTTATTCGCTTGATTTGATTTTGATGATTGGGTTTCATGATATGTGTTTTCATGCACCATGGTTGTACTTACTGAGTATTTACGATTTTTGCACAGTTGTTGCACTTGATATCGTTTTCGTGCTTGGTTTCACATGTTTGTGATTTTACGGTTTTAGACATTTGAGTTGATTTTGTGCGTATATACGCATTTGGTTTTTGCACGCGGTATAGTTCATATATGCTTGCAGTGCAGTGTTACGTATGTTGTGCACTTAGATGCACTGGACTTCGATTTCGATTGGGATACTCGATATTGTTTTGTGCACCTTGTGCACCTGATTGGATTTTAGTGCATGTTGGGCGCATGTTATGAGATGTGATTTGGTGCACACCAGATGCACTAAATCGAGATTCTTCGTGCTTGAGACGCACCTGTTTTTGCTGTCAGGCACACACTTGGCCAGGACAGATGTTTCGTGCACACCCGATGCACTTAGATGTTGTTTCTGTGCGCAGGTATGACACATATATGGATTTTGATTTTCGTGCGCACAAGATGCGCGTAGTATTCATACGCGTATTTTGGGATTGATTTTTCTTATAGAGCAGTACGTTTTTATGATATTGCTATGTGTTTTCGTACTGAGCAGGACTAGTCAGAGGACAGTACCTGAATATATTTTACATGTATAGTTTCGAGTTATATCATATTGGTTTTGCTTTGGATTTGGTATTGATGTCTTCCCCATGACTCCGATGATTGCGGGATGCTTGACGGAGTTCTGATTTGAGTTATATGCTCATTGCATGCGTTGCGCTACGATTTGTTTTATGTATTTATGATTTCGGAGCCCGGGCGATTTGATGGTTTTGGCTGAAATATTTTAGTATTTGAGGGAAGTTTTAATTTAAATTCGGGGACCGAATTTCTTTAAGGGGGGAAGATTGTAACGTTTTGAAAATCGTTTCGGTGAAATTTCGAAAAAACGGTAAAATAAAGGGGTTTTCTGTAAAAAGTCAAAATGCAAATATCTTTATTATAAAATTAAATATACATATTCTAGCTATGTAATTACTAGTATTTGGTGTTTATTGAGCCACTGGTGAAATTTCAAATTTTCTGAAAAAAATATTATTTTAATATTATTTTAAGCCGGTAAGAAAATACATTAAATTAGCGATAAATACAAATTTAAATGGGCAAATTTTAATCTTTAAAATCATGTTAATTAAAATCTAGTTGTAATATAAATTTTTAGTATTTTATTTCAAGTTTTAATGGGTTTTTATTATGGAGAACAAAAAAATAATTAATTTAAGCTAAAACTTGCAATTTTGAGCTTGTGGGGGGTCTTTTTGCATGGAATTCTTTTTGTAATCACTCACACACACCCTCACCCCTCCATGGCCGAGCCCACCATCAGCAGCCCACTTCTCCCTCTCAAAAATTTCTCCATCTCATTTGTATGGGTGAAATAGAGTTTATAGGTGTAGGTTAAGATGTATTGTTTTGGAGGCTCATTGTACCTTGATTTGAGGGGGGTTGACTTGACCAATTGTGCACAACACCCACACCATTCCCCCCATCACCCCATGGCCAAAATTCTGCAGCCCTTCCCCCTTCATTTTCCTCTTTTCATTTCCTTCAATTTTAATCAAAAAAAATTGCTCCAAAATCCAATTTAAATCTCACAAATTGATTTCCATTCTTCATCCCATTCTCCTTAGCTTTTATCACTTGGATCTTGGAGCTAGTGAACCAATTTGGAGGCTATGTTAGCATGCTAGATCTCAATCATGTTGAGGTATAAATCCTAAACCATAATGTAATTTTCGATTAATTACTTCAATGTAGTCTAATTAGGTGTTAAATTGTGGGTTTAATTGAATGTTTGGAAATTCAAGTGGGGATTTTGAATTGAAGCTAGGGTTTGAATTAAATTAGGTTCTTTATCATTAGCTTATGATTGTAATGAGGGGATTAACATGTAATTGAATGCAAAATCTAATTTGGTTACTAGTTGCTAATTTGTTAGTTTAAAAATGGTGATAATTATGCTAAATTGCTAACTAGGTTTTGGAAATTAAATAAAAATGTGGGATTAAAATCTAGTTAGGATTTTTAGCACATCATTAAGGTTTCCATGAGTGGTTTAACCATTTAAAATATGAAAAACCAAGTTTAATTGTAAAATTGTGAATTTTACATTGAAAGTGTTAAAATTGATATTTTTGCAAACTAGGATTTTGGAAATTATGCAAATTTATGTGATTAAATTATGGAAATGGTTTTTATGACTTATTTAAGTTATTTAATAAGTATTATGGCCGCTAGAATTGTTTAAACATCGAGTTTTGTACTAAAACGAGTAATTTTGCTTGCTAGTTTTTCGGAAAAACGGCTTTTAAAGTGAATTTGGGGTTTTTGTGAGTTTTAACCTATTTGAATGTGCAAATGAGTGTATTTTGGTTTTTCTCGATGGTCTGGCATTTGTACGCCGACGTCGAGGGTTTTTGGCTCGATTTGTGAAATCAACCATAGGTTTTGACCTATGTGGGTTTCGTGCGTCGTTTTGGTCATGAGTCGGATTTTAATGCGATATGGTGCGTTATGATATGTTGGTACCCCATATGGACTTCGAGACGACAAGCAAGCGCATGGCGACGTCGGCACCGGCGAGCGAGGACCAGGTGAGTAGATTTATATCTACGGGGAGAAGTCGGGTGGATGGCGTATATCACCCCCGCAGTTCGTGGTGATGTATACGAATACGTATACACACAGATATTGATTATATGTTGTTGAGATTATTGATGATAAGATGGATATTTAGTATTTTTGGATTGGTTTAGTGTAGTTGCGAAACCCTAGAGTAGTGGTCACACTCACACACGCACACACACACACATACTTGCATACATTCTTTCTTTTATATGTGCGTATATGGGAGTATATATTCATGTGTTCACATGGGTATGGGACTATGTGTTCATATACTGGATTTGAGGATAGTATTTGGAATTTGAGATGATTCGATGATATTGGGCTTGAGGCCAGAAGATCGGTGATGTGATTTGGTTCGTATTGAGATACGACATGATGTTTTAGCGGGTCTTTTGACGTAGCAATTCTTACACCTGTATGCATACTTAGGCGGTATCGGTATTGTACTAGACGTAGGACATTGTCCCGGATCATGATATTTGATAAAGAAGATACCAGATGAATAGTGTGATTGAATGTGATATTAACCTGTACCCAGATTTGGGGATGCCGTACGACGGATTTACGTACGAGCTATATTTTGATGATTGATCCGCACTCTTGACTTGGGATGACTGATTATAGATATGGTATCAGATATGATATTATTGAGGCGGGATCACCGACTAATATTTATACAGGTATGTATATGTATCGACTCAGATGTTAGGCAGTTTCCTTACCTGTAGTCCAGCTGGTTAGCTTAGACCTTTAGTTTAGTTTAGTTGTTAGATTAGATTCGATTCTTACCTATTTCAAAAACTAACGAATCGTGGGTATTTTAAAAGACAGCCCTAGGGATCCTACAGATATTTCAAAAGACGTATCTTTTCATAAAAACACTGTAGCCCCTATTTTCAAAACCCCATGATTCGTGTTATTTCAAAAGGCACCATTTGTAGGACTTATATTAGATTAATGCAGATTAGTTATAGTTGCATCTAGTATTCAGCTCCCGCTCATTATTGTGGTTCGCTTCGCATCGCATGCTTATATTATGTTTCATACTCCATTATTGATATCATGTTGTTAGGACACCAGCACCATTACCGATGATGCGTATGTACCACGTACACTTACTTGCCGGCTCACACACATCTTCATCGGTAATTGCCATGTCACGTACACCTTAGAAAATATTATTGCTTGACATAGTCTGTTAGCTGATAGTTTAGACATTGTAGTTATTACCTGCTACTTCATGCATACTGTTATTCATTGTTATGCCGCATTCATGGATTCTCATGCATATATTCACTATTTTACGTGTTATTGAGGTTTTGGATTCGGATTCCATGAGATTTTCTGGATTTGGAAGAAAACCGCAAAAACATAAATAAACCTTTTCTCTCTTTTAAAATAAAAAGTGCGGTTTTCCCATGATGTATGAGTCGTCCACCATGAGTTTGCTGATGGATTTCGAGACCCGATTCGAGGAGTAGAGGAACCGTTTCGGGTACATGGTGGGCCCGGTGTGGTACCCCGGGGCAAGAGGAATGTGTTGTTGACGTTGAGCCCGGCAGGGGAGCACTACCGACCGGTGATATTACCCGACGCGTCGGATATCCGGAGGATACCGTCGTGGTCTTGAGATGGATGGTAGGGGCCGGTCTGGATTGACGGCGCCCTAGATATTGTGATTTAAGATATTGAGGTACAACGATTTTGATACAGAGATATCGAGATATTTGGACACTTGTTTTGTGTCGATGCTGGGCACTGTTTTATGCTGATTTCATTTATGGTACCTCACTTTTAAAATACAAAAATCTCACTGATTTATGAAAGCAGTTTTCGTCAGTACATGCATTCTGTTCCATGCATTCATACCTCATTCATATGATATATTGCTACCTGAGGCACTGACACGGGCACATGAGATTACACTCGGGTTAGATATTTACCCTAGCCTTGTTTAGGTTGCATGTTATATATATAATTGAGGATATATTATGATCATTGACCTAGGTTGCGTTATTTATGCGATTTCTTTTCGTAGATGTTTTTCTATTCACGAGTTGGCAACTCACCCCCGTTGTGCCCCAGTTCTTGCAGGTTTGCCGTACAGGTTTCATTACGGCTTGCGGGCATAGTTTCCTTCGGGTGATTTGCTAGTAGGTGGGTTTACTTGTATCGTACCCCCATTATATAACTTGTATATTATTACTCTATTGTATCTAGAAGTTCCATCAACCAAACATGTAATTATTTTGAGATAGAGACCAGTGATGTCGTTCCTTCGACCTTAGAGTCGCGCGTTGTATTTCTGTGGTTTTCTTATGGTTTTGAGTTTCCTTTTGAATTTTGATCCTCGCCGTTGGCGCTGTTTATTATATTGCTTGTGAGGTTGTGACCGTCGATTGACGAAGAGCTAGTTCCCGCTTGGGGATGCCTTTTATTGATTTCGTATACTATTCATGTTGTATCCCGTTTGGGAGCCACTATTTACAAAGGAGACTCTGCCGAAATTTTCAGAAAATACTTGATGTTTTTAAAAACCGCATAATTTGGCTTATGCTATTAAAACTTATGGATTTAAATTGGTTTTCCTACTCTCTACTACTCTTCTTGGTTTGGATTTCTGGGTTTTTCGGCTTACTTAGAATACGTACGCCTTGAGACATTCGTAGTTTAAGTGCCGGTCATTTTCCGTACTTTCGGGACGTGATAATATCGACTCAGATTTAGGTGGTTTCCATACCCCTCCCGATTAGCTTGTTAGGCTAGGCCGATGTCATACCTATTTCAAAAACTAACGAATCGGGAGTATTTTAAAGACAGGCAAAGGGATTATACGGATATTTCAAAAGACGCATCTTTTCTTAGAAACACCGTAGCCCTTATTTTCCTAAAAACCCCGATTCGTCTTCTTTCAAATGGCAAACATCATGGCATAGATACATTGATGTAGATAATGCACTGTTGTGTTTATTATTCATTTGCCGCATATTCTTGCTTTTCGCATCGCATTGCATGTTGAAATATACATATTGTACACCCATACTTGTGCACACACCTATTGTACATTCATATTCGTGTACTTACATATTGTACACCCATACTTGTGCACATATCTATTGTACATTCATACTTGTGTACTCACATATTGTACACTCATATTTGTACACATACCTATTGTACATTCATACTTGTGTACTTACCTATTGTACACCCATACATGCATACATACATATTCGCACGTACATAGATGATTCTGGCTTGATTAGAGATTTGGGAACCACAAGATACTTTTAAAACTGATTCATTTTAAAAGAGCGGTTTCCCTCAATATGTGCATATTATTATTCCATGTTGCATGATATACTGATATGCTTACATTTTTTTACATGTCGCATACATCATGCTTTTTGATTATATGCATTGAGATATGTTGTTTCCATGATATTTCTGGATTTGGGAACCGTGGGTATTTCAAAAGAGAGTATGTAATTGTTTTTAAAACCCGGTTACCCTTGATATGATATTTTAGTGCGTCCACCATGTGTTTTCTCGGTTCTGAGAGCGACATGTGAAACCCGATTCGAGGAGGTGGTTGAGGCCGATTGCGGGTATATGGTGGACCCGGTATGGTTCCCCGGAGCGAGAACGGATCGCTGTGTGGTAGACGGTGAGCCTGGCAGAGGGACTACTACCTACCGGTGACAATTTTGGGCTCGGCGGATATCCGGAGGATATGACCGGAGTCGAGAGATGATATGGGCCGATCCGGACTGGCGGAGCCCGTGGGCCGATCCGGACTGACGGAGCCCGATATATGAGGATTTACGTGCCGATGCTAGGCACAGGTTTCATGATGTTTTCGAGTGTCGATGCTTGACACTCAGGCTCCGTGATTTGATATGTCGCGAGCGACACATGTTGATTTACATCCTCATACTTCCATGCATATGCTTTATGATATTTACATGCATGATGTTTATTGTCATTGGGTGACACGTGGACGATATCCATATACATATAGTTGACATTGATGACATGATCACATAGTTGGACGAGATCCACATACATGATGACATTGATTACATAGTTGGATGATATCCTCATACTTATAGACTTCATGATATAGTCGACATCGATCATACCTCATATTGATGATATGTTATTACCTGAGGCACTGGCATGAGCACTTGGCACTACATTCATGTATAGATGTTACATTGCCACCTTATCGTGCTTCAGGCTTATTCATTTGAGGTTTATATATATATATCTGATCGTATTAACCTAGGATTGCGTCATACATACGATTTCTGCTCTGTGATATTTTCTACTCACGAGTTGGCAACTCACCCCCCGTTGTGCCACAGTTCTTGCAGGTTTTGCCGTACAGGTTCTATTGCGTCTTTTCTGGCACATTGCTTCTTTTCTGGGTGATTGCTTTAGTAGGTGGCTTCTTTTGCATCAGAACCACCATTGTATATGTATTATTCATTTGTATCTAGAAATTCCATCAACCAAACTTGTATATTGTTTCAGACTTAGAAAACCAGTTGTGTATTATTTCGACCTCAGAGTCGCGCGTTGTAGTATTATGGTTTTCATGCTGATTTTGAGTTTTCCTTTGAGTTTTGATCCTCGCCCTTTGGCGTTGTATATAATACTGCTTGCGTGGTTGTGACCATCGATTGACGAAGAGCTAGCTCCCTCTTAGGGATGCCTTTTATCATTTTTTATATACTATTCATGTTGTACCCCGTTCGGGGCCAGTATTTACAAAGGAAATTCTGCCGAAATTTTCAGAAAAGATATTGAGGATTTAAAATGCATATTCGTCTTACTTATTCTAAAACCATTGTTTTTGAAACATGTTTTCTACACTTCTTTAAAAGTAGTTTTCCTTATTTACTCCTTAAAATGGTTTTAGATTTCTGGGCTTTTAGCTTACTTGAATTAGATGAGGTCCTATAGAATTCATATGATTCAAGGGCCAGTCACGTGCTATTTCGGGTAGTAACAAAGTTGGTATCAGAGCGCTAGGTTAACCTTAGTTCGAGTCTAAGTTTGACTATGCGGAGCCTAGAGCGTTTATATATATACGGAACTTAGGCTCGACCTTACAGAACTTAGACTTAGTCGAGAGGGTATTATACCCGAACTTTCGTCGCGTAGGATGACCCTTTGTTGATGGATTAGGTAGCTTGAGTAGAGTGACGTACTGTACGTATGTTCCACGACATATTTACGATACACTACTCCGCTTAAGAATCCTTAGGATGTACATTTCCTTACACAGTATTATATTCATTCCTATGATCTATCCTCATCGATACTGGTTATGATTTTGCTGCCACGATTACACGGGCAGGGAGAGAGCTACGGCTAGAGTTGCGTCAGCACGAGCTCATCACGGACGAGGACCGACCAGGGCGTGATTCCAGAGACGTACGATTGCATAGAGAGGCGTCGTTTTATTGTGTTTTCGCACCATGAGCGTTTGACAGATCGCTTTTACGAGATTTCCCGGATGTGCTGATCGGCACCAGAGAATTAGGCCACTGCTAGAGGCCAGCCAGAATGTGATGACCCTTGATATATCGCTTATTCATGTTGATTGAGGCGCTGTTCAGCGTACAGACGAATGCGCCAGTTGCTGCTGCAAATGACGAGATATTGCCCAGATGGTGGAGCTACTGCAGCATGAGTATATACTTAGAGATACAATGGAAAGTCGCTAGTCACCCAAGGAGGAACGACTAGGACATGTGGTTCGTCCGCTTACCCCGATGCGAGGTCATCGGATAGATTGATTCCAGCTAGAGACGACTTCACGCAGATTCGTTGAGAGTCGATGAAGACGATCGAATGTCAGGAACCCATTTCCAAGTCTAAAGTATTCAAAAGACAATGCAAGTAATGCTATGGACCATTTAGAGGAATAAAACCCTAACTCGACGTAATGACCATAGAACGCCTTCGAACCTTAGGGTTTGCGGCAGTTTAGTGGTGCCATTTGTGAGGCTTGGGTTTGCCCTTTTATGGTTGGTCCACAGGTGCTGTGGTATGTACTGGAATACTATTAAACTGTACTTAAGATGCTGATCTCTTGGGGGATTATGAGGTTCTGACAAATCGATTAGATGATTTGACATCATTCGGATATCATGTGATGGGATACATTGCTTGGGAGACACCAGATACGAGTATAGCCGTTGGAGCGCAGTCTATACAGCCACGAGAAGACGAGTCCGAATCAGTCGACATTGGAACAGAATGGAGTAAAGAGTTCGCACGAGATTTCGATGAGATGACGTGCCACTCTGCTGACATCAGAGATGTGATATGCATGCAGAGGCATTGATTATGGATATACCTTCCAGAAGGAGTCACGATGAGTATACAGCCTTTCCAGAATAAGAAACAGATATAGTAAAGATGATAACTTCCGGGAAGTTCGGCAGAAACGGGATTTGAGAAAAACCTCGACATGACATTTCTGGAATACTGTACGAGAAAACTTGGACCCAGGAGTGGTCATATTGCGCACACCCAGCAGGCCAGAGTTCGGCATCGTCGACGAGATAATTGACCAGGTTCGGATAAAGGACCTCAACCAGGTGCGTTGTGAGTTGATCAAGAATGGATGAGAATGGAGTATATCTCCGCAGATTGGGACGAGTTCCGGAGGACGTGTTCGGCTAGATATCTTCCACAAAGTGATGAAGATACCGAGTTCGTGATTTCGAGTCCGTGTGAGAGACTTCGGATGGACCGTAGTCGAGGACATTTGCAGTGCGCAGATAGAGACGTGACATCGAAGTGGACGATGATACAAACAAATGGGACAAGAGGTTCGCGCGAGATGCTTACGAGCTGTTTTTATTCCCCGTTAAGATTAAAGGTCGGAGATGTCTACAGAGGCGTTGGGATGCGACCAGTTTTCGAGAAAATGTTGTGCTGAGGACGCAGATGTCCATAGAGCGAGAAAAGATTATGCAAGAGTACCAGCCTCCGTACAGATCGCCATAGGTGAGACCGGAAGAGAACTTGAGCAGGATTCCTTCCAGAACACCGCTGCGATAAGATTTGCACCAGGATCAGGTGTATGATGTGTATTCAGAGGACCAGAGGTCGGCGCCAGTGACGTGCTTCTTTACGAGTGGTCGTGAGGATTGACCGAGAGCTGATACGAGAGGTGCGAGAGCGGAATAGTTCCCGTTAGCACACCTGACAGGGCCAATGAGCCGATGGATCGCGAGATTGGTAATCCATAGGGAAGATAAGGGCCCAGAGACGGAGGACGCCAGACCATGAGCAAGAGGCAAGTAGATACCTTGCGCTGCTAGCATTGGATGCACCGACACCTTCTCGACTTTGAAGGAGGATATACCGACGACGGTATTTATGATTTGTGATTCGATTATCACGTATCCGTCACCTTGGATTTCGGTATTTTGGGCGATCTATTCGCATGATTTGGTCTTGATGGCTGAGTTCCATGATTTCTGTTTTCGTGCACCATGGTTGCACCTACTGGGCATTTATATCTTACGTATAGTTATTACACTTGAGATGTGCTTTATACACCATTGTGTTGATTTATGATTTGTGCACAGTTATTGCACCTGATATCGTTTTCGTACCTTGGCTGCACATGCTTATGACTTCATGGATTTCATACAGTTGAGTTGATTTTGTGCATATGACGCGCACACGATTTTATTTTTGCACTCGGTATAACTTATATGTGCATGTAGTGCATTGATATGTGTTTTGTGCACCTCACTTGCACCTGACTTCGATTTGATGTCATTCAATATATGGATTTTGATTTCATGCCTATGTTATGCATGCGATTTGACTTATGCCTTCGGCATCATTTACATGCACTTTTAGGGTTTTGATTTGATTTGTGTACGTTGATGCACATGGTTGTGAGATTATATACCATGGTATACCTGATTTCGATTGAGCCGTATTGTATACCGTCGATTTTGATTCTGATATTGGATTTCGTGATTTCGTGAATGATGGATGCACCTGATTTGGACTTTCGTGCGTATTGAGCGCATGTTTTGAGATACGATTTTGGTGCACACCCGATGCACTAAATCGGGATTCTTCGTGCATGTCAGATGCATCTGATTTTGCTGTCAGGCACACACGTTGCCTATGACAAATGTTTCGTGCACACCCGTTGCACCTAGATGTTGTTTCTGTGCACATCTATGGCACATATATGGATTTTGATTTCCGTGCGCACCAGACGCACATGGTATTCTTATATACATTTTGGGATTTATTCCTTATGGACCAGTACGTTTTTATGATATTGGCTATTTATTTTCGTACCGAGCAGGACTAGTCAGAGGACAGTACCTGGATATATTTTGAATGCATTGATAATTATCGAAGGGATTTCCAAAAAGCAAGCTATAGTCTCAGTATATACCTACGTGTCTGATATGACACGAAACATTTAAAACAAGGAAACCCTTCTAAATTGTTTTCAAAACGGCGGAACGTACATATTAAAAAAAAGATATATACATATATGGTTATTTTCTTACGTTAGACGTCCGCCACTGTGCAGTGCTATGCACATCGCACAGCAACATGAAAGGTTTGGCATGCATTTCTTTCAGATATTTACATGTATATATTTGATGTCTACATGTATGGTTTTGATATATATCATATTGGTTTTGTTTTGGATTTGACATTTGTGTCTTTACCATGACTCCGATGATTGCGGGATGCTTGATGGAGCTTTGGTTTTGAGTTATCTTCTCATTGTTCATTGGCATGCATTGCGCTATGATTCGTCTTATGTATTGCTGATTTTGGAGCCCCGACGACTTGGACTTTTACAGAAATGTTTTAGTATTTGAGGGGTTTAAATTTAAATTCGGGGACCGAATTTCTTTAAAGGGGGAAGATTGTAACATTTCAAAATAATAAAATAATATTTTTGGGAATTTTTATAATTTAATAATAAAATATTGAATATTTTAATAAGGCGGTATAATTAAATACCGATAAATTGGGGAAATTTTTTGGAAAATTATAGAAATTACATAAAAGATGGTGTTTTATAGAATTATGCAATTAAGTTTTTATGATTAATTATACGCTATTTTAGTGCTAATCGTGATTAAAAATCGCTAATCACGGATTAAGCGTGTTTTGTGCACTTAGCTTGCACAAAGTCTTTTTCACACTTGTGCATTTTTCTACCATGGTTTCTTTTGGGTTTCCTATTGCAATATTAGAGAATAGAAAAGAAAAAGAAATGAGTATTATATTAGGTATGGTGAAGAGAGAGAAAAAGTGGGTAATGGGTCAACCCTTTTGTCTTGAGCCATTCCCCATCATTTTCTTCCACTCATTTCCTCTCCCCTCCTCTTGCTGCTGCTGCTGCTGCACTCCTCTTCCTCCTCCATCTTCAAGCCACAAAACTCCATGAAAAACACTCCAAAACTTCATTCCCACTTCATAAAAAAGGTGCACAAGCCCTCTAACTACCCAATGGACCAAGAAAAATGTGATTTTGGTGCTGTAGAGGATTCATGGGAGCTAAATGAGGTAACCCCTTTCACAATTAGTGTAATGTTTCTTGTGTTTAGGCCTCATTTCAAGTTTAATATCGTTTTGGCGAAGTTTAGTGAACCTTGAAGTTTTCTTGAGAGGGTTAGGGCTAAATTGAGTTGCGGTGGTTCAATTGAGTCCTAGTAGTGACCATAGAACCCCTGATATGATACAAACCCAGACCCAAACACAATACCAAACCTGAAACCCAAAACAGAACTTTGCACTGTCGGTTTGTGAACTTTGAGTGTGCAGGCAAATCTGGAATGAACCGGGACATCTACTAGAAAAGTAAACAATACCAGAGACCTAGTGGGACCCATAAGAAGACACCCTACAAATACGAGCCCCCAATTCCTTACCCAAACCGGCCTGGCCGGAATTTTGGCCTCTGTGGCCGGCCACCTTGGTGGGTTAGGTGCCTATGTTGCCCCCATTGCTCATATGCACCTTATATATCATCCCAGAGTTGTTTGCTTGCCCTGTTTTTGGCCTGAGTCAAAATTTAGGACCACTTTCTCTAGTTGCTGCTTTTATTCGAGCAATGGTTTTCCATATTTTAAATTCTGTATTTCAGTATTTGAGCTTTATCTCGATCATGTGACGTTTTTACGTCTATATCGAGTGATATCGAGTTGATTTGCGAGAGCTAACCATAGGTTCTAACCTATAGTCTTTTAAGCGTATCGTTTTGGTTTTCCTATGTCGTTTTGGTTTCGATTTGGTTTTAATGCGATGCGATACGTGTGACGTGTAAGTGCACGGCGGCGCTCCGGCCGTCAATCCGACGCCGGAATGCGGAAGCGATGCTTTTCTTTAAACTTTAAAACCGGCACCATCGCGCACTATAAACCCGGATCGTGCCGTTAAACTAGTCCTAGCTATCTAGAGAAGGGGGTAGAGAGATATACCGATCGATCCGTGTCCTTCGGTCTTCTCGTCGTCTTCCCGATCTCCCCGCGGAATCTCCGGTCTCCACCTCGTCGCCGGAAGGGCACCACGTCGCCGGCTTCTTTTACGGGCTCCCACCTCTGGACCGAGGCAACTCGGGCACGAAGTTGGCGAGCCGACGTGCCCAAGGTTTGCTGTAGAATACGTGTAGTGCTCTGTCTTATTTGGGGTTGTAGGAGGTTGCCATTTTGGTGGAGGAAATGAAGTGGTGGAATTTTGTGATGAACTTGGAATTTTAGCAAGCATGAAGAGCAAAAATCCCCACTACCAAAAATTGGAAAGCCCCTACATGGCTTGGCCGGCCATGACAAGGTGAGGAGAAGAGAGTGGGAGAATGAGGGAGAGTCTCACAAGAATAATGCAAGAGAGAGAGATCAAAAAAGTTATCATGAAAGGAAATGATCACCAAAACAAAACCCACACTCCACCAACCATCATCATCACTCCAAAGTCAAGCTATCATGAACCATCATGAACAAAGGAAAGTCAAGGGTGGTAGAATCATCATGAAACAACAAGATGCAAATAACACCCTCCACAAATGCTTATTTGCACAATTGCAAATAAGCCCTCCTCCACCAATCTTCAGCCAATGAAAGAAACAAACAAAATATGGCTGAAACGGAAAACAAACTGGCAACTCCAAAAAACTGATCCCGTAATAAATTATAGGAAAACCCCGCTACTGTATATACATACCCGCATTTTTATTCCGACCGAAATACAAATGCAATGAGACAAAGTCTACACTGTACAATACTAGGATCCGGCTTAAACCAAAGCCCGCTAGTATAATCCGTCCGATCATGATCCATGGAATACCGCACGTATATGATCGAACCCTGCCATATCTCCATACGGCCTCTAGTACTAACCGTCCGATCCTGATCCGTGCAATACCGCACGTATCTGATCTAACCCTGTCATATCTCCATACGGCCTCTACAGCGTTTCGTCCGAAACTTGAGTAACTGAATGTGGGGGACTCTAAAGACTCGTCAATACTATGGCTGTGGATTTAACCACTAGCACGTCAGAGGTATTAGCCATACGTGACGGGCTACCAGCTATTGACCAAAAGGGACGTCGATGAGCGAACTCATCCTGACACCCTACTGAGCCTGTCAGTGACAATATCTGTACAGTCCGGTCCGTTCGTCTATGAGCATCGCATGGCGGGCCTAGGGTGTTGGTAAAAGTCAGACCTCTAAAAGCGGTACAAGTCGTGTCGGAGTGTAGCCCAGAACACCCTGAGATACTACTGGAATACCTACTAGTAAATCTCCTGCCTTGGCCAAGGACTTCGTGTAATGGCTCTCCTAGACACAGCGCGACCTCACCCCCAATACCGGGAGAGACGAACCCCCGAAGATCCGCTCACTGCCTCCATGTGGCTCGGGACTGTACCCAACTAAAACCTGTTTGCACGTCTCCTTTGAGCGTGGTAGGGTAGTAATCAAAGTACAGTGGGAACTCACTCGAGACAAATGACGATCCTCAGGTCGATGAACTAACCTGTACACATGTCAACAGGGAACTGCTATCTGACGTCAGGTATAAGACCAACTAGCATGTTCCCGGCGAGTCCTGTCCGGTGTACTCATAACCCAATGAGCACCTGTATACATATTAGGTGAACCAACTGACACCATTGGCTTGTAAGACCGGACACCGCCCCTCGTCGGGGTCTCGACTGTATACACTAGTCTACTCTGGAGTATCGATGCCCTGTCTCGAAACTCCCACGACTAGGGACCTTTTAAGGATGTGCTTATAGACTACCAGCTTCCACGTATATGATCGCCCTCATACTGCTGGCAGTCAAGCATGAATCCTAGGGGCTCTATCAACATGCAATAGTGACCCGTAAGGTCACCTAAAGCAGTACACGATGATAAAGGTAAACCAGATAGCATACTATCATCTTGAGTAAGACTGTCCTACCGGGATAGGTCCTCCCTCAATCATTGCAATCACGTGCCTGCGATCCAATAATTGACTATGAGGGCACTATCTTCGACAATCTCCCACTTGCACTCAAGGCTAATTATTGCGATGTCTCATACTTACAGCCCGTGTGATACAGAACACCCAACTCCTCTACTAGTCAGTCTCACAAATCCCGTTTGCGAAACTATTGCGTTCGAGGAATAGCCTCAGCGAGTGGATTCGCTGTGATGTTACTTTCTATGTCTCTCTATATCTCAAGTTCGCGGAGAAAGCCATCTCCCGAAATGAGCAATACCTGTCTTAGAATGTGTCTGGATGTCTGATGGGACCTAGCTCATAAATGAACTCCAAATCCAAACTTCTTTGACTGTATCGTCAACTGAACTTAATCAGTTTCCTGCGCCATGCCTCCCTCAGTATTTCCTTGGACCACCTGTCCAAAATACTGCCCCTCGTCAGAAGGAAAACTATAACTCTGACAACCTCCTTGTCGTCCGGGTCACCTTGGAAGCCTGGAATGATAACTGTCTCCCGAATGAGGCTGTCGTTATCATATCCCTAGAACATCCACTCATGTTCTAAAACTGCTTCCGACTGTTTCTTTAGGATAGGATCAATGTCAACTTATTGCATCTAGTGCAAGAACAACATCTGGTGTGATACTTAACATCTCATGATTAACTCAATTGCCTGAGCAAGTGATCTGCCAATCATGCACACCCCTCTCCTCTTTAGTCTGTAAGACACCTTTAGACAGGGTGACTCCATCACCTGCAGGTACACTACCGTGCCAGGAGTCGTCCATTCTAAATACTCTTAGAATGCTGTCTAAGTACCCTAATTGGGAAACCACCCAAATCTAGATCTAAAACCATAGATCTAGTAACCAGTATGTATGATATAATATCCAAGTCCCATGTGGAGAAACCACTGTGTGACGACCAAAGTATAACCGATCGTAGTATATGAATATCACTTCCTACTCAGTGTATGTCATCCAAATACCAGGACATCACACCCTACTACCTTCCTAACAGATCCATCCCCTATTCTGATGAAGTCAAACCTATGACTGTCACATCAGAAATTGATGATCTATCTCCGCTATATCTGCTTTAGTCTATAAATAGACATAAGCCACTTGTCCACCATGCTTCCGCTGCTCCCACTGACCACGACAACCCTCTGGCAGAGTCATATAGACGTACACTTCTAAAGACAGTTTAGAACGACGCTATACTCATCCTCCTGCCGGGTCTCACAGTCTGGAACAACAGCAATGGCAAGTCTGGGTAAACAAGAACTTCCCTGTCACCGTCCTTGAGGCTACCAGAGTACCTCTCGGCTGCCTGAAGTTACCCACCTTATCTGCGGAGTGGCCAATGGAATGTCAAACTAGATCGAATCTTTAGGTTCCTATCAAATCTTCAATAATCGTTTGTGGTTCTGGAATCACTTCCAGTTCTACCATACTCCCACTACTGTTTTCTGAAAAAATCCATTTTTATTAAAACTGTGGCGAGTCTAGAACAATATCACTATTGATCTTCCAGATGGTAGAAAATCAACCCTCGTCATAGCCTGGGTCAACCCACAAACAACCATTACAGAAACGTGCCTTGAGTTGTCCAGTGTCTGGTTTTAATCATAAGCCGGACAACTCCCCGTACCTTAACAATGTTAAGATATGTACTGTACTATATCCAATATAGAACCAGAGGCACTGATTTAATTGAACCAGATTCAAATCATGCAGCTGTCTCAAGTGCATGTCAACTAAATGGAAGGATGCCGATCAGCGTTACTCAACTTAGGAATGATTCCAATTATGAGTAACCTGAAAAAGAAGCAAGTTCTCTTAATCATTACTATCAACTGAATACCATACACAAGTATCTACATCTTCGATCATATTGAAGAATCCCGATACTTGCAATACCTGGTTCTCTACTTTATTCATATACCTATAACTTCTCAAAATTCGGACCCTGTGTTTCCACGAAACACCTTTCTAAAAACTAGAGAAGTCATAAGTAAACCGAATATAGTACGAGGACCGACCCTTCTGTCCTAATGGACACTGGACAACATACAATACTCTGTATAAGTCCCTTGAGTCTGATAACTCAATCCATGTGTGTCGTAGGTTGAAAACTGTACTTATGGTTAAGAAGAATTACACCGCTGTTTAATGCTCCTTACCTAACCATCCACTGATATAGGTAAATGTCATAGACATAATTTCAAAAAGGTATATCTCACTCTATAAAAATAGACGTACAGATATATCAATTTGAAATTGGTGCATAACAGCGGATATTCAAAACCAAATATTTGCCGTCCGGCAAACTACCCAGGTGACTTCCTTAAATATCACCGATTACAACGAATCCCGATATAATGAGGATGATCACCCAATTCCCAATAACTTACTCCCACTCATCATTTGTAAAACCATACAGATGTGAGAATCATACCTGGTAAATACATACCCTGGAGTAAGTATCTAATCGGGAAATCAGTTTTCCTTTAACAGTACACAGTGAAACTGAAACATTGAAATGTTTCGATGGGGTATCCCGGTATTCCTAGTAATGCCTCTTCCATTATCCAGATTCACAACTGTAACCGTGTAATTCTTTGCCATCTTTCCAAATCCCTTTATATGTCTTTAGTCATTACCTTCTGTACACCCCTTTAGGCCAAATGGTTTTCTTCCTTCCCTACCGTTCGGCACCAGCCTATGGTTTGTAAGAAGACTATCCAATAAGCATAATGGGTGTACTGTCCTAATCCTAGGAGAACTCGCAATGAGAGAAGGTGAAGATAAAAGACAACCGAATAAACCTTATTCCTATTTCTCCTGAACCAGAATCCATCCCCGAACTGGAACAAGTTCCTTTCGAGTTCGTATATAACCATACGATGGAGTATCCAATAAACTGTGGATCTTCGTAGTGATACGGAGTGTTCTGGAGAAATACAAAGGTGATTTAGGATTGGCGAATAAATACTTGGTTTGGTAGTGAATAGCAGTTGCAATTTACTTTGCCCTCTTACTAATCCCTTGTTATGTCTTTACTTAATACCTTCTGTACACCGTCGTTAGGCTAATTGGTTTTCTTCATTCCCTACCGGTCGGCACCTGCCTATGGTTTGGAAGAAGACTCTCCAATTTGCGTAATCGGTGTACCGTCTCCTAAACCAAGGAGTACTCGCAACCTGAGAGAAGGTAAAAGGAAAAGACAACTGAATAGTCCTATTCATTTTCTCCAGAACCGGAAACCATCCTCAAATAAATTCCTTCGAGTTCGTATATAACCATATGATGGTTTTGTCCAATGGAAGTGGACGTTCGTAGTAATACGGGGTGTCCTGGAGAAAAGGGTAAAAGTAGGGGTGGCAATGAGGTATGCAACTCTGACAATCCAAAAGCCGGTGTTTAAGAAGGTTCGGTTAATATTGGTCACTGAGTCATAGTCTTAGGGTCGGGTCAATGGTCGCTGCCAAAGAGAGAGAGAGAGAAAAGAAACACTCAGCGTGCACTCTAACCTAGATCAGAATGGTTACCAATTTATCTAATCTGGAAACCTCCCACTGTACCGTCAAATTCTCCTCCAAACCTGAAAGAAGAATTAGTCGGGATCACCCGAGGAGTAAACCAACTCATCAGTGGGAATCGGGATCCAACTATCATCGCATGATAATGTGACGGAATCCGCTCACATCATCACACTCCAGAAGGTATGAGCATATGTGGCAAGTTTCAGTTTCTTTAGAAACTCCCGATGTGGATTTTTGCCCCATGCTCTTATGACCTTGACTTTGGCCAACATATCATAAGTCACATGTCAAGTTCTACCCGTCATTCTCCAGGTTAATTTGAGCCCACCCGTACATACCCTTGACTTTGGCCAAAATAGTAGTACGACTGCCCCAAACCAACGCATCTATCTATGCTGCATATGAATACCCAATAGCTACCAATCACTGTGCCTTGGCTTTGGCCAACATACACAGCTTGAATACTATTGACCACCCATATGAAATGACGGAGGGCTACGAATGGTTTCTAGCGAAAACCTTTAACGTAATGAACTTGATATCGTTGAAGGAACCGGATAGCTTTTAAAAATATAGTGACGAAAACCTTTGCTAAAGAGGTCACTCCCGGTGAAGGGATCTCGGCTCTTTCCCCGTAGAATGAGGTGGAGGATATTCCAACTGAATATCACGGTGCAAAGCAAAAGTAATCGGCTATAGTGAAGTTAATGCCCTGACGCAAACTTCTGTCCAAGGGGTCACTCCCGGTGAAGGGATCTCGGCCCTTGCCTCGTCGACTGAGGAGCAGGATATTCCAACTGAATACCACGATGCAAAACAAAAGTGAACGTCCTTGCAATAACAGCTTTTTGAAAAATGTTCCAACAACATCAGAATAGGTTTGTTTTTAACTTGCATTGATCCGAATCAACGCAGTCCCATCAATTGATCACACCACAAAGAACGAAAATAATGACGTACGTATATGCCATCCGCATTCGCCACTGGGTCCCGTCATTACCCGTTAGGTTAGCTAACTAACGACAGAGCGGGGACTGGACTAGCGCGGATGCAAAACATATACAACATCTACTAGTATATATATCAATATATAATATTTCGCTCAAGGCGTGATAAAATGCAACATCACAGAAATGTACAGTATCACAAAACAATACAGATATCTGGGATCCCCGGGTTTCACAGAGCCGCTACTGAAACCCGACGTTCCCCTGGTCGTGTGGATAGCCTGTGCAATGTAATCCTAGACCCCTACGGGCGCGGCAAGTTACCCGCCAAAACCTGAAGCTAGGCAGCCCCCTTCAGCAACGTGAATGGACCACCCAGCACCTCACGGAATCCGGTAACTTGGGCACCCCTCCTGGGTCAACCTGTACCCCCTACGAGTGCGGCGAACAGCCCGCCAATTCTAGAGTGAAGCCCCCTCCGTCTCAATGCCATGAGATGCGGGCCCGTTGCCCTCTAGAACCCGGCTATCCGTGCACCCCACCTTGGGGTAATCCTAGTACAGAAAGTAAAATATACATACAACGGGTACATCGACCTCAACCTGGTCGTGCCCCAAAAGAATAATATACAATCAGGCAGTGACGGCAGTCCACATGTCGGACGCTCGCCCCGCAATATCAAATGTTCATAATACAACAAAAACTGTACTAGCATTGCATCCAGGCTATCCCCACGACCAATCAACAACATCACAGCACAACACAGAACATCAACGTGAATGTCACGTTCGCAAATCCGTCTAACCGGGCTATAGCAGTTAGACAGGATTTACCGATCAAGTGACATTCACGGTCGCAGATATAATGTAAATACTGTGAACTAACATGTTTAAAAATTCGATCGATCAAATTTTACCAAGTGGGCCCCAAGCACTACTGTACCACTCAAAAAAATCTGGACCCAAAAAATAACATTCCAAAAACCCTATTTTCCATTCAGGAGCTCTCTGTAAAATTTTGGTGCCATGAACAGTCAAAACAGCGGCGGAACCGCGGCCCAAGCATAGGTTTGGCCGCGGTTCCGCGGTGGGATAATGAGATTGCGCGACCAAATTTTTACAGGAAGCTTAAAATACCTTGCACATCATTCTGAAACAACCTGAAAAATTTTTTGGACTCCAAAAAATTTCGACAGAAACTGATGCTATGAAAATACGGGTTTTGGAATTTTGTTCGATCGAAAGAGTAAACACATTAGACCAAGCTAGACTAGGTTAATGGCGAGGCTCTGATACCACTGTAAGTGCACGGCGGCGCCCCGGCCGTCAATCCGACGCCGGAATGCGGAAGCGATGCTTTTCTTTAAACTTTAAAACCGGCACCACCGCGCACTATAAACCCGGATCGTGCCATTAAACTAGTCCTAGCTATCTAGAGAAGGGGGTAGAGAGATATACCGATCGATCCGTGTCCTTCTGTCTTCTCATCGTCTTCCCGATCTCCCCGCGGAATCTCCGGTCTCCACCTAGTCGCCGGAAGGGCACCACGTCTCCGGCTTCTTTTACGGGCTCCCACCTCTGGACCGAGGCAACTCAGGCACGAAGTTGGTGAGCCGACGTGCCCAAGGTTTGCTGTAGAATACGTGCAGTGCTCTGTCTCATTTGGGGTTGTAGGAGGTTGCCATTTTGGTGGAGGAAATGAAGTGGTGGAATTTTGTGATGAACTTGGGATTTTAGCAAGCATGAAGAGCAAAAATCCCCACTACCAAAAATTGGACAGCCCCTACATGGCTTGGCCGGCCATGACAAGGTGAGGAGAAGAGAGTGGGAGAATGAGGGAGAGTCTCACAAGAATAATGCAAGAGAGAGAGATCAAAAAAGTTATCATGAAAGGAAATGATCACCAAAACAAAACCCACACTCCACCAACCATCATCATCACTCCAAAGTCAAGCTATCATGAACCATCATGAACAAAGGAAAGTCAAGGGTGGTAGAATCATCATGAAACAACAAGATGCAAATAACACCCTCCACAATTGCTTATTTGCACAATTGCAAATAAGCCCTCCTCCACCAATCTTCAGCCAATGAAAGATACAAACAAAATATGGCTGAAACGGAAAACAAACTGGCAACTCCAAAAAACTGATCCCGTAATAAATTACAGGAAAACCCCGCTACTGTATATACATACCCGCATTTGTATTCCGACCAAAATACAAATGCAATGAGACAAAGTCTACACTGTACAATACTAGGATCCGGCTTAAACCAAAGCACGCTAGTATAATCCGTCCGATCATGATCCGTGCAATACTGCACGTATATGATCGAACCCTGCCATATCTCCATACGGCCTCTAGTACTAACCGTCCGATCCTGATCCGTCCAATACCGCACGTATCTGATCGAACCCTGCCATATCTCCATACGGCCTCTACAGTGTTTCGCCCGAAACTTGAGTAACTGAATGTGGGGGACTCTAAAGACTCGTCAATACTATGGCTGTGGATTTAACCACTAGCACGTTAGAGGTATTAGCCATACGTGACGGGCTACCAGCTATTGACCAAAAGGGACGTCGATGAGCGAACTCATCCTGACACCCTACTGAGCCTGTTAGTGACAATATCCGTACAGTCCGGTCCGTTCGTCTATGAGCATCGCATGGCGGGCCTAGGGGGTTGGTAAAAGTCAGACCCTCAAAAGAGGTACAAGTTGTGTCGGAGTGTAGCCCAGAACACCCTGAGATACTACTGGAATACCTACCAGTAAATCTCCTGCCTTGACTAAGGACTTCGTGTAATGGCTCTCCTAGACACAGCGCGACCTCACCCCCAATACCGGGAGAGACGAACCCCCGAAGATCCGCTCACTGCCTCCATGTGGCTCGGGACTGTGCCCAACTAAAACCTGTTTGCACGTCTCCTTTGAGCGTGGTAGGGTAGTAATCAAAGTACAGTGGGAACTCACACGAGACAAATGACGATCCTCAGGTCGATGAACTAACCTGTACACATGTCACCAGGGAACTGCTATCTGACGACAGGTATAAGACCAACTAGCATGTTCCCGGCGAGTCCTGTCCTGTGTACTCATAACCCAATGAGCACCTGTATACATCTTAGGTGAACCAACTGACACCAGTGGCTTGTGAGACCGGCCACCGCCCCTCGTCGGGGTCTCGACTGTATACACTAGTCTACTCTGGAGTATCGATGCCCTGTCTCGAAACTCCCACGACTAGGGACCTTTTAAGGATGTGCTTATAGACTACCAGCTCCCACGTATATGATCGCCCTCATACTGCTGGCAGTCAAGCATGAATCCTAGGGGCTCTATCAACATGCAATAGTGACCTGTAAGGTCACCTAAAGCAGTACACGATGATAAAGGTAAACCAGATAGCATACTATCATCTTGAGTAAGACTGTCCTACCGGGATAGGTCCTCCCTCAATCATTGCAATCACGTGCCTGTGATCCAATAATTGACTCTGAGGGCACTATCTCCAACATGACGTGTAGGTACCCCCTACGATGATTCGAGACGATGAAGAAGATGGTGGCGACATCGACATCGGCAAGCAAGATCAATATGAGTAGATTATATCTACGGGGGAAGTCGGGTGGATGGAGTATAGCACCCCCGCAGTTCGATGTTTAGTATACTATATATATACTATATATATGTATGATAGCATTATGTGTGAATTGGATATTCAGATGTGGTTAGGTGTACTATGGATAGATTAGGGTTTAGAAGTAAACTATTATAGTTTCCTAGTTGCGAACCCTAGAATAGGTTTACACCCCCCCTCACACACATGCTTGCTTGTTATACCTACACCTGGATGATAAGGATAGTGGATGATATTTGGAGACGAGTCGATGAATTTGGGCATAGTGCCGTGATATCGGTGATATGATGTGATTCGTATTTGGGATACGACAAGAGATTTTAGCGGGCCTTTAGACGTGTGTTTCACACACGCATTTATATTTATATAGATGGTATCGATTTGTACTAGACATAGATCAGTACCCCAGATCATGAGATATGATGATGAGAATACCAGATAATTGATGAGATGAATTTGATATTGACCCATACCCAGATTTGGGATGTCGTACGATGATTTACCGTACGAGCTTTATATTGATGATAGATCCGCACTCATGAGTCGAGTATGTCATATGATATTGTATCGTACGCGGTACCTTGAGGCTGGATCACCGACTATTATATTTATGTATATATATATATATCAACTCAGATTTAGGTGGTTTCCATACCCCTCCCGATTAGCTTGTTAGGCTAGGCCGATGTCATACCTATTTCAAAAACTAATGAATCGGGAGTATTTTAAAGACAGGCAAAGGGATTCTACGGATATTTCAAAAGACGGATCTTTTCTTAAAAACACCGTAGCCCTTATTTTCCTAAAAACCCCGATTCTTCTTCTTTCAAATGACAAACAGTATGGCATAGATACATTGATGTAGATAATGCACTGTTGTGTTTATTATTCATTTGCCGCATATTCTTGCTTTTCGCATCGCAATGCATGTTGAAATATACATATTGTATACCCATACTTGTGCACACACCTATTGTACATTCATACTCGTGTACTTACATATTGTACACCCATACTTGTGCACATATCTATTGTACATTCATACTTGTGTACTCACATATTGTACACTCATACTTGTGCACATACCTATTGTACATTCATACTTGTATACTTACCTATTGTACACCCATACGTGCATACATACGTATTCGCACGTACATAGATGATTTTGGCTTGATTAGAGATTTGGGAACCGCAAGATACTCTTAAAACTGATTCATTTTAAAAGAGCGGTTTCCCTCAATATGTGCATATTACTATTCCATGTTGCATGATATACTGATATGCTTACATTCTTTTACATGTCGCATACATCATGCTTTTTGATTATACGCATTGAGATATGTTGTTTCCATGATATTTCTGGATTTGGGAACCGTGGGTATTTCAAAAGAGAGTATGTAATTGTTTTTTAAACCCGGTTACCCTTGATATAATATTTCAGTGGGTCCACCATATGTTTTCTCGGTTCTGAGAGCGACATGTGAAACCCGATTCGAGGAGGTGGATGAGGCCGCTTGTGGGTACATGGTGGACCCGATATGGTACCCCGGGGCGAGAACGGATCGCTGTGTGGTAGACGGTGAACCTGGCAGAGGGGCTACTACCTACCGGTGATAGTTTTGGGCTCGGCGGATATCCAGAGGATACCGACCGGAGCCGAGAGATGATATGGGCCGATCCGGACTGACGGAGCCTGATATATGACGATTTACATGCCGATGGTAAGCACAGGTTTCATGATGTTTTCGAGTGTCGATGCTTGACACTCAGGCTCCATGATTTGATATGTCGTGAGCGACACATGTTGATTTACATCCTCATACTTCCATGCATATGCTTTATGATATTTACATGCATGATGTTTATTGTCATTGGGTGACACATGGACGATATCCATATACATATAGTTGACATTGATGACATGATCACATAGTTGGACGAGATCCACATACATGATGACATTGATTACATAGTTGAATGATATCCACATACTTATAGACTTCATGATATAGTCGACATTGATCATACTTCATATTGATGATATGTTATTACCTGAGGCACTGGCACGAGCACTTGGCACTATACTCATGTATAGATGTTACATTGCCACCTTATCATGCTTCAGACTTATTCATTTGAGGTTTATATATATATATATATATATATATATATATATATATCTGATCGTATTGACCTAGGATTGTGTCATACATACGATTTCTGCTCTGTGATATTTTCTACTCACGAGTTGGAAACTCACCCCCGTTGTGCCACAGTTCTTGCAGGTTTTGCCGTACATGTTCCATTGCGTCTTTTCTGGCACATTGCTTCTTTTTTGGATGATTTCTTTGGTAGGTTGCTTCTTTTTCATCAGAACCACCATTGTATATGTATTATTCATTTGTATCTAGAAATTCCATCAACCAAACTTGTATATTGTTTCAGACTTAGAAAACCAATTGTGTATTATTTCGACCTTAGAGTCGCGCGTTGCAGTATTATGGTTTTCATGCTGATTTTGAGTTTTCCTTTGAGTTTTGATCCTTGCCCTTTGGCGTTGTATATAATACTGCTTGCGTGGTTATGACCGTCGATTGATGAAGAGCTAGCTCCCGCTTGGGGATGCCTTTTATCATTGTTTATATACTATTCATGTTGTACCCCGTTCGGGGCCAGTATTTACAAAGGAAACTCTGCCGAAATTTTCAGAAAAGATATTGAGGATTTAAAATGCATATTCGTCTTACTTATTCTAAAAACCTTGTTTTTGAAACATGTTTTCTACACTTCTTTAAAAGTAGTTTTCCTTATTTACTCCTTAAAATGGTTTTAGATTTCTGGGCTTTTGGCTTACTTGAATTAGATGAGGTCCTATAGACTTTATATGATTCAAGGGCCGGTCACGTGCTATTTCGGGTCGTGACAGTAGTACTTCCTCCGCCGGGCTCACCACCTATCAATACAAGTCTTCTTACCCCGGGGTACCTAACAAGGTCCACCATGTACCCGCAGACTGTGCCTACCTCTCCTCGAATCGGGTAATTAACACAAGTCTCAGAATCGAGAAACTCATGGTGGACGCACTGAAATATCATATCAAGAGAAACCATTTTTTTTTCAAACAATGCATAATTTCATGAAATACCACGGTCCTCAAATCCAGAAAACATCATATGAAAACCCATATCTCAATGCGTTAATCCATGAAATATAATATATGCAACATAAACAGTAATATGAGCATATCAAGGAAAAACCGCTATTTAACTGCAACAAGTTATTAAATATATCACGCGGTTCCTAATTTCTCCAAAATCCAACACAACATCATATAAGGGTGAACATGTAACTATAGCAAGATATGAGTATATACCTATCAATAATGATGTAATACCATACATGTATATGTGTAGCTATATCAAGGTATATGGGTGTACATGTAAGTCTGTATGCATGATGTACATATAGCTATATCTCATATGTGTATACACCTGTCAATAATGATACAGTACCCTATAGTTATATGTGTACCTATAGCAAAGTATGTGTATATACATGTCAATAATGATGCAATACCATCTAGGTATATGTGTAAGCATGTAGCAAGGTATGTGTATATACATGTCAATAATGATGCAATACCATGTAGGTATATGTGTAGCTGTAGCATAGCAAGGCATATGCGTAAGCATGTAGGTATACAGGTATGCTATATTTCATATGTACAATGGAATAAGAATCAATGTCTCAATGTCAAATGACAATACCCTACCACTTAGGGGCATATGTAGCTATAACAGGATATATGGTTATACATGTAAGTATGTATACATGATATACATACAGCTATAGCAAGGTATGTGTAAGCATATAGGTATGCAGGCAACTGTATTTCATATGCGCAACCGCACAAGAATCTATGCCTCAATGTCACTAATCAATACCATATCACATATGTATGTGTGTTGTGCGTATCATAGCAATTACCGACAGTGTGTGTGTAGCACACAATTAGTGCTCGTGAAACATGAACTGTCAATAATAGTGCAGTGTTTGTTAGTTATATGTATGCCCTAGAGGCCATTACTGTACATGAGATGTATATTGTAGTGGATGCTAGGACATATATAGGTAGGACTTTCTTGCTCGACATGATAGTACGCTATCTGGTTGCTCTTTATCTTAACATGTATACTTGCAGTCTCTTTATTACATGTTGATAAAGCCCTTAGGATGTGTACTCGACTTCCTGGACTATGATGCAGATCATACTAGTGGGGGCCTGTGTAGTCAATGAGTACATCCTTCAATGTTCCTAGTCGTGGGAATATCGAGACGGGGCATCGATATTCCAGAGTAGAGTAGCGTATATCTTCTCGATCCATGTGATGGGCGATGGATGATCCCATATCCATTGGTGTTTGACATCAGAGATGGTATGCGGGTGCTCAGTGGTGACTGGGTATACTGAACGGACTCGCTGAGAACTCCCAGATGGTATTATACCTCACGTCAGATGGCAGTTCTCTGGTGACACTGGTACAGCTTAGTCTGTTGACCCGAGATTGTCATAGAGTCTTGTGTGTCTCCTACTGTGCTTTGATTTCCACCCTACCACGGCTCTATTGAGTCATGCAAACAGGTGGTTTTTGGGTACAGTCCCGATTCACATGGTGGCAATGAGCGATAGGAGGGGATTCGTCTCTTCCGGTATTGGGGGTTGATGTTGCGCTATGCTCGACTGGCCATAACTGGAAATCCCTGGCCAGGGTTGCACTGATTTACTGGTAAGTGTTATCAGTAATTTCATGCGTGTTATGGACCTTACATCGGCATGACTTATCAAGCTACTGGGGTCTGACGTTTACCACCCCTAGGCGAGATATGCGACATATCAGACGAACAGACCGGACTGTACGGTAAGTGTTACTGGTTGGATTCACAGGAGTGTGAGTGGGCTTGCTCGTTGATCTTCTGATCGCTCAATACCCGGGTGGCCGTTACGTTTAGCAGACCGCTTGCGGCTTGTAGGTGTTTGATATGATCATCACCTGCTGCCGGCGTATTGACGAGTCTTTAGAGTCCTACACAGAGGTTTCCTGGCTCAAGCGAAACGAAATAGGAGCGCATATGAGATATGTGCGGGACCGAGAATAATACCAGTATGTGATACTGGATTCCATTCTCGCGATTTGTATCATCGGACGGTTATATAAGATATAGCCGGGTTACCGAATCAAATGTTGATTCGATATATTGATACACTTGATATTAGTCGGTTATATGCGTTATGACCGGATCATTAAATCAAGTGTTGATTTAATGATTTAATGTATAATTATATATTTGATATATTACTTTACATTAACTAGTATTTGTTCACTTAAGATTGATTTTTTCACTTGATGTGCACAAGTAGTATATGTGATATATTTTTGTGCACTTGATTGTATCATGTTTGATGATACATACAAACTTGGGTGTGTGTATGCTATACACCATGTTTAGTTAATGGTTAGGGTTTCAATTGCCTTATTTATTTATTTTAGTTATTTACTTTTGGCAAAAGTAGAATGGTGGTTATCTTTGTTTTATGCAAGAAGCTTCATGATGCTTCATGCATCTTTGAAAAAGTCTACCATTTTGTTTTATGCTTAACCTAACCATTTAACTAAACCCTAGTTTATTATCTACATTAGTTACCTCACCCATGGTTGCTAAATGATAAGCATCACTTGATTTTCTATTTTGAAACAATTCATTCATTATTTTCTTTCTTCTTCTTCATCTTCTTCATGAAGAAGAAAACCATTGCTAGAAAATTCCAAGTGATGAATCCAAGTGAGAAATCCAAATCCAAAGTGAACCCATTTCCTATTTCTTCATCCTCTACAACTTGCCATGTTGTATAGGGTGTTTTCTTCACAAGTTTCATGACTTAGTGAAGATGGAGCTTGAGTTTGAGTTGCCTCGACGTAGATCATCTTCGGCATCGATGTCAACGACCTAGCCCGACAATTTCTCCGATGAAACCGACAATAGAGTCCGGGATTTCGATGATCGCAGCGGAGGGACGTCAACACGGAGTTGAAGATGTGGAGGACCGGATCAACAAAGGTTGTAGTCACTTTAACTTGTAGTTAAGTTGTTAACTTGCTGTTCTTTCGCCTTACCTCTAGTAACGATCTAGTTTAAGGTTTCTCGGCACATGAAAAATTTGAATTGGACATGGTTGATCTGTTGTAGAACCTCATGGGTGTGCCTAGGAACCCTACAGTGTCCACATGGGTACAAGTCCAGGAACAACAAGTAATAATATGCAATGATGTCCATGCACAATCTCTATATGTGCATATAAGCATGAGGCTAATATTTTATCATATCATATCTAGCCCTGACGCTTAACGCCATACGGGCGATCTCTCCATAGATTTTAAATCTACTCATAGATGATCTTGGGCCAAGTAAAGCCAACCACTTGCTTTCCCTTCTTCGCAGCGTCCGAGGTCCCCACCTGCGACTCTAAGATCATATAACAACATAACAAGTTCACATTAGCAATCGACCAATAACACGTACAAACTATGTTTGACAGACGCACCAACTCCAAACATACTCTCAAGTGTTCGTCTAGTGGCTAACGTGCGTAGAGACACTACGAAACCAACCCAAGAGCCAAAGCTACATAAGGTACACATATCGTGTCGGACAACGTAACACGTATAGTCGTAACACTAGAAACAAGCAAAGTGATCCCAGATTTTGTATACTGTCAAAACATAAAAATCAAACAGTACCAAACAGTTCTAAATAACTGCAGACAGCTACCTTACAAAAACCAAGCCCTAACTGCCCTACATGGCCGAGGTCGCCGGAAATCTCCCTATTGTCGCTGGCCAAATCCGAGCCTATGGGAGCACAACATTACTACATTGCTAGATTTTCCAGTATACACTCGGGGACATAGCAGATCACATATATCCTATAATGACACTAAAAATACGATATTTGCACGAAACTAAACTTTAAGTGTTCTAAACTGAAACTAATGAGCTACACAACATTAAAAACACCTACTTAACAGATAGAGATCATTACCTAACCACACAAGCTCAAAGATCCTAGCTTTCCAAGCTCCAAGTGATCCTAGAGGCAAAACTGTAAGTCCACGTTACCTGTCCCGGTTCTTTCGGGGTTGCGGAAACGGTGAAAAACGATTTTTAGGGTTTAGGGTAACATGGACTATAAAACCCGGATCTTTGCTAAACTACACACTAGCAACTACTAAGAGCTTTATCTACTCGGTTAGGGGTTATACCTAGTCTTGAACTCCTTCTCTTCTTCTCCTTGGAGTGGGTTGGATGGTTCTCCTCGTCGCCTTCTCTTGCCGAAGATGGATCCACCCGAGGGCCTCTACCTTGAGCTCCTTCCTCGAACTTGAGGTAACTAAAGTATTAGGCTTGCTAGACCTTCAACCTTAGGATGAGTAGAGATGAGTTTTGGTGTTTTATCTTCAAGGCAAATGGTTCTCAACACATGAGAGTTTATGCCTTGAGCTAGAGGAAGAGGGAGAGCAGAGGAAGAGAGAGAATGAGAATGAGAGAATGATGAGAATTTTGCAACCATATGCAAATATATGTGAATTAATCAATTAACAATATTAATCCAAAAAGAAAAAGGTGATGGTAGGTTGAAAAGACCGTTATCATTTCACATTAAATGAGTTTTGCAAAGATCAAAGAGCATCTTTGCTTGAAATGATGATGGTCAAAGTTTCAACCTTGGTCAACAAGTCAACCTTGGTCAACAAGTCAACAACCCTAACCATAACTCAATTTCCTTTAATTAACATTATTAATTGATATTTCACATATTCATTAGGGTTTGGTAAAAGACAACCGTCAACTGTGCATACACACCCGTACCAAAACCCTAAAGAGGATCCTCTGCCTCTGCCTCAGTCAACTGTGCATACACACCCGCATTCGTGTTTCGAGGAACACGAATACAATGAGATAAAACTTACCCCAAAACATATACTAGGATCTGGCTTAAACCAAAGCCCACTAGTAATGACTGTCCGGACACCAAACATGCACAAGTGCGCGGATGTGAACGAACCCCGTCGCAAAACCATGCGACCTCTACTCTATTTTGCCCAAAGGCGAATAACTCTCTGTGTGGGACTCTAAAGACTCAACACTACGCTGGCAGTGGGTTTAACCACAGACCGCAAGCGGCACTAGCTGTACGTAACGGTCCCCAGGTAGATGCCGATAAGAAGACTGATAAGGCAAACCCATCCGAACTCCTACTGAGCCTGTATGTGACAATCTGCGTACAGTCCGGTCTGTTCGTCTGAGAATATCACATGGTATGCCTAAGGGGGTGGTAAACGTCAGTCCCCTAATAGCGGTACAAGTCGTGTCGGAGTGTAGCCCAGAACACCCTGAGATAACACTGGAAACCTACCAGTGTATCTCGCTTGCCCTAGCCAGGGACGACTATATGTAATGTCTCTCCTAGACACAGCGCGATATCAACTCCCAATACCGGGAGAGACGAATCTTATCTAACCGTCACTGCCTCTAAGTGCTTCGGGACTGCACCCAACAACTACTTGTTTGCACGACTCCTTTGAGCCATGGTAGGGTAGTAATCAAAGTACAGTGGGAACACACTCGAGGCGAAGTGACAGTATCAAGTCAGCGGACTAAGCTGTACTCATGTCACCTGGAAATTGATAACTGACGATAGGTATAGTACCAACCAACAGTTCCCGACGAGTCCTGTCCAGTGTACTCGTAACCTAACGAGCACCCGCTTACTATCTCAAGTACGACGTACTGACGCCTGTGGGACAGAACGTCTCCCCTGTTGGGATGAGAAGCGCATACGCTAGTCTACTCCGGAGTATCGATGCCCCGTCTCGATAATCCTACGACTTGGGACCTATATAAGGATATGCTTGTAGATTACCCAGCCCTCACTAGTGTGACTGCCATCACAACGCTGGTAATCAAGCAAAGATCCTAAGGGCTCCACTAATGTGTATAGGCGATATGCTAAAAGAAAGACATGCACACATTAAAGCAGAGGCAAACCAAGTAGCATACTACCATTTCGAGCAAGATTGTCTTTACAAATGTGAATATCCCAAGCTTCCATCAAGTAATATACAAACTAGTATGATACAATAATGGCCTCTAGGGCATATACACTAACAATCTCCAACTTGCACTAAGGCCATGTACTGGCGTATCGAAGACCTATCATCTCGATCAGCCACTCGAACTGAGTCTGGGGTAAGGCCTTCATGAATGGATCTGCAGTGTTATCTTCTGAAGCAACCCTCCAAACCTCGATTTCCTGGCGATCCACGATCTCCCAGATCAGGTGATACCGCCTCAAGACGTGTCTGGATTTCTGATGGGACCTGGGTTCCTTCGCTAAAGCTATAGCCCCGCTGTTGTCGCAATACAGAGGTATTGGATCAAAAATGGATGGAACCACCTGAAGTTCTTTCAAGAACTTCCTCATCCAGACGACTTCTTTTGCGGCATCAGATGCAGTGATATATTCCGCTTCCATCGTCGAGTCAGCAACGGTTTCCTGTTTGGAACTCTTCCAACACACCGCCCCTCTATTGAGGGTAAAGAAAAAACCCGACATGGACTTGGAATCATCCTTGTCACTCTGGAAGCTGGAGTCAGCAAAGGCCTCAATCTGGAGGTTTTCCGTCATACACCAAGAACATCTCCTTAGTCCTTCTCAGGTACTTGAGAATGTTCTTTACCGCTATCCAGTGCTTCTCTCCAGGGTTTGACTGATACCGGCTTACTACACTCAGTGCATAAGCTATATCTGGTCTGGTACACAACATCGCATACATTATAGAGCCTACCGCAGAGGTGTAGGGTATAATAGACATGCGATCCCTTTCCTCGCTCGCTCTTACTCTGTGTCCAGTGAACGGAGTCTTTGTCATCTTTCCTTTGAGACATGATTGACAAGTTGCATATGATTGATATTTGAACGGATCCAAATATCCTTCTGTATGTAACTTCGTCAACCTTCTCTCATTGATGTGACCCAGTCTACAATGACATAAGAAAGTATGATTTATTTCTGGAGACATTCTTTTGTGTGTATTCTGGACATTGAAAATCTGTGGTTGGTTTAATACGTATATACCATTTCTTAATGTACCTGACCCAATCAAAACTTGGTTAAGGTGAATGTTTACAACATTGCTTACAAATGCAAATTCATTACCTTTTTTAGACAATAAAGATACAGATATGATATTACAAGTTGCATTGGGTACAAAATAACAATCACGCAAAACCAAAACATGCCCATCTGACAATCCCAGGTGATAGTCCCCCACGGACTCAGCATCCATGCCAGCTCCGTTTGCAACTCTGAGGGTCATATCACCTGCCTTCAAAACCCTACGCCTTCTCAGTGCCTGCAAAGAATTACAGATATGAGATCCTGATCCGGTATCCAATACCCAGGATGTAGAGTTTATTGATAGACGGTTTTCAATAACATACACACCTGAAGCCGAAGCCGCAACTTGCTTCGGATCCTGGTTTCTGGCCTTCCAAGCCCTGCAATCCCTTTTCTAGTGTCCACTCTTGTGACAGTAAAAGCATTCTTCCTTTCCCACAAGCTTTCCCACTACCTTTGTTGCCTTTGCCTTTCCCTTCGTATCCACTTTACTAACACCGCCCCTTGGTTTGGCGGGGGCTTTCTTTTTCTTTCCCTTGGCTTTCGCCTTGGACTTAGAAGAGGAGGATCCTCCTACAAACAAAGTGGATGTTTCCCTACCTTTCTGTAGGGTGTCCTCTGCACTCCTCAACATGTTGAGGAGCTCCGGAAGTTCAACTTCTTTTCCTTGCAAGTTGAAGTTCAGGATAAACTGGGCGTAAGTGGAAGGAAGGGACTAGAGAATCAAGTCGGTATAGAGCACATTCTCTAACGTGGTCCCAAGGTCCGCGAGCTCTTCAATGAAGCCAATCATCTTAAGCACGTGTTCCGCTATCGATGATTCGACGGACAATTTCGTCGAAAACAACTTTTTCGAGACTTCGTATCTGGCGATACGGGATCGCTCTCCATACAGTTCTTTTGTATGAAGAAATATGGATTCCAGGTCCATATTCTCGTGCCTCCTCTGACGTTCATTGTCCATAGAGGCAAGCACGAGGCACTTCGCTTTCGCGCAGTCGATCTCCCATGTCTTACGGATTTCTATATCCGCGACGCTGGAGGTGGGACCTAGGACAGGGGGAGCTTTGGTGGTAAGGAGATACCCCAACTTGTCGTAAGTGATTGCCATTTTGACATTCCTGAGCCAATCTTTGTAGTTTGGCCCTATCAGTATATTTTTATCTAGTAATAACTTAAGTCCGGTCATGTCGGTCGGTCGCTGCAATTAGGAGAGAGAGAAGAAACACTTTAGCATGATGCTCTTGCATGTTTAGAGTGGTTTTTAGTTTGTCTAAACAGGATGGCTCCCACTGTCTCTCGAATCCCTCCTCAAACCAAAAAGGAAGAATTAGTCGGGATCAATCTCACCGTACAATACTTGCTTAACCGTTCAGCCAGGCCAGTGTCGGTACTTCGAGGGAGGTTTTCCAACACTTTCGCGAAGTTTCTTAATATAAGAACCTCTTTTCCCTGGGGGCGTAGCCCCGCTAACACCTTTCTAGACACCTACTAGGTTTATAGAATTGATCGTTAAGTGAGAAATTTCCCGAGGAGTAGCATATACTCACAGTAGGATCGGGATCCAAATATCATCGCGTGACAAAACTGAAGGAATCCTACCAGAATCATCACACTCCAAATGGTATGCAGCGCTAGCAAGTTTCAGTTTCTTTAGAAACTCCCGATGTGGATTTTTGCCCCATGCTCTTATGACCTTGACTTTGGCCAACAAATCATAAGTCACATATCAAGTTCTACCCGTCATTCTCCAGGTTAATTTGAACCCATCCGTACCTACCCTTGACTTTGGCCAACAAGGCAGTACGACTGTCCCAAACCAACGCATCTATCTATGCTGCATATGAATACCCAATAGCTACCAAACACTGTGCCTTGACTTTGGCCAACAAACACAGCTTGAATACTATTGATTATCCATATGAAATGACGGAGGGCTACGAATGGTTTTGGCGAAACCGTGAACGTAATGAACTTGATATAATCGATGGAACGAGATAGCTTTTAAAAGGAGTGGTTCAAGCTCCGCATTTAAAAGTTGGTTTTTGAAAAGAACCCAGTGGTTTTAAAAGTGTTCCAACGACTTTACTTGGTTTATTTTCTTGCATTAATTTTAATGCGTCCCATCATTTAATCCTACCATTGCAGAAAACAAAGAAAATATGATGTACGCTTATGCCATCCGCATTCGCCACGGGGCCTCGTCATCACCCGTTAGGTTACTTAACTAACGACAGAGCGGGGGCTGGACTAGCGCGGATGCAAAACATAAGCAACGCCTAAATAGATATCATATATAGATATACACATTCGTCAGATGCAATGATAGCCATTCCAGATCACAGATGAACACATTGGATATACTAGGAATCCGCGTTTCGTTCGAGTCTGTAACGAAAAGCGGATTACACGGTCGCGATGAATAGACAATACCCTATCCTAGACCCCTACGGGTGCGGCAAACTACCCGCCAAGTACCCGAAGCGAAGCAACCTCCCTCAACAACGTGAGTAGGCAACTCGGCACTTCGAGATACCCGGTAGTTTGTGCACCCCACCTTGGGTCTATCCTAGGAGCAAAAACAATAAAAAGAAATTATACAATGGCGGCTACAACCTCATCCTGGATGTGCGGCCATACAAATAATATTACATCAATTTACATATTACATGAATTGAAAGATAAGCAAAACTCTCATCTCACAACCCCCCGGCTATTCATCCGCGACAATCCAAGGAATTCATACACACAAACCATCAACATTACAGATCACAGATATGTAAGTCCACGTTGCCCACCCCGGTGCTTACGGGGAGGCGGAAAACGGAATAAAAATCAAATTTTTATCATACTAGGCAACATGGACTAGACAAAGGAGGATCTTTGCTAAACAAAAACAAGCTAAAGCTAACTAGAAACTAGCTAAGGGTAGAAATAGTTATACCTAGGGCTTTATGTCCTTCTCTCCTTGCTCCTTGGAGTAGTAGAAAGGGATCACCTTTGTCGTCTTCTCACGTCGAAGAAGGATCAACCCAAAAGCCTCAACCATTGGCTTCAACTCCAAGATAGAAGTAACTAGGGTGCTAGAAGTGCTAATCCTAGAACCCTAGATGAGAGTAGAGATTATCAAGAAGTGGTTTTTCTCAAGCTCAAGTGTTTCTCAACACATGAGAGGGGAGAGCTTGAAGGAGAGGAAGAACAAGAGAGAGAAAGTAAATGATAGAATGAGAGAATTATTAACCATTCTCACATATATGTGTGTATTATTATAAATTGATAATTAGCTAGATAATTGTCATGGTTAATCAAGACATGACCATCATCATTTCATATTTAATGCTAATTGCAAGGATCAAAGAGCATCTTTTATATGGAATGATGATGGTCAACATGTCAACTAAGGTCAACAAGTCAAGATGGTCAAATGGTCAACAACCATAACCATGCACAATTATATTAAACTAATATCAATTAACCATAATACACACATAAGCATTAGGGTTAATAAAATGACAATGGTCATTAACCCTAATCAAAGTCCTCTCCCTCTGTCTCAAGAAACTGTGCATACGCACCCGTATTCGTGATCCGAGGAACTCGAATACAATGAGATGAAACCAATCCCAAATCATATACTAGGATCCGGCTTATACCAAAGCCCGCTAGTATAAGCTGTCCGGACAGCAAACGTGCACAAGTGCGCGGATGTGAACAAACCCTGTCGCAAAACCATGCGACCTCTACTCATTTTGCCTAAAGGCGAATAGCTCTCTGTGTGGGACTCTAAAGACTCGACACTACGCTGGCAGTGGGTTTAACCACAGACCGCAAGCGGCACTAGCTGTACGTAACGGTCCCCAGGTAGATGCCGATAAGAAGACTGACGAGGTGAACCCCATCTGAACTCCTACTGAGCCTGAATATGACAGTCTCCGTATAGTCCGGTCTGTTCGTCTGATACATCGCATTGTGGGCCTAGGGGGCGGTGAACGTCAGTCCCCTAATAGCGGTACAAGTCGTGTCGGAGTGTAGCCCAGAACACCCTGAGATAACACTGGAAACCTACCAGTATATCTCGCTTGCCCTGGCCAGGGACTACTTGTGTAATGGCTCTCCTGGACACAGCGCGATGTCAACCCCCAATACCGGGAGAGGCGAATCCTGTCTAACCGTCACTGCCTCCAAGTGCTTCGGGACTGCACCCAAAAACTACCTGTTTGCACGACTCCTTTGAGCCGTGGTAGGGTAGTAATCAAAGTGCAGTGGGAACACACTCGAGGTGAAGTGACAGTGTCAAGTCAGCGGACTAAGCTGTACTCATGTCACCTGGGAACTGATAACTGACGATATGTATAATACCAACCAACAGTTCCCGACGAGTCCTGTCCAGTGTACTCGTAACCTAACGAGCACCCGTATACTATCTCAAGTACGACGCACTGACGGCTGTGGGATAGACCGTCTCCCACACTGGGATGAGAAGCGAATACGCTAGTCTACTCCGGAGTATCGATGCCCTGTCTCGATAGTCCAACGACTAGGGACCTGTATAAGGATGTGCTTATGGATTACCCAGCTCCTACGAGTGTGAGCGCCATCACAACGCTGGTAATCAAGCAAAGATCCTAAGGGCTCTACTAATATGTATATCAGCGATATGCTAAAAGAAACACATGCACATATTAAAGCAGAGACAAACCAAGTAGCATACTACCATTTCGAGAAAGATTGTATATACAACTGTGAATATCCCAAGCTTCCATCAAGTAATATACAAACTAGTATAATACAGTAATGGCCTCTAGGGCATATACACTAACAATCTCCCACTTGCACTAAGGACATGTACTGGCGTATCGAAGACCTATCATCTCGATCAGCCGCTCGAACTGAGTCTGGGGCAAGGCCTTGGTGAATGGATCTGCAGTGTTATCTTCTGAAGCAACCCTCCGAACCTCGATCTCCTGGCGATCCACGATCTCCCTGATCAGGTGATACCGCCTTAAGATGTGTCTGGATTTCTGATGGGACCTGGGTTCCTTCGCTAAAGCTATAGCCCCGTTGTTGTCGCAATACAGAGGTATTGGGTCAACAATGGACGGAACCACCTGAAGTTCTCTCAAGAACTTCCCCATCCAGACAGCTTCTTTTACGGCATCAGATGCATCGATGTATTCCGCTTCCATAGTCGAGTCAGCAACGGTTTCCTGTTTGGAGCTCTTCCAACACATCACCCCTCCATTGAGGGTAAAGACAAAACCCGACATGGACTTGGAATCATCCTTGTCACTCTGGAAGCTGGAGTCAGCAAAGGCCTCAATCTGGAGGTCTTTTCAGCCATACACCAAGAACATCTCCTTAGTCCTTCTTAGGTACTTGAGAATGTTCTTTACTGCTATCGAATGTTTCTCCCCAGGGTTTGACTGATACCTGCTTACCACACTCAGTGCATAAGCCACATCCGGTCTGGTACACAACATCGCATACATTATAGAGCTTACCGCAGAAGAGTAGGGTATAATAGACATGTGATCCCTCTCCAAATCAGTCTTGGGAGACATCTCTTTGGAGAGGGTGATCCCGTGACAAGCCGGTAGATTACCGCGCTTGGAATCTTCCATGCTGAATCTCTTCAGTATGGTGTCGATGTACCTGGACTGTGAAAGTCCTAACATCCTCTTGGATCTGTTACGGTAGATCCGGATACCCAGAATGTATGAGGCATCACCCAGGTCTTTCATGGAGAAGCTGTGTGGCAAGAACCCCTTGACAGATTGTAGCATAGGAATGTCATTTCCTATTAAGAGAATGTCATCCACGTATAAAACGAGGAATACTACAGTTCTCGCTACAAATCTACAATAGATGCATGGTTCATCTGGATTTTTGATAAAGCCAAATTCCTTGACCGTCTCATCAAAACAGATGTTCCAACTCCGCGATGCCTGCTTTAGTCCATAAATGGACTTAAGAAACTTGCACACCTTTCCGCTGCTCCCACTCTGAATGAAACCCTCTGGCTGGTCCATATAGACACACTCCTCTAAATGTCCATTTAGAAAGGTTGTCTTTACGTCTATCTGCCAAATCTCATAATCGTGGAAGGCAGCAATGGCAAGAAGGATCCGAATGGATTTCAGCATAGCTACTAGAGAAAAGGTTTCGTCATAGTCCAAACCAGGTCGCTGACGAAAACCCTTTGCAACCAGTCTAGCTTTATAGGTCTCAACCTGTCCATCTACACCAATCTTCCTTTTGAAGATCCACTTGCATCCTATGGGTTTTACCCCATCTGGAGCAATGTCCAACGTCCATACTTTGTTGGTGTACATGGACTCCATTTCGGTCCGCATTGCATCCAGCCATTTTACCGAGTCGACGCTCTGAATGGCTTGCTGGAAGCTAGTAGGCTCATCACAATCTATGATGCAATCCTCTCTATCCCCGTCTATGAGAAAACCGTAGTATCTCTCGGGCGGATGAGACTGCCTACTACTCCTGCGGAGTGGCGTGGGAATGTCCTGATCTTTCGAACCCTCTGGTTCTACTAAGCTTTCAGTAATAGCTCGTGGTTCTGGAATTTCTTCCAGTTCTATTGCGTTCCCACTTATTTCTTTTTCTATGAACCGGTGTTCTAGAAAGTGGGCATGGCGAGAAACAAAAACCTTTTGTTCCTCTTCGCAATAGAAGAAATATCCCTTGGAGTTCTTTGGATATCCTACAAACTTGCATTGTACTGAGCGTGCCTCGAGCTTGTCCGCATGCTGCTTTTTTACAAAAGCTGGACATCCCTATGTCTTAATGTGATTAAGATAGGGTCTCTTCCCACACCACATCTGATATGGTGTAGTAGGCACAGTCTTAGTTGGAACTCGGTTCAAAAGGTATGCAGCTGATTCTAGCGCATATCCCCAGAACGATCGCGGCAACTCAGCGTTACTCATCATAGACCGTACCATATCCAATAGGGTTCGGTTCCGTCTCTCCGATACACCGTTATGTTGCGGAGTGTAGGGAGGAGTAAGCTGAGAGAGAATTCCATTCTCTTTTAAGTAACCCAGGAACTCGGCACTCAAGTATTCACCACCTCGATCAGATCTCAGTGCCTTGATACTTTTGCCTGTTTGTTTTTCTACTTCATTCTTATATTCCTGGAATTTTTCAAAAGCCTCGGATTTATGTTTCATTAAGAAGACATAACCGTACCTTGAAAAGTCATCCGTAAAAGTAATGAAGTAAGATTAACCGCTTCGCGCATGTGTAGACATTGGACCGCACACGTCGCTGTGTACGAGTCCCAAGAGCTCGCTCGCTCTTACTCCGTGTCCAGTGAATGGAGTCTTTGTCATCTTTTCTTTGAGACAGGATTGACAAGTTGCATACGATTGATATTCGAACGGATCCAAATATCCTTCTGCATGTAACTTAGTCAACCTTCTCTCATTGATGTGACCCAGCCTACAATGCCATAAGAAAGTTTTATTTATTTCTGGAGACTTTCTTTTGTGTGTATTCTGGACATTGAAAATCTGTGGTTGGTTTAAAACGTATATACCGTTGTTCAATGTACCTGACCCAATCAAAACTTGATTAAGGTGAATGTTCACTACATTACTTACAAATGCATATTCATAACCTTCTTTAGATAATAAAGATACAGAAATGATATTACAGGTTGCATTTGGTACATAATAACAACTACGCAAAACCAAAAAGTGTACATCCGACAATCCCAGGTGATAGTCCCCCACGGCCTCAGCATCCATGCTAGCACCGTTTGCAACTCTGAGGGTCATGTCACCTGCCTTCAAAACTCTACACTTTCTCAACACCTGCAAAGAATTACAGATATGAGATCCTGATCCGGTATCCAATACCCAGGAAGTAGAGTTTATTGATAGACAGTTTTCAATAACATACACACTTGAAGCTGAAGCTGCAACTCGCTTCAAATCCTGTGTTCTGGCCTTCCAAGCCTTGCAATCCTGTTTCCAGTGACCACTTTTATGACAATAGAAGCATTCTTCCTTCCCCACCAGCTTTCCCGCTATCTTTTTTGCTTTTCCTTTTCCCTTCGTATCCACTTTACTGACACCGCTTCTTGGTTTGGCGGGGGCTTTCTTCTTCTTACCCTTGGCTTTCGCCCTGGATCTAGAAGAGGAAGATCCTCCTACAAACAAAGCGGATGTCTCCCTACCTTTCTGTAGGGTGCCCTCAGCACTCCTCAACATGTTCAGAAGTTCGGAAAGTTCAACCTCCTTTCCTTGCATGTTGAAGTTAAGGATAAACTGGGCGTAAGTGGAAGGAAGGGACTGGAGAATCAAATCAGTATAGAGTTCATTCTCCAACGTGGTCACAAGGTCCGCGAGCTCCTCTATGTAGCCAATCATCTTAAGCACGTGTTCCGCTACCGATGATCCGACGGCCAACCTTGCCGAAAATAACTTCTTCGACACTTCGTATCTAGCGATACGAGACTGCTCTCCATACAGTTCTTTTGTATGAAGAAATATGGACTCTAGGTCCATATTCTCATGCCTCCTCTGATGTTCGTTGTCCATCGAGGCTAGTACGAGGCATTTGGCCTTCGCGCAATCTATTTCCCAGGTCTTGTAGATTTCCCTATCTACGACACTGGTTTTAGGACCTGGGACAGGGGGAGCTTTGGTGGTAAGGACATACCCCAACTTGTCGTAAGTGATTGCCATCTTGACATTCCTGAGCCAATCTTTGTAGTTTGGCCCTGTCAATATTTTTTATCTAGTAATAACTTAAGTCCGGTCATGTTGAATGGTCGCTGCAATTTGGAGAGAGAAAAGAAACACTTTAGCATGATGCTCTTGCAAGTTTAGAGTGGTTTTTAATTTATCTAAACTGGATGGCTCCCACTGTCTATCGAATCCCTTCTCAAACCGTAAAGAAAGGATTAGTCAGGATCAATCCCACTGTACAATACTTGCTTAACCGTTCAGCCAGGCCAGTGTCGGTACTTCGAGGGAGGTTTTCCAACGCTTTTGCGAAGTTCCTTAATTAAGTAACCTCTTTTCCCTGTGGGCGTAGCCCCGCTAACACCTTTCTAGACACCTACTAGGTTTATAGCATTGATCGTTAAGTGAGAGTTTTCCCGAGGAGTAGCATATACTCACAGTAGGATCGGGATCCAAATATCATCGCGTGATAAAACCGAAGGAATCCTACCAGAATTATCACACTCCAAATGGTATGCAGCGCTAACAAGTTCCAGTGCTTATGAAACTCCCGATGTGGATTTTTGCCCCATGCTCTTATGACCTTGACTTTGGCCAAAATATCATAAGTCACATGTCAAGTTCTACCCGTCATTCTCCTGGTTAATTTGGACCCACCCGTACCTACCCTTGACTTTGGCCAAAATGGCAGCACGATTGTCCCAAACCAACGCATCTACCTATGCTGCACATGAATACCCAATAGCTACTAATCACTATGCCTTGACTTTGGCCAAAATACATAGCTTGAATACTTTTTGACCATTCATGTGGAATGACGGAGGGCTACGAATGGTTTTGGCGAAACCGTGAATGTAGTGAACTTGATATAATCGATGGAATGAGATAGCTTTTAAAAGGAGCGGTTCAAGCTCCGCGTTTAAAAGTTTAGTTTTGAAAAGAACCGAGTGGTTTTCAAAGTGTTCCAATCGACTTTTACTTGGTTTATTTTCTTGCATTAGTTCTTTTAATGCGTCCCATCATTTAATCCTACCATTGTAGAAAACAACCAAAATATGACGTACGCTTATGCCATTCGCATTCGCCACGGGGCCCCGTCATCACCCGTTAGGTTACTTAACTAACGACAGAGCGGGGGCTGGGCTAGCGCGGCTGTAAAATATAAGCAACGCCTAAATAGTTATCATATATAAATATATAGCAATGATAGACATTACAGATCAAAGATGAATACATTGGATATACTAGGAATCCGCAATACGTTCGAGCCTGCAACGAAAAGCGGATTACACGGTCGTGGTGAATAGCCAATACCCCACCCAAGACCCCTACGGGTGCGGCAAACTACCCACAAAGTACCCGAAGCGAAGAAACCTCCCTCAACACCGTGAGTAGGCCACTCGGCACTTCGAGATACCCGGTAGTTTGTGCACTCCCTCCATGGGTCTATCCTAGGAGCAAAAACAGTAAAAAGAATTATACAATGACGGCTACAACCCCGACCCGGTTGTGCGGCCATACAAATATTATTACATCAATTTACATATTACAATGAATGAAAGAAAAAGAAACACTCATCTCACATCCACCCCGGCTATTCACCCGCGACAATCCAACACATTCATATACACATACCATCATCATACACAAATCACAGATATGTATAACCCCGACTAATCGACATATAGCGATTAGCCGACGTTCAATACATATAAACATCACAGATATAACCTTTTAGTCAAAGTGTAGTGAAGTTCGATAAAAAATACGGATTTATAGGCCCCCAAAAACAAATTTCTTTTCTGGAAAACCTGGGCACATATAAACCATCTTAAAAATCCCAAAACCAAGCCAGAAGAACACTGCACCAAACTCGACCCAGAACCGAGTCAACTCGGCCGCGGTTGCGCGGCAATAGCTTGCTATTGCCGCGGAACCGCGGCGCTTTGATCGATTCAATGGACCGGGTTTGGTGGTTTTCTTCACAAAACCCTGAGATGATTTTAGGAGTATGATTTATTTTATTTTGAACAGAAAAAATTATAACAGAAAGTTAGGGTTTTGAAAACTCGGTTTTGCGATTTTTCCGATTGAACTTCCATACACTTCACTCCCTAGCTAGTTTATGTTTAGTTAGGCTCTGATACCACTGTAAGTCCTCGTTGCCCACCCCGGTGCTTACGGGGAGGCGGAAAACGGAATAAAAATCAAATTTTTATCATACTAGGCAACATGGACTAGACAAAGGAGGATCTTTGCTAAACAAAAACAAGCTAAAGCTAACTAGAAACTAGCTAAGGGTAGAAATAGTTATACCTAGGGATTTATGTCCTTCTCTCCTTGCTCCTTGGAGTAGTAGAAAGGGATCACCTTTGTCGTCTTCTCACGTCGAAGAAGGATCCACCCGAAAGCCTCAACCTTTGGCTTCAACTCCAAGCTAGAAGTAACTAGGGTGCTAGAAGTGCTAATCCTAGAACCCTAGATGAGAGTAGAGATTATCAAGAAGTGGTTTTTCTCAAGCTCAAGTGTTTCTCAACACATGAGAGGGGAGAGCTTGAGGGAGAGGAAGAACAAGAGAGAGAAAGTAAATGATAGAATGAGAGAATTATTAACCATTCTCACATATATGTGTGTATTATTATAAATTGATAATTAGCTAGATAATTGTCATGGTTAATCAAAACATGACCATTATCATTTCATATTTAATGCTAATTGTAAGGATCAAAGAGCATCTTTTATATGGAATGATGATGGTCAACATGTCAACTAAGGTCAACAAGTCAAGATAGTCAAATGGTCAACAACCATAACCATGCACAATTATATTAAACTAATATCAATTAACCATAATACACACATAAGCATTAGGGTTAAAAAAATGACAATGGTCATTAACCCTAATCAAAGTCCTCTCCCTCTGTCTCAAGCAACTGTGCATACGCACCCGTATTCGTGATCCGAAGAACACGAATACAATGAGATGAAACCAATCCCAAATCATATACTAGGATCCGGCTTATACCAAAGCCCGCTAGTACAAGCTGTCCGGACAGCAAACGTTCACAAGTGCGCGGATATGAACAACCCTGTCGCAAAACCATGCGACCTCTACTCATTTTGCCTAAAGGCGAATAGCTCTCTGTGTGGGACTCCAAAGACTCGACACTACGCTGGCAGTGGGTTTAACCACAGACCGCAAGCGGCACTAGCTGTACGTAACGGTCCCCAGGTAGATGCCAATAAGAAGACTGACGAGGTGAACCCCATCTGAACTCCTACTGAGCCTGAATGTGACAGTCTCCGTACAGTCCGGTCTGTTCGTCTGATACATCGCATGGCGGGCCTAGGGGGGCGGTGAACGTCAGTCCCCTAATAGCGGTACAAGTCGTGTCGGAGTGTAGCCCAGAACACCCTGAGATAACATTGGAAACCTACCAGTATATCTCGCTTGCCCTGGCCAGGGACTACTTGTGTAATGGCTCTCCTAGACACAGCGCGATGTCAACCCCCAATACCGGGAGAGACGAATCCTGTCTAACCGTCACTGCCTCCAAGTGCTTCGGGACTGCACCCAAAAACTACCTGTTTGCACGACTCCTTTGAGCCGTGGTAGGGTAGTAATCAAAGTGCAGTGGGAACACACTCGTGGCGAAGTGACAGTGTCAAGTCAGCGGACTAAGCTGTACTCATGTCACTTGGGAACTGATAACTGACGATAGGTATAATACCAACCAACAGTTCCCGACGAGTCCTGTCCAGTGTACTCATAACCTAACGAGCACCCGTATACTATCTCAAGTACGACGCACTGACGGCTGTGGGACAGACCGTCTCACACACTGGGATGAGAAGCGCATACGCTAGTCTACTCCGGAGTATCGATGCCCTGTCTCGATAGTCCAACGACTAGGGACCTGTATAAGGATGTGCTTATGGATTACCCAGCTCCCACGAGTGTGAGCGCCATCACAACGCTGGTAATCAAGCAAAGATCCTAAGGGCTTTACTAATATGTATATCAGCGATATGCTAAAAGAAACACATGCACATATTAAAGCAGAGACAAACCAAGTAGCATACTACCATTTCGAGCAAGATTGTATATACAACTGTGAATATCCCAAGTTTCCATCAAGTAATATACAAACTAGTATGATACAGTAATGGCCTCTAGGGCATATACACTAACAAGATATGTATAACCCCCACTAATCGACGTATAGCGATTAGCAGACGTTCAATACATATATAACATCACAGATACAACCCATTAGCCAAAGTCTACAGAAATTCGACCAAAATACGGATTTGTAACCACCCCAAAAACAAATTTGTTCTCTGGAAATTCTGGGCAGAAACAAACCATCCTAAAAATCACAAAACACCAATATAAAAACACTGCAGGAGAAATGATCCACGGCCGAGTCAACTCGGCCGCAGATCCGCGGCAGGAGCATGCTTTTTCCGCGGTTCCGCGGCGCTTTGACCGAGTCACTGGATCGTTTTTCTGTAGGACCACGGCAGCGCCCCGGCCGTCTGTACGAGGCCAAAATGCGGAAAACAAAATCTTTTCTCAACTTGGAAACCGGCGCTACCGCGGACTATAGACCCGGATCGGGCCATTAACCTAATCCTAGCTAACAAGAGAAGGGGTAGAGAGATATACCGAGCGATCTGTGTCCTTCAATCTTCTCGTCGTCATCCCGATCTCCCCGCGGAACCTCCGGTCTTCATCTCCACGTCGGAAGGGCACCACATCGCCGGGTTCTTTTACGGGCTCCCGCCTCTGGACCGAGGAAACTTGGGCACGAAGTTGGCGAGTCGACGTGTCCAAGAATACTGTAGGCTAGTGTAGTACTCTTTGTCTTAAGGGGTTTAAAGAAGTTTCCATATGAATGTCAAAGTGGAAGAATCAACTTTGGATGGTGCTATGGAGTTTTTGTGTGAGCCAAAGAGATAAAAACCCTCACCCAAAAAATTTGGACAGCCCCCAAGGCTTGTGGACGGCCATGCATCATGGAGAGTGAGAGAGGGAGTGTATCAAAAATAATGCAAGAGAGAGAAAAAGTGATGATGATGAAATATCATCACAACAAAGTCCACACTCATAAACCCATCACCTAACCCATCATTGCAAGCAATGATGAACAAAAAGGAAGTCAATGGAAGCTTCAACCATCATGAACCAACAAGTTACAAAAACCACCCTCCACTTTGCTAATTTGCACATTTGCAAATAAACCCTCCTCCACCAATTTTTCAACCAAAGAAGGAACAAAAGAAAAATGGCCGAAACGGAATGCAAACTGGCAACTTCCAAAAACTGATCCCGTAATAAATTAAAGGAAAACCCCGCGACTGTATATACATACCCGCATTTGTATCTCGACCGAATACAAATGCAATGAGATAAAATCTACACTGTACAATACTAGGATCCGGCTTAAACCAAAGCCCGCTAGTATTATCCGTCCGATCATAATCCTGTTGGAGATAGTGCCCTCATAGTCAATTATTGGATCGCAGGTACGTGATTGCAATGATTGCGGAGGACCTATCCCAGTAGGACAGTCTTACTCGAGATGATAGTATGCTATCTGGTTTGCCTTTATCAGTCGTGTACATGTTCAGGTGACTGATTGCATGTTACACTTTGATAGAGCCCTTAGGATCTTGCTTTACTACCAACAGTATGAGGGCGATCATATACGTGAGAGTTGGGTAGTTTATATGCATATCCTTAATTGCGGTCCCTAGTCGTGGGAGTTTCGAGACAGGGCATCGATACTCCGGAGTAGACTAGTGTGTACAGTCGAGACCCCGACGAGGGGCGGTGGCCGGTCTCACAAGCCACTGGTGTCAGTTGGATCACCTAAGATGTATACAGGTGCTCATTGGGTTATGAGTACACCGGACAGGACTCGCCGGGAATCTGCTAGTTAGTACTATACCTATCGTCAGATAGCAGTTCCCTGGTGACATGTGTACAGGTTAGTTCATCGACCTGAGGTCGTCATTTGTCTCGTGTGAGTTCCCACTGTGCTTTGATTTCTACCCTACCACGGCTCAAAGGAGTCGTGCAAACAGGTAGCTTTTGGGTACAGTCCCGAGCCATATGGAGGCACGTGAGCGGATCGACAGGGGATTCGTTTCTCCCGGTATTGGGGGCGAGATCGTGCTGTGTCTAGGAGAGCCATTACGCAAAGCCCTCGGCCGAGGCAGGAGATTTACTGGTAGGTATTCCAGTAGTATCTCAGGGCGTTCTGGGCTACACTCCGACACGACTTATACTGCTAATGGGGGTCTGACGTTACTAGCCCCCTAGGCGGATATGCGATACTCATTGACGAACGGACCGGACTGTATATACATTGTCACTGTTAGGCTCAGTAGGGTTTTCGGAGGAGTTCGCTCATCGGTCTCCCTTGAGTTCGCTCCTCGACCACCCTTGAGGTCAGTCCATGGGCAGCCGTTACGCATAGCTAGTGCCGCTGACGGTTTGTGGTTAAACCCACTGCCAGGGTGCTGACGAGTCATTAGAGTTCCCCACAGACAGTTTCCCAAGTTCGGGCGAAACGTTGTAGAGGCCGTATGGTTTTATGGCAGGGTTCGGAAAATGCACGTGCGTTTGCGCACGTGTCGATTTTCGGATAGATGATACTGGTCGGCTTTGGTTTAAGCCGGATCCGAGTATTATATTGAGTAGGTATAATATCTTTGTCTCAGTTGCATTTGTATTCGGTCGTAATACAAATGCGGGTATATTTATACTGTTTCGGGGTTGTCCTGAAATTCGTTTCAGGATCACTGTTGGAAGTTGCCAGTTTCCAGTTTTCTATCAGCCGTCTTTTAACATTCGGTTAAAGACGGATTTGTCTTTTCTTGAGATGAGTGTGGATTCTTCTAGAAGGTTCTAGATGAGGTGACTAGGATTAATTGGTGTTAAGTTTTCATTGGTTGCATTTAATGGTTCATAAATGTTTGATGAGGTGTTTAAGTGATTCATCCTTTATCATTAAAGCTTCTTGTTTTCTTAAAGATATTTTTAAAGTGAGAAGGTTTCTCTTGTGGTCACCCTCTTCTCCTACGGTCACCTCCCTCTTGCTATATATGGCTTGCCCTCTCTCTCTCCTCATTCTTACTCTCACTTGATGTTTCATTTCGGTTAGAAAAGATTATGATAGCATTCGGGGTGTATGGAATTTTACAGTTCATTTCATTCCATCACCCGATTTCCACGGCAACTTCATTCGTCCACGGATTTGGACGAAGTGAGACAAAGTCATCTACTCATTCTCTACATCATTCTTGGTCGTCTCTTTTAGCAAACTTGACGATCGAGTTGCCTCGAGTCAGAGGCGGGAGCCCGTTTAAAGAACCGATCATGTGGTGCCACTTCGACGAGGACATCGGAGATCGACGAGATCGGAGCAGCCGCAATGGAGCGTGGGATGATGGTTGAAGAACGAAGGACTCGGATCGTTCGGTATAACCATTCTACACTCTTTACAGTTTGTTAGTTTAGCAATAATGGCAGATCCGGGTTAAAGTATACGATAGCGCCAGTTAAAAGTTTTTTGTTCCGCATTTGGCGTCTGTAGACTGCCGGGGCGCTAGCGTAGACTTACAGTGGTATCAGAGCCTAACCATTTTGCTATACTAACTTGTGCTAACGCGTTTAAAACATCGATCCGACTGGAAATCAAAAATCGCAAAAATCGCAATTTCTTATCCCGACAGTTTCTGTTAATTTTAAACGGTCTCAAAATTTATTTCTGGATGTCTTAAAAATCCGTGCAGGGAATTCTAAGAACCACGACCAAATTTGGGGTCGTGATCTCTCCAGGTTGCCGCGGAAGGGCGGCCAAACCCATGGTTTGGCCGCGCAACCGCGGCCACGTGGGGAGCACGTGCTCCCAAATTTGGACAGTGGGTTCTTTGATTGATTTTGGGGTTTTTGGAATATAAAGTTTTGGCCCAGATTTTGTTACTGTTCACCAGTAAGCAGTGGGGCCCACTTTTTGAAATTTGGTCTTTGGTCGATCGAAATTTAAACACGTTAGTTTACAGTGCTTACATTATATCTCCGACCGGGAATGTCATTTGATCGGTAAACCGCGTCTGATTGCTATAGTTCTTTTAGACGGGTTTGCGAACGTGACATTCGCGTTGATGTTCTGTGTTGTGCTGTGATGTTGCGGATTTGTCGTGGTGGATAGCAGTGTGCAATGGTAGTACAGTTTGAGTTTATTTGTACATTTGATATTTCGGGGCGAGCGTCCAACATGTGGACAGCCGTCACTGCCTGTTGTATAATATTCTTTTGGGGCACGACCAGGTTGCGGTTGATGTACCTATTGTACTATTTTTCATTACTGTACTAGGTTTTGCCCTGCGACGGAGTGCACGGATAGCCGGGTTCGGGAAAGCAACGGGTCCGCATCTCATGGCTTTGAGAGGCAGAGGGGCCCCACTTCAGAATTGGCAGACTATTCGCCGCACTCGTAGGGGGTACAGGTTGACCCAAGGAGGGGTGCTCAATTTACCGGATTCCGTGAAGTGTCGGGTGTTCCATTCACTATGCTGTGGGGACTACCTCGCTTCAGGTTTTGGCGGGTAACTTGCCGCACCCGTAGGGGTCTAGGTTTCATTGCACAGGCTATCCACACGACAGGGGAACGTCGAGTTTCAGCAGCGGCTCTGTGAAACTCGGGGATCCCAGATTATCTGTATTGTTCTGTGATGCTTATTACTTTTCTGTAATGTTGCATACTATCACGCCTGGAGCGATTATTGTATATTGGTTTATATACTATTAGATGTTGTATATGTTTTACACCCGCGCTAGTCCAGCCCCCGCTCTGTCGTTAGTTAAGTAACCTAACGAGTGATGACGGGACCCAGTGACGAATGCGGATGGCATATACGTACATTTTAATTTTCGTTCTTTTCTGGTGTGATTGAATGATGGGACTGCGTTGATTCTGATCAATGCAAAGTAAAAACAAACCTGTTTACAGTTGTTGGAACAATTTAAAAAGTGTTATTGCAAAGACGTTTTCTTTTGTTATGCATAGCGGTATTCAGTGGAATATCCTGCACCTCATTCGACGGGGCAAGGGCCGATATCCCTTCACCGGGACTGACCCCTTGGACAGAAGTTTGCGTCAGAGTAATAACTTCACTATAGTCGATTACATGTTGCTTTGCATAGCGGTATTCAGTGGAATATCCTGCACCTCATTCCACGAGGAAAGAGCCGAGATCCCTTTACCGGGAGTGACCTCTTTAGCAAAAGGTTTTCGCCACTATATTTTAAAAAGCTATCAGGTTCCTTCAGCGATATCAAGTTCACTACGCTAAAGGTTTTTCGCCAAAAACCAGCAGTAGCCCTCCGTCGTTTCTTATGGATGGTCAGTAGTATTCAAGCTATGCTTGTTGGCCCTTAGTCAAGGCATAGTGTTTGGTAGCTGCTGGGTATTCATTTGTTGCATAGATAGATGAGTTGGTTTGGGACAGTCGTACAACCTTGTTGGCCCTTAGTCAAGGGCGAGTACGGATGGGTTCAAATTAACAAGATAATGACGGGCAGAACTTGACATGTGACTTATGGTTTGGTGGCCCTTAGTCACGATCATAAGAGCATGGGGCAAAAACTATATCGGGAGTTTCTAAAGAAACTGAAACTTGCCAAGTATGCGCATACCTTCTGGAGTATGAGTAACGTGGATGCATTCCATCACGTTATCATGCGATGAGAGTTGGATCCTGATTCCCACTGATGAGTTGGTTTACTCTTTGGGTGATCCCGATTGATTCTTCTTTAGGTTTGGGGAGAATTTGACAGGACAGTGGGAGGTTTCCGGATTAGATAAAATGATAACCATTCTGATCTAGGTTAGAGTGCACGCAGAGTGTTTCTTTTCTCTCTCTCTCTCTTTGGCAGCGACCTTTGACCGACCCTAGACTATGACTCAGTGACCAGGTTGACCGAACCTTCTTAAAATACTGGCTTTTGGATTGTCTGAGTTGCATAAGTCATTGTCACTCCTTCTTTTACCTTTTGAATTTCTCAGAACACCCGTATTACTACGGATATCTACTTCCATTGGATAGATCCATCGTATGGTTATATACGAACTCGAAGGGACTTCTTCGGGGATGGATCCAGGTTCAGGAGAAATAGAATTGGTTTATTCAGTTGTCTTTTATTATCACCTTCTCTAAGGTTGCGAGTACTCCTTGGTTTAGGAGAGTACACCTATTACGCCTATTGGATAGTCTTATTCCAAACCATAGGCTGGTGCCGAAAGGTAGGGAATGAAGAAAACCAATTAGCCTAAGTAGGGTGTGCAGAAGGTAATATGTAAAGACAAAATAAAGGGATTAGAAAGAGGGCAAAGTAAATTGCGACTGATATCATTCACGACCAAAACCGCGTACTTCATCGCCGCTCCTATTTCACCTTTAAAAGAATAAGGTATTATTCAGTTGTCTTTTATCATCACCTTCTCTCGAGATGCGAGTACTCCTTGGTTTAGGAGGGTACACCTATTATGCTTACTGGATAGTCTTCTTCCAAACCATAGGCTGGTGCCGAATGGTAGGGAAGGAAGAAAACCAGTTAGCCTAACGATGGTGTACAGAAGGTAACGACTAAAGACAAATAAAGGGATTTGGAGAGATGGCAATAAAATATACGGTTGAAGTCATGAATTGGATTATGGAAGAGGCATTGCTATGAATACCAGGATACCCCTACGAAACATTTTCATGTTTCAGTGCATTGTTAAAGAAAAACTGTTTTCCCGATTAGACACTTACTCCAAGGGTATGTATTTACCAGGTTTCATTCTCATATCTGTATGGTTTTACAGATGATGAGTGGGAGTAAGATATTGGGAATTATGTGATCATACTCATTATATCGGAATTCGTTGCAATTGGTGATATTTGAGGAAATCGCCAGGGTACAGTTTTCCACCTACAACGCACAGGTTTTGAGTTGTTTAACTCAGCGGACTTATACAGAGTATTGTATGTTGTCCAAGTGTTCATCAGGACAAAGGGGTAGGTCCTCGTACTATGTTCTGTTTACTTATAACTTCTCTAGTATTTAGACGAGTGTTTCGTAGAAATACAAGGTCTAAGTTTTGAGAAGTTGTGGGTATAAGAATAAAGTAGAGAACCAGGTATCACAAGTATCGGGATTCTTCAAAGAGATCGAAGATGTAGATTCTTGTGATTGTTATTCAGATGATAGTGATGGTTTTGAGAAACGTATTTCTCTTACAGGTTACTCATAATTGGATGGATTCCTAAGTTGAGTGATGCTGATTAGCCTCTTTCCATTAAGTTGATATGCACTGGAGACAGATGCATGGATTTGAATATGGTTCCAATTAAATAAGTGCCAAAGTTTCTGTATTGGATATAGAATGGATCGTACCTTAAAAGAAATTAAGGTACGGGGAGTTGTCCAGCTTATGATTAAAACCAGACACTGGATAACTCAGGGCACGTTTCTGTAATGGCTGTTTGTGGGTTGACCCTGGCTATGACGAGGGTTGATATTCTACCATTTGGAAGATCAATAGTGATATTGTTCTTGACTCGCCACAGTTTTAGTAAAAATGGATCTTTTTCAGAAAACAGTAGTGGGAGTATGGTAGAACTGGAAGTGATTCCAGAACCGCAAACGATTACGGAAAAATTTAATAGGACCTATACATTCAATCAGGTTTGACATTCCAATAGCCACTCCGCAGGTATGGTAGGTAACCTCAGACACCCGAGAGATACTTCGGTAGCCTCAAGGACGGTGACAGGGAGGTTCTTATCTACCCAGACTTGACACTACTGTTGTTCCAGGATATGGACCCGGTAGGAGGGTTGTCGTAGTCAGTGGGAGCAACGGAAGCATGGTGGGCAAGTAGCTTAAGTCTATTTATAGACTTGAGCAGTTATAGCGGAGATAGATCATCTAATTTTGATATGACAGTCATGGGTTTGACTTCAATCAGAATAGGGGATGGATCAGTTAAGAAGGTAGTAGGGTGTGATGTCATGGTATCTGGATGACATACACAGAGTAGGAAGTAAAATTCCTATACTACGATCAGTTGGACTGTGGTCGTCGCACAGTTGTTTCTCCAGACAGGATATGGATATAATATTTGACATTCTGGTTTCTGGATCTATGGATTTTGATCTGGATTTGGGTAGTTTCCCAATGTGGGTACTTTGACAGATATTCTAATGGTTTTTAGAATAGTTGACTCCTAGCATGGTAGTGTACCTGCAGGTGATGGAGTCACCCTCTCTAAAGGTGTCGTATAGACTAAAGGGGAGAGGGATGTGCATGATTGGCAGATCACTTGCTTAGGCAATTGAGTCAATCATGTGATGTCAAGTACCACACCAAATGTTGGTTTTGCACTAGATGCAATAAGTTTGTATTAATCCAATCCTGGAGAAACATAAGGAAGCAGTTTTAGAACATTAGTACATGTTCTACGGATTTGATAACGGCAGCCTCTTTCGGGAGACGGTTATCATTCCAGGTTTCAAAGGTGACATGGATGACAGAGTGATTGTCAGAGTTTTAGTTTTCCCTCTGACGAGGGACAGTATTATGGACAGGTGGTCCAATAGGATACTGTGGGAAGCAAGGTGCCCGATACTGATTAGGTTCAGTGGTCGATTCAGTCTAAGAAGTTTGGATATGGAGTTCATTTATGAACTAAGGTCCCATCAGATATCCAGACATATTCTAAGATAGGTACTACTCAATTCGGGAGATGGTTTTCTCCGCGAACTTGAGATTAAGAGAGATACAGAAAGAAACTTCTAGGCGGATCCACTCACCGAGGCTATTTCTCGAACACAATAGTTTTACAAACGGGCTTTGTGAAACTGATTAGTAGAGGAGTTGGATGTTCGGTTTCACACGGGCTGTGAGTAGTCGACATCGCAATATTAGCCTTGAGTGCAAGTGGGAGATTGTTGGAGATAGTGCCCTCATAGTCAATTATTGGATCGCAGGTACGTGATTGCAATGATTGCGGAGGACCTATCCCGGTAGGACAGTCTTACTCGAGATGATAGTATGCTATCTGGTTTGCCTTTATCAGTCGTGTACATGTTCAGGTGACTGATTGCATGTTACACTTTGATAGAGCCCTTAGGATCTTGCTTTACTACCAACAGTATGAGGGCGATCATATACGTGAGAGTTGGGTAGTTTATATGCATATCCTTAATTGCGGTCCCTAGTCGTGGGAGTTTCGAGACAGGGCATCGATACTCCGGAGTAGACTAGTGTGTACAGTCGAGACCCCGACGAGGGGCGGTGGCCGGTCTCACAAGCCACTGGTGTCAGTTGGATCACCTAAGATGTATACAGGTGCTCATTGGGTTATGAGTACACCGGACAGGACTCGCCGGGAATCTGCTAGTTAGTACTATACCTATCGTCAGATAGCAGTTCCCTGGTGACATGTGTACAGGTTAGTTCATCGACCTGAGGTCGTCATTTGTCTCGTGTGAGTTCCCACTGTGCTTTGATTTCTACCCTACCATGGCTCAAAAGAGTCGTGCAAACAGGTAGCTTTTGGGTACAGTCCCGAGCCATATGGAGGCACGTGAGCGGATCGGCAGGGGATTCGTTTCTCCCGGTATTGGGGGCGAGATCGTGCTGTGTCTAGGAGAGCCATTACGCAAAGCCCTCGGCCGAGGCAGGAGATTTACTGGTAGGTATTCCAGTAGTATCTCAGGGCATTCTGGGCTACACTCCGACACGACTTATACTGCTAATGGGGGTCTGACGTTACTAGCCCCCTAGGCGGATATGCGATACTCATTGACGAACGGACCGGACTGTATATACATTGTCACTGTTAGGCTCAGTAGGGTTTTCGGAGGAGTTCGCTCATCGGTCTCCCTTGAGTTCACTCCTCGACCACCCTTGAGGTCAGTCCATGGGCAGCCGTTACGCATAGCTAGTGCCGCTGACGGTTTGTGGTTAAACCCACTGCCAGGGTGCTGACGAGTCATTAGAGTTCCCCACAGACAGTTTCCCAAGTTCGGGCGAAACGTTGTAGAGGCCGTATGGTTTTATGGCAGGGTTCGGAAAATGCACGTGCGTTTGCGCACGTGTCGATTTTCGGACAGATGATACTGGTCGTCTTTGGTTTAAGCCGGATCCGAGTATTATATTGAGTAGGTATAATATCTTTGTCTCAGTTGCATTTGTATTCGGTCGTAATACAAATGCGGGTATATTTATACTGTTTCGGGGTTGTCCTGAAATTCGTTTCAGGATCACTGTTGGAAGTTGCCAGTTTCCAGTTTTCTATCAGCCGTCTTTTAACATTCGGTTAAAGACGGATTTGTCTTTTCTTGAGATGAGTGTGGATTCTTCTAGAAGGTTCTAGATGAGGTGACTAGGATTAATTGGTGTTAAGTTTTCATTGGTTGCATTTAATGGTTCATAAATGCTTGATGAGGTGTTTAAGTGATTCATCCTTTATCATTAAAGCTTCTTGTTTTCTTAAAGATATTTTTAAAGTGAGAAGGTTTCTCTTGTGGTCACCCTCTTCTCCTACGGTCACCTCCCTCTTGCTATATATGGCTTGCCCTCTCTCTCTCCTCATTCTTACTCTCACTTGATGTTTCATTTCGGTTAGAAAAGATTATGATAGCATTCGGGGTGTATGGAATTTTACAGTTCATTTCATTCCATCACCCGATTTCCACGGCAACTTCATTAACCGATCGTCCACGGATTTGGACGAAGTGAGACAAAGTCATCTACTCATTCTCTACATCATTCTTGGTCGTCTCTTTTAGCAAACTTGACGATCGAGTTGCCTCGAGTCAGAGGCGGGAGCCCGTTTAAAGAACCGATCATGTGGTGCCACTTCGACGAGGACATCGGAGATCGACGAGATCGGAGCAGCCGCAATGGAGCGTGGGATGATGGTTGAAGAACGAAGGACTCGGATCGTTCGGTATAACCATTCTACACTCTTTACAGTTTGTTAGTTTAGCAATAATGGCAGATCCGGGTTAAAGTATACGATAGCGCCAGTTAAAAGTTTTTTGTTCCGCATTTGGCGTCTGTAGACTGCCGGGGCGCTAGCGTAGACTTACAAATCCGTGCAATACCGTACGTATATGATCGAACCCTGCCATATCTCCATACGGCCTCTACAACGTTTCTCCCGAAACTTGAGAAACGGTCTGTGGGGGACTCTAAAGACTCGTCAATACTTTGGTTGTGGATTTAACCACTAGCACGTCAGAGATATTAGCCATACGTAACGGGCTACCAGGTATTGACCAAAAGGGACATCGATGAGTGAACTCATCCTGACACCCTACTGAGCCTGTCAGTGAAAATTTCCGTATAGTCCGGTCCGTTCGTCTATGAGTATCGCATGGCGGGCCTAGGGGGTTGGTAAAAGTCAGACCCCCAAAAGCGGTACAAGTCGTGTCGGAGTGTAGCCCAGAACAACCTGAGATACTACTGGAATACCTACCAGTAAATCTCCTGCCTTGGCCAAGGACTTCATGTAATGGCTCTCCTAGACACAGCGCGACCTCACTCCCAATACCGGAAGAGACGAACCCCTGCAGATCCGCTCACTGCCTCCATGTGGCTCGGGACTGTACCCAACTAAAACCTGTTTGCACGTCTCCTTTGAGCGTGGTAGGTAGTAATCAAAGTACGGTGGGAACTCACACGAGACAAATGACGATCTCAAGTCGATGAACTAACCTGTACACATGTCACCAGGGAACTGCTAACTGACGTCTGGTATAAGACCAACTAGCATGTTCCCGGCGAGTCCTGTCCGGTGTACTCATAACCCAATGAGCACCTGTATACATCTTAGGTGAACCAACTGACACCAGTGGCTTGTGAGACCGGCCACCGCCCCTCGTCGGGGTTTCGACTGTATACACTAGTCTATTCTGGAGTATCGATGCCCTGTCTCGAAACTCCCACGACTAGGGACCTTTTAAGGATGTGCTTGTAGACCCCAGCTCCCACGTATATGATCGCCATCATACAGCTGGCTGTCAAGCAAGAATCCTAAGGGCTCTATCAACGCGCAATAGTGACCTGTAAGGTCACCTAAAGGAGTACACGATGATAAAGATAAACCAGATAGCATACTATCATCTTGAGTAAGACTGTCCTACCGGTATAGGTCCTCCCTTAATCATTGCAATCACGTGCCTGTGATCCAATAATTGACTCTGAGGGCACCATCTCCAACATTTTCTCGGGTGTTCTTCAAAAACCCTGAGCCGATTTTTAGTGTATGATTAATTATTTTTTGAGCAGAAATAAAAATCGGCAGAAAGTTGATATTTTTGACGTGTTTTGCGGTTTTTTGTCCGATCGGAATTCTAGATACTTTGCTAACATGCTAGGGTGTGTTTAGTTAGGCTATGATACCACTGTAAGTCCACGTTACCTGTCCCGGTTCTTTCGGGGTTGCGGAAACGTTGAAAAACGATTTTTAGGGTTTAGGGTAACATGGACTATAAAACCTGGATCTTTGCTAAACTACACACTAGCAACTACTAAGAGCTTTATCTACTCGGTTAGGGGTTATACCTAGTCTTGAACTCCTTCTCTTCTTCTCCTTGGAGTGGGTTGGATGGTTCTCCTCGTCGCCTTCTCTTGCCGAAGATGGATCCACCCGAGGGCCTCTACCTTGAGCTCCTTCCTCGAACTTGAGGTAACTAAAGTATTAGGCTTGCCAGACCTTCAACCTTAGGATGAGTAGAGATGAGTTTTGGTGTTTTATCTTCAAGGCAAATGGTTCTCAACACATGAGAGTTTATGCCTTGAGCTAGTGGAAGAGGGAGAGCAAAGGATGAGAGAGAATGAGAATGAGAGAATGATGAGAATTTTGCAACCATATGCAAATATATGTGAATTAATCACTTAACAATATTAATCCAAAAAGAAAAAGGTGATGGTAGGTTGAAAAGACAATTATCATTTCACATTAAATGAGTTTTGCAAAGATCAAAGAGCATCTTTGCTTGAAATGATGATGGTCAAAGTTTCAACCTTGGTCAACAAGTCAACAACCCTAACCATAACTCAATTTCCTTTAATTAATATTATTAATTGATATTTCACATATTCATTAGGGTTTGGTAAAAGACAACCGTCAACTGTGCATACACACCCGTACCAAAACCCTAAAGAGAATCCTCTGCCTCTGCCTCAGTCAACTGTGCATACACACCCGCATTCGTGTTCTGAGAAACACGAATACAATGAGATAAAACTAACCCCAAAACATATACTAGGATCTGGCTTAAACTAAAGCCCGCTAGTAATGACTGTCCGGACACAAAACGTGCACAAGTGCGCGGATGTGAACGAACCCCGTCGCAAAACCATGCGACCTCTACTCTGTTTTACCCAAAGGCGAATAACCCTCTGTGTGGGACTCTAAAGACTCAACACTACGCTGGCAGTGGGTTTAACCACAGACCGCAAGCGGTACTAGCTGTACGTAATGGTCCCCAGGTAGATGCCGATAAGAAGACTGATGGGGCGAACCAATCCGAACTCCAACTGAGCCTGTATGTGACAATCTGCGTACATTCCGGTCTGTTCGTCTGAGAATATCGCATGGCGGGCCTAGGGGGGTGGTAAACGTCAGTCCCCTAATAGCGGTACAAGTCGTGTCGGAGTGTAGCCCAGAACACCCTGAGATAACACTGGAAACCTACCAGTGTATCTCGCTTGCCCTGGCCAGGGACGACTATGTGTAATGGCTCTCCTAGACACAGCGCGATATCAACTCCTAATACCGGAAGAGACGAATCCTATCTAACCGTCACTGCCTCCAAGTGCTTCAGGACTGTACCCAACTACTACCTGTTTGCACGACTCCTTTGAGCCGTGGTAGGATAGTAATCAAAGTACAGTGGGAACACACTCGAGGCGAAGTGACAGTGTCAAGTCAGCGGACTAAGCTGTACTCATGTCACCTGGGAACTGATAACTGACGATAGGTATAGTACCAACCATCAGTTCCCGACGAGTCCTGTCCAGTGTACTCGTAACCTAACGAGCACCCGCATACTATCTTAAGTACGACGTACTGACGGCTGTGGGACAGACCGTCTCCCCTGCTGGGATGAGAAGCGCATATGCTAGTCTACTCCGGAATATCGATGCCCCGTCTTGATAATCCTACGACTAGGGACCTGTATAAGGATGTGCTTGTAGATTACCCAGCCCCCACTAGTGTGACTGCCATCACAACGCTGATAATCAAGAAAAGATCCTAAGGGCACCACTAATGTGTATAGGCGATATGCTAAAAGAAACACATGCACACATTAAAGCAGAGACAAACCAAGTAGCATACTACCATTTCGAGCAAGATTGTTTATACAAATGTGAATATCCCAAGCTTCCATCAAGTAATATACAAACTAGTATGATACAGTAATGGCCTCTAGGGAATATACACTAACAAAAACAAGACATGAGAAGTGATTTGGGTGAGATTTGATCAAGTTTTGTGAACGTTTAGTGAAGGATTGGGTAAGGGTTCAGTTGAGGGAAGAAGGAATGAGAAATAATTGAGAAAGAGATAGAGTGAAAGTGAATGAGAGTGTGAGGTGTTAAGGAAGAGAGGTGAGTGTAGGGTAAGTGCACCTTTCATTAACTCTCTCCCTCTCCATCATTAATGCAAGCCAGGACTCCTCCATGAGTCACCTTGCCACCTCCTCTCCAAACAAAACTCAAGAAAATATCTTCTCACAAATATCAAAGGGTTAAGGTTAACAAGGCATAGATGAGGTTAAAGGTTGTCATGGTCACTAAACTAGATTAATATAAACTAACCCTCACATTAACATGCATAAGTGTATGCAAGACAAAATAATTAATAATAAAATATTAATTAATTGTTATAAAATGTGAGGAAACCAAATTAGTAAAATTTTTACAGAAAACCCGCATTATCGCTTAATTAACACTAATCGCAAAAACTAAGGTGTTACAATCTCCCCCCTTAAAGAAAATTCGTCCCCGAATTAAAATTCTTACTATGCGTACCTTCAAAAAGATGTGTGCAAAACTTCCACATCTCGCTTGCAGCCTCCCAAGTGATCTCCTCACTAGTCGGGCTATGCCAAGAAAAACCTCCACAAATGGCAAGACCCTTGACCGAAGTTTCTCCACCTGCCGATCCACTAACACTATCGGCTGCCGGTGAACGAAAAGTTCGCGTCGAAGCTAAATGGTCTGATGCTGAATCATGTGAGAAAGGTCATGAAGGTATTTGCGAAGTATCGACACAAGTAATACGGGGTGAATACTCAAAAATCTGGGCGGAAGTGCCAACGATAGGCAACGGCACTAACTCACTTCAAGGATCTCAAACGGACCTACAATCTGGGACTAAGCTCCCAAAACTCAACACGCCATTCATCGGAAAAATCCGTAGGAATACATGATCTCCCACTGCGAACTCAAGTCTGCGACAACGACGGTCGGCATAAGACTTCTGTCTGCACTGGGCTGCTCTCATCCTGACCTGAACCAACTGGATCTTCTCCGATGTCTCTGGACTAGCTGGGGTCCAAAATCCTGCTCTCACAGAGTCGGTAAAACAGACTGGTGATCGACACAACCTACCACACAAGTCCTAGAAAGTTGCCATCTGAAACGTCTCCTGATAACCATTATCGTAGGAGAACTCCATCAATGGCAAGTGACGATCCCAACTGCCAACAACAAAAATAAGCACGCACACACGAAGCATATCCTCCAGAGTCTGTAAAGTCCGCTCTCACTAACCATCGGTCTATGGATGGGAAGTGGCGCTAAAGCTCAAACAATACCCAAGTCTTCCTGAAGGTTCTGCCAAAGACGGCTAGCGAACTGGGTGCCTCTATTGGATACAACGCATGAAGGAACTCCGTCCAAACGCACAAACTTATCGAAGAACAACTGAGCAAACTGAGTATATTGAGCATAACCGGACAACAATCACCCAAATGGAGTCATACCCTTGACTAGACCTGGGTAGACCCACAATGAAATTCATGGAGATCTGCTCCCATTCCCACTCTGGAATGGTTAAAGGTTGCAACTCTCCTGCCGGTCTCAAATGCTCAACCTTAGATCATTGACAAGTCAAGCACTTCAAAACGAAAACCGAAACTTCACTCTTCATCCCTGCCCACCCGTAACTAACTCTCAAGTCACATTACATCTTGGTGGCACTTGGGTGAACACTGAAAGCTGACTGATGTGCCTGCTCTCAGACCTCGCGTCTCTACCCATCAGCATCAGGTACACACCAACGAGTCCCTAAACGTAGCACACCCTGGTCAAAAATCAAGAATCCCGAATCTTCACCCAGCCGAACATGCTCAAAATCTCAGATAAACGAGCATCGGCGGGCTGTGCCTCACGAAAATGATTAAGTAGAAGTGGACGGGCGCGGACATGAGCAAGCTGTCCCCTAGTAAAGGTGAACTTAAACTGTACTCATCTGTCACACAAGAACTGTATCTGCAGAAGACTGTCTCTGAACTGCGCACAACTGGAACAAGCTACCCCCGGGCCTACGACTCAAAGCATCAGCTACCACAATCGTCTTGCCACGGGTAATAAAGGATCTCACAAACACAATCCTTCACAAGCTCCATCCAACGGCGCTGTCTCAACTTCAGATCCTGCTGCAGGAAGATGTACATTAAGCTCTGGTGGTCCGTAAAAATCTGACACGACTCTCCGTACAAGTAGTGCCTCCAAATCTTCAACGCATGACCACCGCGGCTATCTCCAGATCATGAGTGGGATAAATCCTGCTCGTACTTCCTCCAACTGTCGGGAAGCATAAGCCTAACTCTATCATGCTACATCAGTAAGCAATCGATCCCACTCGCGAAACATCACAATAAACGACAAAGTCGCCCGATCCAGGAACAAAGAAGAACTGGTGCAGTCATCAACCGAGTCTCCAACTGCTGAAAACTCATCTCGCATGCCTCAGTCTAAAGAAAAGGAACCCCCTTCCTGGTCAGTCCGGTCAGCGGTGCAGCAATACTCAAGAAATCCTGCACGAAACGGCGGCAAAAAAAACAGGCTAAGCCCAAAAAGCTACGGACCTCTGTCACTGATACAGGTCTGGGCCAAAGTTGTACGGCCTCGATCCTCCTCGGGTCCATACGAATACCGTCTCCCATAACCACATGACCTAGGAAGTCAACACCATCAAGCCTGAAGGAACATTTCGAGAATTTAGCAAACAGCTGGAGCTCTCTCAATGTCTACAAAGAAATCCTTAAGTGTTGTTCATATTCCTCTCGAATCTTGGAATAGACCAGAATGTCATCAATAACATAACAATAAACTGGTAGAGGAACGGCCTGAAAAATCTGGTTCATCACATCCATGAATGCTGCTAGGGCATTGGTGAGTCCAACGACACCACCAAAATTCCATAATGCCCATCGCGCGCACAACAAGCAGTGTTCGGAATTTCATCACTCCAAACCCGCAACTAATGATGACCTGATCCCAAATCAAACTAGAAAAACGTCCCGCACCCTGGAGCTAAACAAAGAAATTGTCAATGCGAGGTAAAGGATACCTATCCATACCGTAACTCGATTCATTTGAAGAAAATCAATGCACAATCTCAAACTGCCGTCCTTCTTCTTGAAGAACAGAATAGGAGCTCCCCAAAGCGAAACACTTGGACTTATAAGTCCCCCTATCTAGCAACTCTGCAGCTGATCCTTATGCTCCCTAAGCTCCGCCGGCTCATCTGGATCAACGTCGGAAACTCTCGCATAATAGGAACCCGGTCCAACGAATCTACTGTGGCTCCGGTATCACAAATGAAAGCCAAGAATCCTCGACATCTTCTTCTCAAAAGCCGACTAGCGAAAAAGGCTGAAATCAAGCTGTGAGGGGCGGCACCACGGTCCCCCTACACAATAAGAACCGGCTCGCCGAGAAAACAAAACCTGAATGTCTTCTCGCGGCAGTCCACAGACGCATAGCACATAGCTAACCTGTCCGTGCCTAGGAGAACGTCAAAGTCCAACATCTCTAGAAGGATCAAATCGACGGACGAATCTCTATCTCATATCCGATTGGCACATGACCGAAACACGTGTCGCACAACAAAAGAATCGCTAACAGGAGCAAACACAACAATGGCTGATCTAGCAAACACGACTCTCGGCCCAACCACGGCACGAAGTGTGTAGAACAAACGAGTGCATAGATCCCAAATTAAACAAACATGTGCATCAAAAGAACATACGAATTAAGAATACCTGAAAACTCTGCATTGGACGCCTACGCGTCCCGATGAGTCGAAACAAAAGCCCATGCCTATCCTCTACCTGCAACAGGCTGTCCTCCTTCTCTGCCATCCTGTTCTCTTTGAACAAATACTCCATGACCACGATCTCTCTGAAAAAAAGTCTGACGCCGATCAACAACAGGCGCAAAAGACGACTCTCCCTGAGGTGAAGGTGATAAGGTGTCATATGGTACTGCTGCCCTCCTCTGGCGTACCAAGGTACAATTTCTGACGAGGTGATAGAAACTCCCACACCGGAAACATCCAAACGATGACCGCTGACCCTCCTGGGGATAAGAGCTAAACAACTGTCCTCGTCCGAAGCCTCTGCTACTCCCGCGACGTGCATGAAATCTATCGCGGCGACTAAGCATCTATCTCTGGACTGATACAACTGTACGAGCCATCCTCGGTTCCGGAACTTCCAAAGTCTCGGGAAGACGCTCCTCATCTAGTAGGGCTGCGTCCACTGCTGCTGTATACGTGACACAATGCTGTGTGCTGATAGCAAGGAATAACTGGGTAACAGGGGTGGCAACCTCCTGTCGCTGTGCTCGACTGGTCTCAACCAACGATCCCATCATCTGGCGCAAATCCTGCATCTCTGCCTCAAGCCTAGCGATACGATCTATCGAAGGCAGATCAATCTGCTCCTGTACAGCGAGCGTACCGTCCTTGTCAGTCCTCATCTCAAACGAGTCAACTCTGATCTCGGCTCTCGCTGCCTCTCTCTGAGCCCTCATAGTCATCGGCGGCAAATGGCTAGAAATAGAAATAGGATTCGATAAGAACATGGAAATCAAATCACAAGGATATGTATAATCATGGAAGGAATTTCAAGAAATAGTACTAAGGTCACTCAGGCAGAGTACCGTATCGTAAGTATGCCGCGAACATACACACACTACGTCACTCTGCTTAAGCTATCTACTCCATCATACCAAGGTCATCCTACACTCCGAAAGGTAAAACCTAGCGCTTTGATACCAACTTTGTCACGACCCGAAATTGGCACGTGATGGCTCTTAAACCACGTAAGGTCTACAGGCGTAACACAATTTAAGTAAGCCGAAAACCCAGCAATCTAAACCATCAAAAGTAGTAAGTGATAAGAACATTGTTAAAAACTTTTGGAATCTCAATCAAAAATTCATTAAAGTCCAACTTTACTTTCTTTAAAATTTGGCAGCACATCCTTTGTAAAAACTAGCCCCAAAAAGGGTACAACAGAAAATACAAGTAAAGCATCCCCAAACGGGAGCAAATTCACGGCCAAAGGCGGAAACAACACCAAAACAGATATACGACGCCGTAGCGAAGAAAATGGACGATATAAAGTGACAACAGCATAAAAGACATCCAAAGTCACAAAATAATATACAATATTGTCCTCACAACTCGTCTCTAAGTCAATACATGAAGTAGTAGATGGAGAGTACTAGATACAACGAATATACAAATGAGCATCATCGGATAACCGCAAAACCCACCTATAGCAAAACAGCACATAGTCAGCCATAGCGGTATCCGCTGCAAAAGATGATATGATAAGAAAAAGCCCTGCTGCGACTGCTCTGAGGGGCTACCTGCTGTAAGTGCACGGCGGCGCCCCGGCCTCCATCCCGAGGCCAAATGCGGAAGCGATGGCTAACTTTAATTTTCTTGAACCGGCACCACCGTGCACTAAAACCCGGATCGTGCCATTAACTAGTCCTAGCTAACTACTAGATGGGGAAGAGAGATATACCGAGCGATCCGTGTCCTCCGGTCTTCTCGCCGTCGTCCCGATCTCCCGCGGAATGTCCAGTCTCCACCTCCTCGCCAGAAGGGCACCACGTCGCCTGCATCTTTTACGGGCTCCCACCTCTATACCGAGGCAACTCGGGCACGAAGCTGGCTAGTCGACGTGCCCAAGGTTTGCTGTAGAATGTGTAGTGCTCAAGTCTCATTTGGGGTAGAGGATGTTGCCTTTGTGGTGGAGGAAAATGAATTTGGAGAGAGGTGAGGAAAAATGTAGCATGCAAAGAATGAGATTAACATTTTTTTCTCATAACCAAAAGAAAAGTCCCCCACCCTCACTAGTGGCTGGCCATTCCTCTTGTGAATGGAGAGAGAGAGCAAAGACAAGGAGGTGGGTGAAAAGCAAGTGATGATGAGAAAATCAAATGATCACAACAAAACCCAACACTCCAACAACAACCATCATCATATCCAAAGTCAAGCAATCATAAAAACTATCATGAAGCACAAAGTCAAGTCAATGGATGGTGTACCATCATGATGCAACAAAATGCAAAGAACACCCTCCACAAATGCTTATTTGCACAAATGCAAATAAGCCCTCCGCCACCAATCTTCGGCCAATGAAGGATACAAATGAAAATGGCCGAAACGGAAATCAAACTGGCAACTCCAGAAAACTGGTCCCGTAATAAATTACAGGAAAACCCCGATACTGTGTATACACACCCGCATTTGTATTCCGACCGAAATACAAATACAATGAGACAAAATCTACACTGTACTATACTAGGATCCGGCTTAAACCAAAGCCGACCAGTAATATCCGTTCGATCCTGATCCGTGCAATACCGCACGTATCTGATCGAACCCTGCCATATATCCATACGGACTCTAGTACTAACTGTCCGATCCTGATCCGTGCAATACCGCACGTATCTGATCGGACCTTGCCATATCTCCATACGGCCTCTAGTACTAACCGTCCGATCCTGATCCGTGCAATACCGCACGTATCTGATCGAACCGTGCCATATCTCCATACGGCCTCTACAGCTTTTCGTCCGAAAGCTTGAGTAACTGAATGTGTGGTGGACTCTAAAGACTCGTCAATACTATGGCTGTGGATTTAACCACTAGCACGTCAGAGGTATTAGCCATACGTGACGGGCCACCGGCTATTGACCAAAAGGGACGTCGATGAGCGAACTCATCCTGACACCCTACTGAGCCTGTCAGTGACAATATCCATACAGTCCGGTCCGTTCGCCTATGAGCATCGCATGGCGGGCCTAGGGGGTTGGTAAAAGTCAGACCCCCAAAAGCGATACAAGTCGTGTCGGAGTGTAGCCCAGAACACCCTGAGATACTACTGGAATACCTACCAGTAAATCTCCTGCCTCGGCCGAGGGCTTCGTGTAATGGCTCTCCTAGACACAGCGCGACCTCACCCCCAATACCGGGAGAGACGAACCCCTGAAGATCCGCTCACTGCCTCCATGTGGCTCGGGACTGTACCCAACTAAAACCTGTTTGCACGTCTCCTTTGAGCGTGGTAGGGTAGTAATCAAAGTATAGTGGGAACTCACACGAGACAAATGACGATCCCCAGGTCGATGAACTAACCTGTACACATGTCACCAGGGAACTGCTATCTGACGTCAGGTATAAGACCAACTAGCATGTTCCCGGCGAGTCCTGTCCGGTGTACTCATAACCCAATAAGCACCTGTATACATCTTAGGTGAACCAACTGACACCAGTGGCTTGTGAGACCGGCCACCGCCCCTCGTCGGGGTCTCGACTGTATACACTAGTCTACTCTGGAGTATCGATGCCCTGTCTCGAAACTCCCACGACTAGGGACCTTTTAAGGATGTGCTTATAGACCCCAGCTCCCACTTATATGATCGCCCTCATACTGCTGGTGGTCAAGCAAGAATCCTAGGGGCTCTATCAACGTGTAATAGCGACATGTGAGGTCACCTAATGCAGTACACGATGATAAAGATAAACCAGATAGCATACTATCATCTTGAGTAAGACTGTCCTCCTGGGATAGGTCCTCCCTCAATCATTGCAATCACGTGCCTGTGATCCAATAATTGACTCTGAGGGCACTATCCCCAACAAAAACACTGTGGCACAACGGGGGTGAGTTGCCAACTCGTGAGTAGTAAATAACATATGCAGGTAATCGCAGGTATGTACGTACTGCGATAATCTGTCACGTCCCAAAATTTAACCAGTGACCGGCACTTAACCACGTAACGTCTACAGGCGTAACGCGACTAAGTAAGCTGAAACCTAGAAATCAAAACCAATAAAAGTATTGAGTGTTTTAAACATTTAATGGAAACATTTTTTAAAACGTTAGAAAACCTTAAGTAATTTAGAAAAATTCTTTAATGTTCAAGTTATTATCTTAAAAATTTTGGCAGCATTTCCTTTGTAAAAACTACCCCCGAAATCGGGTACAAGACAATATATGAGTAAAATGATATACAATAAGAATAAGGCATCCCCAAACGGGAGCAATCACGCCCAACGGCGAAACAATCACCACAAATATAATATACGACGTCGTAGCGAAGAAATGAGCAGTATAAGTGAAAACAATTATCATGAAAGATAAAGCTGCATAAATAAAGTCGGCTCACAACGAGCTCGACACCAGAGTACAAAATAATATACATCGTCCTCACAGCTGGTCTCTAAGTCAATACATGAAAGTAGATGGAGAGTACATGATACAGCAATGTAGACAACTAGAAAATAAACAGATACCGCACCAAAAACCCACCTATCAGCAAAAAGGCTAACACGCCAACTGCAGTGGTATCTGTATCAAAAGATGCAAGAAAGAAGCCTGCCGCGACTACTCTGAGGGGCAACCTGCAAACACTCTGGCACAATGGGGGTGAGTTGCCAACTCGTGAGTAGTAGATAACATGTAAAGGTAATCGCGAGTATGCACGTGCTGCGATACTCTAACCTACGCCAACAGATAACAGCTATATGATGAGCTATATGAGCAATAATCATGCAACAAGTGCGATCTAATAACATCTCTATATGATAAGCAGGTATGCAATAATTGTATATAACAGGTGAAATCTAATAGCATCTATCTATGATGAGCAGGGTATGCAATAATCATGCAAAAGTACTCTATCAGGTACTATAGCTACAGGATGAGATGCAAAATAATGAATGCTAGCATGGGAATAAATATCATCTACACGGAATGTCAATGTGGAAGAATAACCGGTGTCTATCAATGCACCCAAATCCCAGAAAAACTCAGGCGCCGTCACTCTGATCGGCCCTCAAATCCTGTACAGCTCATGGAATCGTGAATTCCTAGCATCGGCACTCGAAAATATCACAAATCATCGTGCCAAGCATCGACACGCAAATCCTCAAGTATCGGGCTCCGTCTGCGGAATCGGCCCTCGGCCCCGGCAGTACATGTCGTCCCGTATCCATCTCTCAACTCTGGTCAGTATCCTCCAGATAACCGCCAGATCTAACCAATCACCGGTAGGTAGTAGTCCCTCTGCCAGGCTCACCGTCTACTGCACAGCGATCCGTTCTCGCCCCGGGGTACCATACCGGGTCCACCATGTTCCCGCAATCGGCCTCGTCTAGCTCCTCGATTCGGGTTCACATGTCACACGTCTCAGAACTGAGAAAACGCAAGGTGGACGCACTGAAATATCATATCAAGGGAAACCGGGTTTTTAAAAAAGTGCGTAGTTTCTTAAAATAATACCTCGGTTCCCAAATCCAGAAATCATATAAATTCAAACTCAATGCGTAAATCCATGCCATGTGTCGTATGATACTAAGAGTAAAAGAAAGGGAAAACCGCTCTTTTAAAAAGGATCCAGTTTTGAAAATTTCTCGTGCGGTCCCTTAGTTTTTAAATCATGTCAATATCACCCATGTATGTAACATATGTATGTATATAGGTATGGATGTGCAAATGGATATATACACAATATGAGTGTAACAATATACATGTGCACTAATTTGAATATACGGTGTACATGTGCGCAAGTAGTGATATATCTGATAATATGTGAATATGCGACAAGTCATGACAATCATCAATGATGCGGTGATCCTATAGTGCGAGTGTCATGGCAGTCACCAACGGCGTGAGTGTAACATACATTTAGTGCTCGTGCAGCTTAAACCGTTAGTGACAGTGCAGTGTTCTATAATTACCATTCTATATGCAACAGGAAATGGTATGCTACTATAGTATATATATATGAACACATACAACTAAAATATCATATAACTCCCTGACGCTTAACGCCATACGGGCGATTTTCCCGTAGATGTTAAATCAACTCACCTAGTCGCGTGCTAAGTGTAGCCGACCACCTGCTTCCCTTTCTTTGCGGCGTCCGACATACCCGCCTGCGAGCCTGGAATTTACACAAGGAATTCATAAGCAAATATCTCACGAATACACGATTTCGAACTCAAACGAGAAACTCGCGTCGCGAACTAAACGCGCATGTATACGTAACGTGTGTGCATACGCCAAAACCCAACGCGACACGCTGTTGCACACAGCGACACGCTGTGACATACAGCAAACTAACTCAACACGCATCGTACGTGTCGCGCAAGTCCCGCTACGCTAAAAATTAGGTAAACGGTCCCAGAGTTATTCTGGAGCAAAAACAAGAAAATCAAACAAGACCAAACCTTTCACAATACCTATAGACAGCTACCTGCCAAAATCCAACACATTTTCTCAAAATTTGGCCGGCGGCAGGGGGGTCATACTGGCCCAAAACCGGTGGAATGGGCCCAGGTTCCTACACTACGATCCTAGCACAATTTCTCGCCTAGTGTATAAGTTTGATTACTAAAATTATAATCCCAGATTTCACCAACAGACAAAATCCTACAGATACCACTCATATCAGCAATAACACCCAAATCAATAGGGGGACGGCGACGCCGGAAAAACAAGGGTGGTCGCTGGATTTTTGGTGGTGGAACGGGCTCGAACTTCAACCCAACACCCTAGCTACCCTGTACACTATTCTGTATGTGTTTGCCACACAAAAACATGCTCACAGACATAGCAGGTCACTCGTATCACAAAACTTGTTAAAAACCGTATTAAAACTCAAATTGGAATTTTTAAGGTGTTTTAGTAAAATCCAGTGATACAACTAGGCTTCCACAACACATATAACACCTAATCAAGTTAATTAAACTATAATAACACCATTTTACCCAAAACTCCCCCTCAAAACACAAAGTTATCCCTAAACACTACTTAAACGAAATATTAAGCTAACTAAACTATAAGTTTAGCAAAAAGGAAGTTGAGTTTAGAGATTATACCCCCACTAGATCCTAGGATTGCAAGGAGAGGGAGTAGAAGACAAAGAAGAAGAGCTGCTGCTGCTTCCTACTGCTGCTGTGCTGATGCTGTTGATGTTGTTGTTGTTGGTGCTGCTGGTGTTGCTGCTGCTGATGCTGGAGCTGTTGCTGATGCTGGTGCTGCTGAAGCTGCTGTGTTGCTGCTGGTGTTGATGCTGCTGGGGCTGTTGCTGATGCTACTGAAGCTCCTGCTGATGCTTCTCCTACTGTTGCAGCTGCAGGTGTGTGGTGTGAGTGTGTGTGTGTATGAGAGTGAGAAAGTGAGGGTTTTAGAAAACGGGGGTGAGATTAGTGGGGCCATACCTCAAGCCATCCCTCCCTCTCTCTCTCCTCACACAAGTCAAAACCCAAAACAAAACAAAATATTAAATTTAAATTAACTAAATGATATGCTTAAGTTTATCATGGCTACTTAAACCATTCCTAACCCTAAACTTAGCCCTAGATAACATGCACAAGTGTGTGCAAGTTTAGGAAAAATCTAATAAAATATTCATTAAATTTGATAAAATATTTAAAAATCGATTTGGTAAACTTTTTATTAAAAACCATATATTAAAGTATAATTAGCCATTAAACACATCTTAAGGTGTTACAATCTTCCCCCCTTAAAGAAATTCTTCCCCGAATTTAAAAATATACTGCTACGTGTACCTCCAAAGAGATGAGGGAACTTCTTCCACATCTCGCCCTCGGCCTCCCAAGTGATCTCTTCACCATTCGGGCTGCGCCAAAGCACCTTTACTGATGGCAAGACCTTCGATCGAAGTTTTTCCACCTGCCTGTCTAATATCACGACTGGCCGCTCGGTGAATGAAAGATCGCGCTCGAGCTGAATGGTCTGGTGCTGAATCATGTGAGAAAGGTCATGAAGGTAATTGCAAAGTATCAACACAAAAAAATACGGGGTGAATACTCAATAATCTAAGCGAAAGTGCCAAATTAAAGGCAACGAAACTAACTCGCTTTAAGGTTCTTAAAAAGACATACAATCCTGGGATAAGCTTCCCAAAACTCAACACGTCATTTATCGAAAAAATCCATAGGAATAAATGATCTGCCACTGCGAACTCGAATCTGCGACCATCTCGGTCGGCATATGACCTCTGTCCGAATGGGCAATTCTCATCCTGACCTAAAACAACTGAATCATCTCCGAAGTCTCTAGACTAGCTGAGGTCCAAAAATCCTAAAACGCAGAGTCAGAAAAACAGACTGGTGATCGACACGACCTAACCCCTAAACCTAAAGGTTGCCAATTGGAGTGTCTCCTGATAACAGCTATCGAAGGATAACCTTAACAATGGTGAGTGACGATCCCCAACCGCCGACAACACTTAATACGTACACCCAAACTTAACAAAGAACAACTGAGTAAACTGAGTATAACCGGACGACAAGCATCTGAATGGAGTCACACGCTGAATAAACCTGGGTAGACACCATAACGAAATTCGTGGAGACCTGCTCCCATTCCCACTTCGGAACGGTTAAATGTTGCAACTCTTCAGCCGGTCTCAGTTGCTCAACCCAAGCACACAACAAGACAGACACCTTGAAACGAAACCCGAGACTTCTCTTTACATCCCTGCCCACCCGTAACTATCTCACAAGTCACGTTAAATGTTGGTGGAACTTGAATGAGTACAAAGAGTTGACCGATGTGCCTGCTCTAGGATTTCACGTCTCTACCTAATAATATCAGGTACACAAACGCGTCCCTAAACTTAGCACACCCTCGTCACAAATCAAGGACTCCGAATCATTACCCAGCCAAAAAGGCTCAAGTATCTCTGACGAACGAGCGTCGGCGGACAGTGTCTCGCGAAAGCGATTAAAGAAAAGTGGTCGGGCACGGACATGAGCAAGCTGTCCCCTAAGTAGAGACGAACTTAAGCTGTACTCAACGATCGCACAAGAACTGTAAATCTGCAGAGGACTATCATAACAATCAAAATCCGCTGCAGGAAGATGTACATTAAGCTCTGGTGGTCCGTGAAAATCTGACACGACTCTCGAACAAGTAGTGTCTCCAAATCTCCAATGCAAAATCACCGCGGCCATATCCAGATCATGAGTGGGATATCCTTCTCGTACTTCCTCCAAATATAGGGAAGCAAAAGCGATAACTCCGTAGTGTCACCTCAGTACACACTTTGTTAGTGTATATGCCCTAGAGGCCATTACTGTATCATACTAGTTTGTATATTACTTAATGGAAGCTTGGGATATTCACCTTGTATAGACAATCTTGCTCAATATAGTAGTATGCTACTTGGTTTGTTTCTACTTTAATGTGTACATGTGTTTATTTTAGTATATCACCTATACACATTAGTGGAGCCCTTAGGATCTTTGCTTGATTACCAGCGTTGTGATGGCAGTCACACTCGTGGGGGCTGGGTAATCTACAAGCACATCCTTATGCAGGTCCCTAGTCATAGGACTATCAAGACAGGGCATCGATACTCCGGAGTAGACTAGCGTATGCGCTTCTCATCCCGGTGTAGGAGACGGTCTGTCCCACAGCCGTCAGTACGTCGTACTTGAGATAGTATGCAGGTGCTCGTTAGGTTACGAGTACACTGGACAGGACTCGTCGGGAACTGTTGGTTGGTACTATACCTATCGTCAGTTATCAGTTCCCAGGTGACATGAGTACAGCTTAGTCCACTGACTTGACACTGTCACTTTGCCTCGAGTGTGTTCCCACTGTACTTAGATTACTACCCTACCACGGCTCAAAGGAGTCGTGCAAACATGTAGTAGTTGGGTGCAGTTCCGAAACACTTGGAGGCAGTGACGGTTAGACAAGATTCATCTCTCCGAGTATTGGGGGTTGACATCGCGCTGTGTCTAGGAGAGCCATTACACAAGTAGTCCCTGGCCAGGGCAAGCGAGATATACTGGTAGGTTTCCAGTGTTATCTCAGGGTGTTCTGGGCTACACTCCGACACGACTTGTACCGCTATTAGGGGACTGCCGTTTACCGCCCCTAGGCCCGCCATGGGATGTATCAGACGAACAGACCGGACTGTACCGAGATTGTCACATTCAGGCTCAGTAGGAGTTCAGATGGGTTTCACCTCGTCCGTCTTCTTGTCGGCATCTACCTGGGGACCGTTACGTACAGCTAGTGCCACTTGCGGTCTGTGGTTAAACCCACTGCCAGCGTAGTGTCGAGTCTTTAGAGTCCCACACAGAAAGCTATTTGCCTTTAGGCAAAAGAGTAGAGGTCGCATGGTTTTGTGACAGGTCGCATGGTATTGCGACAGGGTTCGATCACATCCGTGCACTTGTGTAGCGTTTTAAAAATCGTTTCGGTGAAATTTCGAAAAAACGGTAAAATAAGAGGGTTTTCTGTAAAAAGTCAAAATGCAAATATTTTTATTATAAAATTAAATATACATATTCTAGCTATGTAATTGCTAGTATTTGGTGTTTATTGAGCCACTGGTGAAATTTCAAATTTTCTGAAAAAATTTATTTTATTATTATTTTAAGCCGTCACTAATACATTTAATTAGGGAAAATTACAAATTGGAATGAGTTGAAAAAAATTTTGTGCATCATGACACATTAAACTAACATGTAAAATATTGTTTTTAAATTGAAAAGAAATTATTAAGATGGTTTTAGAAAATATAAACTATAAAGGCTTAAATGGTGAAAAATAGCTAAATAGAATTGAAGCATGGTTCTAGATTGACTTGGGATTTAATATTTATAATTTTCCCTCACCCCCCCCCCCCACACACACCTACACTCACACACCCACATTTTCCTCCCCATTTTTCAGCAGCCCCGAATTCCCACTTAAAAGTTTAAAGGAAATGAAAAAAAAGGGAAAAACATTAAAGAATAGAATATGGTTATAGGTTGAGGTATGGGCTTTGCTTTTTGACTTGGTCATAACCCATTCCTCATTCTCTCTCTTCCCTTCCCTCTTATGGCCGAGCTCCCTCACAGCAGCCCCCCAAATTCTTCTCCTCTCTTTTCTCTTCAAAAAATTCACCATTTTGCATCAAAAAAAAAAGTCCAAAACAAAAAAAAACCACAAATCCCTAATCTAATCCCTACCCATTTTTTTACTTGGCTAATCTAGTATGGTTCTTGGTGAAAAGGAGCTAATTTGGAGTGCTAAGTTGCTTGTGGGATCATCAATTTGTTGGGTATAAATTCTAACCATTTTGCTTAAATTGTTGTTTAATTACTTGAATCTAGCATAATTGGTGTTTAATTATGGTTCCAATTTCAACTTAAGAATTAAAGAGAAGGGTTTGAACTAAGTGAGGATTTGTATCAATTGTTCATGGTTTTAATGAGGGGATTAACATGTTAATGCTATGCTAAAACTAATCTAGGTTCTAGTTTACTAATTGTTGCTTATAAATTGTTAAAATTGGGTTTTTTGCAAACTAGGTTTTGGGAATTATTTCAAAATGTGAGATTAAAATATGGTTAAGATTTTCATCACATCATTAACAACATAATGGGTAGTTTGACACTGTAAGACATTTAAAATGTAAGCTAGTTTTTAGTTTGCCAATTGTTATTTCAAAAATTGTCTAAATTATGTATTTTTTTAAACTAGATTTTTAGAATTATGAAAATAAGTGGGATTAAAAGTCTAGTAATGATTTGTATGACCTAATTATGATATTTAATAAGTATATTGGCCGCTACATTCATTTAAACGTCGAGTTTTGTACTAAAACGGGTAATTTTTGCTTGCTAGATTTTCGGAAAAATGGCTTCTAAAGTGAATTTGGGGTTTTTGTGAATTTTAACCTATTCTATATTTAAATTAGTATTCGTGAATGTGCAAATGAGTGTACTTGGGTTTTTTTCTCGATGGTCGGGCGTTTGCACGCCGACGTCGAGGGTTTTTGGGTTGGTTTGTGAAAGCGACCATAGGTTTTGACCTATGTGGGATTCGTGTGTCGTTTTGGTCATGAGTCGGATTTTAATGCGATACGGTGCGTTATAATATGTAGGTACCCCATGTGGACTTCGGGACGACAAGCAAGTGCGTGGCGACGTCGGTACCGGCAAGCGAGGACCAGGTGAGTAGATTTATATCTACAGGGAGAAGTCGGGTGGATGGCGTATAGCACCCCCGCAGTCCGTGGTGGTGTATACGGATGCGTATACACACCAACTTTTATTATATGTTATTTGAGATTAATAACGATGTTAGGATGGATATTGGTATGATTGGATAATTTTAGTGTTGCGAACCCTAGGGTAGTGTTGCACTACACATACACACATGCATACTTGCATACATTCCTATTTATATGTTCTCATGGGATTCTTTATAGTTATGTGTTCACATGGGTATGGGACTATGTGTTCACATACGGATTTGAGGATGATACTTGGGATTGAGCTGAGTCGATGAGATTTGTTTTGTAGTTGTGATATCAGTGATATAGCAGGATTCGTACTTGAGGTACGTCCTGGGGTTATAGCGGATCTTGGGGCGGCGAATAGTGTTATGAATAAAATGGTCGACATGTGATCGTGATATAAGATATGATATGCTTGGATATTGATATTAGGCCGTATCGGGCGATGTATACCCCTTGATGATGATTGTGCTGACGATATCGGTTTGTACGAGATTGTCGATCAGTAGTCAGATCATGAGTACATTGAGGATATTAGTATGGTACTAGACATAGGTCAGTACCCTGGACTATGATCTTGGATAAAGAGGATACCAGATGAATAGTGTGATGAATATGATATTAACCCGTACCCAGATTTGGGGATGCCGTATGACGGATTTACGTACGAGCTATATTTTGATGATTGATCCGCACTCATGACTTGGGATGTCTGATTATAGATATGGTATCGGATATGATATTATTGAGGCGGGATCACCGACTAATATATATACAGGTATGTATGTGTATCGACTCAGATGTTAGGTGGTTTCCTTACCTGTAGCCCAGCTGGTCAGCTTAGCCCTTTAGTTTAGTTTAGTTGTTAGATTAGATTCGATTCTTACCTATTTCAAAACTAACGAATCGTGGGTATTTTAAAAGACAGCCCAAGGGATCCTACGGATATTTCAAAAGACGTATTTTTTCATAAAAACACCGTAGCCCCTATTTTCAAAACCCCATGATTCGTGTTATTTCAAAAGGCACCATTTGTAGGACTTATATTAGATTAATGCAGATTAGTTATAATTGCGTCTAGTTTTCAGCTCCCGCTCATTTTTGTGGCCCGCTTCGCATCGCATGCTTATTTTATGTTTCATACTCCATTATTGATATGATGTTGTTAGGACACCGGCACCATTACCGATGATGCGTATGTACCACGTACACTTATTTGCCGGCTCACACACATCTTCATCGGTAATTGCCATGTCTCGTACACTTAGAAAATATTATTGCTTGACATAGCCTGTTAGCTAATAGTTTAGACATTGTAGTTATTACCTGCTACTTCATGCATACTGTTATTCATTGTTATGCTGCATTCATGGATTCTCATGCATATATTCACTATCTTACGTGTTATTGAGATTTTGGATTCGGATTTCCATGAGATTTTCTGGATTTGGAGGAAAACCGCAAAAACATAAATAAACCTTTTCTCTCTTTTAAAATAAAAGTGCGGTTTTCCCATGATGTATGAGTCGTCCACCATGAGTTTGCTGATGGATTTCGAGACCCGATTCGAGGAGACGGATGAACCGTTTCGGGTACATGGTGGACCCGGTAATGTACCCCGGGGCAAGAAGCGCGTGATAATGACGATGTGAGCCTGGCAGGGGAGCACTACTTACCGGTGATTTTACCCGAAGCGTCGGATATCCGGAGGATACCGTCATGGTCTTGAGATGGATGGTAGGGGCCGGTCTGGACTGACGGCGCCCTAGATATTGTGATTGAGGTACAGAGACTATGATACCGAGATATCGAGATATTGGGATTACGTTTTGTGCCGATGCTAGGCACTGTTTTATGCTGATTTCATCATGATACCTCATTTTGAAAATATACAAAGGAAATCTCACTAATTTATGAAAACAGTTTCTTCATTTGCATGTATTCTGTCTTCATGCATTCATACCTCATTCATATGATATATTGCTACCTGAGGCACTGACACGGGCACATGAGATTACACTCGGGTTAGATATTACCCTAGCCATCGTTATAGGCTGCCTGTTATTCATATATTTGAGGATATATTATGATCATTGACCCAGGTTGCGTTATTTATGCGATTTCTGTGCGTAGATGTTTTTCTATTCACGAGTTGGCAACTCACCCCCGTTGTGCCCCAGTTTCTTGCAGGTTTGCCGTACAGGTTTCATTACGGCTTTGCGGGCTCAGTTTCATTCGGGTGACTTGCTAGTAGGTGGGTTTTCTTGTACCGTACCCATCATATTACCTTGTATAATATTATTCCGTTGTATCTAGTAAATTCCATCAACCAAACATGTATTTATTTTTGAGATAGAGACCAGGGATGTTATTCTTTCGACCTTAGAGTCGCGCGTTATATTTCTGTTGTTTTCTTGTGGTTTTGAGTTCCCTTTTGAGTTTTGATCCTCGCCCTTGGCGTTGTATATTATATTGCTTGTGTGGTTGTGACCGTCGATTGACGAAGAGCTAGCTCCCGCTTGGGGATGCCTTTTTATTGATTTCGTATACTATTCATGTTGTATCCCGTTTGGGGGCCAGTATTTACAAAGGAGATTCTGCCGAAATTTTCAGGAAATATTTGATGATTTTAAAAAAACGCATAATTCGGCTTATGCTATTAAAACTACTTGATTTAAATTGGTTTTCCTTCACTCTACATCTTTTCTTGGTTTGGATTTCTGGGTTTTCGGTTTACTTAGATTACGTACGCCTCCAGACGTTCGTAGTTTATGTGCCGGTCATGTTCCGTACTTCGGGTCGTGACAACTTGTGCACGTTTGGTGTCTGGATAGTTAACACTAGTGGGCTTTGGTTTAAGCCAGATCCTAGTGTACATTTTGGGATTGGTTTTATCTCATTTGTATTCGTGTTCCTTGGAACGCGGATGCAGGTGTGCATGCACAGTTGAAGGAGAGACAGAGGCAGAGGATTCTCATTGGGGTTATTGACTGTTGACTGTTCACTGTTGACCATTGACTTTTGCTAAACCCTAATGAGAATAAGAAATATAATTAATAATAATATTAATTAAGTATTATAGTGACATGGTTGTTGAGGGGTTGACTTTGTTGACTTTGTTGACTAGGTTGGACTAGTTGACCATCATCATGACAATGGCTATCATTTCATGGCAAAGACTTTTGCTTACTTGTTTGTTTTTGCAAAATGAGTGCATGAAATGATATAGCCATTTTGACTTGAACCATCACATAATACTTGATTACTATTTTGTTATGATGGTTTTGGATTATGAGAGCTTGGATGGCAAAAGAGTTACTCATTCTCTCATTTCATTTCTCTCTCTTGTTTGAGCTCTCCCTCTTGCTCTCTCTCTAGTTCAAGGCAACACCCTCTCATGAGTTGAGAAACATTGCCTTAGAGATAAAAGAAAACCCATATCACTTCTCTACTCATTCTAGTTCCTAAGGTTTAGCAAACCAAGTGTTCTAGTTTCTTCAAGTTCGAAGAAGAAGCCAAAGGTAGAAGCTTTCAGGTGGATCCATCTTCGGCGCAAGGAGACGACGAGGTAAGGCCGATCCGTACACCGGAAAGAGTTGAAGACGAAGGAGTTCAAGAAAGGTATAGCCCCCTAACCGAGTAGGTAAAACTCTAGTTAGGTTGTTAGGTAGTTGTTTAACAAAGATCCGTATTTTGAGTCCATGTTACCACCTCTTGAAAAATCGTTTTTCATCATTTCCGCAAGCTCATAAGTACCGGGATAGGTAACGTGGACTTACAATGGTATCAGAGCCTAGTTAAACACTATCTAACATGTTAGCAGAGTAACTAGAAGTTCGATCGAAGAAAAAGTCGCGAAACGAACCCGTAAAATCAAGTTTCTGCCGATTCTGTTTTCTGTTCAAAAATTAATAAATCTGACACTAAAAATCGGCTCAGGCTTTTTAAAAACCACACAAGAAATTTGGTCCATCGAATCGGTCAAAGCGCCGCGGAAAAGCGGCGGGAGCATGCTCCCACCGCGGTTCCGCGGCCGAGTTGACTCGGTCGAGGAAAAGGTTTCTTGCAGAGTGTTTCTGAGGCTGTTTTGGGATTTTTGGGATACGTTTTTTCTGCCCAGATTTTACAGAAAGAAAAATTAGTTTTTTAGGGCTTGAAAATCCGTATTTTGATCGAACTTCTAAAGACTTAAGCTGACGGGTATATATCTGTGATGTGTTATATGTATTGAACATCAGCTAATCGCTATACGTCGATTAGTGGGAGTTATACATATCTGTGATCTGTAATGTTGATGGTATGTGTATATGAATTCATTGGATTGTCGCGGATGAATAGCCGGGGGGTTGTGTGATGAGAGTTTTCTTTTATCTTTCAATTCATGTAATATGTAAATTGATGTAATATTATTTTTGGCCGCACAACCGGGTCGGGTTGTAGCCGTCATTGTATAATTTCTTTTTACTGTTTTTGCTCCTAGGATAGACCTAAGGTGGGGTGCACAAACTACCGGGTATCTCGAAGTGCCGAGTGGCCTACTCACGTCGTTGAGGGAGGTTGCTCCGCTTCGGATATTTGGCGGGTAGTTTGCCGCACCCGTAGGGGTCTAAGGTGGGGTATTGGCTATTCATCGCGACCGTGTAATCCGCTTTTCGTTACAGGCTCGTACGAATTGTGGATTCCTAGTATATCCAATGTGTTCATATGTGATCTGAAATAGCTATCATTGCAATATATCTATGTATGATATTATTTAGGCGTTGCTTATGTTTTGCATCCGCGCTAGTCCAGCCCCCGCTCTGTCGTTAGTTAAGTAACCTAACGGGTAATGACGGGGCCCCATGGCGAATGCGGATGGCATAAGCGTACGTCATATTTTGGTTGTTTTCTGCAATGGTAGGATTAAATAATGGGACGCATTGGAATTAATGCAAGAAAAATAAACCAAGTAAAAGTCGTTGGAACACTTTCAAAACCACTCGGTTTCTTTTCAAAAATAACTTTTAAACGCGGAGCTTAAGCCACTCCTTTTAAAAGCTATCTCGTTCCTTCGATTATATCAAGTTCACTACGTTGACGATTTCGCCAAAACCATTCGTAGCCCTCCGTCGTTTCACATGAATGGTCAATAAGTATTCAAGCTATGTATGTTGCCAAAGTCAAGGCATAGTGATTGGTAGCTATTGGGTATTCATGTGCAGCATAGATAGAGGTGTTGGTTTGGGGCAGTCGTTCTACCATTTTGGCCAAAGTCAAGGGTATGTGCGGATGGTATCAAATTAACCTGGAGAATGACGGGTAGAACTTGACATGTGACTTATGATATTTTGGCCAAAGTCAAGGTCATAAGAGCATGGGGCAAAAATCCACATCGGGAGTTTCAAAAGAACTGAAACTTGCTAGCACTGCATATCATTTGGAGTGTGATGATTCTGGTAGGATTCCTTCAGTTTTGTCACGCGATGATATTTGGATCCCGATCCTACTGTGAGTATATGCTACTCCTCGGGAAATTTCTCACTTAACGATCAATGTTATAAACCAAGTAGGTGTCTAGAAAGGTGTTAGCGGGGCTACGCCCCCAGGGAAAAGAGGTTATTTAATTAAGGAACTTCGCGAAAGCGTTGGAAAACCTCCCTCGAAGTACCGACACCAGCCTGGCCGAACGGTTAAGCAAGTATTGTACGGTGAGATTGATCCTGACTAATTATTCCTTTTTGGTTTGAGGAGGGATTCGAGAGACAGTGGGATCCATCCTGTTTAGACAAATTAAAAACCACTCTAAACTTGCAAGAGCATCAAGCTAAAGTGTTTCTTCTCTCTCTCCTAATTGCAGCGACCAAACATCATGACCGGACTTAAGTTACTACTAGATAAAAACATACTGATAGGGCCAAACTACAAAGATTGGCTCAGGAATGTCAAAATGGCAATCACTTATGACAAGTTGGGGTATCTCCTTACCACCAAAGCTCCCCCTGTCCCAGGTCCTAAAACCAGCGCCGCGGATAGGGAAATCCATAAGACCTGGGAAATCGATTGCGCGAAGGCCAAGTGCCTCGTGCTTGCCTCTATGGACAACGAACATCAGAGGAGGCACGATAATATGGACCTCGAATCCATATTTCTCCATACAAAAGAACTGTATGGAGAGCAATCTCGTATCGCAAGATACGAAGTGTCGAAAAAGCTGTTTTCGGCAAGGTTGGCCGTCGGATCGTCGGTAGCGGAACACGTGCTTAAGATGATTGGCTTCATAGAGGAGCTCGCGGACCTTGGAACCACGTTGGAGAATGAGCTCTATACGGACTTGATTCTTTAGTCCCTTCCTTCCACTTACGCCCAGTTTATCCTGAACTTCAACTTGCAAGAAAAAGAAGTTGAACTTTCAGAACTCCTCAACATGCTGAGGAGTGCAGAGGGCACCCTAAAGAAAGGTAGGGAAACATCCACTTTGTTTGTAGGAGGATCTTCCTCTTCTAGGTCCAAGGCGAAAGCCAAGGGAAAGAAGACGAAAACCCCCGCCAAACCAAGGGGCGGTGTTAGTAAAGTGGATATGAAGGGAAATGCAAAAGCAACAAAGATAGCGGGGAAACTTGTGGAGAAGGAAGAGTGCTTTTACTGTCATAAGAGTGGGCATTGGAAGAATGATTGCAGGGCTTGGAATGCCAGAACACAGGATCTGAAGCAAGTTGCGGCTTCAGCTTCAGGTGTGTATGTTATTGAAAACTGTTTATCAATAAACTCTACTTCCTGGGTATTGGATACCGGATCAGGATCTCATATCTGTAATTCTTTGCAGGAGTTGAGAAACCGTAGGTTTTTGAAGGCAGGTGACATGACCCTCAAAGTTGCAAACGGAGCTAGCATGGATGCTAAGGCCGTGGGGGACTATCACCTGGGAATGTCAGATGGACATGTTTTGGTTTTACGTAATTGCTTTTTTGTACCCAATGCAACTTGTAATATTATTTTTGTATCTTTGATTTCTAAAGAAGGTTATGAATTTGCGTTTGTAAGTAATGTTGTAAACATTCACATTAATCAAGTTCTGATTGGGTCAGGTATATTAAGCAATGGTATATACGTACTAAACCAACCATAAATTTTCAATGTCCAGAATACACACAAAAGAAAGTCTCCGGAAATAAATCATACTTTCTGAAGGCATTGTAGACTGGGTCACATCAATGAGAGAAGGTTAACGAAGTTACATACAGAAGGATATTTGGATCCGTTCGAATATCAATCGTATGCCACTTGTCAATCCTGTCTCAAAGGAAAGATGACAAAGACTCCGTTCACTGGACACGGAGTAAGAGCGAGCGAGCTCTTGGGACTCGTACACAGCGACGTGTGCGGTCCAATGTCTACACATGCGCGAAGCGGTTATTCTTACTTCATTACTTTTACGGATGACTTTTCAAGGTACGGTTATGTCTTCTTAATGAAACATAAATCCGAAGCCTTTGGAAAATTCCAGGAATATAAGAATGAAGTAGAAAAACAAACCGGCAAAAGTATCAAGACACTGAGATCGGATCGAGGTGGTGAATACTTGAGTGCCGAGTTCCTGGATTACTTAAAAGAGAATGGAATTCTCTCTCAGCTTACTCCTCCATACACTCCGCAACATAACGGTGTATCGGAGAGACGGAACCGAACCCTATTGGATATAGTACGGTCCATGATGAGTAACGCTGAGTTGCCGTGATCATTCTGGGGATATGCACTAGAATCAGCTGCATACCTTTTGAACCTAGTTCCAACTAAGACTGTGCCTACTACACCATATCAGATGTGGTGTGGGAAGATACCCTATCTTAATCACATTAAGACATGGGGAAGTCCAGCTTTTGTCAAAAAGCAGCATGCGGACAAGCTCGAGGCACGCTCAGTACAGTGCAAGTTTGTGGGATATCCAAAGAACTCCAAGGGATATTTCTTCTATTGCGAAGTGGAACAAAAGGTTTTTGTTTCTCGGCATGCCCACTTCTTAGAAACTCAGTTTTTGGACTATCAGATAAGTGGGAGCGCAATAGAACTGGAAGAAATTCCAGTACCACGAGCTATTACTGAAAGCTTAGTAGAACTAGAGGGTTCAAAAGAACATGACATTCCTACGCCGCTCCGCAGGAGTAGTAGGCAGTCTCATCCGCCCGAGAGATACTACGGTTTTCTCATAGACGGGGATAGAGAAGATTGCATCATTGATTATGATGAGCCGACTAGCTTCCAACAGGCTATTCAGAGCGTTGACTCGGTAAAATGGCTGGATGCAATGTGGACCGAAATGGAGTCCATGTACACCAACAAAGTATGGATGTTGGACGTTGCTCCAGATGGGGTAAAACCCGTAGGATGCAAGTGGATCTTCAAAAGGAAGATTGGTGTAGATGGACAGGTTAAGACCTATAAAGCTAGACTTGTTGCAACGGGTTTTCTTCAAAGACCTGGCTTGGACTATGACGAAACCTGTTCTCCAGTGGCTATGCTGAAATCCATTCGGATCCTTCTTGTCATTGCTGCCTTCCACGATTATGAGATCTGGAAGATGGACGTAAAGACCGCTTTTCTAAATGGAAATTTAGAGGAGTGTGTCTATATGGACCAGCCAGAAGGTTTCATTCAGAGTGGGAGCAGCGGAAAGGTGTGCAGGTTGCTTAAGTCCATCTATGGACAAAAGCATGCATCGCGGAGTTGGAACATCTGTTTTGATGAGACGATCACAGAATTTGGCTTTATCAAAAATCCAGATGAACCATGCATCTATAGTAGATTTATAGCGAGAACTGAAGTATTCCTCGTTTTATACGTGGATGACATTCTCTTAATAGGAAATGACATTCCTATGCTACAATCTGTCAAAGGGTTCTTGTCACACAGGTTCGCCATGAAAGACCTGGGTGATGCCTCATACATTCTGGGGATCCGGATCTATCGTGACAGATCCAAGAGGATACTGGGACTCTCACAGTCCAGGTACATCAACACCATACTGAAAAGATTCAGTATGGAAGATTCCAAGCGCGGTAATCTACCGGCTTGTCACGGGATCACCCTTTCCAAAGAGATGTCTCCCAAGACTAATTTGGAAAGGGATCGCATGTCTATTATACCCTACGCTTCTGCGGTAGGCTCTATAATGTATGCGATGTTGTGTACCAGACCAGATGTAGCTTATGCACTGAGTGTAGTAAGCCGGTATCAGTCAAACCCTGGGGAGAAACACTGGATAGCGGTAAAGAACATTCTCAAGTACCTGAGAAGGACTAAGGAGATGTTCTTGGTGTATGGCGGAAAAGACCTCCAGATCGAGGCCTTTGCTGACTCCAGCTTCCAGAGTGACAAGGATGATTCCAAGTCCATGTCGGGATTATGTCTTTACCCTCTATGGAGGGGCGGTGTGTTGGAAGAGTTCCAAACAAGAAACCGTTGCTGACTCGACGATGGAAGTGGAATATATCGCTGCTGCAGATGCCGCAAAAAAAGCCGTTTGGATAAGGAAGTTCCTAACGGAACTTCAGGTGGTTCCGTCCATTGTTGATCCAATACCTCTGTATTGCGACAACAACGGGGCTATAGCTTTAGAGAAGGAACCCAGGTCCCATCAGAGATCCAGACACATCTTAAGGCGGTATCACCTAATCAGGGAGATCGTGGGTCGCCAGGAGATCGAGGTTCGGAGAGTTTCTACGGAAGATAACACTGCTGATCCACTCACAAAGGCCTTACCCCAGACTCAGTTCGAGCGGCTGATCGAGATGATAGGTCTTCGATACGCCAGTACATGGCCTTAGTGCAAGTGGGAGATTGTTAGTGTATATGCCCTAGAGGCCATTACTGTATCATACTAGTTTGTATATTACTTAATGGAAGCTTGGGATATTCACCTTGTATAGACAATCTTGCTCAATATAGTAGTATACTACTTGGTTTGTTTCTACTTTAATGTGTACATGTGTTTATTTTAGTATATCACCTATACACATTAGTGGAGCCCTTAGGATCTTTGCTTGATTACCAGCGTTGTGATGGCAGTCACACTCGTAGGGGCTGGGTAATCTACAAGCACATCCTTATGCAGGTCCCTAGTCGTAGGACTATCGAGACAGGGCATCGATACTCCGGAGTAGACTAGCGTATGCGCTTCTCATCCCGGTGTGGGAGACGGTCTGTCCCACAGCCGTCAGTACGTCGTACTTGAGATAGTATGCGGGTGCTCGTTAGGTTACGAGTACACTGGACATGACTCGTCGGGAACTGTTGGTTGGTACTATACCTATCGTCAGTTATCAGTTCCCAGGTGATATGAGTACAGCTTAGTCCGCTGACTTGACACTGTCACTTTGCCTCGAGTGTGTTCCCACTGTACTTAGATTACTACCCTACCACGGCTCAAAGGAGTCGTGCAAACAGGTAGTAGTTGGGTGCAGTCCCGAAGCACTTGGAGGCAGTGACGGTTAGACAGGATTCGTCTCTCCCGGTATTGGGGGTTGACATCGCGCTGTGTCTACGAGAGCCATTACACAAGTAGTCCCTGGCCAGGGCAAGCGAGATATACTGGTAGGTTTCCAGTGTTATCTCAGGGTGTTCTGGGCTACACTCCGACACGACTTGTACCGCTATTAGGGGACTGACGTTTACCACCCCCTAGGCCCGCCATGCGATGTATCATACGAACAGACCGGACTGTACAGAGATTGTCACATTCAGGCTCAGTAGGATTTCAGATGGGTTTCACCTCGTCCGTCTTCTTGTCGGCATCTACCTGGGGACCGTTATGCACAGCTAGTGCCGCTTGCGATCTGTGGTTAAACCCACTGCCAGCGTAGTGTCGAGTCTTTAGAGTCCCACACATAAAGCTATTCGCCTTTAGGAAAAAGAGTAGAGGTCGCATGGTTTTGCGACAGGTCGCATGGTATTGCGACAGGGTTCGGTCAAATCCGTACACTTGTGCACGTTTGGTGTCCGGACAGTTAACACTAGTGGGCTTTGGTTTAAGCCAGATCCTAGTGTACATTTTGGGATTGGTTTTATCTCGTTTGTATTCATGTTCCTTGGAACGCGGATGCAGGTGTGTATGCACAGTTGACGGAGAGACCGAGGCAGAGGATTCTCATTGGGGTTATTGACTGTTGACTGTTCACTGTTGATCATTGACTTTTGCTAAACCCTAATGAGAATAAGAAATATAATTAACAATAATATTAATTAAGTATTATAGTGACATGGTTGTTGAGGGGTTGACTTTGTTGACTTGTTGACTTTTTTGACCGGTTGACTAGGTTGGACTAGTTGACCATCATCATGACAATGGCTATCATTTCATGGCAAAGACTTTTGCTTGCTTGTTTGTTTTTGCAAAATGAGTGCATGAAATGATATAGCCATTTTAACTTGAACCATCACATAATACTTGATTACTATTTTGTTATGATGGTTTTGGATTATGAGAGCTTGGATGGCAAAAGAGTTACTCATTCTCTCATTTCATTTCTCTCTCTTGTTTGAGCTCTCCCTCTTGCTCTCTCTCTAGTTCAAAGCAACACCCTCTCATGAGTTGAGAAACATTGCCTTAGAGATAAAAGAAAACCCATATCACTTCTCTACTCATCCTAGTTCACAAGGTTTAGCAAACCAAGTGTTCTAGTTTCTTCAAGTTCGAAGAAGAAGCCAAAGGTAGAAGCTTTCAGGTGGATCCATCTTCGGCGCAAGGAGACGACGAGGTGAGGCCGATCCGTACACCGGAAAGAGTTGAAGATGAAGGAGTTCAAGAAAGGTATAGCCCCCTAACCGAGTAGGTAAAACTCTAGTTAGGTTGTTAGGTAGTTGTTTAACAAAGATCCGTATTTTGAGTCCATGTTACCACCTCTTGAAAAATCATTTTTCATCATTTCCGCAAGCCCGTAAGTACCGGGAGAGGTAACGTGGACTTACACACTTGAGCCCCACTCACGAAACATCATAGTTAAACCACAAAGTCGCCCGAACCAAAAAGCAAAGAAAGAACTGATGCAGTTGTTAACCGAATCTTCAACTGCCGAAACTCCGTACGCATGCCTCTGTCCAAAGAAAAGAAACCTCCATTCCGGTCAATTCAGTCAACGGTGCAGCACTACACTAGCAATCCTGCACCAAACGGCGGTAAAAACCTGCTAAGCCCAAAAATCTGCGGACCTCCATCCCGCTCACAAGTCTGGGCCTAAGCTGTACGGCCACGATCTTCCTCGGAACCATACAAAACCGTCTCCCGTAACTACAAGACCTAGGAGTCAACACAACAAGCCTAAAGGAACACTCCGAGAATCTAGCAAACCGCTGGGGCTCTCCTAGTATCTGCAAAATAAATCCTCAAGTGCTACTCCTGTCCCTCAAGACACATTAAATAGACCAGAATGTCGTAAACAACACAACAATAACTAGTCGAGGGACGTCCTGAAGAAATCCGGTTCATCACATCTACGAATGCTGCTAGGGCATTGGTGAATTCAATGACACACCAATACACACAAAGCCCGTAGCACGCACATGGCAGTCTTCAGAATGTCCCCACTCCGAACCCACAACAATGATGACCTGATCCCAAAAAAACTTAGAAAACGTCTCGCACTCTGAAGATGATCGAAGAAATTGCCAATGCGAGGTAAAGGATACATATCCGCACTATAATCCGGTTCAATTGACGATCCATCAATACACAACCTCAATCTGTCGTCTTTCTCCTTGACGAACAGAAATAGGAGCTTCCTAATGCGAAACACTCAGACGCATGAAACTCCCCCCAACAAACAGCTCTGCAGCAGATCATTAACCTCCTTAAGCTTCGCCGACTCATCTGGAACAACATCGGAAAACTCTCGCACGAAAGAAAACCGGTCCAACAAACCAACTATGGATACAGTATCACGAATGAACGCCAAGAATCCACGACATCTCCTCAAAACCCGACTAGCGAAAAAGGCCGAATTCAAGCTGTGAGAGGCGGCATAATTATCCACCTGTACAACAAGAACTGACTCGCCGGGGAAAAAAAACCCTGACTGTTTCCTCACGGTAGTCCACAACGCCTAGCACGTAGCTAACCAGTCCGTGCCCAGGAGAACGCCAAATCCAACATCTCTAGAAGGATCAAAACGACAGAAGAATCTCTATCTCCTATCCGATTGGCACACGACCGAATTACGTGTCGCACAACAAAAGAATCGCTGACAAAAGTTAACACAGCAAATGGCTGACCTACCTAACCCGACTCTCGTCCCAGCCACGGCACAAGTGTGAAAAAAAAAACAAATACATCAAAAGATCATACAAATTAAGGATACCTGAAAACTCTGCATTGGACGCCCTCGCGTCACGATGAGTAGAAGCAAACTCTCGTGTCTGCCCTCTACCCGCAACAGGCCAAACTCCTCCTCTGCTAGACTGACCCCTCTGAGCGAACCCTCCGCGTCCATGACGTCTCAGAATATGACCCTAACGTGGTTCTAAGGAACAATGTCTGACGAAGTGTTGAAGGCTTCGGCATCGAAAACATCCATGCACTGACTGCTTGTAAGTCTACGTTAGCGCCCCGGCAGTCTACAGACGCCAAATGCGGAACAAAAAACTTTTAACTGGCGCTATCGTATACTTTAACCCGGATCTGCCATTATTGCTAAACTAACAAACTGTAAAGAGTGTAGGAAGATTGTACCGAACGATCCGAGTCCTTCGTTCTTCAACCATCATCCCACGCTCCGTTGCGGCTGCTCCGATCTCGTCGATCTCCGATCTCCTCCGTCGAGGTGGCACCACATGATCGGTTCTTTAAACGGGCTCCCGCCTCTGACTCGAGGCAACTCGATCGTCAAGTTTGCTAAAAGAGACGACCAAGATTGATGTAGAGAATGAGTAGATGACTTTGTCTCACTTCGTCCAAGTCCGTGGACGATCGGTTAATGAAGTTGCCGAAGGAATCGGGTGATGGAATGAAATGGACTGAGAAATTCCATACACCGATAAAACCTATCATAATCTTTTCTCTCTAAAATGAAATCAACAAGTGAAGTGAGGAGGAGAGAGAAGGCCGGCCTCTTTATATGATGGAGGGAGGTGACCGTAGGAGAGGGGGGTGACCACAAGAGAAACCTTCTCACTTTAAAAAAATCTTAAGCAATCCAAGAATGCATTAATACAAAGCATGACTCACTAAACCTAGTCACCCTTTAATAAATGCAACCAATTAGAATACAACACCAATTAGCCTCATCATCACTTCTAGAAGCTTCTAGAATGATGACTCACCCCAACTGAAGAAAAGATAAATCCGTCTTTAACAGAATGTTAAAAGACGGCTGATAGAAAACTGGAAACTGGCAACTTCCAAAAGTGATCCTGAAACGAATTTCAGGACAACCCCGAAACTGTATAAATATACCCGCATTTGTATTACGACCGAATACAAATGCAACTGAGACAAAGATATTATACCTACTCAATATAATACTCGGATCCGGCTTAAACCAAAGCCGACCAGTATCATCTGTCCGAAAATCGACACGTGCGTAAACGCACGTGCATTTTCCGAACCCTGCCATAAAACCATACGGCCTCTACAACGTTTCGCCCGAACTTGGGAAACTGTCTGTGGGGAACTCTAATGACTCGTCAGCACCCTGGCAGTGAGTTTAACCACAAACCGTCAGCGGCACTAGCAAGGCGTAACGGCTGCCCACGGACTGACCTCAAGGGTGGCCGAGGAGCGAACTCAAGGGAGACCGATGAGCGAACTCCTCCGAAAAACCCTACTGAGCCTAACAGTGACAATGTATATACAGTCCGGTCCGTTCGTCAATGAGTATCGCATATCCGCCTAGGGGGCTAGCAACGTCAGACCCCCAATAGCAGTATAAGTCGTGTCGGAGTGAAGCCCAATAACACCCTGAGATACTACTGGAGTACCTACCAGTAAATCTCCTGCCACGGCCGTGGGCTTTGTGTAATGGCTCTCCTAGACACAGCACGACCTCGCCCCCAATACCGAGAGAGACGAATCCCCTGCCGATCCGCTCACGTGCCTCCATATGGCTCGGGACTGTACCCAAAAACTACCTGTTTGCACGACTCCTTTGAGCCGTGGTAGGGTAGAAATCAAAGCACAGTGGGAACTCACACGAGACAAATGACGACCTCAGGTCGATGAACTAACCTGTACACATGTCACCAGGGAACTGCTATCTGACGATAGATATAATACTAACTAGCAGATTCCCGGCGAGTCCTGTCCGGTGTACTCATAACCCAATGAGCACCTGTATACATCTTAGGTGATCCAACTGACACCAGTGGCTTGTGAGACCGGCCACCGCCCCTCGTCGGGGTCTCGACTGTACACACTAGTCTACTCCGGAGTATCGATGCCCTGTCTCGAAACTCCCACGACTAGGGACCACAATTAAGGATATGCATATAAACTACCCAACTCTCACGTATATGATCGCCATCATACTGTTGGTAGTAAAGCAAGATCCTAAGGGCTCTATCAAAGTGTAACATGCAATCAGTCACCTGAACATGTACACGACTGATAAAGGCAAACCAGATAGCATACTATCATTTCGAGTAAGACTGTCCTACCGGGATAGGTCCTCCGCAATCATTGCAATCACATACCTGCGATCCAATAATTGACTATGAGGGCACTATCTCCAACAATCTCCCACTTGCACTCAAGGCTAATATTGCGATGTCGACTACTCACAGCCCGTGTGAAACCGAACATCCAACTCCTCTACTAATCAGTTTCACAAAGCCCGTTTGTAAAACTATTGTGTTCAAGAAATAGCCTCGGCGAGTGGATCCGCCTAGAAGTTTCTTTCTGTATCTCTCTTAATCTCAAGTTCGCGGAGAAAGCCATCTCCCGAATTGAGTAGTACCTGTCTTAGAATATGTTTGGATATCTGATGGGACCTTAGTTCATAAATGAACTCCGTATCCAAACTTCTTAGACTGTATGGATCACTGAACCTAATCAGTATCCGGCACCATGCCACCCACAGCATCCTCTGGAACCACCTGTCCATAATACTGTCCCTCGTCAGAGGGAAAACTAAAAACTCTGACAATCACTCTGTCATCCATGTCACCTTTGAAGCCTGGAATGATAACCGTCTACCGAAAGAGGCTGCCGTTATCAAATCCGTAGAACATGTACTAATGTTCTAAAACTGCTTCCTTATGTTTCTCCAGGATTGGATTAATACAAACTTATTGCATCTAGTGCAAAAACAACATCTGGTGTGGTACTTGACATCTCATGATTGACTCAATTGCCTAAGCAAATGATCTGCCAATCATGCACATCCCTCTCCTCTTTAGTCTATACGACACCTTTAGAGAGGGTGACTCCATTACCTGCAGGTACACTACCATGCTAGGAGTCAACTATTCTAAAAACCATTAGAATATCTGTCAAAGTACCCACATTGGGAAACTACCCAAATCCAGATCTAAAACCATAGATCTAGAAACCAGAATGTCAAAAATATTAGATCCATATCCTGTCTGGAGAAACAACTGTGTGACGACCACAGTACAACCGATCGTAGTATAGGAATTTTACTTCCTACTCTGTGTATGTCATCCAGATACCATGACATCACACCCTACTACCTTCTTAACTGATCCATCCCCTATTCTGATTGAAGTCAAACCCATGACTGTCACATCAAAATTAGATGATCTATCTCCGCTATAACTGCTCAAGTCTATAAATAGATATAAGCTACTTGCCCAATTATGCTTCCGATGCTCCCACTGACTACGACAACCCTCCTACCGGGGTCTCATAACCTGGAACAACAGTAGTGTCAAGTCTGGGTAGATAATAACCTCCCTGTCACCGTCATTGAGAGGCTACCGAAGTACCTCTCGGGCGTCTGAGGTTACCTACCATACCTGCGGAGTGGCTATTGGAATGTCAAACCTGATTGAATGTATAGGTACCTATTAAATTTTCCGTAATCGTTCGCAGGTTCTGGAATCACTTCCAGTTCTACCATACTCCCACTACTGTTTTCTGAAAAAGATCCATTTTTACTAAAAACTGTGGCGAGTCAAGAACAATATCACTATTGATCTTCCAAATGGTAGAATATCAACCCTCGTCACAGCCAGGGTCAACCCACAAACAGCCATTACAGAAACGTGCCCTGAGTTATCCAGAGTCTGGTTTTAAGCAAAAGCTGGACAACTCCCCGTACCTTAATTTCTTTTAAGGTACGATCCATTCTATGTCCAATACAGAAACTTTGGCACTTATTTAATTGGAACCAGATTCAATCCATGCAGCTGTCTCCAGTGCATATCAACTTAATGGAAAAAGGCTAATCAGCATTACTCAACTTAGGAATCCATCCAATTATGAGTAACCTGAAAGAGAAACACGTTTCTCAAAACCATCACTATCATCTGAATACCAATCACAAGAATCTACATCTTCGATCTCTTTGAAGAATCCCGATACTTGTGATACCTGGTTCTCTACTTTATTCTTATACCCACAACTTCTCAAAACTTAGACCATGTATTTCTACGAAACACTTGTCTAAAAAACTAGAGAAGTTATAAGTAAACAGAACAAAGTACGAGGACCTACCCCTCTTGTCCTGAAGGACACTTGGACAACATACAATACTCTGTATAAGTCCACTGAGTTAAACAACTCAAAACCTGTGCGTTGTAGGTGGAAAACTGTACCCTGGCGATTTCCTCAAATATCACCCAATTACAACGAATTCCGATATAACAAGGAGTGATCACCTAATTCCCAATATCTTACTCCCACTCATCATCTGTAAAACCATACGGATATGAGAATGAAAACCTGGTAAATACATACCCTTGGAGTAAGTGTCTAATCGGGAAAACAGTTTTTCTTTAACGATGCACTGAAACATGAAAATGTTTCGTAGGGGTATCCTGGTATTCATAGCAATGCCTCTTCCATAATCCAATTCATGACTTCAACCGTATATTTTATTGCCGTCTCTCCAAAATCCCTTTATTTGTCTTTAGTCGTTACCTTCTGTACACCATCGTTTAGGCTAACTGGTTTTCTTCCTTCCCTACCGTTCGGCACCAGCCTATGGTTTTGGAAGAAGACTATCCAGTAAGCATAATAGGTGTACCCTCCTAAACCAAGGAGTACTCGCATCTCGAGAGAAGGTGATGATAAAAGACAACTGAATAATACCTTATTCTTTTAAAGGTGAAATAGGAGTGGCGATGAAGCACGCGGTTTTAGTCGTGAATGATATCAGTCGCAATTTTACTTTGCCCTCTTTCTAATCCCTTTATTTTGTGTCTTTACATATTACCTTCTGCACACCCTACTTAGGCTAATTGGTTTTCTTCATTCCCTACCTTTCGGCACCAGCCTATGGTTTGGAATAAGACTATCCAATAGGCGTAATAGGTGTACTCTCCTAAACCAAGGAGCTCTCGCAACCTGAGAGAAGGTGATAATAAAAGACAACTGAATAAACCAATTCTATTTTTCCTGAACCTGGATCCATCCTCGAAGAAGTCCCTTCGAGTTCGTATATAACCATACGATGGATCTATCCAATGGAAGTGGATATCCGTAGTAATACGGGTGTTTCTGAGAAATGCAAAGGGGTAAAAGAAGGAGTGGCAATGACTTATGCAACATTGACAATCCAAAAGCCAGTATTTTAAGAAGGTTCGGTCAACCTGGTCACTGAGTCATAGTCTAGGGTCGGTCAAAGGTTCGCTGCCCAAAGAGAGAGAGAGAAAAGAAAACACTCTGCGTGCACTCTATCCTAGATCAGAATGGTCATCACTTTATCTAATCCGGAAACCTCCTACTGTCCTGTCAAATTCTCCTCCAAACCTAAAGAAGAATCAATCGGGATCACCCGAAGAGTAAACCAACTCATCAGTGGGAATCAGGATCCAACTCTCATCGCATGATAACGTGATGGAATGCATCCACGTTACTCATACTCCAGAAGGTATGCGCATACTCGGCAAGTTTCAGTTTCTTTAGAAACTCCTGATATGATTTTTGCCCCATGCTCTTATAACCTTGGCTTTGGTCAAAGTGTCATAAGTCACATGCCAAGTTCTACCCGTCACTATCTTGTCAATTTGAACCGCACCCGCACATGCCCCTGACTTTGGCCAATCGGCAGAACGACTGTCCCAAACTAACTCATCTATCTATGCAACAATTGAATACCCAGCAGCTACCAAACACTAATGCCTTAACTTTGGCTAAAATACATAGCTTGAATACTACTAAAATACCCAAAAGAAGTGACGGAGGGCTACGACTGGTTTTTGGCGAAAAACCTTTAGCGTAGTGAACTTGATATCGCTGAAGGAACCTGATAGCCTTTTTAAAATATAGTGGCGAAAACCTTTTGCTAAAGAGGTCACTCCCGGTAAAGGGATCTCGGCTCTTTCCTCGTGGAATGAGGTGCAGGATATTCCACTGAATACCGCTTATGCAAAGCAACATGTAATCGACTATAGTGAAGTTATTACTCTGACGCAAACTTCTGCCCAAGGGGTCTTTCCCGGTGAAGGGATATCAGCCCTTGCCTCGTCGAATGAGGGTGCAGGATATTCCACTGAATACCGCTATGCATAACAAAAGGAAACGTCTTTGTAACAACACTTTTTTAAATTGTACTTTGCGTTGATCAGAATCAACGCAGTCCCATCATTCGATCACACCAGAAAAGAACGAAAATAAAATGTACGTATATGCCATCCGCATTCTTCACTGGGTCCCGTCATCACTCGTTAGGTTACTTAACTAACGACAGAGCGGGGACTGGACTAGCGCGGGTGTAAAACATATACAACATCTAATAGTATATAAACCAATATACATAATCGCTCCAGGCGTGATAATATGCAACATTACAGAAAAGTAATAAGCATCACAGAACAATACAGATATCTGGGATCCCCGAGTTTCACAGAGCCGCTGCTGAAACCCGACGTTCCCCTGTCGTGTGGATAGCCTGTGCAATGAAACCTAGACCCCTACGGGTGCGGCAAGTTACCCGCCAAAACCAGAAGCGAGGCAGTCCCCACAGCATAGTGAATGGAACACCCGGCACTTCACGGAATCCGGTAAATTGAGCACCCCTCCTTGGGTCAACCTGTACCCCCTACGAGTGCGGCGAATAGTCTGCCAATTCTGAAGTGGGGCCCCTCTGCCTCTCAAAGCCATGAGATGCGGACCCGTTGCTTTCCCGAACCCGGCTATCCGTGCACTCCGTCTCGGGGCAAAACCTAGTACAGTAATGAAAAATAGTACAACAGGTACATCGACCGCAACCTGGTCGTGCCCCAAAAGAATATTATACAACAGGCAGTGACGGCAGTCCACAAGTTGGACGCTCGCCCCACAATATCAAATGTACAAATAAACTCAAACTGTACTATCATTGCACACTGCTATCCACCACGACAAATCCGCAAAATTACAGCACAACACAGAACATCAACGCGAATGTCACGTTCGCAAACCCGTCTAAAAGAACTATAGCAATCAGACGCGGTTTACCGATCAAATGACATTCCCGGTCGGAGATATAATGTAAGCACTGTAAACTAACATGTTTAAATTTCGATCGACCATATATCAAGAAGTGGGCCCCACGCAAATCTGTAGAACAGTAATAAAACCTGGGCCCAAACTATATTAACCAAAAACCCCAAAATCCAAACAGGAACCCACAGAAAAAATTTGGTTCACTGATCTTCTAGAACGGCCGCGGATGGGCGGCCAAACCATGGGTTTGGCCGCTAATCCGCGGCTCTCTGGTAAGATTGCGTGCCCAAATTTTGTCCGTAAACCCTGCACGGATTTTTAAGATATGCAGAATTAATTTTTGACACTGTTTAAAATCGACAGAAACTGTCGGGTTGAAATTTTGCAATTTTGGTTTTTCGGTTCGATCGAAGTTTTGAACACGTTAGCACAAGTTAGTATAGAAAAATGGTTAGGCTCTGATACCACTGTAAGTCTACGTTAGCGCCCCGGCAGTCTACAGACGCCTAATGCGGAACAAAAAACTTTTAACTGGCGCTATCGTATACTTTAACCCGGATCTGCCATTATTGCTAAACTAACAAACTGTAAAGAGTGTAGGAAGATTGTACCGAACGATCCGAGTCCTTCGTTCTTCAACCATCATCCCACGCTCCGTTGTGGCTGCTCCGATCTCGTCGATCTCCGATCTCCTCCGTCGAGGTGGCACCACATGATCGGTTCTTTAAACGGGCTCTCGCCTCTGACTCGAGGCAACTCGATCGTCAAGTTTGCTAAAAGAGACGACCAAGATTGATGTAGAGAATGAGTAGATGACTTTGTCTCACTTCTTCCAAGTCCGTGGACGATCGGTTAATGAAGTTGCCGAAGGAATCGGGTGATGGAATGAAATGGACTGTGAAATTCCATACACCGATAAAACCTATCATAATCTTTTCTCTCTAAAATGAAATCAACAAGTGAAGAGAGGAGGCCGGCCTCTTTATTGTAAGTGCACGGCGGCGCCCCGGCCGTCAATCCGACGCCGGAATGCGGAAGCGGTGATAAACTTTAAATTTTGCGGACTTAGCAAACCGGCAACACCGCGCACTAACCATCCGGATCGTAACCATTAACAAGTCTAAGCTAACTAGAAGAAGGGAAAGAGATATACCGACGATCCAAGTCCTCCGGTCTTCATCTCCACTTCGATCTCCTCGCGGGATCTCCGTCCGTCTCCTCCTCGTCGCCGGAAGTGCACCACATCGCCTACTTCTTTTACGGGCTCCCACCTCAATGCCGAGGCAACTCGGGCACGAAGCCGGCTACTCGACGTGCCCAAGATATGCTGTAGAATATCTAGTAGAACTTGTGTCTCATTTGGGGTTCATGGAGGTGCTATTTTAGTGGAGGGATGATACAAGAATTTTGTGGAGGAACTTGGGGATTTTTCTATCAACTAGAGAGCAAAAATCCCCACTACAAAATGGGCAACCCCTCCTCCATGCTTGGCCGGCCATGACTAGAGGAGGAGAAGAGTGAGAAATGAGAGAGAGGAGAGTGATAGAATGAGAGAGCCCTCCAATAATACCAATGGAGAGAGAGAGAAGACTATCATGCAAAAGGAAATGATTACCAAATCAAAACCCACACTCAACCACCTACCACCAACCTCACCATCAACAACCATGATGAGATCCAAAGTCAAGCTATCATGAAAAAGGAAAGTCTAATGATGGGACAAGTATCATGACATGATAATATGCAATGACCCCCTCCACAAATCCTTATTTGCAACAATGCAAATAAGCCCTCCTCCACCAATCTTCGGCCAATGAACGGAACAATGGAAATTGGCCGAAACGGAAAGCAAACTGGCAACTCCAGAAAAAAACTGGTCCCGTAATAAATTACAGGAAAACCCCAATACTGTGCATACACACCCGCATCTGTATTTCGACCAAAATACAAATGCAATGAGACAAAATCTACACTGTACTATACTAGGATCCGGCTTATACCAAAACCGGCTAGCTATATCTGTTCGATCCTGATCTGTGCAATACCGCACGTATCTGATCGAACCCTGCCATATATCCATACGGCCTATAGTACAAACTGTCCGATCCTGATCCGTGCAATACCGCACGTATCTGATCGGACCTTGCCATATCTCCATACGGCCTCTACAACCTTTCGCCCGAAAGCTGAGTAACTGAATGTGGGGGACTCTAAAGACTCGTCAATACTATGGCTGTGGATTTAACCACCAGCACGTCAGAGGTATAAGCCAATACGTGACGGGCCACCAGCTATTGACCAAAAGGGACGTCGATGAGCGAACTCATCCTGACACCCTACTGAGCCTGTCAGTGACAATATCCGTGCAGTCCGGTCCGTTCGTCTATGAGCATCGCATGGCGGGCCTAGGGGTTGGTAAAAGTCAGACCCCCAAAAGCGGTACAAGTCGTGTCGGAGTGTAGCCCAGAACACCCTGAGATACTACTGGAATACCTACCAGTAAATCTCCTTGCCTCGGCCGAGGGCTTCGTGTAATGGCTCTCCTAGACACAGCACGACCTCACCCCCAATACCGGGAGAGACGAACCCCTGAAGATACGCTCACTGCCTCCATGTGGCTCGGGACTGTACCCAACTAAAACCTGTTTGCACGACTCCTTTGAGCCGTGGTAGGGTAGTAATCAAAGTACAGTGGGAACTCACACGAGACAAATGACGATCCCCAGGTCGATGAACTAACCTGCACACATGTCACCAGGGAACTGCCATCTGACGTCTGGTATATGACCAACTGGCATGTTCCCGGCGAGTCCTGTCCGGTGTACTCATAACCCAATGAGCACCTGTATACATCTTAGGTGATCCAACTGACACCAGTGGCTTGTGAGACCGGCCACCGCCCCTCGTCGGGGTCTCGACTATATACACTAGTCTACTATGGAGTATCGATGCCCTGTCTCGAAACTCACACGACTAGGGACCATTTAAGGATATGCTTATAGATTACCAGCTCCCACGTATATGATCGCCCTCATACTGCTGGTGGTCAAGCATAGAATCCTAGGGGCTCTATCAACGTGTAATAGCGACGTGTCAGGTCGCCTAAAACAGTACACGATGATAGAGGTAAACCAGATAGCATACTATCATCTCGAGTAAGACTGTCCTTCCGGGATAGGTCCTCCATCAATCATTGCAATCACGTACCTGTGATCCAATAATTGACTCTGAGGGCATTATCTCCAACAATCTCCCACTTGCACTCAAGGCTAATTATTGCGATGTCGCATACTCACAGCCCGTGTGATACCGAACACCCAACTCCTCTACTAGTCAGTCTCACAAAGCTCGTTTGCGAAACTATTGCGTTCGAGGAATAGCCTCAGTGAGTGGATCCGCCTTGATGTCTCTTTCTATGTCTCTCTATATTTCAAGTTCGCGGAGAAACCCATCTCCCGAAATGAGCAATACCTGTCTTAGAATGTGTCTGGATGTCTGATGGGACATAGCTCATAAATGAACTCCAAATCCAAACTTCTTAGACTGTATCGTCAACTGAACTTAATCAGTATCCTGCGCCATGCCTCCCTCAGTATTGCCTTGGACCACCTGTCCAAAATACTGCCCCTCGTCAGAGGGAAAACTATAACTCTGACAACCTCCTTGTCGTCCATGTCACCTTGGAAGCCTGGAATGATAACTGTCTCCTGAATAAGGCTGTCGTTATCATATCCCTAGAACATCCACTTATGTTCTAAAACTGCTTCCGACTGTTTTTCCAGGATTGGATCAAAGTCAACTTATTGCATCTAGTGCAAGAACAATATCTGGTGTGGTACTTGACATCTCATGATTGACTCAATTGCCTGAGCAAGTGATCTGCCAATCATGCACGTCCCTCTCCCCTTTGGTCTGTAAGACACCTTTAGAGAGGGTGACTCCATTACCTGCAGGTACACTACCGTGCCAGGAGTCGTCCATTCTAAATACTCTTAGAATGCTGTCAAGTACCCTGATTGGGAAACCACCCAAATCTAGATCTAAAACCATAGATTTAGTAACCAGTATGTCTGATATAAAATCCATTTCCTTTGTGGAGAAACGACTGTGTGACGACCAAAGTATAACCGATTGTAGTATAGGAGTTTCCTTTCCTACTCTGTGTATGTCATCCAAATACCAGGACATCACACCCTACTACCTTCTCAACAGATCCATCCCTTATTCTGATGAAGTCAAACCCATGACTGTCACGTCAGAAATAGATGATCTATCTCCGCTATATCTGCTTTAGTCTATAAATAGACATAAGCTACCTGTCCACCAATGCTTCCGCTGCTCCCACTGTCTACGACAACCCTCTGGCAGAGTCATATACACGTACACTTCTGAAGCGAGTTCAGAACGACGCTATACTCATCCTCCCGCCGGGTCTCGCAGCCTGGAACAACAGCAATGGTAATTGTGGGTTAACAAGAACTTCCCTGTCACCGTCCTTGAGGCTACCGTAGTACCTCTCGGGTGCCTGAAGTTACCCACCTCATCTGCGGAGTGGTCAATGGAATGTCAATCCAGATTGATTCTTTAGGTTCCTTATCAAATCTTCAGTAATCGTTTGTGGTTCTGGAATCACTTCCAGTTCTACTATACTCCCACTACTGTTTTCTGAAAAAATCCATTTTTGATAAAACTGTGGCGAGTATAGAACAATATTGCTATTGTTCATCCAGATGGTAGAAAATCAACCCTCGTCATAGCCTGGGTCAACCCACAAACAGCCATTACAGAATCGTGCCTTGAGTTGTCCAGAGTCTGGTTTTAATCATAAGCCGGACAACTCCCCGTACCTTAACATCGTTAAGATACGAACTATTCTATATCCAATATAGAACCAGAGGCACTGATTTAATTGAACCAGATTCAAATCATGCAGCTGTCTCCAGTGCATGTCAACTAAATGGAAGGAGGCCGATCAGCGTTACACAACTTAGGAGTGCTTCCAATTATGAGTAACCTGAAAAAAGAAGCAATTTCTCTTTATCTTTACCATCAACTGAATACCATACACAAGTATCTACATCTTCGATCACTTTGAAGAATCCCGATACTTGCTACACCTGGTTCTCTACTCTATTCAAATACCTATAACTCCTCAAAACTTAGACCCTGTGTTTCTACGAAACACATGTCCAAGAACTAGAGAAGTTAAAAGTAAACAGAATATAGTATGAGGACCAACCCCTCTGTCCTAATGGACACTGGACAACATACAATACTCTGTATAAGTCCGCTGAGTCTAACAACTCTTTCACTGTGTGTCGTAGGTTGAAAACTGTACTTATGGTTAAGAAGAATTACACCGCTGTTTAATGCTCCTTACCTAACCATCCACTGATATAGGTAAATGTCATCGACATAATTTCAGAAAGGTATATCTCACTCTATGAAAATAGACGTACAGATATATCAATTTGAAATTGGTGCATAAAAGCGGATATTCAAAACCAAATATTTGCCGACCGGCAAACAGCCCAGGTGATTTCCTCAAATATCACCGATTACAACGAATCCCGATATAATGAGGATGATCACCCAATTCCCAATAACCTACTCCCACTCATCATCTGTAAAACCATACAGATGTGAGAATCAAACCTGGTAAATACATACTCTGGAGTAAGTATCTAATCGGGAAATCAGTTTTCTTTTAACATTACACAGTGAAACTGAAACATCGAAATGTTTCGATAGGGTATCCTGGTATTCCTAGTAATGCCTCTTCCAGTATCCAGATTCACAACTGTAACCGTGTAATTCTTTGCCACCTCTCCAAATCCCTTCATATGTCTTTAGTCTTTACCTTCTGTACACCCCTTAAGCCAAATGGTTTTCTTCCTTCCCTACCGTTCGGCACCAGCCTATGGTTTGGAAGAAGACTATCCAATAAGCATAATGGGTGTACTGTCCTAATCCTAGGAACACTCGCAATGAGAGAAGGTGAAGATAAAAGACAACCGAATAAACATTATTCCTATTTCTCCTGAACCAGAATCCATCCCCGAACTGGAACAAGTTCCTTTCGAGTTCGTATATAACCATACGATGGAGCATCCAATAAACTGTGGATCTTCGTAGTGATACGGAGTGTCCTGGAGAAATTCGAAGGTGATTTTAGGATTGGCGAAGAAATACCTGGTTTGGTCATGAATATCTGTTGCAATTTACTTTGCCCTCTTACTAATCCCTTGCTTTGTCTTAACCTAATACCTTCTGCACACCATCGTTATGCTAATTGGTTTTCTTCATTCCCTACCGGTCGGCACCAGCCTAAGGTTTGAAAGAAGACAATCCAATTTGCGTAATAGGTGTACTACCCCTAAACCAAGGAGTACTCGTAACCTGAGAGAGGGTAAAAGGAAAAGACAACTGAATAATCCTATCCGTTTTCTCCAGAACCTGAAACCATCCTCGAATAAATTCTTTCGAGTTTGTATCTAACCATACGATGGTTTTGTCCAATGGAAGTGGACGTTCGTAGCAATACGGGGTGTCCTGGAGAAAAGGGTAAAAGTAGGAGTGGCAATGAGGTTTGCAACTCTGACAATCCAAAAGCCAGTGTTTAAGAAGGTTCGGTCAACTTGGTCTCTGAGTCAAAGTCTTAGGGTCGGGTCAATGGTCGCTGCCAAAGAGAGAGAGAAAAGAAATACTCAGCGTGCACTCTAACCTAGATCAGAATGGTTACCAATTTATCTAATCTGGAAACCTCCTACTGTACCTCAAATTCTCCTCCAAACCTGAAAGAAGAATTAGTCGGGGTCACCCGAGGAGTAAACCAACTCATCAGTGGGAATCGAGATCCAACTCTCATCGCATGACAACGTGACGGAATCCGCTCACGGTGTCACACTCCAGAAGGTATGCGCATATCTGGCAAGTTTCAGTTCTTTTGAAACTCCCGATGTGATTTCTGCCCCATGCTCTTATGACCTTGGCGTGAGGTCAAAATATCATAAGTCACATGTCAAGTTCTGCCTGTCATTATCCAGGTTAATTTGAACCCACCCGTACATACCCTTGACGTAGGCCAAAATAGTAGTACGACTGTCCCAAACCAACGCATCTATCTATGCAACAGATAAATACCCGGCAGCTACCAATCACTATGCCTTGGCGTGAGGTCAAAATACATAGCTTGAATACTACCGAATATTTAACTGAAATGATGGAGGGCTACGAATGGTTTCTGGCGAAAACCTTTAACGTAAAGAACTTGATATCGTCGAAGGAACGGATAGCTTTTAAAAATATAGTGACGAAAACCTTCGCTAAAGAGGTCACTCCCGGTGAAGGGATCTCGGCTCTTTCCCCGTAGAATGGGGTGCAGGATATTCCAAATGAATACCGCGATGCAAAGCAAAAGTAATCGGCTATAGTGAAGTTAATGCCCCGACGCAAACTTTTGTCCAAGGGGTCACTCCCGGTGAAGGGATCTCGGCCCTTGCCTCATCGACTGAGGAGCAGGATATTCCAAATGAATACCACGATGCAAAACAAAAGTGAACGTCTTTGCAATAACAGCTTTTTTTTTTTTTGAAAAAGTGTTCCAACAACATCAGATTAGGTTTGTTTTTAAACTTGCATTGATCCGAATCAATGCAGTCCCATCAATTGATCACACCAAAAAGAACGAAAATATACTGATGTACGTATATGCCATCCGCATTCGCCACTGGGTCCCGTCATTACCCGTTAGGTTAGCTAACTAACGACAGAGCGGGGACTGGACTAGCGCGGATGTAAAACATATACAACATCTACTAATATATATACCAATATATTATATTTCGCTCAAGGCGTGAAAGAAATGCAACATCACAGAAAATGTACAGCATCACAGAAACAATACAGATATCTGGGATCCCCGGGTTTCACAGAGCCACTGCTGAAACCCGACGTTCCCCTGGTCGTGTGGATAGCCTGCGCAATGAAATCCTAGACCCCTACGGGCGCGGCAAGTCACCCGCCAAAACCTGAAGCGAGGCAGCCCCCTTCAGCTCCGTGAATGGACCACCCAGCACTCCACGGAATCCGGCAACTTGGGCACTCCTCCTGGGTCAACCTGTACCCCCTACGAGTGCGGCGAATAGCCCGCCAATTCCAGAGTGAAGCCCCCTCCGTCTCAATGCCATGAGATGCGGGCTTGTTGCCCCCTAGAACCCGGCTATCCGTGCACCCCTCCTGGGGTAATCCTAGTACAGAAAGTAAAATATACATACAACGGGTACATCGAACGCAACCAGGTCGTGCCCCAAAATAATAATACAAACAGGCAGTGACGGCAGTCCACATGTCGGACGCTCGCCCCGCAATATCAAATGTACATAATACAACACAACTCTATACTAGCATTGCATCCAGGCTACCCCCACGACCGATCCGCAACATCATAGTAAAAACAAAACATCAACGTGAAAGTCACGTTCGCAAATCCGTCTAACCGGGCTATAGCAGTTAGACTGGATTTACCGATCGAGTGACATTCACGGTCGCAGATATAATGTAAATACTGTGAAAAATGTGTTTAAAATTTTCCGATTGATCAAACAATTAACAAGTGGGCCTCAAGAAAAACTGTAGCACTCACAGAAATAATTGGCCCAATTTTAATATTCCAAAACCCCTAATTTAAGCCCAGAGGCCTACTGGAAAAATCCGACCCATTGAACCTTTCATTCTGCGGCGGAACCGCGGCCCCAGGTGGGTATTGGCCGCGGTTCCGCGCTCTGACTGAAAAGTCAACAGCTCGAATTTTCCCAGAAGTCTTATGTCATCCTGTACAGTACTTTAATACAACCTGAAAAATTTTTGGGGACCAAAAAATTTCAACAGAAAACTGTCGTGAGCAAATACGGGTTTTTGGACATTTCGATCGATCGGAACTGAAAAACACATTACACAAAGCTAGACTAAGTTAATGGGGAGGCTCTGATACCACTGTAAGTGCACGGCGGCGCCCCGGCCGTCAATCCGACGCCGGAATGCGGAAGCGGTGATAAACTTTAAATTTTGCGGACTTAGCAAACCGGCACCACCGCGCACTAACCATCCGGATCGTAACCATTAACAAGTCTAAGCTAACTAGAAGAAGGGAAAGAGATATACCGACGATCCAAGTCCTCCGGTCTTCATCTCCACTCCGATCTCCTCGCGGGATCTCCGTCCGTCTCCTCCTCGTCGCCGGAAGTGCACCACATCGCCTACATCTTTTACGGGCTCCCACCTCAATGCCGAGGCAACTCGGGCACGAAGCCGGCTACTCGACGTGCCCAAGATATGCTGTAGAATATCTAGTAGAACTTGTGTCTCATTTGGGGTTCATGGAGGTGCTATTTTAGTGGAGGGATGATACAAGAATTTTGTGGAGGAACTTGGGGATTTTTCTATCAACTAGAGAGCAAAAATCCCCACTACAAAATGGGCAACCCCTCCTCCATGCTTGGCTGGCCATGACTAGAGGAGGAGGAGAGTGAGAAATGAGAGAGAGGAGAGTGATAGAATGAGAGAGCCCTCCAATAATACCAATGGAGAGAGAGAGAAGACTATCATGCAAAAGGAAATGATTACCAAATCAAAACCCACACTCAACCACCTACCACCAACCTCATCATCAACAACCATGATGAGATCCAAAGTCAAGCTATCATGAAAAAGGAAAGTCTAATGATGGGACAAGTATCATGACATGATAATATGCAATGACCCCCTCCACAAATGCTTATTTGCAACAATGCAAATAAGCCCTCCTCCACCAATCTTCGGCCAATGAACGGAACAATGGAAATTGGCCGAAACGGAAAGCAAACTGGCAACTCCAGAAAAAAACTGGTCCCGTAATAAATTACAGGAAAACCCCAATACTGTGCATACACACCCGCATCTGTATTTCGACCAAAATACAAATGCAATGAGACAAAATCTACACTGTACTATACTAGGATCCGGCTTATACCAAAACCGGCTAGATATATCTGTTCGATCCTGATCCGTGCAATACCGCACGTATCTGATCGAACCCTGCCATATATCCATACGGCCTATAGTACAAACTGTCCGATCCTGATCCGTGCAATACCGCACGTATCTGATCGGACCTTGCCATATCTCCATACGGCCTCTACAACCTTTCGCCCGAAAGCTGAGTAACTGAATGTGGGGGACTCTAAAGACTCGTCAATACTATGGCTGTGGATTTAACCACCAGCACGTCAGAGGTATAAGCCAATACGTGACGGGCCACCAGCTATTGACCAAAAGGGACGTCGATGAGCGAACTCATCCTGACACCCTACTGAGCCTGTCAGTGACAATATCCGTGCAGTCCGGTCCGTTCGTCTATGAGCATCGCATGGCGGGCCTAGGGGGTTGGTAAAAGTCAGACCCCCAAAAGCGGTACAAGTCGTGTCGGAGTGTAGCCCAGAACACCCTGAGATACTACTGGAATACCTACCAGTAAATCTCCTTGCCTCGGCCGAGGGCTTCGTGTAATGGCTCTCCTAGACACAGCACGACCTCACCCCCAATACCGGGAGAGACGAACCCCTGAAGATACGCTCACTGCCTCCATGTGGCTCGGGACTGTACCCAACTAAAACCTGTTTGCACGACTCCTTTGAGCCGTGGTAGGGTAGTAATCAAAGTACAGTGGGAACTCACACGAGACAAATGACGATCCCCAGGTCGATGAACTAACCTGCACACATGTCACCAGGGAACTGCCATCTGACGTCTGGTATATGACCAACTGGCATGTTCCCGGCGAGTCCTGTCCGGTGTACTCATAACCCAATGAGCACCTGTATACATCTTAGGTGATCCAACTGACACCAGTGGCTTGTGAGACCGGCCACCGCCCCTCGTCGGGGTCTCGACTATATACACTAGTCTACTATGGAGTATCGATGCCCTGTCTCGAAACTCACACGACTAGGGACCATTTAAGGATATGCTTATAGATTACCAGCTCCCACGTATATGATCGCCCTCATACTGCTGGTGGTCAAGCATAGAATCCTAGGGGCTCTATCAACGTGTAATAGCGACGTGTCAGGTAGCCTAAAACAGTACACGATGATAGAGGTAAACCAGATAGCATACTATCATCTCGAGTAAGACTGTCCTTCCGGGATAGGTCCTCCATCAATCATTGCAATCACGTACCTGTGATCCAATAATTGACTCTGAGGGCATTATCTCCAACATTTATATGATGGAGGGAGGTGACCGTAGGAGAGGGGGGTGACCACAAGAGAAACCTTCTCACTTTAAAAAAATCTTAAGCAATCCAAGAATGCATTAATACAAAGCATGACTCACTAAACCTAGTCACCCTTTAATAAATGCAACCAATTAGAATACAACACCAATTAGCCTCATCATCACTTCTAGAAGCTTCTAGAATGATGACTCACCCCAACTGAAGAAAAGATAAATCCGTCTTTAACAGAATGTTAAAAGACGGCTGATAGAAAACTGGAAACTGGCAACTTCCAAAAGTGATCCTGAAACGAATTTCAGGACAACCCCGAAACTGTATAAATATACCCGCATTTGTATTACGACCGAATACAAATGCAACTGAGACAAAGATATTATACCTACTCAATATAATACTCGGATCCGGCTTAAACCAAAGCCGACCAGTATCATCTGTCCGAAAATCGACACGTGCGTAAACGCACGTGCATTTTCCGAACCCTGCCATAAAACCATACGGCCTCTACAACGTTTCGCCCGAACTTGGGAAACTGTCTGTGGGGAACTCTAATGACTCGTCAGCACCCTGGCAGTGGGTTTAACCACAAACCGTCAGCGGCACTAGCAATGCGTAACGGCTGCCCACGGACTGACCTCAAGGGTGGCCGAGGAGCGAACTCAAGGGAGACCGATGAGCGAACTCCTCCGAAAAACCCTACTGAGCCTAACAGTGACAATGTATATACAGTCCGGTCCGTTCGTCAATGAGTATCGCATATCCGCCTAGGGGGCTAGCAACGTCAGACCCCCAATAGCAGTATAAGTCGTGTCGGAGTGAAGCCCAATAACACCCTGAGATACTACTGGAGTACCTACCAGTAAATCTCCTGCCACGGCCGTGGGCTTTATGTAATGGCTCTCCTAGACACAGCACGACCTCGCCCCCAATACCGGGAGAGACGAATCCCCTGCCGATCCGCTCACGTGCCTCCATATGGCTCGGGACTGTACCCAAAAACTACCTGTTTGCACGACTCCTTTGAGCCGTGGTAGGGTAGAAATCAAAGCACAGTTGGAACTCACACGAGACAAATGACGACCTCAGGTCGATGAACTAACCTGTACACATGTCACCAGGGAACTGCTATCTGACGATAGATATAATACTAACTAGCAGATTCCCGGCGAGTCCTGTCCGGTGTACTCATAACCCAATGAGCACCTGTATACATCTTAGGTGATCCAACTGACACCAGTGGCTTGTGAGACCGGCCACCGCCCCTCGTCGGGGTCTCGACTGTACACACTAGTCTACTCCGGAGTATCGATGCCCTGTCTCGAAACTCCCACGACTAGGGACCACAATTAAGGATATGCATATAAACTACCCAACTCTCACGTATATGATCGCCATCATACTGTTGGTAGTAAAGCAAGATCCTAAGGGCTCTATCAAAGTGTAACATGCAATCAGTCACCTGAACATGTACACGACTGATAAAGGCAAACCAGATAGCATACTATCATTTCGAGTAAGACTGTCCTACCGGGATAGGTCCTCCGCAATCATTGCAATCACGTACCTGCGATCCAATAATTGACTATGAGGGCACTATCTCCAACACTGCTGACCCTCCTGGGAAGAGAGCCGAACGACTGTCCTCGTTCTAAGCCTTTGCTCTGCGTTGGTACACCAGTAGATTCCTCCACTGTTCCGGAACTCTCAACGTCTCTGGAAGACGTGTCTCGTAAACTGGGGCTGCATCTACTGGTGCTATGTAGGTGACGGAATGCTGCATGCTGATCACAAGGAACAACTGGATAACAGGGGTGACAACCTCCTGTCGCTGCGCTCGAATGGTCTCAACCAATGTGCTCATCGTCTGTCACGTCCCGCTTCCCAGTGTACGGCGAATGGGATGCGACGAGGTCCGCTACGTATATACTTAGAAGTACATATGCTAAGCGTATCTAAGCAATATAAAAGTATGTCACAAGAGACAAGAGTTATAGAAAAACAACAACTTTATTAATAACATTCTTTTGTACAATGCATGAAAAGTAAATACAACTGGAATGAAAAGCGATGCCTAAACAATGGCATAACAGGAAATGAAAATACTGAATAGAACAAGGTACAATGTCTAGAGCTCGGGGTCTTCGTGAAACTGATCCAAGTCTTCACCGGTGGGCTCGATCTCTGCTGGGTCCAAAGCACCTGAAGACATTCAAAGAAGAAAGAAATAGAATGTCGTCAGCGAACAGGTCGCTCGGTAAGTCCCAAAAGATAAGGAAGAATTAGAAAAGACAGAATAAGAGGTATCTTCTAAAGTTGTATACTATTTGTTGTAATGTTGTATTAACGCTGTTGTTTGTAGCTTGGTACAGAAGAGTGCCAGTGTATACAAGAGGGGTCTCTATATGCTAGAGACCATGGCAAACGGAATATAGAGTACAAGGCTCCGTTAGAAGGCCCGAAACAACGGCAATTGGATTCATGTTAGGTATCTTAAGTCTGACCGTCTCGTGCCACTTTTAACATCTTCCGTACCAATCTACCCCTTAAACCCCGTAGTGTTTTGATTGTATTGTTGTATTGTATTGTGTAAGTTGGATGACTGACCAAAACCATGATATCAGTAAAAAGATTGTAACTGCATAATCAGGTAAATGGAATAACGGAATAATGGATGTATATCCATGGTTTGATTCAGTCAAGTTATATAGATTGTTAACTGGATTCTGGGATTCATGTATTCATATTGTGTTGGAATATTAAAAAATATAGATTGACTTGAATCATATTCAAGTAAGAAATAATCAGACTCAAACCCGAGTCAGACAAAAGAAATTGTAAGTCGAGGTTCTATATTTGTTAGGGTCATTATTGTAATTTATAAAACTTGAGGGGGTTTTATGTAAAAATACTTTTGAATAGTTATCAAGATACACCTCAAGTATTTATTATTCGTCTTTATAGTTATAATGAGTGTGATTTTATTTTGTCTTATTTCTAGTGAAAATATCCTAATTACATAAATAAATATATTAATTTCTAATCTTGATTTATTTGAAATTCATGGTATTTTAATGTAACTTTTAATCTTGTAATTTTTAGGAAAAGGTGGAAACTTTATCTTATAATAAAATAGGTGTTTAAATGATAAATATACATATGTTTATACAAGAATAATTTTTAATAAATATTTTATTTTCCAAAAATCTCATTTTTCTTAAATGTCGTATTTTAAACCTTTCGAGACCGAATGCTCCTTGCGGAGGTCTGAATCTCGCACTACTAAGCCCGAGGGTGCACGATAAACCGTACTATCCCTAACGAGTTCCCCAAAGGTGGGTTGTAGTGGCGCTTTGCAAAGATTTAATAAATACTAGTCATTTAGAAAACGGTTTTATAAAGATAAGGTATTTATTTGTAAAAGGGTGTAAATTACCGTATTTTAGATTCTAGGGTTTCCTAAGACAACTAACCTATTTCTAAATGGTCTAAACGATAAGTCATTAGAGGCCTCAAATCGCCTCTTCACCGCCAATTGCGGCCAGGTAAGTGCCAGGTGAGTGGGAGGCTCTCCACTATAAGTAGTGGTCCTAATTCAGTAACCACTCGCCTTAGACACACTTGCCTAGACACCACAAAGTCAGGTTTAGATAAACGATCGATGTCCATAACTTATCGTCTTTTCCTATTAAAAGATATTGTTTTAAAATTATTTAAAACTTAGAACTTTTAGAAAAGGTTTTATTAAGAAAATGGTATTTTAATGTAAAATCTTATTTTATCTTATTCTAAGTTTTTAAGGTAGCGTGTTATAATTGCATATGAGTGTGTGTGGAGGTAGGTCATTACCTTGTGATCTATTTTAAGGTATAGCAATGTTAAAGGGTTAAATATGATAAACTAAACATGGTGGTATTTAAGTGAAAGAATACGATATATTGCAAAAGTTATCATTTCATGTGAGAAACTTTATCCAAATTAGTTGTTATGTGATTAGTAGTCAACATGAATATATGTTTAAGCATTATGGAATTAGTGATAAGTGAGTTTTGAAAGAAAACCGAATCGGAAATCGGTTTGTTCCGATTTCCGTCGGGTTTGAAAAGTCGTATTTTAATGGAAGAAAAGAAAGGTAAAATGGGGACTTACGGGTTTGGACAACGCTAGAGAGTGACAGGGAGGTAGAGGGTTTGCCGGCGCGTCGAGACGTCGTCGAGAGCTCCTAGCACGTTCACCGGAAAGTCGCCGTCGATTTCGTCAGCGCTTCGCCTTTCGCTCGTTTTCCGACGTACCAAGTTCTCTTGAGATTTTGGGAGAGTGGACTTAGAAAAAGAGAAGAGAGGGTAGAGGGTATGGGGGTTTATATAGGGTTAGGCTAGGGTTAAGGTTTTAAATAAAAAAAAAATAAAATTATATATAAATCATTAAAACTCATTAAACCTAGGATTAAAAGGGATTTATTGGGCAATTTAAAACCGATCTAGGTATAATAAGTGTGCAGGAGGGTTGACCAAGTCAAGGCCCAACTTTTCTCAGTTGGTGACTCGGCCGTCCGGCCAAGTTCGGCCGGCGGCGCCGGACCGAGTCGGCCGGTTCGCCGTCGGGCGGCGCCGAGTCAGGCCGAGTCAGGCTGTCAGTGGCCGGGGGTTTTCCTGGGGAACAATTTGGTATATTTACTTTTTGGTGTCCAGTACATATTTTGTGAGTTATGACCTTTTGACTGTTGACTTCCAAAAGAAATTAAAACAAAATAAATACAAAAATAATGTGGGGCATGGGATTTGAACTCTGGTGGCTTGGTTCAGCAGTGCAAGGTATTACCAATGAGCTACAAGCTCCTTCTTGTAATTATTGTGGGAAAATAACTAGTTAAAGTGGTAACAGCAACATTAAATACCCTAAGTATTACTTTAAATTTAAAACAATTTTATGTACACTAAAAATGGAGTTATTTAAAAACAAAATAATTACTTATATATATATTGTGCTCTGGTTAAAGTACTCCTTTATGGATTTTAAAAATTTTAAAAAAAGATTGTATAGAAAAGTGTATAGGAAAATTAGGGTTGTTACATCGTCTGGCGCAAGTCCTGCATCTATGCCACTAGTCTAGCGATCTGGTCTGTTGGAGGTGGAACAGACTGCACTGGCACAACGGGTGTACTACCCGGCTCAGTCTTCGTCTCGGACAAGTCAACTCTAATCTCGGCTCTCGCGGCCGCTCTCTGCGCCTTCGTAGTCCATGACGGTATAATGGCTGAAAAGAAAGTAGGATTCGATGAGGATACGAAAATCGAATCACAATGATGTATGCAATCATGAAAGAATTTCAATCAATAAGTCCTAAGGTCGCTTAGGCGGACCGTGTCGTGAGTATACCGCGGAACATACGCACGCTACGCCACTCTGCTTCAGCTACCTACTCCATCATACCAGGGTCATCCTACACTCCGAAGGTAAAACCTACGCTCTGATACCAACTTTGTCACGACCCAAAGTTTGGCCCGTGACCGACACTTAACCACGTAACGTCTACAGGCGTAACGCGACTAAGTAAGCCGAAACCCAGAAATCAAAACCAATAAAAGTATTGAGTGTTTTAAACATTTAATAGAAACATTTGTTAAAACGTTAGAAAACCTTAAGTAATTTAGAAAAGTTCTTTAAAGTTCAAGTTATTATCTTAAAAATTTTGGCAGCATTTCCTTTGTAAAAACTAGCCCCAAAATCGGGTACAAGACAATATATGAGTAAAATGATATACAATAAGAATAAGGCATCCCCAAACGGGAGCAATCACGCCCAACGGCGGAACAATCACCACAAATATAATATACGACGCCGTAGCGAAGAAATGAGCAGTGTAAGTGAAAACAATTATCATGAAAGATAAAGCTGCATAAATAAAGTCGGCTCACAACGAGCTCGACACCAGAGTACAAAATAATATACATCGTCCTCACAACTGGTCTCTAAGTCAATACATGAAAGTAGATGGAGTGTACTAGATACAACAATGTAGACAACTGGAAAATAAACAGATACCGCACCAAAAACCCACCTATTAGCAAAAGGGCTAACACGCCAACTGCAGTGGTATCTGTATCAAAAGATACAAGAAAGCAGCCTGCCGCGACTACTCTGAGGGGAAACCTGCAAACACTGTGGCACAACGGGGGTGAGTTTCCAACTCGTGAGTAGTAGATAACATTTAAGGTAATCGCGAGTATGCACGTGCTGCGATACTCTAACCTACGCCAACAGATAACAGCTATATGATGAGCTATATGAGCAACAATCATGCAACAAGTGTGATCTAATAACATCTCTATATGATAAGCAGGGTATGCAATAATTGTACATAACAGGTGAAATCTAATAGCATCTATATATGATGAGCAGGGTATGCAATAATCATGCAAAAGTACTCTATCGGGTACTATAGCTACAGGATGAGAAGCAAAATAATGAATGCTAGCATGGGAATAAATATCATCTACACGGAATGTCAATGTGGAAGAATAACCGGTGTCTATCAATGCACCCAAATCCTAGAAAAACTTAGGCGCCGTCACTCTGATCGGCCCTCAAATCCTGTACAGCTCATGGAATCGTTAATGCCTAGCATCGGCACTCGAAAATATCATAAATCATTGTGCCAAGCATCGACACGCAAATCCTCAAGTATCGGACTCCGTCTGCGGAATCGGCCCTCGGCCCCGGCAGTACATGTCGTCCCGTATCCATCTCTCAACTCTGGTCAGTATCCTCCGGATAACCGCCAGATCTAACCAATCACCGGTAGGTAGTAGTCCCTCTGCCAGGCTCACCGTCTACTGCACAGCGATCCGTTCTCGCCTCAGGGTACCATACCGGGTCCACCATGTTCCCACAATCGGTCTCGTCCAGCTCCTCGATTCGGGTTCACATGTCACACGTCTCAGAACCGAGAAAACGCAAGGTGGACGCACTGAAATATCATATCAAGGGAAACCGGGCTTTTAAAAAAGTGCGTAGTTTCTTAAAATAATACCTCGGTTCCCAAATCCAGAAATCATATAAATTCAAACTCAATGCGTAAATCCATGCCATGTGTCGTATGACACTAAGAGTAAAAGAAAGGGAAAACCGCTCTTTTAAAAAGGATCCAGTTTTGAAAATGTCTCGTGCGGTCCCTTAGTTTTTAAATCATGTCAATATCACCCATGTATGTAACATATGTATGTATATAGGTATGGATGTGCAAATGGATATATACTCAATATGAGTGTAACAATATACATGTGCACTAATTTGAATATACGGTGTACATGTGCGCAAGTAGTGATATATCTAATAATATGTGAATATGCGACAAGTCATGACAATCATCAATGATGCGGTGATCCTATAGTGCGAGTATCATGGCAGTCACCAACGGCGTGAGTGTAACATACATTTAGTGCTCGTGCAGCTTAAACCGTTAGTGACAGTGCAGCATTCTATAATTACCATTCTATATGCAATAGGAGATGGTATGCTACTATAGTATATATATATGAACACATACAACTAAAATATCCTATAACGCCCTGACGCTTAACGCCATACGGGCGATTTCCCCGTAGATGTTAAATATACTCACCTGGTCGCGTGCTAAGTGTAGCCGACCACTTACTTCCCTTTTTTTTGCGGCGTCCGACGTACCCGCTTGCGAACCTGGAATTTACACAAGGAATTCATAAGCAAATATCTCACGAAAACACGATATCGAACTCAAACGAGAAACTCGCGTCGCGAACTAAACGCGTGTGTATACGTAACGTGTGTGCATACGCCAAAACCCAACACGACACGCTGTAGCACACAGCGACACGCTGTGACACATCACAAACCAACTCAACACGCATCGTACGTGTCGCGCAAGTCCCGCTACGCTAAAAATTAGGTAAACGATCTCAGATTTAATCTGGAGCAAAAACAAGAAAATCAAACAAGGCCAAACCCTTCACAATACCTACAGACAGCTACCTGCCAAAATCCAACACATTTTCTCAAAATTTTGGCCGGCGGCAAGGGGGGTCATACCGGCCCAAAACAGGTGGAATGGGCCCAGGTTTCTACACTATGATCCTAGCACAATTTCTAGCCTAGTGTATAAGTTTTCTTACTAAAATTATAATCCCAGATTTCACCAACAGACAAAATCCTACAGATATCACTCATATCAGCAATAACACCCAAATTAATAGGGGGCCGGCGACGCCGGAAAAACAAGGGTGGTCGCCGGATTTTTGGTGGTGGAACGGGCTCGAACATTAACCCAACACCCTAGCTACCCTGTACACTATTCTGTATGTGTTTGCCACACAAAAACATGCTCACAGACATAGCATGTCACTCGTATCACAAAACTTGTTAAAAACCGTATTAAAACTCAAATTGGAATTTTTAAGGTGTTTTAGTAAAATACAGTGATACAACTAGGCTTCCACAGCACATATAACACCTAATCAAGTTAATTAAACCATAATAACCCCATTTTACCCAAAACTCCCCCTCAAAACACAAAGTTATCCCTAAACACTACTTAAACGAAATATTAAGCTAACTAAACTATAAGTTTAGCAAAAAAGAAGTTGAGTTTAAAGATTATACCCCCATTAGATCCTAGGATTGCAAGGAGAGGGAGTAGAAGACAAAGGAGAAGAGCTTCTGCTGCCTGCTACTGCTGCTGTGCTGATGCTATTGATGTTGTTGCTGTTGGTGCTGCTAGTGTTGCTGCTGCTGATGCTGGAGCTGCTGCTGATGCTGGTGCTGCTGAAGCTGCTGTGTTGCTGCTGGTGTTGATGCTGCTGGGGCTGTTACTGATACTGATGAAGCTCCTGCTGATGTTTCTCCTGCTGTTGCAGCTGCAGGTGTGTGGTGTGAGTGTGTGTGTTTATGAGAGTGAGAGAGTGAGGGTTTTAGAAAAAGGGGGTGAGATTAGTGCGGCCATACCTCAAGCCATCCCCCCTCTCTCCTCACACAAGTCAAACCCCAAAACAAAAAAATATTAAATTTAAATTAACTAAATGATATGCTTAAGTTTATCATGGCTACTTAAACCATTCCTAACCCTAAACTTAGCCCTAGATAACATGCACACGTGTGTGCAAGCTTAGGAAAAATCTAATAAAATACTCATTAAATTTGATAAAATATTTAAAAATCGATTTGGTAAACTTTTTATTAAAAACCATATATTAAAGTATAATTAGCCATTAAACACATCCTAAGGTGTTACATAATCTATCACTTGCAAGCTGACGGCAATAAATGGAAATAGGTATATGCAACAGTCATGAAAGGTATTCTATCAGGTACTACTAATACATGAAGTAATGCATATCAAATAAATCTGAGTATGGGATAAAACATGTCATCCTCACGGAATCCTCATCGTGGCAGGACCAGTGTCCATCAAGACAATCTAAATCCCAATACCAAAGGCACCACATCCTCAGATCAACCCTTATATCCTGTAAGTCTCATGGAACCTGAATGTCCAACATCGACACCCGAAAACATCATGAAAACTAGTGTCCAGTATCGACACGTAAATCCACGTACCATGGACTCCGTCTGCCCGGATCGGCCCTCAGGTTCCGGCAGAACAGTCGGTCCATGTCCATCTCATAACTCCGGTCGGTATCCTCCAGATCCCCGCAGAGTCCAAATACTATCACCGGTATGTAGTACTCCTTACGCAAGGCTCACCGTCTATCAATACGAGTCTTCTTGCCCCGGGGTACCTAACCGGGTCCACCATGTACCTGCAGACGGTGCCTACCTCTCTTCGAATCGGGTATCTAACACAAGTCTCAGAACTGAGAAACTCATGGTGGACGCACTGAAATAACATATCAAGAGAAACCGATTTTTTTCAAACAATGCATAATTTCATGAAATACCACGGTCCTCAAATCCAGAAAACATCATATGAAAACCCATATCTCAATGCGTAAATCCATGAAATATAATATATGCAAAATTAACAGTAATATGAGCATATCAAGGAAAAACCGCTATTTAACCGCAACAAGTTTTTAAATATATCATGTGGTTCCTAATTTCTCCAAAATCCAATGCAACATCATATAAGGGTGAACATGTAACTATAGCAAGATATGAGTATATACCTATCAATAATGATGTAATACCATACATGTATATGTGTAGCTATATCAAGGTATATGGGTGTACATTTAAGTGTGTATGCATGATGTACATGTAGCTATATCTCATATGTGTATACACCTGTCAATAATGATACAATACCCTATAGGTATATGTGTAGCTATAGCAAGGTATGTGTATATACATGTCAATAATGATGTAATACCATCTAGGTATATGCGTAAGCATATAGCAATGTATGTGTATATACATGTCAATAATGATGCAATACCATGTATGTATATGTGTAGCTGTAGCATAGTAAGGCATATGCGTAAGCATGTAGGTATACAGGTATGCTATATTTCATATGCACAATGGAATAAGAATCAATGTCTGAATGTAAGATGACAATACCCTACCACTTAGGGGTATATGTAGCTATAGCAGGATATGTTGGTATACATATAAGTATGTATGCATGATATACATGCAGCTATAACAAGGTATGTGTAAGCATATAGGTATGCAGGCAACTGTATTTCATATGCGCAACCGCACAAGAATCTATGACTCAATGTCACTAATCAATACCATATCACATATGTATGTGTGTTGTGCGTATCATGGCAATTACTGAATGTGTGTGTAGCATACAATTAGTGCTCGTGCAACATGAACTGTCAATAATAGTGCAGTGTCCACAGGGGTACAAGTCCATGCACAACAAGTAATAATATGCAATGATGTCCATGCACAATCTATATATGTGCATATAAGCATGCAGCTAATATCTTATCATATCATATCTATCCTTGACGCTTAACGCCATACGGGCGATCTCCCCGTAGATGTTAAATCTACTCACAGATGATCTTGGGCTAAGTAAAGCCAACCATTTGATTTCCTTTCTTCGCAGCGTCTGAAGTCCTCGACTGCGACCCTAAGATCATATAACAACATAACAAGTTCACATTAGCAATCGACCAATAACACGTACAAACGACGTTTGACCGACGCACCAACTCCAAACATACTCTCAAATGTTCGTCTAGTGGCTAACTTGCGTAGCGACACTACGAAACCAACCTAAGAGCCAAAGCTACATAAGGTACACGTACCATGTCGGATAACGTAACACGCGTAGTCGTAACACTAGAAACAAGCAAAGTGATCTCAGATTTTGTATACTGTCAAAAAATAAAAATCAAACAGTACCAAACACTTCTAAACAACTGCAGACAGCTACCCTACAAAAACCAAGCCCTAACTCCCCTACATGGCCGAGGTCGCCGGAAATCTCCCTATTGTCGTTGGCCAAATCCGAGCCTATAGGGTTCGTGCTTCAGGTGTATGCTTAGGGTCTCTGGTACAACACTACTATATTGCTAGATTTTCCAGTATACACTCGGGGTCACAGCAGATCACAGATATCCTATAATGACACTAAAAATACGATATGTGCACGAAACTAAACTTTAAGTGTTCTAAACTGAAACTAATGAGCTACACAGCATTAAAAACACCTATTTAACAGATAGAGATCATTACCTAACCACACAAGCTCAAAGATCCTAGCTTTCCAAGCTCCAAGTGATCTTTGAGGCAAAACAAGACATGAGAAGTGATTTGGGTGAGATTCGATCAAGTTTTGTGAAGGTTTAGTGAAGGATTGGGTAAGGGTTCAGTTGAGGGAAGAGAGAATGAGAAATAATTGAGAAAGAGATAGAGTGAGAGAGAATGAGAGTGTGTGAGGTGTTAAGGATGAGAGGTGAGTGTAGAGTAAGTGCACCTTGCATTAACTCTCTCCCTCTCCATCATTAATGCAAGCCATGACTCCTCCATGAGTCACCTTGCCACCTCCTCTCAAAAAAAACTCAAGGAAATATCTTCTCACAAAGATCAAAGGGTTAAGGTTAACAAGGCATGGATTAGGTTAAAGGTTGTCATGGTCACTAAACTAGATTAACACAAACTAACCCTCACATTAACATGCACAATTGTGTGCAAGCCAAAACAATTAATAATAAAATATTAATTAATTGTTATAAAATGTGAGGAAACCAAATTGGTAAACTTTTTACAGAAAACACGCATTATTGCTTAATTAACACTAATCGCAAAAACTAAGGTGTTACATTTAAGCTCCGCTTTTAAAATCGAATAGTTTTCAAAACAAACCGAGTGAGTTATAACATATGCTAGTTTTGCTAAAGAGGTCATTCCCGGTGAAGAGATCTAGGCTCTTTCCTCATCGAATGAGGTGCTGGATATTCATAATGGAATACCGCTATGCAAAGCAATAACTAGAGCTACCTTTTTGAAAAATTTGATTCTACAACATCTTTAGGTTTGTTTTCTTTTCATTAATCTCATTAATGACGTCCCATCAATTATGTTTCCTAAACATCACAGAAGAAACGAAAATAAAATACACATATATGCCATCCACATTCGGCACAGGGACCCGGGTCTTCACCGTAAGGTTACTTAACTTACGGCAGGGCGGGGTCAGGACTAGTGCGGATGCAAAACATATATAGTGTCTACTAATATATCATATATATATCAGCATTCGTCTCATGCAGTTATATGATCACATCACAGAACTCAAGCAGCAGAAGCAAACGTATGAAATATAAGATATAATAGGAGGTTCGTGTTTTAAATTAAGCGAGTAATGAAAAACACGGATTCCACGGTCGTGATGAATAGACAAACCCACATCCCTAAACCCCTACGAGAGCGACAAGTGACCCTGCTAATTCTAGATTTAGGCGACCCGGTCTCGACTCCTCAAGATGGTCTCCCTTTGGACTCTAGAATCCGGTTACTTATGCTCCCCGCCTTGGGTCTATATTAATGCGGAAAAGTAAATAATATACATCAATGGTGACAACAACCTCAACCCGGAAGTGTCCCAATAAAAGAATATTACATACAAATTTATTACATGAATGGAAATATAAAAACTCCCATCTCACGTAAAAAACCCCGGCTATTCATTCACGACAATCCAATATAACATATCAAAAGCAACACATAACATCACATGTCATCAACGTAAGTAAATATGCATATTCCTAATGTCGTTGACGTATAGCAACGAGATCGAAGATACACCACATATTAAACTTACGGTCGTAGAAAAGAAATGAAAAATACAATAATTAGAATCCACATATACCTTAGACACCATAAACCCGGAATATCTCATATTTCAGATTTTATGCCTCACCTAATAAATCATGCATTTAAGTCTCGAATTGAAAACACTTTTCAATAACAACTCGGGTAATTCAACAAGATTCCCGATAAAATGATCGAATGCTCGTTGGGAACTTTAGTAGATTGCCGCACCCCCGATGCTTTCAACAAAGTGCACTTAGGCAGAACATCGCGGCCGTGAGCATCCAAGTGGATGCTTTTGGCTAGAGGGTTCTCATATAGTCACTTGGTCAGGGCTATGGGGTGTGGCTATCTAGTAGTGTTTCCCGGCGAGTGTTCGTGTACAATACGAGATTGCGACGGATTTTTGATCCGAATCGAAACTTCATGGAAATCGATCAAATGAGACTAAAATGCTAGATTTATAAAACGCAAACTAGTTTTCACAAAACTAATTAATGTGGATTCCAAAAATTGTATCACATATCAAAAATATCTATACGATATTTAACATTTTGATCGATATTTCAAACACTCACAAATCACAGAGATCTCAACAACTTGAGCCTCACTAAAAATACCCAGAAAGTCCAAAATATCACTACGGAGCAGCACAAGAAACATGAGTCCCAAACTGTAAGTCGATGCCATGCACCCCACATGTTCGCGGGGAGGCAGAGTTTGCAAAAAAACAATTTTTATTAGCTTTGTAACATCGACTAAACTCCAGGATCGATACTAAACCCTAACTAACAATTTAGCAAAGAGGTTTAACTACTATGTGTGAGTGTTATACCTCAAGTTCTTGTTGTCCTTCACCTCCACGCTGTCCTTCTTCAAGTCGTGAGCTCCTTGAACTGAGAACGGAATGCACCTCCTCGTCGTCTTCTCCAAATCGTAGAAGATCCACCCGAGAGATCCAACTTTGAGCTTTAACCTCTAACTTGAGGCAATTAGGTCACTTGGTGTGCTAAACTAAGTAGCCTAGGATGTGTAGAGAGTGATGAGGAGTCTAGTAGTCTCACAAACCCTATGATTCTCAACTCATGAGATGGTTAGGGTTTGAATAGAGAAGGATAAAGCTTGAGAAAAATGAGGAGAGGAAAAGTATCTGTTTTTTTTTCTTTTGTGAAAAGAATTAGTGAAATGAGCTAGAGTTTTGGCATTTAAACCATGAGAAAATATCTAAAAAATATCTAAGTTAACAAATGCCATATGAATCCAAGATGGTCAATGCAAAACCCTAATTTCATTTCACCAAAATACCATAAAGTTTCCTCTCTCAATTCCTCCACCTCACTTAAGAATTAATCACAAAAGAGAAACCCTAATTTGAGGTGTCATTCTCCAAAAGCAATATTGATCAAATCACAAGAATGCCCCTCTCGTCCGTATATATATACCCGTATCCGTATTCTGAGAAACACGAATACAATGAGACAAAACCAATCCAATAATCAAATACCAGGATCCAGCTTAAACCAAAGCCCACCGGTATTGTCCGCCCAAACATCATATGCGCACAAGTACACGTATGTGATCGAACCCTGTCGTAAAACCATACGACCTCTATACGTTTCTCCTGAAGCCGGGAAACCCTCTGTGTGGGACTTTAAAGACTCAACAGTACTCTGGCGGTGGGTTTAACCACAAGCGCGTCAGTGCCACTAGCTGTACGTAACGGCTACCCAGGTATCTGTCGACAAGAAGGTCGACGAGGAAACTCATCCGTACCCCTACTGAGCCTATCTGTGGCAATCTCCATACAGTCCGGTCTGTTCGTCTAAGAGTGTCGCATATCGGTCCTAGGGGGGAGGCAATCGTCAGACCCCTAATAGTGCAATAAGTCGTGTCGGAGTGCGGCCAAAAACACCCTGAGAAACTACTGGAATCCCTACCAGCAAATCTCGCTTGCCCTGGCCAGGGACTTTGTGTAATGGCTTTCCGAACACAGTGCGGCATCAAACCCCAATACCGGGAAAGACGAATCCTATCTAACCGCCACTGCATCCAAGCGCTTCGGGACTGCACCCAGCTACTACCTGTTTTCATGACTCAGCAGAGCCGTGGTAGAGTAGCAATCTAAGAATAGTGGGAACACACTTGAGGCGAAGTAGCAGTGTCAAGTCGACGGACTAAGCTGTACTCATGTCACTCGGGAACTGCTACCTGACGATTGGTAAATTACTAACCAGCAGTTCCCTACGAGTCCGTCCAGTGTAACTCATAACCCAATGAGCACCTGCATACTATTTCCAATACGACATACTTATGGCTGTGGGACAGACCATCTCCCCTGCTGGGAAGAGAAGCGTATACACTAGTCTACTCTGGAGTATCGATGCCCTGTCTCGATAATCCTGTGACTAGGGACCTATATAAGGATGTGCTTGTAGACTACCCAGCCCCCACTAGTGTGTCTGCCATCACAACGGTTGTAGTCAAGAAAAGATCCTAAGGGCTCTATCAATATGTATTAGCGATACGTTAAAAGAAACATATACACATATTAAGATAGATACAAACCAAGTAGTATATTACTATATCGAGCAAGACTGTCTTAAATCCGTGTATATATCCTAAGCTTCCAAAATATAATATACAAACTAGTACTATACAATAATGGCCTCTAGGTTATATCACACTAACAATCTCTTACTTGCACTAAGACCATGTGCTGGCATATCGCAGACCTATCATCTCGAATGGCCTCTCGAACTGCGTATGAAAGATGGCCTTTGTGAATGGATCTGCAGTGTTGTACTTAGTAGCAACTCTCCGAACCACGATCTCCCGGCGATCCACGATCTCCCGGCGATCCACGATCTCCCAGATCAGGTGATACCGCCTCAAGATGTGTCAAGACTTCTGATGGGACCTGGGTTCCTTTGCTAAAGCTATAGCCCCGTTGTTGTCACAATACAGAGGTATTGGATCAACAATAGATGGAACCACCTGAAGTTCTGTTAAGAACTTCCTTATCCAGACTGCTTCTTTTGCTGCATTAGAAGCTGCGATATACTCCGCTTCCATCGCCGAGTTAGCAACGGTGTCCTTCTTGGAACTCTTCCAACAGACCGCCCCTCCATTGATGGTAAAGACATAACCTGACATTGATTTAGAGTCATCCTTGTCACTCTGGAGGCTGGAGTCAGCAAAGGCCTCGATCTGGAGGTCTTTTCTACCGTAAACCAAGAACATTTCCTTAGTCCTTCTCAGGTACTTGAGAATGTTCTTTACTGCTATCCAGTACTTCTCCCCAGGGTTTGACTGATACTGGCTTACTACGCTTAGCGCATAAGCTACATCTGGTCTGGTACACAATATCACATATATTATAAAGCCTACCGAAGAAGCGTAGGATATAATAGACATGCGATCCCTTTCCAAATCAGTCTTGGGAGACATCTCTTTGGAAATGGTGATTCCGTAACAAGCCGGTAAATTACCGCGCTTTGAATCTTCTATACTGAATCTTTTCAGTATGGTGTCGATGTACTTTGTAAGTCAACGTTACACACCCCACAAGATGCGGGAAGGCGGAATAGGTAAAAAAATCATTTTGTTCAAAGTAACATCGACTATCAAACGGATCTTTGCTAAACCCTAACTAACAACTATCTAGAAGTGCTAAACTACTATAATAGATGATTATACCTCAAGATACTAGTCCTTCTTGTTCTTGTTGTTCACCTCCTCGTCGGCCTCCTCGATGTAATAGAAGATCCACCCGAGAGTTCCTTCTTCAAGCTTTAACCTCTAACTTGAGGTAACTAAGTGGCTAGGATTGCTAATCCAAGTGACCTAGAAGATATAGAAGTGGATTAAGGATCTATTAGTCTTTCTAACCGTTGGGATCTCAACACATGAGAGGATTAGGGTTAGGTTGAAGAAAAGGAGAGCATGAGGAGAGAGAGTGAGTATGTTAATTATGAATTAAAATATCACTCATTTGTGTATATCATGAAGCATAAAAATATCTTGCACAAATATCTTTCATGCTTCATTTAATACAAATGGATGAATCACCTCACGATCCATAGTTTCAATTAATGCAAATAACACATAAGCTCTCCACCTCATTAAGTTTAATTCACAAATGAATTAAAACTAAATGAGTCAACTTTCTTCTAGAAGCTTCTCGACTAATTACGAGAATGCCCCTCCCATCCGTATTTACGAAAAACAAGGATAAACTGAGACTGCATAAATCCAATAATCCAATAATCCAATACTAGAATCTGGCTTAAACTAAAGCCCGCTAGTATAATCTGTCTGAACATCTTACGTGCACAAGTACACGTATATGTTCGAACCCTGTCGTAAAACCATACGACCTCTATATCGTTTCGCCTGAAGCAGGGAAACTCTCTGTGTGGGACTCTAAAGACTCGACACTACGCTGGCAGTGGGTTTAACCACAGGCCGCAAGCGGTACTAGCTGTACGTAATGATCCCCAGGTAGATGTCGATAAGAAGGTTGATGATAAAATCCATCCGAACTCCTACTGAGCCTGATGTGACAATCTCCGTACAGTCCGGTCTGTTCGTCTAAGACTATCACATATCGGGCCTAGGGGGCGGCAAGAGTCAGTCCCCAAAAAGCGGTATAAGTCGTGTTAGAGTGAAGCCCATTACTGTTAGTTGTATGTATGCCCTAGAGGCCAGTATTGTACAGATTATGTATATTATATTGGATGCTTGGACATATATAGAGATGACTTTCTAGCTCGACATGATAGTATGCTATCTGGTTGACCTTTATCTTAACATGTATACTTGTCTCTTTATACTGTCTTAAAGTTACATGTTGGTAAAGCCCTTAGGATGTGTACTTGACTACCTGGACTATGATACAGATCATACTAGTGGGGACATGGTAGTCCATAAGTACATCCTTCAAGGTCCCTAGTCGTGGGTGTATCGAGACGGGGCATCGATATACCAGAGTAGACTAGCGTATACGCTTCTCGACCCATGTGATGGGCGATGGATGATCCCATATCCATTGGTGTTTGACATCAGAGATGGTGTACGGGTGCTCAGTGGAGACTGGGTACACTGGACGGACTCGCCGAGAACTCCCAGATGGTATTATACCTCACGTCAGATGGCAGTTCTCAGGTGACACTTGTACAGGTTAGTCTGTAGACCCGAGATCGTCATAGAGTCTTGTGTGATTCCCACTGTGCTTTGATCTCCACCTTACCACGTCCATGAGGGCGTGCAAAACGGTGGTCTTTGGGTACAGTCCCGAGTCACATGGAGGCAATGAGCGATAGGAGGGGTTTCGTCTCTCCCGGTATTAGGGGTTGATGTTGCGCTGTGCTCGATTGGCCGTAACAGGGAAGTCCCGGGCCAGGGCTGATCAGAGATTTGCTGGTAAGTGTTACCAGTAGTTTCTCGACCCGTTATGAGCCTCATATCGACACGACTTATCGAGCTATTGGGGTCTGACGTTTACCACCCCTAGGTGAGATATGCGACGTACTAGACGAACAGACCGGACTGTACGGTAAGTGTTACTGGTCGGATTCGCAGGAGTGTGAGCGGGCTAGCTCGTCGATCTTCTGATCGCTCAATACCCGGGTGGCCGTTATGTTTAGCAGACCGCTTGCGGCTTGTGGGTGCATGATATGATCATCATCTGCTACCGGCGTATTGACGAGTCTTTAGAGTCCTACACAGAGGTTTCCTGGCTCAAGCGAAACGAAATAGGAGCGCATATGAGATATGTGCGGGACCGAGAATAATGCGTGTATGTGATACCGTATTTGATTCTCGCGATTTATGTTTCGATTGGTTGAATGAGATATGACCTAGGTATCGAATCATTGATTTGATAAATCGATGCATTGAATACTAGTCGGTTATGTGCGACATGACCGGATCATTGAATCAAGTGTTGATTTAATGATTTAATGTATAATTATATATTTGATATATTACTTTGCATTAACTAGTATTGGTTCACTTTAAACGGATTTTTCTCACTTGATGTGCACATTGTATATGTGATATGTTTTGTGTACACTTTTATGTATCATGTTGATGATGCATGTTGACTTGACTTTGTGTAAAAGAATTGAACCATGGTTATGAGAGTGGTTAGGGTTTATGTTTTATTCACTTATTATTTAATCCATTCATTATTTATTAATTGGTTTTATGAAAATAAAATGGTTTCATTTATCATGAAGAATGGTGAAGCTTCATGAAGCTTTTTCTAATGATGCCATTTTGTCTTCATACTTAAACCTAACCACTCCCACTAACCATGGTCTATTCTCTACACTTGACCATGGTTAGAAGATGATAAGTATTGTTTTATTATTCTTTTTCCATAACACACAAGATAACAATTCTATCATCTTCTTCTTCTTCTTCAAGTGAGAAACCTAGATGCCATTAATGGCAACTTGAGATCTAGTGAGAGAAATCCAAATCTAAAGTGAACCCACCTCCTATTTCTTCATCCTCTACCTCTTGCCAAGTGGTTTTGGGTGTTTTCTTCACAAGTTTCACAACTTTGTGAAGTCGGAGCTTGAGCTTGTGCAACCTCGACGTAGATCGTCTTTGACACGAAGCCGACGACATATTCCGCACGTTTCTCCGATGAAGCCGTCACGAGAGTCCAAGGTTCAAGATGGACAGCGAGAGGACGCCCTTGCGGAGCCGTGGAGGTGGATATCCGGATCTACAAAGGTTGTAATTTCCGTATACTTCTAGTTAAGTAGTTAGCTAGTTTTGTGTTTCGCCTAGAATTCTAGTCTAAGATCCGTAGTCTAGGGTTTCTCGGCACCATTTTTTTTAAATTGGCATGTCCGATGCCTTGTGAGACCTTACTAGAGTGCCTAGGAACCTTTCACTGGTATCAGAGCCTAGCTAGAGCCTTAGGCGAAGTCCCGACGGAGTTTGAAATCTGAACGAACCCGAAACCCATATTCAAAAATGCTCTCTGTCCAGATTTTAAAAATGTGGATTTTTCAAGATTGAAAATATCCAGAAAATCAAGTAGGCTTTATTATGAATTACTGTGAAAAATGGAGTGCTAACGCCGTCATAACGCCGTGGAACCGCGGCCTAAGCCCACGTGGAGCGGCGGTTCCGCGGCAGAAATGTTGATTCTTTGACTCCCCTTTCCACAGTAATTGCTATATTTGACTTTTGTGTTTTCTGGATAATTTTAATAATTTATTCTACAGTTGAGTATTTTGGGGTTATATTGGGTTTCGATGATTCGATCGGATTATCAAATTTTGTCTGTGTGGAGTTCCGGATAAATTTTAGAATATGTTAAAAAGTTCGACCGGATATAAATACCCTATTTTTCCCCTGTCGGGAAATTTCCAAGTGTTGGATTTTTCCGAAGTTTAACGACGTTCTAAGTAGTGCAAGTAACGCGATGGACCCTCTAGAAGACAACAAACCTTAACTCGATTATGTGACCGTCTTGAACTGCCCTTTGAACCTTCGGGTTTGGGGCAGTACGGCGTGCCACATGTGAGGCGTTGGCTTGACCCTTCTACGGCTGGACCGTTGGTACTGAGGCACGAACTGAATGTTGTTAGACTTATTTCATGTGTTGGGCTGTATCGCGAAAACTTGGGTATTCGAATGTTCGATCGGAAAGTTTAACATTTTATGTTTATCTGGAATGTGATACAATAATTGGAATTCACAAACAGTTATGAGATAACTGAATGAATGTTATAAATTTAGCACTTTAGTCCCACATGATATTGAAAAGAGTTTTCGATAATGAGACTAAAATGCGGGATTTATATCGGTTAGGCATGCGATGTCTAAAGTGGTTGCGGATTCCAATTGTTGTAGTTTTACACTTTCTTTTCTGTGACCGTAAGTGTAGTATGTTCATATCGCCGGTTTCGTTGCTATACGTCAACGACAATTGGGGTATGCATACTTACTTACGTTGATGACATGTGATGTTATGTGTTGCTGGATATGTTATATTGGATCGTCGTGTTTGAATAGCCGGGGGTTTTTATGTGAGATGAGTGTTTTTCATTTTCATTCATGTAAAAACTTGTATGTAATATTCTTTTATTTGGGGCACTTCCAGGTAGCGGAAGTTGTCACCCTTTGTATATTATTTACTTTTCCGCATTAGGATAGACCCAAGGAGGGGAGCACAAGTAACCGGGTTCTGGGGTCCAGTGGGAGACCAACTCGAGGAGTCGAGTCCGGGTCTCCTAACCCTAGAATTGGCAGGGTTGCTTGGCGCTCTCGTAGGGGTCTAGGGGTGTGGGATTGGCTATTCATCACGACCGTGGAATCCGTGTTTTATACTGGCTCGTATTGAAAACACGGACGTCCTAGTATATCCAATATTTCATATGTTTATTCTGCTGCGATATCTGTGATGTGATTCTGTGATGGATATAGTATATAGTATATATGATATATTATATAGACGTTACTGATGTTTTACACCCGCGCTAGCCCTGCCCTGCTCTGTCGTTAGTTACCTAACCTAACGGTGCACGAGGGGACATCGAGGCGAATGCGGATGGCATAAGTGTACGTCATATCTATCTGTGATGTTTAGGTATTTAAATGATGGGACTTCATTAATGTGATTAATGAAAGATAAGAAACCTAAGATGTTGTAGAATCGAATTTTAAAATAAAAAAGGTAGCTACAGTTCTTGCTTTGCACAGTGGTATATATGATATATCCCGCACCTCATTCGACGAGGAAAGGACCGAGATCCCTTCACCAGGAGCGACTCCTTTAGCAAAACTGGAAAAGACTCAAAATCACTCCATTTCAAAACTTCATTTGATTCTACAACGATATCAAGTTCATTACGCTCATGGTTTTATGAAAACCTGCGTAGCCCTCCGTCATTTCAGATAAATCCTACTTAGTATTCGTGCTACGTTTGTTGACCTCCGTCAAGGCGTAGTGTGCGGTAGCTAACTAGCATTTGTCTGCTTATGCATATGATGCAGATTGGATTAGGATAGTCGTACGACCTTGTTGACCTCCGTCAAGGGTCGTGCGGGTGGGTTTGATTCAATCAAGAAATGACGGGTTGAACTTGACTTGCACCCTGTGGTTTGTTGACCTCCGTCAAGGTCATAGGATGCTTGGGGCAAAATATTATCGGGAATTTCAAGTGTTGAAATTTGCAATGAGATTGCATACCTTCTATGAGATAGTTGGATCCCGATACCCACTGCGAGTAAGAGTTACTCCTGGGAGAGTTTTACACATTGCAATTAGCTGATCAAGTAGGTGTCTAGAAAGGTGTCAACGAGGTTACGCCTCTGGGAAAACGAGGTTTACATTAATTAGGTTCGTGCGAAAGCACGGGGGACCTCCCTCAAAGTACCGACACTGGCCTGGCTGAAAGATTGGCGAACCTGTAGTGTGTAATTAATCCCGGCTGGTCTTTCCTTTTAGGGTTTGGAGGAAGATTTGATAAAAAGCAGTGGGAGCCATCCTGATTAGATAAGATAATAACCAATCTGATCTTGCACGAGCATACGCTAAAGTGTTTTCTTCTCTCTCTCTCTCCAGGTAGCGACCAGTTCATGCCTTAATCAAGATAATAATATGGATGTATTGACCGAACCCGCATGTTATACTGTGCTGGGGAACGTTGGTTCCGTTCTTTCCTATAAGAGTTATATGAATGAACAGGATATAGGGGAATACCAGGATTTCCATGCCACCCGAATGAAGAAAGTACATGTTGATGCATTTTCTTCGGGTGTGTTCGTTACTGAGAACTGTTTCTCTATTTGCTCTACGTCCTGGGTATTGGATACCGGGTCGGGATCCCATATATGTAATCAGTTACATGGGCTAAGGAAAGGTAGAGAACTTGGAGAAGGTGATAAAGACATTAGAGTTGGAAATGGTGCAATTGTTGCAGCTAAGACTGTCGGGGAATATCACCTTGTATTACCAACTGGTAATATATTGGTTCTGAACGAATGCTATTACATGCCGAACCTGATATGCAACATTATATCGGTTTCTTTATTAAGTAAAGAGGGATATAATTTTGTATTACAGGACAATGTTATGAACATTTTCCGAAACCAAAAGTTGGTTGGATCAGGCACGTTGTGCAATGGCATTTATGTTCTAAATCAATCAACAGTTCTGAGCATAACAAACACACACAAGAGGAAGAGTTCAGAACTGAACGAATCCTTCTTGTGGCATTGTAGACTGGGTCACATCAATGTGACACGACTAGCTAAGTTGCATAAAGATGGATATTTAAATCCGTTTGAATTTTCATCTTATGACACTTGCCAGTCATGTCTCAAAGGCAAGATGACCAAAACTCCGTTTACGGGACACGGAGAAAGAGTTACCGAACTCTTGGGACTGATACATAGTGATGTTTGCGGTCCCATGTCTACACATGCCAGGGATGGTTCTTCATACTTCATTACATTCACTGACGATCTCTCTAGGTTCGGGTATGTGTTCCTGATGAAACACAAATCAAAAGCTTTTGAGAAATTTAGGGAATATAAGCAAGAAGTTGAGAACCAAACCGGAAAAAGTATTAAAATCCTACGATCTGATCGAGGAGGAGAATACTTAAGCATTGAATTCCTGGACTTCCTAAAAGAGAATGGGATTCTCTCTCAGCTAACTCCTCCATATACACCACAGCACAACGGTGTATCGGAGCGGAGAAACCGCACCCTATTAGATATGGTGCGCTCTATGATGAGTATAGCTGAGTTACCTATTTCCTTCTGGGGATATGCACTGGAAACAGCAGCATACCTACTGAACAGGGTTCCCACCAAATCTGTGCCTACCACACCATATGAGATATGGGAAGGGAAGAGACCATATCTTAATTTTATAAAGATATGGGGTTGCCCGGCTTATGTCAAAAGACAAAAACCGGACAAACTCGAGGCAAGATCTGTTTTGTGTAAGTTTATTGGATATCCCAAACATTCGCGAGGGTATATCTTCTACCACAGTAAGGAACAAAGAGTATTTGTTGCTCAACATGCCACCTTTTTAGAAAAGGAATTTCTTGCAAAAGAAATTAGTGGCTCTGAGGTAGAACTGGAAGAGGTTCCAGCTGAACAAAACACAACAGAAGATTTAGTGGAACCAGAGCATTCAGTAGCTTCCGAAGAACCTCAGCCTCTCCGCCGATCTAGTAGGGTTCCTCGCCAACCTGAGAGATACTACGGTTTCTCATAGATGGTGGGAGCGAGGATTGCATCATGGAGGATGATGACCCAACTAGCTTCGAGCAGGCCATCACGAGTGGGGACTCAGTGAAATGGCTGGATGCTATGCGGTCTGAGATGGATTCCATGTACACCAACAAAGTATGGACTTTGGAAGTTGCTCCTGAAGGGGTAAAACCCATTGGGAGCAAGTGGATCTTCAAGAAGAAACTTGGTGTAGATGGGAAAGTGGAGACTTTCAAAGCTAGACTTGTAGCAAAGGGTTTTCGTCAAAGACCAGGTGTGGACTATGACGAAACCTTTTCTCCAGTGGCTATGCTTAAATCCATCCGGATCATGCTTGCCATCGCTGCATATCATGATTACGAAATCTGGCAAATGGATGTCAAGACCGCCTTTCTAAATGGTGATTTAGAAGAGTGCGTGTACATGACTTAGCCAGAGGGCTTCGTAGACAGTGGGAGCAGCGGGAAGGTGTGCAAGCTGCTTAAATCCATTTATGGATTAAAGAAAGCATCGCGGAGTTGGAACATCTGCTTTGACGTCGTTATCAAAGAGTTTGATTTCGTCAAAAATCCAGATGAACCTTGTATCTACAGGAAGGTGGCAGAGAGTAAGATTGTCTTCCTCGTATTGTACGTGGACGACATACTCTTGATAGGAAATGATATTCCTATGCTGCAATCGGTCAAGCTCTTCTTATCACAAAGATTCTCAATGAAAGATCTTGGTGATGCCTCCTGCATATTGGGAATTAGGATCTATAGAGATAGATCCAAAAGGATTTTGGGATTGTCCCAATCCAGGTACATTGACACCATACTAAAGAGGTTTAGTATGGAAGAGTCCAAGCGTGGGAACTTACCCACGATCTCTGGAGTCACTCTCTCCAAAGAGATGTCTCCCAAGACTGATTTGGAGAGAGCTCGCATGCAAGGGATACCCTATGCTTCGGCAGTAGGCTCTATCATGTATGCGATGCTATGTACCAGACCCGATGTAGCGTACTCACTAAGTATAGTGAGCAGGTATCAAGCTGATCCTGGAGAGAGTCACTGGACAGCTGTGAAGAGCATTCTCAAGTACTTGCGAAGGACTAGAGATATGTTCTTGGTGTATGGTAACGGAGAACTCCAAGTGGAGTCCTTTACCGATTCGAGCTTCCAGAGTGATAAGGACGACTCTAAGTCGCAGTCGGGCTTTGTCTTTACCCTTTACGGAGGGGAGGTTAACTGGAAGAGTTCCAAGCAGGAAACCGTGGCAGACTCGACGATGGAGGCTGAATACATCGCTGCCAACGATGCTGCCAAAGAGGCTGTCTGGAACAAGAAGTTCATTACTGAACTTGGAGTGGTTCCATCCATTGAGCGTCCAATACCATTGTATTGCGATAACAATGGAGCGGTGGCTTTGGCCAAGGAACCCAGGTCCCATCAGCGATCCAGGCATATTCTGAGGCGGTATCACCTGATCCGGGAGATAGTTGATCGCCGGGAGATCGAGGTCAGGAGGGTTGACATGAAGAATAACACGGCGGATCCACTCACGAAGGCCATTCCCCAGATACAGTTTGAGAGACTCTTCGGGATGCTCGGTATGCGATACTACAGCAGCTGGCCTTAGTGCAAGTGGGAGATTGTTAGTTGTATGTATGCCCTAGAGGCCAATATTGTACAGATTATGTATATTATATTGGATGCTTGGACATATATAGAGATGACTTTCTTGCTCGACATGATAGTATGCTATCTGGTTGACCTTTATCTTAACATGTATACTTGTCTCTTTATACTGTCTTAAAGTTACATGTTGGTAAAGCCCTTAGGATGTGTACTTGACTACCTGGACTATGATACAGATCATACTAGTGGGGACATGGTAGTCTATAAGTACATCCTTCAAGGTCCCTAGTCGTGGGTGTATCGAGACGGGGCATCGATATACCAGAGTAGACTAGCGTATACGCTTCTCGACCCATGTGATGGGCAATGGATGATCCCATATCCATTGGTGTTTGACATCATAGATGGTGTACGGGTGCTCAGTGGAGACTGGGTACACTGGACGGACTCGCCGAGAACTCCAGATGGTATTATACCTCACGTCAGATGGCAGTTCTCAGGTGACACTTGTACAGGTTAGTCTGTAGACCCGAGATCGTCATAGAGTCTTGTGTGATTCCCACTGTGCTTTGATCTCCACCTTACCACGTCCATGAGGGCATGCAAAACGGTGGTCTTTGGGTACAGTCCCGAGTCACATGGAGGCAATGAGCGATAGGAGGGGTTTCGTCTCTCCCGGTATTGGGGGTTGATGTTGCGCTGTGCTCGATTGGCCGTAACAGGGAAGTCCCTGGCCAGGGCTGATCAGAGATTTGCTGGTAAGTGTTACCAGTAGTTTCTCGACCCGTTATGAGCCTCATATCGACATGACTTATCGAGCTATTCGGGTCTGACGTTTACCACCCTTAGGTGAGATATGCGACGTACTAGACGAACAGACCGGACTGTACGGTAAGTGTTACTGGTCGGATTCGCAGGAGTGTGAGCGGGCTAGCTCGTCGATCTTCTGATCGCTCAATACCCGGGTGGCCGTTACGTTTAGCCGACCGCTTGCGGCTTGTGGGTGCATGATATGATCATCATCTGCTACCGGCGTATTGACGAGTCTTTAAAGTCCTACACAGAGGTTTCCTGGCTCAAGCGAAACGAAATAGGAGCGCATATGAGATATGTGCGGAACCGAGAATAATGCGTGTATGTGATACCGTATTTGATTCTCGCGATTTATGTTTCAATTGGTTGTATGAGATATGACCTAGGTATCGAATCATTGATTCGAATCGATGCATTGAATACTAGTCGGTTATGTGCGACATGACCGGATCATTGAATCAAGTGTTGATTTAATGATTTAATGTATAATTATATATTTGATATATTACTTTGCATTAACTAGTATTGGTTCACTTTAAACGGATTTTTCTCACTTGATGTGCACATTGTATATGTGATATGTTTTGTGTACACTTTTATGTATCATGTTGATGATGCATGTTGACTTGACTTTGTGTAAAAGAATTGAACCATGGTTATGAGAGTGGTTAGGGTTTATGTTTTATTCACTTATTATTTAATCCATTCATTATTTATTAATTGGTTTTATGAAAATAAAATGGTTTCATTTATCATGAAGAATGGTGAAGCTTCATGAAGCTTTTTCTAATGATGCCATTTTGTCTTCATACTTAAACCTAACCACTCCCACTAACCATGGTCTATTCTCTACACTTGACCATGGTTAGAAGATGATAAGTATTGTTTTATTATTCTTTTTCCATAACACACAAGATAACAATTCTATCATCTTCTTCTTCTTCTTCTTCAAGTGAGAAACCTAGATGCCATTAATGGCAACTTGAGATCTAGTGAGAGAAATCCAAATCTAAAGTGAACCCACCTCCTATTTCTTCATCCTCTACCTCTTGCCAAGTGGTTTTGGGTGTTTTATTCACAAGTTTCACAACTTTGTGAAGTCGGAGCTTGAGCTTGTGCAACCTCGACGTAGATCGTCTTTGACACGAAGCCGACGACATATTCCGCACGTTTCTCCGATGAAGCCATCACGAGAGTCCAAGGTTCAAGATGGACAGCGAGAGGACGCCCTTGCGGAGCCGTGGAGCTGGATATCCGGATCTACAAAGGTTGTAATTTCCGTATACTTCTAGTTAAGTAGTTAGCTAGTTTTGTGTTTCGCCTAGAATTCTAGTCTAAGATCCGTAGTCTAGGGTTTCTCGGCACCATTTTTTTTAAATTGGCATGTCCGATGCCTTGTGAGACCTTACTAGAGTGCCTAGGAACCTTTCAATTACACCTTGAAAAGCTACTGGAAATCCTACTTGTAAATCTCGCTCGCCCTGGCCAGGGACTTTGCATAATGGATCTCCAAACATAGTGCGATATCAACTCCCAATACCGGGAGAGACGAATCCTATCTAACCGACACTGCCTCTTGTAAGTCTACGTTACCCACCCCGGTACTTACGGGGAGGCGGAATAGGTAAAAAACAAATTTTTAACACAAGGTAACATAGACTAAAACTTGAGGATCTTTGCCAAACCATTGCTAACAAACTACATGAGGTTATATCTACTATGCTTAGGAGATTATACCTCATGCAACAAGTCTTTCGGGTCTTCTCTCCGCTATCCTCCTCATCCATGCAAGCTCCGAGGATCGATCCGGATCTTGGTCACCTCCGCAGCCTCCTAAAGTCGAAGACGATCCACCCGAGAGTCTGTAGTCCGAGCTCCACCTCAAGCCGAGGTAACTAGGGCAACAAGTTTGCCACTCTTGATGCCCTAGGTGATGTAGAAGAAGAAGATGGATTTATTTGTCTATTTAGTTTCTATTTTTCTTAACACATGGGAGCTATAGAAAAATCTAGAGAGGAAGAAGGAGGAACCATGGGAGCTCTCACTTGAAGAGAGAGAATGACAAAAAGATAATGATCCATAGAAAAAATAAAAACCAATCTTTTATGATAATTATGATGGCTAAGTTTGATTTGACCACTATCATTTCTTGATAAAGCCAAAGAAGAGTCTAGAGCTCACAAGAAATATCCAAGTCAACAATGGTCAACTAGGTCAAATTGTCAAGCATGGTCAAATGGTCAAAGCAATTAGCCATAACACAATTATCATTAAAAAGATTAGTAAATATTTTCCTCACCTCATAATGGTTTTGACTGAATCAACGGTCCGAACCCCAATGAGGCACCTCCTTCTTCACTCCTCACAACCGTGCATACACACCCGCATCCGCATTCCGTAGAATGCAAATGCACAGAAGACAAAACTAATCCATCTATACAACACTAGGATCTGGCTTAAACCAAAGCCCACCAGTATCGGCTGCCCGAACATCATACGCGCACAAGTGTACGTAAGTGATCATAGCCTTGCCGTAAAACCATACGGCCTCTACACCTTTTGCCCAGTGCAGGGAAACTCTCTGTATAGGACTCTAAAGACTCGACACTACGCTGGCAGTGGGTTTAACCACAGACCGCAAGCGGCACTAGCTATACGTAACAGTCCCCAGGTAGATATCGATAAGAAGGCCGATGAGGTAAACCAATCAAAACTCCTACTGAGCCTGAATGTGACAATCTCCGTACAGTCCGGTCTGTTCGTCTATGAGTATCGCATGTCGGGCCTAGGGGGCGGTAAACGTCAGACCCCTAATAGCGGTACAAGTCGTGCCGGAGTATAGCCCAAAACACCCTGAGAAACTACTGGAAACACTACCAGTAATTCTCGCTTGCCTTGGCCAGGGAATTTGTGTAATGGCTTTCCAAGACACATCGCGATATCAACCCCCAATACCGGGAGAGACGAATCCTATCTAACCGCTACTGCCTCCAAGTGCTTCGGGACTGCACCCAACTACTACCTGTTTGCATGACTCCTTTGAGCCGTGGTAAGGTAGTAATCAAAGTACAGTGGGAACACACTCGAGGCGAAGTAGCAGTGTCAAGTCGACGGACTAAGCTATACTCCTGTCACCTGGGAACTGTTATCTGACGATAGGTATACTACCAACCAACAGTTCCCGACGAGTCATGTCCAGTGTACTCGTAACCCAACGAGCACCCGCATACTATCTCCAGTACGACGTACTAATGGCTGTGGGACAGACCATCTCCACTGCTGGGATGAGAAGCTCATACGCTAGTCTACTCCGGAGTATCGATGCCCCATCTCGATAATCCTACGACTAGGGACCTGTATAAGGATGTTCTTGTAGATTACCCAGCCCTCACTAGTGCGACTGCCATCACAACGCTAGTATCAAGCAAAGATCCTAAGGGCTCCACTAATATGTATAAGCGATATGCTAAAAGAAACACATGCACATATTGAAGTTGAAACAAACCAAGTAGCATACTACCATTTTGAGCAAGATTGTCTATACAACTGTGAATATCCCAAGCTTCCATTAAGTAATATACAAACTAGTATGATAGAGTAATGGCCTCTAGGGCATATACACTAACAATCTCCCACTTGCACTAGGGCCATGTACTGGCGTATCGAAGACCTATTATCTCGATCAGCCGCTTGAACTGAGTCTGGGGTATGGCCTTCGTGAGTCGATCTGTAGTGTTATTCTCCGAATCTACTCTCCTTGCCTCGATCTCCCGGCGATCTACGATCTCCCGGCGATCTACGATCTCCCTGATCAGGTGGTACCGCCTCAAAATGTGTCTTGACTTCTGATGGGACCTGGGTTCTTTCGCTAAATCTATAGCGCCGTTATTATCACAATACAACGGTATTGGATTAACAATGGTAGGAACCACCTGAAGCTCCGTGAGGAACTTCTTCATCCAGACAGCTTCCTTTGCGGCATCGCAAGCAACTATGTACTCCGTTTCCATAGTTGAGTCAGCAGCGATTTCCTGCTTGGAGCTCTTCCAGCAAACCGCCCCTCCATTGAAGGTAAAGACATAACCCGACATGGACTTGGAGTCATCCTTGTCACTCTGGAAGCTGGAGTCAGCAAAGGCCTCGATCTGGTGGTCTTTTTCCGCCATACACCAAGAACATCTCATTAGTCCTTCTCAGATACTTGAGAATGTTCTTTACGGCTATCCAGTGTTTCTCCCCTGGGTCTGACTGATACCGGCTTACAACGCTCACTGCGTATGCTACATCTGGTCTGGTACACAACATCGCATACATTATAGAGCCTACCGCAGATGCGTAGGGTATAGATGACATGCGAACCCTTTCCAAATCAGTCTTGGGAGAGGGTGATTCCGTGACAAGCCGGTAGATTACCGCGCTTTGAATCTTCCATTCTGAATCGTTTCAGTATGGTGTCGATGTACCTGGACTGCGAAAGTCCTAACATCCTCTTAGATCTATCACGATAGATCTGGATCCCCAGAATGTAGTTGGTATCGCCCAGGTCCTTCATGGAGAACCTCTGTGACAAGAATCCTTTGACTGACTGTAGCATAGGAATGTCATTTCCTATTAGGAGAATGTCATCCACGTACAAGACGAGGAATACCACAGTTCTCCCTACAATCTTATTGTAAATGCATGGTTCATCCGGATTTTTGATAAAGTCGAATTCTTTGACAGTATCATCAAAGCAGATGTTCCAGCTCCGCGATGCTTGCTTCAGTCCATAAATGGACTTAAGCAACTTTCACACTTTACCGCTGCTCCCACTCTGAATGAAACCCTCCGGCTGATCCATATAGACGCACTCTACCAAATTTCCATTTAGAAAAGGCGTCTTTACGTCCATCAGCCAGATCTCATAATCGTGGAAGGCAGCAATGGCAAGAAGGATCCGAATGGATTTAAGCATAGCCACTGGAGAAAAGGTTTCGTCTTAGTCCAAACCAGGTCTTTGGCTAAAACCCTTTGCAACAAGTCTAGCTTTATAGGTTTCAACCTGCCCATCTACACCAATCTTCTTTCTGAAGATCCATTTGCAGCCTACGGGTTTTACCCCTTCCGGAGCAATGTCCAAAGTCCAAACTTTGTTAGTCTACATGGACTCCATCTCGGTCTGCATTGCATCCAGCCATTTTACTGAGTTACCGCTCTGAATGGCTTGCTGGAAGCTAGTAGGCTCATTATTTTGAATGATGCAATCCTCTCGATCTCCGTCTATGAGAAAACCGAAGTATCTCTCGGGCGGATGAGACTGCCTACTACTCCTGCGGAGTGGCGCTGGGATGTCCGGTTCTCCTGAAACTTCTGGTTCTACCAAGCTTTCAGTAATAGCTTATGGTTCTGGAATTTTTTCCAGTTCTATTGCGCTCCCACTTATCTGATTTTCTAAAAACTCAGTTTCCAAGAAGCGGGCATGACGAGAAACAAAGACCTTTTGCTCCTCTGCGTAATAGAAAACATACCCCTTAGAGTTCTTTGGGCATCCCACAAACTTACACTGTACTGAGCGTGCTTCGAGCTTGTCCGCATGCTGCTTTTTGACAAAAGCCGGACATCCCCATGTCTTAAAGTGTTTAAAACAGGGTTTCTTCCCACTCCACATCTGATATGGTGTCGTAGGCACTGACTTAGTAGGAACTTGGTTCAAAAGATATGCAGTTGTTTCTAGTGCATAACCCCAGAAAGATCGCGGTAACTCAGCCTTACTCATCATGAAACGAACCATATCCAATAGAGTTCAATTCCGTCTTTCCGATACACCGTTGTGTTGTGGTGTGTATGGAGGAGTAAGCTGAGAGAGAATTCCATTCTCTTTTAAGTAGTCCAGAAACTCGGCACTTAAGTATTCACCACCTCGATCAAATCTCAGTGTCTTGATACTTTTGCCTATTTGTTTTTCAACTTCATTCTTGTATTCCCGAAAATTCTCAAAGGCCTCGGATTTATGCTTCATCAGGAAGACATGTCCATACCTAGAGAAATCATCCGTAAAAGTAATGAAGTATGAATAACCACTTCGCGCATGTGTAGATGTTCATATCAGATTTTTGTATTTTTATACCGCCCAATTTTTATCACATTGCTTATCGGTAGGTACTCTTGAGCCGTGTTTGCAAGTTAATTGCAGGATACAGGTTCTCAGCTCTAAACAGTGAAATTCATGGAAAAGCACGTCAAATTCCGGATTACTGCCAACCACAGATAAAACACGGGTCTCCGCTCTCTATCCGTATGTTGTCGCACACCAGTTTAAGGGATAAATGGCAAATCGATTGTCATTTTCATGCACAAAGCACAATGTCAACACAAGATCCAACATATCTATGCGGAGCTCAAGAAAATCATGGCAAAAGATCCACATCAAATCACCTTTTAATCTGCTGAAAATCTGGAAGAAATGTGAAGGGATTCTGAGAAAAGTACTATACCACACTGAAGAGGACTACAAACCAGGGAAACCGACGAAAATTGAAGGCCCAACTCCCTAGTAAGGCCGCGGTTCCGCGGCATAAGCGCGCTTAGGCCGCGGAACCGCGGCCTGACTAACTCGGCAGTTGACCAATATTTGGGGGCAGATTGGTAATTTTATGTGGGGACAAATTGTTGCCCTAGGTTTTCAGTTTCCTGCCTATAAATAACCCAGAACAATGCCAAGTGATGGGTGCTTATTCTTGTGTAAAATTTAGAATATGTTTTGTAGTTCTTCTTCCACTTTTCATCTTTTCTCCATTAAAACTTTGTAGTGAGCTTTTTATGAGTGAAGGATAAATAAAAGAGTTCTTTTTGTTACCATGCTTGTCTTGTTATGTTGCTAATGATAATTGCTTGTATTTTCATTTGCTAATCTAATTGTTGTTATTTGTTGTTTGTTTCTTTCTTGTTCTCTTTTTCTTTATCCTTAATAACAATGATGCTTAAGCTTGATCCTTGCCAAGGGGAGGTCTCAAATAGCTAGTTGTAATCTTCTAACCTCCTTCTTTCTATCTTCCTCCTTTTGTTGTATTTTCTTTTTCTTATAATGGGTGAGTAGTTTTCTTACTTGTTAGGGTAGGATAAGGAAAGTTTGAGAGAAGTAAATCTCTCTCATTCTTTCCTTGCCCAACATCTTAATTCGGACTCCCGTTAATTGAACCACAATCCGCTCCCTACGGCATCCTATCCTACATGATAGCGGTGATTCCTTAGTGAGACCGGTTGTGGTTGAATTAACCGGAGGTTAAGGCTAAGAGCCAAGAACGGACGGACAAGCACCAAAAGGAAGAACTTAAGCGTTGGAAAGCCTAGCTTATACTCGCAAGTTCCTTCCTAGTCGTGCTAATCCCCGTTGTTGCCGATTACCGTAACACCGATATTAAGAGTGGCAACGAAAGAAGTGAGCGACTCCTAACTCAAACTAACCTAATCCTAACCCTAACAAGCTCTCTTTATATATCATTTTAGCACATAGTTAATCTCAAAACAAACCTGGACATTTGGACTTAACTCGTTAAAGCACATAGAAACCGTCTTGATTGCGGTAATTAACTAAGCACGCAAATACTCTACCAATCAAATGGCGTTGTTGCCGGGGAGACGGTAGTTTATTTCTTTGTGTAATTTCGGGTTGATTTGTGAATATAAATACAACCGAAAAACAAAACAAAAAAATATACATTGTAAAAAAAAACCATCTTGTTATTTTTGATTAGTTTTTGTGCAAGTGTGCACGAGAAAAGGAAGTTCAAGTTCAGTGCCAAAGACGTGGGAAGTTAGACCTATATCTCGCGGCTACACCGCGTTTGATCCAAACGGAACCAACAGTCTACTGTAAAATTCTGGAGCAAACCCAGTAAGCAAATCAAGATTCAGGAGCTCCAGACAAGAAGAGGACACCCAACCTTGCACAGACCAAAAAACGGAACCGCGGCCTAAGTGCTCTCCGGCCGCGGAACCACGGCTTGTTGGTGCCCTCATCAACCCAAATTCCCTGTAAGTCTCTCTCTCCTCTTCCCCGCTCCTCTGAACTCCACTGAACTGTGTTTTCTGCAGCATTCTTTGCGCAAACTCTCTTCCCCTTCCAATAAATTGTTCTTGTGCAGGATTCTTTGCGCCGCGCTTAAAAATTAAAAAAATTGATTGCAGTTGATTGTTACTGCTTTGCATATTTTAATCGGACTTTAAAGGGCTTGAAACCAATCCGGATTGGGTGGGGATTTCATCACCCTTCCCAGGACCCCAGAAATCACAAAAAGCATATGCATTGACATTGTTTAATTAAAAAATACTAGACTCAGCCCTAAAGACTTCGCGCTCAATAGGACAGAGGACTAGTTACAGGCATCGGCCGTTTATCCTATCCTGACTTTGCGGTGTCTAGGCAAGTATGTCCAAGGCAAGTGGTTACTTAATTAGGACCACTACTTACGTAGTGGGGAGCCTCCCACTTACCTGGTACTTACCTGGCCGCAATTGGCGGAGAAGAGGCGGTTTGAGGTCCTATTTCTAGCCCTTTGGAACAGTTAGGAACTGTCTAGCTGACCTAGGTGACCCTAGATCTAGGTGTGATTGCGCATATTTTGTCTGTGATTGTTTGAAGCCGTAAGTCCGTACATATTTCTGTAAAGCTCTTTCTAAAAAAAAACACAAAACAAAAACTTTTATAAAAACTTGCCCTTTTTCGCCAGAATCCATTTTTTCACCCACCTCCTATCGTATTTCTCCATTGACGTTCTCTTACCCTCACTTTCTCCACTTTGAATATACTAAACTCGTTTAGTGTATGTCGACTCGGGACACTAGCGCCCGCCTAGTCCGCGTTACGTTAGTCGCTACCGACTACGCGATTGACTCAAACGTCGAAACTCCGTCCATGCCTCTTTCACCCATACCTTTTCCGGCCAACTCCGACGTTGACCGGAATTCTGTTCATACATCCTCACCTTCACCATCACCAACATCTTCTTCTGCGATGTCAGGATTTAATCGAAACATCTCTTTGACTCCCCCGGGATTGATTCCACCTCCTATGGATGCGAATAACCCACCATCACCGCCTGTTGTAGCGCCACGGCGAATCGCGCTCCAGGATCATTTCTTTCCCACCCGTTCTGCACTTTCCACCTGTCTTTCCCTTCCACCGGCCAATGGGGATAATTTTGAAATTAAGCCCCACTTCATTAACATGCTTCCGAAATTTCATGGGCTTGAATCTGAAGATGCCTATATCTTCATCAACAAGTTTCAAAATGTTTGTGCCATGATGAAAACGACCCAGCTGTCGGACGATGTGATACGGCTACGGGTCATTCCGTTCATTTATGCGATCTTGCTGAAAAGTGGCTGTATAGCACTGCATCCTGTAGGGTGTTTTTCGTCACCCCATTGAGATGGGAATACGCGCACGCTTGTCAGGCGTACTACAGATTCCCCCTGCCTACGGTAGGCCGGGGTTTAATGATTGTGGGGATCCGAATCTCCGGCAGCCGCGGACTAAGCTGCCGTTAATTACCCCTCGCCTTTGGAGCGAGGGAACCTCCGATTGACGGGTTAAACTGGTCATGCGAACTCAATGTGCAGTGTACGTGTGTTGTGTTTTGAAAGAGGGATTTTGGATATATCGGGAGCCACGCAGAGTTTTTACGAGGGTCCCGCTACCCAGATAGCGGGCTGGGGGTCAAGGGGGCTAGCAGCCCCCTTGCGGGGTGTGGGGCAGCGCCCCGTTAGAAATTTTTTTCTAACAGGGACAATGTCGTGGAGTATGTGTGTGTGTAAATATGTATAGATATACATGTATATATATAAAAAGGGGAAAAGACATCCAAAGGATGCGTGGGGCAGCACCTTGGGCGCTGTGCGCCTAGGTGCTGTGCGCTCAGGTGCTAGAGTGCCACGTGTCGTCACATAGGCGCTCTGTGCTTGAGTGCTGGGCGCTTGAGCGCAAGCGCGCCACGTGTCGGCATGGGGGCGATTTGCGCTTGAGCGCAAGCGCGCCACGTGTCAACACGGGGGCGACTTGCGCTCGAGCGCTTGCGCTGGAGCGCAAGCGCGCCACGTGTCGGCACCGGGGCGACTTGCGCTCGAGCGCAAGCGCGCCACGTGTCGGCACGCAGGCGCTCTGCGCTTGAGCGCCGTCGAGAAAAAGAGGCTTTTAGCCTAAAAAAGATTTCTCGAAAGAGAAATCAGAGAGGAGTTGGACTCCTGAGTGTGTTTTTGGGATTAATGGAAGGGGTTCTTCTTCTTCTTCCTCCTCTGTTAACTGGATCTTAAAGATCAAGAGATGTGAGATCTCAAAATCTCTTATTTTTGAGATTTGATGACAGATCCAAGTTCCCCTTTGTGGGTTTTGTGGTGGAAAACTGCTTTATTTTTGAAAAGGAAGAGTAAAACTCTTGATTTAATTCAAAAGAAAGAAGAAGGTTTGAGACCTTCAGAAAGGGGAAAGAGATACAAACCCTAGGTTTTTTTTGAGAATGAAAAGTGTATGCTTTATTCATCATCATGTTGCCTTATATAGGCTTACATATTTACATATAGCCCCTTGGGCTTTACAAAAATGGCATTTTAGCCATCCCATGGCTCATGTGCCATTTCATTTTTGCACTTAAGCCATGGGCTTACAAAATATTGGCTTTATGCCCATTTTGTTTACATTCATGCATAAACAATTACATAAAAATTATTTATTACATGATTTTGTTGTTGGCATGGGGAGGCTGGCTGCGGGCTCGACTTGGGCATGGGCCCGCTTGACCTGGGCTTGGGCCCACCTGGCTTGGGGTTGACTTTGATTTTGACTTGGTCAACCGGGTGTAAATTTTTACCCCAACAAATTGCCCCCCATCAATAAATGTACACAGCATATGTGGGTCGTGTGCATGAAATTGATGGATCTTCTTTTGCGTGGAGGAGACTTACTTTGGTTCCCACTTTTTGGGATGCACTGCCTTTTTTACGTCATGGACGGTCGGCGCTTGACGCGTCTCCAAGATAGAGTGTCCGTGGTTGACGTTTCCCTATCCCGGGGTGATTTCGTTGACGTGCCCCCAGTGTGGAGTGTCGCTGGTCGACGTTTCCCCGAGGCGGGGAATCGGCTGGTTGACGTGTCCCCGAGACGGAGTGTCTGCTTGACGTTTCCCCGAGACGGAGTGTCTGCTTGACGTTTCCCCGAGACGGAGTGTCGCTGGTCGACGTTTCCCCGACGCGGAGTGTCTGCTGGTTGACGTATCCCCGAGATGGAGTGTCGCTTGTTGACGTTTTCCCGGCACGGAGTGTCGCTGATTGACTTTTCCCCGACGCGGGGTGTCGCTGATCGACTTTTCCCCGGCGCGGCGCGGCGTGTCGCTGGTCGACTTTTCCCCGGCACAGAGTGTCGCTGATCGAGTTTTCCCCGGCACGGAGTGTCGCTAATCGACTTTTCCCTGGCGCGGAGTGTCGGTGGTCGACTTTTCCCCGGCGCGGAGTGTCGGGTTGACTTTTTCCCGGCAAGGAGTGTCGCTGATCGACTTTTCCCCAGCGCGGAGTGTCGCTGGTTGACTTTTCCCCGGCACGGAGTGTCGCTGATCGACTTTTCCCCGGCGCGGAGTGTCGCTGGTCGACTTTTCCCCGGCACGGAGTGTCGCTGGTCGACTTTTCCCCGGCGTAGAGTGTCGGGTTGACTTTTCCCCGGCACGGAGTGTCGCTGATCGACATTTCCCCGGCGCGGAGTGTCGTGTTGACTTTTCCCCGACACGGAGTGTCGCTGATCGACTTTTCCCCGGCGCAGAGTGTCGGGTTGACTTTTCCCAGGCACGGAGTGTCGCTGATCGAATTTTCCCCGGCGCGGAGTGTTGCGGGTTGACTTTTCCCAGGCACGGAGTGTCGCTGATCGACTTTTCCCCGGCGCGGAGTGTCGGTGGTTGACTTTTCCCCGGCACGGAGTGTCGCTGATCGACTTTTCCCCGGCGCGGAGTGTCGGGTTGACTTTTCCCCGGCACGGAGTGTCGTTGATCGACTTTTCCCCGGCGGAGTGTCGGGTTGACTTTTCCCAGGCACGGAGTGTCGCTGATCGAATTTTCCCCGGCGCGGAGTGTTGCGGGTTGACTTTTCCCAGGCACGGAGTGTCGCTGATCGACTTTTCCCCGGCTGGAGTATCGGGTTGACTTTTCCCCGGCACGGAGTGTCGCTGATCGACTTTTCCCCGGCGCGGAGTGTCGCGGGTTGGAATTGGTTGGTTTGATTTGTTTGATTTGAGTCGACATCAGCATCGCTACACTGGAATATGGTACCAGGAGCGAATCATCATTTGTCATGAGAGAATTTTGGGATTAGTATTTTTGTCGGCATCTGCATTGCTGCACTGGAATAATACCAGGAGCAACTCATCATTTGCCCCGAGAGGATTTGGATTTGGTTTGTTTGGCATCTGCATTGCTGCACCGGAATAATGCCAGGAGCAACTCATCATGTGCCCCGAGAGGATTTGGATTTGGTTTTTTTTGTTTGGCATCTGCATTGCTGCACTGGAATGATGCCAGGAGCAACTCATCATGTGCCCCGAAAGGATTTGGATTTGGTTTTTTTTTGTTTGGCATCTGCATTGCTGCACTGGAATGATGCCAGGAGCAACTCATCATGTGCCCCGAAAGGATTTGGATTTGGTTTTTTTTTGTTTGGCATCTGCATTGCTGCACTGGAATGATGCCAAGAGCAACTTATCATGTGCCCCGAGAGGATTTGGATTTGGTTTGTTTGGCATCTGCATTGCTGCACTAGAATAATGCCAGGAGCAACTCATCATGTGCCCCGAGAGGATTTGGATTTGGTTTGTTTGGCATCTGCATTGCTGCACTGGAATAATGCCAGGAGGAACTCATCATGTGCCCCGAGAGGGTTTGGGAATTGGTGGCTTAGGAGACTGGTTTAGACCCTGTAACCTAAGGCTTTTCCATTTTGTGAGCCGTAAGGGTCTCACAAATCATTTTTTCCCTACGGGTCATAAGGATCCCGTAGGTGTATTTTCTCCTTAGGAGTCGTGGGGACTCCTAAGTGTGTTGCTTTTTTGTGAGTCGTAGGGATCTCATGCGGGAATTTTCTCCTCACAAAGTCGAGATGACTTTGCGAGTGCATTTCATTTTTTTTTACGAGTTTGCGCCCTTTCGGGTTTTCACAAACTCGCCGGCAGTCCTGCTGTTTTTACTCACGGATCCCTTTCGGGTTTACATCCGTGCCCATTTTGCTTGTGGACACACCGTTCTCTTCTTTTTTTTTTGGAGAGATCGGGATTGTTTTACGCCCGTGGATTGTATACGGTTTTGCAGGATGTATGATCCAGACCGTAGGGCCAAAAAAATTTCAAGACTTTGTTGGCGTCTGCATCGCTGCATTAGAATGTGGTACGAGGAGCGACTCATCAATCTCCGTTGGGGTATGGGATTTGGAATTTGGTTGGCGTCTGCATCGCTATACTGGAATATGGTACCAGGAGCGACTCATCATTCGCCATTGGGGTGTGGGATTTGGAATTAGGTTGGCGTCTGCATCGTTGCACTGGAATATGGTACCAGGAGCGACTCATCATTCGCCACTTTAGGGTTGGGGAGCGATGGCTTAGGAGACGGATTTAGATTCCTGTGACCTAAGACTTTTCAATTTTATGGGCCGTGAGTGTCCCATAAAAGCATTTTCTCCCTACGAGTCATAAGGATTCTGCAGGTGTATTTTCTCTTTAGGAGTCGTGGGGACTCCTAAGTGTGTTTTTCCTTCGTGAGTCGTAAGGATCCCACAAAGGTTTGTTCTCCTCATGTATCGTGAGGACACATGAGTGGATTTCCCTCGTTCCTAGTTTAATGACTTAGAGGTCGACTGTTTCAAGGTTAACGACTTAGCGGTCATCTGTTTCCAGTTTAACGACTTGGTGGTCATATGTTTCCAGTTTAACGACTTGGTGGTCATCTGTTTCCAGTTTAAAGACTTAGGGGTCTACTGTTTCCAGTTTAACGACTTAGAGGTCATCTGTTTCCAGTTTAACGACTTCGAGGTCATCTGTTTCCAGTTTAACGACATAGAGGTCATCTGTTTCCAGTTTAACGACATAGAAGTCATCTGTTTCCAGTTTAACGACTTGGTGGTCATCTGTTTCCAGTTTAGAGACTTAGAGGTCTATTGTTTCCAGTTTCACGACTTAGAGGTCATCTGTTTCCAGTTTAGAGACTTAGAGGTCATCTGTTTCTAGTTTAACGACTTGGAGATCATCTGTTTCCAGTTTAAAGACTTAGGGGTCTATTGATGGCGAACTTGGAATTTTGGGGTAGGGGCTGGCATCAGTGTTGTTAACACTGAAGCAGAGGTGCCAGGAGCAATTCATCATTTGCCTACTCTTGTTGGCGGAGCGATGGCTTAGGAGACGGGTTTAGGTCCCTATCGCCTAAGGCTTTTCAATTTTATAGGCCGTGAGGGTCCCATTAAAGCATTTTCTCCCTGCGAGTCGTGAGGATCCCGCAGGTGTATTTTCTCCTTAGGAGTCGTGAGGACTCCTGAGTGTGTTTTTCCTTTGTGAGTCGTAAGGATCCCACAAAGGTTTGTTGTCCTCATGTATCGTGAGGACACATGAGTGGGTCTTCTCAATGGAGCATAACTCCAAAGGCGGAGACCAGCCGCGTAACTGGTGATTACGGTGGGGCATGGGTATGATGAGAATTATTTGAGCCCGTGGATTGTATACGGCAGTCAATTTGGGGACTGGCCGTAGGGCCGGAAGAATTTTGAAAAAATGGATTTTTCTTGGCGTCTGCATCGCTGCACTGGAATATGGTACCAGGAGCAACTCATCATTCGCCAGTTTTTTTTTTTTACCGCGATTGCTCTATCATTTCAGTTTTTCTTATCGCGAAGGTCGCGATTGCCCTATCATTTCGGCTATTTATTCGCGGTTGCCCCATCCTTTCGGCTTTATTTTCATGTTTATATTTACTCGCTGATTTTTTTTGCGAGTTGCCCTATCATTTCGGCTTTTCTTTATTTTTCTTTTATTTACACATTTTTTTTATTTACATACATATATATTTTTTTACATTCCCAGTTTAACGACTTAGAGGTCGACGGTTCCCAGTTTAACGACGTGGTGGTCATCAGGTGTTCCCAGTTTAACGACGTGGTGGTCCTCTTTGCTTATCCCAGCTCCTTGAACTTTGATCTTGGCGGAGCTGTGTTGATGACCTAGCTCTGTGGCTTGCCGATACATCCGAGGATTATGAGGTTTTTCCAAGCTTATATTGGTCTTCTGCCCAATCTTTGAAAATATAGCAGTCTTCGATGGTATGACCCACCACTCTATGATATGGGCAGTATATGGGATTGCCGGTCATGTTCATTTCCTGTGGCCTCTTTGGAACGGGCAGTTGCAGACCGTTGTTCAAGGCGTCCATGAATATTTTGCGGACTTCATCCCTCCTGAAGGAGTATACCTTCTTCTTTTTTTCCATTGGAGTAGGTGCCTTTACTGATGCTGGTCCTCGAGGCCGATCGGTCTTTGGTTCGCCCTTTTCAGATAATGGCACATGTCTGGGAGGATTAGGTTCCCGAAAGGCTTCGGTCTCCATTTGCATGAAATCGGCGGTCGAAGCTTGACTGTTTGCTAACGCGCCTTTAGACAGTTCTATCTCTCCCGTCCTGTATTGCTTTTCGACCCAATCTTTGAAGACGAAGCAGTCCTCAATGGCATGACCTATCACCCTGTGATAGGGGCAATATTTTGGGTTGTCGGTCATATTCTCTTCTTGCGGTCTCTTTGATTCTGGCAGTTGTAGACCGTTTCTTAGGGCGTCCCTGAATATCTTATGGACCTTTTCCCTCTTGAAGGAATAGACCTTTTCCAGCTTCTCTTTCAGAGGCGATTCCCCCCCGGCGTATGCATCGGAGGGACTGGAGGCTGATTGCGGCCGTTTTTCGCGAAGCCGCTCCGCTTTTAGGTTGAAAGTGATATCAGTTGGCTGCCCCCGGGTATCAATCCCTGGCTCATAAGCCAAAATTTGATTCTGCTGTAATTGCAATCCGGCGACTTGGGTCGCGAGATCTGCCACGACGTTTGCCAGCTCGTCGAATTTGGAATAGACCTCGGCCATCTTCTCATCCCAGTCCTGAAATTGCCTTTGAAGCCATTGGAATAATGCTTGTTCTGTAGTTCCGGCTATGACAACCGAGTAATCTTTATTGCCTGAGCTCAATTCCGTAGGAACCATGGGCTCCTCTGGCTTATCGGCCTGAGTGGGCTTTTCATCATTTAGATCGAGCCGATGCTGGGTAGCGTCAACCATATCATCACCATGGCTGTGAAGAAGAGGAGGGTCCGTTTCTTCATGTCCGGCCATGTAGACAGTGTGGATAACACATTCAGCCATTCTTTCACCACCGGCAGCTAGTTTCGCGGAGCGGTCCGGGCTTTGGAAATTCATAAATTTTAACATGGCCAGAGCCCTAGCCCTTTTGTTGGCTCTATATCTGAGCCGCTTCTGCCTCAGCTTCTCTTCCTTAAGCGCTTGGTAGGCTTCTGCTCTTCGGGGAGCCGCCATAGGCTGAGTGATGGGGAGGCTTGAGAAGACACCCAATCGAGCAGTTGTCGAAGGCGCCGCTGGAGCTTGCTCGAAACGCATTGCAGCTTTGTTGGTGTCGATGGCCTTGCCCCCAGCTGGGGCCATGGAGAGTCGTTCGGGAAAGGACTTGCGCTTGGGCTGAGGTGCCCTCGCGACCACCACATTTGGCCTTTTGCCTTTCGAGACCGGTTTGTCTGCCACCGGGGCTTGAGGAGCTGGGATGGCGCCAAGAGGCATGAACATAATAGAGCCGAAAGGTAGCAGCGACTCCTCCCATTGTCGCCCAAGACTGGCTGGAAGGACCGTCCTAGAGTCTATCCTCATCGTGTAGGAGACGGGAGCTGAGTTCATCATCGAAGACATCGTCGGAAGGCGATTGCTTGAAAATCTGCACGAAAAAGCATTATTTTAGTATAAATATAGACATGTAAATTGATTGAGTTCGCATGAACGTTTAACCCGAGATATGGGAGGAGAGATTGGTGCCACCGGGCGTGCCAGAATCTGTAGGGTGTTTTTCGTCACCCCATTGAGATGGGAATACGTGCACGCTTGTCAAGTGTACTACAGATTCCCCCTGCCTACGGTAGGACGGGGTTTAATGATTGTGGGGATCCGAATCTCCGGCAGTCGCGGACTAAGCTGCCGTTAATTACCCCTCGCCTTTGGAGCGAGGGAACCTCCGATTGACGGGTTAAACTGGTCATGCGAACTCAATGTGCAGTGTGCGTGTGTTGTGTTTTGAAAGAGGGGTTTTGGATATATCGGGAGCCACGCAGAGTTTTTTTCTAACAGGGACAGTGACGTGGAGTATGTGTGTATTTAAATATGTATACATATGTATAGATATACATGTATATATATAAAAAGGGGAAAAGACATCCAAAGGATGCGTGGGGCAGCACCTTGGGCGCTGTGCGCCTAGGTGCTGTGCGCTCAGGCGCTAGAGTGCCACGTGTCGGCACGTAGGCGCTGGGCGCTTGAGCGCAAGTACGCCACGTGTCGGCACGGTAGCGATTTGCGCTTGAGCGCAAGCGCGCCACGTGTCAACACGGGGGCGACTTGCGCTCGAGCGCTTGCGCTGGAGCGCAAGCGCGTCACGTGTCGGCACCGGGGTAACTTGCGCTCGAGCGCTTGCGCTGGAGCGCAAGCGCGCCACATGTCGGCACGGGGGCGACTTGCGCTCGAGCGCTTGCACTTGAGTGCAAGCGTGCCATGTGTCGGCACCGGGGCGACTTGCGCTTGAGTGCAAGCGCGCCACGTGTCGGCACGCGGGCGCTCTGCGCTTGAGCGCCGGCGAGAAAAAAAGGCTTTTAGCCTAAAAAAGATTTCTCGAAAGAGAAATCAGAAAGGAGTTGGACTCCTGAGGGTGTTTTTGGGGTTAATGGAAGGGGTTCTTCTTCTTCCTCCTCTGTTAACTGGATATTGAAGATCAAGAGATGTGAGATCTCAAAATCTCTCCTTTTTGAGATCTGATGACAGATCCAAGTTCCCCTTTGTGGGTTTTGTGGTGGAAAACTGCTTTGTTTTTGAAAAGGAAAAGTAAAACTGTTGATTTAATTCAAAAGAAAGAAGAAGGTTTGAGACCTTCAGAAAGGGGAAAGAGATACAAACCCTAGGTTTTTTGTGAGAATGAAAAGTGTATGCTTTATTCATCATCATGTTGCCTTATATAGGCTTACATATTTACATATAGCCCCTTAGGCTTTACAAAAATGGCATTTTAGCCATCCCATGGCTCATGTGCCATTTCATTTTTGCACATAAGCCATGGGCTTACAAAATATTGGCTTTATGCCCATTTTGTTTACATTCATGCATAAACAATTACATAAAAATTATTTATTACATGATTTTGTTGTTGGCATGGGGAGGCTGGCTGCGGGCTCGACTTGGGCATGGGCCCGCTTGACCTGGGCTTGGGCCCACCTGGCTTGGAGTTGACTTTGATTTTGACTTGGTCATCCGGGGTGTAAATTTTTACCCCAACAAATTGCCCCCCATCAATAAATGTACCCCAATAAATTTTTACTCCATAACCAGTTGGGATGAGTTTGTGTATGCGTTTCTTAAGAAATTCTATCCGAATCATAAAACCGCGAGCATCCGTAACGAAATCAACCAATTCTCCCAGCTTCCTACCGAACCCTTCTGGAAGTGCTTTGACCGGTATAAAGACCTTCTTGTTCAGTGCCCTCACCATGGTATTGAGAAATGGCAACTTTGCCAAACCTTATACGAGGGCCTGAACCCAGCAACCAAGCAGTTGTTGGAAACCATTTGTCAGGGCCACCTCCTATCGAAATCTGACGAGGAAGCGTGGCAATTCTTCGACGACCTTGCGGAACAAACGCTTCAATGGGAGAGCACCAGACCAACTTCTTCTTCTTCCTCCACTTCTACTGGTCAGTCTAGGGTAGGCATTGACCAACTTGATGTCTCTATTGCGATGAAAGCTGAAATGGCTGCAATAACGAGAAAACTTGAAGCAATATAGAGCAAATTTTCATCTCCTGCTCCTGCCCCTGTTCTTCCCCTTCGTACCATTTGTGCTTGTTGTTCCGATCCTTCTCACTTAACCGAAGAGTGTCCTTACAATCCACCATCTCAAGTACAGGATCAGGTTAATGCTGCATTGCAGCAAAGACTGAGAAATGATCCATACTCTTCCACCTACAATCCCGGTTAGAGGAACCACCCCAATTTCGCCTGGAATCAGAACCAGCATCAATTCCAAGGCAACAATTTCCAAAGGCCCCCTCCGCCGCAACAACAAGCTCAACAACAAACTCAACATCAATTTCAGCAGCCCTTCCAACCCCAACCTTTTCAAAATCAGACGAACAACTTTGCACCCAACAATTCTTTTCCGCAAAACAACTTTATTCCGTCAAACAACGATAAGGTTTCCTCGCTAGAACGAACTCTGGAGGCGTTCATTAAACAATCGACACAATCCACCGCAAACATCCAGTCGTCTATTCAGTCTTTAGTGCACCACACTACTGCACACGGGCAAAGCATCAAGACCATCGAAGCCTAGATTGCACAGCTGAATGCGGCGTTAAGCGAGCGAGAAAAAGGGAAGCTTCCATCTCAACCACTCCCAAATCCCGGTCACCCACATAATGTACATGTTGCTCTTGAACAACAGAACCATAATGTGAGTGCCGTGACTACTTTGAGATCTGGAAGGATGCTGCAAAACAATATTGGCACACGGATCGACGATGACACCCCGGCCACTTCTTCTTCTTCTTCTTCTTCGTCTTCTGAGCCTAATTTCCATTCTTCAAAAGGCTCTTCTTCTGCTCTAAACGGACCCATTTCTCAGTCCACGAAAACACCAGCTCCGGGATCCGTTCCAACTCCACAATCTCCTCCACAAGCATTGGATTCAACCAATTTTAAAAACGTTCCATTTCCAAACCGGTTGAAGTCCAATAAACAAAATCCACAAATGGAGAAGATTCTGGAGTTGTTTAAGCAGGTTAACATCAAAATTCCCCTTTTAGATGCTGTCCAACAAGTCCCGTCCTTCGCGAAAATCTTAAAGGACTTGTGCACGAAAAAGAGGAAATCTCAGGTACCCAAGAAAGTTTTCTTGGCTAGTGCTGTGAGGGATGCTCTTACCCAATCTTTACCTCAAAAACGGAAGGACCCTGGCTGTCCTACGATTTCTATTACCATTGGGGATAAGAACATCAACCGTGCACTTTTAGATCTAGGTGCCAGTGTTAACCTGCTTCCATACTCAGTATATAAGGAACTAGGTGTAGGAGAGCTAAAACCCACACACTGCACTCTCCAAATGACCGACCGATCAATCACCCATCCTAGGGGTGAGCTAGAGGATGTGTTAATCAAGGTTGGGGACTTCATATTCCCCGTTGACTTCATTGTATTAGACACACGGCCTGTAGCTAACCCCCGGAATCAAATTCCGGTGATACTCGGTCGCCCATTCCTTGCAACCTCAAATGCTGTGATCAATTGTCGAAATAGTTCGATGAACCTATCTTTTGGAAATATGACAATTGAACTCAACATTTTTAGGTTGGGGAATCAGCCCTCCGAACCTAATGCTCATATACTAGATGTTAGCTCAATCCAGGAGATCACCCCGGAAGAGTGTGAATTCGAGGAGTTTTTGTTCGATCACGACAACCTTAACGCCCCTAGTGCGTTCCTCTTCGAATCTGCTGCTGTTTCTGCGCCCGACAATGACTACGAGTGTTTCACTTTCTCGAACGATCTTAGCCACTCACCACCCGAGTTTGAATCCTTCGAATTTCCGGATGAGTTACCTAAACCATCCAACTCGGTCGCTTACACTCGTTTTGAACCTTTGCTGGAATCCTTTGAGTTCGAGACCTTTTCACCAATCTTGCCTTCAATCGTTTCACCTCCAATGCTCGAACTCAAGCCTTTTCCTTCTCACCTTAAGTACGCTTACTTAAGTGAGAACGAGACCCTCCCTTTTATCATCTCGGCTTCTCTAGCTCCAGAGCAAGAGAAAGCCTTTCTTACGGTCTTGCACAGCAATAGGCAAGCTTTTGGATGGTCAATGGCAGACATCAAGGGGATTAGTCCCCTGATCGTTGAACATCACATTAATCTGATGGATGATGCCAAACCAGCCAGGGATCCACAAAGATGACTCAACCCAGTCATGAAGAAGGCTGTAAAAAAAGAGATCGTAAAATGTCTGGATAGTGGTATCATTTACCCTATCTCTGATAGCCAGTGGGTTAGCCCCATTCACGTTGTCCCCAAGAAATCAGGCATAACGGTCATAACCAACGAGGCGAACGAGTTAATCCCTACTCGTACCCAGACTTGGTGGCGAATATGCATCGATTACAGAAAACTCAATGCCGCAACGCGGAAGGACCACTTTCCGCTACATTTCATTGACCAGATGCTTGAACGATTGGCCGGACACAAGTACTACTACTTTCTTGATGGCTACTCCGGCTATAATCAGATTCCCATCGCCGAAAAAGACCAGGACAAGACCACATTCACTTTTCTTTTCGGCATGTTTGCATATCGTCGCATGCCCTTTGGGTTATGCAATGCGCCCGCTACCTTCCAGCGGTGTATGATGGGAATCTTCTCAGACATGGAGGAAAAATTCTTGGAGATCTTCATGGACGATTTCTCCATCTTCGGTGATTCCTTTAATGAGTGTTTGCTGCATCTCGACGCTGTCCTTACCCGATGTAAGGACAAGAACCTCACTTTGAATTGGGAGAAGTGCCACTTCATGGTGCGCGAAGGTATTGTCTTAGGACATATCATTTCGCAAAATGGCATAGAGGTTGACAAAGCGAAGATTGAGGTCATTTCCAATCTCCCTCCTCCCAGATGCGTCAGAGACATCCGAGCCTTCCTTGGCCATGCCGGTTTCTATAGACGGTTCATCAAGGACTTTAGCAAGATTGCTAGGCCCTTAACTCTTTTGCTGGCCAAGGACAAGCCATTCAACTTCAAATCGAGCTGTGTGACTGCGTTCGAGTCATTAAAAAGCTCACTCACTTCTGCTCCCGTTCTTTCTTCTCCTGACTGGACACACCCATTTGAGATTATGTACGATGCATCCGACTTTGCCATTGGTGCTATCCTTGGACAACACATCAACAAGATGCCCCACGTAATCTATTATGCTAGCTGAACCCTGAACGATGCCCAACTTAATTATACAACAACTGAGAAGGAATTCTTGGCTGTTGTATTTGCTTTAGAAAAGTTCAGGCCCTACCTCATCGGCTCTCCAATCATTGTCTATACAGACCATTCTGCTCTGCGCCATCTTTTTGCGAAGAAAGATGCAAAATCTCGGCTAATACGTTGGATTCTCTTGCTTCAAGAGCTTGACCATGTCATCAAGGATAAAAGAGGATGTGAGAACGTAGTCGCCGACCATCTCTCACGACTTTCTTCTTCGCCGCCACTTCAAATTCCGATCAACGACGTTTTTCCGGATGAACAGCTCTTGAAAGTATCTTGCGAACCTTGGTTCGCAGATATTGTGAACTATTTGGCCACAGGATTACTACCGACTGAATGGTCGAGTCAGGACAGACTTCGATTCTTATCCCAAGTAAAACACTTTTACTGGGACGAACCCTATCTGTTCATGTACTGTCCCGACCAGATTATTCGTCGGTGTGTCCCTGACGATGAATTCAAGAGTGTGCTGTCATTTTGCCACGATCAAGCATGTGGCGGGCATTTTGGCCCCAGAAAGACAGCTGAGAAGATCTTGCAGTATGGTTTCTACTGGCCACAACTCTTCAAAGACGCTCATGACTACTGCAAGACTTGCTCCCGGTGCCAACACTTGGGCCGGATATCCAGGAGAAACGAGATGCCGCTCCAACCAATCTTGGTTGTGGAGATTTTCGACGTTTGGGGGATAGATTTCATGGGGCCGTTTCCCAGCTCTTTTGGGAACTTGTACATCCTTCTCGCTGTTGATTACGTCTCTAAGTGGGTCGAGGCTGTGCCCAGCCGGACTAACGACAACAAGGTTGTCGTTAGGTTTCTTAAAGAAAACATTTTCTCCCGGTTTGGGCACCCCCGAGCGATCATTAGCGACAATGGAATTCATTTCTGCAATAAGACTTTCGAGGTCTTGATGCGGAAATATTCCATTAATCATAAGTTATCTACGCCCTACCACCCCCAAACCTGTGGGCAAGCCGATGTTTCAAATCGGCAAATCAAGCAGATACTGGAGAAGGCGGTTTCCAAGAACAGTAAAGATTGGTCGTTGAAACTCACTGATGCCCTTTGGGCATTTCGAACTGCTTATAAGACCGATCTTGGCATGTCTCCCTATCGGCTTGTGTACGGAAAGGCTTGCCACCTCCCTGTGGAAATAGAGCATCGCGCATTTTGGGCGATAAAGGAGTTGAATCTGTCTCTCGAAGATGCGGGCAGCCATCGGAAGCTGCAGTTGAACGAATTGAGCGAGCTTAGGGATGAGGCTTACGAAAACGCGGTTGTCGTTAAGAACCGAATGAAGGTGTTTCACGATAAACACCTTTTGCGCAAAACTTTCACACCTGGTCAACAGGTGCTGCTTTATGACACCCGGCTACATTTCCATCCAGGTAAGCTCAGATCTCGCTGGAAAGGGCCATACTTTGTGCGGAATGTGTATCCGCATGGCGCTGTGGATTTGGAGAATCCAACGGACGGTTCATTTTTCAAAGTAAACGGACACCGACTAAAACCGTACCTTAGCGCCGAACCAACAGAGGAGCTCCTGGTCTTACAGGAGCCGGTTTACCCTGCATAATCTTCCTCTGCCTACCACCAAACTTCGGTTATCCAGCCAAGAACAGTGGACACTGTTACAAATAAGTTTGGGGGTATGTATATACCATTTTGTATATATTTGTGTATATTCTTTTCCATTTTTACTATTTTTCTTTTCTTTAAAAACAAAACAAAGAAGAAAAAATTGTGTATATCTCACCGACAATTTTTGACCCTTCAATGATCTCTTCATGCAATGGCAGTGAGGACACTGTCCAGTTTAAGTTTGGGGGTACGCTCGGTACGCATTTCTAACCTTCGCATTCATATGTATATTTTGCATCTGCATACTAAAATCCATAAAATTTTCTAAAAACATAAAAACTTTTCTGTCAAGTTAGCTAGTGGGAGAACTCAGATTCAACATTTCGACGGTTTTGTTTGATAAGATAAGAATAACTAAATCTTATTTTTAGATTTTGAAAACCTGAAAGATAACTCTCCTTTGAAGTTAACTGTAGCTGATATACGTCTTTACATCACACTACACGTGTCGTGAGTTTTGGAAATTAGATGACAAGTTTATTATGTCTAAAAACTTTTAAATGGATAAATGATTTTCTGAGGATCAAATAGGTTTGTTCTGAAATAAGTAATATCAAGAATAGTTTATGAAGTGAAGAGAATATGAAGGAATGTTATTGATGCCTTAATTGGAACTAATTCTGAAAAATAACCCATCTGAAACTTGATTGGAATGATTACATACCTAACCCACTAAACACGTCTTTTGTCCAAAAAATAACTGAACTGCCGGTTATATCTCCGTTCGCATTGAATCATCATAATTTTCACGCTGAATTGTCTTTTGTTTTTGTTAGTGTATATGCCCTAGAGGCCATTACTGTATCATACTAGCTTGTATATTACTTGATGGAAGCTTGGGATATTCACAGTTGTATAGACAATCTTGCTCGAAATGGTAGTATGCTACTTGGTTTGTCTCTACTTCAATATGTGCATGTGTTTCTTTTAGCATATCTCTTATATACATATTGGTAGAGCCCTTAGGATCTTTGCTTGATTACCAGCGTTGTGATGGCGCTCACACTCGTGGGGGCTGGGTAATCCATAAGCACATCCTTATACAGGTCCCTAGTCGTTGGACTATCGAGACAGGGCATCGATACTCCGGAGTAGACTAGCATATGCGCTTCTCATCCCAGCGGGGGAGACGGTCTGTCCCACAGCCGTCAGTACGTCGTACTTGAGATAGTATGCGGGTGCTCGTTAGGTTACGAGTACACTGGACAGGACTCGTCGGGAACTGTTGGTTGGTATTATACCTATCGTCAGGTATCAGTTCCCAGGTGACATAAGTACAGCTTAGTCCGCCGACTTGACACTGTCACTTCGCCTCGAGTGTGTTCCCACTGTACTTAGATTACTACCCTACCACGGCTCAAAGGAGTCGTGCAAACATGTAGTAGTTGGGTGCAGTCCCGAAGCACTTGGAGGCAGTGACGGTTATACAGGATTCGTCTCTCCCGGTATTGGGGGTTGACATCGCGCTGTGTCTAGGAGAGCCATTACACAAGTAGTCCCTGGCCAGGGCAAGCGAGATATACTGGTAGGTTTCCAGTGTTATCTCAGGGTGTTCTGGGCTACACTCCGACACGACTTGTACCGCTATTAGGGGACTGACGTTCACCGCCCCCTTAGGCCCGCCATGCGATGTATCAGACGAACAGACCGGACTGTACGGAGATTGTCACATATAGGCTCAGTAGGAGTTCGGATGGGTTTACCACATCGTCCTTCTTATCGACATCTACCTGGGGACCGTTACGTACAGCTAGTGCCGCTTGCGGTCTGTGGTTAAACCCACTGCCAGCGTAGTGTCGAGTCTTTAGAGTCCCACACAGAGAGTTTCCCTGCACTGAGCGAAACGTGTAGAGGCCGTATGGTTTTACGGCAGGGCTACGATCACTTACGTGCACTTGTGTGCGTATGCTGTTCAGGCAGGCAATACTAGTGGGCTTTGGTTTAAGCCAGATCCTAGTATTGCACAGATGGATTTGATTTGTCTTCTGTGCATTTGCATTCTACGGAATGCGGATGCAGGTGTGTATGCACAGTTTTGAGGAGCGATGAAGGAGAAGGTGCCCCATTAGGGTTTTGGCAGTTGGTTCGGCCAAAACCATAATGTGGCACACTCATTAGGGTTTTGACAGTTCGTTTGGTCAAAACCGTTATGAGCCGGAGGCATTGTTTACTAATCCTTTTAGTGATAGATTAGTGATGGCTAATTGCATTGACCATTTGACCACTGAGATCTCTCTTGACCTTGTTGACCATGTTGACCATGTTGACCATTGACCTTCAAGAGAGATCCACACTCTTCTTTTATTTTCATTTTAATTTATGTGTTATGATAATGGTCAATTCAATGTGCCATCAACTTATATCATGATAGGATTAGTAATGATGATTATTGTGTATTATTGCAACCATGGTTCATTTCATTTGGGCTTAATTTTTTTCATTATTCTCTTCTCATTCTCTCTCATGAAGTTAGAAGAAAAGAAAAGCTCCATGGTTGCAAACTTTCTCCTTCTTCTTCCTCCTCTTGATCTCTTCTTTTGATCTCATGTGTTGAGAGAAAAAGAATCCACAAAGACAAATACATCCATACATCTCCTCTACACATTCTAAGGCATTTAGATTAGCAATCTCCTTGCCCTAGTTGCCTTGGCTTGAGGCGAAGCTTAGTGTACAACTCTCGGGTGGATCGTCTTCGACTCAAGAAGGCCGCGGAGATGCCCAAGGTCCGGATCGACGCTTGGAGCTTGGTTGGACGAGAGGGACAGCGGGATGAAGACCCGAAGGACCGGTTCCGTGAGGTATACTTTCTACAGCATAGTAGCTAAACCTCTAAGTGTTTACTAGTTTCTAGTTTAGCAAAGATCCGACTTTTAGTCCATGTTGCCTTGCGCCAAAATCATTGTTTTTCGCCGTTTCAGCCTCCCCGTAAGAACCGGGGTGAGCAACGTGGACTTACAGTGGTATTAGAGCCTAGCTAAACATAAACTAGTAAGTTAGCAAAGTGTTAAGAACATCGATCGGAAAAAGTCGCAAAACACATCCGCAAAACTACAACTTTCTGTTGATTTTTTTTCTGCTCTAAAAACAAAAAATCATACTTCAAAAATCGTCTCAGGGTTTTGTGAAAACACTGCAGAAAAACGATCCAGTGATTCGATCAAACGACCGCGGTTCCGCGGCAATGACATGCTCATTGCCGCGGTTCCGCCGCCGTTTTGACTCGGCACTGGATCGGGTTTGGTGCAGTGTTTTAGTTTGGATGTTTTGGGATTTTTAATACATGATTTTTCTACCCAGATTTTCCAGAAAGCAAATTGACTTTTGGGGTGGTTAAAAATCCGTATTTTGATCGATATTCCGTACTCTTGGGCTAATGTATATTTTCTGTGATGTGATATATGTGTTGAACGTCTACTAATCGCTATAAGTCGATTAGTGGGGGTTATACATATCTGTGATCTGTAATGTTGATGGTTTGTGTATATGAACTCGGTGGATTGTCGCGGATGAATAGCCGGGAATGGGTGTGAGATGAGAGTTTCTTTTTCTTTCATTCATTGTAAAATATGTAAATTGATGTAATATTATTTGTTTGGCCGCACAACCGGGTCGGGGTTGTAGCCGTCATTATATAATTTCTTTTTACTGTTTTTGCTCCTAGGATAGACCCAAGGTGGGGTGCACAAACTACCGGGTATCTCGAAGTGCCGAGTGGCCTACTCACGGTGTTGAGGGAGGTTGCTTCGCTTCGGGTACTTGGCGGGTAGTTTGCCGCACCCGTAGGGGTCTAGGGTAGGGTTTGGCAATTCATCGCGACCGTGTAATCCGTTTTTTGTTGCAGGCTCGAACGAATCGCGGATTCCTAGTATATCCAAAGTGTTCATCTATGATCTGTAATGTCTATCATTGCTATATATTTATATATGATAACTATTTAGGCGTTGCTTATGTTTTACAGCCGCGCTAGCCCAGCCCCCGCTCTGTCGTTAGTTAAGTAACCTAACGGGTGATGACGGGGCCCCGTGGCGAATGCGAATGGCATAAGCGTACGTCATATTTTGGTTGTTTTCTACAATGGTAGGTTTAAATGATGGGAAGCATTAAAAGAACTAATGCAAGAAAATAAACCAAGTAAAAGTCGTTGGAACACTTTGAAAACCACTCGGTTCTTTTCAAAAGCAAGCATTTTAAACGCGGAGCTTGAACCACTCCTTTTAAAAGCTATCTCGTTCCATCGACTATATCAAGTTCACTACGTTCACGGTTTCGCCAAAACCATCCGTAGCCCTCCGTCGTTTCATATGAATATTCAACAGTATTCAAGCTATGTTTGTTGGCCTTAGTCAAGGTACAGTGTTTGGTAGCTGGTGGGTATTCATATGTTGCATAGATAGAATGTGTTGGTTTGGGACAGTCGTATTGCTTTGTTGGCCATAGTCAAGGGTATATACGGGTGGGTTCAAATTAACCTGGATAACGACGGGTAGAACTTGACATGTGACTTATGATTTGTTGGCCTTAGTCAAGGTCATAAGAGCATGGGGCAAAAATCCACATCGGGAGTTTCAAAAGTACTGAAACTTGCTAGCGCTGCATACCATTTGGAGTGTGATGATTCTGGTAGGATTCCTTCGGTTTTATCACGCGATGATATTTGGATCCCGATCCTACTGTGAGTATATGCTACTCCTCGGGGACTTTCTCACTTAACGATCAATGTTATAAACCAAGTAGGTGTCTAGAAAGGTGTTAGCGGGGCTACGCCCACAGGGAAAAGAGGTTACTTAATTAAGGAACTTCGCGAAAGCGTTGGAAAACCTCCCTCGAAGTACCGACACAGGCCTGGATGAACGGTTAAGCAAGTATTGTACGGTGAGAAAGATCCCGACTAATTCTTCCTTTGTGGTTTGAGGAGGGATTCGAGAGACAGTGGGAGCCATCCTATTTAGATAAATTAAAAACCAATCTAAACTTGCAAGAGCATCATGCTAAGTGTTTTCTTCTCTCTCTCTTAATTGCAGCGACCCAGTGACCGCACCTAGGTTACATCTAGATAATAAAATGACTGAATCTGACTGTTATGACTGGCAAAGGTCTGTCCAGATGTCCATTGCCCAGGATAAGCTGGAACACCTCTTGACTGATCCAACCCCTGCCGTCTCAGGTCCAGTTTCCCCTGTCACGGATATTGATATCCGTAGGACATCGGAAGAAGACTGTGCGAAAGCCAAGTGCCTCGTGTCAGCCTCAGTTGATGGTATATACCAGAGGCAGCACGAGAAGATGGACTCAGCTTCTATCTTCCTCCATAACAAAGTTTTATATGGAGAGCAATCTCGTATCGCAAGATATGAGACCTCGAACGAATTTCTTCCAGCGAGGTTGGCTATCGGGTCATCTGTAGGGGGCAACGTCCCTACAGAGACCAGCTCTTTTGAGCTCTCGGACCTGAAGACCACGTTGAAGAACGGGTCAGATGCTGACTCAGTTCAACAGTCTCTACCTGCTACCCTAAAGGAAACTAGGGAAGTAGAAAGAAAGAGAAGGGCAGAAGTTTCAGGAACAGATGTAGTAAAAGAGGGATGTTCCTATTGTTATGGGAATGAACATGGGCAGAAGGATTGCAGGGCTTGTAAAGCCAGTAGCCAGAATTCGAAGCATGTTGTGGCTTCGGCTTCGGGTGTGTTTGTGATAGAGAACTGTATGTCAGTTAACCCTACTTCCTGGGTATTGGATACCGGATCAGGATCTCATATCTGTAATTCGTTACAGGCTTTGAGAAACCATAGGGTTATCAGGAAAGGTGATATGACTCTCAGGGTTGCTAACGGAATGAGCATGTATGCTGAATCCGTAGGGGAATATCATCTAGGACTGACAACTGGGCAGATATTGATTCTGCGTGACTGTTTTTATGTACCAGGTGCGACTTGTAACATCATATCTGTATCCTTACTTTCTAAGGAAGGATATGATTTTACTTTTGTAAGCGATGTAGTAAACATCCACCTAAATCAAGTACTGATTGGGTCAGGTACATTGAAATACGGTATCTACGTTTTGAATCAAGCTCAGGTCTTCAGTATCCAGAACACACTTAAAAGAAAGTCTCCGGAATTAATTCGGGCTTTCTTATGGCATTGTAGACTGGGTCACATTAATGAGACACGGTTGACAAAGTTACATAAAGAAGGATACTTGGATCCGTTCGAGTACCAGTCTTATGCCACTTGTGAATCTTGTCTCATGGGAAAGATGACAAAGACTCCGTTCACTGGACACGGAGAAAGAGCGAGCGAGCTCTTGGGACTCATACACAGTGATGTGTGTGGTCCAATGTCTACACATGCGCGAAGTGGTTATTCATACTTCATTACTTTCACAGATGATTTCTCTAGGTATGGGCATGTCTTCTTGATGAAGCACAAATCCGAGGCCTTTGAGAAATTTCAGGAATACAAGAATGAAGTTGAAAAACAAACATGCAAAAGTATCAATACACTGAGATCTGATCGAGGTGGCGAATACTTAAGTGCCGAGTTTCTAGGCTTCTTAAAAGAGAATGGAATTCTCTCTCAGTTTACTCCTCCATACACACCACAACACAACGGGGTATCGGAAAGGAGGAATCGAACCCTATTGGATATGGTTCGTTCCACGATGAGTAAGGCTGAGTTGCCGCGATCCTTCTGGAGTTATGCACTAGAAACAGCTGCATATCTTTTGAACCAAGTTCCTACTAAGTCAGTGCCTACCACACCATATCATATGTGGAGTGGGAAGAAACCCAGTCTTAAACACTTTAAGACATGGGATGTCCAGCTTTTGTAAAAAAGCAGCATGCGGACAAGCTCGAGGCACGTTCGGTACAGTGTAAGTTTGTGGGATACCCAAAGAACTCCAAGGGGTATCTTTTCTATTACGCAGAGGAACAAAAGGTTTTTGTTTCTCGTCATGCCCGCTTCTTGGAAACTGAGTTTTTGGAAAATCAGATAAGTGGGAGCGCAATAGAACTGGAAGAAATTCCAGAACCACAAGCTATTACTGAAAGCTTGGTAGAACCAGAGGGTTCGAAAGAACATGACATCCCAGCGCCACTCCGCAGAAGTAGTAGGCAGTCTCATCCGCCCGAGAGATACTACGGTTTTCTCATTGACGGGGATAGAGAGGACTGCACTATGGATTATGGTGAGCCTACTAGCTTCCAGCAAGCCATTCAGAGCGGTGACTCGGTAAAATGGCTGGATGCAATGCGGGCCGAGATGGAGTCTATGTACACCAACAAAGTTTGGACTTTGGACTTTGCTCCAGAAAGGGTAAAACCCGTAGGCTGCAAATGGATCTTCAGAAAGAAGATTGGTGTAGATGGGCAGGTTGAGACCTATAAAGCTAGACTTGTAGCAAAGGGTTTTCGTCAAAGACCTGGTTTGGACTATGACGAGACCTTTTCTTCAGTGGCTATGCTGAAATCCATTCGGATCCTTCTTGCCATTGCTGCATTCCATGATTATGAAATCTGGCAGATGGACATAAAGACGGCTTTCCTAAATGGAAATTTGGAAGAGTGCGTCTATATGGATCAGGCAGAGGGATTCAATCAGAGTGGGAGCAGCGGTAGAGTGTGCAAGTTGCTCAAGTCCATTTATGGACTTAAGCAGGCATCGCGGAGTTGGAACATCTGCTTTGATGATACTGTCAAAGAATTCGACTTTATCAAAAACCCAGATGAACCATGCATTTACAGTAAGATTGTAGGGAGAACTGTGGTACTCCTCGTCTTGTACGTGTATGACATTCTCCTAATAGGAAATGATATTCCTATGCTACAGTCAGTCAAAGGATTCTTGTCGTAGAGGTTCTCCATGAAGGACCTGGGCGATGCCAACTACATTCTGGGGATCTAGATCTATCGTGATAGATCTAAGAGGATGTTGGGACTTTCACAGTCAAGGTACATCGACACCATACTGAAAAGATTCAGTACGGAAGATTCCAAGCGCCGTAATTTACCGGCTTGTCTCGGGATCACCCTCTCCAAAGAGATGTCTCCCAAGACTGATTTGGAGAGGGATCGCATGTCTGTTATACCCTACGCTTCTGCGGTAGGCTCTATAATGTATGCGATGTTATGTACCAGACCAGATGTAGCATACGCATTGAGCGTTGTAAGCCGGTATCAGTCAAACCCAGGGGAGAAACACTGGATAGCGGTAAAGAACATTCTCAAGTACCTGAGAAGGACTAAGGAGATGTTCTTGGTGTATGGCGGAAAAGACCTCCAGCTCGAGGCCTTTGCTGACTCCAGCTTCCAGAGTGACAAGGATGACTCCAAGTCCATGTAGGGTTATGTCTTTACCCTCAATGGATGGGCGGTTTGCTGGAAGAGTTCCAAGCAGGAGACCGTTGCAGACACAACTATGGAAGCGGAGTACATAGCTGCTTGCGATGCCGCAAAGGAAGCTGTCTGGATGAAGAAGTTCCTCACGGAGCTTCAGGTGGTTCCTACCATTGTTGATCCAATACCGCTGTATTGCGACAACAACGGAGCTATAGCTTTAGCGAAGGAACCCAGGTCCCATCAGAAGTCCAGGAACATTTTGAGGCGGTACCACCTGATCAGGGAGATTGTATATCGCCGGGAGATCGAGGTGAAGAGAGTAAATACGGAGAACAATACTGCAGATCCACTCATGAAGGCCCTACCCCAGACTCAGTTCGAGCGGCTGATCAAGATGATAGGTCTTCGATACGCCAGTACATGGCCTTAGTGCAAGTGGGAGATTATTAGTGTATATGCCCTAGAGGCCATTACTGTATCATACTAGCTTGTATATTACTTGATGGAAGCTTGGGATATTCACAGTTGTATAGATAATCTTGCTCGAAATGGTAGTATGCTACTTGGTTTGTCTCTACTTCAATATGTGCATGTGTTTCTTTTAGAATATCGCTTATATACATATTGGTAGAGCCCTTAGGATCTTTGCTTGATTACCAGCGTTGTGATGGCGCTCACACTCGTGGGGGCTGGGTAATCCATAAGCACATCCTTATACAGGTCCCGAGTCGTTGGACTATCGAGACAGGGCATCGATACTCCGGAGTAGACTAGCGTATGCGCTTCTCATCCCAGCGGGGGAGACGGTCTGTCCCACAGCCGTCAGTACGTCGTACTTGAGATAGTATGCGGGTGCTCGTTAGGTTACGAGTACATTGGACAGGACTCGTCGGGAACTGTTGGTTGGTATTATACCTATCGTCAGTTATCAGTTCCCAGGTGACATGAGTACAGCTTAGTCTGCCGACTTGACACTGTCACTTCGCCTCGAGTGTGTTCCTACTGTACTTAGATTACTACCCTACCACGGCTCAAAGGAGTCGTGCAAACAGGTAGTAGTTGGGTGCAGTCCCGAAGCACTTGGAGGCAGTGACAGTTAGACAGGATTCGTCTCTCCCGGTATTGGGGGTTGACATCGCGCTGTGTCTAGAAGAGCCATTACACAAGTAGTTCCTGGCCAGGGCAAGCGAGATATACTAGTAGGTTTCCAGTGTTATCTCAGGGTGTTCTGGGCTACACTCCGACACGACTTGTACCGCTATTAGGGGACTGACGTTCACCGCCCCCCTAGGCCCGCCATGCGATGTATCAGACGAACAGACCGGACTGTACGGAGATTGTCACATACAGGCTCAGTAGGAGTTCGGATGGGTTTACCTCATCGGCCTTCTTATCGACATCTACCTGGGGACCGTTACGTACAGCTAGTGCCTCTTGCGGTCTGTGGTTAAACCCACTGCCAGCGTAGTGTCGAGTCTTTAAAGTCCCACACAGAGAGTTTCCCTGCACTGAGCGAAACGTGTAGAGTCCGTATGGTTTTATGGCAGGGCTACGATCACTTACGTGCACTTGTGTGCGTATGCTGTTCGGGCAGGCAATACTAGTGGGCTTTGGTTTAAGCCAGATCCTAGTATTGCACAGATGGATTTGATTTGTCTTCTGTGCATTCGCATTCTACGGAATGCGGATGCAGGTGTGTATGCACAGTTTTGAGGAGCGATGAAGGAGAAGGTGCCCCATTAGGGTTTTGGCAGTTGGTTCGGCCAAAACCATAATGTGGCACACTCATTAGGGTTTTGACAGTTCGTTTGGTCAAAACCTTTATGAGCCGGAGGCATTGTTTACTAATCCTTTTAGTGATAGATTAGTGATGGCTAATTGCATTGACCATTTGACCACTTAGATCTCTCTTGACCTTGTTGACCATGTTGACCATGTTGACCATTGACCTTCAAGAGAGATCCACACTCTTCTTTTATTTTCATTTTAATTTATGTGTTATGATAATGGTCAATTCAATGTGCCATCAACTTATATCATGATAGGATTAGTAATGATGATTATTGTGTATTATTGCAACCATGGTTCGTTTCATTTGGGCTTAATTTTTTTCATTATTCTCTTCTCATTCTCTCTCATGAAGTGAGAAGAAAAGAAAAGCTCCATGGTTGCAAACTTTCTCCTTCTTCTTCCTCCTCTTGATCTCTTCTTTTGATCTCATGTGTTGAGAGAAAAAGAATCCACAAAGACAAATACATCCATACATCTCCTCTACACATTCTAAGGCATTTAGATTAGCAATCTCCTTGCCCTAGTTGCCTTGGCTTGAGGCGAAGCTTAGTGTACAACTCTCGGGTGGATCGTCTTCGACTCAAGAAGGCCGCGGAGGTGCCCAAGGTCCGGATCGACGCTTGGAGCTTGGTTGGACGAGAGGGACAGCGGGATGAAGACCCGAAGGACCGGTTCCATGAGGTATACTTCCTACAGCATAGTAGCTAAACCTCTAAGTGTTTACTAGTTTCTAGTTTAGCAAAGATCCGACTTTTAGTCCATGTTGCCTTGCGCCAAAATCATTGTTTTTCGCCGTTTCAGCCTCCCCGTTAGAGCCGGGGTGAGCAACGTGGACTTACAGTTTTTGGGCCTAGGTAACTTGAGTAATTAAGTCCGCTGGGGTGTCTCTACACCTAATGCCCAAAAGCCAACTGGTTTGGGTGCATTGGCCCAAAGCTCGTTAAGAAGCCTAGAAAGTCCAGATTAAAACAAAGTCAAGCAAGTGTTCTCTCCGAGTTAAAATTCCTAACGGTTCTTTTTGTGAGAATAATCTTGACAAAAGACAGGTTTTTATAAAAAAAATATATTTCTAGCAGAGATATGAAGGTTTTATTCTATGATAAAGACTATTGCACGTTCACAGAGGTGTGTATGAAATGAAAACAAGAAAAAGGTGGAGTGAAAAATAAGACCTAGTTTCCTGTTAAGGAAGATAGAAATTCTGAAATTGAAACCTTGCTGGTAAACGAAACTTGAAAAATACTTAACTCCTTATAAAACTTATGTGATCCTTTTAAAAATTTTATCTGGGCTTTATTTTGTGACATGATGACTTTAATCGATCCTTCTGGAACTTAACGACACTATTTGCACTGCACGTAAAGACATATAAAATCTTAAGTTAAATAACAAGCGAGGTGTGAAAAATAAAGGTTTGATAGTCTAGACTTAGGATCATAGAATTGTTATTTTCTGAAACAAAACTTTAGAGATTGAATCATAGTTATTTTGCAAAAATAGCTTGACCGGATTTTGTGGGTAGTATCCGCTGAGAACCCTCAGGAGACAACACTCCTCCTACTAGGGACACCTATAGGTTTAACGGCTTGTTGCACATGCTCAGAGCAATCGCGTTCCCTGCGAAAGTGAGGTTAGGGATTTTTGTGAATAAATTGGCTTTGCTCGGGACGAGCAAATGATAAGTTTGGGGGTATTTGTTCATATCAGATTTTTGCATTTTTATACCGCCCAATTTTTATCACATTGCTTATCGGTAGGTACTCTTGAGCCGTGTTTGCTAGTTAATTGCAGGATACAGGTTCTCAGCTCTAAACAGTGAAATTCATGGAAAAGCACGACAAATTCCGGATTACTGCCAACCACAGATAAAACACGGGTCTCCGCTCTCTATCCGTATGTTGCCGCACACCAGTTTAAGGGACAAAATGGCAAATCGATTGTCATTTTCATGCACAAAGCACAATGTCAACACAAGATCCAACATATCTACGTGGAGCTCAAGAAATCATGGCAAAAGATCCATATCAAATCACCTTTTGATCTGCTGAAAATCTGGAAGAAATGTGAAGGGATTCTGAGAAAAGTACTATACCACACTGAAGAGGACTACAAACCAGGGAAACCGACGAAAATTGAAGGCCCAACTCCCTAGTAAGGCCGCGGTTCCGCGGCAAAAGCGCACTTAGGCCGCGGAACCGCGGCCTGACTAACTCGGCAGTTGACCAATATTTGGGGGCAGATTGGTAATTTTATGCGGGGACAGATTGTTGCCCTAGGTTTTCAGTTTCCTACCTATAAATAGCCCAGAACAATGCCAAGTGAAGGGTGCTTATTCTTGTGTAAAATTTAGAATATGTTTTGTAGTTCTTCTTCCTCTTTTCATCTTTTCTCCATTAAAACTTTGCAGTGAGCTTTTTATGTGTGAAGGATGAATAAAAGAGTTCTTTTTGTTACCATGCTTGCCTTGTTATGTTGCTAATGATAATTGCTTGTATTTTTCATTTGCTAATCTAGTTGTTGTTATTTGTTGTTTGTTTCTTTCTTGTTCTCTTTTTTTTTATCCTTAACAACAATGATGCTTAAGCTTGATCCTTGCCAAGGTGAGGTCTCAAATAGCTAGTTGTAATCTTCTAACCTCCTTCTTTCTATCTTCCTCCTTTTGTTGTATTTTCTTTTTCTTATAATGGGTGAGTAGTTTTCTTACTTGTTAGGGTACGATAAGGAAAGTTTGAGAGAAGGAAATCTCTCTCACTCTTTCCTTGCCCAACATCTTAATTCGGACTCCCGTTAATTGAACCACAATCCGCTCCCTACGGCACCCTATCCTACATGACAGCGGTGATTCCTTAGTGAGACCGGTTGTGGTTGAATTAACCGGAGGTTAAGGCTAAGAGCCAAGAACGGACGGACAAGCACCAAAAGGAAGAACTTAAGCATTGGAAATCCTAGCTTATACTCGCAAGTTCCTTCCTAGTTGTGCTAATCCCCGTTGTTGCCGATTACCGTAACACCGATATTAAGAGTGGCAACGAAAGAAGTGAGCGACTCCTAACTCAAACTAACCTAATCCTAACCCTAACAAGCTCTCTTTATATATCATTTTAGCACATAGTTAATCTCAAAACAAACCTGGATATTTGGACTTAACTCGTTAAAGCACATAGAAAAAGATTCCCATCTCCCTGCGGACGACCCGTACTCAACCGGCTAGCTACAAGCGAAACCGTCTTTATTGCGGTAATTAACTAAGCACGCAAAAACTCTACCAATCAGTAGACATTGGACCACACACGTCACTGTGTATGAGTCCCAAGAGATCGCTCGCTCTTACTCCGTGTCCAGTGAACGGAGTCTTTATCATCTTTCCTATGAGACAAGATTCATAAGTAGCATAAGACCGATACTCGAAAGTATCCCTCTATATGTAACTTTGTTAATCGTGTCTCATTAATGTGACCCAGTCTACAATGCCATAAGAAAGCCTGATTTAATTCTGGAGACTTTCTTTTAAGTGTGTTCTGGACACTGAAAACCTGAGCTTGATTCAATACGTATATTCCGTTTTCTAATGTACCTGACCCAATCAGAACTTGATTTAGGTGGATGTGGACCACATCACTTACAAAAGTAAAATCATATCCTTCCTTAGAAAGTAAGGATATAGATATGATTTTACAAGCCATACTAGGTACATACAAACAGTTACGCAGAATCAATATCTACCCACTTGTCAATCCAAGGTGATATTCCCCTACGGATTCAGCGTCCACGCTCATTCCGTTGGCAACCCTGAGAGTCATATCACATATCCTAATAAATCTACGATTTCTCAAAGCCTGTAATGAATTACAGATATGAGATCCTGATCCGGTATCCAATACCCAGGAAGTATAGTTAATTGACATACAGTTTTCTATTACAAACACACCCGAAGCCGAAGCCACAACATGCTTCGAATACTGTCCACTGGCTTTGCTAGCCCTGCAATCCTTCTGCTAATGTCCTCTCTCGTAACAATAGGAACGTCCCTCCTTCACTATATCCAGTCCCGAAACTTTTGCCCTTCCCTTTCCTTCTTCTTCCCTGGTTTCTTCAGGGTATAAGTAGAGGGCAGAGACTGTAGAATCAAGTCAGTATTTAACCCGTTCTTCAACGTGGTCTTCAGGTCCGTGAGCTCATCAAAATAGCTAGTCTCTGTAAGGACTTTGTCCCCTACAGATGACCCGACAGCCAACCTCGCTTGAAGCAATTCGTTCGAGGTCTCATATCTTGCGATACGAGATTGCTCTCCATATAAATCTTTGTTATTGAGGAAGATAGAAACTAAGTCCATCTTCTCGTGCTGCCTCTGGTATGCACCATCAACTGAGGCCAACACGAGGCACATGGCATTCGCACAGTCTTTTTCCGATGTCTTACGGATATCAATATTCGTGACAGGGGAAACTGGTCCTGAGACAGTAGGGGTTTGATTAGTTAAGATGTGTCCCAGCTTGTCATGGGTAATGGACATCTGGACAGACCTTTTCCAGTCAAAACAGTCAGATTCAGTCATTTTATTATCTAGATGTAACCTATGTCTGGTCACTGGGTCGCTGCAATTAAGAGAGAGAGAAGAAAACACTTAGCATGATGCTCTTGCAAGTTTAGATTGGTTTTTAGTTTATCTAAAAAGGATGGCTCCCACCGTTTGTCGAATCCTTTCTCAAACCATAAAAGAAGAATTATTCGGGATTGATCTCACCGTACAATACTTTCTTAACCGTTCAGCCAGGCTGGTATAGGTACTTCGAAGGAGGTTTTACGACGCTTTTGCGAAGTTTCTTAATTAAATAACCTCTTTTCCCTGTGGGCGTAGTCCCTCTAACACCTTTCTAGACACCTACTTGGTTTATAGCATTGATTGTTAAGTGAAAAGTCTCCCGAGGAGTAGCGGATACTCACAGTAGGATCGGGATCCAAATATTATTGTGTGATAATGCTGAAGGAATCCTACCAACATTATCAAACTCCAAATGGTATGCAGCACTAGCAAGTTTCAATTTCCTTAGAAACTCCCGATGTGGATTTTTGCCCCATGCTCTTCTGACTTTGACTAAGGCCAACAAATCATAAGTCATATGTCAAGTTCTACCCGTCATTGTCCTGGTTGATTTGAACCCACCCGTATATACCCTTGACTATGGCCAACAAAGTAATACGACTGTCCCAAACCAACGCATCTATCTATCAACATATGAATACCCAGCAGCTACCAATCACTATGCCTTGACTAAGGCCAACAAACATAGCTTGAATACTATTGAATATTTATACGAAATGACGGAGGGCTACGAGTGGTTTTGGCAAAACCGTGAACGTAGTGAACTTGATATAATCGAAGGAACCTTGATAGCTTTTAAAAGGAGTGGTTTAAGCTCCGCATTTTTAAAAGTTTTTCTGTTTTGAAAAAACCGAGTGGGTTTGAAATTGTTCCAACGATTCAGCTTTGGTTTGTTTTCTTTGCATTAATTAATGCGTCCAATCAATTAATCCTACCATTGCTAAAAACAACGAAAATATGACGTACGCTTATGTAATCCGCATTCGCCACAGGGCCCCATCATCACCCGTTAGGTTACTTAACTAACGACAGAGCAGGGGCTGGACTAGCGCGGATGCAAAATATAAGCAACGCCTACTAGATATCATATATAGATATATACATTCGTCAGATGCAATGATAACCATTCTAGAACACAGATGAACACATTGGATATACTAGGAATCCGCGTTTCGTTCTAGCCTGCAACGAAAGACGGATTACACGGTCGCGATGAATAGCCAAACCCCACCATAGACCCCTACCGGTGCGGCAAACTACCCGCCAAGTACCCGAAGTGAAGCAACCTCCCTCAACAATGTGAGTAGGCCACTCGGCACTTCAAAATACCCATTAGTTTGTGCACCCCTCCTTGGGTCTATCCTAGGAGCAAAAAAACAGTAAAAGAAATAATATTCAATGGCGGCTACAACCTCAACCCGGATGTGCGGCCATAAAATAATATTACATCAAATTACAAATTTTACATTGAACGAAAAATGAAAACTCTCATCTCACATCCCCGGCTATTCATCACGATGATCCAACAAGTTCATATACATAAACCAACATCACAGATCACAGATATGCACAACCCCCACTAATCGACGTATAGCGATAAGCAGACGTTTAGTACATATATCACATAACAGAAGATCCGATTAGCTAAAATATTTAGAATTTCGATTGATTACCAGATTTGAATCTACCCCAAGCACAACACAGTACTCAACAAAATCTGGGCAGAAAAAAAATATTAGAGAAATCACAAAACACCAAGATAGACATTTTGCAGGAAAAACGAGCTGACTCGGAGTCGACTCGGCCGCGGATCCGCGACGGTCTCACCGATTCATGATCTCGTTTTTCTTGTGTCTTCTTAAAAAAGCCTGCACATATTTTGAAGGTCCCTGGAAAAAATTTTGGACCAGTTTTTAAAAACGACAGAAAACGTGCATTTTTGACGTGTTTTTGCGATTTCTCCGGCGATCGAATTTCTAACACTTTGCTAACAAGTTAGTAATAGTTTAGCGAGGCTCTGATACCACTGTAAGTCTACGTTACTGACCCTGTACTTACGGGGAGGCGGTATAGGTAAAAAACAAATTTTTAACACAAGGTAACACAGACTAAAACTTGAGGATCTTTGCCAAACCAGTTGCTAACAAACTACATGAGGTTCTATCTACTATGCTTAGGAGATTATACCTCATGCAACAAGTCCTTCAGGTCTTCTCTCCGCTGTCCTCGTCCATGCAAGCTCCGAGGATCGATCCGGATCTTGGTCACATCCGCGGCCTCCTAAAGTCGAAGACGATCCACCCGAGGGTCTGTAGTCCGAGCTCTACCTCAAGCCGAGGTAACTAGGGCAACAAGTTTGCTACTCTTGTTTCCCTAGGTGATGTAGAAGAAGAAGATGGATTTGTTTGTCTATTTAGTTTCTATTTGTCTCAACACATGAGAGCTATAGAAAAATCTAGAGAGGAAGAAGAAGAAGGAACCATGGGAGCTCTCACTTGAAGAGAGAGAATGCCAAAAAGATAATGATCCATAGAAAAAATAAAAACCAATCTTTTATGATAATTATTATGGCTAAGTTTGATTTGACCACTATCATGTCTTGATAAAGCCAAAGAAGAGTCTAGAGCTCACAAGAAATATCCAAGTCAACAATGGTCAACTAGGTCAAATTGTCAAGCATGGTCAAATGGTCAAAGCAATTAGCCATAACACAATTATCATTAAAAAGATTAGTAAATATTTTCCTCACCTCATAATGGTTTTGACCGAATCAACGGTCAGAACCCCAATGAGGCATCTCCTTCTTCGCTCCTCACAACCGTGCATACACACCCGCATCCGCATTCCGTAGAATGCGAATGCACAGAAGACAAAACTAATCCATCTATACAATACTAGGATCCGGCTTAAACCAAAGCCCACTAGTATCTTCTTCCCGAACATCATACGCGCACAAGTGTACGTAAGTGATCGTAGCCTTGCCGTAAAACCATACGCCCTCTACACCTTTTGCCCAGTGCAGGGAAACACTCTGTGTGGGACTCTAAAGACCCGACACTACGCTGGCAGTGGGTTTACCCACAGACCGCAAGCGGCCCTAGCTGTGCATAACGGTCCCAAGGTAGATGTCGATAAGAAGGCCGATGAGGTAAACCCATCCGAACTCCTACCGAGCCTGAACGTGACAATCTCTATGAGTATCGCATGTTGGTCCTAGAGGGGCGGTAAACGTCAGACCCCTAATAGCGGTACAAGTCGTGCCGTAGTATAGCCCAGATCACCCTAAGAAACTACTGGAAACACTACCAGTAATTCTCGCTTGCCCGGGCCAGGGACTTTGTGTAATGGCTCTCCTAGACACAGCGTGATATCAACCCCCAATACCGGGAGAGACGAATCCTATCTAACCGTTACTGCCTCCAAGTGCTTCGGGACTGCACCCAACTACTACCTGTTTGTACGATTCCTTTGAACCGTGGTAGGGTAGTAATCAAAGTACCGTGGGAACACACTCGAGGCGAAGTAGCAGTGTCGAGGCGAAGTAGCAGTGTCAAGTCGACAGACTAAGCTGTACTCCTGTCACCTAGGAACTGTTATCTGACGATAGGTATACTACCAACCAACAGTTCCCGACGAGTCCTGTACAGTGTACTCGTAACCTAACGAGCACCCGCATACTATCTCCAGTACGATGTAGTAATGGCTGTTGGACAGACCATCTCCACTGCTGGGATGAGAAGCGCATACGCTAGTCTACTCCGGAGTATCGATGCCCCGTCTCGATAATCCTACGACTAGGGACCTGTATAAGGATGTGCTTGTAGATTACCCAGCCCCCACTAGTACGACTGCCATCACAACGCTGGTAATCAAGCAAAGATCCTAAGGGCTCCACTAATATGTATAAACGATATGCTAAAAGAAACACATGCATAAATTGAAGTAGAAACAAACCAAGTAGCATACTACCATTTTGAGCAAGATTGTCTATACAACTGTGAATATCCCAAGCTTCCATTAAGTAATATACAAACTAGTATTATACAGTAATTGCCTCTAGGGCATATACACTAACACCTCCAAGTGCTTCGGGACTGCACCCAACTGCTACATTGCACGACTCCTTTGAGCCATGGTAGGGTAGCAATCTAAGAACAGTAGGAACACACTCGAGACGAAGCTGCAGTGTCAAGTCTACGGACTATGCTGTACTCATGTCACCTGGGAACTGTTAACCGACGATGGGTATAATACCAACCAACAGTTCCCTGCGAGTCCTGTCCGGTGTACCCGTAACCCAACGAGCACCTGTATACTATCTCCAGTACAATGGCTGTGGGACAGACCATTTCCCCTGCTGGGACGAGAAGCGTATACACTAGTCTACTCCGGAGTATCGATGCCCTGTCTCGATAATCCTACGACTAGGGACATGAAAAAGGATATGCTTGTAGACTACCCATCCCCCACTAATGTGACTGCCATCACAACGCTGGTAGTCAAGCAAGATCCTATGGGCTCCATCAATATGTATTTGCGATATGCTTAAAAGAAACATATACACATATTAAGATAGATATAAACCAAGTAGCATACTACTATGTTGAGAAAGACTGTTAATACAACTGTGAATATCCCAAGCTTCCATTAAGTAATATACAAACTAGTATGATACAATAATGGCCCCTAGGGCATATACTGTTAGTGTATATGCCCTAGAGGCCATTACTGTATCATACTAGTTAGTATATTACTTAATGGAAGCTTGGGATATTCACCTTGTATAGAAAATCTTGCTCAATATAGTAGTATGCTACTTGGTTTGTTTCTACTTTAATGTGTACATGTGTTTATTTTAGTATATCACCTATACACATTAGTGGAGCCCTTAGGATCTTTGCTTGATTACCAGCGTTGTGATGGCAGTCACACTCGTGGGGGCTGGGTAATCTATAAGCACATCCTTATGCAGGTCCCTAGTCGTAGGACTATCGAGACAGGGCATCGATACTCCGGAGTAGACTACCGTATGCGCTTCTCATCCCAGTGTGGGAGACGGTCTGTCCCACAGCCGTCAGTACGTCGTACTTGAGATAGTATGCGGGTGCTCGTTAGGTTACGAGTACACTGGACAGGACTCGTCGGGAACTGTTGGTTGGTACTATACCTATCATCAGTTATCAGTTCCCAGGTGACATGAGTACAGCTTAGTCCGCTGACTTGACACTGTCACTTTGCCTCGAGTGTGTTCCCACTGTACTTAGATTACTACCCTACCACGGCTCAAAGGAGTCGTGCAAACAGGTAGTAGTTGGGTGCAGTCCCGAAGCACTTGGAGGCAGTGACGGTTAGACAGGATTCGTCTCTCCCGGTATTGGGGGTTGACATCGCGCTATGTCTAGGAGAGCCATTACACGAGTAGTCCCTGGCCAGGGTAAGCGAGATATACTGGTAGGTTTCCAGTGTTATCTCAGGGTGTTCTGGGCTACACTCCGACACGACTTGTACCGCTAGTAGGGGACTGACGTTTACCGCCCCCTAGGCCCGCCATGCGATGTATCAGACGAACAGACCAGACTGTACGGAGATTGTCACATTCAGGCTCAGTTGGAGTTCAGATGGGTTTCACCTCGTCCGTCTTCTTGTCGGCATCTACCTGGGGAACGTTACGCACAGCTAGTGCCGCTTGCGGTCTGTGGTTAAACCCACTGCCAGCGTAGTGTCGAGTCTTTAGAGTCCCACACAGAAAGCTATTCGCCTTTAGGCAAAAGAGTAGAGGTCGCATGGTTTTGCGACAGGGTTCGGTCACATCCGTGCACTTGTGCACGTTTGGTGTCCGGACAGTTAACATTAGCGGGCTTTGGTTTAAGCCAGATCCTAGTGTACATTTTGGGATTGGTTTTATCTCGTTTGTATTCGTGTTCCTCGGAACGCGGATGCTGGTGTGTATGCACAGTTGACAGAGAGACAGAGGCAGAGGATTCTCATTGGGGTTATTGACTGTTGACTGTTCACTGTTGACCGTTGACTTTTGCTAAACCCTAATGAGAATAAGAAATATGATTAATGATAATATTAATTAAGTATTATTGTGTCATGGTTGAGATGAGGGGTTGACTTTGTTGACTTGTTGACTTTGTTGACTTGTTGATTTTGTTGACCGGTTGACTAGGTTGGACTAGTTGACCATCATCATTGCAATGGCTATCATTTCATGGCAAAGACTTTTGCTTGCTTGTTTGTTTTTGCAAAATGAGTGCATGAAATGATATAGCCATTTTGACTTGAACCATCACATAATACTCAATTACTATTATGAGTAATCATGGTTTTGGATTATGAGAGCTTGGATGGCAAAAGACTTACTCATTCTCTCATTTCATTTCTCTCTCTTGCTTGAGCTCTCCCTCTCGCTCTTCCTCTCGCTCTCTCTCTAGCTCAGGGCAACACCCTCTCATGAGTTGAGAAACATTGCCTTAGAGATAAAAGAAAACCCATATCACTTCTCTACTCATCCTAGTTCACAAGGTTTAGCAAACCAAGTGTTCTAGTTTCTTCAAGTTCGAAGAAGAAGCCAAAGGTTGAAGCTTTCAGGTGGATCCATCTTCGGCGCAAGGAGACGACGAGGTGAGACCGATCCGTACACCGGAAAGAGTTGAAGTCGAAGGAGTTCAAGAAAGGTATAACCCCCTAACCGAGTAGGTAAAACTCTTGTTAGGTTTTTTAGTTAGTTGTTAAACAAAGATCCATATTTTGAGTCCTTGTTACCACCTCTTGAAAAATCGTTTTTCATCATTTCCGCAAGGCCGTAAGTACCGGGAGAGGTAACGTGGACTTACAGTGGTATCAGAGCCTAGTTAAACACTATCTAACATGTTAGCAAAGTAACTAGAAGTTCGATCGGAGAAAAAGTCGCGAAACATGCCCGAAAAATCAAGTTTCTGCCGATTCTGTGTTCTGTTCAAAAAATAAAAAATCTTACACTAAAAATCGGCTCAGGCTTTTTAGAACACACTGTAGAAAAATGGTCCCACGACTCGGTCAAAGCGCCGCGGAACCGCGGCAGGAGCATGCTCCCGCCGCGGAACCGCGGCCGAGTTGACTCGGCCGTGGGAGATTTTTCATGCAGTGTGTTCAGTGGGGTGTTTTGGGATTTTTACAATATGTTTTTTCTGCCCAGATTTTCCAGAAAGCAAATTTTGTTTTTAGGGCCTAAAAATCCGTATTTTGATCGAACTTCTAAAGACTTAAGCTAACGGGTTATATCTGTGATATGATATATGTATTGAACGTCTGCTAATCGCTATACGTCGATTAGTGGGGGTTATACATATCTGTGATCTATGATGTTGATGTATGTGTATATGAATTCATTGGATTGTCACGGATGAATAGCCGGGGGGTTGTGAGATGAGAGTTTTCTTTTCTTTCAATTCATGTAAATTTGTAATTGATGTAATATTATTTTTGGCCGCACAACCGGGTCGGGATTGTAGCCGTCATTGTATAATTTCTTTTTACTGTTTTTGCTTCTAGGATAGACCCAAGGTGGGGTGCTCAAACTACAGGGTATCTCGAAGTGCCGAGTGGCCAACTCACGTCGTTGAGGGAGGTTGCTCCGCTTCGGATATTTGGCGGGTAGTTTTCCGCACCCATAGGGGTCTAGGGTGGGGTATTGGCTATTCATCGCGACCGTGTAATCCGCTTTTCGTTATAGGCTCGTACGATATATCCAATGTGTTCATCTGTGATCTGGAATGGCTATCATTGCATGTGACGAATGAGTATATCTATATATGATATCTATTTAGGCGTTGCTTATATTTTGCATCCGCGCTAGTCCAGCCCCCGCTCTGTCGTTAGTTAAGTAACCTAACGGGTAATGACGGGGCCCCGTGGCGAATGCGGATGGCATAAGCGTACGTCATATTTTCGTTGTTTTCTATAATGGTAGGATTAAATGATAGGACGCATTAAAATTAATGCAAGAAAATAAACCAAGTAAAAGTCGTTGGAACAATTTCTAAAACCACTCGGTTTCTTTTCAAAAACAACTTTTAAACGCGGAGCTTAAGCCACTCCTTTTAAAAGCTATCTCATTCCATCGATTATATCAAGTTCACTACGTTCACGGTTTCGCCAAAACCATTCGTAGCCCTCTGTCATTTTGTATGAATATTCAATAGTATTCAAGCTATGTTTGTTGACCTTCGTCAAGGCATAGTGATTGGTAGCTGTTGGGTGTTCATATGTAGCATAGATAGATGCATTGGTTTGGGACAGTCGTATTACCTTGTTGACCTTCGTCAAGGGTATATACGGGTGGGTTCAAATTAACCTGGACAATGACGGGTAGAACTTGACATGTGACTTATGATTTTTTGACCTTCGTCAAGGTCATAAGAGCAGGGGGTAAAAATCCACATCGGGAGTTTCAAAAGAACTGAAACTTGCTAGCGTTGCATACCATTTGGAGTGTGATGATTCTGGTAGGATTCCTTCAGTTTATCACATAATGATATTTGGATCCCGATCCTACTGTGAGTATATGCTACTCCTCCGGAACTTTCTCACTTAACGATCAATGCTATAAACCAAGTAGGTGCCTAGAAAGGTGTTAGCGGGGCTACGCCCACAGGGAAAAAAGGTTATTTAATTAAGGAACTTCGCGAAAGCGTTGGAAAACCTCTCTCGAAGTACCTACACTGGCCTGGCTGAACGGTTAAGCAAGTATTGTACGGTGAGATTGATCCCGACTAATTCTTCCTTTATGGTTTGAAGAGGGATTCGAGAGACAGTGGGAGCCATCCAGTTTAGATAAATTAAAAACCAATCAAAACTTGCAAGAGCATCATGCTGAGTGTTTTCTTCTCTCTCTCTTAATTGCAGCGACCCAGTGACAAGACATAGGTTACATCTAGATAATAAAATGACTGAATCTGACTGTTTTGACTGGCAAAGGTCGTCCAGATGTCCATTTCCCATGACAAGCTGGGACACCTCTTGAATGATCCAACCCCTGCCGTCTCAGGTCCAGTTTCCCCTGTCATGGATATTTATATCCGCAAGACATCGGAAAAAGACTGTGCGAAAGCCAAGTGCCTCGTGTTAGCCTCAGTTGATGGTGCAAACCAGAGGCAGCACGAGAAGATGGACTTAGTTTCTATCTTCCTCCATAACAAAGATTTATATGGAGAGCAATCTCGTATCGCAAGATATGAGACCTCGAACGAATTGCTTCAAGCGAGGTTGGCTGTCGGGTCATCTGTAGGGGGCAACGTCCTTACAGAGACCAGCTATTTTGAGCTCACGGACCTGAAGACCACGTTAGAGAACGGGTCAAATACCGACTTGATTCTACAGTCCCTGCCCACTGCTTATACCCTGAAGGAAACCAGGGAAGAAGAAGGAAAAGCAAGGGCAAAAGTTTCGGGACTGGATGTAGTAAAAGAGAGACGTTCCTATTGTAACGGGAATGAACATTGGCAGAAGGATTGCAGGGCTAGCAAAGCCAGTAGCCAAAATTCGAAGCATGTTGTAGCTTCGGCTTCGGGTGTGTTTGTAATAGAGAACTGTATGTCAGTTAACCCTACTTCCTTGGTATTGGATACCGGATCAGGATCTCACATCTGTAATTCATTACAGGCTCTGAGAAACCGTAGGGTTATCAGGAAAGGTGATATGACTCTTACGGTAGCTAACGGAATGAGCATGGATGCTGAATCCGTAGGGGAATATCATCTTGGACTGACAACTAGGCAAATATTGATTTTGCGTAACTGTTTGTATGTACCAGGTACGACTTGTAATATCATATCTGTATCCTTACTTTCTAAGGAAGGATATGAATTTACTTTTGTAAGCGATGTAGTACACATCCACCTAAATCAAGTTCTGATTGGGTCAGGTACATTAAATAACGGGATATACGTATTGAATCAAACTCAGATTTTCAGTGTCCAGAACACACTTAAAAGAAAGTCTCCGGAAACAAATCAGGCTTTCTTATGGCATTGTAGACTGGGTCACATTAATGAGACATGATTAACTAAATTACATAAAGAGGGATACTTGAATCCGTTCGAGTATCAGTCTTATGCCACTTGTGAATCTTGTCTCATGGGAATGATGACAAAGACTCCGTTCACTGGACACGGAGTAAGAGCGAGCGAGCTCTTGGGACTCATACACAGTGATGTGTGTGGTCCAATGTCTACACATGCGCGAAGTGGTTATTCATACTTCATTACTTTCACAGATGATTTCTCTAGGTATGGACATGTCTTCTTAATGAAGCACAAATCCGAGGCCTTTGGGAAATTTCGGGAATACAAGAATGAAGTTGAAAAACAAACAGGCAAAAGTATAAAGACACTGAGATCTGATCGAGGTGGTGAATACTTGAGTGCCGAGTTTCTGGACTACTTAAAAGAATGGAATTCTCTCTCAGCGTACTCCTCCATACACACCACAACACAATGGTGTATCTGAAAGACGGAATCGAACCCTATTGGATATGGTTCGTTCCATGATGAGTAAGGCTGAGTTACCACAATCTTTCTGGGGTTATGCACTAGAAGCAGCTGCATATCTCTTGAATAAGGCTCCAACCAAGACTGTTCCTACCACTCCATATCAGATGTGGAGTGGGAAGAAACCCTGTCTTAAGTATCTTAAGACATGGGGATGTCCAGCTTTTGTAAAGAAGCAGCATGCGGACAAGCTCGAGGTACGCTCAGTACTGTGTAAGTTTGTGGGATACCCAAAGAACTCCAGGTGGTATCTTTTCTATTCCGCAGAAGAACAAAAAGTTTTTGTTTCTCCGCATGCCCACTTCTTGGAAACTGAATTTTTGGAAAATCAGATAAGTGGGAGCACAATAGAACTGAAAGAAATTCCAGAACCACAAGCTGTTACTGAAAGCTTGGATGAACCAGAAGTTTCAGAAGAACCGGACATTCCTGCGCCGCTCCGCAGGAGTAGTAGGTAGTCTCATCCGCCCGAGAGATACTACGGTTTTCTCATAGACGGGGATAGAGAGGATTGCACTATTGATTATGATGAGCCTACTAGCTTCCAGCAAGCCATTCAGAGCAGTGACTCGGTAAAATGGCTGGATGCAATGCGGACCGAAATGGAGTCCATGTACACCAACAAAGTATGGACGTTGGACGTTGCTCCAGATGGGGTAAAACCCGTAGGATGCAAGTGGATCTTCAAAAGGAAGATTGGTGTAGATGGACAGGTTGATACCTATAAGGCTAGACTTGTTGCAAAGGGTTTTCGTCAAAGACCTGGTTTGGACTATGACGAAACCTTTTCTCCAGTGGCTATACTGAAATCCATTCGGATCCTTCTTGCCATTGCTGCCTTCCACGATTATGAAATCTGGAAGATGGACGTAAAGACGGCTTTCCTAAATGGATATTTGGAAGAGTGCGTCTATATGGATCAGCCAGAGGGATTCATTCAGAGTTGGAGCAGCGGTAAAGTGTGCAAGTTGCTCAAGTCCATGTATGGACTGAAGCAGGCATCGTGGAGTTGGAACATCTTCTTTGATGATACTGTCAAAGAATTCGACTTTATCAAAAACCCAGATGAACCATGCATTTAGAGTAAGATTGTAGGGAGAAATGTGGTATTCCTCGTCTTGTACGTCGATGACATTCTCCTAATAGGAAATGATATTCCTATGTTACAGTCAGTCAAAGGATTCTTGTCACAGAGGTTCTCCATGAAGGACCTGGGCGATGCCAACTACATTCTGGGGATCCAGATCTATCGTGATAGATCTAAAAGGATGTTGGGACTTTCACAGTCCAGGTATATCGACACCATACTGAAACGATTCAGTATGGAAGATTCCAAGCGCGGTAATCTACTGGCTTGTCACGGAATCACCCTCTCCAAAGAGATGTCTCCCAAGACTGATTTGGAAAGGGCTCGCATGTCATCAATACCCTACGCATCTGCGGTAGGCTCTATTATGTATGCGATGTTGTGTACCAGACCAGATGTAGCATACGCATTGAGCGTTGTAAGCCGGTATCAGTCGAACCCAGGGGAGAAACACTGGATAGCAGTAAAAAACATTCTCAAGTACCTGAGAAGGACTAAGGAGATGTTCTTGGTATATGCCGGAAAAGACCTCCAGATCGAGGCCTTTGCTGACTCCAGCTTCCAGAGTGACAAGGATGACTCCAAGTCCATCTCGGGTTATGTCTTTACCCTCAATGGAGGGGCGGTTTGCTGGAAGAGCTCCAAGCAGGAAACCGTTGCTGACTCAACTATGGAAGCGGAGTACATAGCTGCTTGCGATGCCGCAAAGGAAGCTTTCTGGATGAAGAAGTTCCTCACGGAGCTTCAGGTGGTTCCTAACAGTATTGATCCAATATCGCTTTATTGTGACAACAACGGAGCTATTGCTTTAGCGAAGGAACCCAGGTCCCATCAGAAGTCCAGGCACATTTTGAGGCGGTACCACCTGATCAGGGAGATCATTGATCGCCGGGAGATCGAGGTGAAGAGAGTAAATACAGAAGATAACACTGCTGATCCACTCACGAAGGCCTTACCCCAGACTCGGTTCGAGCGGCTGATCGAGATGATAGGTCTTCGATACGCCAGTATATGGCCTTAGTGCAAGTGGGAGATTGTTAGTGTATATGCCCTAGAGTCCATTACTGTATCATACTAGTTTGCATATTACTTAATAGAAACTTGGGATATTCACCTTGTATAGACAATCTTGCTCAATATAGTAGTATGCTACTTGGTTTGTTTCTACTTTAATGTGTACATGTGTTTATTTTAGTATATCACCTATACACATTGGTGGAGCCCTTAGGATCTTTGCTTGATTACCAGCGTTGTGATGGCAGTCACACTCGTGGGGGCTGGGTAATCTATAAGCACATCCTTATGCAGGTCCCTAGTCGCAGGACTATCGAGACAGGGCATCGATACTCCGGAGTAGACTAGCGTATGCGCTTCTCATCCCAGTGTGGGAGACGGTCTGTCCCACAGCCGTCAGTACGTCGTACTTGAGATAGTATGCGGGTGCTCGTTAGGTTACGAGTATACTGGACAGGACTCGTCGGGAACTGTTGGTTGGTACTATACCTATCGTCAGTTATCAGTTCCCAGGTGACATGAGTACAGCTTAGTCCGCTGACTTGACACTGTCACTTCTCCTCGAGTGTGTTCCCACTGTACTTAGATTACTACCCTACCACGGCTCAAAGGAGTCGCGCAAACAGGTAGTAGTTGGGTGCAGTCCCGAAGCACTTAGAGGCAGTGACGGTTAGACAGGATTCGTCTCTCTCGGTATTGGGGGTTGACATCGCGCTATGTCTAGGAGAGCCATTACACGAGTAGTCCCTGGCCAGGGCAAGCGAGATATACTGGTAGGTTTCCAGTGTTATCTCAGGGTGTTCTGGGCTACACCCCGACATGACTTGTACCGCTAGTAGGGGACTGACGTTTACCGCCCCTAGGCCCGCCATGCGATGTATAAGATGAACAGACCGGACTGTATGGAGATTGTTACATTCAGGCTCAGTAGGATTTCAGATGGGTTTCACCTCGTCCGTCTTCTTGTCGGCATCAACCTGGGGACCGTTACGCACAGCTAGTGCCGCTTGCGGTCTGTGGTTAAAACCACTGCCAGCGTACTGTCGAGTCTTTAGAGTCCCACACAGAAAGCTATTCGCCTTTAGGCAAAAGAGTAGAGGTCGCATGGTTTTGCGACAGGTCGCATGGTTTTGCGACAGGGTTCGGTCACATCCGTGCACTTATGCATGTTTGGTGTCCGGACAGTTAACACTAGCGGGCTTTGGTTTAAGCCAGATCCTTATGTACATTTTGGGATTGGTTTTATCTCGTTTGTATTCGTGTTCCTCGGAACGCGGATGCGAGTGTGTATGCATAGTTGACCGAGAGACAGAGGCAGAGGATTCTCATTGGGGTTATTGACTGTTGACTGTTCAATGTTGACCATTGACTTTTGCTAAACACTAATGAGAATAAGAAATATGATTAATGATAATATTAATTAAGTATTATTGTGTCATGGTTGAGATGAGGGGTTGACTTTGTTGACTTGTTGACTTTGTTGACCGGTTGACTAGGTTGGACTAGTTGATCATCATCATTGCAATGGCTATCATTTCATGGCAAAGACTTTTGCTTGCTTGTTTGTTTTTGCAAAATGAGTGCATGAAATGATATGGCCATTTTGACTTGAACCACCAAATAATACTCAATTACTATTATGAGTAATCATGGTTTTGGATTATGAGAGCTTGGATGGCAAAAGACTTACTCATTGTCTCATTTCATTTCTCTCTCTTGCTTGAGCTCTCCCTCTTGCTCTTTCTCTTGCTCTCTCTCTAGCTCAAGGCAACACCCTCTCATGAGTTGAGAAACATTGCCTTAGAGATAAAAGAAACCCATATCACTTCTCTACTCATCCTAGTTCAAAAGGTTTAGCAAACCAAGTGTTCTAGTTTCTTCAAGTTCGAAGAAGAAGCCAAAGGTAGAAGCTTTCAGGTGGATACATCTTCGGCGCAAGGAGACGACGAGGTGAGGCCGATCCGTACACCGGAAAGAGTTGAAGATGAAGGAGTTCAAGAAAGGTACAACCCCCAACCGAGTAGGTAAAACTCTTGTTATGTTTGTTAGTTAGTTGTTTAACAAAGATCCGTATTTTGAGTCCATGTTACCACCACTTGAAAAATCGTTTTTCATCATTTCCGCAAGCCCGTAAGTACCGGGAGAGGTAACGTGGACTTACATATACACTAACAATCTCCCACTTGCACTAGGGCCATGTACTGGCATATCGAAGACCTATCTTCTCGAATAGTCTATCGAACTGTGTCTGAGGTAAGACCTTTATGAATAGATCTGCAGTGTTCTCCTCTGTAGCAACTCTCCGGACCTCGATCTACCGGCGATCTATGATCTCCCTGATCAGGTGATACCGCCTTAAGATGTGTCTGGACTTCTGATGGAACCTCGGTTCCTTTGCTAAAGCTATAGCGCCGTTATTGTCACAATACAGCGGTATTGGATCAACAATGGTAGGAACCACCTGAAGTTCTGTTAGGAACTTCTTCATCCAGACTGCTTCTTTTGCGGCATCGCAAGCAGCTATATACTCCGCTTCCATCGCCGAGTCAGCTACGGTGTCCTACTTGGAACTCTTTTAGCATACCGCCCCTCTATTGAGGGTAAAGGCATAACTTGACATGGACTTGGAGTCATTCTTGTCACTCTTGAAGCTGGAGTCAGCAAAAGCCTCGATCTGGAGGTCTTTTCCGCCGTAAACCAAGAACATATCCTTAGTCCTTCTCAGGTACTTGAGAATGTTCTTTACTGCTATCCAGTGCTTCTCCCCTGGGTCTGATTGATACCGTCTTACCACGCTCAGTGCGTAAGCTACATCTGGTCTGGTGCACAACATCACATACATTATAGAGCCTACCGCAGAAGCGTAGAGTATAACTGACATGCGATCCCTTTCCAAATCAATCTTGGGAGACATCTCTTTGGAGAGGGTGATTATGTGACAAGCCTGTAAATTACCGCGCTTAGAATCTTCCATACTGAATCTTTTCAGTATAGTATTGATATACCTGGACTGCGAAAGTCCCAACATCCTCTTAGATCTATCACGATAGATCTGGATGCCCAGAATGTAAGAGGCATCACCCAGGTCTTTCATGGAGAACCTGTATGACAAGAATCCTTTGACAGATTGTAGCATAGGAATGTCATTTCCTATCAAGAGAACGTCGTCCACGTACAAGACGAGGAATACGACAGTTCGTGCTACAATTTTACTATATATACATGGTTCATCTTGATTTTTGATAAAGTCATAATCTTTGACCGTTTCATCAAAACAGATGTTCCAACTCTGCGATGCCTGCTTTAGTCCATAAATGGACTTAAGAAACTTGGACACTTTCCCGCTGCTCCCACTCTGATTGAAACCCTCTGGCTGATCCATATAGACGCACTCTTCTAAATTACCATTTAGAAAAGCAGTCTTTACGTCCATCTGCCAGATCTCATAATCATGGAAGGCGGCAATGGCAAGAAGGATCCGAATGGATTTGAGCATAGCCACTAGAGAAAAAGTTTCGTCATAGTCCAAACCAGGTCTTTGACGAAAACCCTTTGCAACAAGTCTAGCCTTATAGGTTTCCACCTGTCCATCTACACCAATCTTCTTCCTGAAGATCCACTTGCATCCTATGGGTTTTACCCCATCTGGAGCAATGTCCAAAGTCCATACTTTGTTTGTGTACATGGACTCCATCTCGGTCCGCATTGCATCCAGCCATCTTACTGAGTCGCCGCTCTGGATGGCCTGTTGGAAGCTAGTAGGTTCATCATTATCAATGATGCAATCCTCTCGATCCCCGTCTATGAGAAAACCGTAGTATCTCTCAGGCGGATGAGACGGACTACTACTCCTGCGGAGGGGTGTGGGAATGTCCTTTTCTTCTGGAACTTCTGGCTCTACCAAACTTTCAGTAGTAGTTTGTGGTTCTGGAATTTCTTCCAGTTCTATTGCGCTCCCACTTGTTTCCTTTTCTAAAAACTGCCGTTCTAGAAAATGGGCATTACGAGAAACAAAAACCTTTTGTTCCTCTACGTAATAGAAATAATACCCCTTGGAGTTCTTTGGATATCCCACAAACTTACACTGCACTGAGCGTGCCTCGAGTTTGTCCGCATGCTGCTTTTTAACAAAAGCCGGACATCCCCATATCTTCAGATACTGCAGATAGGGTTTCTTCCCACTCCACATCTGATATGGTGTGGTAGGCACAGTCTTGGTAGGAACCCTGTTCAAAAGATATGCAGCTGATTCTAGTGCATAACACCAAAAAGATCGCGGTAACTCAGCATTACTCATCATGGAACGTACCATATCCAATAGGGTTCGGTTCCGTCTTTCCGATACACCGTTATGTTGTGGAGTGTATGGAGGAGTAAGATGAGAGAGAATTCCATTCTCTTTTAGGTAACCCAGGAACTCGGCACTTAAGTATTCACCACCTCGATCAGATCTCAGTGTCTTGATACTTTTTCCGGTTTGGTTTTCTACTTCATTCTTATATTCTCGGAATTTCTCAAAGGCCTCGGATTTATGTTTCATCAAGAAAATGAATCTATACCTAGAGTAATCATCCATAAAAGTAATGAAATATGAAAAACCACCTCTTGCATGTGTAGACATTGGACCACATACATCGCTGTGTATGAGTCCTAAGAGCTCGCTCGCTCTTACTCCATGTCCAGTGAATGGAGTCTTTGTCATCTTTCCTTTGAGACATGATTGACAATTGGCATAAGATTGATATTCGAATGGATCCAAATATCCTTCTCTATGTAACTTAGTTACCCTTGTCTCATTGATGTGACCTAGTCTACAATGCCATAAGAAAGCCTGATTTATATCTGGAGACTTTCTTTTTAGTGTGTTCTGAACATTGAAAATCTGTAATTGGTTTAACACGTATATACCGTTATCTAGTGTACCGGACCCAATCAAACCATGATTAAGGTGGATGTTAACAACATCGCTTACAAACGTGAAATCATAACCTTCTTTTGAAAACAACGATACTGATATGATATTACACGTTAAACTAGGTACACAAAAACAGTTGCGCAAAACCAAAATATGTCCACTCGTCAATCCAAGGTGATAATCCCCTACGGATACAGCATTCACGCTAGCTCCGTTAGCAACCTGGAGGGTCATATCACCAACCTTAAGCACTCTACGGTTTCTTAGTGCCTGCAATAAATTGCATATATGAGATCTTGATCCGGTATCCAATACCCAGGAAGTAGAGTTTATTGACAGACAATTTTCAATTACAAACACACCTGAAGCCGATGCCACAACTTGCCTCGGGTCCTGGTTCTTAGCAATCCAAGCTTTGCAATCCTTCTTCCAATGGCCTTTCTTGCAACAGTGGAAGCACTCATCCTTTGCCACTACCGGCACCGCAACCTTTGCCTTTCCCTTGGCATCCACCTTACCAACACCACCTCTTGTTTTGGTAGCGGCCTTCTTCTTCCTTCCTTTAGCCCCTGCCTTGGACCTGGAAGAGAAAGCACCACGAACAAACATAGCGGATGTTTCCCTTGCCTTCTGCAAGGTGCTCTATGCACACCTCAACATGTTAAGGAGTTCTGTAAGTTCAACTTCTTTACCTTGAATGTTGAAATTCAAGATAAACTAGGCGTACGTGGAAGGAAGGGACTGGAGAATTATGTCTGTATATAGCTCGTTCTCAAACGTTGTCCTGACGTCCGCGAGCTCTTCAATATAACCAATCGTCTTAAGGACATGTTCCCCTACAGATGATCCGACGGCTATCCTCGACTGAAACAAGTTCTTCGAGATCTCGTATCTAGCTATACGAGATTTCTCTCCATATAGTTCCTTGGTGTGGAGAAATATGTATTCTAGATCCATATTCTCGTGCCTCCTCTGATGTTCATTATTCATAGAGGCAAGCACGATGCATTTGGCCTTCACGCAGTCTAACTCCCAGGTCTTGCGGATTTCCTTATCCGCGACACTGGATTCAGGACCTGGGACGGCAGGGGCCTTAGTAGTAAGGACATACCCCAATTTGTCATAGGTAATTGCCATCTTAACATTCCGGAACCAATCTTTATAGTTTAGCCCTGTCAAAATATTTTTTTCTAATAATAACTTAAGGCCTGTCATGTTCTGGGTCGCTGCAATTAGGAGAGAGAGAGGAAACACTTTAGCATGATGCTCTTGCAAGTTTAGAGTGGTTTTTAGTTTATCTAAACAGGATGACTCCCACTTTTTCTCGAATCCTTCCTCAAACCAAAAAAGAAGAACTAGTCAGGACTATTCTCACCGTGCAATACTTACTTAACCGTTCAGCCAGGCAAGTGTCGGTACTTCGAGGGAGGTTTTACGACGCTTTCGCAAAGTTCCTTAATTAAATAACCTCTTTTCCCTGGGGGCGTAGCCCCGCCGACACCTACTTGGTTTATAACATTGATCGTTAAGTGAAAGAATCTCCCGATGAGTAGCATATACTCACAGTAGGATCGGGATCCAAATATCATCGTGTGATAAAACTGAAAGAATCCTACCAAAATTATCACACTCCAAATGGTATGCAACTCTAGCAAATTTCAGTTTCTTTAGAAATTCCCGATGTGGATTTTTGCCCCATGCTCTTATGACCTTGGCATTGGTCAAAATGTCATAAGTCACATGTCAAATTCTAGCCATCATTATCTTGTTAATTCGAACCCACCCGTACATACCCCTGACGTTGGCCAAATAGAAGTACGACTGTCCCAAACCAACTCATCTATCTATGCAATAGATGAATACCCAGCAGCTACCAAACACTATGCCTTGGCGTTGGTCAAAATACATAGCTTGAATACTACTGAATACCCAAATGAAATGACGGAGGGCTACGAATGGTTTTGGCGAAACCGTGAATGTAGTGAACTCGATATGATCTAAGAAACCTGATAGCTTTTAAAAGGAGTGGTTTAAGTTCCGCAATTAAAAATCTGTTGTTTTTAAAAATAACCGAGTGGTTTCTTTTAAACTGTTCCAACGATTCAACTTTGGTTTATTTTCTTTGCATTAAAATAATGCGTCCCATCAATTAACCTATCATTGCAGAAAACAACGAAAATACAACGTCTTCTTATGCCATCCGCATTCGCCACTGGGCCCCGTCATTCACCCGTTAGGTTACTTAACTAACGACAGAGCGGGGGCTGGGCTAGCGCGGATGCAAAACATAAGTAACGCATACTAGATATCATATATAGATATTGTACATTCGTCAGACACAATAATAGGCATTCCAGATCACAGATGAACATATTGGATATACAAGCAATCCGCATTTCTTTTGAGCCTGCAATGAAAGACAGATTACACAGTCGCGATGAATAGCCAAACCCCCACCCTAGACCCTTACGGGTACAACAAACTACCCGCCAAGTACCCGAAGTGAAGCAGTCTCCCTCAACCACGTGAGTAGGCCACTAAGCACTTCAAGATACCCGGTAGTTTGTGCACCCCACCTTAGGTCTATCCTAGGAGAAGAAAACAGTAAATGAAATAATACAACGGTGGCTACAACCTCAACCCAGATGTGTCCCTCAAAAGAATATCACAACAAATTACAATTTACATTTGAATGAAAGAAACACTCGTCTCACATCTCCGGCTATCCATTCACGACAATCCAACAAGTTCATATTCACAATCCAGTAAAAACCATTACAGAAATGTGCAACCCCCTGCTTACCGACATACTAGCAGTTAGGGGAGGTTTATGAACACATTAAACACAACACAGATATAATCCAGTTAGCCAAAGTTCTTAGAATTTCGATCAAGAAATACATATGAATCTACTCCAAACAATTCTCTGTGCACATAAAACCTGAGCAGAAACAAAACATCCCAGAAAATACAACATCAACACCGAAGAATAACTGAGCGAATTTGGGTTGACTCGGTGTCAACTCGGCCGCGGATCCGCGGTGGATCGCTTGGATCGGCCGCGGTTCCGCGTTGGTTTGGACGAGTCACGATCCCAAATTTCTTCACAATTCTTAAAAAAACCTTGCTTGTATTTTTAAGGGTCCCTGAAAAATTTTTAGACCCCAATTTAAAATCGGCAGAAACTTGGTGAAAAAGTCGGTTTTTCGGGATTAAATTGCGATCAAATTTCTAAAGACTTTGCTAACATGTTAGTTATGGTTTAGCTAGGATCTGATACCACTGTAAGTCAACGTTACACACCCCACAAGATGCGGGGAGGCGGAATAGATAAAACAATCATTTTGTTCAAAGTAACATCGACTATCAAACGGATCTTTGCTAAACCCTAACTAACAACTATCTAAAAGTGCTAAACTACTATGATAGATGATTATACCTCAAGATACTAGTCCTTCTTGTTCTTGTTGTTCACCTCCTCGTCGGCCTCCTCGATGTAATAGAAGATCCACCCTAGAGTTCCTTCTTCATGTTTTAACCTCTAACTTGAGGTAACTAAGTGGCTAGGATTGCTAATCCAAGTGACCTAGAAGATATAGAAGTGGATTAAGAATCTATTAGTCTTTCTAACCCTTGGGATCTTAACACATGTGAAGATTAGGGTTAGGTTGAAGAAGAGGAGAGCTTGAGGAGAGAGAGTGCGTATGTTAATTATGAATTGAAATATCACTCATTTGTGTATATCATGAAGCATAAAAATATCTTGCAAAAATATCTTTCATGCTTCATTTAATACAAATGGATGAATCACCTCATGAGTCATGGTTTCAATTAATGCAAATAACACATAAGCTCTCCACCTCATTAAGTTTAATTCACAAATGAATTAAAACTAAATGAGTCAACTTTCTTCTAGAAGCTTCTCGACTAATTACGAGAATGCCCCTCCCATCCGTATTTACGAAAAACAAGGTTAAACTGAGACTGCATAAATCCAATAATCCAATAATCCAATACTAGAATCTGGCTTAAACTAAAGCCCGCTAGTATAATCTGTCCAAACATCTTACGTGCACAAGTACACGTATATGTCCGAACCCTGTCTTAAAACCATACGACCTCTATATCGTTTCGCCTGAAGTAGGGAAACTCTCTGTGTGGGACTCTACAAACTCGACACTGCGCTGGCAGTGGGTTTAACCACAGGCCGCAAGCGGTACTAGCTGTACGTAACGGTCCCCAGGTAGATGTCGATAAGAAGGTCGATGAGGAAACCCATCCGAACTCCTACCGAGCCGGATGTGACAATCTCCATACAGTCCGGTTTGTTCGTCTATGACTATCACATATCGGGACTATGGGGGCAGCAAGCGTCGGTCCCCAAAAAGCGGTATAAGTCGTGTTGGAGTGAAGCCCATTACACCTTGAGAAGCTACTGGAAATCCTACCAGTAAATCTCGCTTGCCCTGGCCAGGGACTTTGCGTAATGGCTCTCCAAACACAGTGCGATATCAACTCCCAATACCGAGAGAGACGAATCCTATCTAACCGCCACTGCCTCTAAGTGCTTCGTGACTGCACCCAACTACTACCTGTTTGCACGACTCCTTTGAGTCGTGGTAGGGTAGCAATCTAAGAACAGTGGGAACACACTCGAGACGAAGCAGCAGTGTCAATTATACGGACTATCCTATACTCATGTCACCTAGGAACTGTTAACTGACGACGGGTATAATACCAACTAACAGTTCCCTGTGAGTCCTGTCCGGTGTACCCGTAACCCAACGAGCACCTGCATACTATCTCCAGTACAATTTACTAATGGCTGTGGGACAGAACATTTCCCCTGCTGGGACGAGAAGCGTATACACTAGTCTACTCCGGAGTATCGATGCCCTGTCTCGATAATCCTACGACTAGGGACCTGAAAACGGATGTGCTTGTAGACTACCCAGCCCCACTAGTGTGACTGCCATCACAACGCCGGTAGTCAAGCAAGATCCTATGGGCTCTATCAATATGTATTTGCGATATGCTTAAAAGAAACATATACACATATTAAGATAGATATAAACCAAGTAGCATACTATTATGTTGAGCAAAACTGTTAATACAACTGTGAATATCCCAAGCTTCCATTAAGTAATATACAAACTAGTATGATACAATAATGGCCCCTAGGGCATATACACTAACATACCTGGACTGTGAAAGTCCCAACATACTCTTAGATCTATCACGATGGATCTGGATCCCCAGAATGTAAGAGGTATCACCCTGGTCTTTCATGGAGAATCTTTGTGACAAGAACCCTTTTGACAGATCATAGGAATGCCATTTCCAATCAAGAGAATGTCATCCATGTACAAGACGAGGAATACAATAGTTCGTGCTACAATCTTACTATAAATGCATGGCTCATCTGGATTTTTGATAAAGTCAAATTCTTTGACCGTCTCATCAAAACAGATGTTCCAACTCCGCGATGCCTGCTTTATTCCATAGATGGACTTAAGCAACTTGCACACTTTCCCGCTGCTCCCACTCTAAATGAAACCCTCTGGCTGGTCCATATAGACGCACTCTTCCAAATTTCCATTTAGAAAAGCAGTTTTTACGTCCATCTGCCAAATCTTATAATCGTGGAAGGCAACACTGGCAAGAAGGATCCGAATGGATTTGAGCATAGCCACTGGAGAAAAGGTTTCATCATAGTCCAAACCAGGTCTTTGACGAAATCCTTTTGCAACAAGTCTAGCCTTATAGGTTTCAACCTGTCCATCTACACCAATCTTCTTTCTGAAGATCCATTTGCAGCCTATGGGTTTTACCCCTTCTGGAGCAATGTCCAAAGTCCATACTTTGTTGGTGTACATGGACTCCATCTCGGTCCGCATTGCATCCAACCATTTTACCGAGTCAGTGCTCTGAATGACTTGCTGGAAGTTAGTCGGCTCATCATTATCAATGATGCAATCCTCTCTATCCCCATCTATGAGAAAACTGTAGTATCTTTCAGGCGGATGAGATAGCCTACTACTCCTACGGAGCGGCGCGGGAATGTCCTGTTCTTTTGAAATTTCTGGTTCCACCAAGTTTTCAGTAATAGCTTGTGGTTCTGGAATTTCTTCCAGTTCTATTGCGCTCCCACTTATCTGATTTTCTAAAAATTCAGTTTCCAAGAAGCGGGCATGACGAGAAACAAAGACCTTTTGCTCCTCTGCGTAATAGAAAAAATACCCCTTGGAGTTCTTTGGGTATCCCACAAACTTACACTATACTGAGCGTGCCTCGAGCTTGTCCGGATGCTGCTTTTTAACAAAAGCTGGACATCCCCATGTCTTAAAGTGTTTAAGATAGGGTTTATTCCCACTACACATCTGATATGATGTGGTAGGCACTGACTTAGTAGGAACCTGGTTCAAAAGATATGCAGCTGATTCTAGTGCATATCCCCAAAAGGATCGCGGCAACTCAGCCTTACTCATCATTGAACGAACCATATCTAATAGGGTTCTGTTCCGCCTTTCCGATACACCATTGTGTTATGGCGTGTATGGAGGAGTAAGCTGAGAGAGAATTCCATTCTCTTTTAGGTAATCCAGGAACTCGGCACTCAAGTATTCACCACCTTGATTAGATCTTAGTGTCTTGATACTTTTGCCTGTTTGTTTTTCCACTTCATTCTTATATTCCTGAAATTTCTCAAAGGCCTCGGATTTATGCTTCATCAAGAAGACATGTCCGTACATAGTGTCACGCCCCGCTTCCCAGAGTATGCTAAAATGGGCATGTGACATAGCCAACCATGCTACCTGTGGGTAGGAAGTATCCATCCACAGTCACATTACGGTTGTAGAGATATCAAGAACAAAATAAAACTATCTAAAACATGTCCATAATCCAAGATAACATGAGTCAAGAATAAATAAATGCGGAAGCGAAAGATCCAATACAAAATGACTGGAATGTATGTCCCATAATGCGGGCTCACATCAGGAATAAAATGCAGTAAAGAAAAGCTAACTACTGCTAACACTCACAGCTCAGCCTGTCAGCTGAAGTACTCCTCCTCGGGCTGCCACAACGGTACATAATCTGGGCCATGCAAAACCCAGACGTCAGCGCGTCAAGTCATCAAGTAATAACATAATAAACAGGCAATGCGAATATAAATATGAATAAAGCAAGGGTAACAATAATATGAATCAGAGCAGTGCAGGGTAGTATGCAGTGGGTAAACTGGATTGTTCTATCAGGTTCTCTGTTCTAAAGTCTTTGAAACCAAATTGATGAATCATCGATGTAACTCAATAGTATCCCGTACATACCCGGGACCACGGCCTCAATATTCTCAGGCTGAAACCGAGACATGCCGCTAGGCACCAAACAGGAATGTGTACACTCAGTAGTATCCCGTACATACCCGGGACCACGGCCTCAATATTCTCGGGCTGAAACCGAGACATGCTGCTAGGCACCGAACAGGAATGTGTACACTCAATAGTAGTGAGCTGTTGAGTTACAAGTCAGGTTTCACCTTTGATTTCCCCATACCCCTAAGTTATATGTGTAAGTCAAGTCAGGTATCCCGAAATCAAGAAACTAATGCCAACACAGGATCAGGTAAACAGGTTTTTCTGGATAGACAACAGGAACGGTCCATGAGGACAACATGTCAGGTTTGTTGGCATTAGACACAAGATCAGGTAACGGATCAGGTCATGGTACATCATGTCAAGTCAAGCAGTATACGGTACCATGTCGGGTCAATCAAAATATGTGTAGCAAGTCAGGTCAAGATGTAAACAATATTATGGGTGTACTCATAATCAGTTATATAATCAAGCATGGTCATCAACAACATGATCTAAGCAACGAATTAAGCAATAGGCAGATTCATTCAATGAGCAGTACAGTTATCAGTTGTGTCACAGAGGTGATTTCAACATTATAAGAATACATCAAGATAATTATAGCCATTTAATCATGTTAACAAGTTTAAGACTTCATGGATGCAATGATATTTACATATATATATATATATAGGTTCCAAGTTTGAAGGATAAATGTTATATAACAATATTGAACACGAAAAAGAAAAATTATAATACCAAAGTTAAATTGCAGGTTTTAGGGTGTCATCAAGTATATGTAAATATTGTTTAGCATGTAGCAAGGGGTACTTGCCTCGACGGGTTGCGGATCAGGAAAACGGAACGTAAAACGTCGGCGGGGAAAACTCGCGACGGGCGCACGGTTCACGGAATGAACTCAAATGACGAACGGTGGAACCACACGGGTCGTGGTACCTTGCTGGAACGTCGGGACGCATCGCCGGCACGGCCGGAATCCAGCGAGATACCAAACAGTGAATGTCAAGAGTTGCACAAAGAAAAGAAAGGAAATTAAAGAAGAAAGGGAAGGAGGATGGAGATAGGAAGGCTTACAATGGTCTGTGGGACGGGTGCTGGCGGTCGACGGCGTCGACGAACTCCGGCGGACCACCTGCAGGGGACACCGCGATTAAGAATGGAAACCGGCACAAGAAAATAAAAGAAAAGGAAGGAAGGAGAAGAAGTGGAGGAGGTGAGGGGGTGTAAAGCTCACCGAGGGGGTGCGTGCGAGGCCGGGGGCAGATCGAGATTGCCGGCGGCGATCCCACGAGGAGCAGCGGCTGTAGGTGGCCGCGACGCGAGTGCAGGGTGCACGGGAAGAAGAGAAAAGGAGGAGGGTGGTGCGGTGGATCGGTCGAGGGAGAGGAGGCGAGGCTGCCGACGAGGGTGTCGTCGGTGTTGGTGCTGCAGCGGCGAAGGGGGTGAGGCGGCGGTAGGGTAGCGCGATGGGTTTTCTGCGTTCTTTTTTTTTTAAAAGAGAAGGAGGAGGGAAGTTGTGTAGAGGAGAGAGAGAAGGATGGGGGGAGAAAGAGAGAGAGAGAGAGAGGGAGACGGGGGGAGAGAGAGGAGAGATAGAGAGAGGAGGTGTGGGGCCCGCGGAAAAATATTTAAGGCTTTGATTGGCTGGGGAGATAGATTAGGTTAGGGAAAAATATTTAAAGAAAAGTTTCAAAATATTTTAGGGAACAGTAAATTTATATGGTTAAGAAAAAATATACGATGGTTTTAAAATATTAAAATTTGGGGTTTTGGCGCAAAGTAAAACATTTCCAAATTGCGCCCGGGTCGGGTCCAAAAATTTGAAATTGAAATAATAGAATTTTAGGCGGGATCCAAAAGTGAAAATGAAGTATTTTACAATCAAAAAGCATACCCCCAAAACAGACACACGTACGTGCGCGTAGCCGTCCAAACTCGCCCGTTTCACTGAACGGGACGAGAACACGATGCACAGACGCTACAACAGGGTTAGGGGTGTCAAGTAGGCCAAGCTAAATATTTTTAATTTTATTTTAGATGCCATAAATTGTTATATGCAGAATTGAATTGATGGGGTAAAATTACAATAAGTAACAATCAAGCAAGATAAATGAAATGAGTGCCACACTACGTTCAAACGGTAACTGAAATCAGTAGCATTGGGCTCGGGTGTTACATTATACCCAACTACAAAAAGAATTTCGTCCTTGAAATTCCAAGAATACAATGATAAACAAACAACTACAAGAAAAGATGAGGAAATTTCTGCCGGATTTCATCTTCTCGTTCCCAAGTGGACTCTCCATGCGAACGATTACCCCAAGAAACAAGCACAAGAGGGATCACCTTGTTCTTAAGAACCTTTTCCCTTCGATCCACGATTTCAATCGGTCGCTCCTCAAAAGTCAAGTCTTCTCGTACTGTTAACTCCGAATGATCCAATATATGCGTTTCATCTCGAACATACCTTCGTAGTTGAGATACGTGAAACACATCGTGCACACTCGCCAAGGACTGCGGTAACGCCAAACGATACGCTGCCTCACCGACACGCTCCAAGATCTTAAAGGGTCCAACGAATCGAGAACTAAGCTTTCCTCGACTTCCAAAACGAATCACCCCTCTAGTCGGTGATATCTTCAAGAACACCAAATCACCCACGGCGAACTCTAGAGGCCTTCTTGACGTGTCTGCCCAACTCTTCTGTCAGTCTTGTGCTGCCTTCATATGATTTCTGATAGTGTTAACCTTCTCAACTATCTGCACAACCAAATCTGGTCCTAATAATCTTCGTTCACCGACATCGTTCCAACAAACAGGTGAACGGCATTTACGACCATACAAAGCTTCAAATGGAGCCATCTGGATAGTTGCCTGAAAACTGTTGTTGTAAGAAAACTCCACCAAATGTAGATGATCTTCCCATGAACCCTTGAAGTCCAACATGCATGCTCTCAACATATCCTCAAGAGTTTGGATCGTTCTCTCCGACTGACCATCAGTTTGAGGATGATAAGCTGTGCTAAACTTCAATCGAGTCCCCAAACTTTCCTGTAAACTCCGCCAAAAGTGTGATAAGAACCGAGTGTCCCGATCGGACACGATGCTCACCGGTACTCCATGCAATCTTACAATCTCTTGCATGTACCGCTCTGCCAAAGTCTCTGTTGATTGACCAACCCGGAAAGGAATGAAGTGAGCTGCCTTGGTCAAATGATCAACAATCACCCATACAACATTGTTGCCTTTTGGACTTCGCGGTAAAGCCGTCATGAAATCCATGGTTATATGTTCCCACTTCCACTGAGGAATCGGAAGTGGTTGCAATAAACCAGCAACCCTTTGATGTTCAGCCTTAACTTGCTGACACACCAAGCACTTCGCCACAAAGCGAGCAATCTCCCATTTCGTGCCTTCCCACCAGAAATGTTGTCGAATATCTCGGTACATCTTTGTGCCTCCTGGATGTACAGAATAAGCTGAACTTTGTGCCTCCTGGATGTACAGAATAAGCTGAACTGTATGCCTCCTTCATAAGCTCTTCACGAATATCTCCCTTTGGCACACATAAACGGCTACCATACCTCAACGAACCATCTTCGTGGATCAATAAATCTGTTCGTAGTTCGGCTTCAACCTGTTCTCGAAACTTTTGCAGTCTAGGGTCCTGCGATTGTGCTGCTTTAATATTCTCGATCAACGATGACTGTACTTGCAGCTGCATCAACTGTCCCGTAGAATTCGGTAGCACAACCTCCAAGTCAAATCTTCAACAAGCTCCTTCTGCGTAGTTAACACCTGGATTGCTGGTAACCGACTAAGCGCATCCGGCACGACATTAACCTTCCCCGGATGGTATTTAAGATCAAGATCGTAGTCAGCCATCAGCTCCAACCATCTACGCTGCCTCATATTAAGCTCTTTCTGTGTGAACACGTACTTCAAGCTCTTATGATCAGTAAAAACTTCGACCCTTTCGCCCAAAAGGTAGTGTCTCCAAATCATCAAATAGAAAATCACAGCCGCAAGTTCCAAGTCATGAGTTGGGTAATTCTTCTCATGGGTCTTCAACTGTCTCGATGCATACGTTACAACCTTCCCATGCTGCATCAAAACACATCCCAATCCTTTCCCAGATGCGTCGCTGTGAATCACCAATCCTCCGGAATTGTCCGGCACGGTCAGAATAGGGGCGGTTATCAACTTCTACTTCAACGTCTCAAAAGCTAACGCACATTTATCCGTCCATACAAAAGGTACCTCCTTGCGCGTAAGCTTGGTTAACGGCTCCGCCAGACGAGCAAAGTTCTCCACAAATCTTCTGTAATACCCGGCGAGTCCAAGAAAACTTCTTATCTCCGCAACATTCTTTGGAATCGGCCAATCTCGTACTGCTGCAATCTTTTCTGGATCGACGGCAATTCCATTGCCAGACACAACATGCCCCAAAAACTTTACTTCCTCCAGCCAAAACTCGCACTTACTCATCTTCGCATACAACTTTTCCTGTCTCAACGTTTGCAGTGCGATCTTCAAATGCTCAGCATGCTCCGCAAAACTCTTCGAATAAACCAGAATATCATCAATAAAAACCACGATAAACTGGTCCAAGAACGGTGAAAAGATTCGGTTCATCAAGTCCATGAATACTGCCGGCGCATTCGTTACTCCGAAGGGCATCACTAAGTACTCGTAATGTCCATACCGAGTTCGGAACGCCGTCTTGCAAATATCTTCTGTTTTCACTCGGACCTGATGATATCCGGATCGCAAATCCAGCTTCGAGAATACCCTCGCGCCACTAAGCTGCTCGAAAAGTTCGCCAATGCGAGGGATCGTGTATTTGTTCTTAATAGTCACCCGGTTTAATTCTCGATAGTCGATGCACATCCTTCTTGTGCCATCCTTCTTCTTTACTAGAAGAACTGGAGCTCCCCAAGGCGAGTTACTACTTCGAATCCAACCTTTTTCAAGCAATTCAGCAACCTGTTTCTTGACTTCTTCCAACTCTACTGGTGCCATTGGATAATACGCTTTGGATACTGGCGCTGCACCAGGAATAAGATCAATTGCGAACTCCACGTCTCGCTTCGGCGGTAAACCCGATATATCTTCAAACACGTCCATAAAATCGTGAACAACAGCCGGCTCTTTACTTTCATCAACTTCCATTGCTGCAAGAATATTGTTTGTCAGCCTAGCCCTGAACTCGACTGGCCCGACAGAACTGCTTCCTCCAGTGAAGCTAAACTCGGATGTCCGGGAATCTGGAAAATTACCTTCCTTGCCCTACAATCAATGTGAGCGTGGAAAGTGCTAAGAAAATCCATTCCCAAGACGACTTCGTAGCTGCCCGTATCAATCACCAAGAAATCTGCAAAAAGCTCCCGTCCGCACACAACAACTGTACAATCTTTACATTCCCTACTAGCTATGATTTTCCCATTCCCAGTGTGTATGTCCCAGAAACTAGACAGGGTCGTGTATCCAATCGAGTGTGAAGTTATAAACTTGGATGACATAAAACAATGGGATGCACCAGAATCAAATAACGCTAATGCGGGAAAACCATGAACGAGTAGAGTACCTGAAACGACTTCTCCTGACGCCTTAGCTTCTTCAGCTGTCAAGGTAAAAGCTCGAGCCTGATTAGGTCCTAGAGTCAGCTGTTTCTATCCCTGGAACGGTCTCTGCGGAGGCTTCTGAAAATCATCCCTCGTACGAAGCTTCGACGGACAAGCACTAACGGCGTGATCAGCCGCTCCACAAACCAAACAAAGTCCCAGCCTCCTTCGACAATCCTTTTGCATGTGGCCAGGTAAATTGCAATAGTTACAGGTCATGCTCTTTCTTCGATCGACGATCATTGGCTTCTTCATGGGTGCTACACCTCGACGGTCCACTGGAATACCTCTGCGACCATGAGCTCGGTTTGGTACAAATGCTGGCTTCCTTACCGCAACTGCTGTCTGCTGCAAACTCCCCTTCGTCCCGGATAAACTCTGCTGCTCTCGGGCTGCCGCAAGTACTTGTGAGAAAGTGGTCAAACCCAGGGAGATAATCTGCCTTTGGATGTCCACGTCCAAGCTGCGCATGAACCTCCGTGCCCTGTCTGCATCGTTGGCAACTAAAGGTCCAGCGAATCTACTGAGTCTTGTCCATTCTGCTGCATGCACATCTACGGGTGCTCCATTTTGCTTTAGCCCGATGAATTTCTCTTCCATTTCCTCCCATGCAGTCCGCGGGAAGAACTTCTCCAGGAAACTCTTTGAGAAATCTGCCCACTTGATCGGCTTGGGCAACCGGTTCTCCACTACAAGCCACCATTCTCGGGCGTAGTCCACTAACTGAATGCGTACCACATCAACTCTTTTCTCATCTGGAATCCGTGCCGCAATAAGCAAGTTCTCTGTGTCAACTAGACACTGCTCTGCTGGCAACGGCTTCTCCAAACCAGTAAATGTAGACGGACCCAAAAGTCTGAAATCTGCTACGGTCCCTACTTGGTCAACTGGTTTAGCTCCGACATTGTTCACAGACTGCTGAACGATCTGCAAACCTTCCTGAAATGATTCCGCTTGCTGCTGGATCAGCTCGGTCTGTTTCTTTTGATTCTCCAGCATTCCTCTTATCACTCCAAGCATGGCGGCTTCGTCCACACGCCTCTGGTACGTCTTCAAATTCTTACCGGCCATATTCTTGAAATCAAAACACCCAACATTAGCATGATGATAGATTCTGAATATAGATCAAGGCTAGAACTCCAAGATACTTAAATAGAGTGTCGCATTGTAACTATGCCGCGGTATCATAGCCACAATTACATAACTCCACCCAAGTCGCCTAAGTCCTAGAGATAACAAGGAATCAGGTTTCGAGTCGATATGCAAAGGAAGTTTGCACATCGTAGAAGATATAATCAGGAAGAAGGTGATTCAAGAATGGTAAAACGGCAAGGTGGCAGGACATGTTTCCTAAACACGGGTATTCTGATTCGTGTATTGGCAGGCAAGGTGGCACTACCCAACTACAAAAGAATCAACCCGACTATCCTATGGCTCTGATACCAAAAGAACCATGTCACGCCCCGCTTCCCAGAGTACGCTAAAATGGGCACGTGACATAGCCAACCATGCTACCTGTGGGTAGGAAGTATCCATCCACAGTCACAATACGGTTGTAAAGATATCAAGAACAAAATAAAACTATCTAAAACATGTCCATAATCCAAGATAACATGAGTCAAGAATAAATAAATGCGGAAGCGAAAGATCCAATACAAAATAACTGGAATGTATGTCCCATAATGCGGGCTCACATCAGGAATAAAATGCAGTAAAGAAAAGCTAACTACTGTTAACACTCACAGCTCAGCCTGTCGGCTGAAGCACTCCTGCTCGGGATGCGACAACGGTACAGAATCTGGGCCATGCAAAACCCAGACGTCAGCGCGTCAAGTCATCAAGTAATAACATAATAAACAGGCAATGCGAATATAAACATGAATAAAGCAAGGGTAACAATAATATGAATCAGAGCAGTGCAGGGTAGTGTGCAGTGGGTAAACTGGATTGTTCTTTCAGGTTCTCTGTTCTAAAGTCTTTGAAACCAAATTGATGAATCATCGATGTAACTCAATAGTATCCCGTACATACCCGGGACCACGGCCTCAATATTCTCGGGCTGAAACCGAGACATGCCACTAGGCACCAAACAGGAATGTGTACACTCAGTAGTATCTCGTACATACCCGGGACCACGGCCTCAATATTCTCGGGCTGAAACCGAGACATGCCGCTAGGCACCAAACAGGAATGTGTATACTCAATAGTAGTGAACTGTTGAGTTACAAGTCAGGTTTCACCTTTGATTTCCCCATACCCCCAAGTTATATGTGTAAGTCAAGTCAGGTATCCCGAAATCAAGAAAATAATGCCAACACAGGATCAGGTAAACAGGTTTGTCTGGATAGACAACAGGAACGGTCCATGAGGACTACATGTCAGGTTTGTTGGCATTAGACACAAGATCAGGTAACGGATCAGGTCATGGTACATCATGTCAAGTCAAGCAGTATACGGTACCATGTCGGGTCAATCAAAATATGTGTAGCAAGTCAAGTCAAGATGTAAACAATATCATGGGTGTACTCATAATCAGTTATATAATCAAGCATGGTCATCAACAACATGATCTAAGCAACGAATTAAGCAATAGGCAGATTCATTCAATGAGCAGTATAGTTATCAGTTGTGTCACAGAGATGATTTCAACATTATAAGAATACAGTAAGACAATTATAGCCATTTAATCATGTTAACAAGTTTAAGACTTCATGGATGCAATGATATCTACATATATATATATATAGGTTCCAAGTTTGAAGGATAAATTGTTATATAACAATATTGAACACGAAAAAGAGAAATTATAATACCAAAGTTAAATTGCAGGTATTAGGGCGTCATCAAGTATATGTAAATATTGTTTAGCATGTAGCAAGGGGTACTTGCCTCGACGGGTCGCGGATCGGGAAAACGGAACGTAAAACGTCGGTGGGGAAAACTCGCGACGGGCGCACGGTTCACGGAATGAACCCAAACGAAGAACAGTGGAACCACACGGGTCGTGGTACCTCGCTGGAACGTCGGGACGCGTCGCCGGCACGGCCGGAATCCGGCGAGATACCAAATAGTGAATGTCAAGAGTTGCACAAAGAAAAGAAAGGAAATTAAAGAAGAAAGGGAAGGAGGATGGAGAAGGGAAGGCTTACAATGGTCTGTGGGACGGGTGGTGGCGGTCGACGGCATCGACGAACTCCGGCGGACCACCTACAGGGGACACCGCGATTATGAATGGAAACCGGCGCAAGAAAATAAAAGAAAAGGAAGGAAGGAGAAGAAGTGGAGGAGGTGAAGGGGTCTGAAGCTCACCGAGGGGGTACGTGCGAGGCGGGGGGCGGATCGAGATCGCCGGCGGCGATCCCACGAGGAGCTGCGGCTGTAGGTGGCCGCGGCGCGAGTGCAGGGTGCACGGGAAGAAGAGAAAAGGAGGAGGGAGGTGCGGTGGATCGGTCGAGGGAGAGGAGGCGTGGAGGCCGGCGAGGGTGTCGTCGGTGTTGGTGCTGCAGCGGTGAAGGGGGTGAGGCGGCTGTAGGGTAGCGCGATGGGTTTTCTGCATTCTTTTTTTTTTAAAAGAGAAGGAGGAGGGAAGTTGTATAGAGGAGAGAGAGAAGGATGGGGAGAGAGAGAGAGAGAGAGAGAGAAAGACGGGGAGAGAGAGAGACGGGGAGAGAGAGAAGAGAGACGGGGAGAGGAGGTGTGGGGCCCACGGAAAAATATGAAGGCTTTGATTGGCTGGGGAGATAGATTAGGTTAGGGAAAAATATTTAAAGAAAAGTTTCAAAAGATTTTAGGGAACAGTAAATTTATATGGTTAAGAAAAAATATACGATGGTTTTAAAATATTAAAATTTGGGGTTTTGGCGCAAAGTAAAACATTTCCAAATTGCGCCCGGGTCGGGTCCAAAAATTTGAAATTGAAATAACAGAATTTTAGGCGGGATCCAAAAGTGAAAATGAAGTATTTTACAATCAAAAAGCATACCCCCAAAATGGACACACGTACGTGCGCGTAGCCGTCCAAACTCGCCTGTTTCACCGAACGGGACGAGAACACGATGCACGGACGCTACAACAGGGTTAGGGGTGTCAAGTAGGCCAAGATGAATATTTTTAATTTTATTTTAGATGCCATAAATTGTTATATGCAGAATTGAATTGACGGGGTAAAATTACAATAAGTAACAATCAAGCAAGATAAATGAAATGAGTGCCACACTACGTTCAAAAGGTTACTGAAATCAGTAGCATTGGGCACGGGTGTTACACTTAGAGAAATCATCCGTAAAAGTAATGAAGTAAGAATAACCACTTCGCGCATGTGTAGACATTGGACCACACACATCGCTGTGTATGAGTCCCAAGAGCTCGCTTGCTCTCAATCCGTGTCCAGTGAACGTAGTCTTTGTCATCTTTCCCATGAGACAAGATTGACAAGTTGCATAAGACTGATATTCGAACGGATCCAAATATCATTCTTTATGTAGCTTGGTCAACCTTGTTTCGTTGATGTGACCTAGTCTACAATACCATAAGAAAGCACGATTTATTTCTGGAGTCTTTCTTTTACGTGTGTTCTGGACATTGAAAATTTGTAGTTGGTTTAATACGTATATACCGTTGTTTAGAGTACCTGACCCAATCAGACCATGATTATGGTGGATGTTTACGACATCGCTTACAAATGTAAAATCATAACCTTGTTTTGATAACAAAGATACAGAAATAATATTACAAGTCAAACTAGGTACACAAAAACAGTTGCGCAAAACCAAAATATGTCCACTCTTCAACCCAAGGTGATATTCCCCTACGGACACAGCATCTACGCTCGCTCCGTTAGCAACTCTGAGGGTCATATCTCCGGTCTTCAGAACCCTATGTCTTCTCAGTGCCTGTAAAGAATTACAGATATGAGATCCTGATCCGGTATCCAATACCCAGGAAGTAGAGTTTATTGACAGACAGTTTTCAATTACAAACACATCTGAAGCCGAAGCCACAACTTTCTTCAGGTCCTGGTTCTTGGCCTTCCAAGCCATGCAATCTTTCTTCCAGTGGCCCTTCTTATGATAGTAGAAGCATTCTTCCTTTCCTACTGTCGGCCCCGCTACTATTGCCTTGCCTTTCGCTTCCACCTTACTAACACCGCCTCTCGGCTTGGTGGGAGCCTTCTTCTTCTTTCCTTTAGCTTTCTCCTTGGATCTAGAAGAGGAAGCTCCATCGACAAGTAGAGCGGGTGTTTCCCTAGCTTTTTGCAGGGTGCCCTCAGCCCTCCTCAATATGTTGAGGAGTTCCGGAAGTTCAACTTCTTTACCTTGAATATTAAAATTCATGATAAACTGGGTGTAGGTGGGAGGGAGGGACTGCAAAATCAAGTCTGTATACAGCTCATTCTCTAACGTGGTCCCGAGGTCCGTGAACTCTTTAATATAGCCGATCATCTTAAGGACGTGTTCCCCTACAGATGATCCGACGACCAACCTCGCCTGAAAAAGCTTCTTCGAGGTCTCGTATCTTGCGATACGAGATTTCTCTCCATATAATTCCTTGGTATAGAGTAATATGGATTCAAGATCCATATTCTTGTGCCGCCTCTAGTGCTCATTGTCCATAGAGGCCAGCACGAGGCACTTGGCCTTCGGGTAGTCAATCTCCCAGGTATACGGATTTCCTTATCCGCGACACTGGATTCTGGACCTGGGACGGCGGGGGCTTTAGTAGTTAGGATATCGCCTAACTTGTCATAAGTTATTGCCATCTTGACATTCCTGAACTAATCTTTGTAGTTTGGCCTTGTCAATATATTTTTATCTAATAGTAACTTATGGCCCGTCATCTTTGGTTGCAGCAATTAGGAGAGAGAGAAGAAACACTTTAGCATGATGCCCTTGCAAGTTTAGATTGATTTTTAATATATCTAAACTGGATGGCTCCCACTGTTTCTCGAATCCTTCCTCAAACCATAAAAGAAGAATTAGTCAGGATTAATCTCACCGTACAATACTTGCTTAACCTTTCAGCCAGGATAGTGTTGGTACTTAGAGGGAGGTTTTACGACGCTTTTGCAAAGTTCCTTAATTAAATAACCACTTTTCCTTGTAGGCGTAGCCCTGCTAACACTGTTCTAGACACCTACTTGATTTATAGCATTGATCGTTAAGTGGAAAAATCTCCCGAGGAGTAGCGGATACTCACAGTAGGATCGGGATCCAAATATCATTATGTGATAATACTGAAGGAATCCTACCAACATTATCAAACTCCAAATGGTATGCAGCACTAGCAAGTTTCAGTTTCTTTTGAAACTCCCGATGTGGATTTTTGCCCCATGCTCTTATGACCTTGACTAAGGCCAACAAATCATAAGTCACATGTCAAGTTCTACCCGTCATTGTCCAGGTTAATTTGAACCCACCCATACATACCCTTGACTAAGGCCAACAAAGTAGTATGACTGTCCCAAACCAACGCATCTATCTATGCAACATATGAATACCCAGCAGCTACCAATCACTATGCCTTGACTAAGGCCAACAAACATACCTTGAATACTATTGAATATTCATATGAGATGACGGAGGGCTACGAATGGTTTTGGCGAACACTACTACAAATATGGGTTGCTCCTACGGATTTATCCGTAGGGGCAACCCACTGCCCCTACGGATATATACGTAGGGGCGAAAAAATACCCCGTAGGTGCAAAGGCCGCAGGTGCAAGTTGAGGTCCCGAACGTGCCCCTACGGATAAATTTATGCCCCTACGGATAACACAGTAGGTGCTATAGCCCCTACGGAGTACCCCGTAGGGGTAATAAAATCATATATTTAATTTTTTTTTTTGAATATATTGAATGTACCTACGGATAACTCCGTAGGTCCTATTACGTCCCCTACGGCGATAGCCGTAGGGGATATAAAGTAGCCCCTACAAATATATCCGTAGGGGCCACTCCCAACACACTGCACTGAGATCGGGGGAAAATATCAGGGGAACCTGATATTTTGCCCCTACGGTTATATACGTAGGGGATAAACAGTGGCCCCTACGTATATGTCCGTAGGGGCACCCCCAACACCCTGCACTGATATCAGGTGGGAAAATATCAGGTTTCCTGATAGTTTGCCCCTACGGCTAACGCCGTAGGGGCAACATATATACCTACGGATTAATCCGTAGGTACAGTTTGTCTGTATTTTTTTTTAAAAAAGGGCTGCTAGATTTTTTCCCGCCCTGTGCACAATACTATATACATCAATCAAATCATATATTGCAGTATTCATAATCACATCCCACGCATATATATAATATACAAAAGAAACCCAAAAACTGAATATGATATAAATTCAAACCAATATCAATATCGTTTCAAAATGTAGTACAATGTGATATAAATAAATACATGTTTCAAAAAATAAAAACCAAAAATCTACCCTAGTTCGGTCCAGCTCCACCTCCGAATAACGTTAAAATAACGCGCGCCTGCTCCTCGGTAAATACACTCTCCAATGCTACAGATAAGGGAGTCTGAGCGGCATGTGGAGCTGGCGTTGTGGTCTGCGCAGCCGCCGTCGAGGTAGTCGCTTGCGGAGCCGCGGCTGCGGGAGTCTGAGTGGGCGGTGGAGCTACAGGAGCTGTCTGCGGTACCGCAGCCGATGTAGTGGCTTGCGGAGCCGCAGCCGAAGGAGATGCATGTGGAGGCTCGGCCGATCTACCCTGTCGCGTCTGGACATAACGTGTGTAAGAAACGTGTAAGAACTGTGTATTATTCGAATTCGTTTCATTATTAAGTTATTTCGAAACCCTGTTTGGATATCTAGTTTGGAAAAGCGTTGTTTATTTTAATTACATATGTATGTATGATTAATCAAACTTAATTCTAAAACCAAATAAGCTCAAGCTACGTACTAATTATGGATATGTTGATATGTATATAATATGAAATGATATTTTACTATAAAGTAGTATACATACCAGCATCTCCTTCAACTCCTGAACGGTGGCCCTCAAGCTATCCAGTTCCTGATGGACATGCCGGCCACTGGAGACGGAGGAAGTAACCGCCGGGGTGGAGTCCAACCTCATATGGGCCCTGCTGGGGCCCAATCCCCGGCCTCTCTCCCAACCTCCGTGGTGCCCTCCGTGTGCGGCGTCCAGAACTGGGGTCAGCAGCCTCGGATCGTTCTGTCCGGTAAAATCGATCCCCGAGGCCTGGGCCTGCTCAACCACCCGCTCCTACACCCACATTAAGCAGTAAAGTATAAGTATAAAATTTAAACTTGAACCTTCCAAAACTAAAATTTCAAATTTGGGTAGAAAAAATATTAACACTTACGCAGTACTCCTGGGTAGCGACGTCGGGACATCGAAGCTCGCCCGTGGCGGGATCTGTCGAGGTGCCGTGGACGGCAAGATATGCGGACAGCACGCTCGGTGTACCACCTGACGCCACGGTCCGAGCTGTCTGCAATATTAGAAAGTAACTCTTAATATTAGAAATGTTAGAGAATAACTCTTAATATTGCAGAATATTAGAGAATAACTCTTAATTTACCGATAACTCCATGGCTCGAGTAATGTTCCTCGAGCCACCTGTGTAAGTGGGGCGACCCCTCTTCGCCGACTTCCTGTTCTCCGTATTCTGAGCGGCCTGTTTCTGCATAACGCATTAACATTTAGTTTTCTAATTAAGAAACACAAAGAAATAAATTATATCATAAATAATGAATTAAATTTAAAATACATACTCGTTTGCGTTCGGAGTCGAAATAAGCGCACAATATAGGCCATGTCTCTACGTCGACTCTCGCAAACGCCGGAGTAGATAGGAGGGCCGCTCTCTCTGCCTCGGGGGTCGCTATCCATAGGGAGTAGCAGTCGGCCTTCAGCTCATTCCTGTTGTATCGGATCTTGGCCTGCATGTTCTTCATCAGGCCATTGTACAGAGCATGAAGGTCGAGCACCCTCCCCGGGTGATCAGGGTCGGCTACAGGCTGAAAATCGTAATCCAACTGAAAATACAAAAAAACATTGTTATTAGATTGCAAGTGTTAATAATAAATATATTGGATAGATCAAATGAAAATATATATTAATACATACCTGAGCCTGTTCAAAGAAGAGGGCGAATGAGCGCTGGTGCTGCTCGCCCCACTCAACGTGAAGTGGATAGTTCTTCACGATCCGGCTCTCGTCCCCCAAATACCGGCCGACCCTCTCGGCATGAGGACCGGTATAGCGATAGTCAAGGGTAAAAAATAGGGGGAATGCTGCCTCCCCCCTAGCTCTATCAGGCCTCAGCCTATGGGACTGATTCGGGCCGCGAGTCCCCCTCTGGGGGTGGAGAGGCCCTGCGTCTGCACGAAATATCAAGACAATCAATAATAAGACAAAGTTGTATTAAGAATTCAAGTGTGATATATACCTCCGGTGAATAGCGCACGAGCCTGGGCCCGAGCAGCAGCACGAGCGGGACGATAGTTCCTCCGGTGAGGAACAACCGGGGTCCCGGACGCATCCCCTCCAACTGTAAAATAAACATCGACGCTAAATCTCCATGAAGTTCATATTTATTCTATAGAGCATATGTAAAATAAATAAATATTTTAAATTTATTCATACTAACCTGCAGACGATGCGGAGGGTATGGAAGCGGCAGGAGTGGCCCCTGTGGAAGGTGTGGACGCACCACCTATAATTAGACAATTAAAAATAGATTTTATAAGTAATTGCAAAAAGAATGTGTAGATCAATAATATAACGTTCTAAATCAATATGCATGCACTATAGGACATATAAACATACCCGCAGGTGCGGTGGTGTCACCACCTACAGCTAGACAATAATAAAAATTGCTAAGTAAGAGCAAAAGGAATGTGTATATTTATGATATAGCATTCTAAATCAATATACATACACTATATGATATATAAACATACCTGGAGGAGCGGGGGTGGCCTCTGTCCCAGATGTGGACGCATCACCAACAACTAGACAATCAAACATTGACAATATAAGTAATTTTTACATAAACATGCATGAATATCTGTAATATTACATTCAAAATGGATATGCGTGCAGTATACCTGGAGGTGTGGCCAAATCAACACGGAAGGAGGCATCCGAAGGGGTCTCCGATCTGGGTGCAAGACCGGCCCTCTGAAGCTCCCTACGGAGCTCTCCGGGCGGCAGAACCGCTCTGCCTCTGCCTCTGCCTCTGCCGCGGCTGGAGCTCCTGCCGCCCCTCGCTGCTCCCGACATCGTCATCAAATCTAGATAAACGGTTCGTGGACGCATTAGACAATCAGTAAAAGTATTGACTATATATGATCTAGAGCGTAAAATGTGAAGTAATAATATAACATTACTGATAACCTTTTTCGTTTCGTGGGCGCATCATACATATCTACTTGGATTTCATCGTCGATGTCATTTCTAACCCACGTAACTTCATGATCGGTCGAAGACAACCCGTCCTTCGAAACAGACGGTCGGAGCACTTTAAGCCTTCTCTCTTCTTCGTCCTCATCGCTGTCCTCGTATTCTGGGACATCGTAGACATCTCTAGGTTTCCATCGACATACAACACTCCACCCCGGATGCTTCAAGCACTGTGAGTAGTATACTTGGAACGCTTGGTTCGGAAAGATAAACGGATCGTCCTGACCGTAAAATCGAAGTGTGTTCACACTTGTCAATCCATATTCATCTTTCCAGGTCCCAAGACTGCTTCTCCACTTGTCTGTATCGGTTCGCGGATCGTACCAAGTACAGTGGAATATATAAAAGGGTTCTGATCGTCCGGGATAGTGGATGCCGAGTATACAATTTAAGTACCCATAGTAAATCACACCGTCCGATCCTACCGTCGCAATCCCACTGTTCTGAGTGATTCTAGATGTTTCTATGTCCTTAACTTCGAATTTGTATCCAAGGACACCAAATCCTTTGTAATGTGCAACTTCCATACTAGGAAATTGAGCTAAACATCTTGAATCACTCTCAAATGATGCAGACAAGTTCGGATCGTGGATCTAACAAAACAAATTTTACGATAAATACATAACGATACAAGTTTAGATTAAAACCGATAGCAATAAAATGTAATTCGAATAACTTACATGCTCTGTGACCCAATCACAAAAATTATCCTGATGGTATTTTTCCAAACGCTCTTCGTTCCAATCAGGATGCCCCTCACGTACCTCGTTAAAATGAGTTCTGTTTTCGACAAATAATTGTGACATTAATATTATGTCATTTCATACACAAACACAGATATAACAATTAATCCAAAAGAACTTACTCTCTAATTTGTTCAAGACATACGCAATTAAGCAAGATAAACCGGTATATCTTGTTGATAAACATAGTGTCTACCCTCTTATACTCGGCTTTACCATATGGCCCGTCTTGAATTCTTCGTGGTCGGTTAAGCCTTGTCTCAATGTTCTCGTCCAGATAGCGGGAACAAAATGTGGTTGCTTCATCAAGAAGATAACCTTGCATGATAGAACCCTCTGGTCGATTTTTATTGCGTATATACTTCTTAAGAGTGTAAAGGTACCTAATGAGAATATGTTGAATAAATAAACACGGGCATACATGACAAAAATAAATTTATAAATTGCGCGAAACGAAAAATTTAACGTACCTCTCGACGGGATACATCCATCGATATTGTACCGGTCCGGCTAATTTCGCCTCAGTTGCAAGATGAACCGTCAAGTGTATTATGATATCGAAGAATGACGGTGGGAAAATACGCTCAAACTTGCAAAGTATCAACGCAATAGAATTTTCTAGTTTATCCAGCGTCGCAACCTCCAGCGTTTTAGCACACAACTCCCTGAAAAAACAACATAGGTCGTTGATTACCAGACCAACCGAGTCGGGGAGAGAAGTCCTGAGGGCTAATGGAAGAAGGTGCTCCACGATAACATGGTGGTCATGACTTTTCAGCCCATCGATCTTGCCCTTCACAATTTTTATTTTCTTGCTGAATGATCCTGAGAAGCCTGTGGGGACTTTCAAATCATGCAACACCTGCAGGAATCTTTTCTTCTCCGGTTGTGACATATGATAAGCGGCATTGGGAAGTACAAACTTGCCCGGTTTACCCGCTACCGGTTTAGGGTGCAGTTCACTTCTTATTCCCCACTCTTGTAGATCCATCCGGGCATTCATGTTGTCTTTCGATTTCCCGTCTTTACACAGAAGCAAGTTAAGTATGTGCTCTGATACTCCCTTCTCTATATGCATGACGTCCAGACAATGACGCACTGAATTTGTAGACCAGTACGGAAGCTCGAAGAAAATGCTTAACTTGTTCCAATATTGTGGTTTGACCTGTCTCGTCGGATCCATCCCGAAGGTCACGTTATTGTAACCATCCCATTTAGCAGTCACGTCCTCTCCGGACAATGGGGATGGAGGCCCAAGAAGCTCCTGATGACCATCAAAGTGAACCGTGTCTAACCTATAGGGATGGTCTGGAGGCAGAAAACGTCGATGGCCGCAATAACAAACCTTCCTGCTAAAATTCAAAAATTTTGATGTTGTGTGTTCATGGCAATGAGGACATGCTTTGTGACCATGTACGGACCAACCTGAAAGCATTCCATACGCAGGAAAGTCATTAATTGTCCACATTAAAGCCGCACGCAGTATGAAGGTTGTATTTGTGTTTGAATCATATGTCTCTACACCATCAATGAACAAAGTTTTCAGCTCCTCAATCAGAGGTCGGAGATAGACGTCGATATTGTTCCCCGGTGAGTTTGGTCCGTCGATAAGAAGAGGCATCATAAAGTATGATTGGTCCATAGCCAACCAAGGCGACAGATTATAAATTATCATTACAACGGGCCATGTACTGTGACTTCCAGCCATATAGTTGAATGGGCAGAAGCCATCGGCAGCCAGTCCGAGCCGGACATTGCGAGGATCGCTACTGAATATTGCGTGCCTCCTATCGAAATCCTTCCATGCCGGTGAATCTCTTGGATGGCTCATTTTTCCATTTTCGCTTGGAGGAGCACGGTGATGCCAAATCATTGCCTCGGCTGTTTTCTTGCACCTAAATAGCCTCTGTAGCCTCTGTGTTATGGGAAAATATCGTGCTATCTTCACAGGTATATCAGGCTTCTTATCAGAATCTTTCGGCTTATACCTGGCCTCTCCGCATGTTGGACACTCTTTCAAATCTGAATTCTCTTTCCGGTACAACACGCAATTTTTAGGACATGCTTGAATCTTCTCGCACTTTAGACCCAAATCAGACATCATTTTCTGGGCTTCGTACCAGCTTTCGGGCACATTATTTCCCGGAGGCATAGAATCTTTCAAGAACGAAAGAAGCATTGTGAATGACTTGTTGCTCCATCCATTTAGGCACTTAATTTGGAAAAGTTGGACGAACCATGAGAGGGTGGAATACTTCGCATTCTCATAAATTGGTTTCCTAGCATCATTCATGAAATTTTCATATTTATCCGCACGCGGTCCTTGACCGGAAGGAATGTCATCTTCGGTACGAATAGATTCACCAAGGGCAGCCTCTACCATATCCTCCATTTCTTCTGATGGAAATAAATTTCCGTATCCTGCCGTATTACCGAATTCTTCTTCTTCTCCTGCCGCATTATCGTGTTCTCCTTCTTCTACCGCAGTACTGCATTCTTCTCCTTCCCCGTGATATTTCCAAATTGAATAAAGTCTAGTAAACCCATATTTTACAATATGAAGCTCTGCCAATTCTACCTTCCGCCAGTACTTATTGCCACATCTATCACACGGACAAAGAATCTTCTCTATTATGATCTTATTATGTGCTCGTGCAAATTCAAGGAAAGCAGCAACTCCTGCGACAAACTTAGATTGCATACGTTGTTTCCAATCCACATACATCCAGTCCTTAACTCTGACGTACTCATGGGCCATGTTAAACTGAATAACATATAAATTGTAGGTTATGCTGACTATATTGAGAAATATAAGAACGGGATAGTTACTGACAAAGAAGAAAATTCATGTATATGCTTTGTGTGTGCGTTTGTCGTTGAAAAGAATAAATTATCGCACGTTATGTTGACCGATAGACGGGGACTAAGTGGCGCTTTTAGTTTCATATATGGGTATCGATGGGAATATGAAGGTTTCATATTATCATATATTGGTTTTAACCCGAACATCTCGAGTCGCTCTCTGATTATGCGTTTGTATGTATGTGTTCCGGCTGTCGGGGGTAGGCTTCTATCCCATTAAGAATGTATAGAGCGAACGCCCATCACTTGTGCTTTCAACCGTTTCGAGTAAATTTCGGCAGCACCTCCCCGCTGTTCTCCGAGTACACTGTAATAGAATAGATAATCATTTCAAAGCTGAGAAACAACGTTGAAATGAACATCTAATCTATCTTTGTACACGGAGAACCAGCGGAAAGGTACCGACGAAATATCTCGAAACGGATGAAAACACAAGTGAATGAAGGCGTTTGCTTTATACATTCTTAACTTGTCCACACGGGACAAATCTATGGGTTACCTTACGATTGAATTTTCTCGTCGCGTAGACTATACGACGGTTGTTAGTATCGAGCTATACTGTCCGATATTTAACAACCTTCGTATAGTTCTAGGTCACGACGAGCATCGCACGTATGTTAACCGATAGACGGGGACTAAGTGGCGCTTTTAGTTTCATATACGGGTATCGATGGGAATATGAAGGTTTCATATCATCATCGAGTATCATATATTGGTTTTAACCCGAACATCTCGAGTCGCTCTCTGATTATGCGTTTGTATGTATGTGTTCCGGCTGTCGGGGGTAGGCTTCTATCCCATTAAGAGTGTATAGAGCGAACGCCCATCACTTGTGCTTTCAACCGTTTCGAGTAAATTTCGGCAGCACCTCCCCGCTGTTCTCCGAGTACACTGTAATAGAATAGATAATCATTTCAAAGCTGTGAAACAACGTTGAAATGAACATCTAATCTATCTTTGTACACGGAGAACCAGCGGAAAGGTACCGACGAAATATCTCGAAACGGATGAAAACACAAGTGAATGAAGGCGTTTACTTTATACATTCTTAACTTGTCCACACGGGACAAATCTATGGGTTACCATACGATTGAATTTTCTCGTCGCGTAGACTATACGACGGTTGTTAGTATCGAGCTATACTGTCCGATATTTAACAACCTTCGTATAGTTCTAGGTCACGACGAGCATCGCACGTATGTTAACCGATAGACGGGAACTAAGTGGCGCTTTTAGTTTCATATATGGGTATCGATGGGAATATGAAGGTTTCATATTATCATCGAGTATCATATATTGGTTATAACTTGAAAAACGTGCCGTTGAAACAAATTATTGTTCTCCACCTTGCACTCTCTTAACAATGGTACATGCATTAAACATGTAGAGCTATCTATAACAACTCTAAAGTTTCACCTGTTGGGTTCAACAGAAAGGTTTTTGATATAACAAACACAATCTTCCTCAATTTTTCCCTTGAATCGATGTGAAATTAATAGTGTCCATATGACACAATGGATATATTTTCTACACAAAAGGAAAAAGGCAAACAATAATAAAGCAATTATAATTCTATCAAGTATCCATACTGAAAAAGAATAAATAGCAAACTAAAAATTAATCACTAATGAAAAACAAACAAAAGTGCTTATTATTATACTTCAGAGGTTATAAGTGCTTGATCCCCATAGTACATAGGCTGTATCCGCAATTAACCCTTTTCTATATACTTGAGTGTATAGAATTTCTAAAAGTTACACACGGTTTTTCTAAATCCAATTCTTTCCTTTCACTACAAAACCCTTTATATTTTCTAATAGGTACCAAGAACTTTCAAAGTTTTTGGATATGCACAAAAAGAAAGTATCGCCAATAAGATTGACATAACCCAAATGACTTTGACCCATTACATATAAATGTCATGGTCTTTCAATATTTATCAAACAAATACCATAGACTTTGTTTGTTACAAATAAATACCATGAAGTTTTAACGTTTCACATAATTTTCATAGATTTTGTTGTTTACAAATACATACCATTGACCTCCAACGTTTTCCAGATAAATACCATGAATTTTGTTGTTTACAAATAAATACATGAACTTTCAGCGTTTTTTAGATAAATCCCATAGACTTTCATGGACCATTTTCTCATATAAAAATCATGGACTGTGTTATTCACAAATAAACAGTATCGACTTTCACTATTTTCCAGATCAATCCCCTAAAATTTCACCTTTTTAAGCCTAACCCAGCCCCAGCCGAACCCCAACCCAACACCAAACCCTAACCCGGCCTAACCCTAACCCCAACCCAGCCCCAGCTGAACCCCAACCCAACACCAAACCCTAACCCCAACCCAGCCGCAGCCGAACCCCAACCCAACACCAAACCCTAACCCCAACCCAGCCCCAGCCGAACCCCAACCCCAACACCAAACCCCAACCGAACCCTAACCCTAACCCTAACCCCAACACCAGTCGAACCCCAACCGATCGAACCCGTACCCTAACCCTAATCCTAACCCTAACCCCAACCGATACCTAACTATAACCCTCATCGCTACCCTAACATCATTAAAATAATGTTTAACTAACCTGTAGGCTAGGCGGTGGAGGAGACGACGGAGACGCAATCGGCGACGACGAGGGCGGTGGCGACGACGAGATCACTGCAGGCGGTGGCGACGACGATTCGGCCGGCGGTGGCGACGACGAGATCACTGCAGGCGGTTGCGACGACGATTCGGCCGGCGCTGGCGATGACGAGAACGGCGATCGGCGGGAACGTCAAGGTTTGGGGATTTGGGTTCGCGCGTAAAGGAAATAAGAAATAATCAGCGTAGGGAACGATCACTTAAATCGCTATTTAGTTGTCCCTACGAATATACCCGTAGGTACTTGGTTTGCGCCACCGTAGGGGCAAAAAACACTTTAAGATTTAATAATTTTTAAATAAATATTGAACGACCGTAGGGGCAACCACTTTGCCCTACGTATTAATCCGTAGGGCCAAACTTTTATTGCCCCTACGGATGATATTATCCGTAGGGGCAACCCATTATTTTACTAGTGGAAATCGTGAACGTAGTGAACTTGATATAATCGAAGGAACCCGATAGCTTTTAAAAGGAGTGGTTTAAGCTCCGCATTTTAAAAGTTTTACTGTTTTGAAAAAACCGAGTGGTTTTAAAATTGTTCCTACGATTCATCTTTGGTTTGTTTGCTTTGCATTCATGTAATGCAGTCCCATCATTTAACCTACTATTGCAGAAAAAGACGAAAATACAAAATACGCTTATGTCATCCGCATTCGCCATGGGGCCCCGTCTTACACCGTTGGGTTAGATAACTAACGCCAGAGCTGGGGACTGGACTAGCGCGGATGCAAAACATAAGCAACGTCTAATATATAATATATACATATATATATATACATATATAAATATATATATATGTATATCCATTCGTCAGACGAAATAATAGGCATTCCAGATCACAGATGAACACATTGGATATATTAGGAATTCCGCGTTTCGTTTAAGCCTGTAACGAAAGACGGATTCCGCGGTCGCGATGAATAGCCAAACCCTACCCCGGACCCCTACGGGTGAGGCAAACTACCCGCCAAATACCCGAAGTGAAGCAACCTCCCTCAACAACGTGAGTAGGCCACTCGGCACTTCAAAGTACCCGGTAGTTTGTGCACCCCACATTGGGTCTATCCTAGGAGCAATAAACAGTAAATGAAATAATACAACGGTAGATACAACCACAACCCGGATGTGCCCAGCGAAAAAATATTACAACAATTTAAAATTTACATTTGAATGAAAGAATATAACACCTCACATCCTCGGCTATTCATTCACGACAATCCAATAAGTCCATATACACAAACAAACATCACAGAAATGTGCAACCCCTAACTAACCGACATATAGCAATTAGCGGAAGTTTACGAACACATTTATCACAACATGAAACATTAAACAACGTTAAACTGCGATTTCGAAACACCCCGTAATGCCACAGTGAAGAATTGTCAGTATATTCAAAATTGGCAAAAATAAATAACTCCTGAAACACTAGATCCAAATCACAAAGCCACAGACCAAAACACGAAGCAATCCCTGCATTTGAATCGGTGAGCTCGGAAATTTCCTCAACGTGGCCGGCCATTTTCCGAGGGGATTGTCTCGTTTTTTGTGAGTGTTCATTTTACAGTTCAAGGAGTACTCTGCAGTTGCTAAAATGATTTTTAGAGCCTCGGAAAAAATCAACAGAAACTAGGATCTACGTTTCGATGTTTACGGGTTATTTCGGTTTCATAGTTTTAGTTGTCGTTTAATCTGTTAGATATGGTTTAGTCGGCTCTGATACCACTGTAAGTCGATGCCACACACCCTACGTGTTCGCGGGGAGGCGGAGTTTGCAAAAAATTATTTTTATTAGCTTCGTAACATTGACTAAACTCCAGGATCGATACTAAACCCTAACTAACAATTTAGCAAAGAGGTTTAACTACTATGTGTAAGTGTTATACCTCAAGTTCTCGCTATCCTTCACCTCCTCGCTGTCCTTCTTCAAGTTGTGATCTCCTTGAACTGAGAACGGAATGCACCTCCTCGTCGTCTTCTCCAAATCATAGAAGATCCACCCTAGAGATCCGACTTTGAGCTTTAACCTCTAACTTGAGGCAACATATAAGTCTACGGTAGAGCCCCGATCGTCTTTCCGAGGCCAAAATGCAGAAACGAAATTTTTTCTAAACTAGAAACCGGCGCTATCGTATGCTTAAAACCCGGATCGAACGATTAACCTACAACTAGCTATCTAGAGAGAGGGTTGGAATGCTATACCGATCGATTCGTGTCCTTCGGTCTTTGGCCACCATCCCAAGCTCCTCGCGGAATCTCCGGTCTCGATCTCCTCGTCGGAAATGGCACCACATATCGATTCCTTTTACGGGCTCCCGCTTCATCCGAAGCAACTCGGGCACGAAGTGTGCTAGCCGACGTGTCCAAGGTGATGTAGAGAATGTTTGTGATCACTTTGTCTCTTGCATCCATGATATGGATGGAGGTTGAAGGTGTTGCCATTGATGGAGATTATGAGCTAGAGAAGAAAGAGGAAGAAGAAGAAGTTTTTCTCTTTCTTTTCTTTTGTGATGGAATGATAAAAAATGAGAGTGAGTTAGAATAATAATATGAGAGCTAACAACCATATCATGGCTGCCCCCCTCTCTCCTCTTATCAATTCAACACACAAATCAAACACTAATGTGACATTTTACACAAAAAAAGAGACCATGAGTCACTATATATGTCCATGTCACATTTAATGCATCACATGATGAATTCTAGCTCAAAATTTCCACCATCCAAACATTAATCCAAATGTTTGGTCCAACAAAAAAGATCCAGAAACATCTAAAGTAAACTCGTGACGGATCACAAAAATTCCCCTCACCTGTATATACATACCTGCATCCGCATTCCGACTGAATGCGAATGCAATGAGACTAAAGTAATCCAACATATCTAATACTAGGATCCGGCTTAAACCAAAGCCCACTAGTATGATCCGCCCGATTATGATCCGTGCACTACTCCACGTATATGATCAGACCCTGCCATATATCATACGGCCTCTACAACGTTTCGCCCGAAACTTGAGAAAATGTCTGTGGGGGACTCTAAAGACTCGTCAATACTTTGGTTATGGATTTAACCACTAGCACGTCAGTGGTACTAGCTGTACGTAACGGGCTACCAGGTATTGACCAAAAGGGAGGTCGATGAGCGAACTCATCCTGACACCCTACTGAGCCTGTCAGTGACAATATCCGTACAGTCCGGTCCGTTCGTCTATGAGCATCGCATGTCGGGACTAGGGGGTTGGTAAAAGTCAGACCCCCAAAAGCGGAACAAGTCATGTCGGAGTGTAGCCCAGAACACTCTGAGATACTACTGGAATACCTACCAGTAAATCTCCTGCCTTGGCCAAGGACTTCGTGTAATGGCTCTCCTAGAAACATCGCGATCTCACCCCCAATACCGGGAGAGACGAAACCCCTGCCGATCCGCTTACTGCCTCCATGTGGCTCGGGACTGTACCCAACTAAAACCTGTTTGCACGACTCCTTTGAGCCGTGGTAGGGTAGTAATCAAAGCACAGTGGGAACTCACACGAGACAAATGACGATCTCAGGTCGATGAACTAACCTGTACACATGTCACCAGGGAACTGCTATCTGACGTCAGGTATAATACCAACTAGCATGTTCCCAGCGAGTCCTGTCCGGTGTACTCATAACCCAATGAGCACCTGTATACATCTTAGGTGAACCAACTGACACCAATGGCTTGTGAGACCAGCCACCGCCCCTCATCAGGGTCTCAACTGTATACACTAGTCTACTAATGGAGTATCGATGCCCAGTCTCGAAACTCCCACGACTAGGGACCACTTTAAAGATGTGCTTATAGACCCCAGCTCCCACGTATATGATCGCCATCATACTGCTGGCCGTCAAGAAAGAATCCTAAGGGCTCTATCAATATGCAATAGTGACCTATAAGGTCACCTAAAGCAGTACACGATGATAAAGACAAATCATGCTAGCATACTATTCTCTATCAACGTGTAATAGAGAACAACAATGTCACCTAAAGCATGTACACGATGATAAAGACAAACCAGATTGTATATAAACTTCTCGAGTAAGACTGTCCTACCGGTATAGGTCCTCCCTCAATCATTGAAATCACGTGCCTGTGATACAATAATTGACTCTGAGGGCACTATATCCAACAATCTCCCACTTTCACTCAAGGCTAATAATTACGAAGTCGCATACTTACAGCCCGTGTGATACCGAACACCCAACTCCTCTACTGATCAGTCTCACAAAGCCCGTTTGCGAAACTATTGCGTTCAAGGAATAGCCTCAGTGAGTGGATCCGCCCTGATGTTTCTTTCTATGTCTCTCTTTATCTCAAGTTCGCGGAGAAATCCATCTCCCGAAATGAGCAATACCTGTCTTAGAATATGTCTGGATATCTGATGGGACCTAGTTCATTAATGAACTCCAAATAGAAACTTCTTAGACTGTATCGTCAACTGAACTTAATCAGTATCCTGCGCCATAACTCCCTCAGTATCCGCTTGGACCTCTTGTCCAAAATAATGCCCCTCGTCAGAGGGAAAACTATAACTCTGACTGTCACTCTGTCATCCAGGTCACCTTGGAAGCCTGGAATGATAACTGTCTTCCGAAGGAGGCTGCCGTCATCATATCCCTAGAACATCCACTTATGTTCTAAAACTACTTCTGAACGTTTCTCCAGGATAGGATTAATATCAATTTATTGCATCTAGTGCAAAAACAATATCTGGTGTGGTACTTGACATCTCATGATTGACTCAATTACCTAAGCAAGTGATATGCCAATCATGCACATCCCTCTCCCCTTTAGTCTGTAAGACACCTTTAGAGAGGGTGACTCCATCACCTGCAGGTACACCACTGTGCCAGGAGTCGTCCATTCTAAATACCTTTAGAATGCTGTCTAAGTACCTTGATTGGGAAACTACCCAAATCTATATCTAAAACCATAGATCTAGTAACCAGAATATCTGATACAATATCCATGTCCTATGTGGAGAAACCATTGTGTGACAACCAAAGTATAATCGATCGTAGTATAGAAATTTCACTTCCTACTCTGTGTATGTCATCCAAATACCAGGACATCACACCCTACTACCTTCTTAACAGATTCATCCCCTATTCTGATGAAGTCAAACATATGACTGTTACATTAGAAATAGATGATCTATCTCCGCTATATCTGCTTTAGTCCATAATTAGACATAAGCTACTTGTCCACTATGCTTCCTCTGCTCCCACTGACTACGACAACCCTCTGGCAGAGTCATATACACGTACACTTCTAAAGCAAGTTTAGAACGACGCTATACTCATCCTCCTGCCGGGTCTCACAGTCTGGAACAACAGCAATGGCATGTCTGGATAAACAAGAACCTCCCTGTCACCGTCTTTGAGCATACCGAAGAACCCCTCGAGTGCCTGAGGTTACCCATCTTATCTGCGAAGTGGCCAATGGAATGTCAATCCAGATTGAATCTTTAGGTCTTATTAAATTTTCAGTAATCGTTTGCGGTTCTGGAATCATTTCCAGTTCTACCATACTCCCACTACTGTTTTCTCAAAAAAAGTCCATTTTACTAAAACCGTGGCGAGTCAAGAACAATATCACTATTGATCTTCCAGATGGTAGAAAGTCAACCCTCGTCATAGCCCGGGTTAACCCAAAAATAGCCATTACAGAAACGTGCCTTGAGTTATCCAGAGTCTGGTTTTAAGCATAAGCCGGACAACTCCCCGTACCTTAACATTGTTAAGATATGGACTATTCTATATCCAATATAGAAACAGAGGCACTGATTTAATTGGAACCAAATTCAAATCATCCAGTTGTCTCCAGTGCATGTCAACTAAATGGAAGGAGGCCGATCAGCGTTACTCAACTTAGGAATGCATCCAGATATGAGTAACCTGAAAGAGAAACAAGTTTCTCATAATCATTACTATCAACTGAATACCATACACAAGAATCCACATCTTCGATCACCTTGAAGAATCCTGATACTTGCAATACCTGGTTCTCTACTTTATTCTTATACCTATAACTTCTTAAAATTTGGACCTTATGTTTCTACGAAACACCTGTCTAAGAACTAGAGAAGTCATAAGTAAACAGAATATAGTACGAGGACCAACCCCTCTGTCCTAATGGACACTGGACGACACACAATACTCTGTATAAGCCCCCTGAGTTGAATAACTCATTCCCTGAGTGTCGTAGCACTACTACAAATAAGGGTTGCCCCTACGGATTTATCGGTAGGGGCAACCCACTGCCCCTACGGATATGTACGTAGGGGCGAAAAAAGACCCCGTAGGTGCAAAGGCCTCAGGTGCAAGTTGAGGCCCTGAACTTGCCCCTACGGGCAAATTAGAGCCCCTACGGATATATCTGTAGGTGTTATAGCCCCTACGGAGTACTCCGTAGAGGTAATCAAATCATATATGTATTTTTTTTTGAATATATTGTATATACCTACGGATATATCCGTAGGTCCTTGTTCTACCCCTACGGATACCTCCGTAGGGGATATAAAGTGGCCCCTACGGATAAGTCCGTAGGGGCACTCCCAACACCCTGCACTGAGATAAGGGGGGAAAATATCAGGAAACCTGATATTTTGCCCCTACGGATAAATTCGTAGGGGATAAACAGTGGCCCCTACGGACATATCCGTAGGGGCACTCCCAACACCCTGCACTGATATCAGGTGGGAAAATATCAGGTTTCCTGATAGTTTGCCCCTACGGATATGCCCGTAGGGGCAACATTTATACCTACGGCTTAATCCGTAGGTACATATTGTCTGTATTTTTTTTTTAAAAATGGGCTGCTAGATTTTTTCCCGCCCTGTGCACAATACTATATACATCAATCAAATCATATATTGCAGTATTCATAATCACATCTCACGCATATATATAATATACAAAAGAAACCCAAAAACTGAATATGATTTAAATACAAACCAATATCAATATCGTTTCAAAATGTAGTACAATGTGATATAAATACATGTTTCAAAAAATAAGAACCAAAAAGCTACCCTAGTTCGGTCCAGCTCCACCTCCGAATAACGTTAGAATAACGCGCGCCTGCTCCTCGGTCAATACACTTTGCAATGCTACATATAAGGGAGTCTGAGCGGCATGTGGAGCTGGCGATGTGGTCTGCGCAGCCGCCGTCGAGGTAGTCGCTTGCGGAGCCGCGGCTGCAGGAGTCTGAGTGGGCGGTGGAGCTACAGGAGCTGTCTGCGGAACCGCAGCCGATGTAGTGGCTTACGGAGCCGCAGCCGAAGGAGATGCATGTGGAGGATCGGCCGATCTACCCTGTCGCGTCTGGACATAACGTGTGTAAGAAGCGTGTAAGAACTGTGTATTATTCGAATTCGTTTCATTATTAAGTTATTTCGAAACCCTGTTTGGATATCTAGTTTGGAAAAGCGTTGTTTATTTTAATTACATATGTATGTATGATTAATCAAACTTAAGTCTAAAACCAAATAAGCTCAAGCTACGTACTAATTATGGATATGTTGATATGTATATAATATGAAATGATATTTTTCTATAAAGTAGTATACATACCAGCATCTCCTTCAACTCCTGAACGGTGGCCCTCAAGCTATCCAGTTCCTGATGGACATGCCGGTCACTGGAGACGGAGGAAGTAACCGCCGGGGTGGAGTCCAACCTCATATGGGCCCTGCTAGGGCCCAATCCCCGGCCTCTCTCCCAACCTCCGTGGTGCCCTCCGTGTGCGGCGTCCAGAACTGGGGTCAGCAGCCTCGGATCGTTCTGTCCGGTAAAATCGATCCCCGAGGCCTGGGCCTGCTCAACCACCCGCTCCTACACCCACATTAAGCAGTAAAGTATAAGTATAAAATTTAAACTTGAACCTTCCAAAACTAAAATTTCAAATTTGGGTAGAAAAAATATTAACACTTACGCAGTACTCCTGGGTAGCGACGTCGGGACATCGAAGCTCGCCCGTGGCGGGATCTGTCGAGGTGCCGTGGACGGCAAGATATGCGGACAGCACGCTCGGTGTACCACCTGACGCCACGGTCCGAGATGTCTGCAATATTAGAAAGTAACTCTTAATATTAGAAATATTAGAGAATAACTCTTAATATTGCAGAATATTAGAGAATAACTCTTAATTTACCGATAACTCCATGGCTCGAGTAATGTTCCTCGAGCCACCTGTGTAAGTGGGGCGACCCCTCTTCGCCAACTTCCTGTTCTCCGTATTCTGAGCGGCCTGTTTCTGCACAACGCATTAACATTTAGTTTTCTAATTAAGAAACACAAAGAAATAAATTATATCATAAATAATGAATTAAATTTAAAATACATACTTGTTTGCGTTCGGAGTCGAAATAAGCGCACAATAGAGGCCATGTCTCTACGTCGACTCTCGCAAACGCCGGAGTAGATAGGAGGGCCGCTCTCTCTGCCTCGGGGGGCGCTATCCACAGGGAGTAGCAGTCGGACTTCAGCTCATTCCTGTTGTATCGGACCTTGGCCTGCATGTTCTTCATCAGGCCATTGTACAGAGCATGAAGGTCGAGGACCCTCCCCGGGTGATCAGGGTCGGCTACAGGCTGAAAATCGTAATCCAACTGAAAATACAAAAAAAAACATTGTTATTAGATTGCAAGTGTTAATAATAAATATATTGGATAGATCAAATGAAAATATATATTAATACATACCCGAGCCTGATCAAAGAAGAGGGCGAATGAGCGCTGGTGCTGCTCGCCCCACTCAACGTGAAGTGGATAGTTCTTCACGATCCGGCTCTCGTCCCCTAAATACCGGCCGAACCTCTCGGCATGAGGACCGGTATAGCGATAGTCAAGGGTAAAAAATAGGGGGAATGTTGCCTCCCCCCTAGCTCTATCAGGCCTCAGCCTATGGGACTGATTCGGGCCTCGAGTCCCCCTCTGGGGATGGAGAGGCCCTGCGTCTGCACGAAATATCAAGACAATCAATAATAAGACAAAGTTGTATTAAGAAATCAAGGTTAAACAAAAATTCAAGTGTGATATATACCTCCGGTGAATAGCGCACGAGCCTGGGCCCGAGCAGCAGCACGAGCGGGACGATAGTTCCTCCGGTGAGGAACAACCGGGGTCCCGGACCCGGACGCATCCCCTCCAACTATAAAATAAACATCGACGCTAAATCTCCATGAAGTTCATATTTATTCTATAGAGCATATGTAAAATAAATAAATATTTTAAATTTATTCATACTAACCTGCAGACGATGCGGAGGGTATGGAAGCGGCAGGAGTGGCCCCTGTGGAAGGTGTGGACGCACCACCTATAATTAGACAATTAAAAATAGATTTTATAAGTAATTGCAAAAAGAATGTGTAGATCAATAATATAACGTTCTAAATCAATATGCATGCACTATAGGACATATAAACATACCCGCAGGTGCGGTGGTGTCACCACCTACAGCTAGACAATAATAAAAATTGCTAAGTAAGAGCAAAAGGAATGTGTATATTTATGATATAGCATTCTAAATCAATATACATACACTATATGATATATAAACATACCTGGAGGAGCGGGGGTGGCCTCTGTCCCAGATGTGGACGCAGGACCAACAACTAGACAATTAAAAATAGATTTTATAAGTAATTGCAAAAAGAATGTGTAGATCAATAATATAACGTTCTAAATCAATATGCATGCACTATAGGACATATAAACATACCCGCAGGTGCGGTGGTGTCACCACCTACAGCTAGACAATAATAAAAATTGCTAAGTAAGAGCAAAAGGAATGTGTATATTTATGATATAGCATTCTAAATCAATATACATACACTATATGATATATAAACATACCTGGAGGAGCGGGGGTGGCCTCTGTCCCAGATGTGGACGCAGGACCAACAACTAGACAATCAAACATTGACAATATAAGTAATTTTGACATAAACATGCATGAATATCTGTAATATTACATTGAAAATGGATATGCATGCAGTATACCTGGAGGTGTGGCAAAATCCACACGGAAGGAGGCATCCGAAGGGGTCTCCGATCTGGGTGCAAGACCGGCCCTCTGAAGCTCCCTACGGAGCTCTCCGGGCGACAGAACCGCTCTGCCTCTGTCTCTGCCTCTGCCGCGGCTGGAGCTCCTGCCGCCCTCGCTGCTCCCGACATCGTCATCAAATCTAGATAAACGGTTCGTGGACGCATTAGACAATCATTAAAAGTATTGACTATATATGATCTAGAGCGTAAAATGTGAAGTAATAATATAACATTACTGATAACCTTTTTCGTTTCGTGGGCGCATCATACATATCTACTTGGATTTCATCGTCGATGTCATTTCTAACCCACGTAACTTCATGATCGGTCGAAGACAACCCGTCCTTCGAAACAGACGGTCGGAGCACTTTAAGCCTTCTCTCTTCTTCGTCCTCATCGTTGTCCTCGTATTCTGGGACATCGTAGACATCTCTAGGTTTCCATCGGCATACAACACTCCACCCCGGATGCTTCAAACACTGTGAGTAGTATACTTGGAACGCTTGGTTCGGAAAGATAAACGGATCGTCCTGACCGTAAAATCGAAGTGTGTTCACACTGGTCAATCCATATTCATCTTTCCAAGTCCCAAGACTGCTTCTCCACCTGTCTGTATCGGTTCGCGGATCGTACCAAGTACAGTGGAATATATAAAAGGGTTCTGATCGTCCGGGATAGTGGATGCCGAGTATACAATTTAAGTACCCATAGTAAATCACACCGTCCGATCCTACCGTCGCAATCCCACTATTCTGAGTGGTTCTAGATGTTTCTATGTCCTTAACTTCGAATTTGTATCCAAGGACACCAAATCCTTTGTAATATGCAACCTCCATACTAGGAAATTGAGCTAAACATCTTGAATCACTCTCAAATGATTCAGACAAGTTCGGATCGTGGATCTAACAAAACAAATTTTACGATAAATACATAACGATACAAGTTTAGATTAAAACTGATAGCAATAAAATGTAATTCGAATAACTTACATGCTCTGTGACCCAATCACAAAAATTATCCTGATGGTATTTTTCCAAACGCTCTTCGTTCTAATCAGGATGCCCCTCACGTACCTCGTTAAAATGAGTTCTGTTTTCGACAAATAATTGTGACATTAATATTATGTCATTTCATACACACACAAACAAAGATATAACAATTAATCCAAAAGAACTTACTCTCTAATTTGTTCAAGACATGCGCAATTAAGCAAGATAAACCGGTATATCTTGTTGATAAACATAGTGTCTACCCTCTTATACTCGGTTTTACCATATGGCCCGTCTTGAATTCTTCGTGGTCGGTTAAGCCTTGTCTCAATGTTCTCGTCCAGATAGCGGGAACAAAATGTGGTTGCTTCATCAAGAAGATAACCTTGCATGATAGAACCCTCTGGTCGATTTTTATTGCGTATATATTTCTTAAGAGTGTAAAGGTACCTAATGAGAATATGTTGAATAAATAAACACAGGCATACAGGACAAAAATAAATTTATAAATTGCGCGAAACGAAAAATTACACGTACCTCTCGACGGGATACATCCATCGATATTGTACCGGTCCGGCTAACTTCGCCTCAGTTGCAAGATGAACCGTCAAGTGTATTATGATATCGAAGAATGACGGTGGGAAAATACGCTCAAACTTGCAAAGTATCAACGCAATAGAATTTTCTAGTTCATCCAGCGTCGCAACCTCCAGTGTTTTAGCACACAACTCCCTGAAAAAACAACATAGGTCGTTGATTACTAGACCAACCGAGTCGGGGAGAGAAGTCCTGAGGGCTAATGGAAGAAGGTGCTCCACGATAACATGGTGATCATGACTTTTCAGCCCATCGATCTTGCCCTTCACAATTTTTATTTTCTTGCTGAATGATCCTGAGAAACCTGTGGGGACTTTCAAATCATGCAACACCTGCAGGAATCTTTTCTTCTCCGGTTGTGACATATGATAAGCGGCATTGGGAAGTACAAACTTGCCCGGTTTACCCGCTACCGGTTTAGGGTGCAGTTCACTTCTTATTCCCCACTCTTGTAGATCCATCCGGGCATTCATGTTGTCTTTCGATTTCCCGTCTTTACACAGAAGCAAGTTAAGTATGTGCTCTGATACTCCCTTCTCTATATGCATGACGTCCAGACAATGACGCACTGAATTTGTAGACCAGTACGGAAGCTCGAAGAAAATGCTTAACTTGTTCCAATATTGTGGTTTGACCTGTCTCGTCGGATCCATCCCGAAGGTCACGTTATTGTAACCATCCCATTTAGCAGTCACGTCCTCTCCGGACAATGGGGATGGAGGCCCAAGAAGCTCCTGATGACCATCAAAGTGAACCGTGTCTAACCTATAGGGGTGGTCTGGAGGCAGAAAACGTCGATGGCCGCAATAACAAACCTTCCTGCTAAAATTCAAAAATTTTGATGTTGTGTGTTCATGGCAATGAGGACATGCTTTGTGATCATGTACGGACCAACCTGATAGCATTCCATACGCAGGAAAGTCATTAATTGTCCACATTAAAGCCGCACGCAGTATGAAGGTTGTATTTGTGTTTGAATCATATGTCTCTACACCATCAATGAACAAAGTTTTCAGCTCCTCGATCAGAGGTCGGAGATAGACGTCGATATTGTTCCCCGGTGAGTTTGGTCCGTCGATAAGAAGAGGCATCATAAAGTATGATTGGTCCATAGCCAACCAAGGCGACAGATTATAAATTATCATTACAACGGGCCATGTACTGTGACTTCCAGCCATATAGTTGAATGGACAGAAGCCATCGGCAGCCAGTCCGAGCCGGACATTGCGAGGATCGCTACTGAATATTGCGTGCCTCCTATCGAAATCCTTCCATGCCGGTGAATCTCTTGGATGGCTCATTTTTCCATTTTCGCTTGGAGGAGCACGGTGATGCCAAATCATTGCCTCGGCTGTTTTCTTGCACCTGAATAGCCTCTGTAGCCTCTGTGTTATGGGAAAATATCGTGCTATCTTCTTAGGTATATCAGGCTTCTTATCAGAATCTTTCGGCTTATACCTGGCCTCTCCGCATGTTGGACACTCTTTCAAATCTGAATTCTCTTTCCGGTACAACACGCAATTTTTAGGACATGCTTGAATCTTCTCGCACTTTAGACCCAAATCAGACATCATTTTCTGGGCTTCGTACCAGCTTTCGGGCACATTATTTCCCGGAGGCATAGAATCTTTCAAGAACGAAAGAAGCATTGTGAATGACTTGTTGCTCCATCCATTTAGGCACTTAATTTGGAAAAGTTGGACGAACCATGAGAGGGTGGAATACTTCGCATTCTCATAAATTGGTTTCCTAGCATCATTCATGAAATTTTCATATTTATCCGCACACGGTCCTTGACTGGAAGGAATGTCATCTTCGGTACGAATAGATTCACCTAGGACAGCCTCTACCATATCCTCCATTTCTTCTGATGGAAATAAATTTCCGTATCCTGCCGTATTACCGAATTCTTCTTCTTCTCCTGCCGCATTATCGTGTTCTCCTTCTTCTTCTACCGCAGTACTGCATTCTTCTCCTTCCCCGTGATATTTCCAAGTTGAATAAAGTCTAGTAAACCCATGTTTTACAATATGAAGCTCTGCCAATTCTACCTTCTGCCAGTACTTATTGCCATATCTATCGCACGGACAGAGAATCTTCTCTATTATGATCTTATTATGTGCTCGTGCAAATTCAAGGAAAGCAGCAACTCCTGCGACAAACTTAGGTTGCATACGTTGTTTCCAATCCACATACATCCAGTCCTTAACTCTGATGTACTCATGGGCCATGTTAGACTGAATAACATATAAATTGTAGGTTATGCTGACTATATTGAGAAATATAAGAACGGGATAGTTACTGACAAAGGAGAAAATCCGTGTATATGCTTTGTGTGTGCGTTTGTCGTTGAAAAGAATAAATTATCGCACGTTATGTTGACCGATAGACGGGGACTAAGTGGCGCTTTTAGTTTCATATATGGGTATCGATGGGAATATGAAGGTTTCATATTATCATATATTGGTTTTAACCCGAACATCTCGAATCGCTCTCTGATTATGCGTTTGTATGTATGTGTTCCGGCTGTCGGGGGTAGGCTTCTATCCCATTAAGAATGTATAGAGCGAACGCCCATCACTTGTGCTTTCAACCGTTTCGAGTAAATTTCGGCAGCACCTCCCCACTGTTCTCCGAGTACACTGTAATAGAATAGATAATCATTTCAAAGCTGTGAAACAACGTTGAAATGAATATCTAATCTATCTTTGTACACGGAGAACCAGCGGAAAGATACCGACGAAATATCTCGAAACGGATGAAAACACAAGTGAATGAAGGCGTTTGCTTTATACATTCTTAACTTGTCCACACGGGACAAATCTATGGGTTACCATACGATTGAATTTTCTCGTCGCGTAGACTATACGACGGTTGTTAGTATCGAGCTATACTGTCCGATATTTAACAACCTTCATATAGTTCTAGGTCACGACGAGCATCGTACGTATGTTAACCGATAGACGGGGACTAAGTGGCGCTTTTAGTTTCATATATGGGTATCGATGGGAATATGAAGGTTTCATATTATCATCGAGTATCATATATTGGTTTTAACCCGAACATCTCGAATCGCTCTCTAATTATGCGTTTGTATGTATGTGTTTCGGCTGTCGGGGGTAGGCTTCTATCCCATTAAGAATGTATAGAGCGAACGCCCATCACTTGTACTTTCAACCGTTTCGAGTAAATTTCGGCAGCACCTCCCCGCTGTTCTCCGAGTACACTGTAATAGAATAGATAATCATTTCAAAGCTGTGAAACAACGTTGAAATGAACATCTAATCTATCTTTGTACACGGAGAACCAGCGGAAAGATACTGACGAAATATCTCGAAACGGATGAAAACACAAGTGAATGAAGGCGTTTGCTTTATACATTCTTAACTTGTCCACACGGGACAAATCTATGGGTTACCATACGATTGAATTTTCTCGTCGCGTAGACTATACGATGGTTGTTAGTATCGAGCTATACTGTCCGATATTTAACAACCTTCGTATAGTTCTAGGTCACGACGAGCATCGCACGTATGTTAACCGATAGACGGGGACTAAGTGGCGCTTTTAGTTTCATATATGGGTATCGATGGGAATATGAAGGTTTCATATTATCATCGAGTATCATATATTGGTTTTAACCTGAATATCTCGAGTCGCTCTCTAATTATGCGTTTGTTGTGCATTCGTGTTGTATGTGTAACATGATTTTAAACCGTTGAGATCAAGATTGATAGAACTGATTATCCTACATTGCAATAGCATTCATCAACCAAAAACTATTATTGCAATGGTATACATCTATAACAATCAACAATTAAAACTACAAATATAGGATACTGATATCATAAAGCGTTATGAGACACGTCATCTGCCACGTGTCGTGATCATGGAAATCGCTAATATTGAGCATCATCAAGATTAGATTATGATTTTGAAGCAAGTTATTGAGCATCTTGGATTGATTGTCAAGTGTTGATTTTTATTTCAACACTTGACAGAATGAAAATCATAAATACAGTTGCAAAATGTGTTCCTCACCCCCATAAAGTGGATCTTAACAATCCAGACAAGACCATCATTGTTCAAATTGCCAAGGTAGACATAATCTCAGCAGTTATTTACGGTTGCTAGCTTGTATTGCTTGTTGCTATTCTTTTTTTTTCCTTGTCCTTTCTTTCTTTCTTTTTTTTGGGGGGTGGGGGGTTGTGTTTGAAAAGTTTTAACCAACTCACTGCTATTTCTAGACAATGCAGGAATATAACTAGTTTTATCCCCCAAAAGAAAGAGCTTCAGGCTTCATGATTCAAGCGATGTGTACGTATAATTATAGGATTTTCTTGCTAGCGGTTCATTTACAACTATTCTTTAGTCTATATACCTAGCATCTGCTACTAGATATTACATCTTGCATCAACACCCTGCATGTTAAAATCAAAATCGATTATTTTTTTCTTGATCTTTTTCTGATTTTCTACCATCTGTGTCGAGTAAATTATGATTAACATTGTATTTGTCAACTATTCAGAAGAGCCATTCAACCAGCCCCACCGTAACCCTAACCCCAGCCCCACCACCGTAACCCTAACCCCAGCCCCACCGTAACCCTAACCCCAGCCCCATCTCAGCAGCAGCCGAACCCCAACCCTAACCCTACCCCGACCCCGACCCCGACCGCCACCGCGACCCCTGCCCAACCCCAACTCTCACGCACGCAACCCAGACCCAGCCATGAACCCTAAGCCCAAAATAATCCAAAAATGCTTTAATTTACCTCGAGATTTATACCTGAACGGCTGCTGGTGGGCTGGAGCGACGACGGTGGCGATTTGGCGACGAAACCGGCGGTGGCGACGACGGTGGCGACGACGGTGGCGACGAAACAGGCGCTGGCGACGACGGTGGGGACGAAACCGGCGGTGGCGACGACGGAGGCGACGGTGGCGACGACGGAGGCGATTTGGGGTTTTTTCTCGCGCGCAATTAAGAGAGAGAGAGAGAAAGTGAGCATAGGCGATCGATCTGGGGTTTTGTTAAATAGATATTTACTTGCCCCTACGGATATACCCGTAGGTCCTTTGTTTGCGGCTCCGTAGGGGCAAACACCAAATTAAGAATTAATATTTTTATTCTTGAACGTCTGTGCCCGTAGGGGCAACCTTTTAGCCCTACGGATTAATCCGTAGGTCCAAGTAAAATCTGCCCCTACGGATATTTTCATCCGTAGGGGCAACCCCCTATTTTACTAGTGTAGGTTGAAAACTGTACTTATGGTTAAGAAGAATTACACCGCTGTTTGATGCTCCTTACCTAATTATCCACCGATATAGGTAAATGTCATAGACATAATTTCAAAAAGTTATATCTCACTTTATAAAGATAAACGTACAGATATATCAATTTTAAATTGGTGCATAACAACGGATATTCAAAACCAAATATTTGCCGTCCGGCAAACAACCCAGGCGATTTCCTCAAATATCTCCAATTACAACGAATCCCGATATAATGAGGATGATCACCAAATTCCCAATAACTTACTCCCACTCAACATCTGTAAAACCATACAGATGCGAGAATCAAACCTAGTAAATACATACCCTGGAGCAAGGGCTAATTGGGAAATCGGTTTTCTTTTAACAATACACAGTGAAACTAAAACATGTAAATGTTTCGAAGGGGTATCCGGGTTTCCTAGTAATGCCTTTTCCATTATCAGATTCATAACTATAACCGTATATTTCTTCACCATATCTCCAAATCCCTTTATATGTCTTTAGTCATTATCTTCTATACACCCCTTTAGGCCAAATGGTTTTCTTCCTTCCCTACCGTTCGGCACCAGCCTATGGTTTGGAAGAAGACTATCCAATAAGCATGATGGGTGTACTCTCCTAATCCTAGGAGCACTCACAATGCGAGAGAAGGTAGTGATAAAAGACAACTGAAAAAAAACCTTATTCATATTTCTCCTGAACCAGAATCCATCCCCGAACTAGAACAAGTCCCTTCGAGTTCGTTTATAACCATAGGATGGAGTATCCAATAAACTGTGGATCTTCGTAGTGATACGGGGTATTCCGGAGAAATACGAAGGTGATGTAGGATTGGCGAAGAAATACTTGGTTTGGTCGTGAATAGTAGTCGTAGTTTACTTTGCCCTCTTACTAATCCCTTTATTTGTCTTTACTTAATACCTTCTGTACACCTTCGTTAGGCTAATTGGTTTTCTTCATTCCCCACCGTTCGGCACCTGCCTATGGTTTGGAAGAAGACTATCCAATTAGCATAATAGGTGTACCGTCCTAATCCAAGGAGCACTCGCAACCTGAGAGAAGGTAAAAGGAAAAGACAACTGAATAGTCCTATTCATTTTCCCCAGAACTGGAAACCATCCTCGAATCTGGAATAAGTTCATTCGAGTTCGTATATAACCATACGATGGTTTTATCCAATGGAAGTGGATGTTCGTAGTAATACGGGGTGTTCTGGATTAAAAGGGTAAAAGTAGGAGTGGCAATGAGGTATGCAACTCCGACAATCCAAAAGCCAGTGTTTTAAGAAGGTTCGGTTAACTTGGTCACTGAGTCATAGTCAAGGGTCGGGCCATGGTCGCTGCCAAAGAGAGAGAGAAAAGAAACACTCTGCGTGCACTCTAACCTAGATCAGAATGGTTATCACTTTATCTAATCAGGAAACCTCCCACTGTAACCTCAAATTCTCCTCCAAACCTAAAAGAAGAATTAGTCAGGATCACCCGAGGAGTAAACCAACTCATTAGTAGGAATCGGGATCCAACTATTATCGCATGATAACATGATGGAATCCACTCACGTTATCACACTCCAGAAGGTATGCGCATATCTGGCAAGTTTCAGTTTCTTTAGAAACTCCCGATGTGATTTTTACCCCTAGAACCCAAGTGACCTTGATGAATAATCAACAAATCAAAAGGTCCTAGTTAAGTTCAACCCGTCATTATCTTGATTGCGTTAAACCCACCCGCACGACCCTTGACGAATAATCAACAAATTCGTATGACCTTCCTAACCAATCCACATACCCATGCGACAGAAAAGCACAACAGAGCTACCACACACTACGTCTCGGCGAATAGCAACGAAAAACGTAGCGCGAATACTAAGCAATACTAATCTGAAATGAAGGAGGGCTACGGCTGGTTTTTGGCGAAAAACCTTTAACGTAATGAACTTGATATCGTTGAAGGAACCGGATAGCTTTTTAAAAAAATATAGTGGCGAAAACCTTTGCTAAAGAGGTCACTCCCGGTGAAGGGATCTCGGCTCTTTCCCCATAGAATGAGGCGCAGGATATTCCAACTGAATACCATGATGCAAAGCAAAAAGTAATCGGCTATAGTGATGTTATTACCCTGACGCAAACTTCTGTCCAAGGGGTCACACCCGGTGAAGGGATCTCGGCCCTTGCCTCGTTGACTGAGGTGCTGGATATTCATAACCGAATACCACTGTGCAAAACAAAAGAGAACGTCCTTGCAATAACAGCTTTTTGAAAAATGTTCCAACAACATCGAGCAGGTTTGTTTAGTTTGCATTGATCCAAATCAATGCAGTCCCATCAATTAATCACACCAAAAAAGAACAAAAATACGATGTACGTATATGCCATCCGCATTCGCCACTGGGTCCCGTCATCACCCGTTAGGTTACTTAATTAACGACAGAGCGGGGAATGGACTAGCGCGGGTGTAAAACATATACAACATCTACTAGTATATATATTAATATATAATATTTGCTCAAGGCGTGATAAAATGCAACATCACAGAAATGTAATAAGTATCGCAGAACAATACAGATAATCTAGGATCCCCGGGTTTCATAGAGCCGCTACTGAAACCCGACGTTCCCCTGGTGGTGTGGATAGCCTGTGCAATGAAATCCTAGACCCCTACGGGCACGACAAGTTACCCGCCAAAACCTGAAGCGAGGCAGCCCCCTTCAACAACGTGAATGGACCACCCAGCACTTCACGGAATCCGGTAACTTGAGCACCCCTCCTTGGGTCAACCTTTACCCCCTACGAGTGCGGCGAATAGCCCGCCAATTCTAGAGTGAAGCCCCCTCCGTCTCAAAGCCATGAGATGCGGGCCCATTGCCCTCTAGAACCCGGCTACCCGTGCACCCCTCTGCGGGGTAATCCTAGTACAGAAAGTAAAATATATATACAACGGGTACATCGACCTCAGCCCGGTCGTGCCCCAAAAGAATAATATACAAACTGGCAGTGACAGCAGTCCACATGTTGGACGCTCGTCCTGCAATATCAAATGTACAAATACAACCAAACTGTACTACCATTGCATCCAGGCTATCCACCACGACAAATCCGCAACATCACAGCACAACACAGAACATCAACGTGAATGTCACGTTTGCATATCCGTCTAAAAGGGCTATAGCAATTAGACAAGATTTACCGATCAATTGACATTCACGGTCGCAGATATAATGTAAACACTGTGAACTAACATATTTAAAATTTTCGATCGACAAAATTTCCCGAAGTGGGCCCCAAGCACAAATCTAGCACTCAAACAAATCTGGGCCCAAACAAAAAATACCAGAAACCCCAATTCCATGTCAGAGAGCACTGTAGAAATTTTGGTGCAGTGAGGGTACAGAATGGCGGCGGAACCGCGGCTAGAAGAGGGTTATTGCCGCGGTTCCGCGGCGGGACCGTACGATCATGCATCCAAATTTTCTCAGAACTCCTAAAAAACCCTGCCTGATTTTCTGCAGCAAACAAAATAATTTTTTGACCACGGGAAAAATTCGACAGAACCTGATGACTTTGAAATGCGGTTTTTGGAAATTTCGTCTGATCGAAGTTCTAAACACGTTAGAGCAAGCTAGTAAAGGTTAATGGCGTGGCTCTGATACCATGTAAGTCTACGGTAGCGCCCCGGCCGTCTTTTCGAGGCCAAAATGCGGAAACGAAATTTTTTCTAAACTAGAAACCGGCGCTATCGTATGCTTAAAACCTGGATCGAACCATTAACCTACAGCTAGCTATCTAGAGAGAGGGTTGGAAAGCTATACAGATCGATCCGTGTCCTTCGGTCTTTGGCCACCATCCCAAGATCCTCGCGGCATCTTCGGTCTCGATCTCCTCGTCGGAAAGTGCACCACATCATCGATTCCTTTTACGGGCTCCCTCTTCATCCGAAGCAACTCGGGCACGAAGTGCGCTAGCCGACGTGTCCAAGATGATGTAGAGAATGTTTGTGATCACTTTGTCTCTTGCATCCATGAGATGGATGGAGGTTGAAGGTGTTGTCATTGATGGAGATTATGAGCTAGAGAAGAAAGAGGAAGAAGAAGAAGTTTTTCTCTTTCTTTTCTTTTGTGATGGAATGATAAAAAATGAGAGTGAGTTAGAACAATAATATGAGTGCTAACAACCATATCATGGCTGCCCCTCTCTCTCCTCTTATCAATTCAACACACAAATCAAATACTAATGTGACATTTTACACAAAAAAGAGACCATGAGTCACTATATATGTCCATGTAACATTTAATGCATCTCATGATGAATTCTAGCTCATAATTTCCACCATCCAAACATTAATCCAAATGTTTGGTCCAACAAAAAAGATCCGGCGACATCTAAAGTAAACTCGTGACGGATCACAAGGATACCCCTCACCTGTATATACATACCTGCATCTGCATTCCGACTGAATGTGAATGCGATGAGACTAAAGTAATCCAACAAATCTAATACTAGGATCCGACTTAAACCAAAGCCCACTAGTATGATCCGCCCGATCATGATCCGTGCACTACTGCACGTATATGATCGGACCCTGCCATATATCATACGACCTCTACAACGTTTCGCCCGAAACTTGAGAAACTGTCTGTGGGGGACTCTAAGGACTCGTCAATACTTTGGCTGTGGATTTAACCACTAGCACGTCAGTGGTACTAGCTGTACGTAACGGGTTACCAGGTATTGACCAAAAGGGAGGTCGATGAGCGAACTCATCCTGACACCCTACTGAGCCTGTCAGTGACAATATCCGTACAGTCAGGTCCGTTCGTCCATGAGCATCGCATGTCGGGCCTAGGGGGTTGGTAAAAGTCAGACCCCCAAAAGCGGTATAAGTCGTGTCGGAGTGTAGCCCAGAACACCCTGAGATACTACTGGAATACCTACCAGTAAATCTCCTGTTTTGGCCAAGGACTTCGTGTAATGGCTCTCCTAAACACAGCGCGATCTCACCCCCAATACCAGGAGAGACTAAACCCCTGCCGATCCGCTCACTGCCTCCATGTGGCTCGGGACTGTACCCAACTAAAACCTGTTTGCACGACTCCTTTGAGCCGTGGTAGGGTAGTAGTCAAAGCACAGTGGGAACTCACACGAGACAAATGATGATCTTTGGTCGATGAACTAACCTGTATACATGTCACCAGGGAACTGCTATCTGACGTCAGGTATAATACCAACTAGCATGTTCCCAGCGAGTCCTTTCCGGTGTACTCATAACCCAATGAGCACCTGTATATATCTTAGGTGAACCAACTGACACCAATGGCTAGTGAGACCAGCCACCGCCCCTCGTCGGGGTCTCGACTGTATACACTAGTCTACTAATGGAGTATCGATGCCCAGTCTCGAAACTCCCACGTCTAGGGACCACTTTAAGGATGTGCTTATAGACCCCAGCTCCCACGTATATGATCGCCATATTACTGCTGGCCGTCAAGCAAGAATCCTAAGGGCTCTATCAATGTGCAATAGTGACCTGTAAGGTCACCTAAAGCAGTACACGATGATAAAGACAAACCATGCTAGCATACTATTCTCTATCAACGTGTAATAGTGAACAACAATGCCACCTAAAGCATGTACACGATGATAAAGACAAACCAGATAGTATACAAATCTCTCGAGTAAGACTGTCCTACTGGTATAGGTCATTCCTCAATCATTGCAATCACGTGCCTGCGATCCAATAATTGACTCTGAGGGCACTATATCCAACAACTAGGTCACTTGGTGTGCTAAACTAAGTAGCCTAGGATGTGTAGAGAGTGATGAGGAGTCTAGTAGTCTCACAAACCCTATGATTCTCAACTCATGAGTTGGTTAGGGTTTTCAAGGAGAAGGAGAAAGCTTGAGAAAAATGAGGAGAGGAAAAGTATCTGTTGTTTTTTTTTCGTGGGTAGGGTGCCGTAGGGAGCGGATCATGGATGCATGCATAAAGTTCTAATTATTGCAAATGATTGGGCACGAAAGAGATGAGAGATCTTCATCTCTCAAACTCTTCCCTTTTCCTAAACCTAACAAGCGAGGAAATTACTCGCACATTAAGGGATCTATTAAAAACATCATTTTTATTTATTTAATTATTTTTTAGATCTGATAGATTAATTACCTACTGCAGTTTAAGAAATTCTACACTAGATTAAACTAAGGCAAAAGAATAATTTATCTAGGGCAAGAATTTAATTATAGAACTAAGGCAGAAATAAAAATGAACTTACAGAATGATGCTCTCCCAACTTCAAATGAATCTGAATTTTATTTATGAAAAAGAGGCATACCCTAATACAATATTTAGAGTTCCTATTTATAGAGTATAGGAAAATTAGGGTTACAATGACTCGCACATGTGCTATTACAAAATTGCCCCTAGAAAGACTAGTCAACGCACCGCCAGAGCTTCAGTGAAATTTTCCACCGACGCGTACCATACACGGCCACGGAACCGCAGCCCGAGGCCTGGTTTGGCCGCGGTTCCGCGGCCAAACTGAGGAGTTAGGCTCTGTAACTTCTGGGTATAGCTACTGGTGTCCTTTACTTCCTTTTTCTATATGTCCTTTTTCAATTGGGCTTCAAGGTCTTCTCCAGATCTCTAGTGAACATTGTAGCGGACTTTTATCATTGCTTCGTGACGAAGTCCTGAACCTTGCGCTGTTTTGTACTGATCTCTGTATAGGCTTGATGTTTGTTGGTCAAAGTCTCACTTTTGCATTATCTTTTATCTTTTTCACTGTTTTAGATCCAAGAACCTGTAACCTGTAATATGTAGCAGACATGCGTCAAAAGCACCTGTTTATTTATAAAATGAATAAGAATGGGAAATATAATAATGCAATATTATGGTATGAACAGTCACTTGGGAACTGCTACCTGACGATAGGTAAATTACTAACCAGCAGTTCCCTACGAGTCCGTCCAGTGTAACTTATAACCCAATGAGCACCTGCATATTATCTCCAGTACGACATACTTATGGCTGTAGGACAGACCATCTCCCCTTTGCTGGGAAGAGAAGCGTATACACTAGTCTACTCTAGAGTATCGATGCCCTGTCTCGATAATCCTGTGACTAGGGACCTATATAAGGATGTGCTTGTATACTACCCAGCCCCTACTAGTGTGACTGCCATCACAACGCTGGTAGTCAAGCAAAGATCCTAAGGGCTCTATCAATATATATTAGCAATACGTTAAAAGAAACATATACATATATTAAGATAGATACAAACCAAGTAGCATACTACTATATCGAGCAAAACTGTCATAAATCCGTGTATATATGCCAAGCTTCCAAAATGTAATATACAAACTAGTACTATACAATAATGGCCTCTAGGGCATATCACACTAACACAAACTCACCAAACATGCGGTGGGACCGCGGCTAAACCCTAGGTTATGCCGCGGTTCCGCGACCATTTAGCTGAGCTGGGCCCTCGAATTTCTTGGGGTTCTATACAATAACCAACATGATTTTCTGAATATTTTTAATCTGAAAAATATCAACTTTTGAAAAAATCGACAGAAACTTGGAAAATATCGGGTTTTGAAGTTCGATCGAACACTTTAACGTCGTCTAGACCTTGCCTAATGCTCTAGCTTGGCTCTGATACCATGAAAGTGTGTCTTAGCACCTCTACTAGGTTTCCACATGCATCAAGTATGCAATTTTAAAAAATCTAGAGGTCTAAGCTACACTGATCTAGAATCGCACTAGAGAATTAGGGTTTTTAGCAAGCTAACAAGTTCTATAACTAAGTGAAGAGGGTAACAACCTTTGTAGACCAAGTCCTTCACTTCTATAGCTCCAAGTAGTAGTCCCTAAGTTCCAAGTAGTAGTCACAAGAACTCTTCTTGGCTCAACTTGAAGAAAGGAACGAACTTGCTATGTGATCTTCGAAGCCGAAGATGATCCACCTTGAAGCCTCTCTAGGTCAAGCTAACTCTTCACTAATCAAGGTATTAGTGAAGCAAACAACCTATAGTAAAGTGCTAAGATAGAGTAGGTTGATGAAGTAGGAATTTTGCGCACTTTAGAAATAATTTTCTTTCTATTTTTCCAACTCAAGAAAAACCCTAGAGAGCTCTCAAGAGTAAGACGATGAACTTGGGTATGTGAGGTTGAATGAGAGAATGAACCATGAGCTCAAGATAATAATTGAGATGAATAAATATCTAAGAGTAAAACAAAAAACAAGAGATGAGTCATGTCTTCTCAATGCTTCTCCAAGAATCCAAGCTATGACTTATTTCTAGACTTTTTGTTTTGCTTTTTAAATTAAATCATCCCAATTATCTTTCGCTCTAGTATAAGTCTCATACACCCATGTTCCATGTATCATCAACCATGATACATTTCTAATTTATATATATAAATAAATATATATATATATATATATCATATATATATATATATATACAATTATATATATCAAGAGAATAAAATGTAAAGTAATCAATAATATTAGTTCATATATAAACATATCAAATATAAATTTATATCAAATTATTAAATCAACAATTGATTCAATAATCCGATTATATCATATATAACCAACTAATATCAAATATATATGTATATTAAATTATCAAATCAACACTTGATTGAATAATCCGGTTATATCACATATAACCAACTAATATCATATATATATGTATATCAAATTATATCCGTAAAAATGTAATTATTTTGGTAAATATAAAGAAAAGTATGTGATATCATTAAAATGATATTTTAACATGACATGATATTTTATATTAAGATAATGATATTTAAGTGTTGGAATAAGTATTTCATATCTTTTTAAACATGGATTTAAATTTGCAACATGAAAGGTTTTTATTTTGTTTGTAATTCTTTTATGGTTGAGTTTATGGTAACCTAAGTCTAAACCCTCACATACAACTCACCCTCACCCATGCTCACAATCCTCCACCTTCTCCTTCACACTTTACACCTCCACCTTCTCCCTTGACACCTCCTCCTTCTCTTATAACACCTCATGCTTTCTTTACCCACAAACATAGTATTCTCTTTAGCTTGCTCAAACTGAACCATATGTTTCTTCAGCTCCAAAACAAAAATCCCCAAGTGTTCATCAATCCTAATGAAGAAAACCTTGACCCTTTTATAGGGATAGCTTAGCACCTTAGCAAGGTTTTGGCAAGCATCAATCATGCTACTTTAAAAAAAATTTGGGTGCTAAACAAACCCTAACCAAGATCTTAACTAGAGACTTAGGGTAAACAAAGAAAGTAAACAACTTTACTTCTAAGAGTTTGGGATTACAACCTTTGTAGTCCGTTCTTTCGCTTCATAAGCTCCGTGTTGAGGTCCCTTCGCCGCGATCATCATGTATTCGGACTCTAGAGAGGCTCCATGAAGAGAAAGATGCAAACTTGCTTTCAATCTTCAACTACTACCTTGAAGAATCTCAAACCCAAGCTCTTCCTTCACTAATCAAGTATTAGCAAAGCAAACACCCTAATCTAAGTGGCTAGAATAGATGAGGATGATGAAGTAGGAATTTAGCTCTCTTTTGTTTTCTTTATCTCACTCAAAATCATCACAAACCCAAAAGCTAGTAAGCTTTTCAAGAGGAAGAAGAAAAAGAAGTCTATTTGTGATGAATAATGAATTATTGTTATTGTTACTGTAGTGGATGCTGGGGCATATATAGGTAGGACTTTCTTGCTCGACATGATAGTACGCTATCTGGTTGCTCTTTATCTTAACATGTATACTTGCAGTCTCTCTATTACATGTTGATAAAGCCCTTAGGATGTGTGCTCGACTTCCAGGACTATGATGAAGATCATACTAGTGGGGCCTGGGTAGTCCATGAGTACATCCTTCAATGTTCCTAGTCGTGGGAATATCGAGACGGGGCATCGATATTCCAGAGTAGACTAGCGTATATCTTCTCGACCCATGTGATGGGCGATGGATGATACCATATCCATTGGTGTTTGACATCAGAGATGGTATGCGGGTGCTCAGTGATGACTAGGTACACTGAACGGACTCGCCGAGAACTCCCAGATGGTATTATACCTCACGTCAGATGGCAGTTTTCTGGTGACACAGGTACAGCTTAGTCTGTTTACCCGAGATCGTCATAGAGTCTTGTGTGTCTCCCACTGTGCTTTGATTTCCACCCTACCACGGCTCTACTGAGTTGTGCAAACAGGTGGTTTTTGGGTACAGTCCCGATTCACATGGAGGAAATAAGCGATAGGAGGGGATTCATCTCTCCCGGTATTGGGGGTTGATGTTGCGCAATGCATGACTGGCCATAACTGGAAATCCCTGGCCAGGGTTGCAGTGATATACTGGTAAGAGTTATCAGTAGTTTCACGATTGTTATGGACCTTACATCGGCATGACTTATCAAGCTACTGGGGTCTGACGTTTACCACCCCTAGACGAGATATGCGACATATCAGACGAACATGACCGGACTGTACAGTAAGTGTTGCTGGTTGGATTCACAGGAGTGTGAGCGGGCTTGCTCGTTGATCTTCTGATCGCTCAATACCCGGGTGGCCGTTACGTTTACCAGACCGCTTGCGGCTTGTGGGTGTTTGATATGAACATCACCTGCTGCCGGCGTATTGACGAGTCTTTAGAGTCCTACACAGAGGTTTCTTGGCTCAAGCGAAACGAAATAGGAGCGCATATGAGATATGTGCGGGACCGAGAATAATGCGTGTATGTGATAACATATTCTATTCTCGCGATGAATGTATCGATTGGTTGTATGCGATATAACCTAGTTATCGAATCGAGGATTGATTCGATAAGTCGATACATTGGATATTAGTCGGTCATATGCGATATGACCGGATCGTTAAATCAAGTGTTGATTTAATGATTTGATGTATAATTATATATTTTATATATTACTTTACATTAACTAGTATTTGTTCACTTAAGATGGATTTTCTCACTTGATGTGCACAAGTAGTATATGTGATATATTTTTGTGCACTAGATTGTATCATGTTTGATGATACATGCAAACTTGGGTGTGTGTATGCTTTAAACCTTGTTTAGGTTAATGGTTAGGGTTTTGTTATCTTTTCTTAATTACTTATTCATTTTATTTATTTTAGGGCAAGAAACAAAATGGTGGCTTCTTTTTTTTTTACCTTGAAGCTTCATGAAGCTTTGACCATTTTGTTTCTTTCCTTAAACCTAACCATTCACCTAAACCCTAGTTTAGTCTTTACACTAGTTACACTAACCCATGGTTGCTATATGATAAGATCACTTGATTTATTATTATTAATCAATTGATTTTATCATTCTTATCATATTCTTTTTCTTCTTCTTCTTCTTCAAGAAGAAGAAATCTTGCTATCTCCAATGGTGCAATGATCAAATGAGTGAGAAATCTAAATCCAAAGTGAACCCACTTCCTATTTCTTCATCCTCTAATACTTGCCAAGTAGTAGAGTGTGTTATCTTCATAAGTTCTATGACCAAGTGAAGATGGAGCTTGACCTTGAGTTGCCTCGACGTAGATCATCTTCGGCATCGAAGTCGACGACCTAGCCCGCCCATTTCTCCGATGAAGCCGACGCTAGGGTCCGGGATCCGATGATCGCAACGAAGGGACATCGTTACGGAGCTAAGGAAGTGGAGGACCGGATCTACAAAGGTTGTAGTCCCTTTCACTTTTAAGTTAAGTTGTTAACTTGCTTGTAGTTTCGCTTTTACCTCTAGTAACGATCTAGTTTAGGGTTCTTTGGCACATGAAATTTTTGAATTGGACATGATTGATCAGTTGTAGAACCTCATGTGTGTGCCTAAGAACCCTACAGTGGTATCAGAGCCGAGCTAGAGCCTTAGGCGATGAGTAAACGAAGTTAGAAACCCGATCGAACCCGAAACCCTACTCCAAAACCATTCTCTGTACATTTTTTGAAATCGTGGATTTTTGTGAATTAAAAATATGCAGAAAATTCAGCAGGGTTTTCTAAGAAAAACTGTGAAGCACGTGCGCCTGAGTCCACTAAAGCGCCGCGGAAACGCGGCACGAGCATGGCTCGTGCCGCGGTTCCGCGGCCATACAGTACCTTTATGTTGTGAAAATTGCACAGTAATTCTTATCTGTTAGTGTTGTATTTTCTGGGAATTTTCAAATTCTACTCAAGAGTTGAGTATTCTGGGTTGTATTGGGAGTTCGTAGATTCGATCGGATTGTCTAATTTTGTCTATGTGTTTTTCCGGGTAATTTTAGAATATGTTAAAAAGTTCGACTGGATATAAATACCCAATTTTCCCCTGCCGGGAAATTTCCAACTGTTGGATTTTTCCGTAGTTTAATAACGTTCTAAGTAGTGCAAGTAACGCGATGGACCCTCTAGAAGACAACAAACCTAAACTCGATTATGTGACCGTTTTGAACTGCCCTTTGAACCTTAGGGTTTGGGGCAGTACGGCGTGTCACATGTGAGGCGTTGGCTTGACCCTTCTACGGCTGGACCGTTGGTACTGTGGCATGAAGTGGATGTTTTTAAACTTATTTCAAGCGTTGAGCTGTTTCGGGAAAACTTGGGTGTTTGATTGTTCGATCGAAAAGTTTAACAATTTCCATTTATCTGGACTGTGATACAACATTTGGAATTCACAAGTAGTTATGAGATAACTGATATGAATGTTATAAACATAGCACTTTAGTCTCAAATGATCGGTTGCCACGGGATTTTGATGTGATCAAAAGTCCGTCGCAATCACGTAGCGTACGCGGATACTCGCCGGATAAACTTAATAGACAGCTACACCCCTTAGCCCCGACCAAGTGACTGTAGGAGAACCCCGTCGCCGAAAGCATCCGTTCGGGTGCTCGCGGTAGCGGTGTTCCGCCTTGGTGCACTTCGTCGATGGTATCGGGGGTGCGGCCGCCTACTAAAGTTTGCGACGAGGATTTGATCATAATTTCGGGAATCTTGTTGAATTTCCTGACTTGATATTGAAAAGTGTTTTCGATAATGAGACTAAAATGCTGGGTTTATAATTGTTAGGCATGCGATGTCTAAGGAATTCATTTGGTTAGGCATGCGATGTCTAAAGAGTTTGCGGATTCCAACTGTTGTAGTTTTACACTTTCTTTTCTGCGACCGTAAGTGTAATATGTGATATCGCCGGTTTCGTTGCTATTTGTCAACGACAATTGGGATGGGCATATTTACTTACGTTGATGACATGTGATGTTATGTGTTGCTGGATATGTTATATTGGATCGTCGTGTTTGAATAGCCGGGGGGTTTTTATGTGAGATGAGTGTTTTTCATTTTCATTCATGTAAAAACTTCTATGTAATATTCTTTTATTGGGGCACTTCCAGGTTGCGGAAGTTGTCACCGTTGATGTATATTATTTACTTTTCTGCATTAGGATAGAACCAAGGAGGGGAGCACAAGTAACCGGGTTCTATGGTCCAATGGGAGACCATCTCGAGGAGTCGAGTCCGGGTCTCCTAACCCTAGAATTGGTAGGGTTGCTTGCCGCTCTCGTAGGGGTCTAGGGGTGTGGGATTGGCTATTCATCACGACCATGGAATCCGTGTTTTATACTGGCTCGTATTAAAAACACGGACGTCCTATTATATCCAATATTTCATATTATATTTTCTGCTGCGTTATCTGTGATGTGATCATGTGATTTGTTCAGATAGACATAGTATATAGTATATATGATATATTATATAGACGTTACTTATGTTTTACACCCGCGCTAGCCTTGCCCCGCTCTGCCGTTAGTTACCTAACCTAACGGTACACGAGGGGACATCGAGGAGAATGCGGATGGCATAAGCGTACGTTATATTTATCTGTGATGTTTAGGTGGACTTAATGATGGGATAATTCATTAATGTGATTAATGAAAGAAAATAAACCTAAAATATGTTGTGTAATCGAATTTAAAAATAAAACAGGTAGCTACAGTTCTTGCTTTGCATCGCGGTGTTCCTTGTAGAACATCCTGCACCTTATTCGATAAGGAAAGGACCGAGATCCCTTCACCGGGAGTGACTCCTTTAGAAATAACTGGCAGATGCTACAACCCTCGGTTTGTCTTTTGATTGCTTCTATAGTTTTTGCTTTGCACAGAGGTATATGTGTTATATCCTGCACCTTATTCGATGAGGAAAGGGCCGACGATCCCTTCACCGGGAGTGACCCCTTTAGCAAAACTAGAAAAGCCTCAAAAACACTCCATTTAAAAACCATTTGATTCCGTAACGAGATCAAGTTCAAAGCGTTAAAGGTTTTCATAAAAACCATTCGCAACCCTCCGTCATTTTAGAAAGTAGAGTACTTAGTATTCGTGCTGTGTTTGTTGACCATAGTCAAGGCACAGTGTACGGTAGCTAAGTGATGTCTTCCTACACCGCATATGATGCAATTAGTTAGGACAGTCGCGCAACTTTGTTGACCTTAGTTAAGGGTCATGTGGGTGGGTCTAATTAATCACGAAATGACGGGTAGAACTTGACTAGTGATTTTGATTTGTTGACCATAGTTAATGCCATAGGTGCTAGGGGTAAAAACCTTTATCGGGAGTTTCAAGTATTGAAATTTGCAATGAGATTGCATACCTTCTATATAATAGTTGGATCCCGATACCCACTGCGAGTAATTGTTACTCCTGGGAGAGTTTTGCACTTTACAATTAGCCGATCAAGTAGGTGTCTAGAAAGGTGTCAACGGGGTTACGTCTCTGGGAAAATGAGGTTTACTTTAATTAGGTCCGTGCGAAAGCACGGGAAACCTCCCTCAAAGTACCGACACTGGCCTGACTGAAAGATTGGCGAACTTGTAGAGTGTAATTAATCCCGGCTAGTCTTTCCTTTTAAGGTTTGAAGGAAGATTTGATAAAAACAGTGGGAGCTATCCTGATTAGATAAAATATATAACCAATCTAATCTTGCAAGAGCGCACGCAGAGTGTTTTCTTCTCTCTCTCTCCAGGTAGCGACCATATCACGCCTTAATCAAGATAATAATATGGATGTATTGACCGAACCCGCTTATTATACTGAGCTGGGGAACGTTGGTCCCGCTCCAACTTATAATTGTTATAAGACAGAGCGGGAAATAGGGGAATACCAGAATTCCTATACCGCCCAAACGAAGAAAGTGCATATGATGCATCTCCTTCGGGTGTGTTCATTACAAAGAACTGTTTCTCAGTATTCTCTACGTCCTGGGTATTTGATGCCGGATCAGGATCCCAGATATGTAATCAGTTACATAGGGCTATAGCTAGGTAGAGAACTGAGAACGGGTGATAAGTTTCATGAGACAGAAAACGGGGCAAGTGTTGCAGCCAAGTCTGTTGGTCACTGTCACCCTGTATTACCAATACATTGATTCTGAACGAATGTTATTAGATACCGAACCTGATATACAAAATCATATCAATCTCTTTATTAGTAAAGAAATGATAAAATTTTGTAATGTTGGATAATGTTTTGAACATTTCCTATATCAAAAGTTGATCGGTTCAGGCACGTTATCTAAAAGTATTGACGTTCTAAATCAAACTACAGTTTCTAATATACGGAACACACACAAGAGGAAGAGTTCAGAAATGAACGAATCCTTCTCGAGGCATTGTAGACCAGGTCATATCAATGCGATCCGACTGGCTGAAGTTACATTTAGATGCATATTTAAATTAGTTTGAATTTACATCTTATGAAACTTTCCAGTCATGTCACAAAGATTAGATGACCATAGCTCTGTTTATTGGAAACAGAGAAAGAGTTAGTGAACTCTTGGGACTGATACATAGTGATGTATGCAAGGTCTCCAGTCTACACATGCCAGGACCGGTTCTTTGTACTTCATTACATTCTCTGATGATCTCTCAAGATTCAGCCATATGTTCCTGTTGAAACATAAGTCCGAAGCTTTTGAGATAGTCACAGAATATAAGTTGGGAGTAGAGAACCAAAAACCGGGTATAAGTATTATGTCCTTTGATGAGATCAGGGAGGAGAATACTTGTGCGTAAAATTCTTGGACTATTCTAAAGCAGAATGAGATTCTCTCACGGTGTTACTCCTCTGTATACACCACAGCACAACGGTGTATCGGGACGGAGCAATCGCACCATATTAGATATGGTGTGCTCTATGATGAGTATTACTGAGTTACCTATTTCTTTTTGGGGGTTATGCGCTTGAAAAGCTGCATACCTATTGAATTGGGTTCGAATCAGATCAATGCCTACCACTCCATATAAGATATGGTATGGGAAGAGCCTATCTCTTAAGTAAGTTAAGATTTGGGATTGTCCGGCCTATGTCAAAAGCAAAATCCGGACAAAATCGAGGCAAGGTCAGTTCTGTAGAACTGGAAAAGTTCCAGCTATACAAACTACAGCTGATGATTTGACAGAACCAAAGGATTCAATAGTTCCCGACGAACCTCAGCCACTCCGCCGATCTAACAGGGATCCTCATCCGCCTGAGAGATACTTTGGTTTCTCGATGACAGTGGGAGCGAGGATTGCATCATGAGATGATGACCTAACTAGTTTCGAGCTGGCCGTCAGGAGTGAGACTGTAACAACCCTAATTTTTGATGCACTTTTTCCTATACAAAATTTTTCAAATATATTTTTAAAATCCACAAAGGGGTATTTAAGCCTGAGCACAAGATTCAGGTATATATTTTTGTTTTTAATTACAAGCTATAAGAATGAAATAACTCCATTTTTAGTGTACAAGAAATTACTTTAAATTTAATGTATACTAGGAGTATTTATTCTTGCTGCTATCAGTTTAAGTAATTAAAAACCATAATAATTACAAGAAGGAGCTTGTAGCTCATTGGTAATACCTTGCACTGCTAAACCAAGCCACCGGAGTTCAAATCCCATGCTCCATATTATTTTTGTATTTATTTTGTTTTAATTTTTTGGGGAAGTCAACGGTAAAAAGGCCATAACTCCCAAAATAGGTACTGGACTTAAAAAAGTAAATATACCAAATTGTACCCCCAGAAAATCCCCGGCCAATGGAACCCCGACTCGGCCCGACTCGGCGCCGCCGGCCGGCGACTCGGCCGACTCGGTCCGGCGCCGCCGGCCGGACTTGGCCGGACGACCGAGTCACCAACTGAGAAAAGTTGGCTCTTGACTTGGTCAACCCTATTGCACACTTATTATACCTGGATCGGTTTTGATTTGGCCAATAAATCCCTTTTACTCCTAGGTTTAATGATTTTTAATGAATTTTTAATGTTTTTTTATATTTTCTTTAAATATTTTTTTAACCCTAACCCTAACCCTAGCCTAGCCCTATATAAAGACCCCTATACTCTACCTTTTCCCTTCACAACTCTAAGTCCACTCTCCCAAATTCTTGAGAACTCGGTACAAAGAGCGAGAAGCGAAGCACTGCCGAAATCGACGACGGATTCCGGCGACCGGATTAGGACCTTCGCGACGTTTTCAACGAATCGACAACCACCACGACCTCTAGCGTCCTTAGCTTGTCCAAATCATAAGTCCCACCTCCTTCTATCTCTTTTTTCTTTAAGATAAAAAAATACGACTTTTTGGAACCCGACGGAAATCGGACAAACCGATTTCCGATTCGGTTTTTCTCTAAATTTCCACTTGTCACCTAATACATATTATCGACCTATATGCTTATTGACTATTAAATACCCATAAATCAATTTAATCAAACTTTTTCACATAAAATGATAACTTCTTTGTAAAACCGTATTCTTTTCACAAAAATACCATGGAGTTCATTTTTCTTAGTTTAATTAATTCCCTCACTCCTAATTAGGTTTATCTTGATCATTAAACTTGTAGAATCCAATTTGAATGAAATTTCACACATAAAATGATAACGTTTTTAAATACCGTATTCTTGCACTTTAATACCTTCAACTTTAACTTGTCATGTTTTACCTTTAAACTTCACCAAAACTTAAAATAAGTCACGGGGTAATGACCTACCCCTACACATACTCAATATAACCCTAATTGATAGATATCAAAACACAGAATACGAAATTACAGGACTTTTCACTAAAATACCCTAATCTTTATTTAAAGCTTTAAGTTGTAAACTTTTCTAGATAAAATCTTTTAATAAAATGAAAACCACGATTGGTCATGGACATCGATCGTTTATCTAAACGGTCTTGTGGTGCCTAGGCAAGTGTGTCTAAGGCTAGTGGTTTTTAATTAGGCCCACGACTGTGGTTCCTTCCCACTTACCTGGCACTTACCTGGCCGCAATTGACGGTGAAGAGGCGATTTGAACCTTCTAATGACTCATCGTTTAGACCTTAGAAATAGGCTAGTTGGTTTAAAAAACCCTAATAACTAAAATACGGAAAACTGTACTCTTTTGCAAATAAATACCCATATTTATAAAACCGTTCTCCCAAATGAAAAGTATTTGTTAAACCTAAGCAAAGCGCCGCTACAACCCATTTTTGGGGAACCTGTTAGGGATAGTACGGTTCATCGTGCACCCGCAGGCTAGTAGTGCGAGATTCTGACCTCCGCAAGGAGCATTCGGTCTCGAAAGGTTTAAAATACGATATTTAAGGAAAATGAGATTTTTGAAAATAAAATATTCATTTAAAAATTATTCATGTGTTAATATATATATAATTATCATTTAAACACCTATTTTATCATAATATAAAGTTTCCACATTTTTCTAAAAAAATTACAAGATTAAAAGTTACACTAAAATCCCATGAATTTCAGATAAAACAATTAATACTTTTATTAGGATATATTCACTAGAATAACACAAATAAAATTCACATTCATTATAACAATAAAGACGAATAATAAATACTTGAGGTGTATTTTGAAAACTAAAAAAAAGTATTTTTATATAAAACTCCCTCAAGTTTTACAAATTACTATAAGGCCCCTAGCTAATATTGAACTTCAAATCATCTTCTTGTAGTCTGACTCGGGTTAGAGTCTGACTATTTCTGACTTGAATATGATTCAAGTCAATGTATATTCTTTTATATTCCAACACACTTTGAATACATGAATTCATGAACCCAGTTAACAATATATTCACTTTGACTGAATCAAACCATGGATATTCATCCATTATCCTGATATTCCATTTACCTGATTATATAGTTGCAACATGTCTACTGATATCATGGTTTTGGTCAGTCACCCAACTTACATATTCCAATACCACATTACTGTTAAAACACCACGGGGTTTAAGGGGTAGATTGGTACGGAAGGTGTTAAAGGTGGCACGAGGTGGTCAGATTAAGACACCTAACCTGAATCCTGTTGCTGTTGTACCGTGGCATAACGGTTCCTTGTACTTTCCTTTTGCCCTGATCTCTACCATATAGAGATCCCCCTCGTATATACTGGCATCCTTCTGTACCAAGCTACAAACCACAGCGTTACACAATGTTCCATAAGATTCCATAATATAATACTTTAGAAAATACTGTTACTCTATCATTCTCATTCTTCGTATTCTTTTGGGACTTACCGAGCGACCTGTTCGCTGACGACATTCTATCTCTTTCTTCTTTGAATGTCGTCAGGTGCGTTGGACCAAGTTGAGATCGAGCCCACCGGTGAAGATTTGGAGCAGTTCCAGGCAGACCCAGAGCTCTAGATAATTGTACCTTGTTCTTTCCAGTTTATTTCATTTCCTGTTATGCCACTGTTTAGGCATTGCTTTTCATTCCAGTTGTATTTTCTTTTCCTGCATTGTAAAAAGAATGTTATTAATGAAAGTTGCTGTTATTTCCATATTATTCGTCTCTTGTGATTTACTTTATATTGCTTAGTTACGCTTAGCGTATATACTTCTGAGTATATACGTAGCAGGCCTCGTCGCGTCCACTTCGCCGTACAATGGGAAGCGGGGCGTGACAGGTTTTGTTGGTGGCCCATGCAGGTCCGAGCTGTATGAATCCCTACCATGCAGTTCTGTTCTGCGTGAACGACCTAAGCAATATAACACAAGAACCAGCAACTAAAACATTCTTTACAATTCATGTTCCTTGAATCTTGCAAATCCCTATTCCTTGAATCTTATCATTTCATGTATTTGAATCTGTCCTAATCCAAATTTTTCTTCAGGATTATGGATTCCCCGAACAACACCAACACCAACGTCAACAACACACCTACAACTCCAACACTACCTCTCACACCTGCCGTTTCTGCTCCACCCAACGAGCAGACGGTTCTGCTTAAGGAAATCCAAAGCCTCCTGGTTGGACTGCAGCAGCAGACTGCCATATTATTGAACCGACCAGAAGCAGGAGCAACCGTCAGGAAACGCACTGCCACCCAGATGGCAAGAGGAACCTACACTACACAACCTGCAAAACCCAAGAGACTGAAGGGAACAATTAACCAGTCAAGTTCAGGATTTTTCTACTACTGCCATAGGAATGGACACTTGTGGAAGGACTGTAGGCGCGCGAAAGGCCTGTGCCTAGTTTGCGGCGCATCCGATCATAGAATTGGAGACTGTCCCTATGGACGCAACTCAGCCCACACACCCACTATCTACCCGAAGCAGCCAGCTATCCAGACTCCTACACCTAGTCTTGCACTCCCAGCACCACCTCCACATGGACCATCCCTATCTAGTCAGGCATCGATGTATCGGCTTACACAGAAAAATGTGTCGAGACGTCAAGCCTCCACCTCAACGGCCTTAGAACCTGAGACTAAGAACCAAAGTAACCCAGGTAACTCCCTCACTTTGACCTAAACATTTTGCAATATTTCTTCCTTCTAAATATTTTCATACACTGCCAATAGTTCTGTCACAAAAACTTTCTTGAAACTGTTACACTTTCCTTTTAAAAATTTCGAGGACGAAATTTTTATAAGGAGGGTAGAATGTAACAACCCTAATTTTTGATACACTTTTTCCTATACAAAATTTTTCAAATATAGTTTTAAAATCCACAAAGGGGTATTTAAGCCTGAGCACAAGATTCAGGTATATATTTTTGTTTTTAATTACAAGCTATAAGAATGAAATAACTCCATTTTTAGTGTACAAGAAATTACTTTAAATTTAATGTATACTAGGAGTATTTATTCTTGCTCCTATCAGTTTAAGTAATTAAAAACCATAATAATTACAAGAAGAAGCTTGTAGCTCATTGGTAATACCTTGCACTGCTGAACCAAGCCACCGGAGTTCAAATCCCATGCCCCACATTATTTTTGTATTTATTTTGTTTTAATTTTTTTGGGAAGTCAACGGTAAAAAGGCCATAACTCCCAAAATATGAACTGGACTTGAAAAAGTAAATATACCAAATTGTACCCCTAGAAAATCCCCGGCCAATGGACCCCCGACTCGGCCCGACTCGGCTCCGCTGGCCGGCGACTCGGCCAACTCGGTCCGGCGCCGCCGGCCGGACTTGGCCGGACGGCCGAGTCACCAACTGAGAAAAGTTGGCTCTTGACTTGGTCAACCCTATTGCACACTTATTATACCTGGATCGGTTTTGATTTGGCCAATAAATCCCTTTTACTCCTAGGTTTAAGGATTTTTAATGAATTTTTAATGTTTTTTTATATTTTCTTTTAATATTTTTTTAACCCTAACCCTAACCCTAGCCTAGCCCTATATAAAGACCCCTATACTCTACCTTTTCCCTTCACAACTCTAAGTCCACTCTCCCAAATTCTCGAGAACTCGGTACGAAGAGCGAGAAGCGAAGCGCTGCCGAAATCGACGACGGATTCCGGCGACCGGATCAGGACCTTCGCGACGTTTTCAACGAATCGACAACCACCACGACCTCTAGCTTCCTTAGCTTTTCCAAATCGTAAGTCCAACCTCCTTTTATCTCTCTTTTCTTTAAGATAAAAAATACGACTTTTTGGAACCCGACGGAAATCGGACAAACCGATTTCCGATTCGGTTTTTCTCTAAATTTCCACTTGTCACCTAATACATATTATCTACCCATATGCTTGTTGACTATTAATCACCCATAAATCAATTTAATCAAACTTTTTCACATAAAATGATAACTTCTTTGTAAAACCGTATTCTTTTCACAAAAATACCATGGAGTTAATTTTTCTTAGTTTAATTAATTCCCTCACTCCTAATTAGGTTTATCTTGATCACTAAACTTGTAGAATCCAATTTGAATGAAATTTCACACATAAAATGATAATGTTTTTAAATACCATATTCTTGCACTTTAATACCTTCAACTTTAACTCGTCATGTTTTACCTTTAAACTTCACCAAAACTTAAAATAAGTAACGGGGTAATGACCTACCCCTACACACACTCAATATAACCATAATTGATAGATATCAAAACACAGAATACGAAATTATAGGACTTTTCACTAAAATACCCTAATCTTTATTTAAAGCTTTAAGTTGTAAACTTTTCTAGATAAAATCTTTTAATAAAATGAAAACCACGATTGGTCATGGACATCGATCGTTTATCTAAACTGTCTTGTGGTGCCTAGGCAAGTGTGTCTAAGGCTAGTGGTTTTTAATTAGGCCCACGACTGTGGTTCGTTCCCACTTACCTGGCACTTACCTGGCCGCAATTGACGGTGAAGAGGCGATTTGAGGCTTCTAATGACTCATCGTTTAGACCTTAGAAATAGGCTAGTTGGTTTAGGAAACCCTAATAACTAAAGTACGGAAAACTGTACTCTTTTGCAAATAAATACCCATATTTATAAAACCGTTCTCCCAAATGAAAAGTATTTGTTAAACCTAAGCAAAGCGCCGCTACAACCCATTTTTGGGGAACCTGTTTGGGATAGTACGGTTCATCGTGCACCCACAGGCTAGTAGTGCGATATTCAGACCTCCGCAATGAGCATTCGGTCTCGAAAGGTTTAAAATACGATATTTAAGGAAAATGAGATTTTTGAAAATAAAATATTCATTTAAAAATTATTCATGTGTTAATATATATATAATTATCATTTAAACACCTATTTTATCATAATATAAAGTTTCCATATTTTTCTAAAAAAATTACAAGATTAAAAGTTACACTAAAATCCCATAAATTTCAGATAAAACAATTAATACTTTTATTAGGATATATTCACTAGAATAACACAAATAAAATTCACTTTCATTATAACAATAAAGACGAATAATAAATACTTGAGGTGTATTTTGAAAACTATACAAAAGTATTTTTGCATAAAACCCCCTCAAGTTTTACAAATTACTATAAGGCTCCTAGCTAATATTGAACTTCAAATCATCTTCTTGAAGTCTGACTCGGGTTAAAGTCTGACTATTTCTGACTTGAATATGATTCAAGTCAATCTATATTCTTTTATATTCAAACACACTTTGAATACATGAATTCATGAACCCAGTTAACAATATATTCACTTTGACTGAATCAAACCATAGATATTCATCCATTATCCTGATATTCCATTTACCTGATTATACAGTTGCAACATGTCTACTGATATCATGGTTTTGGTCAGTCACCCAACTTACATATTCCAATACCACATTACTGTTAAAACACCACGGGGTTTAAGGGGTAGATTGGTACGGAAGGTGTTAAAGGTGGCACGAGGTGGTCAGATTAAGACACCTAACCTGAATCCTGTTGCTGTTGTACCGTGGCATAACGGTTCCTTGTACTTTCCTTTTGCCCTGATCTCTACCATATAGTGATCCGCCTCGTATACACTGGCATCCTTCTGTACCAAGCTACAAACCACAGCGTTACACAATGTTCCATAAGATTCCATAATATAATACTTTAGAAAATACTGTTACTCTATCATTCTTATTCTTCGTATTCTTTTGGGACTTACCGAGCGACCTGTTCGCTGACGACATTATATCTCTTTCTTCTTTGAATGTCGTCAGGTGCGTTGGACCAAGTTGAGATCGAGCCCACCGGTGAAGATTTGGAGCAGTTCCAGGCAGACCCAGAGCTCTAGATAATTGTACCTTGTTCTTTCCAGTTTATTTCATTTCCTGTTATGCCACTGTTTAGGCATTGATTTTCATTCCAGTTGTATTTTCTTTTCCTGCATTGTAAAAAGAATGTTATTAATGAAAGTTGCTGTTATTTCCATATTATTCGTCTCTTGTGATTTACTTTATATTGCTTAGTTACGCTTAGCGTATATACTTCTGAGTATATACGTAGCGGGCCTCGTCGCGTCCACTTCGCCGTACAATGGGAAGCGGGGCGTGACAGGTTTTGTTGGTGGCCCATGCAGGTCCGAGCTGTATGAATCCCTACCATGCAGTTCTGTTCTGCGTGAACAACCTAAGCAATATAACACAAGAACCAGCAACTAAAACATTCTTTACAATTCATGTTCCTTGAATCTTGCAAATCCCTATTCCTTGAATCTTATCATTTCATGTATTTGAATCTGTCCTAATCCAAATTTTTCTTCAGGATTATGGATTCCCCGAACAACACCAACACCAACGTCAACAACACACCTACAACTCCAACACTACCTCTCACACCTGCCGTTTCTGCTCCACCCAACGAGCAGACGGTTCTGCTTAAGGAAATCCAAAGCCTCCTGGTTGGACTGCAGCAGCAGACTGCCATATTATTGAACCGACCAGAAGCAGGAGCAACCGTCAGGAAACGCACTGCCACCCAGATGGCAAGAGGAACCTACACTACACAACCTGCAAAACCCAAGAGACTGAAGGGAACAATTAACCAGTCAAGTTCAGGATTTTTCTACTACTGCCATAGGAATGGACACTTGTGGAAGGACTGTAGGCGCGCGAAAGGCCTGTGCCTAGTTTGCGGCGCATCCGATCATAGAATTGGAGACTGTCCCTATGGACGCAACTCAGCCCACACACCCACTATCTACCCGAAGCAGCCAGCTATCCAGACTCCTACACCTAGTCTTGCACTCCCAGCACCACCTCCACATGGACCATCCCTATCTAGTCAGGCATCGATGTATCGGCTTACACAGAAAAATGTGTCGAGACGTCAAGCCTCCACCTCAACGGCCTTAGAACCTGAGACTAAGAACCAAAGTAACCCAGGTAACTCCCTCACTTTGACCTAAACATTTTGCAATATTTCTTCCTTCTAAATATTTTCATACACTACCAATAGTTCTGTCACAAAAACTTTCTTGAAACTGTTACACTTTCCTTTTAAAAATTTCGATGACGAAATTTTTATAAGCAGGGTAGAATGTAACAACCCTAATTTTTGATACACTTTTTCCTATACAAAATTTTTCAAATATATTTTTAAAATCCACAAAGGGGTATTTAAGCCTGAGCACAAGATTCAGGTATATATTTTTGTTTTTAATTACAAGCTATAAGAATGAAATAACTCCATTTTTAGTGTACAAGAAATTACTTTAAATTTAATGTATACTAGGAGTATTTATTCTTGCTGCTATCAGTTTAAGTAATTAAAAACCATAATAATTACAAGAAGGAGCTTGTAGCTCATTGGTAATACCTTGCACTGCTGAACCAAGCCACCGGAGTTCAAATCCCATGCCCCACATTATTTTTGTATTTATTTTGTTTTAATTTTTTTGGGAAGTCAACGGTAAAAAGGCCATAACTCCCAAAATATGTACTGGACTTGAAAAAGTAAATATACCAAATTGTACCCCCAGAAAATCCCCGGCCAATGGACCCCCGACTCGGCGCCGCCGGCCGGCGACTCAGCCGACTCGGTCCGGTGCCGCCGGCCGGACTTGGCCGGACGGCCGAGTCACCAACTGAGAAAAGTTGGCTCTTGACTTGGTCAACCCTATTGCACACTTATTATACCTGGATCGGTTTTGATATGGCCAATAAATCCCTTTTACTCCTAGATTTAATGATTTTTAATGAATTTTTAATGTTTTTTTATATTTTCTTTTAATATTTTTTTAACCCTAACCCTAACCCTAGCCTAGCCCTATATAAAGACCCCTATACTCTACCTTTTCCCTTCACAACTCTAAGTCCACTCTCCCAAATTCTCGAGAACTCGGTACGAAGAGCGAGAAGCGAAGCGCTGCCGAAATCGACGACGGATTCCGGCGACCGGATCAGGACCTTCGCGACGTTTTCAACGAATCGACAACCACCACGACCTCTAGCTTCCTTAGCTTGTCCAAATCGTAAGTCCCACCTCCTTCTATCTCTCTTTTCTTTAAGATAAAAAATACGACTTTTTGGAACCCGACGGAAATCGGACAAACCGATTTCCGATTCGGTTTTTCTCTAAATTTCCACTTGTCACCTAATAAATATTATCTACCCATATGCTTGTTGACTATTAATCACCCATAAATCAATTTAATCAAACTTTTTCACATTAAATGATAACTTTTTTGTAAAACCGTATTCTTTTCACAAAAATACCATGAAGTTCATTTTTCTTAGTTTAATTAATTCCCCACTCCTAATTAGGTTTATCTTGATCACTAAACTTGTAGAATCCAATTTGAATGAAATTTCACACATAAAATGATAACGTTTTTAAATACCGTATTCTTGCACTTTAATACCTTCAACTTTAACTTGTCATGTTTTACCTTTAAACTTCACCAAAACTTAAAATAAGTCACGGGGTAATGACCTACCCCTACACACACTCAATATAACCCTAATTGATAGATATCAAAACACTGAATACGAAATTACATGACTTTTCACTAAAATACCCTAATCTTTATTTAAAGTTTTAAGTTGTAAACTTTTCTAGATAAAATATTTTAATAAAATGAAAACCACGATTGGTCATGGACATCGATCGTTTATCTAAACTGTCTTGTAGTGCCTAGGCAAGTGTGTCTAAGGCTAGTGGTTTTTAATTAGGCCCACGACTGTGGTTCCTTCCCACTTACCTGGCACTTACCTGGCCGCAATTGACGGTGAAGAGGCGATTTGAGGCTTCTAATGACTCATCGTTTAGACCTTAGAAATAGGCTAGTTGGTTTAGGAAACCCTAATAACTAAAATATGGAAAACTGTACTCTTTTGTAAATAAATACCCATATTTATAAAACCGTTCTCCCAAATGAAAAGTATTTGTTAAACCTAAGCAAAGCGCCGCTACAACCCATTTTTGGGGAACCTGTTAGGGATAGTACGGTTCATCGTGCACCCGCAGGCTAGTAGTGCGAGATTCAGACCTCCGCAAGGAGCATTCGGTCTCGAAAGGTTTAAAATACGATATTTAAGGAAAATGAGATTTTTGAAAATAAAATATTCATTTAAAAATTATTCATGTGTTAATATATATATAATTATCATTTAAACACCTATTTTATCATAATATAAAGTTTCCACATTTTTCTAAAAAAATTACAAGATTAAAAGTTACACTAAAATCCCATGAATTTCAGATAAAACAATTAATACTTTTATTAGGATATATTCACTAGAATAACACAAATAAAATTCACATTCATTATAACAATAAAGACGAATAATAAATACTTGAGGTGTATTTTGAAAACTATACAAAAGTATTTTTACATAAAACCCCCTCAAGTTTTACAAATTACTATAAGGCCCCTAGCTAATATTGAACTTCAAATCATCTTCTTGAAGTCTGACTCGGGTTAGAGTCTGACTATTTCTGACTTGAATATGATTCAAGTCAATCTATATTCTTTTATATTCCAACACACTTTGAATACATGAATTCATGAACCCAGTTAACAATATATTCACTTTGACTGAATCAAACCATGGATATTCATCCATTATCCAGACATTCCATTTACCTGATTATATAGTTGCAACATGTCTACTGATATCATGGTTTTGGTCAGTCACCCAACTTACATATTCCAATACCACATTACTGTTAAAACACCACGGGGTTTAAGGGGTAGATTGGTACGGAAGGTGTTAAAGGTGGCACGAGGTGGTCAGATTAAGACACCTAACCTGAATCCTGTTGCTGTTGTACCGTGGCATAACGGTTCCTTGTACTTTCCTTTTGCCCTGATCTCTACCATATAGAGATCCCCCTCGTATACACTGGCATCCTTCTGTACCAAGCTACAAACCACAGCGTTACACAATGTTCCATAAGATTCCATAATATAATACTTTAGAAAATACTGTTACTCTATCATTCTCATTCTTCGTATTCTTTTGGGACTTACCGAGCGACCTGTTCGCTGACGACATTCTATCTCTTTCTTCTTTGAATGTCGTCAGGTGCGTTGGACCAAGTTGAGATCGAGCCCACCGGTGAAGATTTGGAGCAGTTCCAGGCAAACCCAGAGCTCTAGATAATTGTACCTTGTTCTTTCCAGTTTATTTCATTTCCTGTTATGCCACTGTTTAGGCATTGCTTTTCATTCCAGTTGTATTTTCTTTTCCTGCATTGTAAAAAGAATGTTATTAATGAAAGTTGCCGTTATTTCTATATTATTCGTCTCTTGTGATTTACTTTATATTGCTTAGTTACGCTTAGCGTATATACTTCTGAGTATATACGTAGCGGGCCTCGTCGCGTCCACTTCGCCGTACACTGGGAAGCGGGGCGTGACAGGTTTTGTTGGTGGCCCATGCAGGTCCGAGCTGTATGAATCCCTGTCATTCAGTTCTGGTCTGCGTGAACAACCTAAGCAATATAACACAAGAACCAGCAACTAAAACATTCTTTACAATTCATGTTCCTTGAATCTTGCAAATCCCTATTCCTTTAATCTTATCATTTCATGTATTTGAATCTGTCCTAATCGAAATTTTTCTTCAGGATTATGGATTCCCCGAACAACACCAACACCAACGTCAACAACACACCTACACCTCCAACACTACCTCTCACACCTGCCGTTTCTGCTCCACCCAACGAGCAGACGGTTCTGCTTAAGGAAATCCAAAGCCTCCTGGTTGGACTGCAGCAGCAGACTGTCATATTATTGAACCGACCAGAAGCAGGAGCAACCGTCAGGAAACGCATTGCCACCCAGATGGCAAGAGGAACCTACACTACACAACCTGCAAAACCCAAGAGACTGAAGGGAACAATTAACCAGTCAAGTTCAGGATTTTGCTACTACTGCCATAGGAATGGACACTTATGGAAGGACTGTAGGCGCGCGAAAGGCCTGTGCCTAGTTTGCGGCGCATCCGATCATAGAATTGGAGACTGTCCCTATAGACGCAACTCAGCCCACACACCCACTATCTACCCGAAGCAGCCAGCTATCCAGACTCCTACACCTAGCCTTGCACTCCCAGCACCACCTCCACATGGACCATCCCTATCTAGTCAGGCATCGATGTATCGGCTTATACAGAAAAATGTGTCGAGACGTCAAGCCTCCACCTCAACGGCCTTAGAACCTGAGACTAAGAACCAAAGTAACCCAGGTAACTCCCTCACTTTGACCTAAACATTTTGCAATATTTCTTCCTTCTAAATATTTTCATACACTACCAATAGTTCTGTCACAAAAACTTTCTTGAAACTGTTACACTTTCCTTTTAAAAATTTCGAGGACGAAATTTTTATAAGGAGGGTAGAATGTAACAACCCTAATTTTTGATACACTTTTTCCTATACAAAATTTTTCAAATATATTTTTAAAATCCACAAAGGGGTATTTAAGCCTGAGCACAAGATTCAGGTATATATTTTTGTTTTTAATTACAAGCTATAAGAATGAAATAACTCCATTTTTAGTGTACAAGAAATTACTTTAAATTTAATGTATACTAGGAGTATTTATTCTTGCTGCTATCAGTTTAAGTAATTAAAAACCATAATAATTACAAGAAGAAGCTTGTAGCTCATTGGTAATACCTTGCACTGCTGAACCAAGCCACCGGAGTTCAAATCCCATGCCCCACATTATTTTTGTATTTATTTTGTTTTAATTTTTTTGGGAAGTCAACGGTAAAAAGGCCATAACTCCCAAAATATGTACTGGACTTGAAAAAGTAAATATACCAAATTGTACCCCTAGAAAATCCCCGGCTAATGGACCCCCGACTCGGCCCGACTCGGCTCCGCCGGCCGGCGACTCGGCCGACTCGGTCCGGCGCCGCCGGCCGGACTTGGCCGGACGGCCGAGTCACCAACTGAGAAAAGTTGGCTCTTGACTTGGTCAACCCTATTGCACACTTATTATACCTGGATCGGTTTTGATTTGGCCAATAAATCCCTTTTACTCCTAGGTTTAATGATTTTTAATGAATTTTTAATGTTTTTTTATATTTTCTTTTAATATTTTTTTAACCCTAACCCTAACCCTAGCCTAGCCCTATATAAAGACCCCTATACTCTACCTTTTCCCTTCACAACTATAAGTCCACTCTCCCAAATTCTCGAGAACTCGGTACGAAGAGCGAGAAGCGAAGCGCTGCCGAAATCGACGACGGATTCCGGCGACCGGATCAGGACCTTCGCGACGTTTTCAACGAATCGACAACCACCACGACCTCTAGCTTCCTTAGCTTTTCCAAATCGTAAGTCCAACCTCCTTTTATCTCTCTTTTCTTTAAGATAAAAAATACGACTTTTTGGAACCCGACGGAAATCGGACAAACCGATTTCCGATTCGGTTTTTCTCTAAATTTCCACTTGTCACCTAATACATATTATCTACCCATATGCTTGTTGACTATTAATCACCCATAAATCAATTTAATCAAACTTTTTCACATAAAATGATAACTTCTTTGTAAAACCGTATTCTTTTCACAAAAATACCATGGAGTTAATTTTTCTTAGTTTAATTAATTCCCTCACTCCTAATTAGGTTTATCTTGATCACTAAACTTGTAGAATCCAATTTGAATGAAATTTCACACATAAAATGATAATGTTTTTAAATACCATATTCTTGCACTTTAATACCTTCAACTTTAACTCGTCATGTTTTACCTTTAAACTTCACCAAAACTTAAAATAAGTCACGGGGTAATGATCTACCCCTACACACACTCAATATAACCCTAATTGATAGATATCAAAACACAGAATACGAAATTACAGGACTTTTCACTAAAATACCCTAATCTTTATTTAAAGCTTTAAGTTGTAAACTTTTCTAGATAAAATCTTTTAATAAAATGAAAACCACGATTGGTCATGGACATCGATCGTTTATCTAAACTGTCTTGTGGTGCCTAGGCAAGTGTGTCTAAGGCTAGTGGTTTTTAATTAGGCCCACGACTGTGGTTCGTTCCCACTTACCTGGCACTTACCTGGCCGCAATTGACGGTGAAGAGGCGATTTGAGGCTTCTAATGACTCATCGTTTAGACCTTAGAAATAGGCTAGTTGGTTTAGGAAACCCTAATAACTAAAGTACGGAAAACTGTACTCTTTTGCAAATAAATACCCATATTTATAAAACCGTTCTCCCAAATGAAAAGTATTTGTTAAACCTAAGCAAAGCGCCGCTACAACCCATTTTTGGGGAACCTGTTTGGGATAGTACGGTTCATCGTGCACCCACAGGCTAGTAGTGCGATATTCAGACCTCCGCAATGAGCATTCGGTCTCGAAAGGTTTAAAATACGATATTTAAGGAAAATGAGATTTTTGAAAATAAAATATTCATTTAAAAATTATTCATGTGTTAATATATATATAATTATCATTTAAACACCTATTTTATCATAATATAAAGTTTCCACATTTTTCTAAAAAAATTACAAGATTAAAAGTTACACTAAAATCCCATGAATTTCAGATAAAACAATTAATACTTTTATTAGGATATATTCACTAGAATAACACAAATAAAATTCACTTTCATTATAACAATAAAGACGAATAATAAATACTTGAGGTGTATTTTGAAAACTATACAAAAGTATTTTTGCATAAAACCCCCTCAAGTTTTACAAATTACTATAAGGCTCCTAGCTAATATTGAACTTCAAATCATCTTCTTGTAGTCCGACTCGGGTTAAAGTCTGACTATTTCTGATTTGAATATGATTCAAGTCAATCTATATTCTTTTATATTCAAACACACTTTGAATACATGAATTCATGAACCCAGTTAACAATATATTCACTTTGACTGAATCAAACCATGGATATTCATCCATTATCCTGATATTCCATTTACCTGATTATACAGTTGCAACATGTCTTCTGATATCATGGTTTTGGTCAGTCACCCAACTTACATATTCCAATACCACATTACTGTTAAAACACCACGGGGTTTAAGGGGTAGATTGGTACGGAAGGTGTTAAAGGTGGCACGAGGTGGTCAGATTAAGACACCTAACCTGAATCCTGTTGCTGTTGTACCGTGGCATAACGGTTCCTTGTACTTTCCTTTTGCCCTGATCTCTACCATATAGTGATCCCCCTCGTATACACTGGCATCCTTCTTTACCAAGCTACAAACCACAGCGTTACACAATGTTCCATAAGATTCCATAATATAATACTTTAGAAAATACTGTTACTCTATCATTCTCATTCTTCGTATTCTTTTGGGACTTACCGAGCGACCTGTTCGCTGACGACATTATATCTCTTTCTTCTTTGAATGTCGTCAGGTGCGTTGGACCAAGTTGAGATCGAGCCCACCGGTGAAGATTTGGAGCAGTTCCAGGCAGACCCAGAGCTCTAGATAATTGTACCTTGTTCTTTCCAGTTTATTTCATTTCCTGTTATGCCACTGTTTAGGCATTGATTTTCATTCCAGTTGTATTTTCTTTTCCTGCATTGTAAAAAGAATGTTATTAATGAAAGTTGCTGTTATTTCCATATTATTCGTCTCTTGTGATTTACTTTATATTGCTTAGTTACGCTTAGCGTATATACTTCTGAGTATATACGTAGCGGGCCTCGTCGCGTCCACTTCGCCGTACAATGGGAAGCGGGGCGTGACAGGTTTTGTTGGTGGCCCATGCAGGTCCGAGCTGTATGAATCCCTACCATGCAGTTCTGTTCTGCGTGAACAACCTAAGCAATATAACACAAGAACCAGCAACTAAAACATTCTTTACAATTCATGTTCCTTGAATCTTGCAAATCCCTATTCCTTGAATCTTATCATTTCATGTATTTGAATCTGTCCTAATCCAAATTTTTCTTCAGGATTATGGATTCCCCGAACAACACCAACACCAACGTCAACAACACACCTACAACTCCAACACTACCTCTCACACCTGCCGTTTCTGCTCCACCCAACGAGCAGACGGTTCTGCTTAAGGAAATCCAAAGCCTCCTGGTTGGACTGCAGCAGCAGACTGCCATATTATTGAACCGACCAGAAGCAGGAGCAACCGTCAGGAAACGCACTGCCACCCAGATGGCAAGAGGAACCTACACTACACAACCTGCAAAACCCAAGAGACTGAAGGGAACAATTAACCAGTCAAGTTCAGGATTTTTCTACTACTGCCATAGGAATGGACACTTGTGGAAGGACTGTAGGCGCGCAAAAGGCCTGTGCCTAGTTTGCGGCGCATCCGATCATAGAATTGGAGACTGTCCCTATGGACGCAACTCAGCCCACACACCCACTATCTACCCGAAGCAGCCAGCTATCCAGACTCCTACACCTAGTCTTGCACTCCCAGCACCACCTCCACATGGACCATCCCTATCTAGTCAGGCATCGATGTATCGGCTTACACAGAAAAATGTGTCGAGACGTCAAGCCTCCACCTCAACGGCCTTAGAACCTGAGACTAAGAACCAAAGTAACCCAGGTAACTCCCTCACTTTGACCTAAACATTTTGCAATATTTCTTCCTTCTAAATATTTTCATACACTGCCAATAGTTCTGTCACAAAAACTTTCTTGAAACTGTTACACTTTCCTTTTAAAAATTTCGATGACGAAATTTTTATAAGCAGGGTAGAATGTAACAACCCTAATTTTTGATACACTTTTTCCTATACAAAATTTTTCAAATATATTTTTAAAATCCACAAAGGGGTATTTAAGCCTGAGCACAAGATTCAGGTATATATTTTTGTTTTTAATTACAAGCTATAAGAATGAAATAACTCCATTTTTAGTGTACAAGAAATTACTTTAAATTTAATGTATACTAGGAGTATTTATTCTTGCTGCTATCAGTTTAAGTAATTAAAAACCATAATAATTACAAGAAGGAGCTTGTAGCTCATTGGTAATACCTTGCACTGCTGAACCAAGCCACCGGAGTTCAAATCCCATGCCCCACAATATTTTTGTATTTATTTTGTTTTAATTTTTTTGGGAAGTCAACAGTAAAAAGGCCATAACTCCCAAAATATGTACTGGACTTGAAAAAGTAAATATACCAAATTGTACCCCCAGAAAATCCCCGGCCAATGGACCCCCGACTCGGCCCGACTCGGCGCCGCCGGCCGGCGACTCGGCCGACTCGGTCCGGTGCCGCCGGCCGGACTTGGCCGGACGGCCGAGTCACCAACTGAGAAAAGTTGGCTCTTGACTTGGTCAACCCTATTGCACACTTATTATACCTGGATCAGTTTTGATATGGCCAATAAATCCCTTTTACTCCTAGGTTTAATGATTTTTAATGAATTTTTAATGTTTTTTTATATTTTCTTTTAATATTTTTTTAACCCTAACCCTAACCCTAGCCTAGCCCTATATAAAGACCCCTATACTCTACCTTTTCCCTTCACAACTCTAAGTCCACTCTCCCAAATTCTCGAGAACTCGGTACGAAGAGCGAGAAGCGAAGCGCTGCCGAAATCGACGACGGATTCCGGCGACCGGATCAGGACCTTCGCGACGTTTTCAACGAATCGACAACCACCACGACCTCTAGCTTCCTTAGCTTGTCCAAATCGTAAGTCCCACCTCCTTCTATCTCTCTTTTCTTTAAGATAAAAAATACGACTTTTTGGAACCCGACGGAAATCGGACAAACCGATTTCCGATTCGGTTTTTCTCTAAATTTCCACTTGTCACCTAATAAATATTATCTACCCATATGCTTGTTGACTATTAATCACCCATAAATCAATTTAATCAAACTTTTTCACATTAAATGATAACTTTTTTGTAAAACCGTATTCTTTTCACAAAAATACCATGAAGTTCATTTTTCTTAGTTTAATTAATTCCCCACTCCTAATTAGGTTTATCTTGATCACTAAACTTGTAGAATCCAATTTGAATGAAATTTCACACATAAAATGATAACGTTTTTAAATACCGTATTCTTGCACTTTAATACCTTCAACTTTAACTTGTCATGTTTTACCTTTAAACTTCACCAAAACTTAAAATAAGTCACGGGGTAATGACCTACCCCTACACACACTCAATATAACCCTAATTGATAGATATCAAAACACCGAATACGAAATTACATGACTTTTCACTAAAATACCCTAATCTTTATTTAAAGTTTTAAGTTGTAAACTTTTCTAGATAAAATATTTTAATAAAATGAAAACCACGATTGGTCATGGACATCGATCGTTTATCTAAACTGTCTTGTGGTGCCTAGGCAAGTGTGTCTAAGGCTAGTGGTTTTTAATTAGGCCCACGACTGTGGTTCCTTCCCACTTACCTGGCACTTACCTGGCCGCAATTGATGGTGAAGAGGCGATTTGAGGCTTCTAATGACTCATCGTTTAGACCTTAGAAATAGGCTAGTTGGTTTAGGAAACCCTAATAACTAAAATATGGAAAACTGTACTCTTTTGTAAATAAATACCCATATTTATAAAACCGTTCTCCCAAATGAAAAGTATTTGTTAAACCTAAGCAAAGCGCCGCTACAACCCATTTTTGGGGAACCTGTTAGGGATAGTACGGTTCATCGTGCACCCGCAGGCTAGTAGTGCGAGATTCAGACCTCCGCAAGGAGCATTCGGTCTCGAAAGGTTTAAAATACGATATTTAAGGAAAATGAGATTTTTGAAAATAAAATATTCATTTAAAAATTATTCATGTGTTAATATATATATAATTATCATTTAAACACCTATTTTATCATAATATAAAGTTTCCACATTTTTCTAAAAAAATTACAAGATTAAAAGTTACACTAAAATCCCATGAATTTCAGATAAAACAATTAATACTTTTATTAGGATATATTCACTAGAATAACACAAATAAAATTCACATTCATTATAACAATAAAGACGAATAATAAATACTTGAGGTGTATTTTGAAAACTATACAAAAGTATTTTTACATAAAACCCCCTCAAGTTTTACAAATTACTATAAGGCCCCTAGCTAATATTGAACTTCAAATCATCTTCTTGAAGTCTGACTCGGGTTAGAGTCTGACTATTTCTGACTTGAATATGATTCAAGTCAATCTATATTCTTTTATATTCCAACACACTTTGAATACATGAATTCATGAACCCAGTTAACAATATATTCACTTTGACTGAATCAAACCATGGATATTCATCCATTATCCTGATATTCCATTTACCTGATTATATAGTTGCAACATGTCTACTGATATCATGGTTTTGGTCAGTCACCCAACTTACATATTCCAATACCACATTACTGTTAAAACACCACGGGGTTTAAGGGGTAGATTGGTACGGAAGGTGTTAAAGGTGGCACGAGGTGGTCAGATTAAGACACCTAACCTGAATCCTGTTGCTGTTGTACCGTGGCATAACGGTTCATTGTACTTTCCTTTTGCCCTGATCTCTACCATATAGAGATCCCCCTCGTATACACTGGCATCCTTCTGTACCAAGCTACAAACCACAGCGTTACACAATGTTCCATAAGATTCCATAATATAATACTTTAGAAAATACTGTTACTCTATCATTCTCATTCTTCGTATTCTTTTGGGACTTACCGAGCGACCTGTTCGCTGACGACATTCTATCTCTTTCTTCTTTGAATGTCGTCAGGTGCGTTGGACCAAGTTGAGATCGAGCCCACCGGTGAAGATTTGGAGCAGTTCCAGGCAAACCCAGAGCTCTAGATAATTGTACCTTGTTCTTTCCAGTTTATTTCATTTCCTGTTATGCCACTGTTTAGGCATTGCTTTTCATTCCAGTTGTATTTTCTTTTCCTGCATTGTAAAAAGAATGTTATTAATGAAAGTTGCCGTTATTTCCATATTATTCGTCTCTTGTGATTTACTTTATATTGCTTAGTTACGCTTAGCGTATATACTTCTGAGTATATACGTAGCGGGCCTTGTCGCGTCCACTTCGCCGTACACTGGGAAGCGGGGCGTGACAGAGACTCTGTAAGAATGGCTGGATGCTTAGCGATCTGAGATGGAATCCATGTACACCAACAAAGTATGTACTTTGGATGCTGTATCTGAAGGGTTAAATCCCCATCAGGAGCAAGTATATCTTGAGAAGATTACTTGGTATAGATGGAAAAGTTGAGACTTTCAAAGCTAGACTTGTTGAAGGTTTTCGTCATCGACCAGGCGTGGATAATGATGAAACCTTTTCCAAGTGGCTATGGTTAAGTCCATCCGGATCCTACTTAACATTGCTACATACCATGACTACGATATCTGGTGGTTGGGTGTCATGACTATTTTTCTAAATACTGATTTAGAAAAGAACGTCTATAAGTACACGGCCATAGAGCTTCGTAAACAGTGGGAGCAGCGGAAACATGTGCAAGTTGCTTTACAGGATAAAGCAGGCATCGCGGAGTTGGAACGTCTGTTTTGATGTGGTAGTCAAAGAGTTTGACTTCATCAAAATAGGTAGATGAACCTTGTATATACAAAAAGGTAGTAGTGAGTATGGTGGTGATCCTCGTAGAGTACGTAGATGACATACTCTAGATAGGTAAGGAGTTTCCTATACTACACACGGTCAATCTCCTCTTATCACAAGGATTCTCCATATAGGATCAAAGTGATACCTCCTAAATCCTAGGTTTTGGATCTATGCGATAGATCTAAATGGATGTTAGGGTTCTCACTACATGTAGTGAGATGGTGTCAATCGATCCTGGGGGGAATCACTGGAAAGGTTCCAGGGTGATAAGAACGACTGAATGTCAGTCGCAGGCATTGTCTTTACCCTCAGTGGAGGGACGGTATGTTGGAAGAGTTCCAAGCTATATGCCGTGGCAGACTAGACGATAAAGGCTAATGACATCGCTATTAAAGATATACCAAAGAGGCAGTTTTGGTGTATATTGGTTCATAAGATGAACTTGGTTCCTACCATTGTGTGACAATGGAAGTGTGGCTTTGGCCTAGGAACCCCGATCCCATCAGTGATGCAGACATATTCTGAGGCAGCATCACCTGATCATGGAGATAGTTGATCTCCAGGGTGATCGAGGTTAGGAGAGTAGACTCAGAGGACAACACGGCGGATCCACTCACAAAGGCTTTTTCCCAGAGAGAGACTCATATGGGATGGTTGAGTATGTGATACTGCAACCACTGCTACAGATGGCCCTAGTGCAAGTGGGAGATTGTTAGTTATATGTATGCCCTAGAGGCCATTACTGTACATAGGATGTATATTGTAGTGGATGCTGGGACATATATAGGTAGGACTTTCTTGCTCGACATGATAGTACGCTATCTGGTTGCTCTTTATCTTAACATGTATACTTGCAGTCTCTCTATTACATGTTGATAAAGCCCTTAGGATGTGTGCTCGACTTCCAGGACTATGATGAAGATCATACTAGTGGGGCCTGGGTAGTCCATGAGTACATCCTTCAATGTTCCTAGTCGTGGGAATATCGAGACGGGGCATCGATATTCCAGAGTAGACTAGCGTATATCTTCTCGACCCATGTGATGGGTGATGGATGATCTCATATCCATTGGTGTTTGACATCAGAGATGGTATGCGGGTGCTCAGTGATGACTGGGTACACTGAACGGACTCGCCGAGAACTCCCAGATGGTATTATACCTCACGTCAGATGGCAGTTTTCTGGTGACACTGGTACAGCTTAGTCTGTTGACCTAAGATCGTCATAGAGTCTTGTGTGTCTCCCACTGTGCTTTGATTTCCACCCTACCACGGCTCTACTGAGTTGTGCAAACAGGTGGTTTTTGGGTACAGTCCCGATTCACTTGGAGGCAATGAGCGATAGGAGGGGATTCGTCTCTCCCGGTATTGGGGGTTGATGTTGCGCAATGCACGACTGGCCATAACTGGAAATCCCTGGCCAGGGTTGCAGTGATATACTGGTAAGAGTTATCAGAAGTTTTACGATTGTTATGGACCTTACATCGGCATGACTTATCAAGCTACTGGGGTCTGACGTTTACCACCCCTAGGCGAGATATGCGACATATCAGACGAACATGACCGGACTGTACGGTAAGTGTTGCTGGTTGGATTCAAGGAGTGTGAGCGGGCTTGCTCGTTGATCTTCTGATCGCTCAATACCCGGGTGGCCGTTACGTTTAGCAGACCGCTTGCGGCTTGTGGGTGTTTGATATGATCATCACCTGCTGCCGGCGTATTGACGAGTCTTTAGAGTCCTACACAGAGGTTTCCTGGCTCAAGCGAAACGAAATAGGAGCGCATATGAGATATGTGCGGGACCGAGAATAATGCATGTATGTGATACCGTATTCTATTCTCATGATGAATGTATCGATTGGTTTAATGCGATATAACCTAGTTATCGAATCGAGGATTGATTCGATAAGTCGATACATTGGATATTAGTCGGTCATATGCGATATGACCGGATCGTTAAATCAAATGTTGATTTAATGATTTGACGTATAATTATATATTTGATATATTACTTTACATTAACTAGTATTTGTTCACTTAAGATGGATTTTCTCACTTGATGTGCACAAGTAGTATATGTGATATATTTTTGTGCGCTAGATTGTATCATGTTTGATGATACATGCAAACTTGGGTGTGTGTATGCTTTAAACCTTGTTTAGGTTAATGGTTAGGGTTTTGTTATCTTTTCTTAATTACTTATTCATTTTATTTATTTTAGGGCAAGAAACAAAATGGTGGCTTCTTTTGTTTTTACCTTGAAGCTTCATGAAGCTTTGACCATTTTGTTTCTTTCCTTAAACCTAACCATTCACCTAAACTCTAGTTTAGTCTCTACACTAGTTACACTAACCCATGGTTGCTATATGATAAGATCACTTGATTTATTATTATTAATCAATTGATTTTATCATTCTTATCCTATTCTTTTTCTTCTTCTTCTTCTTCTTCTTCAAGAAGAAGAAACCTTGCTATCTCCAATGGTGCAATGATCAAATGAGTGAGAAATCTATATCCAAAGTGAACCCACTTCCTATTTCTTCATCCTCTACCACTTGCCAAGTAGTAGAGTGTGTTATCTTCACAAGTTCTATGACCAAGTGAAGATGGAGCTTGATCTTGAGTTGCCTCGACGTAGATCATCTTCGGCATCGAAGTCGACGACCTAGCCCGCCCATTTCTCCGATGAAGCCGACGCTAGGGTCCGGGATCCGATGATCGCAGCGAAGGGACATCGTCACGGAGCTAAGGAAGTGGAGGACCGGATCTACAAAGGTTGTAGTCCCTTTCACTTTTAAGTTAAGTTGTTAACTTGCTTGTAGTTTCACCTTTACCTCCAGTAACGATCTAGTTTAGGGTTCTTTGGCACATGAAATTTTTGAATTGGACATGATTGATCAGTTGTAGAACCTCATGTGTGTGCCTAGGAACCCTACAGTTACAAATCAATCATGGGTCAATCATGAAGGCTTAACCCTTGTAGAGAGTAAACTAGGGTAAAGGGTTTGGATTGGGTTAATAAATATCAACACAAAATATCAATGGTCAAAGTCAAACCTTCATGAAGCTTCATGAAACCTTCATCCAAGCTTAACCCTAATCCAAACCCCAACCATGTTTAAACTCCACAAAACATGTTGCATTTGTAACCCTAACTTGTTAGAATATTATATATCACATATATAATATATTTTGTAACAAAATAAAATAATACAATTAACATATATCACATATATATCAATGTATTATCCAAGTGAGAAAAAGAATCTTTAAGTGAGCTTATATTAGTTAATGTAATATAATATATCAAATATATAATTATACATTAAATTATCGAATCAACACTTGATCCGATAATCCGGTTATTTCACAAATAACCGACTAATATAATCTGTATCAGTTCATCGAATCAACACTTGATCCGATGACCCGGCTATATCACATATACCCGGCCGATATCACATATTGCGAGAATCTAATACGGTATTGCATACACGTATTATTCTCGGTCCCGCACATATCACATATGTGCTCCTACTCCATTTTGGCTGAGCCAGGAAACCTCTGTGTTGGACTCTAAAGAATCATCAATACGCCGGCAGTAGGTGATGATCATATCAAAACACCCATAAGCTGCAAGCGGTCAGCTAAACGTAACAGCTACCCAGGTATTGAGCGATCAGAAGATCAACAAGCAAGCCTGTACGTTCTCCTGAGAATCCAATCAGTAACACTCCCGTACAGTCCGGTCTTTTCGTGTGATATGTCGCATATCTAGTCTAGGGGTGGTAAACGTCAGGCCCCAGTAACTGATAAGTCATGTCGATATGAGGTCTATAACAGTTTGATAAATTACTGATAACACTTACCAGTAAATCTCAGCAACCCTGGCAAGGGATTTCCAGTTATAGCCAATCGAACACAGCGCAACATCAACTCCCTATACCGGGAGAGACGAATCCCCTCCTATCGCTCATTGCCTCCATGTGATTCGGGACTGTACCCAAAAGCCACCGTTTTGCACGCCCTCATGGACGTGGTTAGGTGGAAATCAAAACACAGTGGGAATCACACAAGACTCTATGACGATCTCGGGTCTACAGACTAACCTGTACCAGTGTCACCAGAGAACTTCCATATGACGTGAGGTATAATACCATCTGGGAGTTCTCGGCGAGACCGTCCAGTGTACCCAGTATGCACTGAGCACCCGTATACCTTCTCTGATGTCAAACACCAATGGATATGGGATCATCCATCGCCCATCATATGGGTCAAGATGCGCATACGCTAGTCTACTCTGGAGTATCGATGCCCTGTCTCGGTACTCCCATGACTAGGAACATTTGAAGGATGTACTTAGCGACTACACTGTCCCCACTAGTATGATCTGCATCATAGTCCTGGTAGTCAAGTACTCATCCTAAGGGCTTTATCAACATGTAACATAGAGACAATCAGAGTACATGTTAAGATAAAGGGCAACCAGATAGCATACTATCATGTCGAGCAAGAAAGTCCTCCCTATATATGTCCAAGCATCCACTACAATATACATCGTATGTACAGTATTGGCCTCTAGGGAATACATATAACTAACAATCTCCCACTTGCACTAGGGCCATCTGTTGTAGTATCTCATACCCAACAATAAGCTGTGGTTGAAGTATCTCATACTCAACCATCCCATAAAAGTCTCTACTGGGAAATATGCCTTTGTGAGTGGATCCGCGCTGTTGTCCTCTGAGTCTACTCTCCTAACCTCGATCTCCCTGGAGATCAACCATCTCCATGATCAGGTGATACTGCCTTAGAATATGTCTGGATCATAGATGGGACGGGGGTTCTTAGGCCTAAGCCATAACTCCATTGTCACACAATGGTTGGAACGAAATTCATCTCATGAACTCATATATATCCAGACTGCCTCTTTGGTAGCATCCTTGGTAACGATGTATCTAGCCTTTAATCTTCTAGTAAGTCACGATATCTAGCTTGGAACTCTTCCAACATACCGTCCCTCCACTGAGGGTAAAGACAATGCCTGCGACTGATATTCAGTCGTCCTTATCACCGTGGAACCTTTCCAGTGATTCTCCCCAGGATCGATTGATACCATCTCACTACAACTAGTGAGAATCCTAACATCCAATTGATCTATCTCATAGATCCATAACCCAGGATTTAGGAGGTATCACCTTGATCCTATATGGAGAATCTTTGTGATAAGAGGAGATTGACCGAGCGTAGCATAGGAAACTCCTTCCCTATCAAGAGTATGTCATCTACGTACTATACGAGGATCACCACCATACTCCCTACTACCTTTTTGTATATACTCGGTTCATCTACCATTTTGATGAAGTCAAACTCTTTGACTACTACATCAGAATAGACGTTCCAACTCCGCGATGCCTGATTTATCCCATAAAACATTTTGCACACGTTTCCGCTGCTCCCACTGTCTACGAAGCCCTCTGGCTGTGTACTTATAGACGCTCTCTTCCAAATCACTATTTAGAAAAGCAGTCATGACACCCAACCGCCAGATATCGTAGTCATGGTATGTAGCAGTGGCAAGTAGGATCTGGATGGACCTAAGCATAGCTTTGAAAGTCTCAACTTTTCCATGTACACCAAGTAATCTTCTCAAGATATATTTGCTCCTGATGGGGATTTAACCCTTCAGATAAAGCAACTAAAGTCCATACTTTGTTGGTGTATAAGGATTCTATCTCAGATCGCTAAGCATCCAGCCATTCTCACAGAGTCCCTACTCCTGATGGCCTGCTCGAAACTAGTTGGGTTATCATCTCATGATGCAATCCTCGCTCCAACTGTCATAGAGAAGCCGAAGTATCTCTCAGGTGGATGATGAACCCTACCAGATCGGCGGAGAGGCTGAGGTTCATTGGAAACTATTGAATCCTTCGGTTCTACCAAATCTTCAGCTGCAGTTTGTTTTAGCTGGAACTACTTCCAGTTCTACCTTATGACCACTAATCTCTTCACAAGAAATTCCCTTACCCAAAGGTGGCATGCTGAGAAAACATCGTTTGTTTCTCAGTTTGGTAGAAGATATTCCCTTGCGAATGCTTGGGATATCCAACAAACTTCCACAGAACTGACCTTGCCTCGAGCTTGTCCGGATTTTGCTTTTGACATAGGCCGGACAACCCCAAATCTTAACTTCCTTAAGAGATGAGCTCTTCCCATACCATATCACATATAGAGTGGTAGGCATCTGATTTGGTTGGAACCCTATTCAATAGGTATGCAACTTCTCAAGTGCATAACCCCAAAAGAAAATAGACAACTCAGTAGTACTCATCATAGAGCACACCATATCACATAGGGTGCGATTGCTCCGCCCCGATACACCGACGTATTGTGGTGTATACGGAGGAGTAATGCTAAAAGAGAATCTCATTCTCTTTTAGAATAGTCCAGGAATTCCGTGCTCAAGTATTCTCCTCCTTGATCACATCAAAGGACATAATACTTATACCCGTTTTTGGTTCTCTACTTCTAACTTATATTCTGTGAATATCTCAAAAGCTTCGGACTTGTGTTTCAACAGTAACATATGTCTGAATCTTGAGAGATCATCAGTGAATGTGATGAAGTACAAAGAATCGTTCCTGGCATGTGTAGACATGGGACTTTCATACATCAGCATGTATCAATCCCAAGAGTTCAGTAACTCTTTCTCTGTTTCCAATAAACGGATCTATGGTAATCTTATCTTTGTGACATAACTGGAAAGTTTCACAAGTTGTAAATTCAAACTGATTTAAATATACATCTTTATGTAACTTAGCTAGTCGGTTCGCATCGATATGACCTAGTCTACAATACCTCAAGAAGGATTCATTCATTTCTGAACTCTTCCCCTTGTGTGTGTTGCGTACGTTAATAACTGCAGTTTGATTTAGAACGTATATGCTTTTAGATAACGTGCCTGAACCAATCAACTTTTGATATAGGAAATGTTTAAAACATTATCCATCAATACAAAATTATATCCTTCTTTACTAAATAAAGAGACTGATATGATGTTGTATATCAGGTTCGGTATCTAATAACATTCGTTCAGAATCACTGTATTTAGTAATACATGGTGATAACTGCCAACTCACTTGGCTTGCAACAATTGCACCGTTTCCAACTCTTGAAACTTACCACCCGTTCTCAGTTCTCTACCTATCTGTAGCCCATGTAACAAATTACATTTGCGGGATCCTGATCCGGTATCTCATACCCAGGACGTAAAGGATACTGAGAAACAGTTCTCGGTAATGAACACACCCGAAGAAGATGCATCAGCATGTATTTTCTTTGGTTGGGCGGCACGGGAATTCTGGTAATCCCCTATTTCATGCTCGGTCTTATAACAATTATAAGTTGGAGCGGGACCAACGTTCCCCAGCTCAGTATAATAAGCGGGTTCGGTCAATACATCCGTATTATTATCTTGATTAAGGCGTGATATGGTCGCTACCTGGAGAGAGAGAGAAGAAAACACTCAGCGTATGCTCTTGTAAGATTAGATTGGTTATCAATATATCTAATCAGGATGGCTCCCACAGTTTTAGTCAAATCTTCCTTCAAACCCTAAAAGGAAAGACCAGCCGGGATTAATTACACGCTACAAGTTTGCCAATCTTTCAGCCAGGCTAGTGCCGGTACTTTGAGGGAGGTTCCCCGTGCTTTCGCACGGACCTAATTAAAGTAAACCTCATTTTCCCAGAGGCTTAACCCCGTTGACACCTTTCTAGACACCTACTTGATTGGCTAATTGTAATGTGAAAAACTCACCCAGGAGTAACTCTTACCCGCAGCGGGTATCGGGATCCAACTATCTCATAGAAGGTATGCAATCTCATTGCAAATTTCAACACTTGAAATTCCCAATAATATTTTACCCCTAGTACTTATGATCTTAACTATGGTCAACATATCATAAGCACTAGTCAAGTTCTACCCATCATTTCATGATTAATTAGACCCACCCACATGACCCTCAACTATGGTCGACATAATCACATGACTGTCCTAATTAATCACATAATATGCTGTGTAGGAAGACATCACTTAGCTACCGTACACTACGCCTCAACTATAGTCGACATACGCAGCACGAATACTAAGTACTCTACTTCCTAAAATGACGGAGGGCTACGACAGGTTTTTAAGAGAACCTTTTGCGTAATGAACTCGATATCGTTGTAGAATCGAGTGATTTTTGAAAAGGAGTGTTTTTGAGGCTTTTACTAGTTTTGCTAAAGAGCTCACTCCCGGTGAAGGGATCTCGGCTCTTTCCTTATCGAATAAGGTGCTGGATATTCTACAAGGAATACCGCTGTGCAAAGTAGGAACTATAAAAAGCAATCAAAAGACAAACCGAATTTGTAGCATCTGCTAGTTTTGCTAAAGAGGTCACTCCCGGTGAAGGGATCTCGGCACTTTCCTTATCGAATAAGGCGCTGGATATTCTACAAGGAATACCGCTATGCAAAGCAAGACTAGAGCTACCAGTTTTCGAAACAAGTTTCTACAACATCTTTAGGTTTCTTTTATTTCATTAATCTCATTAATGAAGTCCCATTTTATTATGCTTCACAAGCATCACATTTGAAATGAAATCAACAAATATACAATATATATCTCATATATATAATATAAACATTCGTCTCAGGCAGTAATATGATCTCATCACAGAACATTGCAGCAGAAGAACATATATGAAATATTGGATATACTAGGAGGTCCGTGTTTTAATGCGAGCCTGTATAAAAACACGGATTCCACGGTCGCGATGAATAGCCAATCCCACACCTCTAGACCCCTACGAGAGCGGCAAGAAACCCTACCAATTCTAGAGTTAGGAGACTGATTTAAATGTGATTTATGATCAAAAATATTTCTAAACCGCAATCAAGAACGGCGTCGCTTGGTAGCCAGCCGGTGAGTACGGGTCGGTCCACAGGGATTTTATGAATTTCCTAATTTCTCTAATGAGTTAATTCTGAACGGTGTGAACGGATTGATTAAATCTAAAAAACTAAATCTATCAAGATCTAAATCTTGCTAGGGTTAGGTTTAGGGTAGGTTTGAAAATGTAAATAAATCTCACCGCTTTCTATACCCAAATTAAGATCTATGAGGAGTTATGGTAATTATCAATAAAGGGGATTAGAACCATTCGGGAAGATGTTTCTTCCTCAAGGTTCTTGTCCTTCCTTTATCGATCATTACCCTAACCTCCATGGAAAACATGCTCAACCGGGCCTTTATACTACGGTATCACCGCTACCTCGTGGGATAGGGTGCCGTAGGCAGCGGTGTGTGCATGTATGCATGGAGTCCTATAAAAAAGTGTGATGGGCAAGAAAGAGATGAGAGATCTGCATCTCTCAAAAGCCTTCCCCAAAGCTAACCCTAACAAGCGAGGAGGCTACTCGCTCATTAGGGAATTGAAGAACATTCTATCTATCTAACTAGGGCAAGAAATTAAAGATCTATAGTAAGGAAATTAAATAAAACTACTTTCTTTATAGATGGCTCTCTCCAAACATTTATACAAGACTTGTCAGATCTGAATAGATGATATGAAAAGAGGTATCGATGCTCTCCAAAAGAATTCTGAATTTTATTAATGAAAGGAGGCATAACCCAATACAAGAATTAGGGTCTCTATTTATAGAGGATAGAAACCCTAGGGTTATAATTGACTCGCATATCTGCTTTTACAAAAATACCCCCTAAGAAAAAAGACCTAGTCAACGCTCCGCGCACCGCCACAACTTTCTGCACCGACACGGGCATTAGACGGCCGCGGAACCGCGGCCATAGGGCCTGTTTAGCCGCGGTTCCGCGGCCAAGTAGGATGATCATGGGTTGATTTTCCTCGGGCTTGGTCTGCTGCATTTTGTTTACTTTTTTCTTTACTTTTTTTCTTCAGAATACCTTCGGGTTCTCTTCCAGATTTCCACAGTGATTAACTGTAGTGGACTTTTACCGTTGCTTCGTGACGAAGTCTTGAACCTTGCACTGCCTTTGTTGTTGTGTGAACTTGTTCATTGATCTTCATTGTTCCTCAAAATGTGGCATGATCAAGATTCCATCATTTATTGGTCGTAGTCTCACTTTTGTATCGTCTTTTGTCTTTTTCACTGTTTTTGTCCCGAGAATCTGTAACCTGCAACTATGTAGCAGACATGGGTCAAAAGCACCTGTTTATTTGTAAAATAACTAGGACTGGGGAATATAATAATGCAATATTATGATATGAACAAATACCCCCAAACTTATCTTTTGCTCGTCCTCGAGCGAACCTAGTTTTATTCTCAACAAAAACCTAACCTCACTTTCGCAGGGAAACGCGATTGCACTGAGCTCGTGCAACAAGCCGTTAAACCTCTAGGTGTCCCTAGTAGGAGGAGTGTTGTCTTCTGAGGGTTGTCAGCGGATACTACCTACAAAATCCTATCAATTCGGCCCATTTTATTCTCCAATTAGGTTTTCAAGGAATTCTATTATCTTCGACTCGTAAATTATCCACCCATATTCTTCACGCTTCCTTATCATTTAACTTAAGATTATAAATGTTCTGTAGACTTACTTAGCTTTTGGCATCTTTTAAGTTTTCCTTCTAGGGTTCTATCTCAACTTAGGAATTTTTATTATCTCTATTGAAGATATAAGTCCTTTTCTTCATTCCTATCTCTTATCTAAATCCCAATCACATACCCCAACGTGTGTGTATAAATCACCCCTACATTTGGAAATTCAAATCAAGCAATCATACTTTTGTCCGTTGTCCAAAGCACTTCTTAATTGGTGAATTTTTTGGTGAATTTCGCTCACACGTCCTTCATGCGATCATTAATACTTCTTGAGGTACCAACAACCGATTACAAAAAGTGTATGCACAATAAAGCGTAATTCCTAGTCTTGTAACACCTAAGGCTTTAGCAGTGACTCCCAAACCAGTTGGTCTAAGGCACTAGGTGATGAAGCACCCTTGCTAAATATTTTTCTATTTTTGCAGCCTTAAGTAATCACACAAACCAGTGTTCATTTTTTTATTATCTCTTTATTCACACTTGAATTTTTTTTATTTTCTTTTCTTCGTACTAAGGACTTTAAGACAAGAGCATTTCAAAGTCTCCTCTACTATTCTAAGTTTCAAGGTTCGTGTTTGTGCAAATTGTAGGGTATACATTTTCAGAATTTAGACTTAAGCTAGGAACTATTTTTCAAACTTATACTTTAATAAAAATATCAATACTTTTCCCTTGTTTTAACTTAGCCCAAGAAGTCAACTCGAAATTTGCCTATTTCTAAATAAACTACAAAGCCATATACTTTCTACCGTTAAACTTTAAGAAAAGTTATTTTTAGGGTTTTTAATTTACTAAGTCTAAGATCTAGTTGTTCCTAACTAGTTAACCTTTTTGTCAAACTCAAGTCAATTATGGCCAACATTGAATACTTTAATTTTTATAATTTTTAAAATTTTCAATTTTTATGGGATTTAAAATAAGTATGCAAATGCAAAAATATACACATGAATGCGAAGGAAGAAGGCTTACCGAGCATACCCCCAAACTTAAACTTGACAGTGTCCTTACTATCATGCTACACCAAGAGGGTTGAGAATGTCGGCACTCCCCTGTTTATTTATTTATAATTTTTTTTTATATTTTTTATTGTTAAAAGAAAAAACAAAATAATATACAACAAGGTTCCCCCCCAAACTAAACAAGGCACCGACCAAAGGTTAGTACCAACCATTCAAAAATTCTATCGTGATAATGGTGGGGTTGGTGAAAGAATGGAGTGTAAAGAAAAGAAATGAGATGCACACGAGACCGAATGGGAAGAAGAGTGGAATATGGTCTCGGTGGAGGAGAAGAATGGCGGAAAAGAGAAAGAAGTGTAGCACGATCTTGAGGGTGTAAATCGAGTGAATAAATTAGCGCAATTTGTGATGACCTGTGTGTTAAAAGCGATTGTGCTAATCTATCAACCCATCGAGAAATGGGGTCAAATCCCTCATTATTCGTAAGAAAACATGGGTATGTCGAACTTGGTAAACCATCCATTGAAAATGGAAACGCGATGGATTCTTGCGTGGTCGAAACGAAAGCGAGTGATTTAGGAATAGTCTTAATCTCACCTAAGTAATCTGTCTCGAACTTGAAGGATTCCATCAATGGTTTGAAATGACTGTAAGCAGCCGAGTCAGATGGTTCAACTAACTCATCTGAAAATTTAAAGGACTCAAACTCGGGAGGTGAGTTTTCAACATCGTCCGAAAAAGTGAAACACTCGTAATCATTATCGTCTGTGAGAACTGTGTCAGATTCAAAGAGAAATTTTTCAAGCTCACGGTCTTCAAGCGTGTTCTTTTGCGTGGTCGGAACGATGGAAAGGAAGGAGGGTGATTTAGGAAGTATAACAGTTAAAGGTTCAGGAGTATGAATTGGAAAATCCGACACATCAAACAAAAATGGTTCATCGTCAATATTATCCTCAATACTCTCCTCAATACTATCCTCATAATTTTCCTCAAAATTTAGCCTATCCATGCCATTATCATCAAAATCAAGACGCATATGAGGTTCGGGAGAAACAATTAATGACTCGGGATGATGAATTGGAGATAAAATTTCAACCAAATTTACGGGTTCATCATCCAAAATATGCCCGGAGTCAATATCCTCAATCAAGTGAAAATCAATTTTTTTAGACACCTCAAAAGCATGGATATCAATTAATTTAGGCCTAGAGTGGAGGAGTAAAGTTCAAAAGGATTAGGTATGGTTTCACTCGAAAGGGATTCTTCACAATTTGGCAAATCAACACTACAAAGTCGCACAACTCATTAAATGTTTTATTTTCAACTGATGAATCAATTGGAACACTTGTTTGAAAACCGGAGTTGTGGGATTCAATTGGGTATGGGTAGGTTTGATTTGGAAATCGTCTCAAATTCTCACTCTGTCCAACCGCCTCCTCATACATTGGAATTTTTGGAGCTAGTTGGAAACTAGCTACCGGTTCACTAGGTTGCATAAGGGCGGCCATGGACGCATCCACATTCCTCATCATTTTGTTTGTTGCTAAAATATAAGCCTCCAACGACTGTTCCAAACTAGACTTGGGTTGTGAAGGGGTTTCGGTAAAAGATTCAAAACTGTTTAGATACGTGAAACTCCCAAATGGCTGTGTAGAAACAGTGTCTAGTGAAGGTGGAAAAGTCGGGTAGGACTGGTAGGAATTGGATGGTAGGAAAGGAGTAAGATCATGATTTGGATAAAAAGGTGAATGGACTTGTTGATCCTAAGAACTGGATGTGATGAAAGGAGTGAAAGATCGGTTACGAGATTGTTCAATGTGCTCAGCGATAGACATGGGTTTAGGAGTTACAACAGGACTCGAAAAAGTGGTATCAACGTACGAAGGTGGTGAAGGTTGATATGGTTGACACAAAGTGGATTGCAAAGTCGAACTGTTTCTCCTAGACGCTTCTATTCGATCTTTCAAAGAAATTTTGGGCATGGAGGGGTCGTCCTTAAATCGACTGAAACAATTCGCGTAAGAGGCAAAGTTTGGTTCAGGATTCCAAAGTTCGGCAAGAGATTTGTGAGGTGGGGTACCCATCATGTAAAAAGGAGAAGAGAAAGAAGGTGGGTGGTGCAAGGAGTTCTTAGCGACAAAATTTGCAAGTTTTTATAAAATTTTCCTCTTTTTTTTATTTGTTGCTTTTTGCAAAAATTCCTGATAAAGGGCTTAAACATACTTTCAATCAACCACAAATGCACAATCAGGCCTAGATCTAGGGTCACCTAGGTCAGCTAGACAGCTCCTAACTATTCCAAAGGGATAGAAATAGGACCTCAAACCGCCTCTTCACCGCTAATTGCGGCCAGGTAAGTGCCAGGTGAGTGGGAGGCTCTTCACTACAAGTAGTGGCCCTAATTAAGTAACCACTCGACTTAGACACACTTGCCTAGACACCGCAAAGTCAGGTTAGGATCAACGGCCGATGCCTACGACTAGTCCTCTGTCCAATTGAGCGCGACGTCCTTAGGGCCGAGTCTAGTATTTTTTAATTAAATATTGGTCAATGCAGATGCCTTATATGATTTCTGGGGTCCTGGGAAGGGTGATGAAATCCCCACCTAAACTGGATTGGTCTCAAGCCCCTTAAAGTCAGATTAAAAATATGCAAAACAGTAACGACCACTTGCAATCAAAGATTTTTTTATTTTAAGCGCGGCGCAAAGAATCCTGCACAAGATCAATTATTGGAAGGGGAAAGATTTTTTAAGCGCAAAGAATCCTGCAAGAGATTTTTCAGAGGAGATATCAGAGATTTGCTGAGGAGGAGATCAAAAGACTTACAGAGATTTTTCTCTTTTTCTCTTTCTTTTTTTTTTGGAACCGATCCGTCGCCTCCACCGCGGAACCGCCGCGAATTGCCACTTGCGACCGCTGATCCGCCGCGGGTTGGTCGCTTCGGCATTTTTTTTTTGATGTCACCAGATCGCCGCGGTTGACTTGTTGACTCGGTCCTCCAAATTTCTTCTGTTGTCTGTTGTGTTATTCCTCTGTTTGTTCAGATTTGATATTTGCTGTTTTGATCTCTGGAGATTTCCAGATCCGAAATCGTATGTCGATCCTGCAAAATTCACACTAAAAATACCCTTCACAAAATAAAAGATGATAAATTTTTATATTTTTTTGATTTTTCAGTTTTTATGATTTTTCAATTTTAGATTAACCCGAAATTGCAAAAAGGAAATAACACGCCATCCCCGGCAACGGCGCCATTTGATTTAAATAGGATTTATGATCAAAAATATTTCTAAACCGCAATCAAGAACGGCATCGCTTGGTAGCTAGCCGATGAGTACGGGTCGGTCCACAGGGATTTTGTGAATTTCCTAATTGCTCTAACGAGTTAATTCCGAACGGTGTGAACGGATTGATTAAATCTAAAAAACTAAATCTATCTAGATCTAAATCTTGCTAGGGTTAGGTTTAGGGTAGGTTTGGAAATATAAATAAATCTCACCGCTTTCTATACCCAAATTAAGATATATGAGGAGTTATGGTAATTATTAATAAAGGGGATTAGAACCATTCGTGAAGATGTTTCTTCCTCTAGGTTCTTGTCCTTCCTTTATCGATCCTTACCCTAACCTCCATGGAAAACACGCTCAACCGGGCCTTTATACTATGGTATCACTGTAAGTCCATGTCACGCACCCCACGAGCTTGCGGGGAGGCAGAATATATGAAAAACAATTATCAAAGCTTCGTAACAAGGACTTGAGCACACGGATCGTGTCTAAACCATTACTAGCAAACAACGAAAGGTTTAACTACTCGGATACAAAGTTATACCTCACGTTACTTGTCCTTCGGGTCTTCATCGCTGTCCTCCACTCCTCGTAGGCTCTATGGAATGTCGGCACCTCAACGGCCTCCTCGAGTCAAAGACGATCCACCCGAGAGCTGCTACTCCAAGCTTGACCTCTAACTTGAGGTAACTAGGTTTCTCAAATTGCTAATCTAAGCAACCTAGGGGATATAGAGTAGGATTATGGATTAACAAGTCTTGCTAACCCTTGATCTCAACACATGAGAGGTTAAGGTTAGGGTTTGAAGAGAGAGTGCTTAAGGAGAGAGAAGGTGAGAATGAGAATCCTTTTGGATAAATGATATCATTTGTGTATATATGAAACATAACATATTATTAAATGAATAACAAATAATGATATATCATCTTGTTTCATTAATACACTAAGTGATTCATCACATGAGTCATATAAATCATAAATGAATCATTAACTCCATGTATGAATCACACCATGACTCATTAATCTATTAAATGCAAATGACACCTTAGCCTCCAAGTCATCATCCTTCTAGAAGCTTCCCGACAAATTACGAGAACGCCTCTCCTATCCGTGAAAACACGGAAAAACTTTAGACTGTATAAATCCAATAATCCGATACTAGAATCTAGCTTAAACCAAAGCCGACTAGTAAAAACTATCCGAACATCGTACGTGCGTATAAACACGTATGTGTCCGAACCCTGTCGTAAAACCATACGACCTCTATATCGTTTCGCCCGAATCAGGGAAACTCTCTGTGTGGGACTCTAAAGACTCGACACTACTCTGGCAGTGGGTTTAACCACAGACCGCAAGCGGCACTAGCTGTACGTAACGGTCCCCAGGTAGATGTCGATAAGAAGGCCGATGAGGAAACCCATCCGAACTCCTATTGAGCCTGATATGACAATCTCCGTATAGTCCGGTCTGTTCGTCTAGGACTATCGCATATCGGGCCTAGGGGGCGGCAAGCGTCAGTCCCCTAAAAGCGGTATAAGTCATGTCGGAGCGAAGCCCATTACACCTTGAGAAACTACTGGAACCTACCAGTAAATCTCACTTGCCCTGGCCAGGGACTTTGCGTAATGGCTCTCTGACACAGCGCGATATCAACTCCCAATACCGGGAGAAACGAATCCTTTCTAACCGCCACTTCCTCCAAGTGCTCGGGACTGCACCTAACTGCTACCTGTTTGCACGACTCCTTTGAGCCGTGGTAGGGTAGCAATCTAAGAACAGCGGGACACACTTGAGGCGAAATAGCAGTGTCAAGTCTGCGGACTATGCTGTACTCATGTCACCTGGGAACTGTTAACTGACGACGGGTATAATACCAACCAGCAGTTCCCCGCGAGTCCTGTCCGGTGTACCCGTAACCTAACGAGCACATGTATACTATCTCCAGTACGACGTACTGATGGCCGTGGGACAGACCATCTCCTCAACTGGGATGAGAAGCGTACACACTAGTCTACTCCGGAGTATCGATGCCCAGTCTCGATAATCCTACGACTAGGGACCTGTATAGGATGTTGCTTATAGACTACCCAGCCCCCACTAGTATGACTGCCATCACAACGCTGGTAATCAAGCAAAGATCCTAAGGGCTCTACTAATATGTATAAGCGATACGTTACAAGAAACAAATGCACATATTAAAGTAGAAACAAACCAAGTAGCATACTACCATTTTTAGCAAGACTGTCAGTACAACTGTGAATATCCCAAGCTTCCATTAAGTAATATACAAACTAGTATGATACAGTAATGGCCTTCTAGGGCATAAACACTAACAATCACCGCTACCTCGTGGGATAGGGTGCCGTAGGGAGCGGTGTGTGCATGTATGCATGGAGTCCTATAAAAAAGTGTGATGGGCAAGAAAGGGATGAGAGATCTGCATCTCTCAAAAGCCTTCCCCAAAGCTAACCCTAACAAGCGAGGAGACTACTCGCTCATTAGGGAATTGAAGAACATTCTATCTATCTAACTAGGGCAAGGAATTAAAGATCTATACTAAGACAATTAAATAAAACTATTTACTTTATAGATGGCTCTCTCCAAACATTTACACAAGACTTGTCAGATCTGAATAGATGATATGAAAAGAGGCATCGATGCTCTCCAAAAGAATTCTGAATTTTTTTAATGAAAGGAGGCATAACCTAATACAAGAATTAGGGTCTCTATTTATAGAGGATAGAAACCCTAGGGTTACAATTGACTCGCATATCTGCTTTTACAAAAATACCCCCTAAGAAAAAGACCTAGTCAACGCTCCGCGCACCGCCACAATTTTCTGCACCGACACGGGCATTAGACGGCCGCGGAACCGCGGCCATAGGGTCTATTTGGCCGCGGTTCCGCGGCCAAGTGGGATGATCATGGGCTGATTTTCCTCAGGCTTGGTCTGCTGCATTTTGGCTACTTTTTTCTTTACTTTTTTTCTTCAGAATACCTTCGGGGTCTCTTTCAGATTTCCACAGTGATTAATTGTAGTGGACTTTTACCGTTGCTTCGTGACGAAGTCTTGAACCTTGCGCTGCCTTTGTTCTTGTGTGAACTTGTTCATTGATCTTCATTGTTCCTCAAAATGTGGCATGATCAAGATTCCATCATTTATCGGTCGTAGTCTCACTTTTGTATCGTCTTTTGTCTTTTTCACTGTTTTTATCCCGAGAATCTGTAATTTGCAACTATGTAGCAGACATGGGTCAAAAGCACCTGTTTATTTGTAAACTAACTAGGACCGAGGAATATAATAATGCAATATTATGATATGAACAAATACCCCCAAACTTATCTTTTGCTCGTCCTCAAGCAAACCTAGTTTTATTCTTAACAAAAACCTAACCTCACTTTCGCAGGGTAACGCGATTGCACTGAGCTCGTGTAACAAGCCGTTAAACCTCTAGGTGTCCCTAGTAGGAGGAGTGTTGTCTCCTTAGGGATTTCAGCGGATACTACCCACAAAATCCTATCAATTCGGCACATTTTATTCTCCAATTAGGTTTTCAAGGAATTCTAATATCATCGACTCGTAAATTATCCACCCATATTCTTCACGCTTGCTTATCATTTAACTTAAGATTATACATGTTCTGTAGACTTACTTAGCTTTTGGCATCTCTTAAATTTTCCTTCTAGGGTTCTATCTCAACTTAGGAATTTTTATTATCTCTATTGAAGATATAGGTCATATTCTTCATTCCTATCTCTTATTTAAATCCCAATCACATACCCCTACGTGTGTGTATAAATTACCTCTACACTTGGAAATTCAAATCAAGCAATCATACACTTGTCCATTGTCCAAAGCACTTCTTAAATGATGAATTTTTAGATGAATTTCGCTCACACGTCCTTCATGCGATCATTAATACTTCTTGAGGTACCAACAACCGATTACAAAAAGTGTATGCACAATAAAGCGTAATTCCTAGTCTTGTAACACCTAAGGCTTTAGCAGTGACTCCCAAACCAGTTGGTCTAAGGCACTAGGTGATGAAGCATCCTTACTAAATATTTTTCTATTTTTGCAGCCTTAAGTAATTACAAAAACCAGTGTTCATTTTTTTATTATCTCTTTATTCACACTTGAATTTTTTTTTATTTTCTTTTCTTCATACTAAGGACTTTAAGACAAGAGCATTTCAAGGTCTCCTCTACTATTCCAAGTTTCAAGGTTCGTGTTTGTGCAAATTGTAGGGTATACATTTTTAGAATTTAGACTTAAGCTAGGAACTATTTTTCAAACTTATACTTTAATAAAAATATCAATACTTTTCCCTTGTTTTAACTTAGCCCAAGAAGTCAACTCGAGATTTGCCTATTTCTAAATAAACTACAAAGCCATATACTTTCTACCGTTAAACTTTAAGAAAAGTTATTTTTAGGTTTTTTAATTTACTAAGTCTAAGATCTAGTTGTTCCTAGCTAGTTAACCTTTTTGTCAAAATCAAGTCAATTATGGCCAAAATTGAATACTTTAATTTTTATAATTTTTAAAATTTTCAATTTTTATGGGTTTTAAAATAAGAATGCAAATGCAAAAATATATACATGAATGCGAAGGAAGAAGTCTTACCGAGCATACCCCCAAACTTAAACTTGACAGTGTCCTCACTATCATGCTACACCAAGAGGGTTGAGAATGTCGGCACTCCCCTGTTTATTTATTTATAATTTTTTTAATTATTTTTTAAATATTTTTTATTGTTAAAAGAAAAAACAAAATAATATACAACAAGGTTCCCCCCAAACTAAACAAGGCCTTACACCGACCAAAGGTTAGTACCAACCATTCAAAAATTCTATCGTGATAATGGTGGGGTTGGTGAAAGAATGGAGTGTAAAGAAAAGAAATGAGACGCACACGAGACCGAATGGGAAGAAGAGTGGAATATGGTCTCGGTTGAGGAGAAGAATGGCAGAAAAGAGAAAGAAGTGTAGCACGATCTTGAGGGTGTAAATCGAGTGAATAAATTAGCGCAATTTGTGATGACCGATGTGTTAAAAGCGATTGTGCTAATCTATCAACCCGTCGAGAAATGGGGTCAAATCCCTCAAGATTCGCAAGAAAACATGGGTACATCGAACTTGGTAAACCATCCATTGAAAATGGAAACGCGACGGATTCTTGCGTGGTCGAAATGATAGGGAGGATGAAAGGGAGTGATTTAGGAATAGTCTTAATCTCACCTAAGTAATCTGTCTCGAACTTGAAGGATTCCATCAATGGTTCGAAATGACTGTAAGCAGCCGAGTCTAATGGTTCAACTAACTCATCTAAAAATGTAAAGGACTCAAAATCGGGAAGTGAGTTTTCAACATCGTCCGAAAAACTGAAACACTCGTAATCATTATCGTCTGTGAGAACTGTGTCAGATTCAAAGAGAAATTTTTCAAGCTCACAGTCTTCAAGCGTGTTCTTTTGCGTGGTCGGAACGATGGAAAGGAAGGAGGGTGATTTATGAAGTTTAACAGTTAAAGCTTCAGGAGTATGAATTGGAAAATCCGACACATAAAAAAAATGTTTCATCCTCAATACTCTCCTCATAATTCTCCTCAAAATTTAGCCTATCCATGCCATTATCATCAAAATCAAGACGCATATGAGGTTCGGGAGAAACAATTAATGACTCGGGATGATGAATTGGAGATAAAATTTCAACCAAATTTACGGGTTCTTCATCCAAAATATGCCCCGCGTCAATATCCTCAATCAAGTGAAAATCAATTTTTTTAGACACCTCAAAAGCATGGATATCAATTAATTTAGGCTCTAGAGTGGAGGTGTAAAGTTCAAAAGGATTAGGTATGGTTTCACTCGAAAGGGATTCTTCACAATCTGGCAAATAAAGCACTACAAAGTCGCACAACTCATTAAATGTTTTATTTTCAACTGATGAATCATTTGGAACACTTGTTTGAAAACCGGAGTTGTGGGATTCAATTTGGTATGGGTAGGTTTGATTTGGAAATCCTCTCAAATTCTCACTCTGTCCAACCGCCTCCTCATACATTGGAATTTTTGGAGCTAGTTGGAAACTAGCTACCGGTTCACTAGGTTGCATAAGGGTGGCCATGGACGCATCCACATTCCTCATCATTTTGTTTGTTGCTAAAATATAAGCCTCCAACGACTATTGCAAACTAGACATGGATTGTGAAGGGGTTTCGGTAAAAGATTCAAAACTGTTTGGATACATGAAACTCCAAAATGGCTGTGTAGAAACAGTGTCTAGTGAAGGTGGGAAAGTCGGGTAGGACTGGTAGGAATTGGATGGTTGGACAGGAGTAGGATCAAGATTTGGATAAAAAGGTGAATGGACTTGTTGATCCAAAGAACTGGATGTGTTGAAAGGAGTGAAAGATTGGTTACGAGATTGTTCAATGTGCTCAGCGATAGACATGGGTTTAGGAGTTACAACAGGACTCGAAAAAGTGGTATCAACGTACGAAGGTGGTGAAGGTTGACATGGTTGACACAAAGTGGATTGCAAAGTCGAACTGTTTCTCCTAAACGCTTCTATTCGATCTTTCAAAAAAATTTTGGGCATGGAGGGGTCATCCTTAAATCGACTGAAACAATTCGCATAAGAGGCAAAGTTTGGTTCATGGTACCAAAGTTCGGCAAGAGATTTGTGAGGTGGGGTACCCATGAATTAAAAGGAGAAGAGAAAGAAGGTGGGTGGTGCAAGGAGTTCTTAGCGACAAAATTTGCAAGTTTTTATAAAATTTTCCTCTTTTTTTTATGTGGTGCTTTTTGCAAAAATTTCCGATAAAGGGCTTAAACACACTTTCAATCAACCACAAATGCACAATCAGGCCTAGATCTAGGGTCACCTAGGTCAGCTAGACAGCTCCTAACTGTTCCAAAGGGCTAGAAATAGGACCTCAAACCGCCTCTTCACCGCCAATTGCGGCCAGGTAAGTGCCATGTGAGTGGGAGGCTCTCCACTACAAGTAGTGGCCCTAATTAAGTAACCACTCGCCTTAGACACACTTGCCTAGACACCGCAAAGTCAGGTTAGGATCAACGGCCGATGCCTACGACTACTCCTCTGTCCTATTGAGCGCAACATCCTTAGGGCTGAGTCTAGTATTTTTTAATTAAATATTGGTCAATGCAGATGCCTTATGTGATTTCTGGTGTCCTGGGAAGGGTGATGAAATCCCCACCCAATCTGGATTGGTCTCAAGCCCCTTAAAGTCAGATTAAATATATGCAAAACAGTAACAACCACTTGTAATCAAAGATTTTTTTATTTTAAGCGCGGCGCAAAGATTCCTGCACAAGATCAATTGTTGGAAGGGGAAAGATTTTTTAAGCGCAAAGAATCCTGCAGGAGATTTTTCAGAGAAGATATCAGAGATTTGCAGAGGAGGAGATCAAAATACTTACAGAGATTTCTCTCTCTCTCTTTTTTTAGGAACCGATCCGTCGCCTCCACCAAGGAACCGCCGCGAATTTCAACTTGCGACCGCTGATCCGCCGCGGGTTGGTCGCTTCGGCAGGTTTTTTTTTTTGATGTCACTAGATCGTCGCGGTTGACTTGTTGACTCGGTCCTCCAAATTTCTTCTGCTGTCTGTTGTGATATTCCTCTGTTTGTTCAGATTTGATATTTGCTTTTTTGATCTCTAGAGATTTCCAGATCCGTACCCTTCACAAAATAAAACATGATAAATTTTTATATTTTTTTGATTTTTCAGTTTTTATGATTTTTCAATTTTAGATTAACCCGAAATTGCAAAAAGGAAATAACACGCCATCCCCGGCAACGACGCCATTTGATTTAAATAGGATTTATGATAAAAAAATTCCTAAACCGCAATCAAGAACGGCGTCGCTTGGTAGCTAGCCGGTGAGTACGGGTCGGTCCACAGGGATTTTATGAATTTCCTAATTGGTCTAACGAGTTAATTCCGAACGGTGTGAACGGATTGATTAAATCTAAAAAACTAAATCTATCTAGATCTAAATCTTGCTAGGGTTAGGTTTGGAAATGTAAATAAATCTCACCGCTTTCTATACCCAAATTAAGATCTATGAGGAGTTATGATAATTATTAATAAAGGGGATTAGAACCATTCGGGAAGATATTTCTTCCTCTACGTTCTTGTCCTTCCTTTTTCGATCCTTACCCTAACCTCTATGGAAAACACGCTCAACCGGGCCTTTATACTACGGTATCACCGCTACCTCGTGGGATAGGGTGCCGTAGGGAGCGGTGTGTGCATGTATACATGGAGTCCTATAAAAAAGTGTGATGGGCAAGAAAGGGATGAGAGATCTGCACCTCTCAAAAGCCTTCTCCAAAGCTAACCCTAACAAGCGAGGAGACTACTCGCTCATTAGGGAATTGAAGAATATTCTATCTATCTAACTAGGGCAAGGAATTAAATATCTATACTAAGGCAATTAAATAAAACTACTTACTTTATAGATGGCTCTCTCCAAACATTTACACAAGACTTGTCAGATCTGAATAGATGATATGAAAAGAGGCATCGATGCTCTCCAAAAGAATTCTGAATTTTATTAATGAAAGGAGGCATAACCTAATACAAGAATTAGGGTCTCTATTTATAGAGGATAGAAACCCTAGGGTTACAATTGACTCGCATATTTGCTTTTACAAAAATACCCCCTAAGAAAAAAGACCTAGTCAACGCTCCGCGCACCGCCACAATTTTCTGCACCGACACGGGCATTAGACGGCCATTGAACCGCGGCCATAGGGCCTGTTTGGCCGCGGTTCCGCGGCCAAGTGGGATGATCATGGGCTGATTTTCTTCGGGGTTGGTCTACTGCATTTTGGCTACATTTTTCTTTACTTTTTTTCTTCAGAATACCTTCGGGTTCTCTTTCAGATTTCCACAGTGATTAATTGTAGTGGACTTTTACCGTTTCTTCGTGGAGAAGTCTTGAACCTTGCACTGTCTTTGTTCTTGTATGAACTTGTTCATTGATCTTCATTGTTCCTCAAAATGTGGCATGATCAAGATTCCATAATTTATTGGTCGTAATCTCACTTTTGTATCGTCTTTTTTCTTTTTCACTGTTTTTGTCCCGAGAATCTGTAACCTGCAACTATGTAGCAGACATGGGTCAAAAGCACCTATTTATTTGTAAAATAACTAGGACTGGGGAATATAATAATGCAATATTATGATATGAACAAATACCTTTGTATGTCAAAAATATTTCTAAACCGCAATCAAGAACGGCGTCGCTTGGTAGCTAGCCAGTGAGTATGGGTCGGTCCACAGGGATTTTATGAATTTCCTAATTGTTCTTACGAGCTAATTTCGATGGGTGTCGGATTGATTAAATCTAAAAACAAAATCTATCTAGATCTAAATCTTGCTAGGGTTACGTTTAGAGTAGGTTTGGAAATGTAAATAAATCTCACCGCTTTCTATACCCAAATTAAGATCTTTGAGGAGTTATGGTAATTATCAATAAAGGGGATTAGAACCATTCGGGAAGATGTTTCTTACTCTAGGTTCTTGTCCTTCCTTTATCGATCCTTGCCCTAACCTCCATGGAAAACACGCTCAACCGGGCCTTTATACTACGGTATCACCGCTACCTCGAGGGATAGGGTGCCGTAGGGAGCGGTGTGTGCATGTATGCATGGAGTCCTATAAAAAAAGTGTGATGGGCAAGAAAGGGATGAGAGATCTGCATCTCTCAAAAGCCTTCCCCAAAGCTAACCCAAACAAGCGAGGAGACTACTCGCTCATTAGGGAATTGAAGAACATTCTATCTATATAACTAGGGCAAGGAATTAAGATCTATTTTAAGGCAATTAAATAAAACTCCTTACTTTATAGATGGCTCTCTCCAAACATTTACACAAGACTTGTCAGATCTGAATAGATGATATGAAAAGAGGCATCGATACTCTCCAAAAGAATTCTGAATTTTATTAATGAAAGGAGGCATAACCTAATACAAGAATTAGGGTCTCTATTTATAGAAGATAGAAACCCTAGGGTTACAATTGACTCGCATATCTGCTTTTACAAAAATACCTCCTAAGAAAAAAGACCTAGTCAACGCTCCGCGCACCGCCATAATTTTCTGCACCGACACGGGCATTAGACGGCCGCGGAACCGCGGCCATAGGGCCTGTTTGGCCGCGGTTCCGCGGCCAAGTAGGATGATCATGGGCTGATTTTCTTCGGGGTTGGTCTGCTGCATTTTGGCTACTTTTTTCTTTACTTTTTTTCTTCAGAATACCTTCGGGTTCTCTTCCAGATTTCCACAGTGATTAATTGTAGTGGACTTTTACCGTTGCTTCGTGGCGAAGTCTTGAACCTTGCACTGCCTTTGTTCTTGTATGAATTCATTGATCTTCATTGTTCCTCAAAATGTGGCATGATCAAGATTCCATCATTTATTGGTCGTAGTCTCACTTTTGTATCGTCTTTTTTCTTTTTCACTGTTTTTGTCCTGAGAATCTGTAACCTGCAACTATGTAGCAGACTTGGGTCAAAAGCACCTATTTATTTGTAAAATAACTAGGACTGGGGAATATAATAATGCAATATTATGATATGAACAAATACCTTTGTATGTCAAAAATATTTCTAAACTGCAATCAAGAACGGCGTCACTTGGTACCTAGCCGGTGAGTATGGGTCGGTCCACAGGGATTTTGTGAATTTCCTAATTGTTCTTACGAGCTAATTCCGATGGGTGTCGGATTGATTAAATCTAAAAACTAAATCTATCTAGATCTAAATCTTGCTAGGGTTACGTTTAGAGTAGGTTTGGAAATGTAAATAAATCTCACCGCTTTCTATACCCAAATTAAGATCTATGAGGAGTTATGGTAATTATCAATAAAGGGGATTAGAACCATTCGGGAAGATGTTTATTTCTCTAGGTTCTTGTCCTTCCTTTATCGATCCTTACCCTAACCTCCATGGAAAGCACGCTCAATCGGGCATTTATACTATGGTATCATCGCTACCTCGAAGGATAGGGTGCCGTAGGGAGCGGTGTGTGCATGTATGCATGGAGTCCTATAAAAAAAAGTGTGATGGGCAAGAAAGGGATGAGAGATCTGCATCTCTCAAAAGCCTTCCCCAAAGCTAACCCTAACAAGCGAGGAGACTACTCGCTCATTAGGGAATTGAAGAACATTCTATCTATCTAACTAGGGCAAGGAATTAAGATCTATATTAAGGCAATTAAATAAAACTCCTTACTTTATAGATGGCTCTCTCCAAACATTTACACAAGACTTGTCAGATCTGAATAGATGATATGAAAAGAGGCATTGATGCTCTCCAAAAGAATTCTGAATTTTATTAATGAAAGGAGGCATAACCTAATACAAGAATTAGGGTCTCTATTTATAGAGGATAGAAACCATAGGGTTACAATTGACTCGCATATCTGCTTTTACAAAAATACCCCCTAAGAAAAAAGACCTAGTCAACGCTCCGCGCACCGGCACCATTTTCTGCACCTACACGGGCATTAGACGGCCGCGGAACCGCGGCCTTAGGGCCTGTTTGGCCGCGGTTCCGCGGCCAAGTGGGATGATCATGGGCTGATTTTCTTCGGGCTTGGTCTGCTGCATTTTGGTTACTTTTTTCTTTACTTTTTTTCTTCAGAATACCTTCGGGTTCTCTTCCAGATTTCCACAGTGATTAATTGTAGTGGAATTTTACCGTTGCTTCGTGACGAAGTCTTGAACCTTGCTCTGCCTTTGTTCTTGTGTGAACTTGTTCATTGATCTTCATTGTTCCTCAAAATGTGGCATGATCAAGATTCCATCATTTATTGGTCGTAGTCTCACTTTTGTATCATCTTTTGTCTTTTTCACTGTTTTTGTCCCGAGAATCTGTAACCTACAACTATATAGCAGATATGGGTCAAAAGCACCTGTTTATTTGTAAAATAACTAGGACTGGGGAATATAATAATGCAATATTATGATATGAACAGAGACCCGGTCTCGACTCCTCGAGATAGTCTCCCACTGGACCCTAGAACCCGGTTACTTGTGCTCCCTGCCTTGGGTCTATCCTAATGAGGAAAAGTAAATAATATACAATGGGGACATCAACCTCACCCGGAAGTGCCCCAATAAAAGAATATTACATACAATGAATTTTACATGAATGAAAAAGAAACCCTCATCTCACATAAAACCCCCGGCTATTCAGAACACGACGATCCAATATAACATATCACAACAACACATAATATCTCATATCATCAACGTAAGCAAGTATGCGTATCCCGATTGTCGTTGATGTATAACAACGAAGCCGGCAATACCCCACATACTACGCTTACGGTCACAGAAAAGAAAGTGCAAACAATGTTAAACTTTCCGATCCGAAATATCACATACTTCGCATTTCATGCCTAACTATATGAATTCTACATATTGTATCACATTCCAGATTAATAAACAATGTTAAACTTTCCGATCGAATAATCAAACACCCAAGATTTCCCAAATAGCTCAACACTTGAGCGGAGTTCAAAAATCCCAGAACATGTCACAGCCCCAATGAACCAGCCGTAGAAGGGTCAAACCAATGCCTCACATGTGGCAACGCTAAACTACTACAAATCCTAGGGTTCAGTGGCAGTTTTGACGGTCATATAATCGAGTTAAGCTTATGTTCTTCTAGAGGGTCCACAGATACGCTTGCATGATTTCCCGAAAGTTTTACACTCGTGGAAAAATCCAACACTTGAAAATTTTCCGACAGGGGAAAAAGTGAGTTATTGAAATCCGTTCGAACTTTTTAACACGTTCTAAATTACCCAAAAAACTAAACAATGCTAAACTTTCCGATCGAATCAACAAATTCTTAAGATCGCCAGAACACTCAACACTTGAGTAATATTAAAAATTCCGTGAAGCATTTAGTAATTCCTACGGATATTACCTAGAAACATCTATCCCTAATACCGAAGTACAGCCGCGGAACAGCCGCGCAAAGCTTGGTATTTCCGCGGTTCCGCGGCGACTTGAGGGAATTAGGAGTTCGTATTTCACAGTAATCCTTAGAATTCCCTGCTTAATTTTCTGAGTATTTTTAATACGGAAAAAACCAACTTTTTAGAAAATTTCCAGAGAGGGGGTCAAAAACGATGTTTCGGGGTTCGATCGGACTTTTAATTTCGTCTAGACAACCCCTAAAGATCTAGCTTGGCTCTGATACCACTGTTGGTCAGGCAGCCACCTCATCCAATAGGATCACCGTGGCACCAACGGGTCCCTCAGCAGTTACTTTTTATACATGCCCCCTCGCGAGGACTACAACCCGCCAGAACACCTTCCGGTCTCAGGACACCCTGGGGGTAAGAGCCTATGCTTCGCCACACTGTCACACAGTGAGAACCGCCCATAGGTCGACATCTAATGCCTAGTAGCTCTGATACCACTGTAGGGATAGCTTAGCACCTTAGCAAGGTTTTGGCAAGCATCAATCATGCTACTTTAAAATTTTCTGGGGTGCTAAACAAACCCTAACCAAGATCTTAACTAGAGACTTAGGGTAAACAAAGCAAGTAAACAACTTTACTTCTAAGAGTTTGGGATTACAAACTTTCTAGTCCGTTCCTTCTCTTCATAAGCTCCGTGTTGAGGTCCCTTCACCGCGATCATCATGTACCCGGACTCTAGAGAGGCTCCATGAAGAGAAAGATGCAAACTTGCTTCCAATCTTCAACTGCTAAGATGATCTACCTTGAAGAATCTCAAACCCAAGCTCTTGCTTCACTAATCAAGTATTAACAAAGCAAACACCCTAATCTAAGTGGCTAGAATAGATGAGGATAATGAAGTAAGAATTTAGCTCTCTTTTGTTTTCTTTATCTCACTCAAAATCATCACAAACCCAAAAGCTAGTAAGCTTTTCAAGAGGAGAAAGAAGAAGAAGTCTATTTGTGATAAATAATGAATTATTGTTATTGTTACAAATCAACCATGGGTCAACCATGAAGGCTTAACCCTTGTAGAGAGTAAACTAGGGTAAAGGGTTTGGGTTGGGTTAATAAATATCAACACAAAATATCAATGGTCAAAGTCAAACCTTCATGAAGCTTCATGAAAGCTTCTTCCAAGCTTAACCCTAATCCAAACCCCAACCATGTTTAAACTCCACAAAACATGTTTCATTTGTAACCCTAACTTGTTACAATATTATATATCACATATATAATATATTCTGTAACAAAATAAAATAATACAATTAACATATATCACATATATATCAATGTATTATCCAAGTGAGAAAAAGAATCTTTAAGTGAGCTTATATTAGTTAATGTAATATAATATATAAAATATATAATTATACATTAAATTATCGAATCAACACTTGATCCGATAAGCCGGCTATTTCACAAATAACCGACTAATATAATCTGTATCAGTTCATCGAATCAACACTTGATCCGATGACGCGGCTATATCACATATACCGGGCCGATATCACATATCGCGAGAATCTAATACGGTATCGCATACACGTATTATTCTCGGTCCCGCACATATCACATATGTGCTCCTACTCCGTTTTGCCTGAGCCAGGAAACCTCTGTGTAGGACTCTAAAGAATCGTCAATACGCCGGCAGTAGGTGATGATCATATCAAAACACCCACAAGCTGCAAGCGGTCTGCTAAACGTAACAGCTACCCAGGTATTGAACGATCAGAAGATCAACAAGAAAGCCTGTATGTTCTCCTGCGAATCCAATCAGTAACACTCCCGTACAGTCCGGTCTCTTCGTCTGATATGTCGCATATCTAGTCTAGGGGTGGTAAACGTCAGACCCCAGTAACCGATAAGTCGTGTCGATATGAGGTCCATAACAGTTCGAGAAATTACTGATAACACTTACCAGTAAATCTCAGCAACCCTGGCCAGGGATTTCCAGTTATAGCCAATCGAACACAGCGCAACATCAACTCCCTATACCGGGAGAGACGAATCCCCTCCTATCGCTCATTGCCTCCATATGATTCGGGACTGTACCCAAAAGCCACCGTTTTGCATGCCCTCATGGACGTGGTTAGGTGGAAATCACAACACAGAGGGAATCACGCAAGACTCTATGACGATCTCGGGTCTACAGACTAACCTGTACCAGTGTCACCAGAGAACTGCCATCTGACGTGAGGTATAATACCACTTGGGAGTTCTCGGCGAGTCCGTCCAGTGTACCCAGTCTGCACTGAGCACCCGTATACCTTCTCTGATGTCAAACACCAATGGATCTGGGATCATCCATCGTCCATCATATGGGTCAAGAAGCGCATACGCTAGTCTACTCTGGAGTATGGATGCCCTGTCTCGGTACTCCCATGACTAGGAACATTTGAAGGATGTACTTAGCGACTATACTGTGCCCACTAGTATGATCTGCATTATAGTCCTGGTAGTCAAGTACTCATCCTAAGGGCTTTATCAACATGTAACATAGAGACAATCAGAGTACATGTTAAGATAAAGGGCAACCAGATAGCATACTATCATGTCGAGCAAGAAAGTCCTCCCTATATATGTCCAAGCATCCACTACAATATACATCATATGTACAGTAATGGCCTCTAGGGCATACATATAACTAACACCTTTCATCAAAGTTGGGCACATCATCAAGCTAGAAACTCAACAAACCCTTGATACTTCCGCTTACACTTCTTGAGCTGGATTTTATTGAATTATATCTCTATAGGTATATCTTCTTCTCCCTGTACTTGATCAATTCTGTTGTGCTTTGTTTTTTTGTGCAGTAATACAAAAAACAGTTTGTTTTATGATATTTAGCCTACTGAACTTGAATCTGGAACCATTAGATAATACCACTAGAAAAACTAATAAGACCATAGCATCATAATACTACTAGGAGACTTCCCTCAAAGCCCGAGACCCCATCTCCAAGATTTGACCGGCGAAAACTTCCATTTTCCCGATGTCGCTAGGTCATTGGTGGGGTTTGGTATTGGTTTTTCTTCTGTAGCACTATTAGGGTATGTTATTAGCTATGGTTTTGTTTGATTTGTCCTAGTATTCATACAGAGAAATCTGGGAAAGTTTTAGTAAGGGTTTTATCAAGTTTCCGAAATTTCGACATGAGTTTTTCGTAATTCTGTACCGCGACTGAAACATTGACGTTTGAAAGTTAATTTCAGGGGCAATTGATCGTTTCTGGAGTAAGTAAGCTATAGGTTCTAACCTATGGATGCTTAGCTCGTTTTTTTGATTTTTATATGATATTTACGCCAATATTTCATAATTACGATTATAGGTACGATCGCGAAGGTTTCCGAGACAGAGATGACGGACTTAGCAACGTGGACTTCAGCAAGCTCGACAAGTTGGTGAGTAGATTTACATCTAAGGGGGAAGTCGGGTGGATGGCGTATAGCACCCCCGCAACCATTTAACTAGGATAATTATACTATTTAGTTAGTTGTTAATGTTTTGAGATGGGTTCGCATCTAGTATACTATACATGTGCATACAGTTTCATATATAGTTTTAGTGACATACATACGTGATACTAGATCCCTATGATATGGAATTTGAGATAATGTGGGTTTCGTACGAAGGATCATACCGTACTTGTGATAACGAGATTAGCGTGCCGAATAACGGCCAAGTTTCCTTTAGACTCGTAGAGTCACGTTTTATTTCGTTTTAGAACGTAATACATGAGTGAGATATACTCTTTTAAAAACTAACGATTCGTTTTCCTTTTTAATGATAAAAGACAAGGATGCGGTTCCAATTTCCAAAACGAATATCTGTTTTTAACCTAAGGCAGCTTCCTTATTTCAAAACCAACGTTTGTTCCATTTCTAAAGATAATGGTATAGCTCATAGAAAGTAGTTACATTTAATAGTTACGCTTAGATTTACTTTACACGTTCACGATATATTTATCAATGTTATACGTTTCCGTGATACGAACACTCTGTTAGAACACTGCACAACTACCAATGAGTATTATGTTGCACGAGCACGTACGCATATGTTACACTACACCTCATTGGTATTGCCATGTCATTGTAGGACTGCTATACTACGTGATGCGTATGTAGATGTCGATACGAGTAGGCTTTATACACTTATAGAACACTCACACAAATACTAATGATTACCATATTGCACAAGCACAGACGCGTATGCTACACTACACATCATTAGTATTTCCATGACACAGTAGAATTGGTACGTTTATTTGCTTGTATGACTTATTTACGTACTTTCCATTATTATTTGTTAAGCATTGCGAATACCAGTACCATGGGTATTCATAGTTGATTCTTATGAGTTTTCAGGATGTTTTACTTTTGATGATATATATCAGTGGTATGGGACGTTGTTATATATGTATATATATAATATATCATCAGAATGGTCTATGCAAGTATTCTTATTCTTTACTTAATATTTTTGGATATGATGAGTTGATGTCCACAATGAGCTTGATGTTTTCTGATTGTTTTATTCCGAACCGAGTGGGGGAGATATACGGTTTCGGACTTGCTATTTATCCGGGCTGAGTGGGGGAGTATACAGACGGATACATGGTGGACCCGGTCGAGACCGAGGGACAGGATAGCCTCATGTGAGGCGGGGAGCCTAGAGAGGATACTCGATACCGGAGATAGAGATGATCAAGACATATATCCAAGGGATACTGGCCAGGGCTCGATATGGGCATGGCGGATATCCATAGGATACCGACCGGTGCTAGGGATATCAGGTGGCGATCATCTGTTGAGATGGTGTCGACGATATCTTCATTTGGGGATTTAAGGATTTGCGTATATTGCTATCTTATGAGATTTGAGGATTTAAGGATCTGCAGATATTGCTATCTTATGAGATGGACATGAGAGATTTGAGAATTTGCGTGTCGGTGATGGACACGAGGGATTTCTGATTTCGGGTGTCGATGCTGGACATCCAGATGTTGGTATATTGCTATCTTATGAGGTATATAGTTATGTTATGAGTTATTATAGCCGACTAGGACTCATTCGGGGGACAGTACCTGCATATCTTTTTACGGGTTATTGCATATAAAAAGGATTTCAATCGAGCTATAGCCTCATTATTTTGACGTGTCTGATATGACACTGGGATCTTAAAATTGTAAACCTCTTAAAGCTCTTCACTAAAACAGCAGGACATATATCTTAAATAAGGTCCCTATTACATTTCATACTATCACGTCTGCTTTTATGCCGTGACATATGTATTCCGCGGCTATTTTAAAGAAAAGTTTTCACCTATATATTTTCGGCTACTTATGGGCTTATACCTAGATACAGGTCATTTGCATGATATATTCTATTTTTGGGTTCATGTGATAGATAGAGTTACATTTATGATACATATGCATATCATATATTATATTAGTATAAGATATGATAGTACTATACTTATGACCTGACTATCGTTGTGCAATTCGATTTCTACCTTGTGATGTACTTTTATTCATTGAGTTGGCAACTCACCCCCGTTGTGCCACAGTTTTTGCAGGTTTACCGCTTGGATTATCAGCGGCTAGTGGTACACCCTTCTTCTCAGTGATTGCTTTGGCAGGTGGGTTACTGTTGTATAGTACTCACATTTGTATTTCACATCTTCTTGTATCTAGTAAAACTCCATCGACTTAGAAATACTACATAGTGGACTTAGAAGCGAAACTTAGAGTTTGTGTGTTGTGGACGTCGCACTCATTGGAGTTGACCTTTTTATATTGTTGATTTTGTTTCGCTTTTCTTTTCTTCGCCATTGTGCATCCTATATTGTGCTTGGTTGCTTCTCCATTTGGGTGTGGAAGCTAGCTCCCGCTAGGATGCTATTTTTATTGTCGTGTTTGTATCGGGTTTTATTCAAAATTTACAAAGGAGGTGCTGTCGAATTTTAAAACGTCATAGATGTTTTTTTCAAAGATACTTAGTTAAACTTAAATGTTTATTTTAAACTAATCCCATCTGATGACTATTTTAAAGCTCTCCTCCAATATTTTCAAAAAGGGTTTAGATTCCGGGTTTCGACTTACTTGGACCGCGTTGACGTCTTTAGATGTCACGTGATTTAAGTGCCGGTCACGTGCCACATTCGGTTCGTGACAAAGTTGGTATCAGAGCGTTCAGTTTAACCTTTGATCGTATTTAGGTTTGGCTATATGGGGTCTAGGCATACGCTTTTTTTACCTAGGTTTTACCTTATAGGACTTAGACTTGACTTTGGGGGTCTTATACTCGAACTTTCGTTATATAGGATGACCTTGATTGGTGGAGTAGGTACTAAGCAGAGTGATGTACCGTACATATGTTCCGCGGCATATTTACGATATGATACTCCACCTAAGTTACCTTAGGATATATATCTTGAGATCTTTTCTTCTATTCGTTCCGTTGATTTATCTTCAACAATACATATTAATTGTTCTGGTCGCCATGTCCATGTAAGCCAAGAGGGTTGCGGTTAGAGATACGGTCAGGTCAGACTTGTCTGGGACGAGGACTGACCAGGGTGACATTCCGGTGGCATAGGGATATGTTGTTTATCCTTAGACGATCGGAAGCGTGTTTCTTCGGGATCCGCACAAGAGGGTTGGGTTATTGCTGGAGATCAGCCGGACTTGAGGCGTGATGTTTTCCCCTCTCTGAAGATCGTGGTGTTTTGTACTGCTCAGATAGTGGTACAAATCATTGCTGAGGTCATCGAGGTGTTGCTTCCAGAGTTATAAAGTTAAAATTTGCCGATATCTACAAGTATAGATGGAACAGAGGATCCATAGTCATTCAGATGTGGGATGGCTAGTATATTTAATCCATTGTGGCGCTCCGATGTGGGAACGGTGAAGTTGATTAGTTTCTTTGATGGGTCTTTCCTAGACCTGATGTGAGTCACTCAAGAGAGATCGTGTAGTAAGTTTTCCTTCGACGAATTGGGACGAGTTCTTGAAGGAGAGCTTAGCCAAATTCTTCTACAAAGTATCAAAGATGCCGGATTCGTGTTTTTAAGTCTTGTAAGGTTCCGGGCTTGGTCATAACCAAGCATGACTTGCAATTCACGTAACTATCGCGATGTGCTCCTTAATTGATTGATATTGGAGAGTAATGGAACAGGAGATTGGTGCGAAGTTTCGGTGGGCAATTGTTCTTCACCGTCGATATTAAAAATTTGATGCATATGGAGAGGCGCGTACGACCACACTTTCAGAGGAAAATCTTGAGGAGATGACAGTTGTTACAAAAAAGCAAATGGATTCAGTAATGAGTGCTAGTTCCGGGCAGGCTGGGTAGATGAGATCAGCAGAAGACTTGATGGGTTCTTTCCATAAATTGATAATAAGTAAGAATGGACCCAGGATCAGTTTTTGGCACACACGCAGAGGTTAGAGATCGCCGTCGTCAACATATTGCGTTGCGAGAGACTGGACTACTGGTCAACAAGATGTGGTGAGAGGTATCAGCAGTAGGACTGATTGTGTCGTTGCTTCTCACCGGACGATTATATAAAGAGGCCATGGCGTTAGTGATCCGCAGAAAGGACAAGAATTCAGAGACAAAGAATGCTAGACCATGGCAGAAGGCAATGTAGAAATTCTTGCTATGCCAGTTCCAGGTGTTTAAGCATCTTTCGATATTGAGGAAGATATACTTCGATGTCATTTGTTTTCGATTTACGTTTTTATGATCTGAATATTTCATTTTCAAACGTTGAAAAGGGGACAACTCAACGTCCGTATTTTGACATATATATTTTGAGGATTTGAAGGTCACACGATGTTTTGTGCACACCAGGTGCACTTGATGAGATTTTCGTGCACGGTGATTGCGCTTTGAATTATGTTTTGTGCACATCAGGTGCACTTGTTTGAGATTTTCGTGCGAGGTGACTGCACTCAATTGGAGTGTTGTGTACACCGGATACACTAAACTGATATATTCCGTGCACATCAATTGTACATGATTAGAAGATTTTATATATAAATATTCTAGGTATACTCGGTATGATTTTGTGCACACCAGTTGCACATTTTGATGTTTTTTGCACCCTGATGCACTTGAGATTTGTTTTGTGCACCCCGATGCACTTGAAACTTGTTTTGTACACTCCGATGTACTGGATATTGATCTTTTGCATTCTAGATGCACTCGGTAATTGCTCCATGCACATTTGATGCAGTGGATATTGTTTTTGTGCACACTTGTTGCACTTGACCCTGTTTTTGTTTTCGTGCACACCGTGATTTGTGGTTTGAGATTTGCATTCAAACTCGTTAGGGTTGATTTTGTTTTCGTGCTTTGCACTTGAGAGAATATCTTATATATTTGATTCATATATTTTCGCTTAGTCGTGTGCTACCGATATTGCACTACAACTATGGCAATGATCATGCATTTGATATACACAACGATTTTCATATTTGGTGTTCTACATCATAACTGGAGTAATTCTCATAGTAACCACTGGAGTTACAGTTATGTGAATTTATATCTTTTTGAGTTTTTACGCACACTGTTGCGTTATGTTATATTTTAGCTCATGTGGGACTTTGGAGTTCCGTTATATTGAGCGGACTATATGTTTTAAAATTTTGGATCCCGGCAAAATTGTTTGAAATGAGTTGATTGGATTGAGAAAAATGTTTTAAGAAGGGTTTTATTTTAAATTCGGTGACCGAATTTCTTTAAGGGGGAGAGATTGTAACATTTTGGAAAATTATAAATATTAATTTATAATTTTAAATATGAATTTAATAAGTTTACAAAAAATGATATCGCTTATGAAATTTGGGTATCGGAATTATATCCGTAAAAATGTAATTATTTTGGTAAATATAAAGAAAAGTGTGTGATATCATTAAATGATATTTTAACATGACATGATATTTTATATTAAGATAATGATATTTAAGTGTTGGAATAAGTATTTCATATCTTTTTAAACATGGATTTAAATCTGCAACATGAAAGGTTTTTATTTTATTTGTAATTCTTTTATGGTTGAGTTTATGATAACCTAAGTCTAAACCCTCACATACAACTCATCCTCACCCATGCTCACAATCCTCCACCTCCTCCTTCACACTTTACACCTCCACCTTCTCTCTTGACACCTCATTCTTTCTCTACTCACAAACATAGTAATCTCTTTAGCTTCCTCAAACTGAACCATATGTTTCTTCAACTCCAAAACAAAAATCCCCAAGTGTTCATCAATCCTAATGAAGAAAACCTTGACCCTTTCATCAAAGTTGTGCACATCATCAAGCTAGAAACTCAACAAACCCTTGATACTTCCACTTACACTTCTTGAGCTGGATTTTATTGAACTATATCTCTATAGGTATATCTTCTTCTCCCTGTACTTGATCAATTCTGTTGTGCTCTGTTTTATTGTGCAGTAATACAAAAAACTGTTTGTTTTGTGATATTTAGCCTACTGAACTTGAATCTGGAACCATTAGGTAATACCACTAGAAAAACTAATAAGACCATAGCATCATAAGACCACTAGGAGACTTACTTCAAAGCCCGAGACCCCATCTCCAAGATTTGACCGACGAAAACATCTATTTTCCCGATGTCGCCGGGTCATTGGTGGGGTTTGGTATTGGTTTTTCTTCTGTAGCTCTATTAGGGTATGTTATAAGCTATGGTATTGTTTGATTTGTCCCAGTATTGATACAGAGAAATCTGGGAATGTTTTAGTAAGGGTTTTATCAAGTTTTTGACATTTCGACATGAGTTTTTCGTATTTCTGTATTGCGACTGAAACATTGACGTTCGTACGTTAATTTCAGGGGCAATTGATCGTTTCTGGAGTAAGTAAGCTATAGGTTCTAACCTATGGATGCTTAGCTCGTTGTTTTGATTTTTATATGATATTTACGCCAATATTTCATAATTACGATTATAGGTATGATCGCGAAGGTTTCCGAGACGGAGATGACCGACGTAGCAGCGTGGACTTCAGCGAGCTTGACAAGTTGGTGAGTAGATTTACATCTACGGGGGAAGTCGGGTGGATGGCGTATAGCATCCCCACAACCATTTAACTAGGATAGTTATACTATTTAGTTAGTTGTTAATGTTTTGAGATGGGTTCGCATCTAGTATACTATACATGTGCATACAGTTTCATATATAGTTTTAGTGACATACGTACGTGATATTAGATCCGTACGATATGGAATTTGAGATAATGTGGGTTTTGTACGAAGGATCATACCGTACTTATGATAACGAGATTAGCGTGCCGAATAACAGCCAAGTTTCCTTTAGACTCGTAGAGTCACGTTTTATTTCGTTTAGAGCGTAATACTTTAGTGATCTATATTCTTTTAAAAACTAACGATTCATTTCCCTTTATAATGATAAAAGACAAGGATGCGGTGCAAATTTCCAAAACGAATATCTGTTTTTAACCTAAGGCAGCTTCCTTATTTCAAAACTGACGTTTCGTTCCATTTCCAAAGATAATGGTATAGCTCATAGCAAGTAGTTACATTTAATAGCTATTCTTAGATTTACTTTACACGTTCGTGATATATTTATCGATGTTATACGTTTTCGTGATACGAACACTCTGATAGAACACTGCACAACTACCAATGAGTATTATGTTGCACGAGCACATACGCATATATTACACTACACCTTACTGGTATTGCCATGTCACTGCTATACTACATGATGCGTATGTAGATGTCGATACGAGTAGGCTTTATACACTTATAGGCACTCGCACAAATACTAATGATTACCACGTTGCACAAGCACAAACGCGTATGCTACACTACACATCATTAGTATTTCCATGACACAGTAGAATTGATACGTTTATTTGCTTGTATGACTTATTTACGTACTTTACCTTATTATCTGTTAAGCATTGCGAATACCAGTACCATGTGTATTCATAGTTGATTCTTATAAGTTTTCAGGATGTTTTACTTTTGATGATATATATCAGTGGTATGGGACGCTGTTATATATGTATATATATATTATATCATCAGAATGATCTATACAAGTATTCTTATTTAATATTTCTGGATATGATGAGTTGACATCCACCACGAGCTTGATATTTTCTGATTGTTTTATTCTGAACAGAGTGGGGGAGATATGCGGTTTTGGACTTGCTACTTATCCGGGATGAGTGGGGGAGTATAAAGACGGATACATGGTGGAGACCGAGGGGCAGGATAGCCGCATGTGAGACGGGGAGTCTAGCGAGGATACTCGATACCGGAGATAGAGATGAGCTCGACATATATCCAGGTGATACTGGCCGGGGCTCGATATGGGCACGGCGGATATCCAGGGGATACCGACCGGAGACAGGGATATCGGGTGGCGATCATCTGTTGAGATGGTGTCGACGATATCTGCATTTGCGTGTCGGTGATGGACACGAGATATTTGAGGATTTGCGTGTCGGTGATGGACACAAGGGATTTCTGATTTCGGGTGTCGATGCTGGATATCTAGATGTTGGTATATTGCTATCTTATGAGGTATATAATTATGTTATGATTTATTGTAGCCGACTAGGACTAATCTGGGGCACAACACCTGCATATCTTTTTACGGGTTATTGCATACAAAAAGGATTTCAAAATCGAGCTATGGCCTCATTATTTTGATGTGTATGATATGACACTGAGATCTTAAAATTGTAAACCTCTTAAAGCTCTTCACTAAAACAGCAGGACATATATCTTAAATAAGGTAGCTATTACATTTCATACTATCTTTTATGCCGTGACATATGTATTCCGTGGCTATTTTAAAGAAGAGGTTTCACCTATATATTTTCGGCTACTTATGAGCTTATACCTAGATACAGGTCATTTGCATGATATATTATATTTTTGGGTTCATGTGATAGATAGAGTTACATTTATGATACATATGCATATCATATATTATATTAGTATAGGATATGATAGTACTATACTTATGACCTGGGTATCGTTGTGCAATTCGATTTCTACATTGTGATGTACTTTTATTCACTGAGTTGGCAACTCACCCCCGTTGTGCCACAGTTTCTTGTAGGTTTACCGCTTGGATTATCAGCGGCTAGTGGTACACCTTTCTTCTCAGTGATTGCTTTGGCAGGTGGGTTACTGTTGTATCGTACTCACATTTGTATTTCACATCTTCTTGTATCTAGTAAAACTCCATCGACTTAGAAATGGTACATAGTGGACTTAGAATCGAGACTTAGAGTGTTGTGGATGTTGCACTCATTGGAGTCGACCTTTTTATATTGTTGATTTTGTTTCGCTTTTCTTTTCATCGCCATTGTGTGTCGTATATTGTTGCTTGGTTGCTTCGCCGTTTGGGCGTGGAAGCTAGCTCCCGTTGGGATGCTATTTTTATTGTTGTGTTTGTATCGGGTTTTATTCAAAATTTACAAAGGAGGTGCTGTCGAATTTTAAAACGTCATAGATGTTTTTTTTAAAGATACTTAGTTAAACCTAGATGTTTATTTTAAACTAATCCCATCTGATGACTATTTTAAACCTCACCTCCAATATTTTCAAAAAGGGTTTAGATTCCGGGTTTCGGCTTACTTGGACCGCGTCGACGTCTTTAGATGTCACGTGATTTAAGTGCCGGTCACGTGCCACAATTCGGGTCGTGACAGATCTGCATCATAGTCCTGGTAGTCAAGACAACATTCTAAGGTCATTTATCAACATGTATCAGAGAGACAGTATAATAATACAAGTGTATATGTTAAGATAAAGAGCAACTAGATACCATACTATCATGTCGAGCAAGAAAGCCATATATATATATATATATATATGTCTAAGCATCCACTATATCATACAATAATAGCCTCTAGGGCATACATATTCCTAACAGGTCCTAGGTTCAAACTTCAACTCTCAAAGGAAAGTAACATAACTAGTTAGTTTGCTAATCTAGCTAGTCAAGAATGAGTGGAGAAGATTAGTGGTGAGTTTTCTATCTCAAGACCCTTGTTTCTCAACTCATAAGAATGGTAGGGTTTGAGCAAGAGGAGAAGGAAAAAGAGCAAGAGAAATGGAAACTCAAGAAAATGAGCTAAGGAAAAAATCTATCGACCATGAAGAATGCCTACATATAGATAATATCATGCATTTTTCTTTTTCTTTTAAAACCAAGCCATACTTCAATAAATGCCCAAATCTTGCTTCATGCTTCATGCCATGCCTTTTTTACACCTCATTTTCTATTTATCAATAAATAGAAAAATACACATTATGAGGTGTCCCCTTCTAGAAGGTATTTTGTATAAATACAAAATACTTTCTACCGTATATACATACCCATATTCGTATCAAAATACGAATACCCAAGAGATAGAATAATACCACTAAAAATAATACTAGTATTAAATCAATATCTGATTTAATGAATAGGCTTAATCCTAAGCCCGGTAGTATTAAAAACCGTCCGATTAAATTCCGTGCAACTGGTACACGCAATCAATCGGAACCTTGCACGTTGTTCAGGTTATAAAACTTCACATTTAATATGACATTTTTCCAACTATTTCTATTTAATAAAAGGTGTTTATTATAATATATGATACATGTGAGGGTTTATCTGTAAAAAATACTATTTTCATTTGTTTATATATTATAATTAACATTTGGTAGGAAAAAGTAAGCATATAATATCCATGTAACATTTGGCCCATTTAAATATGCTTACCTTATTAAATACCTTTGAGCAATTCTTAATGGTTAAGTTAATATCCCAATAAAACAAACTAATATTATTTGTTGAGTTATTGTGCAGAATTTTCAGGACTGAAATCATGGAAATCAAAGTTAGCGAAACAAACCTGCCTAATTAAGAAAGTAAACTAAAGAAATCAAGTCTGGCAGTGATATAGAAAAGATTTTCAGTTTCCAGATATTCAAATGATCACCACGTGTCATATAGATAAAGCCCCAGAAAAAAACCACATGATCTCCTTTTTTGGCCGCGGAACCGCAGCCAAACCCACCTATTGGCCGCGGTTCAGAAGATTGGGAAGTTTAGATTTCGCTGTTAGGATCTTAACCTCTAGCTTCCAAATTAGGCGGCTAGGGTTCTGGCTTTGGGACTATAAATAAGGACCGAGATCCTCTTGGAAAAATCATCAAGCTGAAGAGATTACGAAGTCCACGACAGGCTCACGCATCCAGGCTGATCATCAACGGTTTTAATATGATTTCTCTAAGCAAACTAGCATTTTGTAATCATTTTCTAAGGAAACAAAGTGTAAATGAATTTTGTTGATTAATAAAGGTAGTTGTTTTCTTATTCTGTTTTAATATGATTTCTCTCTTTATGTCTTCTTCTCCCAACATGCGAGTAATTCTTCGCTTGTTAGGGTTCATGGGATTATGGTAGGTTAATGGATGATGAAGATCCGTAAACTCTTTTTAAGTCCTATAAAGTTTATAAACTTTATCAAAAGAATAGTTAACATCCTAATTGGGCGCGCTACCAATTCATTGCTAGTCTCGACCACGATTAGAGATTAGATTAACTATTGTTTTGGTAAAGGCTAGATATGAATGGAGTTCCATGTCGAGATAGGGGTTAAGAGTGGAAACCCTTTTCCCTCCAGAAACCCTAATCTACATGCATCACTGTCGTTCTAGTTTTAAATCTATTAAAGGATAAAAAGAGTAATCTTTAATTAATCATCCATAACTACTAAATCCTAATGAACCCTACAAGCCCCCTTTTAATATACAACCTACATCCGTAGTTAATCTAGATCTATATTTTGCATCCGTGTTTAACGTAGATCTAGATCCTACAACCATTCTTCACCATTCTTTATTCTTTCTCCTTTCTTTCTCAACACGCCTAAAGGAAGAATAAAATATTCAACGTTTCCCAGAGGACGACCCGTACTCATCTCGGTCTAGCTACACGCGACACCGTTATTGATTGCGGTTAGTACAAAAATACAGACCAATCAAATGGTGCCGTTGCCGGGGATACGTGCGTAATTTTTTTCCTTACTATTCGTGTTGAATTCTTATTCGATATATATCATAAAAATAAACAAAACTGCAAATTGTATATTTAACGATTATTGTGTGAATTTTGCGAGGGAATCTGGAGTCACAGATTTGAGGAAACAGAGATTCAGAGACATTCATCAAGATCCAGAGGAGCAAAGGAGGCCACGTAGCAAAAATCTTCATCAGATCTTCCTACTCGGCGGCGAAACCGCAGCACAAAGAGCCTATTGGCGGTGGAACCGCGGCTTATTGGGGGATTTATGGTTGCAAACTTCTCTGATATTTTTTCTATATCTTTCTCTCTCCTCTGAAATCTAATAAAATATCTTTTCTGCAGGATTCTTTGCAAAATTTTGCCGCTCAAAAATGTTTTTGCAAAGTTTTGTAATTGGTTTTTTAATTCATATTTTAATACAGATTTTTAAGGGGAAAGACCAAATTTCAGATTAGGTAGGGATTTTATCACCCTTCCTAAGCCCCACAAATCACAAACCGAGCATCTGCATCAACCCTACATTAATTTAAAAAATATCTAGACAAGACTCTAAGGACTGTCGCGCTCATTTAGGACTGATGAAGTTCATGGGTAATCTATCTCTTATCCGCATTACTTTTGTGGTGTCTAGGCAAGAGTGTCTAAGGAAAGTGGTTACTTAATTAGGCCCGCTATTTTAGGTAATTCGTATAGCGGATACATCTCACTTACCTGACACTTACCTGGCAACAAGAGTAGTAAAGAGGTGGTAGAGGATTGATCCTATGGCTTATCCTTTGGAAGTCTAGGAGCGGGTCTAAAGACTTGACCTAGGTGACTGATTGAATGATTCTTTGTGTGTAGGTAGAAAATGTATAGAAATCACAACCAAAGAAATTTGTAAACCGCAATCAATAACGGTGTCAATTGTAGCGCGTTAATGAATACGGATCGTCCACTGAGATGTGTGTTTTGCTCGCTATTGTTTTAGATGAGTCGAAATGAAAAGGTAAAAGAAAAATTGCAAGAAAAATAGATTCAAGAATTTTGAGATTTAGTTTCAAAAATAGTAAAGACTAGATCTAAAGATCAAGAATCTATAAAATTCTAGAAGATGTACAAATCTAATGAACTATCAAGATTTGAAATGAGGCTCGTAGGAATCGATCGAATCTATAGAAGTGATGAAGACTTGGGATTACATTTTCTTATCCATTAATGATTTGATGCTAGATCGATGACGATCAACGAGGTTTAAGGATCTATCGAAGAAACTAGGGTTTCTTCATCTCATCCTTTGTCCTTTCGATGATTATCATTCAAAAGCTAGCCTCTAGTAAATTGAATTATCGAACGTTGATCTCTAATTAAGAGCGAAAACATTCAAGAAAGCATCTCGCTCATAACTAGGTTGTCAATAATTCAATTTACAAGAGTTTACAAAACTTATAGGACTTAAGAATCATTTCAACATCTAATCATCATCATCTATTGATTCTCTCGACTCCTCCACGAGCGGTGTTTCTACCCAAGCATCATAACCACGAAATCAATCAAGAATTGAAAACTAATCATAATGCTCAAATATAGAGATAAGCAAGATAAAGAAATTTCACCTTTTATTAATCAACAATTTTGTTACAATTCTCTCAGGATCTACAAGATTCGAGGAAAGAACTCGAACGTCGAATTTAGCTCCGCACCGTCTCCGTGAGTCGCGGATCGTCTTGGATCACTTGCTCGGTTGAAGATCGGCGTCGCTTCTAAAAGGTTGATGGCTTCTTGCTTGAATTGTACTCGATAGATCTTGGCGTCGGTTGAAGAACGAGGTTTAAGGATCTATCGAAGAAACTAGGGTTTCTTCATCTCATCCTTTGTCCTTTCGATGATTATCATTCAAAAGCTAGCCTCTAGTAAATTGAATTATCGAACGTTGATCTCTAATTAAGAGCGAAAACATTCAAGAAAGCATCTCGCTCATAACTAGGTTGTCAATAATTCAATTTACAAGAGTTTACAAAACTTATAGGACTTAAGAATCATTTCAACATCTAATCATCATCATCTATTGATTCTCTCGACTCCTCCACGAGCGGTGTTTCTACCCAAGCATCATAACCACGAAATCAATCAAGAATTGAAAACTAATCATAATGCTCAAATATAGAGATAAGCAAGATAAAGAAATTTCACCTTTTATTAATCAACAATTTTGTTACAATTCTCTCAGGATCTACAAGATTCGAGGAAAGAACTCGAACGTCGAATTTAGCTCCGCACCGTCTCCGTGAGTCGCGGATCGTCTTGGATCACTTGCTCGGTTGAAGATCGGCGTCGCTTCTAAAAGGTTGATGGCTTCTTGCTTGAATTGTACTCGATAGATCTTGATTTCAATCAAAGTGTTACTCAATTTGATTTGAATTTTGATTTGGATCTATAATTTTTCCTTCCAAAATGAACCACTCACTAACTAGCTAACTAAAAATGAACAACCTCCAAAACCCTAGATCTAGATCTCATTTTATAATCACCTCAACCCTAGATCTAGAATTCAAATTCAAATTTCCCTCCAAAAAGGTTGTTAGAGAGAGGCTTCTAGAAGAAATTTGTTGAAGGGAATATTCTAGAATGAGGAATATTCTTGGGTAAGGTTGTTAGGCCGAGCCTTCTGGATGAAGCCACGTGGTCATCTGGAGTCTTCTAGAAGCATTTGCCGTTACGGGAAGCCACGTGGGGAAATTTGAGGAGCTGACGTCACCATATAGCCGCGGATCCGCGGCCCATTGAAGGCCTCTATGCATTAAACTTCTGTGGTAATCTTGGGCTGACTTTTTGGCACTTTTCTGATGTGTAGAATTTCATAAATCTTTCTTGTTCACTGCCAGATCACAAGTCTTGGACTTGGCGTATTTTTATCAGCACTTTTGACAGTTTCGGCTCTTTTCCTGGAATTTCTTGCACAGATTCTCGAGACAAGTGTTGCGCTATACAAAGATGATGCATGCAATGATAAACACTCAATTTCCCTCAAAATGCTGGTTATAATATATAACACAAGTTATTTGGTATTTTACAGTCAATTTGATAATATGTGCTATATTCATACCGAACATCTTTAGATGAGTGCAAATGGTAGGGAAATTGATGTGTTAAAAATGCAATATTTTCGACTGATCAAATTCCCCCAAACTTATTTTTGGTCGTATTGAGCAAACTGTTTTATTAAAAAGAGAAGGAGAAAATATAAGAAAAAGAAAAACTAACTAGCACACTTTCGTAGGCAACACGATTGCACTGAGCACGTGCAACAAGCTTTTAAACCTCTCGGTGTCCCTAGTAGGAGGAGTGTTGTCTCGTGAGGGTTTTCAGCGGATTGCACACACAAAATCCCATAATAAAAGGAAGACCGTGAAAGTTACATATAAAGATAAGAATTGTAAAAGAAAGACTTTGAAAATTAGAGTTTCCAACTACACTAGCTTTTCGGTTGTCATGAGCCCTATCTTAATAGTCATGAAAAGATGTTAGAAATCACATCATCTCTCAATAAAACATCGTCTTTATTCTTCATTCCTACCTTTCTTCCAAACATCGATCATATGACCCTACGTGTGTGTAATATACATCCCTACACCCGGAGAATTCAATTCAAGCTATCATACTCTTGTCCATATGCCTCGGTACTTTTTAATTTGATGAATATTTAGATAGATTTGCTTACACATTTTCATGCGACCGTTAATACTTCTTGAGGTACTAACCGACCGATTACTCATGTGCTTGCTTATTTGGTGTTTTTCCTCGTCTTGTACCACCTAAGGCTTAGCAGTGACGCCCAGACCAGTTGGTCTAAGGCACTAGGTGATGAAGCACCCTCATTATATTTTTTTATTGCTGCCTTGGCGATAAAAAAACCAGTGTTCATTTTTCTTCACCATTTTATATTTTCTTCATTTTTTATTTCCTTTATACTTTGGCTTTTAGACAAGAGCATTTCAAGGTATCCTTTACTATCCCGAGTTTCAAGACGTGTGTAAGTGCGAATAGTAGGGTATCAACATTCAAATATTTGGCTTCCAGAATAGGAACTATTTTTCAGACTTATTTTTATTCTCAGATTAGTGACTTCCTTCATTTTACTAACCCTTGGGACAACGGCTCATAACTACCTATTACTAGTTTGTTTAAGAAAACTTCTAATTTTCTTGGTTTTCTTAAATTTTTCTAATCTTTTGGATGTAATTTTTCACTGTCTAATCTTTTATTATCTAATTTACGTACAATTTTTTTTTTAAAATTTTTAAATTTTTTTTTATAGGTTTAAAAATGTTTTGTGCTTATGCAAAGTATGATGCAAATGATGCGAAAATAAGCACAAACCTCCCCCAAACTTGTTTTCAACAGTGTCCTCGCTGTTGCTATCTGCTAAAAATCAAAAAACATGTAAGCTTGGGAGGACATTTATTAACGGGGGCAAAATATTTAAGTGAAAATCCTCCCCCAAACTTATTTTTGGCTTTCAATATTGAGGACAATAGTTATTTCAAGAGCCAAAAATACACCCCCCTCAAACATGAGTTAGACAATTTGAAGCATTTTAAAAGGGGGTGAGTCATTTGGTCAAAGTAAGACTTTACAAAGACTAAAAGTTAATACCAACCATTCAAAGATTTTATCAGTAAAGCGTATAGGTTGGTGGAAGAATGTGTTGTATCGAGTCAGGAAAAAGTGGGGAAGGGATAAGAGGTGGTCTGGAAAGGGTTTGAATTTTAAATTAGAGAAAAGAAAGAATGAGGATGAATGTGAATGATTAGGAAGAAGGAATGGTGGCGGTTCAACTTCTATAGTTTGAGGTTGATCAATCACAAAATTCGTGTTGTTTAAAAATTCAAGTTCGTCAGCAAAAAGTTCTTCAAAACTTTTATCAATGGTGTGATCGAACATTTTGCTGTCAAAAAGTTTTGTGCCAGAATTTCTCCGACTTGATTTGTCAAAATATGTGGAGGTGAAAAACTCATCTAACTCATTTTCAAAAATATCCAAATCAAGTTGGCTTTCTGGGATTGTCGAACTTGACTTAACAGATTGTGATTCATCAACACTCACAATCAATTCAGGAACAGAAGAAGAACCGGAGAGAGTGGAAGATGAAATGGGTGAACGTATCGATGTGTCGAGTGTTGCTAAACCAGATGTGGGAGATGAAGGCTGAATTTCGGTTTGCTCTTCGGGTATACGAATATCAACAACTTCAAGACGTATTTGGGATTCGGGAAGAATTAAAGGCTCAAGATGATGACCACAAGGAAGTGAAAGGATCTGATGAATTGGTGGGACAAACTCATCCAAAATTTTGGGTTCATCAATCAATAAATCCCCAACGTCAATCACTTCATTCAAGTGAAGGTTAAAATTCTCAATCACCTCATCAAAAGTATGGTTTTCAATCAGTTTTGGTTCAGGAGTGGAAGTGTAGAGATCATAAGGATTTGGCATGGTTTCACTCGAAATGGACCCTTCACAGTCGGGTAAATCAAACATTGCATTATTACACAACTTGTCATACATTCTATCGTCAATTGGTGAATCCTTTGGTGTACTCGATGAATCTGTGAAACTGGAATTGTGGATTTCAGTTTGGAAAGGGAATGTTTGATTAGGAAAGGTGTACAGTTCTCTCTCACTACCCAAATTCTCATTTTGTCCAATGCCCGAATTATATAATGAAAATTTTTGGGCTGGTTCAAAATTATTTGCTTGCATCCACTCTGTTGTTACCTTCCTAAATTGGTTCGTCAATTCCATATATTTTTCTAATGTCTGCTCAAGACTGGACTTGGTTTGATAAGGAGTTTAAGGATAAGATTGAAATTCTGGTGGAGAGTTAAAACTCCCTAATGGCTGATTAGAAGGACCGTTTAGAGAAGGTGAAAAAGTCGGATTTGATTGATAGGAACAGAATGGTTGTGAAAATTGGGTAGGAGTAGAGTCAAAGTTGTGATATGAAGAATTTTGATATTGGTTCGTCGGTTGGTTATTGGACATCATACATTCCATAAACCGATTATGAAATTCTTCTTTGGAAAGTGGAGGTGATGGTTGATATTGGTCGGGGTTGAAACTTTGGCCTCTAGCCCTAGCTATATGCTCAGCAATTGAAATTCGTCTCGGGGCATCCTCACTCGGGGTATCAATTGAAACGGATGGAGAATTAGGATACGGTTGATATTGGTCCGGGTTAAAACTTTGGCCTCTAGCCCTAGCTATATGCTCAGCAATTGAAATTCGTCTTGGGGCTTCCTTACTCGAGGTATCAATTGAAACGGATGGAGAACTAGGATACGGTTGATAAGACCTCGACTGAGGTGGCCAACTGTTTCTTCCTGTTTGTTCTATATGATCTCTTAAGGACATGGAAGTGCCGGACGGTATACCGAAGGGATTATGAAAACATTTAATATCTGGTTATGGACAACAAAGCTCGGCAAGAGTTTTTCTGTTCGGGTCACCCATTATAAGAAGAGAAGAGGGGGAAAAGGGTAAAAAGGGTAAAAAAAAGGGGGGGGGGAATAATTGGTTTGTTTTGAAAAAGGACGTATTTATGAAAATTCACACAAACATGCACAAGCAACCCTATTATCTAATGGTCACCTAGGTCAAGTCTCTAGACCGCTCCTAACTTCCAGAAGACAAATCGCAGGATAAATCCTCTACTGCCTCTTTGTCTCTCCTGTGGCCAGGTAAGTGGGAGGTTCTCCACTACGTAAGTAGTGGGCCTAATTAAGTAACAACTTGCCTTAGACACAATTGCTTTAGACACCACAAAAGAAACGCGGATAAGCAATAGATTACCCACGACCTCTTTCTGTCCTAAATGAGCACGACGGTCCTTAGATTCTTGTCTAGATATTTTTTAATTAATGAGGGTGATGTGGATGCAAGTTTGTAATTTCCGGGGCTTAGGAAGGGTAATGAACTCCCCACGTAATCTGAATTTGGTCTTTGCCCCTTAATTTCCGTATTAAAAATATGCACACAACCAATTTCAAGAATCGCAACAAATTTATTTTTTTAGCGGCGCTGAATTTTGCAAAGAATTCTGCAGGAAATTGATTATTGGACAAGATCAGAGAGATGAAGGGAACAAAGAGAGCAGACCTGAGAATTTTGGAACAGTCCAAGCCCTAAACGGCGGCAGAACCGCCGCAAAAATGCTCTCTGGCCGTGAATCCGCGGTGCTCTGGGGAACTAGGGTTTGGAAATTTTCCTGTAGGTTCCTGTGCTTCTCTGTATTCTTAAGATCTTCTTTGAATCTTGATCTCACTGTTGAAATGATTCCAGATTCCCTCGCAAAAATTCAAACACTAATCGTTAAGAAATTGAAGCGAATCTTGGATGAAAATTTGATGGAATAATAATTTTTCAACTCAAATAACAAAAGCAAAAAAAATAGCACACATCCCCGGCAACGGCGTCATTTGATTGAATGATTCTTTGTGTGTAGGTAGAAAATGTATAGAAATCATAACCAAAGAAATTTGTAAACCGCAATCAATAACGGTGTCAATTGTAGTGCGTTAATGAATACGGATTGTCCACTGAGATGTATGTTTTGCTTGCTATTGTTTTAGATGAGTCGAAATGAAAAGGTAAAAGAAAAATTGCAAGAAAAATAGATTCAAGAATTTTGAGATTTAGTTTCAAAAATAGTAAAGACTAGATCTAATGATCAAGAATCTATAAAATTCTAGAAGATGTCCAAATTTAATGAACTATCAAGATTTGAAATGAGGCTCGTAGGAATCGATCGAATCTATAGAAGTGATGAAGACTTGTGATTACGTTTTCTTATCCATTAATGATTTGATGCTAGATCGATGACGATCAACGAGGTTTAAGGATCTATCGAAGAAACTAGGGTTTCTTCATCTCATCCTTTGTCCTTTCGATGATTATCATTCAAAAGCTAGCCTCTAGTAAATTGAATTATCGAACGTTGATCTCTAATTAAGAGCGAAAACATTCAAGAAAGCATCTCGCTCATAACAAGGTTGTCAATAATTCAATTTACAAGAGTTTACAAAACTTATAGGACTTAAGAATCGTTTCAACATCTAATCATCATCATCTATTGATTCTCTCGACTCCTCCACGAGCGGAGTTTCTACTCAAGCATCATAACTACGAAATCAATCAAGAATTGAAAACTAATCATAATGCTCAAATATAGAGATAAGCAAGATAAAGAAATTTCACCTTTTATTAATCAACAATTTTGTTACAATTCTCTCAAGATCTATAAGATTCGAGGAAAGAACTCGATCGTCGAATTTAGCTCCGCACGGTCTCCGTGAGTCGCGGATCGTCTTAGATCACTTGCTCGGTTGAAGATCGGCGTCGCTTCTAAAATGTTGATGGCTTCTTGCTTGAATTGTACTCGATAGATCTTGATTTCAATCAAAGTGTGTCACTCAATTTGATTTGAATTTTGATTTGGATCTACAATTTTTCCTTCCAAAATGAACCACTCACTAACTAGCTAACTAAAAATGAACAACCTCCAAAACCCTAGATCTAGATCTCATTTTATAATCACCTCAACCCTAGACCTAGAATTCAAATTCAAATTTCCCTCCAAAAAGGTTGTTAGAGAGAGGCTTCTAGAAGATGTTTTTTGGAGGGAATATTCTAGAATGAGGAATATTCTTGGGTAAGGTTGTTAAGCCGAGCCTTCTGGATGAAGCCACGTGGTCATCTGGAGTCTTCTGGAAGCATTTGCCGCTACGGAAAGCCACGTGGGGAAATTTGAGGAGCTGACGTCACCATATAGCCGCGGATCCGCGGCGGGAGGCACCTATTTGCCGCGGATCCGCGGCCCATTGAAGGCCTCTATGCATTAAACTTCTGTGGTATTCTTGGGCTGACTTTTTGGCACTTTTCTGATGTGTGGAATCTCATAAATCTTTCTTGTTCACTTCCAGATCACAAGTCTTGGACTTGGCGTATTTTTATCAGCACTTTTGACAGTTTCGGCTCTTTTCCTGGAATTTCCTGCACAGATTCTCGAGACAAGTGTTGAGCTATACAAAGATGATGCATGCAATGATAAACACTCAATTTCCCTCAAAATGCTGGTTATAATATATAACACAAGTTATTTAGTATTTTACAGTCAATTTGCTAATATGTGCTATATTCATACTGAACACTTTTAGATGAATGCAAATGGTAAGGAAATTGATGTGTTAAAAATGCAATATTTTCAACTGATCAGGGACCTTAGTTCTATGGTTGTTTGTGCATTTTTTTGTGAGTTGTTAGATATGTATGCCCTAGAGGCCTGTATTGTATAAGATACTAGGCATACATATGTACAGAAACAATCTTTGCTCGAAATGATAGTGTACTATCTGGTTTATCTTCATCTCAACTTGTGTAATATTTCATATCTTTATATGCATAAAGATGAAGCCCTTAGGATTATGCTTGACTACCAGGATTATGATGAGATCATATTAGTGGGGCCTGGATAGCCTATAAGCATATCCTTTAATGGTTCCTAGTCGAGGGTATATCGAGACAGGGCATCGGTATTACCAAGTTAGACTAGTGTGTACGTTTCCTGACCCTAGGGGGCGATGGTTGATTCCACAACCATTGGTGTTTGACATCAAAGATTGTACACAGGTGCTCATTGGAGAATGGGTACACCGAACAGGACTCGCCGAGAACTCCTAGATGGTATACATACCAATTTTCAGATAGCAGTTCTCAGGTGACACTTGTACAGGTTAGTCTGTAGACCCGAGATCGTCATGGAGTCTTGTGTGGTTCCCACTATACTTTGATTTCCACCCTACCATGGCTCTATTGAGTCGTGCAAAGAGGTGGACTTTAGGTACAGTCCCGAATCACATGGAGATAGTGAGCGATATGAGGGGTTTCGTCTCTCCCGGTATAGGGAGTTGATGTCGCGCTATGTTTGATTGGCTATAACACCCAAATCCCTGGCCAGGGTTCTCGAGGTTTACTGATAAGTGTTATCGGTAGTTCCTCGAACTGTTATGATCCGTAAATCAGCATGACTTATAAAGTTACTGGGGTCTGACATTTACCACCCCTAAACTTCATATGCGACGTATCAGACGAAGAGACCGGACTGTACGGTAAGTGTTGCTTGCAGGCTCATTGGGGTTGTGATGAGTTTGCTCGTCGTCCACCTTTTCGTCATGTACCTGGGTAGCCGTTACGCACAGCTAGTGCCGCTGACGTGCTTGTGGTTAAACCCACTGCCAGCATACTGTCGAGTCTTTAGAGTCCCACACAGAGGGTTTCCTCATTCAGGCGAAAGATGTAGAGGCCGTAAGTTGTTACGGCAGCCGTAAGTTGTTACGGCAGCCGTAAGTTGTTACGGCAGCCGTAACATGTTGCGGCAGGGTTTCGATTATGTTTGTGTAATTGTTACATGAATAATAATCGGAACGATAATACTGGTAGGCTTTGGTTTAAGCCGGATACCGGTATTATATTATTCGATTATTGGTATTTGTATTTTTCGGAATTCAGATATGGGTATACGGTATACGGGATACGGTATACGGAGGAGGGGTATTCTTGTAATTGTTACAAGAATACCTTCTAGAAGATGCCACCTCATAATACATTATTTATTTTATGAAAATATATAAATGAGGTGGAAATTATAAAGTCCAAGCATGGTTGTGAGGATGGGTTGTTTTATATTTTAATCTTTTGGAGTTACTATTGAAGTATGGTGCTGATTTTATATTCCATGCTTTAATAATTTCCATTTGAATATATCATTTTCTCATGCTTGAATTTTCTTATTATGCAAAACTCTTTCTCTCTCCTTCTTCTCTCCTCCTTCTTCTTCCTTGCTTTAACACTCACATGAGATGTGAATCAAAAGCCAAGGATCAAAGATAATTCAATACACTAATCTCTACATCATCCTAGTGACCATTTTTAGCAAACTTGATCTCTAGGTTTAGCTCTTGAGAATGGTATTAGCTTGCATGGAACCTCTCACGTGGATCATCTAGGTCTTGGGGTGGCCGGAGATCGTGCACACCGACAACATCCAAGGAGCTAAGGAGATCATCAAAGAAGACCCGAAGGACCGGATCATCAAGGTATAACCCCTAACATAGTAGATATTAGGGTTTTCTAGTTGTGGTTTAGACAAGATCTAATGGAAAGTGCATGTTGTATGCAAAAAAAAATTTCGTTTATCACTTCCGCTGCCTCACAAGAGTTGTGGGAGCATGCAACATGCACTAACATGGTATCAGAGCCTAATTAAACCATAATTAGATTGTTAGCCAAAAGTTAGAACCTCGATCGACAATTTTTTCTCCCGAAAACATTTTTTCTGCCCATGCTGCTGTCAATTTTTTAAAGTGTTCAAAAAATCATTTCAGTGGCCTTAAAAATACAAGCAGGGTTTTCTAAGCACACTGTAGAAAAACAAGTCTCTAACTCGCCAGGAAAATCATTTCAGTGGCCTTAAAAATACAAGCAGGGTTTTGGCTATTCATCACGACCGTGGAACCCGTCTTTCATTAAGGCTTGAATGAAATGCGGAATTCCTAGTATATCCAATGTATTCATTTGTAATCTGTAATGGCTATATTTATATATGAGATATATAATAAACGTTGCTTATGTTTTGCACCCGCGCTAGTCCAGCCCCCGCTCTGCCGTTAGTTAAGTAACCTAACGGTGCATGACGGGACCCCGTGGCGAATGCGGATGGCATAAGCGTACGTTCTATTTTCGTTTCTTTTCTATGATGTTTAGGAAACGTAAATGATGGGACAGCATTCATGTGATTAATATCAAGAAAAAGAAACCTAAAGATGTTGTAGAATCAAACTTTTTAAAATGGGTAACTCTAGCTTTTGCTTTGCATAGTGGTATTCTTGAATATCCTGCACCTCATTCGATGAGGAAAGGGCCGAGATCCCTACATCGGGAGTGACCCCTTTAGTGAAACTGGAAAATGTTACAAAGCACTCGACTTGATTTTATAGTTGATCTAACTTTTGCTTTGCATCGTGGTATTTACATATTCAGCACCTTATTCGATAAGGAAAGAGCCGAGATCCCTTCACCGGGAGTGACCTTTTTAGCAAAATTAGAAAGATGCTATAAAACCATTCAATTTTTTAAACTGGAGCCTAAACCACTCCTTCTCACTCGATTCTACAACGATATCAAGTTCAAAATGTTAAGGGTTTTCATAAAAACCATTCGTTGCCCTCCGCCATTTTAGGAAGCAGAGTACTTAGTATTCGTGCCACGTTTGTTGACTATAGTTAAGGCGTGGTGTACGGTAGCTAAGTAATGTCTTCCTACAAAGCATTTGATGCGATTGATTAGGAAATTCACATGACTTTGTTGACCATAGTTAAGGGTCTTACGGGTGGGTCTAAATCAATACCAAAATGGCGGGTAGAACTTGACTAGTGCTTATAATTTGTTGACCATAGTTAAGGTCATAAGACACTAGGGGCAAAAATCATATCGGGAATTTCAAGAGTTGAAATTTGCAATGAGATTGCATACCTTCTATATGATAGTTGGATCCCGATCCCACTGTGAGTAAAGGTTACTCTCGGGAGAGTTTTGCGCTTTACAATTAGCTAATCCAGTAGGTGTCTAGAAAGGTGTCAACGGGGTTACACCTCTAGGAAAACGAGGTTTACTTTAATTAGGTCCGTGCGAAAGCACGGGGAACCTCCCTCGGACTACTGACACTGGCCTGGCCGACCGGTTAGCGAACTTGTAGATTGCAATTAATCCTGGATAGTTTTTCTTTTAAAGGTTTGAAGGAAAATTTGATAAAAAGCAGTGGGAGACATCAGTTAGATAAGATTAATAAACTATCTAATTATGCAAGAGCAATCACTGAGTGTCTTCTTTTCTCTCTCCTAATGGTAGATACCTATGACGGGACTTAAGCTTTTATTAGACAAAAATAAACTCACGGGACCGAATTACAAAGATTGGCTAAGGAACGTGAATATTTCCCTGACCTATGATAAGGTCGGATATGTCCTGACTACTCCAGCCCCTCGTATCCCAGGCCCTGATTCTTCAGTTGCGGATAAAGAAATCCGCAAGACATGGGATATAGACTGCGCTACAGCCAAATGCCTCACGCTTGCTTCTATGAACAATGAACATCAGAAGCAGCACGAGAAGATGGATGTTCAATCCATCTTTCTCCATACGAAGTAGTTGTATGGAGAGCAATCTCGTACTCTCCGATACGAGGCATCTCGAAAGTTGTTTCAGATGCGAATGGCTGCTGGCACGTCTGTAAGTGACCATGTATTGAAGATGATTGGACTTATCGAAGAACTTGAGGACCTGGGTTGGACAATGGAGAACGAGCAGTATATTGATATTGTTCTACAGTCCCTTTCCCCTGCCTTTGCTCAATTCATTGTAAACTTCAACATGCACAACATGGAGAAGTCTTTGCCTGAACTCCTCAATATGTTGAGGAGTGCAGAGAGCACATTAAAGGTAGCGAAAACTCCCGCTCTTATTGCTGGGCCATCTTCTTCCTCCGTCCGAAAAGCCAAATTCAAGGGAAAGGGAAAGAAGAAGAAGAATCCCATCAAGCAGAGAGGCGGAGTGAAAAAGGCACCGGGAAAGGACAAGAAAGGGGCTGCTGCGACAGGACGAGGGGAATGTTTCCACTGCCACCAGACTGGGCACTGGAAGAGAAACTGCGTTGGATACTTGGCCGACCTCAAGAAGAAGAAGCAGGGTGAAGCTTCTACTTCAGGTGTGTTTGTAATAGAAAACTGTTTTTCAATTAACTCTGTTTCCTGGGTATTAGATACTGGGTCATGATCTCACATCTGCAATTGTATGCAGGGATTGAGAAATAGCAAGTTTTTGAAGAAAGGTGATCACACTCTCCGAGTTGGGAATGGTTCCTCAGTACATGCTACAGCAGTGGGAGAGTATCACCTTGGTTTGCCGTCGGGTTGTATATTGGTTTTGAACCCGTGTTATTTTGTACCCTTTATGTTATGTAATATTAAATCTATATCAGTGTTGGACAATGCAGGATATAATTTTGTATTGCAATCTAATGTTATGAACATTAACCTACATCAATAGTTGATTGGGTCTGGTACATTAAATAATGGGATATACATCCTAAACCAACTTACAGTTTTTAACGTACAACACACAAACAAAAGAAAGGTTTCAGACATAAATGAAGCATTCATTTAGCATTGTAGACTTGGTCATATTAACGAAACAAGACTAACCAAGCTACATAAAGATGGATATTTGAACCCGTTTGAATATAAATCTTATGCGACTTGCCAGTCTTGTATCAAGGGTAAAATGACCAAAACTCCGTTTACTAGACACGGAGAGAGAGCTACTGAACTCTTAGGCCTCATACATAGTGATGTATGTGGACCAATGTCTACACATGCAAGAGGTGGTTATTCGTACTTCATAACCTTCACTGATGATTTATCGAGATTCGGGCACGTGTTCTTGTTGAAATATAAGTCCGAAGCCTTCGAAAAATTCAAGGAGTATAAATCTGAAGTAGAAAAACAAACAGGCTTAAGTATCAAGAAACTTTGATCAGATCGAGGAGGAGAGTATCTGAGCTCAGAGTTTCTAGATTTCCTAACAGAGAATGGGATTCTCTCTCAGCTCACTCCTCCGTACACACCGCAGCACAACGGTGTATCGGAAAGGAGGAATCGTACCCTATTAGATATGGTATGATCTATGATGAGTGATGCTGAGTTACCAATATCATTCTGGGGGCACGCATTGGAGACTACAATTTATCCATTGAACAGGGTTCCGACCAAAATCGTGTCTACCACTACATATGAGATATGGTATGGGAAGAGACAATCTCTTAAAAGAATTAAGATATGGGGTTGACCGGCTTATGTGAAAAAACAGAATCCGGAAAAACTTGAGACACGATCGGTTTTGTGTAGATTTGTGGGATATCCAAAATACTCGTATGAATATTTTTTCTACCACAAGGAGGAACAAAGGGTATTTGTTTCTCAGTATGCCACATTTTTAGAAAATGGATTTTTTACAAATGATACTGTTGGCAATGCGGTAAAACTGGAAGAAATTCCAGATACACAAACAATTACCGATGATTTGGTTGAACCTGAGGTTTCAATAGAACCTGACGAACCTCAGCCACTCCGTAGATCTAGTAGGACTTCTCGCCCACCTGATAGATACTACGGTTTTCTAATTGATGGTGATAGGGAAGATTGCATCATGGATGATGATGACCTTACTAGTTTTCAGCAAGCTATCACGAGTAGTGACTCAGTGAAGTGGCCGGATGCCATGAGATCCGAAATGGAATCCATGCACACCAACAAAGTATGGACTTTGGAGGTTCACCTTCTGGAATACAACCCATAGGGTGCAAATGGATCTTTAAAAGAAAGATCGGTGTGGATGGTTAGGTGGAGACCTATAAAGCTAGGCTGGTAGCAAAAGAATTTCGTCAAAGACCAGGACTGGACTATGATGAAACCTTTTCACTAGTCGCGATGCTCAAATCCATTCGGATCCTGATTGCTATAGCTGCTCACTATGATTATGAGATCTGGCAAATGGATGTTAAAACGGCATTCCTAAATGACGATTTAGAAGAATGCGTTTTTATGGATCAGCCAGAAGGCTTCATTGATAGTTGGAGCAGCGGAAAAGCATGCAGGCTGCTTAAATCCATCTATGGATTAAAGCAGGCATCACGGAGTTGGAACATCTGCTTTGATGATACAATCAAAGAGTTTGGTTTTATCAAAAATGTGGATGAACCATGTATTTATAAAAGGATTGTAGAGAGTACTGTTACATTCCTCGTATTGTACGTGGACGACATTCTCTTGATAGGAAATGATATTCCTATGCTACAATCGGTCAAACTATTCTTATCGCAGAAATTCTCCATGAAAGACCTGGGCGATGCCTCGTACATTCTGGGGATTAAGATCTATAGAGATAGATCTAAGAAATTATTGGGATTGTCCCAATCGAGATACATTGACACCATACTAAAGAGATTTAGTATGGAAGATTCCAAGATGGGTAATTTACCCGCTTGTCACGGGATCACCCTCTCCAAAGAGATGTCTCCAAAGACTGATGACGAGAGGTCTCGCATGAGCATTATACCCTACGCTTCGGCAGTAGGATCTATAATGTATGCGATGTTATGTACTCGCCCAAATGTAGCTTATGTACTGAGTGCAGTAAGTAGGTATCAATCTAATCCAGGGGAGAAACACTGGACTGCTGTGAAGAACATTCTGAAGTACTTGAGAAAGAACTAAAGAAATGTTCTTGTTGTATGGTAATGGAGATCTCCAGATGGAGGGATTTACCGACTCCAGCTTCCAGAGCGACAAGGATGATAGTAAGTCCATCTCAGGGTTTGTATTTACCCTAAATGGATGGGCGGTATGTTGGAAAAGTTCCAAGCAAGATACCGTCGCTGACTCTACGATGGAAGCTGAGTATATTACTGCTAATGATGCCGCAAAAGAGGCAGTCTGGATGAGGAAGTTCATTTCTGAACTTCAAGTGGTTCCATCCATTGCTAATCCAATACCTCTGTATTACGATAACAATGGAGCCATGGCTTTGGCAAAGGAACCGAGGTCCCATCAGAAATCCAGACATATCTTGAGGCGGTATCACCTCATCAGGGAGATAGTGGATCGCCAGGATATCGAGGTACGGAGAGTAGACACGAAAGACAACACAACAGATCCATTCACCAAGGCCATCCCTCAAGTCCAGTTTGAGAAACTGTTTGAGCTTTTGGATATGCGGTACACCGGCAACTTGTTCTAGTACAGACAGTGGGTACTTATTGCATCAACTACAGGCCTTAGTGCAAGTGGGATATTGTTAGATATGTATGCCCTAGAGACCTGTATTGTATAGGATACTAGGCATGTATATGTACAGAAACAATCTTTGCTCGAAATGATAGTATGCTATCTGGTTTATCTTCATCTCAACTTGTGTAATATTTCATATTTATATGCATGTTGATGAAGCCCTTAGGATTATGCTTGACTACCAAGATTATGATGAGATCATACTAGTGGGGCCTGGATAGTCTATAAGCATATCCTTTAATGGTTCCTAGTCGAGGGTATATCGAGACAGGGCATCGGTATTACCAAGTTAGACTAGTGTGTACGTTTCCTGACCCTAGGGGGCGATGGTTGATTCCACAACCATTGGTGTTTGACATCAAAGATTGTACACGGGTGCTCATTGGAGAATGGGTACACCGAACAGGACTCGCCGAGAACTCCTAGATGGTATATATACCAATTGTTAGATAGCAGTTCTCAGGTGACACTTGTACAGGTTAGTCTATAGACCCATGATCGTCATGGAGTCTTGAGTGGTTCCCACTGTACTTTGATTTCCACCCTACCATGGCTCTATTGAATCATGCAAACAGGTGGACTTTGGGTACAATCCCGAATCACATGGAGACAGTGAGCGATAGGAGGGGTTTCGTCTCTCCCGGTATAAGGAGTTGATGTCGCGCTATGTTTGATCGGCTATAACACCCAAATCCCTGGTCAGGGTTCTCGAGGTTTACTGATAAGTGTTATCAGTAGTTCCTCGAACTGTTATGAGCCGTAAATCAGCATGACTTATAAAGTTACTGGGGTCTGACATTTACCACCCTTAGACTTCATATGCGACGTATCAGACGAAGAGACCGGACTGTATGGTAAGTGTTTCTTGCAGGCTCGTTGGGGTTGTGAAGAGTTCGCTTGTCGGCCACCTTTTCGTAATGTACCTGGGTAGCCGTTACGCACAGCTAGTGCCGCTGACGTGCTTGTGGTTAAACCCACTGCCAGCGTACTGTCGAGTCTTTAGAGTCCCACACAGAGGGTTCCCTCGTTCAGGCGAAAGATGTAGAGGCCGTAAGTTGTTATGGCAGCCGTAAGGTGTTGCGGCAGGGTTTCGATTATGTTCGTGTAATTGTTACAGGAATAATAATCGGAACGATAATACTGGTAGGCTTTGGTTTATGCCGGATACCGGTATTATATTATTGGATTATTGGTATTCGTATTTTTCGGAATTCGGATACGGGTATACGGGATACGGTATACGGAGGAGGGGTATTCTTGTAATTGTTACAAGAATACCTTCTTGAAGATGCCACCTTATAATACATTATTTATTTTATGAAAATATATAAATGAGGTGGAAATTAGAAAGTCCAAGCATGGTTGTGAGAATGGGTTGTTTTATATTTTAATCTTTTGGAGTTACTATTGAAGTATGGTGCTAATTTTATATTCCATGCTTCAATTATTTCCATTTGAATATATCATTTTCTCATGCCTGAATTTTCTTATTATGCAAAACTCTTTCTCTCTCCTTCTTCTCTCTTTCGTTCTTCTTCCTTGCTTTAACACTCACCTGAGATGTGAATCAAAAGCCAAGGATCAAAGATAATCCAATACACTAATCTCTACATCATCCTAGTGACCATTTTTAGCAAACTTGATCTCTAGGTTTAGCTCTTGAGAAGGGTTTTAGTTTGCATGACAACTCTCACGTGGATCATCTAGGTCTTAGGGTGGCCGGAGATCGTGCACACTGACAACATCCAAGGAGCCAAGGAGATCATCAAAGAAGACCCGAAGGACCGGATCATCAAGGTATAACCCCTAACTTAGTAGATAAGATCTCTAGTTAGGCTTTTCTAGTTGTGGTTTAGACAAGATCTAATGGAAAGTGCGTGTTGTATGCAAAGAAAATTTTCGTTTATCACATTCCGCTGCCTCACAAGAATTGTGGGAGCATGCAACATGAACTAACATGAGTTGTCCTAAAGTCCCACTTTTTCAAAACAAACCAATTTTAAATCACACACAAGCTGCCACTTGCGCTAAACCCTCTTAGTGCATGCTCGGCTGGACACGGGATTCTAGTGCCGGTCTTGTCCGCGTTCCTGCTATCGACTCCGCGTCGGTACAGCTTAGTCTGTTGACCCGAGATCATCATAGAGTCTTGTGTGTCTCCCACTGTGCTTTGATTTCCACCCTACCACGGCTCTACTGAGTCGTGCAAACAGGTAGTTTTTGGGTACAATCCCGATTCACATGGAGGCAATGAGCGATAGGAGGGGATTCGTTTCTCCCGATATTGGGGGTTGATGTTGCCCTATGCCCGACTGGCCATAACTGGAAATCTCTGGCAAGGGTTGCCGTGATTTACTGGTAAGTGTTATCAGTAGTTTCATGCTTGTTGTGGACCTTACATCGGCATGACTTATCAAGCTACTAGGGTCTGACGTTTACCACCCCTAGGCGAGATATGCGACATTTCAGACGAACAGACCGGACTGTGCGGTAAGTGTTACTGATTGGATTCGCAGCAGTGTGAGCAGGCTTGCTCGTTGATCTTCTGATCGCTCAATACCCGGGTGGCCGTTACATTTAGCAGTCCGCTTGCGGCTTGTGGGTGATTGATATGATCACCACCTACTGCCGGCGTATTAACGAGTCTTTAGAGTCCTACACAGGGGTTTCCTGGCTCAAGCGAAACGGAATAGGAGTGCATATGTGATATGTGCGGGACCGAGATTGATACGATATGAGATACCGTATTCTTTTCTCGCGATTTGTGACATTGATCATTTGTATGCGATATAGCCGGGTTATCGGATCAAGTGTTGATTCGATAAGTTGTTACTTTTGATATTAGTCGGTTATAGCCGGATTATTAAATCAAGAGTTGATTTAATAATTTAATGTATAATTATATATTTGATATATTACATTACATTAACTAGTATTAGCTCACTTAAGATTTATTTTCTCACTAGTTTGTGCATAAGTGTATGTGTGATATATATTTGTGTACATATGTTTGTGTCATACTAAATGATACACATAAGATGGGTGTATGAGACTTGTACCAAGATTAGGTTTAAGATTAGGGTTATTGTTTTATCTTAAGATTTAACAAAAGAGTTGAACTTAGTCAATGTTATCAAGCTTGAAGAAGCTTGGAGAAACTTTGACAAAATCCACTCTTTTGTCATTTCTCTTGATATTCTTTAACCTAACCCTTAACCTAATACATTGGTCAATTCTCTACATGAGTTAAGCATGATAGCTTAACTTACCCATCGTTACATTATTGAAGGAATTAATTCATATGATGATTATTCTTTCTTCTTCTTCTTTTTCATCAAGCTCCATGAATAGCTTGCTAGCTCCAATGGTGCCATGAGAAAAAGTGTGAGAATATCAATTCTAAAGTGAGCCCACTTCCTACTTCTTCATCCTCTACTAATTGCCATGTAGTATAGGGTGTTCTCTTCACAAAGTTCATGACCAAGTGAAGGAATAGCTTGAGTTTAAGTCTCCTCGACGTAGATCATCTTCGGCCTCGAAGTCAACGACCTAGGCCGCTCATTTCTCCGAAGAAACCATCGCTAGAGTCCGGGATCCCGATGATCGCAGCGAAGGGACGTCAACACGGAGCTTTAGAAGTGAAAGACCGGATCTACAAAGGTTGTAATTCCTTTCACTTGTAGTTAAAATGTTTAACTTGCTAGTTTTCGCATAATCTCTAGTATACGATCTTGGTTAGGGTTGTTCGGCACGGCTATTTTTCTTGAATCGGGCATGGTTGATGCCTTGTAGAACCTTGTTAAAGTGCCTAGGAACCCTACAGGGTACGTCACAACTGTCTGTGGATGCTATGCGCTTGCGTCTTCTCCCATTCACTTTATGCGACTTGGCAGAAACATGACTTTATAATACTGCCGCACACACTATTGCCAATTGGGATGAATTCGTAATAGCATTCGTTAAGAAATTTTACCCAAATCATAAGACCGCCCGTGTTAGGAGCGAGATCAACCAGTTCACCCAGCTTCCCAATGAACCATTTTGGAAGTGCTTTGAACGTTTCAAGGATCTGCTTGTCCAGTGTCCTCATCATGGAATCAATAAATGGGATTTGTGCCGAATTATATATGAGGGCATTAATCCAGCGACAAAGCAGATGCTTGAAACAAATTGTCAATGCAATTTCAAGTATAAAGATGATGGTGAAGCTTGAAAATATCTGGAAGACCTCGCTGAAAACACTTTGCAGTGGGAAAGTGTAAGACCACCTTCATCTAGGGAATGTATTCATCAGCTCGATGTTTCCATCGCAGTAAAAGCCGAAATGGCAGCGATGCAAAAGAAACTCGACGCTATTGAGAACAAATTCTCATCAGTCTCCCTAAATCAGGTAACGCTTCCCAAGACCGTGTGTAGTTGCTGTTCTGATCCATCACACTTGACGGAAGAATGTCCTATGAATGCACCGTTTCAAGGTCACGAGCAAACTAATGCTGCTTTTCAGCAGTGACCTAGAAACGATCCTTATTCTTCCACGTATAATCAAGGATGGAGGAATCATCCTAATTTTGCTTGGAACCAAAACCAACCACAAAATCAATACCAGTTCCAAAGCAGTTATCAAAGACCTCCTCCACAGCAACCACAACCACAAAGTCAGCACCCCTTTCAGTCACAAAATTTTCAAAATCCGGCGAACACTTCTGCATCACAATTGGCCGGTACTGATAACTCATCACTCGCACAATCTTTTGATTTGTTTATGAAACATACCATTCAAATGTCGGCTGATATGAAGTCTTCTATTGATACCATAAAGAAAGACTCCGCCTCCCACGGTGAGAGTATTAAATCAATAGAAAAGAAAATTGCACAGTTGAACGCCGCAATGAGTGCGAGAGAAAAAGGGAAACTCCCATCTCAACCCCTACCGAATCCTGGCCATTCACAAAGTTATAATGTGAGTGTCGTTATTACGTTGAGATCGGGAAGAGTGCTGGATAACCAAATGGGTGAACAGATTGATGATGAGGAATCAATTGAAACCCCGGCTTCCACTTCTTGCCCTATTTCGTCTAGTCGTCCACCTTCTTCCGAGCTTATTCTCCGTTTTCCACAAGGCTCAAACCCTCAGCCCACTTCCATAAATCTATCTAAAACGATCCCCACTCCAATTTTGGGACCCATTCCATCCCCACAATCCTCTCCATTGTTGGACCCAACCCTTATTGATAAAGCACCTTATCCAAACAGGTTAAGAGGCAACAGACCAAGTCCATAAATCGAGAAAATTATGGAAATTTTTAAGCAAGTTAACATAAACATTCCTCTCCTAGATGCTATTCAACAAGTTCCATCTTATGCGAAAATCCTAAAGGACTTGTGCACTAGGAAGAGAAAAGTTCAAGTACCTAAATTTTTTTCCTTGCGAGTAATGTGAGCACTGCTTTTACACAACAACTACCCAAGAAACGAAATGACCCCGGAAGTCCTACAATTTCTATTTCTATTGGAGGTAAAAATATCAATCGTGCTCTACTCGATTTAGGTGCTAGTGTTAGCTTGCTTCCGTATTCTGTTTATGAGCAATTAGGGATTGGAGAGTTAAAACCGGCGCATTGCACTCTTCAGATGGCCGATCGATCTATCACCCAACCTAGGGGTGAGCTAGATGATGTGTTAATCAAAGTCGGGGAATTTATATTCCCTGTGGACTTTATCGTTATAGATACACAACCTGTAGCGAACCCATGAAACCAAATTCCGGTGATTTTAGGTCGACCTTTTCTTGCGACTTCCAACGCAATAATCAATTGTCGAAACGGCTCTATGACCTTATCCTTCGGGAAGATGTCAATTGAGCTTAACATTTACAAGTTGGGAAGTGAACCCTCCGAACCCTATGCTCATATGTGTTCTGTCGAAACAATAGATTCTGACAGCAGCGAAATTGAAGAGCCTCACGATACTGATCTCAACTCCGCTATTACATTGTTGTCCGGGTCAACATCTAACGCCGAATATGGACCTTTTAGGGAGTCCGAGTATCATCCCGTTCTTTCCGTTGAGATTATTATTCGGGATATCGATGAAAGCTTTAAAGAAATTTTCGCTGACGAACTCGCATTCTTAGAAAATATGGGCGTTGTGATGAATCAACCCTAACCCAAAGAAATTTTCTAGGAATTACTGTGCAGCACGTGCTCCTAACTCGATCAATGCGCCGCGGAACCGCGGCCGTACCCTGGCTTGTGCGGCGGTTCCGCGGCCAAAAAGGTGAATCATGGAACGTGGTTTGCACAGTAATGTCCGTCTGTAATTCCTGATTCTTCTGGATATTTTTATATTTACTTAAGTGTTGAGTTTTCTGGGGTGTATTGGGGACTCATTGATTCGATCGGATAATTTAACTTCGTTTAAGTTTTTCCGGGTAATTTTAGAAAGTGTTAAAAAGTTCGACCGGATATCAATAACTCACTTTTTCCCCTGCCTGAAAATTTCCAAGTGTTGGATTTTTCCGTAGTTTAAGAACGTTCTAAGTCGTGCAATTAACGCGATGGACCCTCTAGAAGACAACAAACCTTAACTCGATTATGTGACCGTCTTGAACTGCCTTTTGAACTTTAGGGTTTGGGGTAGTACGGCGTGTCACATGTGAGGCGTTGGCTTGACCCTTCTACGGCTGGACCGTTGGTACTGTGGCATGAAATGGATGTTTTAAACTTATTTCAAGTGTTGAGCTATTTAGGAAAACTTGGGTGTTTGATTATTCGATCGGAAAGTTTAACATTGTCTATTTATCTGGAATGTGATACAATATTTGGAATCCACAACTAGTTATGAGATAACTAATTTGAATGTTATAAACATAGCAGTTTAGTCTTATTTGATCGGTTGCCACGGAATTTTGATGTGATCAAAAGTCCATCGCAATCACATAGCGTACGCGGATACTCGCCGGGTAAACTTAATAGACAACCACGCCCCATAGCCCCGACCAAGTGACTGTAGGAGAACCCCGTCGCTAAAAGCATCCGTTCTGGTGCTCGCGGCAGCGGTGTTCTGCCTTAGTGCACTTCGTCGACGGCATCCGGGGGTGAGGCCGTCTACTAAAGTTTGCAACGAGCATTCGATCGGGATGTCGGGAATCTTGTTGAATTGCCCGACTTGATATTGAAAAAAGTTTTCGATAATGAGACTAAAATACAGGGTTTATAATTGTTAGGCATGCGATGTTTAAGGAATTCATTTGGTTAGGCATGCGATGTCTAAGTAGGTTGCGGATTCCAACTGTTGTAGTTTTACACTTTCTTTTTTGCGACCGTAAGTGTAATATGTGGTGTATCGCCGGTTTCGTTGCTATACATCAACGACAATTGGGATACGTAAATTTACTTACGTTGATGACATGTGATGTTATGTGTTGCTGGATATGTTATATTGGATCGTCGTGCTTGAATAGACGGGTTTTTTTTTATGTGAGATGAGTGTTTTTCATTTTCATTCATGTAAAAAACTTGTATGTAATATTCTTTTATTGGGGCACTTCCGGGCTGTGGATGATGTCACCATTGTATATTATTTACTTTTCCGCATTAGGATAGACCCAAGGAGGGGAGCACAAGTAACCGAGTTCTAGGGTCCAGTAGGAGACCATCTCGAGGAGTCGAGTCCGGGTCTCCTAACTCTAGAATTGGTAGGGTTGCTTGCCACTCTCGTAGGGGTCTAGGGGTGTGGGTTTGGCTATTCATCACGACCGTGGAATCCATGTTTTATATAGGCTCAAAATAAAACACGGACGTCCTAGTATATCCAATATTTTCATATGATATTTTCTGCTGCGCTATCTGTGATGTGATCATGTGATATGTTCAGATAGATATTGTATATAGTATATATGATATATTATATAGACGTTGCTTATGTTTTATACCCGCACTAGCCATGCCCCGTTCTGCCGTTAGTTACCTAACCTAACGGTGCAGACGGGACATCGAGGCGAATGCGGATGGCATAAGTGTACGTTGTATTTATCTGTGATGTTTAGGTCGACTTAAATGATGGGACATTCATTAATGAGATTAATGAAAGAAAATAAACCTAAAACATGTTGTGGAATCGAATTTCAAAAAAAAAAATCAGGTAGCTCTAGTTGTTGCTTTGCATAGCGGTGTTCCTTGTAGAACATCCAACACCTTATTCGATAAGGAAAGAGCCGAGATCCCTTCACCGGGAGTGACCTCTTTAGAAATAACTAGCAGATGCTACAACCTTCGGTTTGTATTTTGATTGCTTTTCTAGTTCTTGCTTTGCATAGTGGTATTGTGTATATCGTGCACCTCATTCGACGAGGAAAGAGCAGAGATCCCTTCACCGGGAGTGACCTCTTTAGTAAAACTAGCAAAAGCCTAAAAAAAACTCCATTTAAAAACCATTTGATTCTGCAACGAGTTCAAGTTCAAAGCGTTAAAGGTTTTTTTAAAAACCATCCGCAACCCTCCGTCATTTTAGGAAGTAGAGTACTTAGTATTCGTGCTGCGTTTGTCGACCATAGCCGAGGAGTAGTGTACGGTAGCTAAGTGATGTCTTCCTACACAGCATATGATGCGATTAGTTAGGACAGTCATGTGACTTTGTTGACCTTAGCCAAGGGTCATGTGGGTGGGTCTAATTAATCATGAAATGACGGGTAGAACTTGACTAGTGCTTATGATTTGTTGACCATAGCCAAGGTCATAGGTGCTAGGGGTAAAAACCTTTATCGGGAGTTTCAAGTGTTGAAATTTGCAATGAGATTGCATACCTTCTATATGATAGTTGGATCTCGATACCCACTGCGAGTAATTATTACTCCTGGGAGAGTTTTGCACTTTACAATTAGCCGATCATGTAGGTGTCTAGAAAGGTGTCAACGGGGTTATGCCCCTGGGAAAACGAAGTTTATTTTAATTAGGTCCGTGCAAAAGCACGGGGAACCTCCCTCAAAATACCGGCACTGGCCTGGCTGAAAGATTGGCGAACTTGTAGAGTGTAATTAAACCCGGCTAGTCTTTCCTTTTAGGGTTTGAAGGAAGATTTGATAAAAACAGTGGGAGCCATCCTGATTAGATAAAATATATATAACCATTCTAATCTTGCAAGAGCGCACGCAGAGTGTGTTCTTCTCTCTCTCTCCAGGTAGCGACTATGTCACGCCTTAATCAAGATAATAATATGGATGTATTGACCGAACCCGCTTGTTATACTGAGCTAGGGAACGTTGGTCCCGCTCCAACTTATAATTGTTATAAGACCGAGCAGGAAATTGGGGAATACCAGATTTCCCATGCCGCCCAAACGAAGAAAGTGCATGATAATGCATCTTTTTCGGGTATGTTTATTACAGAGAACTGTTTCTCAGTATTCTTTACCTCCTGGGTATGAGATACCGGATCAGGATCCCGCATATGTAATCTGTTACATGGGCTACAGGAAGGTAGAGAACTGAGAACGGGTGATGAGTTTCATGAGACAGAAAACGGTGCAAGTGTTGCAGCCAAGTCTGTTGGTCACTATCACCCTATATTACCAGAATACATTGATTCTGAACGAATGTTATTATATACCGAACCTGATATACAACATCATATCAGTCTCTTTACTAGTAAAGAAAGGATATAATTTTGTATTGTTGGATAATGTTTTGAACATTTCCTATATCAAGAGTTGATCGGTTCAGGCACGTTATCTAAAAGCATTGACGTTCTAAATCAAACTACAGTTCTTAGTATACAGAACACACACGAGAGGAAGAGTTCAGAAATGAACGAATCCTTCTTGAGGCATTGTAGACTAGGTCATATCAATGCGACCCGACTAGCTAAGTTACATTTATATGCATATTTCAATCAGGTTAAATTTACATCTTGTGAAACTTGCCGGTCATGTCACAAAGACAAGGTGACCATAGCTCTGTTTATTAGAAACAGAGAAAGAGTTAGTGAACTCTTGGGATTGATACATGCAGATGTATGAAAGTCTCCTGTCTACACATGCCAAGACCGGTTCTTTGTACTTCATTACATTCTCTGATTATCTCTCAAGATTCAGACATATGTTCCTGTTGAAACACAAGTACGAACCTTTTGAGATATTCACAGAATGTAAGTTAGAAGTGGAGAATCAAAATACGGGTATAAGTATTATGTCCTTTGATGAGATCAAGGAGGAGAATACTTGAGTACGGAATTCCTGGACTATTCTAAAGGAGAATGAGATTCTCTCTCAGCATTACTCCTCCGTATACACCACAGCACGTCGGTATATCGGGGCGGAGCAATAGCACCCTATATGATATGGTGCGCTCTATGATGAGTACTACTGAGTTACCTGTTTCCTTTTGGGGGTTATGCACTTAAGAAGCTGCATACCTATTGAATTAGGTTCGAATCAGATCACTACCTACTACTCCATATGAGATATGGTACAGGAATGGCCCATCTCTTAAGCAAGTTAGGATTTGGGGTTGTCCGGCCTATGTCAAAAGCAAAATCTGGACAAGCTCGAGGCAAGATCAGTTCTGTAGAACTGGAAGAAGTTCCAGCTATACAAACTACAGCTGATGATTTGGTAGAACCAAAGGGTTCAATAGTCCCCGACGAACCTCAGCCTCTCCGCCGATCTAGCAGGGTTCCTCATCCTCCTGAGAGATACTTCGGTTTCTCGATGACAGTGGGAGCGAGGATTGCATCATGAGATGATGACCCAACTAGTTTCTAGCAGGCCATCGAGAGTAGGGACTCTGTAAGAATGGCTGGATGCTTAGCGATCTGAGATGGAATCATTATACACCAACAAAGTATGGACTTTGGTTGCCTTATCTGAAGGGTTAAATCCCCATCAGGAGCAAGTATATCTTGAGAAGATTACTTGGTGTAGATTGAAAAGTTGAGACTTTCAAAGCTAGACTTGTTAATGGTTTTCGTCATCGACCAGGCGTGGATAATGATGAAACCTTTTCCAGTGGTTGTGCTTAAGTCCATGCAGATCCTACTTGCCACGGCTACATACCATGACTACGATATCTGGAGGTTGGGTATCATGACTGCTTTTCTAAATATTGATTTAGAAGAGAGCGTCTATAAGTACACAGCCAGAGGGCTTCGTAAACAGTGGGAGCAGCGGAAATGTGTGCAAGTTGCTTTACAGGATAAATCAGGCATCGTGGAGTTGGAACATCTGTTTTGATGTGGTAGTCAAAGAGTTTGACTTCATCAAAGTGGTAGATGAACCTTGTATATGCAAAAAGGTAGTAGAAAGTAAGGTGGTCATCCTCGTATTGTACGTGGACAACATACTCTTGATAGGAAAAGAGTTTCCTATGCTACGCACGGTCAATCTCCTCTTATCACAAAGATTCTCCATATAGGATCTAGGTGATACCTTCTAAATCCTGGGCTTTGGATCTATGAGATAGATCTAAATGGATGTTAGGATTCTCACTAAGTGTAGTATGACAGTATCAATGGATCCTGGGGAGAATCACTGGAAAGGTTCCAGGATGATAAGGACGACTGAATGTCAGTCGTAGGCATTGTCTTTACCTTAGTGGAGGGACGGTATGTTGGAAGAGTTCCAAGCTAGATACCGTGGCAAACTAGACGATTAAGGCTGGTGACATCGCTATCAAAGATACTACCAAAGAGGCAGTTTGGGTGTATATTAGTTCATGAGATGAACTAGGTTCCTATCATTGTATGACAATGGAAGTGAGGCTTTGACCCAGGAACCCCGGTCCCATCAGTGACCCAGATATATTCCTAGGCAGTATCACCTGATCATGGAGATAGTTGATCTCCAGGGAGATCGAGGTTAGGAGAGTAGACTCAGAGGACAACACGGCGGATCCACTCACAAAGGCCTTTTCCCAGAGATAGACTATTATGGGATGGTTGAGTATGAGATAATACAACCACTGCTACAGATGGCCCTAGTGCAAGTAAGAGATTGTTAGTTATATGTATGCCCTAGAGGCCATTACTGTACATGAGATTTATAATGTAGTGGATGCTGGGACATATATAGGGATGACTTTCTTGCTCGACATGATAGTACGCTATCTGGTTGCTTTTTATCTTAACATGTATACTTATTGTCTCTCTGTTACATGTTGATAAAGCTCTTAGGATGTGTACTTGACTTCCTGGACTATGATGTAGATCATACTAGTGGGGCCTGGGTAGTCCATGAGTACATCCTTCAATGTTCCTAGTCGTGGGAATATCGAGACAGGGCATCGATATTCCAGAGTAGACTAGCGTATATCTTGTTAGTGTATATGCCCTAGAGGCCATTACTGTATCATACTAGTTTGTATATTACTTAATGGAAGCTTGGGATATTCACAGTTGTATATACAATCTTGCTCGAAATGGTAGTATGCTACTTGGTTTGTCTCTGCTTTAATATGTGCATGTGTTTCTTTTAGCATATTGCAGGTATACATATTAGTAGAGCCCTTAGGATCTTTGCTTGATTACCAGCGTTGCGATGGCGCTCGCACTCGTGGGAGCTGGGTAATCTATAAGCACATCCTTATACAGGTCCCTGGTCGTTGGACTATCGAGACAGGGCATCGATACTCCGGAGTAGACTAGCGTATGCGCTTCTCATCCCAGTGTGGGAGACGGTCTGTCCCACAGCCGTTAGTACGTCGTACTTGGGATAGTATGCTGGTGCTCGTTAGGTTACGAGTACACTGGACAGGACTCGTCGGGAACTGTTGGTTGGTAATATACCTATCGTCAGTTATCAGTTCCCAGGTGACATGAGTACAGCTTAGTCCGCTGACTTGACACTGTCACTTCGCCTCGAGTGTGTTCCCACTGCACTTTGATTACTACCCTACCACGGCTCAGAGGAGTCGTGCAAACAGGTAGTTTTTGGGTGCAGTCCCGAAGCACTTGGAGGCAGTGACGGTTAGACAGGATTCGTCTCTCCCGGTATTGGGGGTTGACATCGCGCTGTGTCTAGGAGAGCCATTACACGAGTAGTCCCTGGCCAGGGCAAGCGAGATATACTGGTAGGTTTCCAGTGTTATCTCAGGGTGTTCTGGGCTACACTCCGACACGACTTGTACCGCTATTAGGGGACTGACGTTCACCGCCCCCCTAGGCCCGCCATGCGATGTATCAGACGAACAGACCGGACTGTACGGAGATTGTCACATACAGGCTCAGTAGGAGTGCAGATGGGGTTCACCTCGTCAGTCTTCTTATCGACATCTACCTGGGGACCGTTACGTACAGCTAGTGCCGCTTGCGGTCTGTGGTTAAACCCACTGCCAGCGTAGTGTCGAGTCTTTAGAGTCCCACACAGAGAGCTATTCGCCTTTAGGCAAAACGAGTAGAGGTCGCATGGTTTTGCGACAGGGTTCGTTCGCATCCGCGCACTTGTGCACGGTTGCTGTCCGGACAGTTTATACTAGCGGGCTTTGGTTTAAGCCGGATCCTAGTATATGTTTTGAGATTGGTTTTTCTCATTGTGTTCGTGTTCCTCGGATCACGAATGCGGGTGCGTATGCACGGTTGCTTGAGATTGAGGGAGAGGACCTTGTTTAGGGTTAATGACTATTGTCATTTTATTAACCCTATTGTTTTTGTGTGGATTATAGTTAATTGATAATTAGCTTAATAAATTGTGCATGGTTGTTGTTGACATTTTGACTTCGTTGACTTGTTGACCTTGTTGACCACTTGACCATCATCATTTGTTTTGGAAGATGCTCTTTGATCTTTGCAAAATTGAAATGATAATGGTCATGTCAAGATTTATCATGACAATTTTCAAGCTAATTATCTAATTAAAATAACTCACACATATTAGTGAGAATGGCTCACTAATTTATCATTCTATCATATCTTTTCTCTCTCTTGCTCATCCTCTCCCTCAAGCTCTCTCCCTCTCATGTGTTGAGAAACAAATAGCTTGAGAAAAACCCTCACTTGATCTTCTCTACTCACTTCTAGGGTTCAAGTCTTAGCATTTCTTGCACTCTAGTTACTCCTAGCTTGGAGTTGAAGCTAAAGGTGGTGGCTTTCAAGTGGATCTTTCTTTGACGGAAGAAGACTAGCAAGGTGAGGCCTTTCTACCGTTCCGACGAGCAAGGAGAGAAGGACTAAAGACCAAAGGTATAACCTTTCCATCACTTAGCTACTTTGTAGTTAGGGTTAGCAAGTTTTAGTTTAGCAAAGATCCTCACAAGCTTGGTCCATGTTGCCTAAGTCATAAAATTCGTTTTTTATTATGTTTTCCGCCTCCCCGTAAGTACCGGGGTGGGCAACGTGGACTTACAGTGGTATCAGAGCCTAACTAAACTCAAACTAGCTAGGTAGTGAAGTGTAGCGAAGTTTCGAAACCGAAAATCCAAAAACCGAACTTTTGAAAAACCCTAGTTTCTGTTGAAATTTTTTCTGCTCAAAATAGAAAACTTTATATTTGTAAATTCATCTCAGGGTTTTTTAAAAACACACAAGAAAAACGAGACAGAGAATCATCCAAACCGCCGCGCTTCCGCCGCACGAGGTAGGCTCGTGCCGCGGAAGCGCCGCGGCTTGATGACGTCACTGCATCGTTTTTCGTGCAGTGTCTTACTGTGTTGATTTTGGGATTTTTAGGATATATATTATATGCCCAGATTTTCCAGAACTAAAATTTGCTTTTGCGGGCCTATAAATCCGTATTTTTCGGAACTTCACTACGCTTTAACTACATCGGTTATATCTGTAATGTTTGCATGTATTAAACGTCGGCTAATCGCTATAAGACGATTAGTCGGGGTTATACATGATCTGTGATTGTTGTTGTTGGTTTGTGGATATGAATGGATTGGATTGTGGCGGGTGAATGGCCGGGGTTGGATGTGAGATGAGCGTTGTTTTTCTTTCATTCATTTGTAACATGTAAATTGATGTAATAATATTCTTTGTATGGCCGCACAACCGGGTCGGGGTTGTAGCCGTCATTGTATTATTCTTTTTACTGTTTTTGCTCCTAGGATAGACCCATGGAGGGGGTGCACAAACTACCGGGTACTCGAAGTGCCGAGTGGCCTACTCACGGTGGTGAGGGAGGTTGCTTCGCTTCGGGTGCTTGGCGGGTAGTTTGCCGCACCCGTAGGGGTCTTGGGTGGGGTATTGGCTATTCACCGCGACCGTGTAATCCGCTTTGCGTTGCAGGCTCGAACGCATTGCGGATTCCTAGTATATCCAATGTATTCATCTGTGATCTGTAATGTCTATCATTGCTGTATATATATATATAAATAACTATTTAGGCGTTGCTTATGTTTTACAGCCGCGCTAGCCCAGCCCCCGCTCTGTCGTTAGTTAAGTAACCTAACGGGTGATGACGGGGCCCCGTGGCGAATGCGAATGGCATAAGCGTACGTCATATTTTGGTTGTTTTCTGCAATGGTAGGATTAAATGATGGGACGCATTAAAAGAACTAATGCAAGAAATAAACCAAGTAAAAGTCGATTGGAACACTTTGAAAACCACTCGGTTCTTTTCAAAACTAAACTTTTAAACGCGGAGCTTGAACCACTCCTTTTAAAAGCTATCTCGTTCCATCGACCATATCAAGTTCACTACGTTCACGGTTTCGCCAAAACCATTCGTAGCCCTCCGTCATTCCACATGAATGGTCAAAAGTATTCAAGCTGTGTATTTTGGCCAAAGTCAAGGCATAGTGATTGGTAGCGTTTGGGCATTCATGTGCAGCATAGATAGATGCGTTGATTTGGGACAGTCGTGCTGCCATTTTGGCCAAAGTCAAGGGTAGGTACGGGTGGGTCCAAATTAACCAGGAGAATGACGGGTAGAACTTGACATGTGACTTATGATATTTTGGCCAAAGTCAAGGTCATAAGAGCATGGGGCAAAAATCCACATCGGGAGTTTCATAAGTACTGAAACTTGCTAGATTTGCATACCATTTGGAGTGTGATGATTCTGGTAGGATTCCTTCGGTTTTATCACGCGATGATATTTGGATCCCGATCCTACTGTGAGTATATGCTACTCCTCGGGAAAACTCTCACTTAACGATCAATGCTATAAACCTAGTAGGTGCCTAGAAAGGTGTTAGCGGGGCTACGCCCACAGGGAAAAGAGGTTACTTAATTAAGGAACTTCGCGAAAGCGTTGAAAAACCTCCCTCGAAGTACCGACACTGGCCTGGCTGAACGGTTAAGCAAGTATTGTACGGTGAGAATGATCCCGGCTAATCCTTTTCTTTACGGTTTGAGAAGGGATTCGAGAAACAGTGGGAGCCATCCAGTTTAGACAAACTAAAAACCACTCTAAACTTGCAAGAGCATCATGCTAAAGTGTTTCTTTTCTCTCTCCTAATTGCAGCGACCATTCAACATGACCGGACTTAAGTTACTGTTAGATAAAAATAAATTGACAGGGCCAAACTACAAAGATTGGCTCAGGAATGTCAAGATTGCAATCACCTATGACAAGCTGGGGTATCTTCTTACCACCAAAGCTCCCCCTGTCCCTGGTCCAACTTCCAGTATCGCGGATAAGGAAATCCGCAAGACTTGGGAGATTGATAGCGCGAAGGCCAAGTGCCTCCTGCTTGCCTCGATGGACAACGAACATCAGAGGAGGCATGAGAATATGGACATGGAATCCATATTGCTCCATACAAAAGAACTGTATGGAGAGCAATCACGTATCGCGAGATACGAAGCTTCGAAAAAGTTATTTTCGACAAGAATGGCCGTCGGATCATCAGTAGCCGAGCATGTGCTAAAGATGATCGGCTACATTGAGGAGCTCGCTGACCTAGGGATCACATTGGAGAGTGAGCTATATACGGATATAGTTCTCCAGTCCCTTCCTTCCACTTACGCCCAGTTCATACTGAACTTCAACCTACAAGAAAAAGAGGTTGAACTTTCAGAGCTCCTCAACATGCTGAGGAGCGCAGAGGGCACCCTACAGAAAGGTAGGAAGACATCCACTTTGTTTGTAGGAGGATCTTCCTCTTCTAGGTCCAGGGCGAAAGCCAAGGGCAAGAAGAAGAAAGCCCCCGCCAAACCAAGAGGCGGTGTCGGTAAAGTGGATACGAAGGGAAAGGGTAAAGCAACAAAGGTAGCGGGGAAGCTTGTGGATAAGGAGGAATGCTTCTTTTGTCATAAGAAAGGACACTGGAAGAGTGATTGCAGGGCCTGGAAGGCCAGAACACAGGAATTGAAGCAGGTTGCAGCTTCAGCTTCAGGTGTGTATGTTATTGAAAACTGTCTATCAATAAACTCTGCATCCTGGGTATTGGATACCGGATCAGGATCTCATATCTGTAATTCTTTGCAGGCGTTGAGAAAGCGTAGAGTTTTGAAGGCAGGTGACATGACCCTCAGAGTTGCGAACGGTGCTAGCATGGATGCAGAGGCCGTGGGGGACTATCACCTGGGATTATCTGATGGACACTTTTTGGTTTTGCGTAGTTGTTATTATGTACCAAATGCAACCTGTAATATCATATCTGTATCTTTATTATCTAAAGAAGGTTATGAATTTGCATTTGTAAGTAATGTAGTGAACATTCACCTAAATCAAGTTTTGATTGGGTCAGGTACATTGAACAACGGTATTTACGTTTTAAACCAACCACAGGTTTTCAATATCCATAATACACACAAAAGAAAGTCTCCAGAAATTAATAAAACTTTCTTATGGCACTGTAGACTGGGTCACATCAATGAGAGAAGATTGACTAAGTTACATACTGAAGGATATTTGGATCCGTTCGAATATCAATCGTATGCAACTTGTCAATCCTGTCTCAAAGGAAAGATGACAAAGGCTCCGTTTTCTGGACACGGAGAAAGAGCGAGCGAGCTCTTGGGACTCGTACACAGCGACGTGTGCGGTCCAATGTCTACACATGCGCGAAGCGGTTTTTCTTACTTCATTACCTTTACGGATGATTTTTCAAGGTACGATTATGTTTTCTTAATGAAACATAAATCCGAGGCTTTTGAAAAATTCCAGGAATATAAGAATGAAGTAGAAAAGCAAACCGGCAAAGGTATCAAGATCCTAAGATCGGATCGAGGAGGAGAATACTTAAGTGCCGAATTCCTGAATTTCTTAAAAGAGAATGGAATTCTCTCTCAGCTTACTCCTCCATACACTCCGCAACATAATGGTGTATCGGAGAGACGGAACCGGACCCTATTGGATATGGTACGGTCCATGATGAGTAACGCTGAGTTACCGCGATCGTTCTGGGGATATGCGCTAGAATCAGCAGCATACCTTTTGAACCGAGTTCCAACTAAGACTGTGCCTACTACACCATATGAAATGTGGTGTGGGAAGAGACCCCATCTTAATCACATTAAGACATGGGGATGTCCAGCTTTTGTAAAAAAGCAGCATGCGGACAAGCTCGAGGCACGCTCAGTACAGTGCAAGTTTGTGGGATATCCGAAGAACTCCAAGGGATATTACTTCTATTGCGAAGAGGAACAAAAAGTCCTTGTTTCTCGACATGCCCACTTTCTAGAACATCAGTTCATAGAAAAAGAATTAAGTGGGAGCGCGATAGAACTGGAAGAGGTTCCAGAACCGCAAGCTATTACTGAAAGCTTAGAAGAACCAGAGGATTCAAAAGAACAGGACATTCCTATGCCACTCCGCAGAAGTAGTAGGCAGTCTCATCCGCCCGAGAGGTACTACGGTTTTCTCATTGACGGGGATAGAGAGGATTGCATCCTGGATTGTGATGAGCCTACTAGCTTCCAGCAAGCCATTCAGAGGGCCGACTCGGTAAAATGGCTGGATGCAATGCGGACCGAGATGGAGTCCATGTACACCAACAAAGTATGGACGTTGGACATTGCTCCAGACGGGGTGAAACCCGTAGGATGCAAGTGGATCTTCAAAAGGAAGATTGGTGTAGATGGACAGGTTGAGACCTATAAAGCTAGACTGGTAGCAAAGGGCTTTCGTCAGCGACCTGGTTTGGACTATGACGAAACCTTTTCTCCAGTAGCTATGCTGAAATCCATTCGGATCCTTCTTGCCATCGCTGCTTTCCACGATTATGAGATTTGGCAGATGGACGTAAAGACAGCTTTTCTAAATGGTCATTTAGAGGAGTGTGTCTATATGGACCAGCCAGAGGGTTTCATTCAGGGTGGGAGCAGCGGAAAGGTGTGCAAGTTGCTCAAGTCCATTTATGGACTCAAGCAGGCATCGCGGAGTTGGAACATCTGTTTTGATGAGACGGTCAAAGAATTTGGCTTTATCAAAAATCCAGATGAACCATGCATCTATTGTAGATTTGTAGCGAGAACTGTAGTATTCCTCGTTTTATACGTGGATGACATTCTCTTAATAGGAAATGACATTCCTATGCTACAATCTGTCAAGGGGTTCTTGTCACACAGGTTCTCCATGAAAGACCTGGGTGATGCCTCTTACATTCTGGGTATCCGGATCTACCGTGACAGATCCAAGAGGATATTAGGACTCTCGCAGTCCAGGTACATCGACACCATACTGAAGAGATTCAGTATGGAAGATTCCAAGAGCGGTAATCTACCGGCTTGTCACGGGATCACTCTCTCCAAAGAGATGTCTCCCAAGACTGATTTGGAGAGGGATCGCATGTCTATTATACCCTACGCTTCTGCGGTAGGCTCTATAATGTATGCGATGTTGTGTACCAGACCGGATGTGGCTTATGCACTGAGTGTGGTAAGCAGGTATCAGTCAAACCCAGGGGAGAAACATTGGATAGCAGTAAAGAACATTCTCAAGTACCTGAGAAGGACTAAGGAGATGTTCTTGGTGTATGGCGGAAAAGACCTGCAGATTGAGGCCTTTGCTGACTCCAGCTTCCAGAGTGACAAGGAAGATTCCAAGTCCATGTCGGGTTTTGTCTTTACCCTCAATGGAGGGGCGGTGTGTTGGAAGAGCTCCAAACAGGAAACCGTTGCTGACTCGACTATGGAAGCGGAATACATCGCTGCATCTGATGCCGCAAAAGAAGCTGTCTGGATGAGGAAGTTCTTGAAAGAACTTCAGGTGGTTCCGTCCATTGTTGACCCAATACCTCTGTATTGCGACAACAACGGGGCTATAGCTTTAGCGAAGGAACCCAGGTCCCATCAGAAATCCAGACACATCTTAAGGCGGTATCACCTGATCAGGGAGATCGTAGATCGCCAGGAGATCGAGGTCCGGAGAGTTGCATCAGAGGATAACACAGCAGATCCATTCACCAAGGCCTTGCCCCAGACTCAGTTCGAGCGGCTGATCGAGATGATAGGTCTTCGATACGCCAGTACATGGCCTTAGTGCAAGTGGGAGATTGTTAGTGTATATGCCCTAGAGGCCATTACTGTATCATACTAGTTTGTATATTACTTAATGGAAGCTTGGGATATTCACAGTTGTATATACAATCTTGCTCGAAATGGTAGTATGCTACTTGGTTTGTCTCTGCTTTAATATGTGCATGTGTTTCTTTTAGCATATTGCAGGTATACATATTAGTAGAGCCCTTAGGATCTTTGCTTGATTACCAGCGTTGCGATGGCGCTCGCACTCGTGGGAGCTGGGTAATCTATAAGCACATCCTTATACAGGTCCCTGGTCGTTGGACTATCGAGACAGGGCATCGATACTCCGGAGTAGACTAGCGTATGCGCTTCTCATCCCAGTGTGGGAGACGGTCTGTCCCACAGCCGTTAGTACGTCGTACTTGGGATAGTATGCGGGTGCTCGTTAGGTTACGAGTACACTGGACAGGACTCGTCGGGAACTGTTGGTTGGTAATATACCTATCGTCAGTTATCAGTTCCCAGGTGACATGAGTACAGCTTAGTCCGCTGAATTGACACTGTCACTTCGCCTCGAGTGTGTTCCCACTGCACTTTGATTACTACCCTACCACGGCTCAGAGGAGTCGTGCAAACAGGTAGTTTTTGGGTGCAGTCCCGAAGCACTTGGAGGCAGTGACGGTTAGACAGGATTCGTCTCTCCCGGTATTGGGGGTTGACATCGCGCTGTGTCTAGGAGAGCCATTACACGAGTAGTCCCTGGCCAGGGCAAGCGAGATATACTGGTAGGTTTCCAGTGTTATCTCAGGGTGTTCTGGGCTACACTCCGACACGACTTGTACCGCTATTAGGGGACTGACGTTCACCGCCCCCCTAGGCCCGCCATGCGATGTATCAGACGAACAGACCGGACTGTACGGAGATTGTCACATACAGGCTCAGTAGGAGTGCAGATGGGGTTCACCTCGTCAGTCTTCTTATCGACATCTACCTGGGGACCGTTACGTACAGCTAGTGCCGCTTGCGGTCTGTGGTTAAACCCACTGCCAGCGTAGTGTCGAGTCTTTAGAGTCCCACACAGAGAGCTATTCGCCTTTAGGCAAAACGAGTAGAGGTCGCATGGTTTTGCGACAGGGTTCGTTCGCATCCGCGCACTTGTGCACGGTTGCTGTCCGGACAGTTTATACTAGCGGGCTTTGGTTTAAGCCGGATCCTAGTAAATGTTTTGAGATTGGTTTTTCTCATTGTGTTCGTGTTCCTCGGATCACGAATGCGGGTGCGTATGCACGGTTGCTTGAGATTGAGGGAGAGGACCTTGTTTAGGGTTAATGACTATTGTCATTTTATTAACCCTATTGTTTTTGTGTGGATTATAGTTAATTGATAATTAGCTTAATAAATTGTGCATGGTTGTTGTTGACATTTTGACTTCGTTGACTTGTTGACCTTGTTGACCACTTGACCATCATCATTTGTTTTGGAAGATGCTCTTTGATCTTTGCAAAATTGAAATGATAATGGTCATGTCAAGATTTATCATGACAATTTTCAAGCTAATTATCTAATTAAAATAACTCACACATATTAGTGAGAATGGCTCACTAATTTATCATTCTATCATATCTTTTCTCTCTCTTGCTCATCCTCTCCCTCAAGCTCTCTCCCTCTCATGTGTTGAGAAACAAATAGCTTGAGAAAAACCCTCACTTGATCTTCTCTACTCACTTCTAGGGTTCAAGTCTTAGCATTTCTTGCACTCTAGTTACTCCTAGCTTGGAGTTGAAGCTAAAGGTGGTGGCTTTCAAGTGGATCTTTCTTTGACGGAAGAAGACTAGCAAGGTGAGGCCTTTCTACCGTTCCGACGAGCAAGGAGAGAAGGACTAAAGACCAAAGGTATAACCTTTCCATCACTTAGCTACTTTGTAGTTAGGGTTAGCAAGTTTTAGTTTAGCAAAGATCCTCACAAGCTTGGTCCATGTTGCCTAAGTCATAAAATTCGTTTTTTATTATGTTTTCCGCCTCCCCGTAAGTACCGGGGTGGGCAACGTGGACTTACATATCTTCTCGACCCATGTGATGGACGATGGATGATCCCATATCCATTAGTGTTTGACATCAGAGATGGTATGCAGGTGCTCAGTTGTGACTGGGTACACTGAACGGACTCGCCGAGAACTCCCAGATGGTATTATACCTTACGTCAGATGGCAGTTCTCTGGTGACACTGGTACAGCTTAGTCTGTTGACCCGAGATCGTCATAGATTCTTGTGTGTCTCCCACTGTGCTTTGATTTCCACCCTACCACGGCTCTACTGAGTCGTGCAAACAGGTGTTTTTTGGTTACAGTCCCGATTCACATGGAGGCAATGAGCGATAGGAGGGGATTCGTCTCTCCCGGTATTGGGGGTCGATGTTGCGCTATGCTCGACTGGCCAGGGTTGCCGTGATTTACTGGTAAGTGTTATCAGTAGTTTCACGCTTGTTGTGGACCTTACATCGGCATGACTTATCAAGCTACTGGGTCTGACGTTTACCACCCCTAGGCGAGATATGCGACATATCAGACGAACAGACCGGACTGTGCGGTAAGTGTTACTGATTGGATTCGCAGGAGTGTGAGCAGGCTTGCTCGTTGATCTTCTGATCGCTCAATACCCGGGTGGCCGTTACGTTTAGCAGACCGCTTGCGGCTTGTGGGTGATTGATATGATCACCACCTACTGCCGGCGTATTGACGAGTCTTTAGAGTCCTACACAGGGGTTTCCTGGCTCAAGCGAAACGGAGTAGGAGCGCATATGTGATATGTGCGGGACCGAGATTGATACGATATGAGATACCGTATTCTATTCTCGCGATTTATGACATTGATCGGTTGTATGCGATATAGCCGGGTTATCGGATCAAGTGTTGATTCGATAAGTTGTTACTTTTGATATTAGTCGATTATAGCCGGATTATTAAATCAAGAGTTGATTTAATAATTTAATGTATAATTATATATTTGATATATTACATTACATTAACTAGTATTAGCTCACTTAAGATTTATTTTCTCACTAGTTTGTGCATAAGTGTATATGTGATATATATTTGTGTACATATGTTTGTGTCATACTAAATGATACACACAAGATGGGTGTATGAGACTTGTACCAATATTAGGTTTAAGATTAGGGTTATTGTTTTATCTTAAGATTTAACAAAAGAGTTGAACTTAGTCAAAGTTATCAAGCTTGAAGAAGCTTGGAGAAACTTTGACAAAGTCCACTCTTTTGTCATTTCTCTTGATATTCTTTAACCTAACCCTTAACCTAATGCCTTGGTCAATTCTCTACATGAGTTAAGCATGATAACTTAACTCACCCATGGTTACATTATTGAGGGAATTAATTCATATGATGATTATTCTTTCTTCTTCTTCTTCTTCTTCTTCATCAAGCTCCATGAAAAGCTTGCTAGCTCCAATGGTGCCATGAGAAAAAGTGTGAGAAAATCAATTCTAATGTGCCCACTTCCTACTTATTCATCATCTACTACTTACCATGTAGTATAGGGTGTTCTCTTCACAAAGTTCATAACCAAGTGAAGGAATAGCTTGAGTTTGAGTCTCCTCGACATAGATCATCTTCGGCCTCGAAGTCAACGACCTAGCACGCTCATTTCTCTGAAGAAACCATCGCTAGAGTCCGGGATCCTGATGATCGCAGTGAAGGGACGTCAACACGGAGCTTTAGAAGTGAAGGACCAGATCTACAAAGGTTATAATCCATTTCACTTGTAGTTGAAATGTTTAACTTGCTAGTTTTCGCATAATCTCTAGTATACGATCTTGGTTAGGGTTTTTCGGCACGGCTATTTTTCTTTAATCGGGCATGGTTGATGCCTTGTAGAACCTTGTTAGAGTGCCTAGGAACCCTACAGGGTACGTCACAACTGTCTGTGGATGCTATGCACTTGCGTCTGTTGGAGATAGTGCCCTCAGAGTCAATTATTGGATCGCAGGCACGTGATTGCAATGATTGCGAAGGACCTATACCGGTAGGACTATCTTACTCGAGATGATAGTATGCTATCTGGTTTGCCTTTATCAGTCGTGTACATGTTCAGGTGACTGATTACATGTTACACTTTGATAGAGGCCTTAGGATCTTGCTTTACTACCAACAGTATGATGACGATCATATACGTGAGAGTTGGGTAGTTTATCAGCATATCCTTAATTGTGGTCCCTAGTCGTGGGAGTTTCGAGACAGGGCATCGATACTCCGGAGTAGACTAGTGTATACAGTCGAGACCCCGACGAGGGGCGGTGGCCGGTCTCACAAGCCACTGGTGTCTGCTGGATCACCTAAGATGTATACAGGTGCTCATTGGGTTATGAGTACACCGGACAGGACTCGCCGGGAACCTGCTAGTTGGTATTATACATATCGTCAGATAGCAGTTCCCTGGTGACATGTGTACAGGTTAGTTCATCGACCTGAGGTCGTCATTTGTCTCGTGTGAGTTTCCACTGTGCTTTGATTTCTACCCTACCACGGCTCAAAGGAGTCGTGCAAACAGGTAGTTTTTGGGTACAGTCCCGAGCCACATGGAGGCACGTGAGCGGATCGGCAGGGGATTCGTCTCTCCCGGTATTGGGGGCGAGATCGTGCTGTGTCTAGGAGAGCCATTACACAAAGCCCACGGCCGTGGCAGGAGATTTACTGGAAGGTACTCCAGTAGTATCTCAGGGTGTTATTGGGCTACACTCCGACACGACTTATACTGCTATCGGGGGTCAGACGTTACTAGCCCCCTAGGCAGATATGCGATACTCATAGACGAACGGACCGGAATATATATACATTGTCACTGTTAGGCTCAGTAGGGTTTCTGGATGAGTTCGCTCATCAGCCTCCCTTGAGGTCAGTCCATAGGCAGCCGTTACGCATAGCTAGTGCCGCTGACGGTTTGTGGTTAAACCCACTGCCAGGGTACTGACGAGTCATTAGAGTCCCCCACAGACAGTTTCCCAAGTTCGGGCGAAATGTTGTAGAGGCCGTATGGATTTATGGCAGGGTTCGGAAAATGCACGTGCGTTTACGCACGTGTTATTTTTCGAGCAGATAATACTGGTGGGCTTTGGTTTAAGCCGGATCCGAGTATTATATTGAGTAGATATAATATCTTTGTCTCAGTTGCATTTGTATTCGGTTGTAATACAAATGCGGGTATATTTATACTGTTACGGGGTTATCCTGAAATTCGTTTCGGGATCACTTTTGGAAGTTGCCAGTTTCCAGTTTTCTATCAGCCGTCTTTTAACATTCGGTTAAAAACGGATTTATATTTTCTTGGATGAGTGTGGAAGATTCTAGAAGTTTCTAGAAGAGGTTACTAGGTTGAATGGTGTTGATGTTTCATTGGTTGCATTTATTGTGTTCACACTTTGTGTTCACACTATGTGTTCACACATGATATTTGTTTTTGTGGTCACTTCCCTCCTCCTACACTCACCCCTCCACCTCCTATAAGATGGCCGGCCCCCTCCCCTCTCTCTCATACACTTGGTTTTTCATTTGGTGAAAAGATTATGATAGTTTTGGGGTGTATGGAAATTTCATTGCTCATTTCATTCCATCACCCGACTTAATTGGCAACTTCATTAACCGTTCGTCTATAGCTTTGGACGGAACGAGACAAAGTCTTCTACTCATTCTCTACATCAATCTTGGTCGTCTCTTTTAGCAAACTTGACGACCGAGTTGCCTCGAGTCAGTGGCGGGAGCCCGTTTAAAGAATCATTGACGTGGTGCCACCTGGACGAGCAGATCGGAGATCGAAGAGATCAGAGCAGCCGCAACAGAGCGTGGGATGATGGTTAAAGAACGAAGGACTCGGATCATTCGGTATAACCTTTCTACTCTCTGTACAGTTTGTTAGTTTAGCAATAATGGCAGATCTGGGTTAAAGTATACGATAGCGCCAGTTTAAAAGTTTTAGTTCCGCATTTGGCGTCGGTAGACGGCCGGGGCGCTACCGTAGACTTACAGCGTCTTCTCCCATTCACTTTGTGCGACTTGGCAGAAAAATGGCTTTATAATACTGCCGCACACACTATTGCCAATTGGGATGAATTCGTGATAGCATTCCTTAAGAAATTTTACCCAAATCATAAGACCGCCCGTGTTAGGAGCGAGATCAACCAGTTCACCTAGCTTCCCAATGAACCATTTTGGAAGTGCTTTGAACGTTTCAAGGATCTGCTTGTCCAGTGTCCTAATCATGGAATCAATAGATGGGATTTGTGACGAATTATATATGAGGGCATTAATCCAGCGACAAAGCAGATGCTTGAAACAAATTGTCAATGCAATTTCATGTCAAAAGATGATGGTGAAGCTTGGAAATATCTGGAAGACCTCGCTGAAAACACTTTACAGTGGGAAAGCGTAAGACCACCTTCATCTAGGGAATGTATTCATCAGCTCGATGTTTCCATCGCAGTAAAAGCCGAAATGGCAGCGATGCAAAAGAAACTCGACGCTATTGAGAACAAATTCTCATCAGTCTCCCTAAATCAGGTAACGCTTACCAAGACCGTGTGTAGTTGTTGTTCTGATCCATCACACTTGGCGGAAGAATGTCCTATGAATGCACCGTTTCAAGGTCACGAGCAAACTAATGCTTCTTTTCAGCAGCGACCTAGAAACGATCCTTATTCTTCCACGTATAATCAAGGATGGAGGAATCATCCTAATTTTGCTTGGAACCAAAACCAACCCCAAAATCAAAACCAGTTCCAAAGAAGTTATCAAAGACCTCCTCCACAGAAACCACAACCACAAAGTCAGCACCCCTTTCAGTCACAAAATTTTAAAAATCCGGCCAACTCTTCTGCATCGCAATTGGCCGGTACTGATAACTCTTCACTCGCACAAACTTTTGATTTGTTTATGAAACATACCATTCAAATGTCGGCTGATATGAAGTCTTCTATTGATACCATAAAGAAAGACTCCGCCTTCCACGGTGAGAGTATTAAATCAATAGAAAACCAAATTGCACAGTTGAACGCCACAACGAGTGCGAGAGAAAAAGGGAAACTCCCATCTCAACCCCTACCGAATCCTGGCCATTCACAAAGTTATAATGTGAGTGCCGTTACTACGTTGAGATCGGGAAGAGTGCTGGATAACCAAATGGGTGAACAGATTGATGATGAGGAATCAATTGAAACCGCGGCTTCCACTTTTTGCCCTATTTCGTCTAGTCGTCCACCTTCTTCCGAGCCTATTCTCCGTTTTCCACAAGGCTCAAACCCTCAGCCCACTTCCACAAATCTATCTAAAACGATCCCTACTCCAATTCTGGGTCCCATTCCATCTCCACAATCCTCTCCAATGTTGGACCAACCCTTATTGATAAATCACTTTATCCAAACAGGTTAAGGGGCAACAGACCAAGTCCACAAATGGAGAAAATTGTGGAAATTTTTAAGCAAGTTAACATAAACATTCCTCTCCTAGATGCTATTCAACAAGTTTCATCTTATGCGAAAATCCTAAATGACTTGTGCACTAGGAAGAGAAAAGTTCAAGTACCTAATTTTTTTTCCTTGCGAGTAATGTGAGCACTGTTTTTACACAACAACTACCCAAGAAACGAAATGACCCCGGAAGTCCTACAATTTCTATTTCTATTGGGGGTAAAAATATCAATCGTGCTCTACTCGATTTAGGTGCTAGTGTTAACTTGCTTCTGTTGGAGATAGTGCCCTCAGAGTCAATTATTGGGTCACAGGCACGTGATTGCAATGATTGAGGGAGGACCTATCCCGGGAAGACAGTCTTACTCGAGATGATAGTACGCTATCTGGTTTACCTTTATCATCGTGTACTGCTTTAGGTGACCTGACAGGTCGCTATTGCACGTTGATAGAGCCCCTAGGATTCTTGCTTGACTACCGGCAGTATGAGGGCGATCATATACGTGGGAGCTGGTAGTCTATAGGCACATCCTTAAAAGGTCCCTAGTCGTAGGAGTTTCGAGACAGGGCAACGATTCTCCAGAGTAGACTAGTGTATACAGTTGAGACCCCGACTAGGGGCGGTGGCCGGTCTCACAAGCCACTGGTGTCAGTTGGTTCACCTAAGATGTATACAGGTGCTCATTGGGTTATGAGTACACCGGACAGGACTCGCCGGGAACATGCTAGTTGGTCTTATACCTGACGTCAGATAGCAGTTCCCAGGTGACATGTGTACAGGTTAGTTCATCGACCTGGGGATCGTCATTTGTCTCGTGTGAGTTCCCACTGTGCTTTGATTACTACCCTACCACGGCTCAAAGGAGTCGTGCAAACAGTTTTTAGTTGGGTACAGTCCCGAGCCACATGGAGGCAGTGAGCGGATCTTCAGGGGTTCGTCTCTCCCGGTATTGGGGGTGAGGTCGCGCTGTGTCTAGGAGAGCCATTACACGAAGACCTTGGCCAAGGCAGGAGATTTACTGGTAGGTATTCCAGTAGTATCTCAGGGTGTTCTGGGCTATACTCCGACACGACTTGTACCGCTTTTGGGGGTCTGACTTTTACCAACCCCCTAGGCCCGACATGCGATGCTCATAGACGAACGGACCGGACTGTACGGATATTGTCACTGACAGGCTCAGTAGGGTGTCAGGATGAGTTCGCTCATCGACGTCCCTTTTAGTCAATAGCTGGTGGCCCGTTACGTATTGGCTTATACCTCTGACGTGCTAGTGGTTAAATCCACAGCCATAGTATTGACGAGTCTTTAGTGTCCACCACACTTTTAGTTACTCAGCTTTCGGGCGAAACGCTGTAGAGGCCATATGGAGATATGGCAGGGTCCGATCAGATACGTGCGGTATTGCACGGATCAGGATCGGACAGTTTTGTACTAGTGGCCGTATGGTTATATGGCAGCGTTCGATCAGATACGTACGGTATTGCACGGATCAGGATCGGACGGATATTACTAGCCGGTTTTGGTTTAAGCCGGATCCTAGTATAGTACAGTGTAGATTTTGTCTCACTACATTTGTATCCGGACGAAATACAGATGCGGGTGTGTATGCACAGTATGGGGGTTTTCCTGTAATTTATTACGGGACCAGTTTTCTGGAGTTGCCAGTTTACATTCCGTTCCGGCCGGTTTTCCTTTGTTCTTTCCCGGCCGGATTTTTCCGATGGAGGGGGTTATTTGCAATTGTGCAAATAACATGTTGTGGAGGGGGTTTCTTGAAAATGTATTGATTATGATATCTTTCATCCATCTTTTGCATTAATGAGATTTGAAGTGAATAGATGTTATAAGCATGGTTGATGTTTTGTTTAGGGTCACCACTTGCTTTATCCTTCACTCACCTCCCTCTTGATTCCCTTCATATCTCTTGATCACCATCCACCATTCCCCAATTGGTATGGCCGGCCATTCATGAGAGGGAGAGAGAGAGTTTTGATTTTGGGTATCATTTTGGTTCATCTCATTTTCCTTGCAAAATTGATAGCTTCATTTCCCTCCAAAGCTCAATCTTCATTCCTCCATCCAAAGGCAACAAACCCCAATGAGACATAAGCACTACACTTCCTACAGCACATCTTGAGCATGTCGAGTTGCCGGCTTCATGCCCGAGTTGTCTCGGTATAGAGGCGGGAGCCCGTAAAAGATGCAGGCGACGTGGTGCCCTTCCGGCGAGGAGGCGACGACCGGAGATCCCGCGAGGAGATCGGAGTGGAGATGAAGACCGGAGGACTCGGATCAGTCGGTATATCTCTAACCCATCTTCTAGTTAGCTTAGACTTGTTAATGGTTACGATCCGGGTGTTTAGTGCGCGGTGGTGCCGTTTTGCTAAGTCCGCAAAAATTAAAGTTTATCACCGTTTCCGCATTTGGCCGTCGGATTGACGGCCGGGGCGCCGCCGTGCACTTACAGTGGTATCAGAGCCTCGCCATTAACATAGTCTAGCTTGGTGTAATGTGTTTTTCTGTTTCGATCGATCGAATGTTCCAAAACTGCATTTTAGTTCGCATCAGTTTCTGTTGAAAATTTTTGGTCTCGAAAAATATTTCAGGTTGTAAAATATTGATGTACTGGAAAATCTAAGAGCTCTGTAAAAATTCGACGAAGTAACTCCACAGTTGGAGCGCGGAACCGCCGCGAAAACCCCCTTCCCGCCGCCCTTCCGCCGCACACTGTGGAGATCACTTCACCAATTTTTTACAGAGGCCTTCTGGGCTTAAAATATGGGTTTTGGAATATTAAAATTGGGCCTAGGATTTCTGTGAGTGCTACAGTTTTGATTGGGGGCCCACTTGTTAATTTTTGATCGATCGGAAATTTTAAACACATTTTTCACAGTATTTACATTATATCTGCGATCGTGAATGTCACTCGATCGGTAAATCCCGTCTAACTGCTATAGCCCGGTTAGACGGATTTGCGAACGTGACTTTCACGTTGATGTTCTATGTTTATGCTGTGATGTTGCGGATCGGTCGTGGGGATAGCCTGGATGCAATGCTAGTACAGTGCTGTTGTATTATGTACATTTGATATTGCGGGGCGAGCGTCCGACATGTGGACTGCCGTCACTGCCTGATTGTATTATTCTTTTGGGGCACGACCTGGTTGCGGTCGATGTACCCGGTGTATGTATATTTTACTTTCTGTACTAGGATTACCCCGCGGTGGGGTGCACGGACGGCCGGGTTCTGGAAGGCAACAAGCCCGCATCTCATGGCATTGAGACGGAGGGGGCTTCACTCTGGGATTGGCAGGCTATTCGCCGCACTCGTAGGGGGTACAGGTTGACCCAGGAGGGGTGCCCAAGTTACCGGATTCCGTGGAGTGCTGGGTGGTCCATTCACGGAACTGAAGGGGGCTGCCTCGCTTCAGGTTTTGGCGGGTAACTTGCCGCGCCCGTAGGGGTCTAGGATTTCATTGCACAGGCTATCCACACGACCAGGGGAACGTCGGGTTTCAGTAGTGGCTCTGTGAAACCCGGGGATCCCAGATATCTGTATTGTTCTGTGATGCTGTACATTTCTATGATGTTGCATTTCTTTTCACGCCTTGAGCGAAATATAATATATTGGTATATATATTAGTAGATGTTGTATATGTTTTTCATCCGCGCTAGTCCAGTCCCCGCTCTGTCGTTAGTAAGCTAACCTAACGAGTGATGACGGGACCCAGTGGCGAATGCGGATGGCATATACGTACGTCAGTATATTTTCGTTCTTTGTGGTGTGATCAATGATGGGACTGCATTGATTCGGATCAATGCAAGTTAAACAAACCTATTCTGATGTTGTTGGAAAACTTTTCAAAAAGCTGTTATTGCAAGGACGTTCACTTTTGTTTTGCATCGTGGTATTCATTTGGAATATCCTGCTCCTCAGTCGACGATGCAAGGGCCGAGATCCCTTCACCGGGAGTGACCCCTTGGGCAGAAGTTTGCGTCAGGGCATTAACTTCACTATAGCCGATTACTTTTGCTTTGCACCGTGGTATTCAGTTGGAATATCCTGCACCCCATTCTACGGGGAAAGAGCCGAGATCCCTTCACCGGGAGTGACCTCTTTAGTAAAGGTTTTCGTCACTATATTTTCTAAAAAGCTATCCGTTCCTTCAACGATATCAAGTTCACTACGTTAAAGGTTTTCGCCAGAAACCATTCGTAGCCCTCCGTCGTTTCATATGGGTAGTCAAAAGTATTCAAGCTGTGTTTGTTGGCCTTAGTCAAGGCACAGTGTTTGGTAGCTATTGGGTATTCATATGCTGCATAGATAGATGTGTTGGTTTGGGACAGTCGTATAGCCTTGTTGGCCTTAGTCAAGGGCTTGTACGGGTGGGTTCAAATCAACTTGGACAATGACGGGTAGAACTTGACATGTGACTTATGATTTGTTGGCCTTAGTCAAGGTCATAAGAGCATGGGGCAGAAATCACATCGGGAGTTTCAAAGGAACTGAAACTTGCCAGGTATGCGCATACCTTCTGGAGTGTGGTACCGTGAGCGGATTCCGTCACGTTATCATGCGATGAGAGTTGGATCCCGATTCCCACTGATGAGTTGGTTTACTCCTCGGGTGACCCCGACTAATTCTTCTTTCAGGTTTGGAGGAGAATTTGAGGTACAGTGGGAGGTTTCCAGATTAGATAAAGTCATAACCATTCTGATCTAGGTTAGAGTGCACGCTGAGTGTTTCTTTTCTCTCTCTCTCTCTGACAGCGACCATTGACCCGACCCTAGACTATGACTCAGTGACCAAGTTGACCGAACCTACTTAACACTGGCTTTTGGATTGTCAGAGTTGCAGACCTCATTGCCACTCCTACTTTTACCCTTTTCTCCGGGACACCCCGTATTACTGCGAACGTCCACTTCCATTGGACAAAACCATCGTATGGTTAGATACGAACTCGAAGGAATTCGAGGATGGTTTCCGGTTCTGGAGAAAACGAATAGGACTATTCAGTTGTCTTTTCTTTTCACCTTCTCTCAGGTTGCGAGTACTCCTTGGTTTAGGAGTAGTACACCTATTACACAAATTGGATAGTCTTCTTCCAAACCATAGGCTGGTGCCGACCGGTAGGGAATGAAGAAAACCAGTTAGCCTAAACGGTGTACAGAAGGTATTAAGATTAAGACAAAGCAAGGGATTAGTAAGAGGGCAAAGTAAATTGCGACTGATATTCACGACCAAACCAAGTATTTCTTCGCCAATCCTAAATCACCTTTGTATTTCTCCAGGACACTCCGTATCACTACGAAGATCCACAGTTTATTGGATACTCCATCGTATGGTTATATACGAACTCGAAAGGAACTTGTTCCAGTTCGGGGATGGATTCTGGTCCAGGAGAAATAGGAATAAGGTTTATTCGGTTGTCTTTTATCTTCACCTTCTCTCGCATTGCGAGTGCTCCTAGGACTAGGACAGTACACCCATTATGCTTATTGGATAGTCTTCTTCCAAACCATAGGCTGGTGCCGAACGGTAGGGAAGGAAGAAAACCATTTGGCCTAAGGGGTGTGCAGAAGGTAATGACTAAAGACATATAAAGGGATTTGGAGAGGTGGCAAAGAATTATACGGTTATAGTTGTGAATCTGGATAATGGTAGAGGCATTACTAGGAATACCAGGATACCCCATCGAAACATTTCAATGTTTCAGTTCAACTGTGTACTGTTAAAAGAAAACTGATTTCCCGATTAGACGCTTGCTCCAGGGTATGTATTTACCAGGTTTGATTCTCACATCTGTATGGTTTTACAGATGATGAGTGGGAGTAAGTCATTGGGAATTGGGTGATCATCCTCATTATATCGGGATTCGTTGTAATCGATGATATTTGAGGAGATCATCTGGGCTGTTTGCCGGTCGGCAAATATTTGGTTTTGAATATCCGCTGTTGTGCACCAATTTCAAATTAATATATCTGTACGTCTATTTTCATAGAGTGAGATATACCTTTTGATATTATGTCGATGACATTTACCTATATCAGTGGATGGTTAGGTAAGGAGCATTAAACAGCGGTGTAATTCTTCTTAACCATAAGTACAGTTTTCAACCTATGATACACAGTGAAAAAGTTGTTAAACTCAGCGGACTTATACAGAGTATTGTATGTTGTCCAGTGTCCATTAGGACAGAGGGGTTGGTACTCATACTATATTCTGTTTACTTTTAACTTCTCTAGTTCTTAGACATGTGTTTCGTAGAAACACAGGGTCTAAGTTTTGAGGAGTTATAGGTATTTGAATAGAGTAGAGAACCAGGTGTAGCAAGTATCGGGATTCTTCAAAGTAATCGAAGATTTAGATACTTTTGTATGGTATTCAGTTGATGGTAATGATAAAGAGAAATTGCTTCTCTTTCAGGTTACTCATAATTGGAAGCATTCCTAAGTTGAGTAACGCTGATCGGCCTCTCTCCATTTAGTTGACATGCACTAGAGACAGCTGCATGATTTGAATCTGGTTATATTAAATCAGTGCCTCTAGTTCTATATTGGATATAGTACAGTTCATATCTTAACATTGTTAAGATACAGGGAGTTGTCCGGCTTATGATTAAAACCAGAATCTGGATAACTCAAGGCACGTTTCTGTAATAACTGTTTGTGGGTTGACCCAGGCTATGACGAGGGTTGATTTTCTACCATCTGGGAGATCAATAGTAATATTGTTCTAGACTCGCCACAGTTTTAATAAAAATGGATTTTTTCAAAAACAGAAGTGGGAGTATGGTAGAACTGGAAGTGATTCCAGAACCGCAAACGATTACTGAAGATTTGATAAGGAACCTAAAGATTCAATCTGATTTGACATTCCATTGGCCACTCCGCAGATAAGGTGGGTAACTTCAGGCACCCGAGAGGTACTCCGGTAGCCTCAAGGACGGTGACAGGGAAGTTCTTGTTTACCCACACTTGCCATTGTTGTTGTTCCAGGCTGCGAGACCCGGCAGGAGGATGAGTATAGCGTCGTTCTAAACTTGCTTTAGAAGTGCACGTCTATATGACTCTGCCAGAGGGTTGTCGCAATCAGTGGGAGCAGCGGAAGCATTGGTGGACATCAGGCTTATGTCTATTTATAGACTAAAGCAGATGTAGCGGAGATAGATCATCTATTTCTGATGTGACAGTCATAGGTTTGACGTCATCAGAATAGGGGATGGATCTTTTGAGAAGGTAGTAGGAAGTAATATTCCTATACTACGATCGGTTATACTTTGGTCGTCACACAGTGGTTTCTCCACATGGGTACTTAGACAACATTCTAAGAGTATTTAGAATGGACGACTCCTGGCATGGTAGTGTACCTGCAGGTAATGGAGTCACCCTCTCTAAAGGTGTATTATAGACTAAAGTAGAGAGGGATGTGCATGATTGGCAGATCACTTGCTTAGGCAATTGAGTCAATCATGAGATGTCAAGTACCACACCAGATGTTGTTCTTGCACTAGATGCAATAAGTTGATATTGATCCAATCCTGGAGGAACAGTCGGAAGCAGTTTTAGAACATAAGTGGATGTTCTAGGGATATGATAACGACAGCCTCATTCGGGAGACAGTTATCATTCTAGGCTTCCAAGGTGACATGGACGACGGGAGGTTGTCAGAGTTATAGTTTTTCCTTCTGACGAGGGGCAGTATTTTAGACAGGTGGTCCAAGGCAATACTGAGGGTGGCATGGCGCAGGTGGCATGGCGCCGGATACTAATTAAGTTCAGTTGACGATACAGTCTAAGAAGTTTGGATTTGGAGTTCATTTATGAGCTCGGTCCCATCAGACATCCAGACATTCTAAGACAGGTATTGCTCATTTCGGGAGATGGTTTTCTCCGCGAACTTGAGATATAGAGAGACATAGAAAGAAACACCAGAGCGGATCCACTCACTGAGGCTATTCCTCGAACGCAATAGTTTCACAAACGGTTTTTGTGAGACTGACTAGTAGAAGAGTTGGGTGTTCGGTATCACACGGGCTGTGAGTATGCGACATCGCAATAATTAGCCTTGAGTGCAAGTGGGAGATTGTTGGAGATAGTGCCCTCAGAGTCAATTATTGGGTCACAGGCACGTGATTGCAATGATTGAGGGAGGACCTATCCCGGGAAGACAGTCTTACTCGAGATGATAGTACGCTATCTGGTTTACCTTTATCATCGTGTACTGCTTTAGGTGACCTGACAGGTCGCTATTGCACGTTGATAGAGCCCCTAGGATTCTTGCTTGACTACCGGCAGTATGAGGGCGATCATATACGTGGGAGCTGGTAGTCTATAAGCACATCCTTAAAAGGTCCCTAGTCGTAGGAGTTTCGAGACAGGGCAACGATTCTCCAGAGTAGACTAGTGTATACAGTTGAGACCCCGACTAGGGGCGGTGGCCGGTCTCACAAGCCACTGGTGTCAGTTGGTTCACCTAAGATATATACAGGTGCTCATTGGGTTATGAGTACACCGGACAGGACTCGCCGGGAACATGCTAGTTGGTCTTATACCTGACGTCAGATAGCAGTTCCCAGGTGACATGTGTACAGGTTAGTTCATCGACCTGGGGATCGTCATTTGTCTCGTGTGAGTTCCCACTGTGGTTTGATTACTACCCTACCACGGCTCAAAGGAGTCGTGCAAACAGGTTTTAGTTGGGTACAGTCCCGAGCCACATGGAGGCAGTGAGCGGATCTTCAGGGGTTCGTCTCTCCCGGTATTGGGGGTGAGGTCGCGCTGTGTCTAGGAGAGCCATTACACGAAGACCTTGGCCAAGGCAGGAGATTTACTGGTAGGTATTCCAGTAGTATCTCAGGGTGTTCTGGGCTACACTCCGACACGACTTGTACCACTTTTGGGGGTCTGACTTTTACCAACCCCCTAGGCCCGACATGCGATGCTCATAGACGAACGGACCGGACTGTACGGATATTGTCACTGACAGGCTCAGTAGGGTGTCAGGATGAGTTCGCTCATCGACGTCCCTTTTAGTCAATAGCTGGTGGCCCGTTACGTATTGGCTTATACCTCTGACGTGCTAGTGGTTAAATCCACATCCATAGTATTGACGAGTCTTTAGACTCCACCACACTTTTAGTTACTCAGCTTTCGGGCGAAACGCTGTAGAGGCCGTATGGAGATATGGCAGGGTCCGATCAGGTACGTGCGGTATTGCACGGATCAGGATCGGACAGTTTTGTACTAGTGGCCGTATGGTTATATCGCAGCGTTCGATCAGATACGTGCGGTATTGCACGGATCAGGATCGGACGGATATTACTAGCCGGTTTTGGTTTAAGCCGGATCCTAGTATAGTACAGTGTAGATTTTGTCTCACTGCATTTGTATCCGGACGAAATACAGATGCGGGTGTGTATGCACAGTATGGGGGTTTTCCTGTAATTTATTACGGGACCAGTTTTCTGGAGTTGCCAGTTTGCATTCCGTTCCGGCCGGTTTTCCTTTGTTCTTTCCCGGCCGGATTTTTCCGATGGAGGGGGTTATTTGCAATTGTGCAAATAACATGTTGTGGAGGGGGTTTCTTGAAAATGTATTGATTATGATATCTTTCATCCATCTTTTGCATTAATGAGATTTGAAGTGAATAGATGTTATAAGCATGGTTGATGTTTTGTTTAGGGTCACCACTTGCTTTATCCTTCACTCACCTCCCTTTTGATTCCCTTCATATCTCTTGATCACCATCCACCATTCCCCACTTGGTATGGCCGGCCATTCATGAGAGGGAGAGAGAGAGTTTTGATTTTGGGTATCATTTTGGTTCATCTCATTTTCCTTGCAAAATTGATAGCTTCATTTCCCTCCAAAGCTCAATCTTCATTCCTCCATCCAAAGGCAACAAACCCCAATGAGACATAAGCACTACACTTCCTACAGCACATCTTGAGCATGTCGAGTTGCCGGCTTCATGCCCGAGTTGCCTCGGTATAGAGGCGGGAGCCCGTAAAAGATGCAGGGGACGTGGTGCCCTTCCGGCGAGGAGGCGACGACCGGAGATCCCGCGAGGAGATCGGAGTGGAGATGAAGACCGGAGGACTCGGATCAGTCGGTATATCTCTAACCCATCTTCTAGTTAGCTTAGACTTGTTAATGGTTACGATCCGGGTGTTTAGTGCGCGGTGGTGCCGTTTTGCTAAGTCCGCAAAAATTAAAGTTTATCACCGTTTCCCCATTTGGCCGTCGGATTGACGGCCAGGGCGCCGCCGTGCACTTACAGCTTCCGTATTCTGTTTATGAGCAATTAGGGATCGGAGAGTTAAAAGCGGCGCATTGCACTCTTCAGATGACCGATCGATCTATCACCCAACTTAGGGGTGAGCTAGATGACGTGTTAATCAAAGTCGAGGAATTTATATTCCTTGTGGACTTTATCGTTATAGATACACAACCTGTAGCGAACCCACGAAACCAAATTCCGGTGATTTTAGGTCGACCTTTTCTTGCGACTTCCAACGCAATAATCAATAGTCGAAACGGCTCTATGATCCTATCCTTCGGGAAGATGTCAATTGAGCTTAACATTTACAAGTTGGGAAGTGAACCCTCCGAACCCTATGCTCATATGTGTTCTGTCGAAACAATAGATTCCGATAGCAGCGAAATTGAAGAGCCTCACGATACTGATCACAACTCCGTTATTGCATTGTTGTCCGGGTCAACATCTAACGCCGAATATGGACCTTTTAGGGAGTCCGAGTATCATCCCGTTCTTTCCGTTGAGATTATTATTCGGGATATCGATGAATGTTTTGAAGAAATTTTCGCTGACGAAATCGCATTCTTAGAAAATATGGGCGTTGTGATGAATCAACCCCAACCCAAAGAAATTGAACCGCCACATCATTTTCTTATCAAGACTGAAAATGCGAGTAATCGATCATCTTTGCTTCGTCTCTACAAATCGAGACATAAGCCTTTTCCATTACACCTCTTATCTCCTCCTCACTTCTTCACACCAATAGGCAACATGTTCTTCCACCAACCGGTGCGTTACATCGATAAAATTTTTGAATGGTTGGTGTTGACTTTTAGTCTTTGTAAGGCTTTACTTTGACTAATAACTTTAACCCCCAAAATAATTTTAAATGCTTAATACTATTTTACTTAAGTTTGGGGGGGGGTATATTTCGGCTCTTGAAAATAAAATTTGTCCTCAAAATTGTGAGCCAAAAATAAGTTTGGGGGAGGATTTTCACTTTCAAATTTTTTTGCCCCTGTTAATAACCTTTCCTCTCAAGTCTACAGGTTTTTGAGATTTAAAAGAAACAATAGTGAGGACACTGCTGCAAACAGGTTTGGGGGAGGTTTGTTCTTATTTACGCATTACTTTGTATTATACTATATATAAGAACAAAAAAAAGAATTGATAATAAAAGTTTGAAAGTGAAAATTTACATATGAAAGATAGGAATGGTTTGAGAAAAACAAGAAAGTTAGAGGTTTTCTTAAACAAAACTAGTAATAAGTAGTTATGAGCTGTTGTCCCAAGGGTTAGTAAGATGAAGGAAATTGCTAATCTGAGGATAAAATTAAGTCTGAAAAATAGTCCTTATTCTTGACGCCAAACATTTGAATGTCGATACCCTACTATACGCACTTACACAAATCTTGAAACTTGGGATAGTAGAGGATACCTTGAAATGCTCTTGTCTAAAAGCCTTATTATATATAAAATATATATATATAAGTGGTGGTGAAAAAAAATGAACACTGGTTTTGTAATTACCAAGGCAGCATAAAAGAATATAGCGAGGGTGTTAGTTATATGTATGCCCTAGAGGCCATTACTGTACATGAGATGTATATTGTAGTGGATGCTGGGACATATATAGGGAGGACTTTCTTGCTCGACATGATAGTACGCTATCTGGTTGCTCTTTATCTTAACAAGTATACTTATTATCTCTCTGTTACATGTTGATAAAGCCCTTAGGATGTGTACTCGACTTCCAGGACTATGATGTAGATCATACTAGTGGGGCCTGGGTAGTCCATGAGTACATCCTTCAATGTTCCTAGTCGTGGGAATATCGATACGGGGCATCGATATTCCAGAGTAGACTAGCGTATATATTCTCGACCCATGAGATGGGCGATGGCTGATCCCATATCCATTGGTGTTTGACATCAGAGACGGTATGCGGGTGCTCAGTGGAGACTGGGTACACTGAAAGGACTCGCCGAGAACTCCCAGATGGTATTATACCTCACGTCAGATAGCAGTTCTCTGGTGACACTGGTACAGCTTAGTCTGTTGACCCGAGATCGTCATAGAGCCTTGTGTGTCTCCCACTGTGCTTTGATTTCCACCTTACCACGGCTCTGCTGAGTCGTGCAAACAGGTGGTTTTTGGGTACAGTCCCGATTCACATGGAGGCAATGAGCGATAGGAGGGGATTCGTCTTTCCCTGTATTGGGGGTTGATGTTGCGCTATGCTCGACTGGCCATAACTGGAAATCCCTGGCTAGGGTTGTCGTGATTTACTGGTAAGTGTTATCAGTAGTTTCACGCTTGTTGTGGACCTTACATTGGCATGACTTATCAAGCTACTGGGGTCTGACGTTTACCACTCCTAGGCGAGATATGCGACATATCAGATGAACAGGCCGGACTGTGCGGTTAGTGTTACTGATTGGATTCGCAGGAGTACTGGCGGGCTTGCTTGTTGATCTTCTGATCACTCAATACCCGGGTGGCCGTTACGTTTAGTAGACCGCTTGCGGCTTGTGGGTGTTTGATATGATCATCACCTACTACCGGCGTATTGACGAGTCTTTAGAGTCCTACACAGGGGTTTCCTGGCTCAAGTGAAACGGAGTAGGAGCACATATGTGATATGTGCGGGACCGAGATTGATACGATATGAGATACCGTATTCTATTCTCGCAATTTGTGACATTGATCGGTTGTATGCGATATAGCCGGGTTATCGGATCAAGTGTCGATTCGATAAGTTGTTACTATTGATATTAGTCGGTTATAGCCGGATTATTAAATCAAGAGTTGATTTAATAATTTAATGTATAATTATATATTTGATATATTACATTACATTAACTAGTATTAGCTCACTTATGATTTATTTTCTCACTAGAATGTGCACATTGTTTATATGTGATATATGCAAGTGTATTTGTTTGTATCATGATTGATGATACATACAAGATGGGTGTATGAGACTTATACCAAATCAAGGTTAAATTAGGGTTTACTAATTTCCTAACAAATAACAAAAGAGATGAGACTTTGGTAAAAGTTATCAAGCTTCATGAAGCTTGATAAACATTGACAAAGTCAACTCTTTTGTCATTCCTTAGGATATTAGTTAACCCAACCCTTAACCTCATACTTTGGTTAATTCTCTACATGAGTTAAGCATGAGGACTTAACTCAACCATGGAGCAATAATTAAAAGGATAATTTTTCGTTTGGATGAATTATCCTTTCTTCTTCTTCTTCATCAAGCTCCATGAAAAGCTTGTAAGTGCACGGCGGCGCCCCGACCGTCAATCCGACGCCGGAATGCGGAAACGAAACTTTTCAAGAAACTAGAAACCGGCACCACCACGCACTAGAATCCCGGATCGGGCCATTAACCTAATCCTAGCAAACTATAGAAAGAGTAGAGAAGCTACACCAAGTGATCCGTGTCCTTCGGTCTTCGCCTCCACTCCGATCTCCTCGTGGAATCTCCGGTCGTCACCTCCTCGTCGAAACGGGCACTACATCGCCGGGTTCTTGTACGGGCTCTCACCTCTGGACCGAGGCAACTTGTGCACGAAGTTGGCGAGCCGACGTGCCCAAGAAATGCTGTAGGCTAGTGTAGAATTACTTTGTCTCAATGGGGTGAAGTTGCCTTTGATGGAGGAATGAAAACAATGAACTTTGGAGAGGTGTTAGGAATTTAGCAAGCAAGCAAATATGAGATGAATCAATTTCCCTCACCCAAAAGAAACCTCTCTCTCTTCTCCCAAGTGGCCGGCCCCCTCTATCCAAATGGTGGAGGGAAAAAGAATCAAACATGAAGGGAGGTGAGTGTAGGAAAAGCAAAAGGGTGACCACATCCAAAAGTGATGATAACAATATCAAATCATTTCTAATCCTTTCTAATCTCATTTAATACAAAAGAAATGATGCATGCAAAGAAAAGATGCTATCATAATCTTTCCATAACCAAATAAACCCTCCACAATAGCTAATTTGCAAACTTTTAAATTAGCCCCTCCATCAGAAAAATCCGGCCGTGAAGGAACAAAGGAAAACTGGCCGGAACGGAATGCAAACTGGAAACTTCAGAAAACTAATCCCGTAATAAATTACAGGAAAACCCCGCGACTGTATATACATACCCGCATTTGTATTCCCACTGAATACAAATACAAAGAGACAAAATCTACACTGTCTAATACTAGGATCCGGCTTAAACCAAAGCCCGCTAGTAAAATCCGTCCGATCACGATCCGTGCAATACCGCACGTATTTGATCGAACTCTGCCATATCTCCATACGACCTCTATAGCGTTTCGCCCAAAACTTGAGAAACTGGTCTGTGGGGGACTCTAAAGACTCGTCAATACATTGGTTGTGGATTTAACCACTAGCACGTCAGAGGTATCAGCCGATACGTAACGGGCTACCAGGTATTGACCAAAAGGGACGTCGATGAGCGAACTCATCCTGACTCCCTAATGAGCCTGTCAGTGACAATATCTGTAAAGTCCGGTCCGTTCGTCTATGAGCATCGCATGGCGGGCCTTGGGGGTTGGTAAAAGTCAGACCCCCAAAAGCGGTACAAGTCGTGTCGGAGAGTAGCCCAGAACACCCTGAGATACTACTGGAATACCTACCAGTAAATCTCCTGCCTTGGCCAAGGACTTCGTGTAATGGCTCTCCTAGACACAACGCGACCTCACCCCCAATACCGGGAGAGACGAACCCCTGCAGATCCGCTCACTGCCTCCATGTGGCTCGGGACTGTACCCAACTAAAACCTGTTTGCACGTCTCCTTCGAGCGTGGTAGGGTAGTAATCAAAGCACAGTGGGAACTCACACGAGACAAATGACGATCTCAGGTCGATGAACTAACCTGTACACATGTCACTAGGGAACTGCTATCTGACGTCAGGTATAAGACCAACTAGCATGTTCCCGGCGAGTCTTGTCCGGTGTACTCATAACCCAATGAGCACCTGTATACATCTTAGGTGAACCAACTGACACCAGTGGCTTGTGAGACCGGCCACCGCCCCTCGTCGGGGTCTCGACTGTATACACTAGTCTACTCTGGAGTATCGATGCCCTGTCCCGAAACTCCCTCAGCTAGGGACCTTTTAAGGATGTGCTTATAGACCACAGCTCCCACGTATATGATCGCCCTCATACTGCTGGTAGTCAAGCAAGAATCCTAGGGACTCTATCAACGTGCAATAGTAACCTGAAAGGTCACCAAAAGCAGTACACGATGATAAAGATAAACCAGATAGCATACTATCATCTTGAGTAAGACTGTCTTACCGGTATAGGTCCTCCCTCAATCATTGCAATCACGTGCCTGTGATCCAATAATTGACTCTGTGGGCACTATCTCCAACAAAGCTTACTATCTCCAATGGTGCCATGAGAAAAAGTGTGAGAAAATCAATTCTAAAGTGAACCCACTTCCTACTTCTTCATCCTCTACCACTTGCCATGTAGTAGAGTGTGTTCTCTTCACAAAGTTCATGACCTAGTGAAGGAATAGCTTGAGTTAGTGTCTCCCCGACGTAGATCATCTTCGGCCTCGAAGTCATCGAAGCAAGCACGTTCGTTCTTCTCGTGAAGCTTCCCTAGAGTCCGGAGTTCATGATCGCAGCGATGGGGACATCTACATGGAGCTAATGAAGTGAAGGACCGGATCTACAAAGGTTGTAATCCCTTTCACTTAGTAGTAAAGTTGTTTGCTTGCTTTTAGTTTCGCCTTATCTCTAGTGAACGATCTTGCATAGGGTTGTTCGGCACATAAAATTTTGGATTATGGCATGGTTGATGCCTTGTAGAACCTTGTTAGAGTGCCTAGGAACCCTACAGTGGTATTAGAGCCTAGCTAGAGCTTTAGGCGAAGTGTAGACGAAGTTAGAAATCCGATCGAACCCTGAAACCCTAATCTGTACCCTTCTCTGTACATTTTCTAAAACTGTGATTTTTTATGAATTAAAAATTCTCAGAAAATTAAGGAGGAAAAACTAAGAATTACTGTGAAGTACGGCCCACTGATTCTTCTATATGATCGCGGAACCGCGGCAATACCAAGGGTTTGGCGGCGGTTCCGCGGCCCAAATTATGACTTAGTCCCTCATACTTCATATATTTATTCTTAGGTCCTTTCTTGTCAATTTTTTCTGGGAATTTTTTAATTCCACTCAAGAGTTGAGTTTTCTTAGGGTTGTATTGGGGACTCGTTGATTCGATCGGATAATTTAACTTTGTTTAGTTTGTCCGGGTAATTTGTAGAAAGTGTTAAAAAGTTCGGCCGGATATCAATAACTCACTTTTTCCCCTGCCGGAAAATTTCCAAGTGTTGGATTTTTTCGTAGTTTAAGAACGTTCTAAGTCGTGCAAGTAACGCGATGGACCCTCTAGAAGGCAACAAACCATAACTCGATTATGTGACCGTCTTGAACTGCCTTTTGAACCTTAGGGTTTGGGGCGGTACGGCGTGCCACATGTGAGGCGTTGGCTTGACCCTTCTACGGCTGGACCGTTGGTACTGTGGCATGACATGGATGTTTTTAAACTTATTTCATGTGTTGAGCTATTTGGGAAAACTTGGGTGTTTGATTACTCGATCGGAAAGTTTAACATTGTCTATTTATCTGGAATGTGATACAATATTTGGAATCCACAAATAGTTATGAGATAACTGATTTGAATGTTATAAACATAGCAGTTTAGTCTCATTTGATCGGTTGCCACGGGATTTTGATGTGATCAAAAGTCCGTCGCAATCACGTAGCGTACGCGGATACTCGCGGGTAAACTTAATAGAAAATCACGCCCCATAGCCCCGACTAAGTGACTGTAGGAGAACCCCGTCGCCAAAAGCATCCGTTCGGGTGCTCGCGGCAGCGGTGTTCCGCCTTAGTGCACTTCGTCGATGGCATCCGGGGGTGCGGCCGTCTACTAAAGTTTGCGACGAGCATTCGATCAGGATGTCGGGAATCTTGTTGAATTGCCCGACTTGATATTGAAAGGAGTTTTCGATAATGAGACTAAAATGCGGGGTTTATAATTGTTAGGCATGCGATGTCTAAGGAATTCATTTGGTTAGGCATGCGATGTCTAAGGAAATTGCGGATTCCAACTGTTGTAGTTTTACATTTTCTTTTCTGCGATCGTAATTGTAATATGTGATATCGCCGGTTTTGTTGCTATATGTCAACGACAATTGGGATGGGCATATTTACTTACGTTGATGACATGAGATGTTATGTATTGCTGGATATGTTATATTGGATCGTCGTGTTTGAATAGCCGGGGGTTTTATGTGAGACGAGTGTTTTTCATTTTCATTCATGTAAAAACATGTATGTAATATTCTTTTATTGGGGCACTTCCGGGTTGAGGATGATGTCACCATTGTATATTATTTACTTTTCCGCATTAGGATAGACCCAAGGCGGGGAGCACAAGTAACCGGGTTCTAGGGTCCAGTGGGAGACCATCTCGAGGAGTCGAGTCGGGTCTCCTAACTTTAGATTGGTAGGGTTGCTTGCCGCTCTCGTAGGGGTCTAGGGGTGTGGGATTGGCTATTCATCACAACCGTGGAATCCGTGTTTTATACATGCTCAAAATAAAGCACGGACATCCTAGTATATCCAATATTTCATATGATATTTTCTGCTGCGTTATCTGTGATGTGATCATGTGATTTGTTCAGATAGATATTGTATATAGTATATATGATATATTATATAGACGTTGCTTATGTTTTACACCCGCGCTAGCCCTGCCCCACTCTGCCGTTAGTTACCTAACCTAACGGTGCAGACGGGACATCGAGGCGAATGCGGATGGCATAAGCGTACGTTGTATTTATCTGTGATGTTTAGGTGGACTTAAATGATGGGACATTCATTAATGAGATTAATGAAAGAAAATAAACCTAAAAGATGTTGTGAAATCTAATTTCAAAAATAAGGTAGCTCTAGTTATTGCTTTGCATAGCGGTGTTCCTTGTAGAACATCCAGCACCACATTCGACGAGGAAAGAACCGAGATCCCTTCACCGGGAGTGACCTCTTTAGCAATGACTAGCAGATGCTACAACCTTCGGTTTGTTTTTTTGACTGCTTTTCTAGTTCTTGCTATGCATAGTGGTATTGTGAATATCCTGCACTTCATTCGACGAGGAAAGAGCCGAGATCCTTTCACCGGGAGTGACCTCTTTAGCGAAACTAGCAAAAGCCTCAAAAACACTCCATTTTAAACCATTTGATTCTGCAGCGAGATCAAGTTCAAAGCGTTAAAGGTTTTATTAAAAACCATCTGCAACCCTCCGTAATTTTAGGAAGTAGAGTACTTAGTATTAGTGCTGCGTTTGTCGACCATAGCCGAGGCGTAGTGTACGGTAGCTAAGTGATGTCTTCCTACACAGCATATGATGCGAATAGTTAGGACAGTCATGTGACTTTGTTGACCTTAGCCAAGGGTCATTTGGGTGGGTCTAATTAATCACGAAATGACGGGTAGAACTTGACTAGTGCTTATGATTTATTGACCATAGCCAAGGTCATAGGTGCTAGGGGTAAAAACCTTTATCGGGAGTTTCAAGTGTTGAAATTTGCAATGAGATTGCATACCTTCTATGAGATAGTTGGATCCCGATACCCACTGCGAGTAATTGTTACTCCTGGGAGAGTTTTGCACTTTACAATTAGACGATCAAGTAGGTGTCTAGAAAGGTGTCAACGGGGTTACGCCCCTGGGAAAACGAGGGTTATTTTAATTAGGTCCGTGCAAAAGCACGAGGAACCTCCCTCAAAGTACCGGCACTGGCCTGGCTGAAAGATTGGCTAACTTGTAGAGTGTAATTAATCCCGACTAGTCTTTCCTTTTAAGGTTTGAAGGAAGATTTGATAAAAATAGTGGGAGCCATCCTGATTAGATAAAATAGATTACCAATCTAATTTTGCAAGAGTGTACGCAGAGTGTTTTCTTCTCTCTCTCCAGGTAGCGACCATGTCACGCCTTAATCAAGATAATAATATGGATGTATTGACCGAACCCGCTTGTTATACTGTGCTGGGGAACGTTGGTCCCGCTCCAACTTATAATTGTTATAAGACCAAGAAGGAAATTGGGAAATACCAGATTTTCCGTGCCGCCCAAACGAAGAAAGTGCATGATGATGCATCTTCTTCGGGTGTGTTCATTACAAAGAACTGTTTCTCAGTATCCTCTACGTCCTGGGTATTAAATACCGGATCAGGATCCCGCATATGTAATCTGTTACATGGGCTACAGAAAGGTAGAGAACTGAGAATGGGTGATAAGTTTGATGAGACAGAAAACGGTGCAAGTGTTGCAGCCAAGTCTGTTGGTCACTATCATCCTATATTAATAGAATACATTGATTCTGAACGAATGTTATTAGATACCGAACCTGATATACAACATCATATCAGTCTCTTTACTAGTGAAGAAAGGATATAATTTTGTATTGTTGGATAATGTTTTGAACATTTCCTATATCAAGAGTTGATCGGTTCAGGCACGTTATCTAAAAGCATTGACGTTATAAATCAAACTACAGTTCTTAGTATACAGAACACACACGAGAGGAAGAGTTCAGAAATGAACGAATTCTTCTTGAGGCATTGTAGACTATGTTATATGAATGCGACCCGACTAGCTAAGTTATATTTAGATGCATATTTAAATCAGTTTAAATTTACATCTTATGAAACTTGCCAGTCATGTAACAAAGATAAGATGACCATAGCTCCGTTTACTGGAAACAGATAAAGAGTTAGTGAACTCTTGGGACTGATACATAGTGATGTATAAAGGTCCCCAGTCTACATATGCCAGGACCGATTCTTTGTACATCCTTACATTCACTGATGATCTCTCAAGATTCGGACACATGTTCCTGTTGAAACACAAGTACGAAACTTTTGAGATAATCATCGAATATAAGTTAGAAGTAGAGAACCAAAAATGGGTATAAGTATTATGTCCTTTGATGTGATCAGGGAGGAGAATACTTGAGCACGGGATTCCTGGACTATTCTAAAGGAGAATGAGATTCTCTCTCAGCATTACTCCTCTGTATACACCACAGCACGTCGGTGTATCGGGGCGGAGCAATCACACCCTATATGATATGGTGCGCTCTATGATGGGTACTGCTGAGTTACATGTTTCCTTTTGGGGATTATGCACTTAAGAAGCTACATACCTATTGAATTAGGTTCGAATCAGATCACTGCCTACCACTCCATATGAGATATGGTATAGGAAGAGCCCATCTCTTAAGCAAGTTAAGATTTGAGTTGTCCGGCCTATGTCAAAAGCAAAATCTATCCAAGATCGAGGCAAGGTCAGTTCTGTAGAACCGGAAGGATTTCCAACCATACAAATTACAGATGATAATTTGATAGAACCAAAGGATTCAATAGTCTCCGACGAACCTCAGCCTCTCCGCCGATCTAGTAGGGTTCCTCATCTGCCTGAGAGATACTTCGGTTTCTTGATGACAGTGGGAGCGAGGATTGCATCATGAGATGATGACCCAACTAGTTTCGAGCAGGCCATCAAGAGTGGCGACTCTATAAGAATGGCTGGATGCTAAGCGATCTGAGATGGAATCCATGTACACCAAAAAATATGGACTTTGGTTGCTATATCTGAAGGGTTAAATTCCCATCAGGAGCAAGTATATCTTTAGAAGATTACTTGGTGTAGATGGAAAAGTTAAGACTTTCAAAGCTAGACTTGTTAAAGTTTTTCGTCATCGACCAGGCGTGGATAATGATGAAACCTTTTCCAGTGGCTGTGCTTAAGTCCATACGGATCCTACTTGCCATTGCTGCATACCATGACCGTGATATCTGGTGGTTGGGTGTCATGACTGCTTTTCTAAATATTAATTTAGAAGAGAGCGTCTATAAGAAAACAGCCAGATGGCTTCGTAAATAGTGGGAGCAGCGGAAACATATGCAAGATGCTTTGTGTGATAAAGCAGGCATCACGGAGTTGGAACATCTGTTTTGATGTGGTAGTCAAAGAGTTTGACTTCATCAAAGTGGTAGATGAACCTTGTATATACAAAAAGGTAGTAGCGAGTAAGGTGGTGATCCTCGTAGAGTACGTGGATGACATACTCTTGATAGGGAAAGAGTTTCCTATGCTACGCTCGGTCAATCTCCGCTTATCACAAGGATTCTCCAAATAAGATCAAAGTGATAACTCCTAAATCCTGGGTTATGGATCTATGCGATAGATCTAAATGGATATTACGATTCTCACTAGGTGTAGTGAGATGGTATCAGTTGATCCTGTGGAGAATCACTGGAAAAGGTCCAGGGTGATAAGGAGGACTGAATGTCAGTCGCAGGCATTGTCTTTACCCTCAGTGGAGGGACGGTATGTTGGAAGAGTTCCAAGCTAGATACCGTGGCAAACTAGACGATAAAGGCTGGTGACATCGCTATCAATGATACTACCAAAGAGGCAGTTTGGGTGTTTATTAGTTCATGAGATGAACTGGGTTCCTACCATTGTATGACAATGGTGGTGAGGCTTTGGCCCAGAAACCACGGCCCCATCAGTGACCCAGACATATTCCAAGACAGTATCACCTGATCATGGAGATAGTTGATCTCCAGGGTGATCGAGGTTAGGAGAGTAGACTCAGAGGACAACATGGAGGATCCACTCACAAAGGCTTTTTCCCAGAGAGAGACTATTATGGGATGGTTGAGTATGAGATACTGCATCCATTGCTACAGATGGCCCTAGTGCAAGTGGGAGATTGTTAGTTATATGTATGCCTTAGAGGCCATTACTATACATGAGATGTATATTGTAGTGGATGTTGGGACATATATAGGGAGGACTTTCTTGCTCGACATGATAGTACGCTATCTGGTTGCTCTTTATCTTAACATGTATACTTATTATCTCTCTGTTACATGTTGATAAAGCCCTTAGGATGTGTACTCGACTTCCAGGACTATGATGTAGATCATACTAGTGGGGCCTGGGTAGTCCATGAGTACATCCTTCAATGTTCCTAGTCGTGGGAATATCGAGATGGGGAATCGATATTCCAGAGTAGACTAGCGTATATATTCTCGACCCATGAGATGGGCGATGGCTGATCCCATATCCATTGGTGTTTGACATCAGAGACGGTATGCGGGTGCTCAGTGGAGACTGGGTACACTGAACGGACTCGCCGAGAACTCCCAGATGGTATTATACCTCACGTCAGATGGCAGTTCTCTGGTGACACTGGTACAGCTTAGTATGTTGACCCGAGATCGTCATAGAGCCTTGTGTGTCTCCCACAGTGCTTTGATTTCCACCTTACCACGGCTCTACTGAGTCGTGCAAACAGGTGGTTTTTTGGTACAGTCCCGATTCATATAGAGGCAATGAGCGATAGGAGGGGATTCGTCTCTCCCGGTTTTGGGGGTTGATGTTGCGCTATGCTCAACTGGCCATAACTGAAAATCCCTGGCCAGGGTTGCCGTGATTTACTGGTAAGTGTTATCAGTAGTTTCACGCTTGCTGTGGACCTTACATCGGCATGACTTATCATGCTACTGGGGTCTGACGTTTACCACCCCTAGGCGAGATATGCGACATATCAAACGAACAGACCGGACTGTGCGGTTAGTGTTACTGATTGGATTCGCAAGAGTACTAGCGGGCTTGGTTGTTGATTTTCTGATCGCTCAATACCCGGGTGTCCGTTACATTTAGCAGACCGCTTGCGGCTTGTGGGTGTTTGATATGATCATCACCTACTTCCGGCATATTGACGAGTCTTTAGAGTCCTACACAGGGGTTTCCTGGCTCAAGCGAAACGGAGTAGGAGCACATATGTGATATGTGCGGGACCGAGATTGATACGATATGAGATACCGTATTCTATTCTCGCAATTTGTGACATTGATCGGTTGTATGCGATATAGCCGGGTTATCGGATCAAGTGTTGATTCGATAAGTTGTTACTATTGATATTAGTCGGTTATAGCCGGATTATTAAATCAAGAGTTGATTTAATAATTTAATGTATAATTATATATTTGATATATTACATTACATTAACTAGATTAGCTCACTTATGATTTATTTTCTCACTAGAATGTGCACATTGTTTATATGTGATATATGCAAGTGTACATGTTTGTATCATGATTGATGATACATACAAGATGGGTGTATGAGACTTATACCAAATCAAGGTTAAATTAGGGTTTACTAATTTCCTAACAAATAACAAAAGAGATGAGACTTTGGTCAAAGTTATCAAGCTTCATGAAGCTTGATAAACATTGACAAAGTCAACTCTTTTGTCATTCCTTAGGATATTAGTTAACCCAACCCTTAACCTCATACTTTGGTTAATTCTCTACATGAGTTAAGCATGAGGGCTTAACTCAACCATGGTGTAATAATTAAAAGGATAAGTTTTCATTTGGATGAATTATCCTTTCTTCTTCTTCTTCTTCATCAAGCTCCATGAAAAGCTTACTAGCTCCAATGGTGCCATGAGATAAAGTGTGAGAAAATCAATTCTAAAGTGAGCCCACTTTATACTTCTTCATCCTCTACCACTTTCCATGTAGTAGAGTGTGTTCTCTTCACAAAGTTCATGACCTAGTGAAGGAATAGCTTGAGTTAGTGTCTCCCCGACGTAGATTATCTTCGGCCTCGAAGTCATCGAAGCAAGCACGTTCGTTCTTCTCGTGAAGCTTCCCTAGAGTCCGGAGTTCATGTTCGCAGCGATGGGGACATCTACACGGAGCTAATGAAGTGAAGGACCGGATCTACAAAGGTTGTAATCCCTTTCACTTAGTAGTAAAGTTGTTTGCTTGCTTTTAGTTTCGCCTTATCTCTAGTAAACGATCTTGCATAGGGTTGTTCGGCACATAAAAATTTTGATTATGGCATGGTTGATGCCTTGTAGAACCTTGTTAGAGTGCCTAGGAACCCTACAGAGGGTGCTTTATTACCTAGTGCCTTAGACCAACTGGTTTGGGAGCCACTGCTAAGCCTTAGGTGTTGCAAGACGAGGAAATACACCTAAATAAGCAAGAACATGAGTAATCGGTCGGTTAGTACCTCAAGAAGTATTAACGGTCACATGAAAAATGTGTGAGCAAATTCCATCTAAATATCTATTAAAAAGTACTAAGGTAGATGGACAAGAGTATGATTGCTTGAATTGAATTCTCTGAGTGTAGGGATGTCCAGATCACACACGTAGGGGTATATGATCAATGTTTGGAAGAGAGATAGGGAGGAAGACTAAAGGCGATGTTTTATTGAGGGATGATGTGGTTTCCAACATCTTTTCATGACCATTAAGATATGGCTCATAGCAACTGAAAAGCTGGTATAGTTAGAAACTCTTATTTTCAAGTTCTTTCTTTTATAGTTCTTATCTTTATATGTAACTTTCACCATCTTTCTTTTATTATAGGATTTTGTGGTTGTAATCCGCTGAAAACCCTCAGGAGACAACACTCCTCCTACTAGGGACACCTAGAGGTTTAACGGCTTTTTGCACGTGCTCAGTGCAATCGTGTTGCCTATGAATGTGTGCTTAGCTTTCTCCTTTCTTTTTTCTCCTTCTCTTGAATAAACGAGTTTGCTCGGGACGATCAAAGATAAGTTTGGGGGTATTTGTTCAGTTGATAAAACTGCACATTTAATATGACATTTTTCCTACTATTTCTATATAATAAAAGGTGTTTATTATAATATATGATACATATGAGGGTTTATCTGTAAAAATACTATTTTCATGTGTTTATATATTATAATTAACATTTGGTAGGAAAAAGTAAGCATATAATATCCATGTAACATTTGGCCCATTTAAATATGCTTACCTTATTAAATACGTTTGACCAATTCTTAATGGTTAAGTTAATATCTCAATAAAACAAACTAATATTATTTGTTGAGTTATTGTGCAGAATTTTCAGGACTGAAATCAAGGAAATCAAAGTTGGCGAAACAAACCTGCCTAATTAAGAAAGTAAACTAAAGAAATTAAGTCTGGCAGTGATGTAGAAAAGATTTTCAGTTTCCAGATATTCAAATGATCACCACGTGTCATATAGATAAAGCCCCAGAAAAACAACCACATGATCTCCTTGTTTGGCCGCGGAACCGTGGCTAAACCCACCTATTGGCCGCGGTTCTGCTGCAGTTCAGAAGATTGGAAAGTTTAGATTTCGCTGTTAGGATCTTAACCTTTGGCTTCTAAATTAGGCAGCTAGGGTTCTGGCTTTGGGACTATAAATAAGGACCGAGAGCCTCTTGGAAAAATCATCAAGCTGAAGAGATCACGAAGTCCACGACAGGCTCACGCATCCAGGCTGATCATCAACGGTTCATCTACCTCCTTAGAAGTGATCGAGAAGCAAACTAGTATTTTGTAATTATTTTCTAAGGAAACAAAGTGTAAATGAATTTTGTTGATTAATAAAGGTAGTTGTTTTCTTATTCTATCTCTTTGTAGTTTTAATATGATTTCTCTCTCCATCTCTTCTTCTCCCAACATGCGCGAGTAATTCTTCGCTTGTTAGGGTTCATGGGATTAGGATGGGTTAATAGATGATGAAGATCCTTAAACTCTTTTTAAGTCCTATTAAGTTTATAAACTTTATCAAAAGAATAGTTAGCATCCTAATTGGGCGCGCTACCAATTCATTGCTAGTCTCGACCACGATTAGAGATTAGATTAACTATTGTTTTGGTAAAGGCTAGATATGAACGGAGTTCCATGTCGAGATAGGGGTTAAGAGTGGGAACCCTTTCCTTCCAGAAACCCTAATCTACATGCATCACTGTCGTTCTAGTTTTAAATCTATTAAAGGATAAAAAGAGTAATCTTTAATTAATCATCCATAACTACTAAATCCTAATGAACCCTACAAGCCCCCTTTTAATATACAATCTACATCCGTAGTTAATCTAGATCTATACTTTGCATCCGTGTTTAACGTAGATTTAGATCCTACAACCATTCTTCACCATTCTTTATTCTTCCTCCTTTCTTTCTCAACACGCCTAAAGTAAGAATAAAATATTCAACGTTTCCCAGAGGACGACCCGTACTCATCTCGGTCTATCTATACGCGACACCGTTATTGATTGCGGTTACTACATAAAAATAGATCAATCACACGTATAAACATACGACCTCCATATCGTTTCATCTGAACCAGAGAAACTTTATATGATGGAATCTAAAGACTCGATAGTACACTGGCAGTGCGTTTAACCAAAAGCGCGTCAGCGGTACTAGCTATACGTAATGGTTACCCAGGTACCTGTCGTAAAGAAGGCTGACGAGCAAACTCATCTGAACCCCTACTGAGTCTAACCGTGACAATATTCGTACAGTCCGGTCTGTTCGTCTGAGAGTATCGCATACCGGGTCTAGAGGCGGTTAACGTTAGACCACTACTAACCCTGAAAAGTCTGTTGGGGTTCCTAGCGCCCTGGCCGTCGACCGCGGTGGTTGTGGAACAAAAATTTTGGGGTTTAAAAACTTGGCGCTAGAAGCAACTACCTAGAATCGAAACCAAACATGAAACTAGCTACAAAGAGATTAACTACTGAGATAGAAGTGTTATACCATAAGATTCGTGTTCTTCGGTCTTCTACCCTCTTCCTTAGCTCCTTAAGGTCACCTTGATCGAGCTTGACCGCCGGTCTTCTTCCATCGAAGTTGATCCACTCGAGGGTTCGCCGAGAACATGCTAGATGGTATTATACCTATTGTCAGATAGCATTTCTCAGGTGACATCAGTATAGGTTAGTCTTTCGACCTGAGATCGTCATTTGTCTCGTGTGAGTTCCCACTGTTCTTTGATTACTACCCTACCACGGCTCAAAGGAGTCATGCAAACAGGTTTTAGTTGGATACAGTCCCGAGCCACATGGAGGCAGTGAGCGGATCGTCGGGGATTCGTCTCTCCCGGTATTAGGGGTTGATGTCGCGCTGTGCATGGGTGGCTATCACCAGAAATCCTTGGCCAAGGTAGACGAGAATTACTGATTTGGATCAGTAGTTTCTCAGTGGGTGATGGGCTTCATACCAATATGAAATATCGCGTTATTAGGGGTCTGACTTTATCCACCCCTAGACCCGATATACGATACTCTTAGATGAACATACTAGACTGTATGGAGATTGTTATAGATAGGCTCAGTAGGGGTTCGCATGAGTTTGTTCGTCGGCCTTCCTTTCGTTCAATACCTGGGTAACTATTACGTACAGCTAGTGCCGCTGACGTGCTTGTGGTTAAACCCACTACCAGCATATTGACGAGTATTTAGAGTCCCATATGGAGGGTTTCCCTGGTTCATGAGAAATGATGTAGTGGCCGTATTTTGATACGTGCAGGGCTCCGATCGAATGATTGTACCAGTTACCTGGACTTTCGATCGGACGGTTGATAATACTAGCCGTCTTGGGATTGAGCCGGATTATTAAATCAGGTATTTATTTAATAATTTACATATATATATTTCGATATGTATATTTTAGTATTATGTTCTTTGTGTTATTCTATCTCTTTAGGTATTCGTATTTTGATACGAATACGGGTATGTATATACAGTTGAATGTATTCCGTATTTATACGGAAAACATTATAGAAGGTGGACACCTCATTTTAGATTTATCCATTTATTTTAAATGGAAAATGAGGTATATAGATAGTGAGGTGAGAATGGTGAGAACCATGCTTGAATAGTGTTGACAAATAAATTGTTAATTCATTTGTGCAAACTATTCAAGTATGGTTTCTAAATGTTTATTGAAAAATATGTTTTACAAAACCATGCTTCATCTTTTTCTCTCTCTTGAGATTTATCATTCTCACCATTTTGGTTATCTCTCCTCACTTACCTTTCTTGAGCTCCTTCTTCTTCTTCATCTTCTATCCTACCATCTCATGTGTTGAGATTCAAGGGTAGAAGAAAGATAGATATAGACTTAGAGAAACTCACTACATCCCTAGGCACTCTAGATTAGCAACCTAGAGTCCCTACTTGCTCCACTAGATTCTTAGTGTGGAGCTAGAGCCATGAACCACATCACTCATGTCGATCATCTTCGACGGAGAAAGACCGGCGGCCAAGCTTGATCAAGGAGACCTCAAGGAGCTAAGGAAGAGGGTAGAAGACCGAAGGACATGGATCATTTGGTATACAACTTCTATCTTTGTGTATCTAGATCTCCTTTTGTTAGTTAGTTTAGTTTTATGGTTTGATTCTAGGACAGGTTTTTAGCGCCATTTTTTAAACACCAAATTTTGTTCCACATCTGCCACGGTAGATGGCCTGGGCGCTAGAAACCCAACAGATTCCGTGACAAGCGGATAAATTACCACGCTTGGAATCTTCCATACTAAATCTCTTCAGTATGGTGTCAATGTACCTGGATTGTGAAAGTCCCAACATTCTTTTAGACCTATCACGATAGATCTTAATCCCCAGAATGTAGGAGGCATCACCCAAGTCTTTCATCGAGAACTTCTGTGATAAGAAGAGCTTAGCTTATTGTAGCATAAGGATGTCATTCCCTATCAGGAATATGTTATCCATGTATAGTACGAGGAAGACCACTGCTTCTCCTACAATCTTCCTATAAATACATGGTTCATCTACATTTTTGATAAAGTCAAATTCTTTGACCGTCTCATCAAAGCAGATGTTCCAACTCCGCGATACTTGCTTTAATCCATAAATAGATTTAAGCAACTTGCACACCTTTTCGTTGCTCCCACTGTCTAAGAAACACTATGGCTGATCCATGTAAACACTCTCTTCTAAATTTCCATTTAGAAAAGCTATTTGCACATCCATCTGCCAGATGTCATAGTCATAGAAGACAGCAATGGCAAGTAGGATCCGAATGGATTTAAGCATAGCCACTGGAGAAAAGGTTTCATCATAGTCCAATCCTAGTCTTTGACAAAAACCTTTTGCAACAAGTCTAGCTTTGTAGGTTTCCACTTGTCCATCTGTACCAATCTTCTTCTTGAAGATCCATTTGCATCCAACAGGTTTTATCCCAAGAGGCTCAACTTCAAAAGTTCATACTTTGTTGGTGTACATGGATTCCATTTCGGAACTCATATCATGCGGCCACTTCACCGAGTCTTTACTCATGATAGCTCGCTGAAAATTAGCAGGCTCATCATCATTGATAATGCAATCCTCTCGATCCCCGTTTACAAGAAACCCATACTATCTTTCAGGAGGATGAGAATGCCTACTAGATATGTTGGGATTTCCTAGCGCCCTGACCATCCACCGTGGCCGTTGCGGAACAAATTTTTTTGGGTTTTAAAAACTGGCGCTAGAAAAACCCGTCCTAGAATCTACCATAAACCTAAACTAGCTAACAAAGAGGAGATAGCTAACTACTATGATAGAAGTGTCTTACCAAAGGATCCATATCCTTTGGTCTTCTATCTTCTTTCCTTACTCCTAGAGATCTCCTTGAACGAGCTTGATCACCAATCAATGGATCTGTGTCCTTCAGTCTACTATCTTCTTCCCTTGCACCTAGAGATCTCCTTAAATGAGCTTGATCACCGGTCTTCCTCCGTCAAAGATGATCCACCCGAGGGTTGTAGTCCATGGCTCTAGCTCCACACTAAAAGTCTAAGAGAGCAATTAGAGACTTTAGATTGCTAATCTAAAGTGTCTAGGATGTTGTGAATGGTTTTAAGTGTGTATCTATCTCACTTCCTCTCTTGATTCTCAGCACGTGAGATTGTAGAGAGGAAGTTGAAGAAGGAGGAGGAGCTCAAGAAAGGCTAGTGAGGAGAGTGAAGCAAATGGTGAGAATAATGAAAATCCATGAGAGAGAAAAAACTCAACCATAGTTTTGTAAAACATTATTCTAATATAAAAACTCAACCATGTTAGGAATATGTATGCCCTAGGGCCATTATTGATGATATAATGGATGCTTGGACAATATATAGAGGACTTTCTTGCTCGACATGATAGTATGCTATCGGGTTATTTTTATCTTAACATGTAGACTTATATTTATACTGTCTGTCTCTTACATGTTGATAAAGCCCTTAGGATATGTACTTGACTACCAGGATTATGATGAGATCATACTAGTGGGGCCTGGGTGGTCAACAAATACATCCTTTAACTGTTCCTAGTCGAGGGAATATCGAGACTAGGGCATCGATATTTCAGAGTAGACTTGTGTGTACGTTTCTTATCCCTTAGAAGGCGATGTCTGATCCCACAGCCGTTGGTGTGTGACATCAAATATTGTACACAGGTGCTCATTGGAGAATGGGTACACCGAACGGACTCGCCGAGGACTCCTTGTTGGTATTATACCTATTTTCAGATAGAAGCCCTCTGGTGACACTGGTACAGGTTAGTCTGTAGACCCGAGATCGTCATAGAGTCTTGTGTGGCTCCCACTGGGCTTTGATTTCCTCCCTACCACGCTCAAAGGAGACGTGCAAACAGGTGGATTTTGGGTACAGTCCCGAGTCGCATGGAGGCAATGAGCGATAAGAAGGGTTTCGTCTCTCCCGGTATTAGGGGTTGTTGTTGCAGTATGCTCGATTGGCTATAACTGGAAGTCCCTGGCCAGGGCTGCTTATGAGATTCACTGATAAGTGTTATCAGTAGTTTCTCGAACCATTATAGGTCAAACATCGGCATGACTTATCACGTTACTGGGGTCTGACGTTTACCACCCCTAGACATGATATGCGACACATCAGACAAAGAGACCGGACTGTACGGTAGTGTTACTGATAGGCTTCATGGAGACTATGGACAAACTTGCTTGTTGATCTTCATATCGCTCAATACCTGGGAAGACGTTACGTCCAGCTAGTACCACTGACGGCTTGTAGGTGACTGATGTGATCATCACCTACTGCTGGCGTATTGACGAATCTTTAGAGTCCCACACAGAAGTTCTCTGGTTCAAGCGAAACAAAGTAGGACACATATTATATATGTGTGTGGGCCTGATTAAATACGTGTATGTGATACCGTAATGTAATCTGGCAGTTATCTGTTATTGGTTCGGTTATATGTGATATAACCAGATTGTCGAATCAAGTGTTGATTTGATAATGTGATATACAGATAAATGATATTAGTCGGTCATATGTGATATAACCGGATTATTAAATCAAGTGTTGATTTAATAATATGATATATATTATATGTGATATAATTATATTTTAACTAATATCATTAGCTCACTAATTATTCTTTATTATATATATATATATATATGTATAAAATCAAGTGTTGATTTAATAATGTGATATATATTATATGTGATATAATTATATATATATATATATATAATGAAGCATGGCTTGATTTTCTATTTTTGAGAAAAATAGAAAAGAGGTGGAAAATGAGAGCATGGTTGCAAGCATGGGCTTTATTCATTGTTTTTTCCATCTTGACTCACTATTCAAACATGGTTGCAATTTTATATTGCAAAATTCCATGCTTGAATGAGTGTGGGTCAAGTGTTGCCATTCATTCTAAGCTCATTCCAACACTTAGCCATTTTCTCGCATGCTCTTTTTCTTAAGTTGCTCATGCTCCTCATCTTCTTCCTCTTCATGGTTTCAAATATCCAACCCCTCACATGTGATGTGAATCATGGATTTTTGAATACATTAGTGAGAAAATCAAATCCCCTACTTCACCATCCTACACTTGACTAGCGATCGAGTGTAGCATGTTTACTACGCTAAAGAGTTTAGCGTAGAGGTAGCTTGAGGTGGAAGGACTTCGCGTGGATCATCTTCGGCACGAAGGTCATCGGAGGCAGCTTGTCCAAAGCCTCATGTGGAGCCTAGTGGACTCGCGGGACTATTACACGGAGCATGTGAAGTGAAGGACTTGATCTTCAATGGTATAACCTCCTTAAACTTTCTCTAGTTGTTCACATCATCATATCGAAAACCCTAAAATTCTAGCAATGATCTTGTATAGTCTAGCTTAGCACCTAGAAAAATTTAATTTTGGCATGCTTGATGCCACTTGGAACCCCTTGACGGTGCTAGGGTCAAATTTCATGGTATCAGAGCCTGGCTAGAACATTAGGGTAGCTTGTAGCGACGTTAGAAATCCGCCGTTTTTATAGCGTGAAAACTGCCGATAAAAACAGTTTCAAAAATGATGTTTTGAGATGTTTGCACACATCGCGGGCTCACGGTTTGAACCGAAAAGCCGCGGTGTGGAGCATGGGCACCTCGGGGAACCCCCGGGGGGGACGAATGGCTGGGCCCACTCCCCAAGGCCACCACAAGGCGATCTTGGAGGTAGGGACCCGAAACTGCCCGCTTAGGCAGTTTCGGGTCTGCCTCACTCCCTGGACACCTCGTGGTGGCCTCGGGGGTGGGGTACACCCTCTAGGCCCCCAACTCGAAGTTAATTTCTTGCTATAACTCTACGCGAAGGTTCGGGTGGGTTTCGAGTTCGTTTCGACTCCTGGATTGGCTCAAAACTATCGGTTTTGGAACTTTAGCTCATTGGATTTTTCGAGTCTTGGAAAAATTGGTTAAGTGTGCTAGTTGCGTGCGGAATTCTAATGTCGCGGTTACGTTGCAAGCTTGGTGATGTGTGATACAATTATTAGAATCCAGATTAATTAGTTTTATGAAAACTGGTTAGTATAATTGTAAACCTAGCCGTTTAGTCTCAATTGATCGATTGCAAAGAAGTTTTGATTCGGATCAAAACTCCATCGCAATTGCGTATTATAAGCGATCAATAAGTCAGGAATCTTGTTGAATTATCCGACAACCAATTGAAAAGATTTTTCAATTTGAGACTAAAATGCAAGTTTTACATGTTAGGCATGAAATCCGGAATGTGAGATATTCCGGGTTTATGATGTCTAAGGATATTGCGGATTCTAATCATTGTTGTTTTCTGTTTCTTTTCTGCGACCGTAAGTGTAATATGTAGGGTATCCCGATCTCGTTGCTATATGTCAAAGGGTTTTCGGGATACGCATATTTACTTACATTGATGACATGAGATGTTATGTGTTACTGTTGATATGATTTATTGGATCGTCGTGATTGAATAGCCGGGGGTTTTAATGTGATATGAGAGTTTTTATATTTTCATTCATGTAAAATTCAATGTAATATTCTTTTATTGGGGCACTTCCGGGTTGAGGATGATGCCACCATTGTTGTATATTATTTACTTTTCCGCATTAGGATAGACCCAAGGTGGGGAGCATAAGTAACAGGATTCTAGGGTCCAGTGGGAGACCATCTCAAGGAGTTGAAACCGGGTCTCCTAACTCTAGAATTGGTAGTGTCACTTGCTACTCTCGTAGGGGTCTATGGGATGTGGGTTTGGCTATTCATCACGACTGTGGAATCCGTGTTTTACATTAATGGCTAAATTTAAAACATGGAAATCCTAGTATATCCAATATTTCATATGTTGCTTCTGCTGCTTGATTCTGTGATGTTGATCATATAACTGTGTGAGACGAATGTACTATTATATATATGATATATAATAAACGTTGCTTATATTTTGCACCCACGCTAGTCCAGCCCTTGCTCTGCCGGTAGTTAAGTAACCTAACCGTGCATGACGGGGCTCCATGGTGAATGCGGATGGCATAAGCGTACGTTCTATTTTCCTTTCATTTTTCTGTAATGATTAGGAAACATTAAATGATGGGACTTCATTAATGAGATTAATGAAAAGAAAGAAACCAAAAGATATTGTAGAATCAAAATTTTCAAAAAGGGTAGCTCTAGTTTTTGTTTTGCATAGTGGTATTCCTTGATGAATATCCAGCACCTCATTCGATAAGGAAAGAGCCGAGATCCCTTCACCGGGAGTGACCTCTTTAGCAAATGCTACAACTCACTCGGTTTTGTTTTTGATTGCTTCTATAGTTCTTGCTTTGCATAGTGGTATTCCTGAATATCGTTCACCTCATTCGATGAGAAAAGAGCCGAGATCCCTTCACCAGGAGTGACCACTTTAGCGAAGCTAGAAAAGCCTCAAAAACACTCCTTTTCAAAATCATTAAATTCTACAATGATGTCAAGTTCCTTACGCTCATGGTTTTCTTAAAAACCTGCGTAGTCCTCCGTCATTTCAGAAAAGCACTATTTAGTATTCGTGCTACGTTTGTTGACCATAGCTATGGCGTAGTGTACGGCAGCTAATTAGTACTTGTCTGCAGCATGTGATGCGATTGGATTAGGATAGTCGTGCGGCTTTGTTGACCTTAGCTAAGGGTCGCACGGGTGGGTTTAATTCAATCAAGAAATGACGGGTTGAACTTGACTAGCACTTATGATTTGTTAACCATAGCCAAGGTCATAAGTTGCTAGGGGTAAAAACCATTATCGGGAATTTCAAGTGTTGAAATTTGCAATGAGATTGCAGACCTTCTATATGATAGTTGGATCCCGATACCCACTGCAAGTAAGAGTTACTCCTGGGAGAGTTTTGTACTTTGCAATTAGTCAATCAAGTAGGTGTCTAGAAAGGTGTCAATGGGGTTATGCCTCTGGGAAAATGAGGTTTATTTTAATTAGGTCCGTGCGAAAGCACGGGAAACTTCCCTTAAAGTACCGACACTGGCCTGGCCGAACGATTGGTGAACTTGTAGGGTGTAATTAATCCCGGCCAATCTTACCTTTTATGGTTTGAAGGAAGATTTGATAAAAACAGTGGGAGCCATCCTGATTAGATAAATTAACAATGAATCTAATCTTGCAAAGAGCGCACACAATGTGATTATCCTTCTCTCTCTCCCGGTAGCGACCAATGAAATACCTTAATCAAGATAAAAATATGGATGTATTGACCGAACCTACTTATTATACTGGCTATGTTCCGCTCTACCTTATGATTGTCATAAGTCTGAGCAAGGAATAGGGGAATATCCGGATTCCCACGCCACCCAAACGAAGAATAAGCATGTTGATGCATTGTCTTCGGGTGTGTTCGTAACCAAGAACTGTTTCTCAGTTACCTCTACATCCTGGGTATTGGATACTGGATCAGGATCCTACACATGTAATTTGTTACATGGGCTATAGAAAGGTGGAGAACTGGGAAAGGGTGATATGTCTCTAGTAGTAGAGATGGTGCAATTGTTGTTGCCAAAGCAGTTGGAAGATATCACCTGGTGTTACCAACCGGTAATATATTGATTCTTAGCGACTGTTATTTCGTACCAATAATATTGTGAAAAGTTTTCTAAATCAAGTGTTGATTGGGTATGGTACGTTATATAACAGTATACACGTTCTGAATCAAAACACAGTTCCAAATGTACAGAACACACACAAGAGGAACAGTTCAGAAATTAACGAATTCTTCTTGTGGCATTGTAGACTGGGTCATATCGATGAAACAAAACTAGCTGAAGTTTCATAAGGATACATATTTGAATCCATTCGAATTTACATCTTATGAAACTTTCCAGTCATGTCTCAAAGACTAGGTGACCAAATCTCCGTTTTCTGGAAACGGAGAAAGAGCTACTGAACTCTTGGACAGATACATGGTGATGTTTGCGGTCCTATGTCTACACATTCCAGGGATGGTTCCGCGTACTTTATTACATTCATCGTTGTTCTCTCAGGATACGGACATGTGTTCTTGTTGAAACACAAAACTGAATCTTTTGAGAATTTCAAGGAATATAAGTACGAAGATGAGAACCAGATGGGTAAAAGTATTCAAATCCTTCGATATGATCGGGGAGGAGAATACTTGAGCACGGAATTCCGAGACTCTTTAAAAGAGAATGAGATTCTCTCTCAGTTTACTCCTCCGTATACACAACAGCACAACGATATATCGGGGTGGAGGAATCGCATCCTATGAGATATGGTACGCTCTATGATGAGTACTGCTGAGTTGCCAATTTCTTTTCAGGGATATGCACTTGAGAAGATGCATACCTATTGAATAGAGTTCCGATCAAATCCGTTGCCTACCACTCTATATGAGACATGGAATGGAAAGAGATCATCTCTTAAACGAGTTAAGATATGGGGTTGTCCGGCCTATGTTTTAAAGCAAAATCCGGACAAGCTTGAGGCAAGGTCAGTTCTGTGCAAGTTTGTAGGATATTCCAACCATTCGCGAGGGAATATCTTCTACCACACCGAGGAACAAAAGATGTTTTGTTTCTCGACATGCCACCTTTTTAGAAGAGGAATTTCTTGTCAAAAAAATTAGTGGCAAAGAGGTAGAACTGGAAGTGGTTCCAACAAACACAAACTATAACTGACGATTTGTTGGAAGCGGAGGATTCGATAGTCCCTCATGAACCGAAGCCACTCCGTAGATCAGTTGGGTTTCTCATCCACCTGAGAGATACTACGGTCTTCTCGTAGACGGTGGGAGCACGGATTGCATCATGGAGATGATGACCCAACTAGTTTCGAGTAAGCCATCACAAGTGGAGACTATGTGAAATGGCTGGATGCTATGCGATCTGAGATGGAATCCATATACACCAACAAAGTATTAACTTTGGATGTTGCTCCTGAAGGGGTAAAACCCATCAGGAGCAAGAGGATCTTTGAGAAAGATAATTTGGTGTAGATGGAGAAGTTAAGACTTTCAAAGCTATGCTTAAGTCTATCAAGATCCTACTTGCCATTGCTGCATACCATGACTACGAAATCTAGCAGATTGCACGTCAAAACCGCTTTTCTAAATGATGATTTAGAAGAGAGCGTATATGACACTTCTAGAGGGCTTCGTAGACAGTGGGAGCAGCGGAAGCATGTGCAAGCTGCTTAAATCCATCTACGGGTTAAAGCAGGAATCGCGGAGATGGAACATCTGTTTTAATGAAGCTGTCAAAGAGTTTGACTTCATCAAAAAAGGTAGATGAACCATGTATAAATAAGAAGCTTGTAGAGAGTACGGTAGTCTTCTTCGTATTGTACACAGATGGCATACTCTTGATAGGAAAGGGTGTTCCTATGCTACACTCGGTCAAGCACCTCTTATCATACAGGTTCTCTATGAAAGATCTAACTGATGTCTCTGCTAGGTTTACCTAGCAGCTCATGAAGGGTTTGGAAGCATCACATGTCTCAAAATCAAATTTTTTAAGGTGTTAAGTGAACATACAAAGAATCATCACTAGAAAATTAGGGTTTCATTACATGAACAACAACACAAGTAATAAAGGCTAGGGTTTTGAGAGTACAACCTTTGTAGCTCCCTACGCTAGACTCTCTGGCCACTTGAGGGTTGGAAAAAGGTTCGCTTGAGGTCTTCTAAGTCCACGACGATCCACCCGAAGCTCCTTTGCCCAAAGCTCCTTGCTTTACTCGATGTATCAATGGAGTAGAGCAAACACCCTACACAAACCGGCTAGATGTGTGTAGTATGATGATGTGGTTTGAATTCTTTGATCAAAACTCTTTCTTTTAATTAACCTCACTTAAGAAAAATGATCAAGAGAGGAAGAAGAAGATGGTGGCTTTGCTTTCTCACACAAAGATAAGAGATGAGATAGTGAATAATTGAAATGAGAAAAGAATAATATATCTAAATTCCTTCTCACTTCAACCATGGTTAGAATTATCTAGATCTATTTCAAAATGAGCTAAAAGGTAAAAGGATAATTAACTCAAGGTTAATAAGTGGTTGAAGCATAGTCAAAGATGATAAACATTAACCTTTTCTGAATTATCCTTTCCTTTTTACAAAATGAAAAATAAATAGATAATTCTACAATGTAATTCTTGCATTGCCACCAAACTTGTATCAACAACCATGATACTATATATGCATGTATGTATCCATGCACATCATCATGTGCATACATGTATGCATACAAAATAGAAAAGAGTTTGATTAAAGAATTAATTTAAAAGTCATTTGTTAAATCAACACTTGATTTTGCAAACCGGTCATATCACATACGACCCGACCAATAGAAAATGCCCGATTAATATACGGTATCACATATCCGTATTTAATCGGGTCCCCGCGCATATCTCATATGCACACCACATCTTTTCGCCTGAGCCAGGAAACTTCATTGTGGGACTCTAAGACTTGTCAATACGCCGGCAGTAGGTAATGATCATATCAAATACCTACAAGCCGCAAGCGGTCAGCTAAACGTAACGGCCACCCGGGTATTGAGCGATCAGAAGAAAACAAGCGAACCTATTACAACTCCCGTCGAGCCAACCGGAAACACTACCGTACAGTCCGGTCTCTTCGTCAGATATGCTGCATATCGAGTCTAGGGATGGTAACGTCAATAAGTCGTGCCGATGAAAGGTCTATAACAGATCGAGAAACTACTGATAACACTTATCAGTAAATCTCAACAGCCCTGGCCAGGGACTTACTGATATAGCCAATCGAGCACAACACAACATCAACTCCCAATACCGGGAGAGACGAAACCCCTCCTATCGCTCATTGCCATCGTGTGTCTCGGGACTGTACCCAATGGCCACCTGTTTGCACGACTCAGTAGAGCCGTGGTAGGGTGGTAATCAAAGTACAGTGGGAGAACACACAAGACTCTATGTCGATCTCGGGTCTACAGACTAACCTGCACCAGTGTCACCTGAGAACTGCTATCCGACAATAGATATAATCCCATATAGGAGTTCTCGGCGAGTCTGTCCAGTGTACCCAGTCACCACTGAGCACCCGTATACGATTTCGATGTCAAACATCGATGAATGTGGGAACATCCATCACCCATCATATGGGTCTAGTATCATATACGCTAGTCTACTCTGGTATATCGATGCCCCGTCTCGATACACCTACGACTAGGTACATTTCAGGATATGCTTATAAACTACAGATGTCCCACTAGTATGATCTCCATCATAATCACAGTAGTCAAGCCTATATCCTCAGGGCTTTATCAACATGTATGAATGAATAAAAACATGATCAAATCAACATGTCATATAAAGAAGAACCAGATAGCATACTATCATGTCGAGCAAGAATGTACACTGAGTATATATATATATATATATATATATATATATATATATATATATATATATACATGTATAAATACATCCACTATCAAATAATGGCCTCTAGGGCATACATATATCCAACAGTCTCCTACATCCTGGGGATATAGATTATAGAGATAGATCTAAATGGATTTGGGATTGTCCTAATCTAGGTACATAGACACCATGCTAAAGGGTTTAGTATGGATGATTCTAATCGTGGTAATGAACCCGCTTGTTCAGGAATCACTCTCTCCAAAGAGATGTCTCTCAAGACTGATTTGGAGAGGGCTCGCATGCAAGGAATGCCCTATGCTTTGGCAGACGGGTCAATCATGTATGCGATGTTATGTACCAGACCAGATGTAGCTTACTCACTAGGTGTAGTGAATAAGTATCGAAAAGATCTTTGGGAAAACCACTGGACAGCTGAAGAACATTCTTAAGTGCTTGAGAAGGACTAAAGAGATGATCTTGGTGTATGGTAGTGGTGAACTCCAGATGGAGTCCTTTACCGATTCGAGCTTCCAGAGTGATAAGGACGACTGAAAGTCAGTCTCGGGTTTTTTCTTCACCTTCAGTGGAGGGACGATATGTTGGAAGGGTTCCAAGCTATATACCGTAGCAGATTCGTTGCTAGAGGCTAATTACATCGCTACCAACAATGCTGCCAAAGAGGTTGTCTGGATGAATAAGTTCATGTGATGAACTTGGTTCCTACCATTGAGCATCTAATACCTGTGTATTGTGATGACAATTGAGTTGTGGCTTTGGCCTAGGAACCCCGGTCCCGTCAGCGATCCAGACATATTCTTAGACAGTATCACCTGATCAGGGTGATAGTTGATCTCCGGGAGATCGAGGACAGGAGAGTTCACACAGAGGATAACACAGTGGGTCCACTCACCGAGGCCATCCTCCAGATGCTATTCGAGAGACTTTTGGGACGTTGGGTATGAGATATTACAACAACTGGCCTTAGTGCAAGTGGGAGATTGTTAGGAATATGTATGCCCTACAGGCCATTATTGATGATATAGTGGATGCTTAGACATATATATAGAGGACTTTCTTGCTCGACATGATAGTATGCTATCGGGTTTCCTTTATCTTAACATGTAGACTTGTATTTATATCGTCCGTCTCTTACATGTTGATAAAGCCCTTAGGATATGTACTTGACTACAAGGATTATGATGAGATCAAATTAGTAGGGCCTGTGTGGTCAACAAGTACATCCTTTAACTGTTCCTAGTCGAGGGAATATCGAGACTAGGGCATCAATATTCCATAGTAGACTAGTGTGTACGTTTCTTGTCCCTTAGAAGGTGATGGCCGATCCCACAGCCATTGGTGTGTGACATCAAAGATTGTACACAGGTGCTCATTGGAGAATGGGTACACCGAACGGACACGCCGAGGACTCCTTGTTGGTATTATACCTATCGTTAGATAGCAGTCCTCTGGTGACACTGGTATAGGTTAGTCTGTAGACCCGAGATCTTCATAGAGTCTTGTGTGGCTCCCACTGTGCTTTGATTTCCTCCCTACCACGCTCAAAGAAGACATGCAAACATGTGGATTTTGGGTACAGTCCCGAGTCGCATGGAGGCAATGAGTGATAGGAAGGGTTTCGTCTCTCCCGGTATTGGGGGTTGATGTTGCGCTATGCTCGATTGGCTATAACTGGAAGTCCCTGGCCAAGGCTGCTTATGAGATTTACTGATAAGTGTTATCAGTAGTTTCTCGAACCGTTATAGGCTAGACATCGGCATGAGTTATCATGTTACCGGGGTCTGGCGTTTACCACCCCTAGACATGATATGCGACATATCATACGAAGAGACCGGACTGTACGGTAGTGTTACTGATAGGCTTTATGGAGACTATGGACAAGCTTGCTTGTTGATTTTCATATCGCTCAATACCCGGGTAGCCATTACGTCCGGCTAGTACCGCTGACGGCTTGTAGGTGACTGATGTGATCATCACCTACTGGTGGCTTATTGACGTGTTTTTAGAGTCCCGCATAGAAGCTCCCTGGTTCAAGTGAAATGAAGTAGGACACATATTAGATATGTGTGTGGGCCTGATTAAATACGTGTATGTGATACCGTATTGTAATCTGGCAGTTATCTGTTATTGGTTCGGTTATATGTGATATAACCAGATTGTCGAATCAAGTGTTGATTTGATAATGTGATATACAGATAAATGATATTAGTCGGTCATATATGATATAACCGGATTATTAAATCAAGTGTTGATTTAATAATATGATATATATTATATGTGATATAATTATATCTTAACTAATATCATTAGCTCACTAATTATTCTTCATTATATATATATTAATATATATGATATATATGTAGCATGGCTTGGTTTTCTATTTTTGAGAAAAATAGAAAAGAGGTGGAAAATGAGAGCATGGTTGCAAGAATGGGCTTTATTCATTGTTTTTTCATCTTGACTCACTATTCAAGCATGGTTGCAATTTTATATTGAAAAATTCCATGCTTGAATGAGTGGGGGTCAAGTGTTGCCATTCGTTCTAAGCTCATTCCAACACTTAGCCATTTTCTTGCATGCTCCTTTTCTTGAGTTGCTCATGCTCCTCATCTTCTTCCTCTTCATGGTTTCAAATTGTAAGTCCACGTTGCCCACCCCGGTGCTTGCGGGGAGGCTGAAACGTTATGAAAAATCCGATTTTTACAACACTAGGCAACATGAACTATGAAAAGGAGGGATCTTTGCTAAACAAAACTAACTACCAAAGCTAAAAGAGTTTAGCTACTCGGAAAGGGGGTTATACCTAGGTCTTCAAGTCCTTCTCTTATTGCTCCTTGGAGTGAAAGAATGGGTTCTCCTTGTCGCCTTCTTTTGCCGAAGAAAGATCCACCCGAGGGCTTCAATCTTTAGCTCCAACCTCAAACTAGAAGTAACTAAGGTGCTTGGTGTGCTAGACCTAGGAACTTAGAAAGAGTAGAGAGTGTTTTTGAAGGGATTATCTCAAGATCAAATGGTTCTCAACTCATGAGAGGGGAGAGCTAGAAAGAGAGGAAGAGGAGGAGAGAGAATGGAGATGAACAAGTGAGAAGAATAATACAACCCTTCTCACATATATGTGATTTATGAAAAATAGATAATTAGCTAAGATAATTGTCATGGTTAATCAAGAAATGACCATTATCATTTCACATTAAATGCTTTTGCAAGGATCAAAGAGCATCTTTCATATGGAATGATGATGGTCAACTTGTCCACCTAGGTCAACAAGTCAAGTATAGTCAAATGGTCAACAACCCTAACCATGCACAATTATAATTAACTAATATTAATAAATCATAATTCACACATAAACTTTAGGGTTAGGAAAATGACAATGGTCATCAACCCTAATGAAAGTCCTCTGCCTCTGTCTCAGTCAACTGTGCATACACACCCGTATCCGTGTTCCGAGGAACACGAATACAATGAGATAAAACCAATCCCAAATCATATACTAGGATCCGGGTTAAACCAAAGCCCGCTAGTATAAGCTGTCCGGACACCAAACGTGCACAAGTGCGCGGATGTGAATGAACCCTGTCGCAAAACCATGCGACCTCTACTCATTTTGCCTAAAGGCGAATAACCCTCTGTGTGGGACTCTAAAGACTCGACGCTACGCTGGCAGTGGGTTTAACCACAGACCACAAGAGGCACTAGCTGTACGTAACGGTCCCCAGGTAGATGCCGATAAGAAGACTGACGAGGTAAACCCATCTGAACTCCTACTGAGCCTGTATGTGACAGTCTCCGTACAGTCCGGTCTGTTCATCTAAGAACATCGCATGGCGGCCCTAGGGGGCGGTAAACGTCAGTCCTCTACCAGCGGTACAAGTCATGCCGGAGTGTAGCCCAGAACACCTGAGATAACACTAGAAACCTACCAGTCTATCTCGCTTGCCCTGTCCAGGGACTTTGTGTAATGGCTCTCCTAGACACAGCGCGATGTCAACCCCCAATACCGGGAGAGACGAATCCTGTCTAACCGTCACTGCCTCCAAGTGCTTCGGGACTGCACCCAAAAACTACCTGTTTGCACGACTCCTTTGAGCCGTGGTAGGGTAGTAATCAAAGTACAGTGGGAACACACTCGAGGCGAAGTGACAGTGTCAAGTCAACGGACTAAGCTGTACTCATGTCACCTGGGAACTGATAACTGACGATAGGTATAATACCAACCAACAGTTCCCGACGAGTCCTGTCCAGTGTACTCGTAACCTAACGAGCACCCACATACTATCTCAAGTACGACGTACTGACGACTGTGGGACAGACCGTCTCCCAAGCTGGGATAAGAAGCGCATACGCTAGTCTACTCCGGAGTATCGATGCCCGGTCTCGATAGTCCTGCGACTAGGGACCTGCATAAGGATGTGCTTGTAGATTACCCAGCCCCCACGAGTGTGACTGCCATCACAACGCTGGTAATCAAGCAAAGATCCTAAGGGCTCTACTAATGTGTAAAGGCGATATGCTATAAGAAACACTTGCACACATTAAAGCAGAAACAAACCAAGTAGCATACTACCATTTTGAGCAAGAATGTCAATACAAGGTGAATATCCCAAGCTTCCATCAAGTAATATACAATCTAGTATGATACAGTAATGGCCTCTAGGGCATATACACTAACAATCTCCCACTTGCACTAAGGCCATGTACTGGCGTATCGAAGACCTATCATCTCGATCAGCCGCTCGAACTGAGTCTGGGGTAAGGCCTTCGTGAATGGATCAGCAGTGTTATCTTCCATAGCAACTCTCCGAACCTCGATCTTCTGGCGACCCACGATCTCCCTGATCAGGTGATACCGCCTTAAGATGTGCCTGGACTTCTGATGGGACCTGGGTTCCTTCGCTAAAGCTATAGCCCCGTTGTTGTCGCAATACATAGGTACTGGATCAACAATGGACGGAACCACCTGAAGTTCTGTTAGGAACTTCCTTATCCAGATGGCTTCTTTTGCGGCATCTGCAGCAGTGATATATTCCGCTTCCATCGTCGAGTCAGCAACGGTTTCCTGTTTGGAACTCTTCCAACACACCGCCCCTCCATAGAGGGTAAAGACATAAACCGACATGGACTTGGAATCATCCTTGTCACTCTGGAAGCTGGAGTCAGTAAAGACCTCGATCTGGAGGTCTTTTCCGCCATACACTAAGAACATCTCCTTAGTCTTTCTCAGGTACTTGAGAATGTTCTTTACCGCTATCCAGTGTTTCTCCCCAGGGTTTGACTGATACCGGCTTACCACACTCAGTGCATAAGCTACATCTGATCTGGTACACAACATCGCATACATTATAGAGCCTACCGCAGAAGCGTAGGGTATAATAGACATGCGATCCCTTTCCAAATCAGTCTTGGGAGAAATCTCTTTGGAAAGGGTGATCCCGTGACAAGCCGGTAGATTACCGCGCTTGGAATCTTCCATACTGAATCTTTTCAGTATGGAGTCAATATACCTGGACTGTGAGAGTCCTAATATCCTCTTGGATCTGTAACGGTAGATCTGGATCCCCAGAATGTATGAGGCATCACCCAGGTCTTTCATGGAGAACCTGTATGACAAGAACCCTTTGACAGGTTGTAGCATAGGAATGTCATTTCCTATCAAGAGAATGCCATCCACGTATAAAATGAGGAATACTACAGTTCTCGCTACAAATCTACTATAGATGCATGGTTCATCTGGATTTTTGATAAAGCCAAATTCTTTGACCGTCTAATCAAAACAGATGTTCCAACTCCGCGATGCCTGCTTTAGTCCATAGATGGACTTAAGCAACTTGCACACCTTTCCGCTACTCCCACTCTGAATGAAACCCTCTGGCTGGTTCATATAGACACACTCCTCTAAATTTCCATTTAGAATAGCGATCTTTACGTCCATCTGCCAGATCTCATAATCGTGGAAGGGAGCAATGACAAGAAGGATCCGAATGGATTTCAGCATAGCCACTGGAGAAAAGGTTTCGTCATAGTCCAAGCCAGGTCTTTGACGGAAACCCTTTGCAACAAGTGTAGCCTTATAGGTCTCAACCTGTCCATCTACACCAATCTTCCTTTTGAAGATCCACTTGCATCCTACGGGTTTTACCCCATCTGGTGCAATGTCTAACGTCCATACTTTGTTGGTGTACATGGACTCCATTTCGGTCCGCATTGTATCCAGCCATTTTACCGAGTCAATGCTCTGAATGTCCTGCTGGAAGCTCGTAGGCTCATCACTATCAATGATGCAATCCTCTCTATCCCCGTCTATGAGAAAACCGTAGTATCTCTCGGGCGGATGAGACTGCCTACTACTTCTGCGGAGCGGCGTAGGAATGTCCTGATCTTTCGAACCCTCTGGTTCTACTAAGCTTTCAGTAATAGCTCATGGTTCTGGAATTTCTTCCAGTTCTATTGCGCTCCCACTTATTTGTTTTTCCAAAAACTGAGTTTCCAAGAAGTGGGCATGACGAGAAACAAAAACCATTTGTTCCTCTTCGCAATAGAAGAAATATCCCTTGGAGTCTTTGGATATCCCACAAACTTGCACTGTACTGAGCGTGCCTCGAGCTTGTTTGCATGCTGCTTTTTGAAAAAAGCTGGACATCCCCATATCTTAATGTGATTAAGATAGGGTCTCTTCCCACACCACATCTGATATGGTGTAGTAGGCACAGTCTTAGTTGGAACTCGGTTCAAAAGGTATGCAGCTGATTCTAGTGCATATCCCCAGAAAGATCGCGGTAACTTAGCGTTACTCATCATGGACCGTACCATATCCAATAGGGTCCGGTTCCGTCTCTCCGATACACCATTATGTTGCGGAGTGTATGGGGGAGTAAGCTGAGAGAGAATTCCATTCTCTTTTAAGTAATCCAGGAATTCGGCACTTAAGTATTCACCACCTCGATCATATCTCAGTGTCTTGATACTTTTGCCTGTTTGTTTTTCTACTTCATTCTTATATTCCTGGAATTTTCCAAAGGCTTCGGATTTATGTCTCATTAAGAAGACATAACCATACCTTGAAAAGTCATCCGTAAAAGTAATGAAGTAAGAATAACCGCTTCGTACATGCGTAGACATTGGACCGCACACGTCGTTGTGTATGAGTCCCAAGAGCTCGCTCGCTCTTACTCTGTGTCCAGTGAACGGAGTCTTTGTCATCTTTCCTATGAGACAGGATTGACAAGTTGCATATGATTGATATTCGAACGGATCAAAATATTCTTCTGTATGTAACTTCGTCAACCTTCTCTCATTGATGTGACCCAGTCTATAATGCCATAAGAAAGTCTGATTTGTTTCCGGAGACTTTCTTTTGTGTGTATTCTGGACATTGAAAATCTGTGGTTGGTTTAATACGTATATACCATTGCTTAATGTACCTGACCAAATCAGAACTTGATTAAGGTGAATGTTTACAACATTACTTACAAACGCAAATTCATAACCTTCTTTTGAAATCAAAGATACAGAAATGATATTACAAGTTGCATTGGGTACAAAAAAGCAATTACGTAAAACCAAAACATGTCCATCTGACATTCCCAGGTGATAGTCCCCCACGGCCTCAGCATCCATGCTAGCTCCGTTTGCAACTTTGAGGGTCATGTCACCTGCCTTCAAAAACCTACGCTTTCTCAACGCCTGCAAAGAATTACAGATATGAGATCCTGATCCGGTATCTAATACCCAGGACGTACAGTTTATTGATAGACATTTTTCAATAACATACACACCTGAAGCTGAAGCCGCAACCTGCTTCAGATCTTGTGTTCTGTCCTTCCAAGCCCTGCAATCTTTCTTCCAGTGTCCACTCTTGTGACAGTAAAAGCATTCTTCCTTATCCACAAGCTTCCCCGCTACCTTTGTTTCTTTTGCCTTTCCCTTCGTATCCACCTTACTAACACCGCCCCTTGGTTTGGCGGGGGTTTTCTTCTTCTTTCCCTTGGCTTTCGCCCTGGACCTAGAAGAGGAAGATCCTCCTACAAACAAAGTGGATGTTTCCCTACCTTTCTGTAGGGTGCCCTCTGCACTTCTCAGCATGTTGAGGAGTTCTGAAAGTTCAACTTCCTTTTGATGTAAGTTGAAGTTCAGGATGAACTAGGCGTAAGTGGAAGGAAGGGACTGAAGAATCAAGTCCGTATAGAGCTCATTCTCCAACGTGGTCCCAAGGTCCGCAAGCTCCTCTATGTAGCCAATCATCTTAAGCACGTGTTCCGCTACCGATGATTCGACGGCCAATCTCGCCGAAAACAACTTCTTCGACACTTTGTATCTTGCGATACGTGATTGCTCTCCATACAGTTCTTTTGTATGGAGAAATATGGATTCGAGGTCCATATTCTCGTGCCTCCTCTGATGTTCATTGTCCATAGAGGCAAGCACGAGGCACTTGGCCTTCGCGCAATCGATCTCCCAAGTCTTACGGATTTCCTTATCCGCGAAGCTGGAGGTGGGACCTGGGACAGGGGGAGCCTGGGTGGTAAGAAGATACCCTAACTTGTCATAAGTGATTGCCATTTTGACATTCCTGAGCCAATCTTTATAGTTTGGCCCTGTCAGTATGTTATTATCTAGAAGTAACTTAAGTCCAGTCATGATAAATGGTCGCTGCAATTAGGAGAGAGAGAAGAAACACTTTAGCATGATGCTCTTGCAAGTTTAGAGTGGTTTTTAATTTGTCTAAACAGGATGGCTCCCACTGTCTCTCGAATCCCTCCTCAAACCATAAAGGAAGAACTAGTCGGGATCAATCTCACCGTACAATACTTGCTTAACCGTTCAGCCAGGCCAGTGTCGGTACTTCGAGGGAGGTTTTCCAACACTTTCGCGAAGTTCCTTAATTAAGTAACCTCTTTTCCCTGTGGGCGTAGCCCCGCTAACACCTTTCTAGACACCTACTTGGTTTATAGCATTGATCTTTAAGTGAGAAAGTTCTGGAGGAGTAGCATATACTCACAGTAGGATCGGGATCCAAATATCATCGCGTGACAAAACTGAAGGAATCCTACCAGAATCATCACACTCCAAATGGTATGCAGCGCTAGCAAGTTTCAGTTCTTTTGAAACTCCCGATGTGAATTTTTGCCCCATGCTCTTATGACCTTGACTTTGGCCAAAATATCATAAGTCACATGTCAAGTTCTACCCGTCATTCTCCAGGTTAATTTGAGCCCACCCGCACATACCCTTGACTTTGGCCAAAATGGTAGAACGACTGCCCCAAACCAACACATCTATCTATGCTGCACATGAATACCCAATAGCTACCAATCACTATGCCTGGACTTTGGCCAACATACATAGCTTGAATACTTATTGACCATTCATGTGAAACGACGGAGGGCTACGAATGGTTTTGGCGAAACCGTGAACGTAGTGAACTTGATATAATCGAAGGAACGAGATAGGTTTCAAAAGGAGTGGTTCAAGCTCCGCATTTAAAAGTTTGGTTTTGAAACGAACCGAGTGGTTTTCAAAGTGTTCCAACGACTTTTACTTGGTTTATTTTTATCTTGCATTAATTCCAATGCGTCCCATCATTTAATCCTACCATTGCAGAAAACAACGAAAATATGACGTACGCTTATGCCATCCGCATTCGCCACGGGGTCCCGTCATCACCCGTTAGGTTACTTAACTAACGACAGGGCGGGGGCTGGACTAGCGCGGATGCAAAACATAAGCAACGCCTAAATAGATATCATATAGATATATATAAACATTCGTCACATGCAATGATAGCTATTCCAGATCATAAATGAATACATTGGATATACTAGGAATCCGCAATTCGTACGAGCCTGTAACGAAGAACGGATTACACGGTCGCGATGAATAGCCAAACCCCACCCTAGACCCCTACGGGTGCGGCAAACTACCCGCCAAGTACCCGAAGCGAAGCAACCTCCCTCAACACCGTGAGTAGGCCACTCGGCACTTCGAGATACCCGGTAGTTTGTGCACCCCTCCTTGGGTCTATCCTAGGAGCAAAAACAGAAAAAAGAAATTATACAATGACGGCTACAACCCCGACCCGGTTGCGTGGCCATACAAATAATATTACATCAATTTACATATTACAAGAATTGAAAGAATAAGAAAACTCTCATCTCACAACCCCCAGCTATTCATACGCGACAATCCAACGAATTCATATACACAAACCATCAACATTACAGATCACAGATATGTATAACCCCCACTAATCGACGTATAGCGATTAGCGGACGTTCAATACATATATCACATTACAGATATAACCCATTAGCTAAAGTGTAAAGTAGTTCGATCAAAAATACGGATTTGTGACCACCCCAAAAACCAACTTGTTCTCTGGAAAATCTGGGTGGAAACAAACTACATCAAAAATCACAAAACAACAACAGAAGAACACTGCAGGAAAAAAAACCCACGGCCGAGTCAACTCGGCCGCGGATCGGCGGCAAGAGCATGCTCTTGGCGCGGTTCCGCGGTGAGTTGGTCGACTCGCTGGCTCGTTTTTCTTCTGTGTTCTGAAAAAACACTGAGCCAATTTTTAAAGTATGATTTATTATTTTTAGAGCAGGTTTAAAAATCGGCAGAAAATTAGGGTTTTGAAAAAAGGTTTTGCGAATTTTTCCGATCGAAGTTCTAGATACCTTGCTAACTAGTTAGTTTGTGTTTAGCTAGGCTCTGATACCACTGTAAGACCACGTTGCCCACCCCGGTGCTTGCTGGGAGGCGGAAACGTTATGAAAAATCCGATTTTTACAACACTAGGTAACATGGACTATGAAAAGGAGGGATCTTTGCTAAACAAAACTAACTACCAAAGCTAAAAGAGTTTAGCTACTCGGAAAGGGGGTTATACCTAGGTCTTCAAGTCCTTCTCTTATTGCTCCTTGGAGTGAAAGAATGGGTTCTCCTTGTCGCCTTCTTTTGCCGAAGAAAGATCCAACCGAGGGCTTCAACCTTTGGCTCCAACCTCAAACTAGAAGTAACTAAGGTGCTTGGTGTGCTAGACCTAGGACCTTAGAAAGAGTAGAGATTGTTTTTGAAGGGATTATCTCAAGCTCAAATGGTTCTCAACTCATGAGAGGGGAGAGCTAGAGAGAGAGGAAGAGGAGGAGAAAGAATGGAGATGAACAAGTGAGAAGAATAATACAACCCTTCTCACATATATGTGATTTATGAAAAATAGATAATTAGCTAAGATAATTGTCATGGTTAATCAAGAAATGACCATTATCATTTCACATTAAATGCTTTTGCAAGGATCAAAGAGCATCTTTCATATGGAATGATGATGGTCAACTTGTCAACCTAGGTCAACAAGTCAAGTATAGTCAAATGGTCAACAACCCTAACCATGCACAATTATAATTAACTAATATTAATAAATCATAATTCACACATAAACATTAGGGTTAGGAAAATGACAATGGTCATCAACCCTAATGAAAGTCCTTTGCCTCTGTCTCAGTCAACTGTGCATATACACCCGTATCCGTGTTCCGAGGAACACGAATACAATGAGATAAAACCAATCCCAAATCATATACTAGGATCCGGCTTAAACCAAAGCCCGCTAGTATAAGCTGTCCGGACACCAAACCTGCACAAGTGTGCGGATGTGAACGAACCCAGTCGCAAAACGATGCGACCTCTACTCATTTTGCCTAAAGGCTAATAACCCTCTGTGTGGGACTCTAAAGACTCGACACTACGCTGGCAGTGGGTTTAACCACAGACCGCAAGTGGCACTAGCTGTACGTAACGGTCCCCAGGTAGATGCCGATAAGAAGACTGACGAGGTAAACCCATTTGAACTCCTAAAGAGCCTGTATGTGACAGTCTCCGTACTGTCCGGTCTGTTCGCCTAAGAACATCGCATGGCGGGCCTAGGGGGCGGTAAACGTCAGTCCCCTACTAGCGGTACAAGTCGTGCCGGAGTGTAGCCCAGAACACCTGAGATAACACTGGAAACCTACCAGTCTATCTCGCTTGCCCTGGCCAGGGACTTTGTGTAATGGCTCTCCTAGACACAGCGCGATATCAACCCCCAATACCGGGAGAGACGAATTCTGTCTAACCGTCACTGCTTCCAAGTGCTTCGGGACTGCACCGAAAAACTACCTGTTTGCACGACTCCTTTGAGCCGTGGTAGGGTAGTAATCAAAGTACAGTGGGAACACACTCGAGGCGAAGTGACAGTGTCAAGTCAACGGACTAAGCTGTACTCATGTCACCTGGGAACTGATAACTGACGATAGGTATAATACCAACCAACAGTTCCCGACGAGTCCTGTCCAGTGTCCTCGTAACCTAACGAGCACCTACATACTATCTCAAGTACGACGTACTGACGGCTGTGGGACAGACCGTCTCCCAAGCTGGGATAAGAAGCGCATACGCTAGTCTACTCCGGAGTATCGATGCCCTGTCTCGATAGTCCTGCGACTAGGGACCTGCATAAGGATGTGCTTGTAGATTACCCAGCCCCCACGAGTGTGACTGCCATCACAACGCTGGTAATCAAGAAAAGATCATAAGGGCTACACTAATGTTTAAAGGCGATATGCTAAAAGAAACACATGCACACATTAAAGCAGAAACAAACCAAGTAGCATACTACCATTTTGAGCAAGAATGTTAATACAAGGTGAATATCCCAAGCTTCCATCAAGTAATATACAATCTAGTATGATACAGTAATGGCCTCTAGGGCATATACACTAACACAAATATCCAACCCCTCACATGTGATGTGAATAATGGATTTTTGAATTCATTAGTGAGCAAATCAAATCCCCTACTTCACCATCCTACACTTGACTAGCGATCGAGTGTAGCATGTTTACTATGCTAAAGAGTTTAGTGTAGAGGTAGCTTGAGGTGGAGGGACTTCGCGTGGATCATCTTCGACACGAAGGTCATCGGAGGAAGCTTGTCCATAGCCTCATATGGAGCCTAGTGGACTCGCGGGGCTATTACACAGAGCATGTGAAGTGAAGGACTTGATCTTCAAGGGTATAACCTCCTTAAACTTTCTCTAGTTGTTCACATCATCATATTGAAAACCCTAAAATTCTAGCAATGATCTTGTATTGTCTAGCTTAGCACCTAGAAAATTTTGATTTTGGCATGCTTGATTCCACTTGGAACCCCTTGACGGTGCTAGGGTCGACTTTCAAACCATGCTTGAATAGTTTGCACAAATGAATTGAATATTCTTTTGTCAACACTATTGAAGAATGGTTCTCACCATACTCACCTCACTACCTTTACACCTCATTTTCCATTTAAAATAAATGGATAAATCTAAAATGAGGTGTCCACCTTCTAGAATATTTTCCGTATAAATACGGATTACACTCTATTGTATATATATACCTGTATTCGTATCAAAATACGAATACCCAAAGAGATAGAATAAAACAAAGAATATAATACTAGAATATACATATCGAAATACATGTACATAAATTATTAAATCAATACCTGATTTAATAATCCAGCTCAATCCTGAGCCGGCTAGTATTATCAACCGTCCGATCGAAAGTCCGGGTAACTAGTATAATCATTCGATCGGAACCCTGTACGTATCCAATAAGCTACTACATCATTTCGACTGAACCGGGGAAACCCTCTGCGTGGGACTCTAAAGACTCAACAGTATGCCGGCAGTATGTTACTGGATAAATCCATAACCACAAGCACGACAGTGGCACTAGCTGTACGTAACGGCTACCCGGGTACCTATCGAAAAGGAAGGCCGACGAGCAAACTCATCCGGATCCTTACTGAGCCTATCTATAACAATCTTCGTACAACCCACTCTCTTTGTCTGAGAGTATCGCATACCGGGTCTAGGGGTGGTAAACCATAGACCCTAATAACCCGATAATTTATGCTGATGTGGCTCAGGACCAATCCGGGAAACTACTAATCTACCTATCAGTAAATTCCAGCTGTCTTGGCCAAGGTCTTATGGTGCTGACCAATCGAACACAGTGCGATATCGACTCCCTATACCGGGAGAGACGAATCCCCAACAATTGCTCACTGCCTCCATTTGGCTCGGGACTGTACCCAATTAAAACCTGTTTGCGCGACTCAGTAGAGCCGTGGTAGGGAGGTAATCAAAGTATAGTGGAAACTCACATGTGACAAATGACGATCTCAGGTCAGAAGACTAACTTGTACTCTTGTCACCTGAGAACCACTATCTGACGATAGGTATAGTACCATCTAGAAGTTCTCGGTGAGTCCGTCCAGTGTATTCACCCCCAGTGAGCACCTGTATACGATCTTAGGTGCGAAAGACCAATGGCTGTGGGACCAACTATCACCCCTCGTCGGGGTCTAGAAACGTATACACTAGTCTACTCTGGAATATCGATGCCCAGTCTCAATATTCACACAACTAGGGACATTTTAAGGATGTACTTATCGACTACCCAGCTCCCACAAGTATGATCGCCATCACAACGCTGGTAGACAAGCAATGATCCTATGAACTTTATCAACATGTATAAATGATATGTAATAGCAAGTAAAACATATGCACATGTTAAGATAAAGACAAACCAAATAGCATACTATCATATCGAGCAAGATTGTCCTGTACATACATATGTCCAAGCATCCACATGTATACATATACAATAATGGTCTCCAGGGCATAAATATCCAAAAAGATCTGCGGAGCGGCGTTGGTTTGTTGGGTTCTATTGAAACTTGACTATGTCCTCAGTAGTAGTTTGGGGTTCTGGAATTTCTTCCAGTTATACCGCGCTCCCACTAATTTCTTTTGCAAGAAATTCGCTCTCTAAAAAGACTATGTTGCGAGCGACAAACACCTTTTGTTCTTCAGTATGGCAGACAAGATATCCCCGTGAATTTTTGGGGCATCCCACAAACTTGCATAAAACCGATCGTGCCTCGAGCTTGTCCGGATTTTACTTTTTGACGAAAGCTGGACACCCCATATCTTAAGATACTTAAGACATGGTCTCTTCCCACTCCACATCTCATATGGGGTAGTAGGCACAAACTTGGTTGGAACCCTATTCAACAGGTATGTAGCTGATTCCAGTGCAAACCCCCAGAAGGAAAGTGGCAACTCAGCACTACTCATCATGGAATGCACCATATCGAGTAGCGTGTGATTCCTTCTCTCGGATGCACCATTATGTTGCGGTGTATATAGAGGAGTAAGCTGAGAGAAAATTCCATTCTCTTTTAAGTATTCAGGGAAACTGATACTTAAGTATTCTCCACCCCAATCAGATCGAAGTATCTTGATACTTTTACCTGTTTGTTTCTCCACTTCATTCTTATACTCCTTGAATTTCTCAAAGGCCTCGAATTTATCTTTCATTAAGAATACATATCCATACCTTGAGAAATCATCAGTAAAAGTGATGAAGTAGGAGTGACCACTTCGTGCATGTGTAGACATCGGACCACATACATTGCTGTGTATAAGCCCCAAGAGCACAGTGACTCTATCTCCGTGTCCTGTGAACGGAGATTTGGTCATCTTTCTTTTGATACATGATTGACAAGTTTCATATAATACATATTGGAACAGATCCAAATATCCATCTTTATATAACTTAGTCAACCTTGTTTCATTAATATGACCAAGTGTACAATGCCATAAGAAGGCTTGGTTTGAATCTGGAGCCTTTCTTCTGAGTGTGTTTTGGATGTTGAAAAGTTGATGTTGATTGATTACGCATATGCCGTTATCCAGTGTGCCAGACCCAATCAGTTCTTGATTTAGGTGAATGTCATGACATTTCTTTCAAGTGCAAAATTATATCTTTCATTAGATAACAAAGATAGTGATATAATATTACATAGCATACTAGGTACACAAAAACAGCTATACAACACCAAAATGTGTCCATTTGTCAACCCGAGGTGATAATCTCCTACCGCATATGCATCCACGTTTGCTCCGTTGCCAACCCTGAGGGTCATATCACCTGCCTTCAGTACTTTACGGTTTCTCGGCGCCTGCAAAGAATTACAGATTTGAGAACCAAAACTGTTATCTAGTACCCATGATGCAGAGTTTACTGAAAAACAATTTTCAATTACGAACACACCTAAAGAAGAAGCATCAGCTTGCTTCATGTCCTTGCCCTTGGCTTTGAAAGCCTTGCAATCCTTCTTCCAGTGCCCTTTCTTGTGACAGTAGTAGCACTCATCCTTTTTCACTTTTGCTCTCCCCGCTTTGTTTGTTCCTTACACCTTTTTGACACCTCCTTTCGGCTTGGTGGTGGTCTTCTTCTTCTTCCCCTTAGCTTTCGCTTTAGATTTAGAAGAGTAATATTTCCCAACAATAAGAACAAGTGTCTTCTCCTTCTTCAAGGAGCTCTCTGCTACCCTCAACATGTTGAGGAGCTTTGGAAGATCAGCTTCCATTCCGTACATGTTAAAGTTCAGCACGAATTGAGAGAAGGTGTGAGGAAAGGACTGTAGAATCAAGTCATTGTATAACTCGTTCTCTAACATGCATCCCAGTTTTGCGAGTTGCTCAATGAGACTGATCATCTTTAGGACGTTGTTCATCACGAAAAACCGCATTTCAATACCGCTCATTCATTATCATTTTTGTGATATATCAGTACTATTAACCCGTGTCTGCTCAATAAATACAGATTATAGGTATTCGTGACAATACACTGGAAACACACTCAAATACATAGATACAACATTTGTGAATCGACACTACAACCGAAACAGAAAACCGATCAATATTCAAAGAGTTTCTTTTTGCAACAAATAAGTGTACACATTTTTATCAAGCATAATGCAACAATACAAGTGTGAACACAGGTCTCTTTTGATGCATGAACCTTGGTGGGATAGCCTAGCATAAGTGGGCACACAAGAATCATGACTTGTGCAAGTGGATGAGGCAAGTGGGTGTGTGATGAGTGAAGCAAAAAGGTGTGATGTGATTTAAAGTTACAATTTTCCTCCAAATCTACAGATCAATATCCAAGTGTTTATAAAAGAATCAAACAATGCTAGTGAGATCATGGAGAACACACAAGATCACCATACAAAAACGAGCCTCACCACACCCAAGAAAACTAGCAGAAATGATGAAATGACCACCACCGCCGGTCCCACATCAACATTTTGGCTCCAATTTTTTTCTGGTCATTCCATGTTGTCACATTATCTCATTTTTATTGTTTGTTTTTGTTGATTTTGTGCCTATAAATACCAGAACAGAGAGCAAGCTCAAGGATATACTTTGCCATACTTTGACACACTTCATTCCATTTTCATTTTGCAATCTTGTTAAAGCTTTGTACATAGTAGTTAGTTCACCTTGAGTTCCTTGCCTTCTCCTGATCTTGCTACCTCTTCATTAAGCTTGCAATTTTATGTTTTGGTTATTGAACTCATGGTTTGTATCTTGGAGTTGAACTTAATGAAGCTTTCCTTTTGATGCACTTTGGTTCTTAGTATTTTCTTCACTTTACTTTCTTGCACATAAATTTTTTGCATTTTACATACTTGCAATGTTGTTTTCTTTGATCTCTTCTCTTTTATACTTTTTTATGTTAGTTATGGTTTGTGAATAATGGATCTTGTTAGGAAAAGAGAATGGTTGTATAAGTTAAGAATCTCTTTTGCTTATTTCTTTTGCCTGATATTTGCTAATTGAACTCTGCCCAAATCTCACGCAAGTGTTCCGTTAAGCACCCTATCCTACCACGGTATCGGTGATCCCTAACCGTGACCGGTTGCGTTTAGTTTTGTCATGCCCCGCTTCCCAGAGTACGGTAAGGAGACGTGACGGGTCGCGCGACGTATTTACTCAGAAGTAAACACGCTAAGTGTAAATAAACAATATAGTAAAGTACACAAGTATGATATGAGATGTAAAAGAACATCAACTTTTATTCATTAAACATCCTTTACAATACAACTGGAAATGTAAATACAAGACTGAAAAGCAATGCCTTAACAATGGCATGAACTGAAAGTAAAGTATATACAAGTGACTAAAGCTCTAGGTCTTCTGAGAACTGCTCCAAGTCGTCTGTGCTGGGCTCGATCTCCAGAGAATCAGGTCCTCCCGACAACATTCCAAAGAAAGAATAGAAAAGGAATGTCTTCAGCGAACAATCGCTCGGTAAGTCCCATAGAAAGATAGAAATAGACTGAACAGGTAATGAGAATATAATTGGTATAATGTTGATAGTTATGTTAACACAGTTGTTTGTAGCTTGATACGGAATATGCCAGTGTATACGAGAGGAGTCCAGCTTACCCCATGGACTATGGTATATGGATCACAAGGCCCCATCAAAACCCATGGGACAACAGCAACAGATGTTCAGGTTAAGTGTATTAAAGTGACCGTCTCATACCACTTTTAACACATTCCGTACCAATCTATCCCTTTAAAATCCCGTAATGTACTTTGTATTGATGTGTATTATTTTGTTTAATAGATGTAAGACTTGCCGAAACTATGATATCAGTAGTTCATGTAAACGGAAAGAATATAAATGGATAGTCACGTAAACAATGTCAAATGTATATCCATGGTTCGGTCAAATCAATTCATGTTGATATAGATTGTATTCTGTTATAAATGGATTCATGTTGAATTGGAATTATACTTGAATTGTATTCAAAGATGGATTGATTTCAGATTAGACTGAGACTCTGACTGAGTTAGATACTTTAAAACGAATTGAAGTCCTAAATTATTTTTGGAGTTATCGGTAATAGCTGCACATGGACGGCATGATTTGTGACTTTTTTCAAGCCAATTACCATTGATAACCCCGTTTTAGTTGTCTACCTTAAATAAGCAAGCACCCACATCCTCCGGCTCCCTAAGGCTCAAGAGAATTGGTCCCGCTTAAACCTATGTTTACTAAAGTTCTTATTGTAAATTAATAAACTTGAGGGGGTTTTATGAAAAATAGTTTTGATATATTTTGAAAATAAAGCACAAGTATTTAATTATCGTCTTTAGGGTTTTCATAGATGTAATTTTAAAAGTGATGAGATAGTCTAGTGGATATAAACCTAACTTTAATAGTATAAGGTATTTTCATGTAATTTGACTTCTATTGATTCTTGATGGTTTTTTCATGAACTTTTGTGATTCTTTTCTTTTGATTTATAAAATATGGAATTATTAAATATATTTAAAATAAATATTTTGATAATATTTATCTATATATATATATATATAATAGAATTTATTTATTAAATAGAAATCACGTTTTCTTATAAATTGTAATATAAATTCCATCGAGATCGTATGCTCCGTGAGGAGGTCTGCATCTCGCCCTACTAGTCCGATGGATGTGCGATAACCCGCACCAACCAAATCGGAATCCCCAAAATGGGTTGTAAGGACATAATTGTATGGAATTTGATTAAAACAATTTGAAGAATACGGTTTTGATAGTTTATGGTATTTAAATGTAAAATTCGTCTTAGCCACAAAAATATCATTCTCAAGATATCGTGCTATGTCAAGATGAGTGTTGTGATGAGGTAGGTCATTACCTCATGAGTTTTTTAAAGGTAATACAAGTAAGCATGCTAAAATATGTCGAAAGTATGTATGTGGTATTAAACCGTAAAAGTGCAATAAACATGGTTTTACATGGTGTTTTATAAATTTTAGTTAATGGTCAATAAACAAGGTTTATTAATTTAGTTATGAGTTTCCTAAGAAAAATTATCATTTTAAAGAAATTATGTTTTAAAAGTCGGATAACTCCACTTACCGACGTCATTTGAAAAGAGACTTGTTTAATAGAGAATAGAGAAGAAAAAGTAGGGACTTATAGATTAAGAAGAGAGAGTGGAGGTAGAGGATGGGTTTGCAAGCGTCGTGGAGTCGTGGGGTCACCGGATTTGTCCCGAGTCGTCGCCGGAACTTAACTTTGAGCTAACTCCACTTGTACAACTTCTTGGACTTAAAAAATTTAGAGAGTTTTGGCAAAGGATTGCCGAATCAGGAGGGCTAAGGTGTAGGGTGGTATTTATAGGAGAAATTAGGATTTAGGGTATTGAAGAATGGAATTAAAATGCATTAACATTTTGGATTAATGCCTCATTTTAATTCTCTGGAAATGTGCAGGAAAAACAAACAGACTAGGGTTAGTGGAGGAGTCTAAGAGGTGCTAGGGTAAAAAATTTAAAGCATTTGGGACGGGGGGGACCGACAGCGCCGGCCCTAAAGAATATCTCGCCGGTCCAATGGGGTTGTTCTGGGCTTGGATTCAAGCCACGTGTCTAGGTCGGTTCATATAACTTAGTGGATATGTTTGATTTCTAAGACTTTTCATTTTTACGTGTATTGCATGTGTAAATTTTGGGTTTCTAAAAAGATTAAAAGAAAAATCAGCAATAATAATATGTGGCTGAGGGGATTCGAACACAGGGGCTACGTCACAGCAGTGCAAGGCTTTACCAATGAGCTACAAGTGTTTTCTTGCTGTTTTTAAACAACTTAAATTTATAACTTGTGCTCAGGATATACAAATACTCCATTTGTACATTAACTTTAAAAATTTTCTGTACATTATAAACAGAGTCGTTACAGGTTTTGCTGGAGGCAAAAGTCAAAAGACAAGAACGGACGGACAAGGGTCAATAAGCCGTATTTCACAAATACCGTGCTTAAACACCCTAATCCATGTTGTTGCCGTTTACTCTAGCTTCAATCGTCAAGTCAGGCACAAAGGAATGACTAAGAATTTTCCTAACTTACACCAACCTATCTCTATCCCTAACAAGCTTATATTTTGCATATACAAACACTTAGATTCGAATTGAACTGTTCAAACCTTTTACTTAACTCATGAGAACAAGAATTTAAAACGCACCATCTCCCTGCGGATGACCCGGACTCATCACGGCTAGCTACACGCGATGCCGTCTTGATTGCGGTTAACTTTTAAACTTAGATACTGTTAGTTATATGTATGCCCTAGAGGCCATTACTGTACATAAGATATACATTGTAGTGGATGATTGTACATATATAGGTAGTACTTTCTTGCTCGACATGAGCGTATGCTATATGGTTACTCTTTATCATAACATGTACACTGATTGTCTCTCTGTTAGATGTTGGTAAAGCCCTTAGGATGCATACTTGACTACCTAGATTATGATGGAGATCATACTAGTGGGACAAAGGTAGTATGTGAGTATATCCTTTAATGTCCCTAGTCGTGGGTGTATCGAGACGGGGCATCGATATACCAGAGTAGACTAGCGTATACCTTCTCGACCCATGTAGATGGGCGATGGATGATCCCATATCCATTGGGGCATCGATATACCAGAGTAGACTAGCGTATACCTTCTCGACCCATGTAGATGGGGGATGGATGATCCCATATCCATTGGTGTTTGACATCAGAGATGATATACGGGTGCTCAGTGGAGACTAGGTACACAGGACGGACTAGCCGAGAACTCCCAGGTGGTATTATACCTCACGTCAGATGGCAATTCTCTGGTGACACTGGTACAGGATCCCATATCCATTGGGGCATCGATATACCAGAGTAGACTAGCGTATACCTTCTCGACCCATGTAGATGGGGGATGGATGATCCCATATCCATTGGTGTTTGACATCAGAGATGATATACGGGTGCTCAGTGGAGACTAGGTACACAGGACGGACTAGCCGAGAACTCCCAGGTGGTATTATACCTCACGTCAGATGGCAATTCTCTGGTGACACTGGTACAGGTTAGTCTGTAACCCGAGATCGTTACAGAGTCTTGTGTGATTCCCACTGTGCTTTGATTTCCACCTTACCACGTTCAAGAGGACGTGCAAAACGGTGGTTTTTGGGTATATTCCAGAGTCACATGGAGGCAATGAGCGATAGGAGGGGATTCGTCTCTCCCGGTATTGGGGGTTGATGTTGCGCTTGTTAGGCCCACGTTACCCACCCCGGATCTTTCGGGGAGGCGGAATGGGTAAAAATCAAAATTTTCCTCGATAGGTAACATGGACCGTTCATTAAGGATCTTGGCTAAACAAAACTAACACAAAATCTACAAGTTCTAACTACTATGTAGAATGGTTATACCTAGTCTTGAACTCCTTCTCTTCTTGTTGTTCTCCTCCTTACTTGCTCCTTGTAGTAGTTTGTACGGCTCCTCCTCGTCGTCTCCTCTTTGTCGAAGATAGATCCACCCGAGGGTTCGAACATGAGCTCCTACCTCAACCTATAGGTAACTAAGGTGCTTGGTTTGCTAAACCTAGAACCCTAGAAAGAGTAGAGAGTAGTCTTGGTGTTTTATCTCAAAGGAAAATGGTTCTCAACTCATGAGAGGGATTTTCCTTGAGCTAGATGAAGAAGGAGAGCTATGGATGAGAGAGAAGATGCAAATGAGAATGATACCATTTTTTACAACCATGCTCTCATAATTAGAAAAATGATAATAATAATAATAATTAACAATTTGTGATGGTGAGTTGATGAATGACCATTATCATTTCATTCATTAAATGCTTTTGCAAAGAATAAGAAGCATCTTTGAAAACAAATGATGATGGTCAACAAGTCCACTTTGGTCAACCGGTCAACTAAGTCAACAGGTCAACAAAAGTCAAGAATTCAACTCAACCATGGCACAATAATTGTTAACTAATATTATTAATCATATTTCTTATTCTCATTAGGGTTTGGAAAAAAAGACAACAGTCAACTGTGCATACACACCCGTACCATAACCCTAATGAGAATCCTCTGCCTCTGCCTCAGTCAACTGTGCATACACACCCGCATCCGTGATCCGAGGAACACGAATACAATGAGATAAAACTAACCCCAAAACATATATTAGGATCTGGCTTAAACCAAAGCCCACTAGTAATAACTGTCCGGACACCAAACGTGCACAAGTGCGCGGATGTGAACGAACCCCGTCGCAAAACCATGCGACCTCTACTCTGTTTTACCCAAAGCAGAATAACCCTCTGTGTGGGACTCTAAAGACTCGACACTACGCTGGCAGTGGGTTTAACCACAGACCGCAAGCGGCACTAGCTGTACGTAACGGTCCCCAGGTAGATGCTGATAAGAAGACTGATGAGGTGAACCCATCCGAACTCCTACTGAGCCTGTATGTGACAATCTCCGTACAGTCCGGTATGTTCGTCTGAGAGTATCGCATGGCGGGCCTAGGGGCGGTAAATGTCAGTCCCCTAATAGCGGTACAAGTCGTGTCAGAGTGTAGCCCAAAACACCCTGAGAAACTACTGGTAACACTACCAGCAAATCTCGCTTGCCCTGGCCAGGGACAACTATGTGTAATGGCTCTCCTAGACACAGCGCGATATCAACTCCCAATACCGGGAGAGACGAATCCTGTCTAACCGTCACTGCCTCCAAGCGCTTCGGGACTGCACCCAACTACTACCTGTTTGCACGACTCAGTAGAGCCGTGGTAGGGTAGTAATCTAAGAACAGTGGGAACATACTCGAGGCGAAGTGACAATGTCAAGTCAGCGGACTAAGCTGTACTCATGTCATCTGGGAACTGTTAACTTACGATAGGTATAATACCAACCAACAGTTCCCGACGAGTCCTGTCCAGTGTACTCCTAACCTAACAAGCACGTGCATACTATCTCCAGTACGACGTACTGATGGCTGTGGGACAGACCATCTCCCCTGCTGGGAAAAGAAGCGTATGCACCAGTCTACTCTGGAGTATGGATGCCCTGTCTCGATAATCCTATGACCAGGGACCAAAATAAGGATGTGCTTATAGACTACCCAGCCCCCACTAGTGTGATCGCCATCACAACGCCGGTAGTCAAGCAAAGATCCTAAGGGCTCCATCAATATGTATTAGCGATATGTTAAAAGAAACATATACACATATTAAGATAGAAACAAACCAAGTAGCATACTACAATGTCGAGCAAGACTGTCGTAAACCCGTATATATATATCCCAAGCCTCCAAAATGTATTATACAAACTAGTACTATACAATAATGGCCTCTAGGGCATACATATCTAACAATCTCCCACTTGCACTAAAGGCCAGTAATTGGTGAACCGCATACCCAACGTCTGCACTAAGGCCAGCTGCTGGCTACCGCATACCCAATAGCTCAAAAAGTCGCTCGAATTGTGTTTGAGGGAGGGCCTTTGTGAATGGATCCGCCGTGGTGTCTTTTGTGTCCACTCTCCGTACCTCGGTCTCCTGGCGATCAATGATCTCCCTGATCAGGTGATACCGCCTTAAGATGTGTCTGGATTTCTGATGGGACCTTGGTTCCTTCGCTAAAGTTATAGACCCGTTGTTATCGCAATACAATGCTATTGGGTCAACAATGGACGGAACCACCTGAAGTTCACTAATGAGCTTCTTCATCCAGACCGCCTCTTTTGCGTCATCGCTTGCAGCAATGTATTCAGCCTCCATCGTCGAGTCTGCGACGGTATCCTGTTTAGAACTCCTCCAACATACCGCCCCTCCGTTGAGGGTAAACACAAACCCCGAGACAGACTTGATGTCATCCTTGTCATTCTGGAAGCTTGAATCGGTAAAGGACTCGACCCTGAGGTCTCCATTACCGTAAACCAGGAACATCTCCTTAGTCCTTATCAGGTACTTAAGAATGTTCTTCACTACCGTCCAGTGGTCCTCACCTGGGTCTGACTGATACAGGCTCACCCCGCTCAGCGCGTAAGCTACATCTGGTCTTGTACATAGCATCGCGTACATTATAGATCCTACCGCCAAAGCGTAGGGTATAGTGCTCATGCGAACCCTCTCCTCGTCACTCTTAGGAGACATCTTCTTGGAGAGGGTGATTCCGGGCAATGCGGGTATGTTACCGCGCTTGGAATCTTCCATACTAAATCTCTTTAGTACGGTCTCTATGTACCTGGACTGCGAAAGTCCCAGTAGTCTCTTGGATCTATCTCTGTAGATCTTGATCCCCAGAATGTACGAGGCATCACCCAGGTCCTTCATGGAGAACCGTTGTGATAAGAATAGCTTGACCGATTGTAGCATAGGAATGTCATTTCCTATCAAAAGAATGTCGTCCACGTACAAGACTAGGAACACGACAGTTCGTCCTACAATCTTCTTATAGATACAAGGTTCATCTTCGTTTTTGATGAAATCAAATTCCTTGATTGCCTCATCAAAACAGATGTTCCAGCTCCGTGATGCCTGCTTTAATCCATAAATGGATTTAAGCAACTTGCACACCTTCCCGCTGCTCCCACTGTCTACAAAACCCTCCTGCTGATCCATGTAAACGCACTCTTCTAAACAGCCGTTTAGAAAAGCCGTTTTTACATCCATCTGCCAGATTTCATAGTCATGGAAGGCAGCAATGGCAAGTAGGATCCGAATGGATTTGAGCATAGCCATTGGAGAAAAAGTTTCGTCATAGTCCACACCAGGTCTTTGACGAAAACCTTTTGCAACGAGTCTAGCCTTATAGGTTTCCACCTGCCCATCCACACCAAGTTTCCTTTTGTAGATCCATTTGCAACCAACGGGTTTTACCCCGGGTGGAGCAATTGTTAGTGTTTATGCCCAAGAAGGCCATTACTGTATCATACTAGTTTGTATATTACTTAATGGAAGCTTGGGATATTCACATGTATATAACAGTCTTGCTAAACATAGTAGTATGCTACTTGGTTTTTCTATCTTAATATGTGAGTATACGTATTGATAGAACTCTTAGGATCTTGCTTGACTACCAGCGTTGTGATGGCAGTCACACTAGTGGGGGCTGGGTAGTCTACAAGCACATCCTTATTCAGGTCCCTAGTCATAGGATTATCGAGACAGGGCATCGATACTCCGGAGTAGACTAGTGTGTACGCTTCTCATCCCAGTTGGGGAGATGTTCTGTCCCACAGCTGTCAGTACGTCGTACTGGAGATAGTATACAGGTGCTCGTTAGGTTACGGGTACACCGGACAGGACTCACAGGAAACTGTTGGTTGGTTTTATACCAGTCGTCAGTTAACAGTTCCCAGGTGACATGAGTACAGCATAGTCCGCAGACTTGACACTGCTACTTCGCCTCGAGTGTGTCCCATTGTTCTTAGATTGCTACCCTACCACGGCTCAAAGGAGTCGTGCAAACAGGTAGCAGTTGGGTGTAGTCCCGAGCACTTGGAGGCAGTGGCGGTTAAACAGGATTCGTCTCTCCCGGTATTGGGAGTTGATATTACCCTGTGTCAGAGAGCCATTACGCAAAGTCCCTGGCCAGGGCAACCGAGATTTACTGGTAGGTTTTCCAGTAGTTTCTCAAGGTGTAATAGGCTACGCTCCGACACGACTTATACCGCTTTTAGGGGACTGACGCTTGCCGCCCCTAGGCCCGATATGCGATAGTCTTAGACGAACAGACCGGACTGTACGGAGATTGTCACAGCAGCCTCAGTAGGAGTTCGAATGGGTTTCCTCATCGGCCTTCTTATCGACATCTACCTGGGGACCGTTACGTACAGCTAGTGCCGCTTGCGGTCTGTGGTTAAACCCACTGCCAGCGTAGTGTCGAGTCTTTAGAGTCCCACAAAGAGAGTTTCCCTGCTTCGGGAAAAACAATATAGAGGTCGTATGGTTTTACGACAGGGTTCGGACGCATACGTGTTTTTACGCACGTACGATGTTCGGACAGGTTTTACTAGTCGGCTTTGGTTTAAGCCAGATTCTAGTATCTGATTATTGGATTTATACAGTCTAAAGTTTTTCCGTGTTTTTACGGATAGGAGGGGCGTTCCCGTAATTTGTCGGGAAGCTTCTTGAAGCATGGTGACTTGGGGGTTAAGGTGGCATTTGCATTAATTAGATAAGTGAGTCATGGTGTGAATCATACATGGAGTTAATGAATCAATTATGATTTATATGACTCATGTGATGAATCACTTAGTTTATTAATGAAACATGATGATATATCATTATTTGTTATTCATTTAATATATATCATATGTTTCATATATACACACATGATCTATTCATCCAAAAGGATTCTCTTTCTCACCTTCTCTCTCCTCAAGCTTTCTCTCTTCAAACCCTAACCCTAACCTCTTGTAAGGTTCCTAAGCACTCTTGTGAAGGTTCATAAAGCATCAAACATGCCCGAATAAAATTTTGATGTGCCGAACAACCCAAAGACGGGATCTTTGCTAGATTACTAGGGTTTAACATGCAAGATAACATTTTTAAATCTAAGTGTGAGGGATTACAACCTTTGTAGTCCGCTCCTTCACTTCACAAGCTCCGAGTAGAAGTCCCTTCGCCGCGATCCACGATCTCCCGGACTCAAGAGAGGCTCCACGACTCGAACGATCCATGATAGCTTGTCGTATTCCTTTTCTCCGACGATCTACGTCGAAGTTGCAATAGCTCAAGCTTTCTCTCACTCTAATGAGGTGAACACCATAATCTAATGGGCTAGATTAGATGAGGATGATGGAGTAGTATTTATGCTTTCTTTTTATATCATTTTCTCACAATAACTCATCACAAAAGAAAACTCAAGTGAACTCTCTCTCAAAAACAAGAGAGAAGAAGATGAAGAATGAAAAGAATAATCCTTTTGTGATGAATAGTAGATTAGAGTATATGATTGATTATGGAACCATGGTCAAGGATGAGAGGCTAAAACTTTGTAGAGAATAAACTAGAGTTAGGGTTTGGTTAGGTTAAGGATAAGGATCAACCATAATATCTTAACCAAGACAAAAGAGAATCCTTCTAGAATTAACAAGAAGGAGCTAACCCTAATCAAACCCTAATCCCTTTTTATCATCCTTAAACATGTTTCATAATAAATCATATCATGTCACAATAATATATATAACATATATATTATATATTTGCAACAAAAAAAAATAATACAATTAACATATATCGCATATATATCAATGTATTAATCAGGTGAGAAAATGAAATAATAAAGCGAGCCAATATTAGATAATGTAATACAATATATCATATATATCATTATACATTAAATTATCGAATCAACACTTGATCCGACGATCCGGCTATATCGAATATAACCTACTAATATATCATGTACCGATTCATCGAATCAACACTTGATTCGATGACCCGGTTCATATCTAAATATCGCGAGAATATAATACGGTATCTCATATCGCATTATCCTCGGTCCTGCACATATCACATATGTTCCTCTACTCCGTTTTGCCTAAGCCAAGAAACGTCTGTGAAGGACTCTAAAGAATCGTCAATACGCCGGTAGCAGGTGATGATCATATCAAACACCCACAAGCTGCAAGCAGTCAGCTAAACGTAACAGCCACCCAGGTATTGAGCGATCAGAAGATCAACAAGCTAGCCTGTCCGTTATCCTGTGAATCCAATCAGTAACACTCCCGTACAGTCCGGTCTGTTCGTCTGATATGTCGCATATCAAGTCTAGGGGTGGTATACGTCAGACCCCAGTAACCGATAAGTCGTGTCGATGTGAGGCTCATAACAGGTCGAGAAACTACTGGTAACACTTACCAGTATATCTCTATATCAGCCCTGGCCAGGGACTTCCAGTTATAGCCAATCGAACACAGCACGACATCAACTCCCTATACCGGGAGAGACGAATCCCCTCCTATCGCTCATTGCCTCCATATGATTCTGGACTGTACCCAAAAGCCAGCATTTTGCACGTCCTCTTGGACGTGGTAAGGTGGAAATCAAAGCACAGTGGGAATCACACAAGACTCTATGACGATCTCGGGTCTACAGACTACCATGTACCAGTGTCACCAGAGAACTGCCATCTGACATGTGGTATATCACCATCTGGGAGTTCTCGGCGAGTCCGTCCAGTGTACCCAGTCTCCACTGAGCACCCGTACACCATCTTTGATGTCAAACACCGATGGATATGGGATCATCCATCGCCCATTATATGGGTCAAGATGCGTATACGCTAGTCTACTCTGGTGTATCGATGCCCTATCTCGATATACCCTCGACTAGGAACATTTATAGGATGTACTCATCGACTGCCGTAGCCCCACTAGTATGATCTCATCATAATCCCAGTAGTCGAGTGCAGATCCTAAGGGCTTTATCAACATGTGAGAGAAAGACAGTAAACCAATACAAGTCAACATGTTAAGATAAAGTGAAACCAAATAGCATACTATCATGACGAGAAAGAAAGTCCTCTCTGTATATATCCAAGCATCCATCATAATATACATCATATGTACAACAATGGCCTCTTGGGCATATACATAACTAACAATCTCCCACTTGCACTAAGGCCAGCTGCTGTAGTATCTCATACATAGCATCCCGAATAATCTCTCAAACTGTATCTGGGGAATGGCCTTCGTGAGTGGATCCGCAGTGTTGTCCTTCGTATCTACTCTCCTGACCTCGATATCCCGGCGATCAACTATCTCCCTGATCAGGTGATACCGCCTCAGAATATGTCTGGATTTCTGATGGGACCTGGGTTCCTTGGCCAAAGCCACAGCTCCATTGTTATCGCAATACAGAGGTATTGGATGTTCAATGGATGGAACCACACCAAGTTCAGTGATGAACTTCTTCATCCAGACAGCCTCTTTGGCAGCATCGTTGGCAGCGATGTATTCAGCCTCCATCGTCGAGTCTGCAACGGTATCCTGTTTGGAACTCTTCCAACATACCGCCCCTCCGTTGAGGGTAAAGACAAATCCCGAGTGCGACTTAGAGTCTTCCTTATAACTTTGGAAGCTGGAATCGGTAAAGGACTCCACCCGGAGTTCTCCGTTACCATACACCAAGAACATGTCTCTAGTCCTTCGTAAGTACTTGAGAATGTTCTTCACAGCTGTCCAGTGACTCTCTCCAGGATCCGCTTGATACCGACTCACTACACTTAGTGAGTATGCTACATCGGGTCTGGTACATAGCATCGCATACATGATAGAGCCTACTGCCGAAGCATAGGGTATCCCTTGCATGCGAGCTCTCTCCAAATCAGTCTTGGGAGACATCTCTTTGGAGAGAGTGAGTCCAGAGATCGTGGGTTGGTTTCCACGCTTGGATTCTTCCATACTAAACCTCTTTAGTATGGTGTCAATGTATCTGGATTAGGACAATCCCAGTATCCTTTTGGATCTATCTCTATAGATCCTAATCTCCAATATGCAAGAGGCATCACCTAGATCTTTCATTGAGAATCTTTGTGATAAGAAGAGCTTGACTGATTGCAGCATAGGAATATCATTTCCTATCAAGAGTATGTCATCCACGTACAATACGAGGAAGACAACCTTACTCTCTACTACCTTCTTATAGATACAAGGTTCATCTATGTTTTTGATGAAGTCAAACTCTTTGACTACTACATCAAAACAGATGTTCCAACTCCGCGATGCTTGCTTTAACCCATAAATGGATTTAAGCAGTTTGCACACATTTCCGCTGCTCCGACTATCTACGAAGCCCTCTGGCTGAGTCATGTACACGCACTCTTCTAAATCACCGTTTAGAAAGGCGGTCTTAACATCCATTTGCCAGATTTCATAGTCATGGTATGCAGCAATGGCAAGTAAGATCCGGATGGACTTAAGCATAGCCACTGGAGAAAAGGTTTCATCATAATCCACACCTGGTCGTTGACGAAAACCCTTTGCTACAAGTCTAGCTTTGAAAGTCTCAACTTTTCCATCGACACCAAATTTCTTTTTAAAAATCCACTTGCTCCCAATGGGTTTTACCCCTTTAGGAGCATTTTCCAAAATCCATACTTTATTGGTGTACATGGATTCCATCTCAGATCGCATTGCATCCAGCCATTTCACAGAGTCACCACTCATGATGGCCTGCTCGAAACTAGTTGGGTCATCATCTTCCATGATGCAATCCTCGCTTCCACCATCAATGAGAAAACCGTAGTATCTTTCAGGTGGATGAGAAACCCTGCTAGATCGGCGGAGAGGCTGGGGTTCGTCGGGTACTACTGAATCCTCTGGTTCTACCAAATCATCTGTTGTAGTTTGTTCTGCTGGAACTTCTTCCAATTCTACCTCAATGCCACTAATCTGTTTCATAAGAAAACCTTTTTCTAAGAAAGTAGCATGTCGAGAAACAAACACCTTTTGTTCCTCGGAGTGGTAGAAGATATACCCTCGCGAATGTTTGGGATATCCAATAAACTTACATAGAACAGACCTTGCCTCGAGCTTGTCCGAATTTTGTGTTTTAACATAGGCCAGACAACCCCATATCTGAATAAAATTAAGACATGGTCTCTTACCATTCCATATCTCATATGGAGTGGTAGGCACTGATTTGGTTGGAACTCTATTCAATAGATATGCAGCTGTCTCTAGTGCATATCCCCAGAAGGAAATAGGTAACTCAGCAGTGCTCATCATAGATCGCACCATATCTAATAGAGTGCGATTTCTTCGTTCCGATACACCGTTGTGCTGTGGTGTATAAGGAGGAGTAAGCTGAGAGAGAATCCCATTCTCTTTTAGATAATCTAGGAACTCATTGCTTAAGTATTCACCTCCTCGATCAGATCGAAGAATCTTAATACTTTTGCCCGTTTGATTCTCTACTTCGTTCTTATATTCTCTGAATTTCTCAAAAGCTTCAGACTTATGTTTCATCAGGAATACATATCCGAATCTTGAGAGATCGTCAGTGAATGTAATGAAGTAGGAAGAACCGTTCCTGGCATGCGTAGACATGGGACCGCATACATCACTATGTAGCAGTCCTAAGAGTTCCGTAACTCTTTCTCCGTGTCCACTAAACGGAGCTTTGGTCATTTTTCCTTTGAGACATGAATGGCAAGTATCATAAGATGATAATTCGAACGGATTCAAATATCCATCTTTAGGTAACTTAGCCAGTCATGTCGCATTGATATGACCAAGTCTACAATGCCACAAGAAGGATTCGTTCATTTCTGAACTCTTCCTCTTTTGTGTGTTTTGTATATTGAGGACTGTATTTTGATTTAGAATGAATATGCCATTATGTAACGAGCCTGATGCAATCAACTTTTGATCTTGGAATATGTTCATAACATTATGTTGTACTACAAAATTATATCCTTCTTTACTTAATAAAGAAACTGATATAATGTTGCACATCATGTTCGGTATATAATAGCACTCATTCAGAATCAGTGTATCACCGCTTGGCAATACTAGGTGATATTCGCCAACTGCTTTGGCTGCAACATTTGCACCGTTCCCTACTTGAACGGAATGATCACCTTTTCCCAGCTCTCTACCTTTACGTAGCCCATGTAATAATTTACATATGTGGGATCCTGATCCGGTATCTAATACCCAGGACGTAGGATGAACTGAGAAACAGTTCTCAATAACTAACACACCTGAAGAAGATGCATCAACATGCATGTTCTTTTGGGCGGCTTGAGAATCCAGATATTCTTCTATTCCCTGTTCAGTCTTATAACTCTTATAAGAAAGAACGGGTCCAACGTTCCCCTGCTCAGTATAATAAGCGGGTTCAGTCAATACATCCATATTATTATCTTGATTATGGCCTGACATGGTCGCTACCTGGAGAGAGAGAGAAGAAAACACTTTAGCGTATGCTCTTGCAAGATTAGATTGGTTATTATCTTATCTAATCAGGATGTCTCCCACTGTTTTTATCAAATCTACCTTCAAACCCTAAAAGGTAAGATTAGCCGGGATTAATTACACCCTACAATTTCGTCAATCTTTCAGCCAGATCATTGTCGGTACTTGAGGGAGGTTCCCCGTGCTTTCGCACGGACCTAATTAAAGTAAACCTCGTTTTCCCAGAGGCATAACCCCGTTAACACTTTTCTAGACACCTACTTGATCGGCTAATTGTCCTGTGTAAAACTCTCCCAGGAGTAACTCTTACTCGCAGTGGGTATCGGGATCCAACTATCTCATAGGAGGTATGCAATCTCATTGCAAATTTCAACACTTGAAATTCCCGATAATGTTTTTACCCCTAGCGTCCCATGACCTTGACGGAGGCCAAACTACCCATAGGGCGCTAGTCAAGTTCAACCCGTCATTTCTTGATTGAATTAAACCCACCCGTACGACCCTTGACGGAGGCCAAACTACGCCGTACGAATACCCTAATCCAATCGCATCATATGCTAGCAGATAAGTACTAGTTATCTACCGTACACTACGCCTTGACGGAGGCCAAACTACCGCAGCACGAATACTAAGTAGTACTTATCTGAAATGACGGAGGGCTACGCAGGTTTTTCAGAAAACCTTGAGCGTAATGAACTTGATATCGTCGTAGAATCATGTGAAATTTTGAAATGGAGTGTTTTTGAGGCTTTCATTAGTTTTGCTAAAGAGGTCACTCCCGGTGAAGGGATCTCGGCTCTTTCCTCATCGAATAAGGTGCAGGACATATCATATATATCACTGTGCAAAGAAAAACTCTAAAAGCAATCAAAAACAAACCGAGTTTTGTAGCATCTGTCAGTTTTGCTAAAGAGGTCACTCCCGGTAAAGGAATCTCGGCTTTTTCCTCATCGAATAAGGTGCAGGGTATATCATATATACCGCTATGCAAAGCAAAACTGTAGCTACCCCTTTTTTAAAGTTTTTGATTCTACAACATCTTTTAGCTTTCTTTTCTTTTTATTAATCTCATTAATAAAAAAATCCCATCAGCTTATGCTTCCTAAGCATCACAGATAAATTCGACGTACACTTATGCCATCCGCATTCGCCTCGATGTCCCCTCGTGCACCGTTAGGTTAGGTAACTAACGACAGAGCAGTGCAGTGCTAGTGCGGATGTAAAACATAAGTAACATCTATATAATATATCATATATACTATATACTGTATCCATCATAACATATCAAATGATCGCATCACAGATATCGCAGCAGAAACATAGATATAATGTGGGATATACTAGGACGTCCGTATTTAGTATTTAGCCAACAATAGAAAATACGGATTCCACAGTCGTGATGAATAGCCAAGCCCACACCCTAGACCCCTACGAGTGCGGCAAGCGACCCTACCAATTCTGGAGTTTAGGAGACCCGGTCTCGACTCCTCGAGATGGCCTCCCACTGAACCCCAGAACCCGGTCACCTGTGCTTCCCTCCTTGGGTCCATCCTAATGCGGAAAAGTAAATAATATACAACACTGGTGGCATCAACCTCAACCCGGAAGTGCCCCAAATAAAAGAATATTACATTACATTTGAATTTACATGAATGAAAATATAAAACCCTCATCTCACATAAAACCCCCGGCTATTCAATCGCGACAATCCTACACATCATATCTCAGCAACACATAATCTCTCATATCATCAATGTAAGTAAGTATGCTTACACCGATCGTCGTCGATGTATAGCAACGACAATCGGTAATACCACTACATACTACACTTACGGTCACAGAAAAAATAGTGTAAAACTACAATATTTGGAATCCACAATCACTTTTAGACATCGTAAATCCGAAATATCACATACTTCGCATTTCCTGCCTAACTCTATGAATTCCACATATTGTATCACATTCCAGATAAATAGACAGTATTAAACTTTTCGAACAGATAATCAAATACCTAAAAATTCCCAAATAACTCAACACTTGAGCGGAGTTCAAATAATCCCAGAATATGTCACAGTACCAGTGATCCAGCCATAGAAGGGTCAAGCCAACGCCTCACATGTGGCACGCCGTACTGCCCCAAACCCAAAGGTTCAAAAGGCAGTTCAAGACGGTCACATAATCGAGTTAAGGTTTGTTGTCTTCTAGAGGGTCCACCGTGTTACATGCACATTCTTCCGAAAGATTTAAACTTCGAGAAAAGATTCAACACTTGAAAATTTTTCGTGTGGGAAAAATTGAGTTAATGATATCCGTTCGAACATTTTAACAGATTCTAAATATCCGGAAATTATAACGAATTTAAATTTTCCGATCGAATCTACGATTACAAAATAAACCCCAGAATACTCAACACTTGAGTAAAAATAAAAATACCAGAAACCTTAAAAGAATTCAAAAGAATTCATAATAAATCATATCATGTCACAATAATATATATCACATATATATTATATATTTGCAACAAAAGAAAATAATACAATTAACATATATCGCATATATATCAATGTATTAATCCGGTGAGAAAATGAAATAATAAAGCGAGCCAATATTAGATAATGTAATACAATATATCATATATATCATTATACATTAAATCATCGAATCAACACTTGATCCGACGATCCGGCTATATCGAATATAACCGACTAATATATCATGTACCGATTCATCGAATCAACACTTGATTCGATGACCCGGTTCATATCTAAATATCGCGAGAATATAATACGGTATCTCATATCGCATTATCCTCGGTCCTGCACATATCACATATGTGCCTCTACTCCATTTTTCCTGAGCCAAGAAACCTCGGTGTAGGACTCTAAAGAATCGTCAATACGCCGGTAGCAGGTGATGATCATATCAAACACCTACAAGCTGCAAGCGGTCAGCTAAACGTAACAGCCACCCAGGTATTGAGCGATCAGAAGATCAACAAGCTAGCCTGTTCGTTCTCCTGTGAATCCAATCAGTAACACTCCCGTACAGTCCGGTTTGTTCGTCTGATATGTCGCATATCAAGTCTAGGGGTGGTGTACGTCAGACCCCAGTAACCGATAAGTCGTGTCGATGTGAGGCTCATAACAGGTCGAGAAACTACTGGTAACACTTACCAGTATATCTCTATATCAGCCCTGGCCAGGGACTTCCAGTTATAGCCAATCGAACACAGCACGACATCAACTCCCTATACCGGGAGAGACGAATCCCCTCCTATCGCTCATTGCCTCCATGTGATTCGGGACTGTACCCAAAAGCCACCGTTTTGCACGTCCTCTTGGACGTGGTAAGGTGGAAATCAAAGCACAGTGGGAATCACACAAGACTCTATGACGATCTCGGGTCTACAGACTACCATGTACCAGTGTCACCAGAGAACTGCCATCTGACGTGTGGTATATCACCATCTGGGAGTTCTCGGCGAGTCCGTCCAGTGTACCCAGTCTCCACTGAGCACCCGTACACCATCCTTGATGTCAAACACCGATGGATATGGGATCATCCATCGCCCATCATATGGGTCAAGATGCGTATACGCTAGTCTACTCTGGTGTATCGATGCCCTGTCTCGATATACCCTCGACTAGGAACATTTATAGGATGTACTCATCGACTACCGTGGCCCCACTAGTATGATCTCATCATAATCCCAGTAGTCGAGTACAGATCCTAAGGGCTTTATCAACATGTGAGAGAAAGACAGTAAACCAATACAATTCAACATGTTAAGATAAAGTGAAACCAAATAGCATACTGTCATGACGAGCAAGAAAGTCCTCTCTGTATATATCCAAGCATCCATCATAATATACATCATATGTACAACAATGGCCTCTAGGGCATATACATAACTAACACCTCTCATGTGTTGAGATCAAGGGTTAGCTAGACTAATACTTCCATAATCCAGCTCTATATCACCTAGGTTGCTTAGATTAGCACTTTGAGTAACCTAGTTACTTCAAGTTAGAGGTTAAGCTTGGAGTAGGAGCTCTCGGGTGGATCGTCTTTGACTCGAGGAGGCCGTTGAGGTGCCGACATTCCAAAGAGCCTACAAGGAGTGGAGGATAGTGATGAAGACCCGAAGGACAAGAAACGTGAGGTATAACTTCGAATCAGAGTAGTTAAACCTTTCGTAGTTTGCTAGTAACGGTTTAGATACAATTCATGCACTCAAGTCCGTGTTACGAACCTTTGATGATCGTTTTCTATATATTCCGCCTCCCCGCAAGTTCGTGGGGTGCGTGACATCAACTTACAGTGGTATCAGAGCCAACTAAACCATTACTAGCTTATTAGCAACTAAGTAGAACTTCGATCGACGGAAAACACGAAAACAACACCCTGATACCCTTAACAGTTTCTGTTAATTTTAAATGTGTCAGAATTTTTTTTTTATATTCCTTAAAATTCACAACAGGGTATTATAAGAGTTCTGGGAAAATACGAGGTCACAACTCGGCAAGACGGCCGCCGAACCGCGGCCAAATGGTGCTTTTGGCCGCGGATCCGCCGCCGAGTCAACGCCGAGTTGACTCGGAGTTTCACAGTAATTCTTTATTTCTGGTGTTTTGTTTTCCTGTATGTTCTGTTTCTACCCAGGTTACTTCAGTGCAGGTTTGCAATTGGGGTAGACACGGAAAATGGTTATCGATCGATATTCTAAGTTATTTGCTAATCGGGTTTTTATCTGTAATGACTAATGTGTTCGTAAACCTCCCTTAACTGCTAGTATGTCGGTTGGCAGGGGGTTGCACATTTCTGTAATGTTTATTGTTTGTGTATATGAACTTGATTGGATCGTTGTGATGATTAGACGGGGTTTGAGATGGGTTTTATATTCATTCATTCGATGTAAATTGTAATATGATGTAATATTCTTTTGCGGGGCACATCCAGGTTGCGGTTGTAGCCACCGTTGTATTATTTCATTTACTGTTTTTTGCTCCTAGGATAGACCCAAGGTGGGGTACACAAACTACCGGGTACGTCGAAGTGTTTAGTGGCCTACTCACGTTGTTGAGGGAGACCGCTTCACTTCGGGTACTTGGCGGGTAGTTTGTCGTACCCGTAGGGGTCTAGGGTGGGGTAAAGGCTATTCATCACAACTGTGTAATCCGTATTTTGTTGCAGGCTCAAAGCAAACGCGGATTGCTTGTATATCCAATAATGTTCATCTCAGATCTGGAATGCCTATTATTGTGTCTGACGAATGTACAATATCTATATATGATAGCTATTTAGACGTCACTTATGTTTTATACCCGCGCTAGCCCAGCCCCCGCTCTGTCGTTAGTTAAGTAACCTAACGGGTGATGACGGGACCCAGTGGCGAATGCGGATGGCATAAGAGGACGTTGTATTTTCGTTGTTCTCTGCAATGATAGGTTAAATGATGGGACACATTATTTTAATGCAAAGAAAATAAACCAAAGTTGAATCGTTGGAACAAATTTAAAAGAAACCACTCGGTTATTTTAAAAGAGCAGAATTTTTAATTACGGAGCTTTAACCACTCCTATTAAAAAGCTATCAGGTTCCTTCGATTATATCAAGTTCACTACGTTCACGGTTTCACCAAAACCAGTCGTAGCCCTCCGTCATTTCTTATGGATGGTCAGTAGTATTCAAGCTGTGTTTGTTGGCTTTCGTCAAGACATAGTGTTTGGTAGCTGCTGGGGTATTCATTTGTTGCATAGATAGATGAGTTGGTTTAGGACAGTCGTATAACCTTGTTGGCTTTCGTCAAGGGTATATACGGGTGGGTTCAAATTAACAAGATAATGATGGGCAGAACTTGACATGCGTTTTATGATTTGTTGGCTTTCGTCAAGGTCATAAGAACATGGGGCAAAAATCTACATCGGGAGTTTCTAAAGAAACTGAAACTTGCTAGTTTCGCATACCATTTGGAGTTTGATGAATGTTGGTAAGATTCCTTCAACATTATCAAACGATAATATTTGGATCCCGATCCTACTGTGAGTATATGCTACTTATCAGAAGATTCGTCACTTAACGATCAATGCTATAAACAAAGTAGGTGTCAAGAAAGGTGTCAGCGGGGCTACGCCCCCAGAGAAAAGAGGTTACTTAATTAAGGAACTTCGCGAAAGCGTTGGAAAACCTCCCTCGAAGTACCGACACTAGCCTGGATGAACGGTTAAGCAAGAATTGTACAGTGAGAATAGTCCTGGCTAATTCTTCTTTTATGTTTTGAGGAAGGATTCGAGAAACAGTGGGAGCCATCCAGTTTAGATAAATTAAAAACCAATCTAAACTTGCAAGAGCATCATGCTAAAGTGTTTTCTTCTCTCTCTCTCATTGCAGCGACCTTGTGACCATGACTAAGTTACATCTAGATAACAAGTTGACTGAATCTAACTTATTTGACTGGCAAAGGTCTGTCCAGATGTCCATTGCCTATGACAAGCTGGACCACCCTATTACTACTCAAGATCCCGCCGTCCCAGGTCCAGTTTCCACCGTCGCGGATATGGATATCCGTCAGACAAGGGAAAAGGATAAAGCAAAAGCTGAGTGCCTCGTGTTGGCTTCAGTTGATGGTGTATACCAGAAGCAACACGAGAAGATGGACTTATTTTCCATCTTTCTCCATAACAAAGATTTATATGGAGAGCAAACTCATATCGCAAGATATGAGACCTCGAACGATTTAATTCAAGCGAGGTTGGCTGTTGGGTCATCTCTAGGGGACAACGTCCTTATAATGACTAGCTCTGTTGATGAGCTCAAGGACCTGGAGACCACGTTGGGAAACAGGTCATACGCTGACTTATTTCCACAGTCCCTACCCTCTACTTACACCCTGAAAGAAACCAGGGAGACACAAGCTCTGCTTAATGGGGGACCTTCTTCTTATACATCCAGGGAGAAAGCAAAGGGTGAAAAGAAGAAGACCTCTACAAAGCCGATATACGGTGTCAATAAAGTAGGAGGAAAAGGAAGAGCAAAAGTTTCGGGACTTGGTGAAGGTAAGGAGGGATATTCCTATTGTTATGGGAACGGGCATTGGCAGAAAGATTGCAGGGCTTTGGAAGCCTGTAACCAGGATACGAAGCATGTTGTGGCTTCAGCCTCAAGTGTGTTTGTAATTGAGAACTGTTTGTCATTTAACTCTAATTCCTGGGTACTAGATACCGGAGCAGGATCTCATATCTGTAATTCATTACATGCTTTGAGAAACCGTAGAGTTATAAGGGTAGGTGATATGTCTCTCAGAGTTGCAAACGGAATGAGCGTGGACGCTGAATCCGTGGGAGAATATCGCCTAGGTTTGACAAGTGGGCAAATATTGATTCTACGTAACTGTTTGTATGTACCTAGTTTGACTTGTAATATCATATCAGTGTCCTTACTTTCAAAAGAGGGATATGATTTTACATTCGTAAGCGATGTAATTCACATCCACCTAAATCAAGTTTTGATTGGGTCCGGTACATTAGATGACGGTATATACGTATTGAGTCAAGCTCGGGTTTTCAATGTCCAGAACGCACTTAAAAGAAAGTCTCCAGAAATGAATCAGGCTTTCTTATGGCATTGTAGACTAGGTCACATCAATGAAACACGATTAACGATGTTACATAGAGAAGGATATTTGAATCCGTTTGAATATCAATTTTATGCCACTTGTGAATCTTGTCTCATGGGAAAGATGACAAAGACTCCGTTTACTGGACACGGAGTAAGAGCGAGCTCTTAGGACTCGTACACAGTGACGTGTGCGGTCCAATGTCTACACATGCGTGAGGTGGTTATTCCTACTTCATTACTTTTACGGATGATTTCTCTAGGTATGGACATATCTTCTTGATGAAGCATAAATCCGAGGCCTTTGAGAAATTCCAGGAATACAAGAATGAAGTGGAAAACCAAACAGGCAAAAGTATTAAGACACTGAGATCTGATCGAGGTGGTGAATACTTAAGTGCCGATTTCCTGGGTTACTTAAAAGAGAATGGAATTCTCTCTCAGCTTACTCTTCCATACACACCACAACACAACGGTGTATCGAAAAGAAGGAATCGAACCCTATTGGATATGGTTTGTTCCATGATGAGTAAGGCTGAGTTACCGCGATCATTATGGGGTTATGCGCTAGAATCAGCGGCATATCTTTTGAACAAGGTTCCAACCAAAACTGTGCCTACCACACCATATCAGATGTAGAGTGGGAAGAAACCCTATCTTCAGTACCTGAAGACATGGGGGTGTCCATCTTTTGTAAAAAAGCAGCATCCGGACAAGCTCGAGGCATGCTCAGTAGAGTATAAGTTTGTGGGATATCCAAAGAACTCCATGGGATATTGCTTCTATTATGCAGAGGAACAAAAGGTTTTTGTTTCTCGTCATGCCCGCTTCTTAGAAACTGAATTTTTAGAAAATCAGAAGAGTGGGAGCGCAGTAGAACTGGAAGAAATTCCAGAACCACAAGCTGTTACTGAAAGTTTGGTGGAACAAGAAGTTTCAGAAGAAAGGGACATACCAGCGCCTATCCGCAGAAGTAGTAGGCAGTCTCATCCACCCGAGAGATACTACGGTTTTCTCATAGACGGGGATCGAGAAGATTGCGTCATTGATAATGACAACCCTACTAGCTTCCAGCAAGCCATTCAGAGCGGCGACTCGGTAAAATGGCTGGATGCAATGCGGACCGAAATGGAGTCCATGTACACTAACAAAGTGTTGGAGATAGTGCCCTCAGAGTCAATTATTGGATCACAGGCACGTGATTGCAATGATTGAGGGAGGACCTATCCCGGTAGGACAGTCTTACTCGAGATGATAGTATGCTATCTGGTTTACCTTTATCATCGTGTACTGCTTTAGGTGACCTTACAGGTCACTATTGCACATTGATAAAGCCCCTAGGATTCATGCTTGACTGCCAGCAGTATGAGGGCGATCATATACGTGGGAGCTGGTAGTCTATAAGCACATCCTTAAAAGGTCCCTAGTCGTGGGAGTTTCGAGACAGGGCATCGATACTCCAGAGTAGACTAGTGTATATAGTCGAGACCCCGACGAGGGGCGGTGGCCGGTCTCACAAGCCACTGGTGTCAGTTGGTTCAACTAAGATGTATACAGGTGCTCATTGGGTTATGAGTACACCGGACAGGACTCGCCAGGAACATGCTAGTTCGTCTTATACCTGACGTCAGATAGCAGTTCCCTGGTGACATGTGTACAAGTTAGTTCATCGACCTGAGGATCGTCATTTGTCTCGTGTGAGTTCCCACTGTACTTTGATTACTACCCTACCACGCTAAAAGGAGACGTGCAAACAAGTTTTAGTTGGGTACAGTCCCGAGCCACATGGATGCAGTGAGCGGATCTTCAGGGGTTCGTCTCTCCGGGTATTGGGGGTGAGGTCGCGCTGTGTCTAGGAGAGCCAGAACATGAAAGTCCTTGGCCAAGGCAGGAGATTTAATGGTAGGTATTCCAGTAGTATCTCAGGGTGTTCTGGGCTGCTCTCTGACACGACTTGTACCGCTTTTGGGGGTCTGACTTTTACCAACCCCCTAGGACCGCCATGCGATGCTCATAGACGAACGGACCGGACTGTACGGATATTGTCACTGACAGGCTCAGTAGGGTGTCAGGATGAGTTCGCTCATCAACGTCCCTTTTGGTCAATAGTTGGTAGCCCGTCACGTATGGCTAATACCTCTGACATGCTAGTGGTTAAATCCATAGCCATAGTATTGACGAGTCTTTAGAGTCCCCCACAAAACAGTTACTCAAGTTTCGGGCGAAATGCTGTAAGGCCGTATGGAGATATGGAAGGGTTCGATCATATACGTGCGTTATTGCACGGATCAGGATCGGACGGTTATTACTAGAGGCCGTATGGATATATGGCAGGGTTCGATCAGATACGTGCGGTATTGCACGGATCAGGATCGGACGGATATTACTAGCCGGCTTTGGTTTAAGCCGAATCCTAGTATAGTACAGTGTAGATTTTGTCTCATTGCATTTGTATTCGGTCGGAATACAGATGCGGGTGTGTATGCACAGTATCGGGGTTTTCTTGTAATTTATTGCGGGACCAGTTTTCTGGAGTTGTCAGTTTGCTTTCCGTTTCGGCCATATTTCTTTGTATCCTTCATTGGCCGAAGATTGGTGGAGGAAGGCTTATTTGCATTTGTGCAAATTAGCTATTTGGAAGGTTGTCTTTGCATACTTTTGTATCATGATGATTTCATGATGGAGCCCCATCCCTTGACCATCCATGGTTCATGATTGCTTGACTTTTTGTAGCAATCATGGTTGTTGATTAGTTGATGGAGTGTGGTTTTGCTAGTGATGATGATTCTTGCATGATGACCATTCCTCTCACTTGCATTATTCTTGTGGCTATCCTTTTCACTCACTCCCTCACTCTCATTCTCTCCTCTCCCATATGTATGGCCGGCCAAAGAGATATGAGGCTGCCCATTTTTATTTTGGTGGGGATTTTGGTATCTATGGCTTTGCAAAAATGATATAGCTCCACCTCCAAAAAGTTCTTTCCTCTCCTCCACAAATGGCAACTCCACTCAAACCCAAATGAGACATAGCTTCCACACTATATTCTACAGCAAATCTTGGACTCGTCGACTCGCCAGCTTCGTGCCCGAGTTGCCTCGGTATAGAGGCGGGAGCCCGTCAAAGAACCCGGCGACGTGGTGCCCTTTCCGGCCAGGAGGTGGAGACCGGACATTCCGCGAAAGATCGGGACGACGGCGAGAAGACCGGAGGACTCGGATCACTCGGTATATCTCTCTTCCCCATCTTGTAGTTATCTAGGACTAGTTAATGGCCCGATCCGGGTTTTAGTGCGCGGTGGTGCCGGTTTGAAAAATTAAAGTTAACCATCGCTTCCGCATTTGGCCTCGGGATGGAGGCCGGGGCGCCGCCGTGCACTTACAGTGGTATCAAAGCCTCGCCATTAACATAGTCTAGCTTTGTCTAATGTGTTTTACATTTCCGATCGAACAAAATTCCAAAACCGCATTTTCCAAGAGCATCAGTTTCTGTCGAAATTTTTTGGAGTCCAAAAATTTTTCAGGTTGTCTCAGAACACTGTTCAGGGAAACATAAGCCTCCTGTAAAAATTTGGTCGCGAGATCTCATTATTCCACCGCGGAACCGCGGCCAAACCCATGCTTGGGCCGCGGTTCTGCCGCTCTTTTGACTGATCAGTGCACCAATTTTTTACAGAGGCCTCCAGACTTGAAAATAGGGGTTTTGGAATATTATTTTTGGGCCCAGAATTTCTTTATGTGCTACAGTAATGATTGGGGCCCATTTGGTAAATTTTGATCGATCGGATATTTTAAACACATTAGTTCACAGTATTTATATTATATCTGCGACCGTGAATGTCACTTGATCGGTAAATCCTGTCTAACTGCTATAGCCCGGTTAGACGGATTTGCGAACGTGACTTTCACGTTGATGTTCTGTGTTATGCTGTGATGTTGCGGATTGGTCGTGGGGGATAGCCTGGATGCAATGGTAGTACAGATTTGTTGTATTATGTACATATGATATTGCGGGGAGAGCGTCCGATATGTGGACTGCCGTCACTGCCTGTTTGTATTATTATTTTGGGGCACGACCAGGTTGCGGTCGATGTACCCGTTATATGTATATTTTACTTTCTGTATTAGGATTACCCCAAGGTGGGGTGCACGGATAGCCGGGTTCTAGAGGGCAACGGGCCCGCATCTCATGGCATTAAGACGGAGGGGGCTTCACTCTAGAATTGGCGGGCTATTCGCCGCACTCGTAGGGGGTACAGGTTGACCCAGGAGGGGTGCCCAAGTTACCGGATTCCGTAAAGTGCTGGGTGGTCCATTCATGGTGCTGAAGGGGACTGCCTCGCTTCAGGTTTTGGCGGGTGACTTGCCGCACCCGTAGGGGTCTAGGATTTCATTGCCCAGGCTATCCACACGACCAGGGGAACGTCGGGTTTCAGTAGTGGCTCTATGAAACCCGGGGATCCCAGATATCTGTATTGTTCTGTGATGCTGTACATTTCTGTGATGTTGCATTTTATCACGCCTTGAGCGAAATATAATATATTGATATATATTAGTAGATGCTGTATATGTTTTGCATCCGCGCTAGTCCAGTCCCCGCTCTGTCGTTAGTTAGCTAACCTAACGGGTAATGACGGGACCCAGTGGCGAATGCGGATGGCATATACATACATCAGTATATTTTCGTTCTTTGTGGTGTGATCAATTGATGGGACTGCGTTGATTCGGATCAATGCAAGTTAAAAACAAACCTAATCTGATGTTGTTGGAACACTTTTCAAAAAGCTGTTATTGCAAGGACGTTCTCTTTTGTTTTGCATCGTGGTATTCAGTTGGAATATCCTGCTCCTCAGTCGACGAGGCAAGGGCCGAGATCCCTTCACCGGGAGTGATCCCTTAGACAGAAGTTTGCGTCAGGGCATTAACTTCACTATAGCCGATTACTTTTGCTTTGCACCGTGGTATTCAGTTGGAATATCCTGCACCTCATTCTACGGGGAAAGAGCCGAGTTCCCTTCACCGGGAGTGACCTCTTTAGCAATGGTTTTCGTCACTATATTTTTAAAAGCTATCCGGTTCCTTCAACGATATCAAGTTCATTACGTTAAAGGTTTTCGCCAGAAACCATTCGTAGCCCTCCATCATTTCGGTTAAATATTCGGTAGTATTCAAGCTATGTATTTTGACCTCACGCCAAGGCATAGTGATTGGTAGCTGCTGGGTATTTATCTGTTGCATAGATAGATGCGTTGGTTTGGGACAGTCGTACTACTATTTTGGCCTACGTCAAGGGTATGTGCGGGTGGGTTCAAATTAACCTGGATAATGATGGGCAGAACTTGACATGTGACTTATGATATTTTGACCTCACGCCAAGGTCATAAGAGCATGGGGCAGAAATCACATCGGGAGTTTCTAAAGAAACTGAAACTTGCCAGATATGCGCATACCTTCTGGAGTGTGATGACGTGAGCGGATTCCGTCACGTTATCATGCGATGATAGTTGGATCCCGATTCCCACTGATGAGTTGGTTTACTCCTCGGGTGATCCCGACTAATTCTTCTTTCAGGTTTGGAGGAGAATTTGACGGTACAGTGGGAGGTTTCCAGATTAGATAAATTAGTAACCATTCTGATCTAGGTTAGAGTGCACGCTGAGTGTTTATTTTCTCTCTCTCTTTGGCAGCGACCATAGACCCGACCCTAAGACTATGACCCAGTGACCAAATTAACCGAACCTTCTTTAACACTGGCTTTTGGATTGTCAGAGTTGCAAACCTCATTGCCACTCCTACTTTTACCCTTTTCTCCAGGACACCCCGTATTACAACGAACGTCCACTTCCATTAGACAAAACCATCGTATGGTTATATACGAACTCGAAAGAATTTATTCGAGGATGGTTTCCGGTTCTGGATAAAACGGATAGGACTATTCAGTTGTCTTTTTCTTTTACCTTCTCTCAGGTTGCGAGTACTCCTTGGTTTAGGAGATAGTACACCTATTACGCAAATTGGATAGTCTTCTTCCAAACCTTAGGCTGGTGCCGACCGGTGGGGAATGAAGAAAACCAATTAGCATAACGATGGTGTGCAGAAGGTATTGAGTAAAGACATATCAAGGGATTAGTATGAGGGCAAAGTAAACTGCGACTTCTATTCACGACCAAACCAAGTATTTCTTCGCCAATCCTAAAATCACCTTTGTATTTCTCCAGAACACTCCGTATCACTATGAAGATCCACAGTTTATTGGATACTCCATCGTATGGTTATATACGAACTCGAAAGGAACTTGTTCCAGTTCGGGGATGGATTCTGGTTCAGGAGAAATAGGAATAAGGTTTATTCGGTTGTCTTTTATCCTCACCTTCTCTCGCATTGCGAGTGCTCCTAGGATTAGGACAGTACACCCATTATGCTTATTGGATAGTCTTCTTCCAAACCATAGGATGGTGCCGAACGGTAGGGAAGGAAGAAAACCATTTGGCCTAAAGGGGTGTACAGAAGGTAATGACTAAAGACATATAAATGGATTTGGAGAGGTGGCAAAAAAATATACGGTTACAGTTGTGAATATAGATTATGGAAGAGGCATTACTAGGAATACCAGGATACCCCATCGGAACATTTCAATGTTTCAGTTTCACTGTGTACTGTTAAAAGAAAACTGATTTCCCAATTAGATACTTACTCCAGGGTATGTATTTACCAGGTATGATTATCACATGTGTATGGTTTTATAGATGATGAGTGGGAGTAAGTTATTAGGAATTAGGTCATCATCCTCATTATATCGGGATTCGTTGTAATCGGTGATATTTGAGGAAATCACCTGGGTTGTTTGCCGGATGGCAAATATTTGGTTTTGAATATCCGCTGTTATGCACCAATTTCAAATTGATATATCTGTACGTCTATTTTCATAGAGTGAGACATACCTTTTTGAAATTATGTCTGCGACATTTACCTATATTAGTGGATGATTAGGTAAGGAGCATTGAACAGCGGTGTAATTCTTCATAACCATAAGTACAGTTTTCAACCTACGACACACAGGGATTGAGTTATAAGACTTAAGGGACTTATACGGAGTATTGTATGTTGTCCAGCGTCCATAAGGACAGAGGGGTTGGTCCTCGTACTATATTCAGTTTACTTATGACTTCTCTAGTTTTTAGACAAGTGTTTCGTTGAAACGCAAGGTCCGAATTTTGAGAAGTTATAGGTATATAGATAAAGTAGAGAACCAGGTATTGCAAGTATCGGGATTCTTCAAAGTGATCGAAGATGTAGATACTTGTATATGGTATTCAGTTGATAGTAATGGTTAAGAGAACTTGCTTCTCTTTCAGGTTACTCATAATTGGAAGTGCTCCTAAGTTGAGTAATGCTGATCGGCCTCTTTCCATTTAGTTGACATGTACTGGAGACAGCTGCATGATTTGAATCTGGTTCAATTAAATCAGTGTCTCTGTTTCTGTATTGGATATAGAACAGTTCATATCTTAACGATGTTAAGGTACGGGGAGTTGTCCGGCTTATGCTTAAAACCAGACTCTGGATAACTCAAGGCATGTTTCTGTAATGGCTGTTTATGGGTTGACCCAGGCTATGACGAGGGTTGACATTCTACCATCTGGAAGATCAATAGTAATATCGTTCTAGACTCGCCACAGTTTTAACAAAAATGGATTTTTTTCAGAAAACAGTAGTGGGAGTATGGTAGAATTGGAAGTGATTCCAGAACCACAAACGATTACTGAAGATTTGATAGGAACCTAAAGATTCAATCTGGTTTAACATTCCATTGGCCACTCCGCAGATAAGGTGGGTAACCTCTGGCACCCGAGAAGTACTCCGGTAGCCTCAAGGACGGTGACAGGGAGGTTCTTGTTTACCCACACTTACCATTGCTGTTGTTCCAGGCTGCGAGCCCCGGCGGGAGGATGAGTATAGCGTCGTTCTAAACTGGCTTTAGAAGTGTACGTCTATATGACTCTGCCAGAGGGTTGTCGTAGTCAGTGGGAGCAGCGGAAGCATTGGTGGACAGGTGGCTTATGTCTATTTATAGACTAAAGCAGATATAGCGGAGATAGATCATCTATTTCTAATGTGACAGTCATAGGTTTGACTTCATCAGAATAGGGGATGGATCAGTTGAGAAGGTAGTAGGGTGTGATGTCATGGTATTTGGATGACATACACAGAGTAGGAAGTGATATTCCTATACTACGATCGGTTATACTTTGGTCGTCACACAGTGGTTTCTCCACATGGGACTTGGACATTATATCAGACATACTGGTTACAAGATCTATGGTTTTAGATCTAGATTTGGGTGGTTTCCCAATTAAGGGTACTTAGACAGCATTCTAAGAGTATTTAAAATGGACGACTCCTGGCACGGTAGTGTACCTGCAGGTAATGGAGTCACCCTCTCTAAAGGTGTCTTACAGACTAAAGGGGAGAGGGATGTGCATGATTGGCAGATCACTTGCTTAGGCAATTGAGTCAATCATGAGATGTCAAGTACCACACCAGATGTTGTTCTTGCACTGATGCAATAAGTTGACATTGATCCAATCCTGGAGAAACAGTCGGAAGCAGTTTTAGAATATAAGTGGATGTTCTAGGGATATGATAACGACAGCCTCATTCGGGAGACAGTTATCATTCCAGGCTTCCAAAGTGACCTGTACGACAAGGAGGTTGTCAGAGTTATAGTTTTTCCTTCTGACGAGGGGCAGTATTTTGGACAGGTGGTCCAAGGTAATACTGAGGGAGGCATGGCGCAGGATACTGATTAAGTTCAGTTGACGATACAGTGTAAGAAGTTTGGATTTGGAGTTCATTTATGAACTAGGTCCCATCAGACATCCAGCCACATTCTAAGACAAGTATTGCTCATTTCGGGAGATGGCTTTCTCCGCGAACTTGAGATATAAAGAGACAAAGAAAGAAACATCAAAGCGGATCCACTCACTGAGGCTATTCCTCGAACGCAATAGTTTCGCAAACGAGCTTTGTGAGACTGACTAGTAGAGGAGTTGGGTGTTCGGTATCACACGAGCTGTGAGTATGCGACATCGCAATAATTAGCCTTGAGTGCAAGTGGGAGATTGTTGGAGATAGTGCCCTCAGAGTCAATTATTGGATCACAGGCACGTGATTGCAATGATTGAGGGAGGACCTATCCCGGTAGGACAGTCTTACTCGAGATGATAGTATGCTATCTAGTTTACCTTTATCATCGTGTACTGCTTTAGGTGACCTTACAGGTCACTATTGCACGTTGATAAAGCCCCTAGGATTCATGCTTGACTGCCAGCAGTATGAGGGCGATCATATACGTGGGAGCTGGTAGTCTATAAGCACATCCTTAAAAGGTCCCTAGTCGTGGGAGTTTCGAGACAGGGCATCGATACTGCAGAGTAGACTAGTGTATACAGTCGAGACCCCGACGATGGGCGGTGGCCGGTCTCACAAGCCACTGGTGTCAGTTGGTTCACCTAAGATGTATACAGGTGCTCATTGGGTTATGAGTACACCGGACAGGACTCGCCGGGAACATGCTAGTTGGTCTTATACCTGACGTCAGATAGCAGTTCCCTGGTGACATGTGTACAGGTTAGTTCATCGACCTGAGGATCGTCATTTGTCTCGTGTGAGTTCCCACTGTACTTTGATTACTACACTACCACGCTCAAAGGAGACGTGCAAACAGGTTTTAGTTGGGTACAGTCCCGAGCCACATGGAGGCAGTGAGCGGATCTTCAGGGGTTCGTCTCTCCCAGTATTGGGGGTGAGGTCGCGCTGTGTCTAGGAGAGCCAGAACATGAAAGTCCTTGGCCAAGGCAGGAGATTTACTGGTAGGTATTCCAGTAGTATCTCAGGGTGTTCTGGGCTGCTCTCTGACACGACTTGTACCGCTTTTGGGGGTCTGACTTTTACCAACCCCCTAGGCCCGCCACGCGATGCTCATAGACGAACGGACCGGACTGTACGGATATTGTCACTGACAGGCTCAGTAGGGTGTCAGGATGAGTTCGCTCATCGACGTCCCTTTTGGTCAATAGCTGGCAGCCCGTCACGTATGGCTAATACCTCTGATGTGCTAGTGGTTAAATCCACAGCCATAGTATTGACGAGTCTTTAGAGTCCCCCACAAAACAGTTACTCAAGTTTCGGGCGAAACGCTGTAGAGGCCGTATGGAGATATGGCAGGGTTCGATCAGATACGTGCGGTATTGCACAAATCAGGATCGGACGGTTAGTACTAGAGGCCGTATGGATATATGGCAGGGTTCGATCAGATACGTGTGGTATTGCACGGATCAGGATCGGACGGATATTACTAGCCGGCTTTGGTTTAAGCCGAATCCTAGTATAGTACAGTGTAGATTTTGTCTCATTGCATTTGTATTCGGTCGGAATACAGATGCGGGTGTGTATGAACAGTATCGGGGTTTTCCTGTAATTTATTACGGGACCAGTTTTCTTGAGTTGCCAGTTTGCTTTCCGTTTCGGCCATATTTCTTTGTATCCTTCATTGGCCGAACATTGGTGGAGGAAGGCTTATTTGCATTTGTGCAAATTAGCTATTTGGAGGGTTGTCTTTGCATACTTTTGTATCATGATGGTTTCATGATGGAGCCCCATCCCTTGACCTTCCATGGTTCATGATTGCTTGACTTTTTGTAGCAATCATGGTTCTTGATTAGTTGATGGAGTGTGGTTTTGCTAGTGATGATGATTCTTGCATGATGACCATTCCTCTCACTTGCATTATTCTTGTAGCTATCCTTTTCACTCACTCCCTCACTCTCATTCTCTCCTCTCCCATATGCATGGCCGGCCAAGGAGATATGGGGCTGCCCATTTTTATTTTGGTGGGGATTTTGGTATCTTTGGTTTTGCAAAAATGATATAGCTCCTCCTCCAAAAAGTTCTTTCCTCTCCTCCACAAATAGCAACTCCACTCAAACCCCAAATGAGACATAGCTTCCACACTATATTCTACAGCAAATCTTGGGCACGTTGACTCGCCAGCTTCGTGCCCGAGTTGCCTCGGTATAGAGGCGGGAGCCCATAAAAGAACCCGGCGACGTGGTGCCCTTTCCGGCGAGGAGGTGGAGACCGGACATTCCGCGAAAGATCGGGACGACGGCGAGAAGACCGGAGGACTCGGATCACTCGGTATATCTCTCTTCCCCATCTTGTAGTTAGCTAGGACTAGTTAATGGCCCAATCCGAGTTTTAGTGCGCGGTGGTGCCGGTTTGAAAAATTAAAGTTAACCATCGCTTCCGCATTTGGCCTCGGGATGGAGGTCGGGGCGCCGCCGTGCACTTACACAAAGTATGGACTTTGGACACTGCTCCAGATGGGGTAAAACCCGTAGGATGCAAGTGGATCTTCAGAAAGAAGATTGGTGTAGATGGACAGGTTGAAACCTATAAGGCTAGACTTGTTGCAAAGGGTTTCCATCAAAGACCTGGTTTGGACTATGATGAAACCTTTTCTCCAGTGGCTATGCTCAAATCCATTCGGGTCCTTCTTGCTATTGCTGCCTTCCACGATTATGAGATCTGGCAAATGGACGTAAAGACGGCCTTTCTAAATGGTAATTTGGAAGAGAGCGTCTATATGGATCAGCCAGAGGGATTCATTCAGAGTAGGAGCAGCGGTAAGTATGCAAGCTGCTTAAATCCATTTATGGACTAAAGCAGGCATCGCGGAGTTGGAACATCTGTTTTGATGATACTGTCAAAGAATTCGACTTTATCAAAAATCTAGATGAACCATGCATATACAGTAAGATTGTAGGGAGAGTTGTTGTATTCCTCGTCTTGTACGTAGATGACATTCTCCTAATAGGAAATGATATTCCTATGCTACAGTCAGTCAAAAGATTCTTGTCACAGAAGTTCTCCATGAAAGACCTGGGTGATGCCACCTACATTCTGGGGATCCAGATCTATCGTGATAGATCAAAGAGGATGTTGGGACTTTCCCAGTCCAGGTATATAGACACCATATTGAAAAGATTCAGTATGGATGATTCTAAGCACGGTAACCTACCGGCTTGTCACGGAATCACCCTCTCCAAAGAGATGTCTCCCAAGACTGATTTGGAAAGGGATCGCATGTCGATTATACCCGACGCATCTGCGGTAGGCTCTATAATGTATGCGATGTTATGTACCAGACCAGATGTAGCATACGCATTGAGCGTTGTAAGCCGGTATCAGGCACACCCAGGGGAGAAACACTGGATAGCAGTAAAGAACATTCTCAAGTACCTGAGAAGGACTAAGGAGATGTTCTTGGTGTACGGCGGAAAAGACCTCCAGATCGAGGCCTTTGCCGACTCCAGCTTCCAGAGTGACAAGGATGACTCCAAGTCCATGTCGGGTTATGTCTTTACCCTCAATGGAAGGGCGGTCTGTTGGAAGAGTTCCAAGCAGGACACCGTTGCTGACTCAACGATGGAAGCGGAGTACATAGCTGCTTGCGATACCGCAAAAGAAGCGTCTGGATGAAGAAGTTCCTCACAGAATTTCAGGTGGTTCCTACCAGTGTTGGTCCAATACCTCTGTATTGCGACAACAACGGCGCTATAGCTTTAGCGAAGGAACCCAAGTCCCATCAGAAGTCCAGACACATCTTAAGGCGGTATCACCTGATCAGGGAGATTGTCGATTACCGGGAGATCGAGATAAAGAGAGTAGATACAGAGAATAACACCGCTGATCCATTCACAAAGGCCATTCCTCAGACGCAGTTCGAGAAGCTATTCGAGATGATAGGTCTGCGATATTCCAGTACATGGCCCTAGTGCAAGTGGGAGATTGTAAGTGTTTATGCGCTAGAAGGCCATTACTGTATCATACTAGTTTGTATATTACTTAATGGAAGCTTGGGATATTCACATGTATATAACAGTCTTGCTAAACATAGTAGTATGCTACTTGGTTTTTCTATCTTAATATGTGAGTATACGTATTGATAGAGCTCTTAGGATCTTGCTTGACTGCCAGCGTTGCGATGGCAGTCACACTAGTGGGGGCTGGATAGTCTACAAGCACATCCTTATTCAGGTCCCTAGTAGTAGGATTATCGAGACAGGGCATCGATACTCCAGAGTAGACTAGTGTGTACGCTTCTTATCCCAGTTGGGGAGATGGTCTGTCCCACAGCCGTCAGTACGTCGTACTGGAGATAGTATACAGGTGCTCGTTAGGTTACGGGTACACCGGACAGGACTCACAGGGAACTGTTGGTTGGTTTTATACCAGTCGTTAGTTAACAGTTCCCAGGTGACATGAGTACAGCATAGTCCGCAGACTTGACACCGCTACTTCGCCTCGAGTGTGTCCCACTGTTCTTAGATTACTACCCTACCACGGCTCAAAGGAGTCGTGCAAACAGGTAGCAGTTGGGTGCAGTCCCAAGCACTTAGAGGCAGTGGCGGTTAGACAGGATTCGTCTCTCCCGGTATTGGGAGTTGATAGCGCGCTGTGTCAGAGAGCCATTACGCAAAGTCCCTGGTCTGGGCAAGCGAGATTTACTGTTAGGTTTTCCAGTAGTTTCTCAAGGTGTAATGGGCTACGCTCCGACACGACTTATACCGCTTTTAGGGGACTGACGCTTGCCGCCCCCTAGGCCCGATATGCGATAGTCTTAGACGAACAGACCGGACTGTACGGAGATTGTCACAGCAGGCTCAGTAGGAGTTCGGATGGGTTTCCTCATCGGCCTTCTTATCGACATCTACCTGGGGACCGTTACGTACAGCTAGTGCCGCTTGCGGTCTGTGGTTAAACCCACTGCCAGCGTAGTGTCGAGTCTTTAGAGTCCCACACAGAGAGTTTCCCTGCTTCGGGCGAAACGATATAGAGGTCGTATAGTTTTACGACAGGGTTCGGACGCATACGTGTTTTTACGCACGTACGATGTTCGGACAGTTTTTACTAGTCGGCTTTGGTTTAAGCCAGATTCTAGTATCGGATTATTGGATTTATACAGTCTAAAGTTTTCCGTGTTTTACGGATAGGAGGGGCGTTCCCGTAATTTGTCGGGAACCTTCTTGAAGCATGGTGACTTGGGGGTTAAGGTGGCATTTGCATTAATTGGATAAGTGAGTCATGGTGTGAATCATACATGGAGTTAATGAATCAATTATGATTTATATGACTCATGTGATGAATCACTTAGTGTAGTAATGAAACATGATGATATATCATTATTTGTTATTCATTTAATATATATGATATGTTTCATATACACACACATGATCTATTCATCCAAAAGGATTCTCATTCTCACCTTCTCTCTCCTCAAGCTTTCTCTCTTCAAACCCTAACCCTAACCTCTCATGTGTTGAGATCAAGGGTTAGCTAGAGTAATACTTCCATAATCCAACTCTATATCACCTAGGTTGCTTAGATTAGCACTTTGAGTAACCTAGTTACCTCAAGTTAGAGGTTAAGCTTGGAGTAGGAGCTCTCGGGTGGATCGTCTTTGACTCGAGGAGGCCGTTGAGGTGCCGACGTTCCAAAGAGCCTACAAGGAGTGGAGGATAGTGATGAAGACCCGAAGGACAAGAAACGTGAGGTATAACTTCGAATCAGAGTAGTTAAACCTCTCGTAGTTTGCTAGTAACGGTTTAGATATGATTCATGCGCTCAAGTCCGTGTTACGAACCTTTGATAATCGTTTTTTATATATTCTGCCTCCCCGCAAGGTCGTGGGGTGCGTGACATGGACATACAGCAATATCCAAGGTCCACACTTTATTGGTGTACATGGACTCCATTTCGGATTGCATTGCTTCCAGCCACTTATCAGAGTCCCTACTGAGAATGGACTGCCTGAAACTGGTAGGGTCATCCTCTTCCAAGATGCAATCCTCTCGATCCCCGTCTATGAGAAAACCGTAGTATCTCTCGGGAGGATGAGAAATCCTACCAAATCGATGGAGTGGCTGAGGTTCGTTGGGTGTAACTGAATCTAGCGGTTCCTCCAAATCTTTAGTTAAAGTTCATGTTTCTGGAATTTCATCCAGTTCTACCGTGCTGCCACTAATATTTTTAACAAGAAATTATTTTTCCAAAAATGTGGCATTCCTGGAAACAATTATCTTCTGTTCCTCTGCAAGGTAGAATAGATACCCACTTGAATCTTTTGGGTATCCCACAAACTTACATAAAACTGCCCGTGCCTCAAGTTTGTCTGGGTTCTGCTTTTTGACATAAGCTGGGCAACCCCAAATCTTAATACGTTTAAGATACAAACTCTTACCACTCCATATTTCATATAGAGTCTTAGGCACGGATTTGGATGGAACTTGATTCAATAGATGTGCTGCTGTTTGAAGTGCATATCCCCAGAATAAAAGAGGCAACTCGGCACTACTCATCATGGAGCGAACCATATCCAATAGGGTATGATTCCTCCGCTCCGATACACCGTTGTGCTGTGGTGTATAAGGAGGAGTAAGCTGAGAGAGAATACCATTCTCTTTTAAGTAATCTAGGAATTCGGTGCTTAAGTACTCCCCTCCCCTATCCGATCGGAGGATCTTGATACTTTTGCCAGTCTGGTTCTCTACTTCGTTTCTGAATTCCTTGAATTTCTCAAAAGCTTCGGATTTATGTTTCATCAGATACACGTATCCGAATCTAGAGAGATCGTCAGTGAATGTGATGAAGTACGAGAACCCACCCCTTGCATGTATAGACATCGGACCACATACATCACTGTGTATGAGTCCCAAGAGCTCTGTTGCCCTTTCTCCATGTCCTGTGAACGAAGATTTGGTCATCTTCCCTTTGAGACAAGACTGACAAGTTTTATAAGATGAAAACTTGAACGTATTCAAGAGTCCATCTTTATGCAACTTACTTAGTCTTTTCTCTCCGATATGACTAAGTCTACAATGCCAAAAGTAGGATTCATTCGTATCTGAATTCTTCCTCTTGCGTGTGTTTTGTATATTGAGAACTGTATTCTGATTTAGAACGTAGATACCATTACACAGTGTACCTTCTGCAACCAGTACCTTATGAAGGTAGATTTTCATGATATTTCTATCAAGAACAAAGTTATATCCATCTTTATCGAGTAAAGAAACTGATATGATGTTGCAAACCATGGAAGGTACATAGTAGCAATCGTTCAAAATCATAGTATTGCCATTTGGCAACACTAGGTGATATTCACCAACGGCTGCAGCATCAACTTGTGCTCCGTTCGCTACTCTGAGCGACATATCACCAGGTACAACTTTCCTACTTTTTCTCAGTCCCTGCAATAAATTACAGATATGAGATCCTGATCCGGTATCAAGTACCCAGGAGGTAGGGCTGACCGTAAAGCAGTTCTCAATTACAAGAACACCTGAAGTAGATGCAAAACCATGCTTCTTCTTCAACTGGGTATCCTTGGAATCCATACAATCCTCTTTCTCTTGCTCATACTTATGACTGTTGTCGTAAGTTAGAGCCGAACCAACGTTCTCCAGCCCCGAATAAGAATTCGGATCGGTCAAGCGATACATTTTTTTATCTTGATTAGGGCGTGAAATGGTTGCTACCTGGAGAGAGAGAAAAGAAACACTCAGCGTGTGCTCTTGCAAGATTAGATTGGTTTATTGATTTTTCTAACCAGGATGGCTCCCACTGTTTCCTCAAATTCTTCTTCAAACCCTAAAAGAAGAACTAGTCAGGATTAAACGCACGTCACAATACTTGCTTAACCTTTCAGCCAGGCTTGTGTTGGTACTTCGAGGGAGGTTTTCCAACGCTTCGCGAAGTTCCTTAATTAAATAACCTCTTTTCCCTGGATGCGTAGCCCCGCTAACACCGTTTTAGACACCTACTTGGTTTATAGCATTGATTGTTAAGTGAAATAATCTCCCGAGAGTAATCCAACTCATCAGTGGGATCGAGATCCAACTATCATTGTGCGATGACCTAGATGGAATCCACTCTAGTCACCATACTCCAGAAGGTATGCTAAATCTGCAAGTTTCTGTTTCTTTAGAAACTCCCGATGTGGATTTTTGCCCATAGGACCCAAGTGACCTTGACACAGTCAACAAATCAAAGAGTCCTACTCAAGTTCAACCCGTCATTATCTTGATTGAATTAAACCCACCCGCATAACCCTTGACACAGTCAACAAGGTTACACGACTGTCCTAACCAATCACATTGTATCCAGCAGATAAGCAATACTCAGCTACCGTTCACTGCGCCTTGACACAGTCAACAAACGCAGCACGAATACTAAGTATAACTTATAAGAAACGACGGAGGGCTATGGCTGGGTTTTTGGCGAAAAACCCGTTAACGTAATGAACTTAATATCGTTGAAGGAACCTGATAACCTTTTTGAAAATATAGTGGCGAAAACTTTTGCTAAAGAGGTCACTCCCTGTGAAGGGATGTCGGCTCTTTCCTGGTCGAATGAGGTGCAGGATATTCCAAACTGAATACCTCGATGCAAAGCAAGAATAATCGACTATAGTAAAGTTATTACCCTGATGCAAAATTTTTGTCCAAGGGGTCACTCCCGATGAATGGATCTCGGCCCTTGCCTCGTCGACTGAGGTGCTGGGCATACATAACCGAATACCTCTATGCAAAACAAAAGAGAATGTCCTTGCAATAACAGCTTTTTGAAAATTGTTCCAACAACGCCTTTTAGGTTTTTTTTCTTGCATTAATTTAATGCGTCCCATCAATTAATCCTACCATTGCAGAAAACAACGAAAATATGACGTACGCTTATGCTATCCGCATTCGCCACGAGGTCCCGTCATCACCCGTTAGGTTACTTAACTAACGACAGAGCGGGGGCTGGACTAGCGCGGATGCAAAACATAAGCAATGCCTAAATAGATATCATATAGATATATACACATTCGTCAGATGCAATGATAGCCATTCCAGATCACAGATGAACACATTGGATATACTAGGAATCCGCGTTTCGTTCGGGCCTGCAACGAAAGACGGATTATACGGTCGCGATGAATAGCCAAAAACCCCACCCTAGACCCCTACGGGTGCGGCAAACTACCCGCCAAATACCCGAAGTGAAGCAGCCTCTCTCAACACCGTGAGTAGGCCACTCAGAACTTCAACGTACCCGGTAGTTTATGCACCCCACCTTGGGTCTATCCTAGGAGAAAAAATAGTAGAAGAAATAATATACAAAGGCGGCTACAACCTCATCCCGGATGTGCGGACATACAAATAATATTACATCAATTTACATATTACATGAATTGAAAGATAAATAAAACTCTCATCTCACAACCCCCGGCTATTCATCCGCGACAATCCAACGAATCCATATACACAAACCATCAACATTACATATCACAGATATGTATAAGCCCTACTAATCGACATATAGAGATTAGCAGACGTTCAATACATATATCATACACAGATATAACCCATTAGCCAAAGTCTAGAGAAGTTCGATCAAAATACGGATTTGTAACCACCCCAAAAACAAATTTGTTCTCTGGAAAATCTGGGCAGAAACAAACCATCATAAAAATCCAAAAACATCAATATAAGAACACTGCAGGAGAAACGACCCACTGCCGAGTCAACTCGGCCGCGGATCCGCGGCAAGAGCATGCTCTTGCCGCGGTTCCGCGGTGAGTTGGTCGACTCGCTGGATCGTTTTTCTTTGGTGTTCATAAAAAACCCTGAGCCGATTTTTAGTACATGATTTATTATTTTTCGAGCAGAATTAAAAATCGGCAGAAAGTTGATATTTTTGACGTGTTTTGCGGTTTTTTTGTCCGATCAAAATTCTAGATACTTTGCTAACATGCTAGTTTGTGTTTAGCCTGGCTCTAATACCACTGTTAGGTCCACGTTACCCACCCCAGATCTTTCGGGGAGGCGGAATAGGTAAAAATCAAAATTTTCCTCGATAGGTAACATGGACCGTTCATTAAGGATCTTGGCTAAACAAAACTAACACAAAATATACATGTTCTAACTACTATGTAGAATGGTTATACCTAGTCTTGAACTCCTTCTCTTCTTGTTGTTCTCCTCCTTACTTGCTCCTTGTAGTAGTTTGTACGGCTCCTCCTCGTCGTCTCCTCTTTGTCGAAGATAGATCCACCCGAGGGTTCGAACTTGAGCTCCTACCTCAACCTAGAGGTAACTAAGGTGGTTGGTTTGCTAAACCTAGAACCCTAGAAAGAGTAGAGAGTAGTCTTGGTGTTTTATCTCAAATGAAAATGGTTCTCAACTCATGAGAGGGATTTTCCTTGAGCTAGAGGAAGAAGGAGAGCTATGGATGAGAGAGAAGATGCAAGTGAGAATGATACCTTTTTTTACAACCATGCTCTCATAATTAGAAAAATGATAATAATAATAATAATTAACAATTTGTGATGGTTAGTTGATGAATGACCATTATCATTTCATTCATTAAATGCTTTTGCAAAGAATAAGAAGCATCTTTGAAAACAAATGATGATGGTCAACAAGTCCACTTTGGTCAACCGGTCAACTAAGTCAACAAAAGTCAAGAATTCAACTCAACCATGGCACAATAATTGTTAACTAATATTATTAATCATATTTCCTATTCTCATTAGGGTTTGGAAAAAAAGACAACAGTCAACTGTGCATACACACCCGTACCATAACCCTAATAAGAATCCTCTGCCTCTGCCTCAGTCAACTGTGCATACACACCCGCATCCGTGATTCGAGGAACACGAATAAAATGAGATAAAACGAACCCCAAAACATATACTAGGATCTGGCTTAAACCAAAGCCCACTAGTAATAACTGTCCGGACACCAAACGTGCACAAGTGCGCGGATGTGAACGAACCCCGTCGCAAAACCATGCGACCTCTACTCTGTTTTGCCCAAAGGTGAATAACCCTCTGTGTGGGACTCTAAAGACTCGACCCTATGCTGGCAGAGGGTTTAACCACAGACCGCAAGCGGCACTAGCTGTACGTAACGGTCCCCAGGTAGATGCCGATAAGAAGACTGATGAGGTGAACCCATCCGAACTCCTACTAAGCCTGTATGTGACAATCTCCGTACAGTACAGTTTGTTCGTCTGAGAGTATCGCATGGCGGGCCTAGGGGGCGGTAAACGTCAGTTCCCTAATAGCGGTACAAGTCGTGTCGGAGTGTAGCCCAAAACACCCTGAGAAACTACTGGTAACACTACCAGCAAATCTCGCTTGCCCTGGCCAGGGAAGACTATGTGTAATGGCTCTCCTAGACACAGCGCGATATCAACTCCCAATACCGGGAGAGACGAATCCTGTCTAACCGTCACTGCCTCCAAGTGCTTCGGGACTGCACCCAACTACTACCTGTTTGCACGACTCAGTAGAGCCGTGGTAGGGTAGTAATCTAAGAACAGTGGGAACACACTCGAGGCGAAGTGACAGTGTCAAGTCAGCGGACTAAGCTGTACTCATGTCACCTGGGAACTGTTAACTGATGATAGGTATAATACCAACCAACAGTTCCCGATGAGTCCCGTCCAGTGTACTCGTAACCTAACGAGCACCTACATACTATCTCCAGTACGACGTACTGATGGCTGTGGGACAGACCATCTCCCCTGCTGTGAAAAGAAGCGTATGCACCAGTCTACTCTGGAGTATCGATGCCCTGTCTCGATAATCCTACGACCAGGGACCAAAATAAGGATGTGCTTATAGACTATTCAGCCCCCACTAGTGTGATCGCCATCACAACGCCGGTAGTCAAGCAAAGATCCTAAGGGCTCCATCAATATGTATTAGCGATATGTTAAAAGAAACATATACACATATTAAGATAGAAACAAACCCAGTAGCATACTACAATGTCGAGCAAGACTGTCGTAAACCCGTATATATATATCCCAAGCCTCCAAAATGTATTATACAAACTAGTACTATACAATAATGGCCTCTAGGGCATATATATCTAACAGCGCTGTGCTCGATTGGCTATAACAGGAAGTCCCTGGTCAGGGCTGTTTCAGAGATTTACTGGTAAGTGTTACCAGTAGTTTCTCGACCCTTTATGAGCCTCATATTGGCACGACTTATCGAGTTACTGGGGTCTGACGTTTACCACCCCTAGACGAGATATGCGATATATCAGACAAAGAGACCGGACTATACGGTAAGTGTTACTGATTGGATTCGAAGGAGTATGAGCATGCTTGCTTGTTGATCTTCTAATCGCTCAATACCCGGGTGGCCGTTACGTTTAGCACGCCTCTTGCGGCTTGTGCGTGTTTGATATGATCATCACCTACTGCCGGCGTATTGACGAGTCTTTAGAGTCATACAAAGAGGTTTCCTAGCTCAGGCGAAACGGAGTTGGAGCACATATGAGATATGTGCGGGACTGCGAATAACACGAGTATGTGATACCATATTCTATTCTCGCGATTTGTGTTATCAGTCGGTTATATGAGATATAGCAAGGATATCGAATCAAGTGTTAATTCGATAGATTGATACACATGATATTATTCTGTTATATGTGATATGACCGGATCATTAAATCAAGTGTTGGCTCACATAAGGATGTTTTTCTCACTTGATGTGCACAAAGTGTATATGTGATATATGTTTGTGCACATATTTGTATCATGCTTGATGATACATGCAAACTTGGGTGTGTGTATGACTTACACTAAGCTACCAATAATGAAGGGTTTTAATTATCTTAGTAAATCAAAATGAGGTGGAAATTGATCATGGCATGAAGCTTCATGAAGCTTTTGGATAACCATTGATCAAGTCCACTTGATTTGTTTTACTTAAGATATTTTAAACCTAACCATTATTATTTATCCATGGTTAAGTCTCTACAATGGTTAAGTATGAGATACTAACTCACCCATGGTTGCATAACTCTTTCTCATTCTTTTTGTTGCTCTCATCTTCATCTTCTTCTTCACAACTCCAAAGCTCTCTAGGTTTTGGATTAATGGAGAAATATTGTGAGAAAATAAAATCTAAAGTGAGCCCACTTCCTATTTCATCATCCTATACACTTGCTTAGGTAGTAAAGGGTGTTCTCTTCACAAAGTTCTTGACCTAGTGAAGAGGTAGCTTGGGTTTGAGTCTACTCGACGTAGATTATCTTCGGCCTCGAAGACTTCAAGCAAGCTTGTTCATTTCTCCGATAGAACCATTCTAGAGTTCGAGAAATCTTCACTTGCCATGATCGCAGCGAAGGGACGTCAACACGGAGTTTTAGAAGTGAAGGACCGGTCTACAAAGGTTGTATTTCTCGCTTACTACTTGTAATGGTAGATTACATGTTCATTTTGTCTATTTACTCTAACTTGATCCTAGCTTTGGATTGATTAGCACCTTAGATTTTTTAAATTTGGAATGGTAGTTGCTGTGAAAACCCAATAGGGTGCTAAGGAATCTCAACAGTGGTATCAAAGCCGGGCTAGAGTATTAGACGGTGTTTGTTAGATTACGAAACCGAAACTTCTCCGAAACTTTAAACATCAAAACCTGCATTCTGTCGATTTTTTATTGACCTCAAAAAAAATTTCAAACAAGTGCAGAGTCATATATGTGTGATAACATGAACACTGGTGAAATTTTAGGGCATTCTGACATTTTTTGGCCGGCGAGACCCCCCCATCTCCGCTAAATCCGAGCCCCCCTCCGAATTTTTCCAGTGTTCTACTGCATGGGTTTTGGTGTTTCAGGTGTTGTTTGTATTTGCTAATTTTGCATGAGATATAATCTTACACTATAAAAAATTCGGAGTGTTTCATATTCGTATTTTAACATTGTATTTGGGTTTTCACAAGTTATCTAGGCAAAATTAAAAAGTTCGATCGAATGTCAAAAACCCATTTTTCCAAGTTTAACGTATTCGGAAAAACATGCAAGTAATTCTGTGGATCCTCTAGAAGAATAAAACCCTAACTCGATTTTTTTGGATTGCGGAACCACGGTCATACCCTAGGGTTTGCCGCAGTTCCGTGGCTACATGAGTGAGGCTTGGGTTTGCCCTTCTACGGTTGGTCTAGAGGTATCGGGAATCTTGTTGAATTACCCGACTTCCTTTGAAAAGTGTTTTCATGGTTGAGACCTAAATGTAAAATTTTCATTGTTAGGCATGAAATCCATAATATGTGATATTTCGGGTTTATGATGTCTAAGGGCAGTGCGGATTCCAATTGTTGTAGTTTTTCACTTTCTTTTCTGTGACCGTAAGTGTAATATGTGGTGTATCGCCGGTTTCGTTGCTATATGTCAACGAAAATTGGGATACTCATATTTACTTACGTTGATGACATGTGATGTTATATGTTGCTGGGATATGTTATATTGGATCGTCGTGTTTGAATAGCCGGTTTTTTTTTATGTAAGATGAGATTTTTTCATTTTCATTCATGTAAAATTCAATGTATGTAATATTCTTTTATTGGGGCACTTCCGGGTTAAGGAAGGTGTCACCGTTGATGTATATTATTTACTTTTCCGCATTAGGATAGACCCAAGGCGGAGAGCATAAGTAACCGGGTTCTAGGGTCCAGTGGGAGACCATCTCGAGGAGTCGAGACCGGGTCACCTAACTCTAGAATTGGTAGGGTTGCTTGCCGCTCTCGTAGGGGTCTAGGGATGTGGGTTTTCTATTCATCACGACCTTGGAATCCGTGTTTTATACAGGCTTAAAATAAAATCCGGAAATCCTAGTATATCCAATATTTCATATGTTGTTTTCTGCTGCGATATCTGTGATGTGATCATTTGATATGTTGAGATAAATAATGCATATAGTATATATGATATATTATATAGACGTTGCTTATGTTTTACACCCGCGCTAGCATTGCCCCGCTCTGCCGTTAGTTACCTAACCTAACGGTGCACGAGGGGACATCGAGACGAATGCGGATGGCATAAGCGTACGTTGAATTTATCTATGATATTTAGGTAACTTAAAATGATGGGACATTCATTAATGAGATTAATGAAAGAAAAGAAACCTAAAGATGTTGTAGAAACTTATTTTAAAAACTGGTAGCTCTAGTTCTTGCTTTGCATAGCGGTATTCCTTATAGAATATCCAGCACCTTATTCGATAAGGAAAGAGCCGAGATCCCTTCACCGGGAGTGACCTCTTTAGCAAAACTGGCAGATGCTACAAACTCGGTTTGTCTTTTGATTGCTTTTATAGTTTTTTCTTTGCATAGTGGTATTTATGAAATATCCTGCACCTTATTCGATAAGGAAAGAGCCGAGATCTCTTCACCGGGAGTGACCTCTTTAGCAAAACTAGTAAAGGCCTCAAAAACACTCCTTTTCAAAATCACTCGATTCTACAACAATATCAAGTTTATTACGCAAAAGGTTTTCTTAAAAACCTGTCGTAGCCCTCCGTCATTTCAGATAAGAAGTATTTGGTATTGGTGCTGCATTTGTTGGCCTTTGTCAAAGCGTAGTGTGCGGTAGCTGATATTGCTTATCTGCTTAAGCATATGATGCAATTGGATTAGGGTACTCATGCTACCTTGTTGTCCTTTGTCAAGGGTCGTGCGGGTGGGTTTAATTCAATCAGGAAATGACGAGTTGAATTTTACTAGCATCCTATGGTTTGTTGGCCTTTGTCAAGGTCATAGGAGGTTAGGGGCAAAATATTATCGGGAATTTCAAGTGTTGAAATTTTCAATGAGATTGTATTCCTTCTATGAGATGGTTGGATCCCGATACCCGCTGCGAGTAAGAGTTACTCCTGGGAGAGTTTTACACATTACAATTAGCCGATCAAGTAGGTGTCTAGAAAGGTGTCAATGGGGTCACGCCCCTGGGAAAATTGGTTTTATTTTAATTAGGTCTGTGCGAAAGCACGGGGAACCTCCCTCAAAGTACCGGCACTGGCCTGGCTGAAAGATTGGCGAAATTGTAGGGTGTAATTAATCCCGGCTAGTCTTTCCTTTTAGGGTTTGGAGGAAGATTTGATAAAAACAGTGGGAGCCATCCTGATTAGATAAAATTATAACCAATATAATCTTGCAAGAGCATACGCTGAGTGTTTTCTTTTCTCTCTCTCTCCAGGTAGCGACCATGTCACGCCTTAATCATGATAATAATATGGATATATTGACCGAACCCGTTTATTATACTGTGCTGGGGAACGTTTGTCCTGCTCAAACTTATAATTGTTATAAGACTGAACAGGAAATAGGGGATTACCAGGATTCCCGTGCCGCCCAAACGAAGAAAGTACATGTTGATGCATCTTCTTCGGGTGCGTTCGTTACAAAGAACTGAGATCGGGTGATAAGATTTCAAGAGTTGGAAACGGTGCAATTGTTGCAGCCAAGTTGTTAGCAGTTATCACCCTGTATTATCAAGTACATTGATTCTGAACGAATGTTATTAGATACCGAACCTGATATACAACATCATATCAGTCTCTTTATTTAGTAAAGAAGGATATAATTTTGTATTGATGGATAATGTTTTAAACATTTCCTATATCAAGAGTTGATCGGTTCAGGCACGTTATCTAAAAGCGTATACGTTCTGAATCAAACCACAGTTCTTAACGTACAGAACACACACAAGAGGAAGAGTTCAGAAATGAACGAGTCCTTCTTGAGGCATTGTAGACTAGGTCATATCTATGCGACCCGACTAGCTAAGTTACATTAAGATGCATATTTAAATCAGTTTGAATTTACATATTGTGAAACTTGCTAGTCATGTCACAAAGATAAGATGACCATAGCTCCGTTTACTGGAAATAGAGAATGAGTTAATGAACTCTTGGGATTGATACGTGATGATGTAGGTCCCCTGTTTACACATGCTACGACTGGTTCTTTGTACTTCATTACATTCACTGATGATCTTTCAAGATTTGCACATGTGTTCCTGTTGAAACACAAGTCTGAACCTTTTGAGATATTCAAAGAATATAAGTTAGAAGTAGATAACCAAAACGGGTATAAGTATTATGTCCTTTAATGCGATCAGGGACGGGAATACTTGAGCACGGAATTCCTGGATTATTCTAAAGGAGAATGAGATTCTCTCTCAGCATTACTCCTCCAAATACACCATAGCACAACGGTGTATCAGGGCGGAGCAATCGTACCCTATGAGATATGGTGCGCTCTATGATGAGTACTACTGAGTTGCCTATTTCCTTTTGGGGGTTATGCACTTATGAAGCTGCATACCGATTGAATTGGGTTCCAACCAAATCAGGTGCATGGCATTCCATATGTGATATGGTATGGGAAGAGCCCATGTCTTAAGTAAGTTAAGATTTGGGGTTGTCCGGCCTATATCTAAAAGCAAAATCCGGACATGCTCGAGGCAAGGTCAGTTCTGTGAAAGTTTGTTGGATATCCCAAGCATTCGCAAGGGAATATCTTCTACCACACCGAGGAGCAAAATGTGTTTTGTTTCTCCGCATGACACCTTTTGGAAACGGAATTTCTTGTGAATAAATTAGTGGTTATGAGGTAGAACTGGAAGGAGTTCCAGCTATACAAACTACAGCTGACAATTTGGTAGAATCGAAGGATTCAATAGTTCCTAATGAACCTCAGCCTCTCCGGGATTAGGTAGGGTTCCTCATCCGCCTGAGAGATACTTCGGTTTCTCGATGACAGTGAGAGTGAGGATTGCATAATGAGATGATGACCCAACTAGTTTCGAGCAGGCCATCAAGAGTGGGGACTCTGTAAGAATGGATGGATGCTATGTGATCTGAGATGGAATCTATCTGCACCAACAAAGTATGGACTTTGGTTGCTATATCTGAAGGGTTAAATTCCCATCAGGAGCAAGTAAATCTTGAGAAGATTACTTGGTGTACTGATCAGTCGAAAATACTGCATATTTTAACCGGCAATTTCCTTGTCATCCGCATACATTTAGGAGAGTACGGTATTCATAATTCACATATTAGCTAATTGGTCGCAAAATATCAAATTACATGTATTCGACCTTAAAACCAGAAATTCTAGGGAAATTAATTGCATTGCATTACATAGCATATTTTCTATATCTTGCAACCCCTATTTTTGAAGTCTATGCAGGAAAAGAGATACTTGCTCGATCAATTCATTGCTCGACCATTACAATTGCTCGTAAACTCATTGAAAGCAAATCTGGTATCAACATAGAAGGGCTACTGCAATTCTTAACATCAAAGAATAATCTATACAGCAGTACAAAGCAACTGCAGAAAGCACAGTTCCCGAGGCCACCATTGCGCGGCGGAAGCGCGGCCCAAAGCCACCTCACGCGGCGGTTGCGCGGCGGATCCAGAGACTTAACTCCTCAAACTTCACCACAACTCCTGTTTCAGTGCCCTCAGATCATAAATGTACACAAACTTCCAGAAGATTCCAGATACTTTCACCAGATCAGCAAATTCCCAAACTACCCTAATCTTTCTAGAACTTTCCTAAACCCTTGCTTAAACCCTAAGCTAAACCCCAACAAACTTTGGGAGGGAAAGTCTAATTCAAACCTAGACCTAGTTCTATAAATAGGACCCTAGGCTCTCTCATTGATCATCTTGGAAAAATCAAGAAACCCTAGAGAGTGATAGATTCAACCCATTCTTAGATTTTAGCCATTCTCTCTTTCTCCATCTTCTTCTTCCTCAAGATTAGTGAGAAATCTTGTAGGAAACCCTAACCCTAAATCCATCCACAATTCAAGATCTTGAGTGCAAGCCAAGCAAGATTCCTTCAACCCTTTTATGAGCCGAGCCGATCTTCCATCGGGCAAGAGATCAAAAGTAGATCCACGATCCACGGAGTCGAGCGAAGCCGAGTCAACGATCGATTTTTCTTTCTTCTTGTAGATCTTGAAAGAATGTATTGACAATTGTTGATTAAATAAAAGGTGATATTTTCTCCATTCTTGTTTTCTTTAAAATTCCGCATCATGTTATCTTTACTGTTCTTGAATATTGTCTATGTGGTGATGCGCGAGTAAAACTCCGCTCGTTAAGGAGTCGAGAAGATCTTTAGTATGATGATGTAGCAAATTTGTAATCAATTCTTGAATCCCACGAGATTGTAAACCCTAGCTATTTCAAGAATCGACAACCCAATTCGATTCGATGCTTTCTTGATCAACATCGTTCGAGATTGGGGTGATCCGATCGATTCTTGAAATTACTAGAGGCTAGAATATAAATGGTATCCTCGAAAGAGTAAGGGTTAAGAGATGAAACTTTAATTTCATCAAGAAAACCCTAATTCTCGTCGATAACCATTGATCTAGCATCAATTCTTCGAAGGACAAGAATATGAAATATTGTAGACTACAACACATATAAAGATCCTATCGATTCCTACGAGCCTCTTTTCTTGATTGTCGTTTGGAAAATACCATTGAAACCGATTCTTGTTGTTTATAGTTCTTGATTCTTTAGAAAAGATTAGTGACACACGAATACAAATCAATCAATTGAATCGTGTTTTCTCTTATTGTTGCTTAACATTTCATTTCAAACAAATAAAAGTAAAAACGAATCTCGAGATCCCTGAGGACGATCCGCACTCATTCATTAACTTCAACTGACACCGTTGTTTGATTGCGGTCAAATATTTTTTGGTTGTGATTTCTTTACTATTTGATTCGATAAACACATCCACGAAAATCAACAAATCAAAATGGCGCCGTTGCCGGGGACCGCGCGTTAATTCGTTTACATTTTATAGTTTGAAGTGAAAGAATTATTACGTTTCATTTCTTGAAATCAAAATTCGTACAAACTCTTATACGTGTGTTGTGAATTGATTGCAAGGTGATCTGGAGCAATCTGAGCTGTAGAAAAATTATTTGGGATATACCAGAGAGCTGGAGATAGCAATATCAAGCAGCTGAAGAAATTTCGTACACTGTTCCCAATACTTGACCGCGGAAGGGCGGCACAAAGAGGCTTTGTGCGGCGGAAGCGCCGCAGGCTTGAGGGTTCTCTGGATAATTTTCCAGCAGGTGATTTCTCTCTCTCTACCCTCTCCCTTTTTAGCTCCAACTAATCCTTTCTGCAGGATTCTTTGCAAATAATAGCTGCGCCGCAAAAGCAAATTAAAATTGTGCGTGATTTTGTTTTCTTGGTTGTTTTGCATTGCTAATACGGAAATTTAAGGGGCACGGCCAAATCCAAATTAGGTGGGGATTTCATTACCCTTCCTAGGCCCCGAAAATCGCAAAACTTGCATCCGCATTTACCCTCATTAATTAAAAGAAATCTAGAGATGACTCTAAGGACTGTCGCGCTCAATTAGGACAAGAGAGGGCCGTGGGTAATTCATTGCTTATCCGCGTTTTTCTGTGGTGCCTAAGGCGAGTGTGTCTAAGGCTAGTGGTTATTAATTAGGTCCACTGTAGTGGTGGTTCCTTCCCACTTACCTGGCACTTATCCGGCCACAGGGGACAAAGAGGCAGTGAAGGATTGATCCCGCGACTTGTCTTTTGGCAGTTAGGAGCGGTCTAGAGCCGGACCTAGGTGACCATTAGATTTTAGGGTTGTGTGCTGCATTTGGTTGTCGCATCATTTTTTCAAAATCCGTCCCTTTTCAAAAGCAAACACCGCATTCATTTTACCCCTAATTATAAGCCAACGCTGCCACTTGTGCTAACCCTTTTTAGTACAAGATAGGCTGGACACGGGATTCTAGTGCCCGTTTAGTCCGCGTACCTTTTATCGACTCTGAAGTCGAAAATTCTCCATTTACCTTTTCTTTACCTACTACCACACCCACACCGATGGATCCGAATCCATCAAACTTCTTTAACCCCAATCTGCCACCGTCCGTTGGTGCGCAGAATCCTCCACACATTTCTCTTCAGGAAAGATGTTATCCACTTAGAGGTCCTCTTTCGACCTGCTTATCCACACCACCAGCGAACGGGGATAACTTTGAAATAAAGCCCCAGTATATCAACCTTCTACCTAAGTATCACGGACTCGAGACCGAGGACGCTTACGTTTTCATTACCAAATTTGAAAACGTATGCGCTATGATGGGTACGTCTCAACTTTCTGTGGATGCGATGCGTCTACGACTTCTTCCTTTTACCTTGTGCGATATAGCCGAGAAGTGGCTATATAACACCACCGCACACTCCATCACTAATTGGGAAGAATTCGTCGCAGCATTCCTAAAGAAATTCTACCCAGTCCAAAGAACGGCTCGAATTCGTAGTGAATTGAACCAATTTGCCCAGCTCCCTACCGAACCATTTTCAAAGTACTTTGAACGTTTCAAGGATTTAATGGTTCAATGTCCTCATCACGGCATCCCGAGATGGGAGTTGTGCCGAATCATCTATGAGGGCAGTAACCCTAGCACGAAACAAAGCCTTGAGAATATGTGTCAGGGTACATTTATGACTAAAGATGATGGGGAAGCCTGGCGATACTTAGAAGAATTCGCTGAAAAATCACTGATTTGGGAGAGTGGAACCCAACCACTGAATAGGGGTGGCGTACACCAAGTAGATGTGTCCATAGGTGTTCGAGCAGAAATGGCAGCAATGCAAAAGAAGCTCGACGCTATGGAACACAAATTTGCAACAGCCTCCCTAAACCCGGTATCACTCCCCAAAACTATTTGTGGGTGCTGTTCTGATCCGTCACACTTAACGGAAGAATGTCCTTTAAACTCGGCATTTCAAGGTCAAGAGCATTCTAATGCCGCATTTCAACGACCTCGAAACGATCCATATTCTTCCACGTACAATCAGGGTTGGAGGAACCACCCGAATTTTGCTTGGAACCAAAATCAATCTCAAAACACGGTTCCAAACACAAATAACTTTCAAAGGGCTCTTCCTCCACCACAACAGCAACCCCTTCAACTCACTCAGCACCCCTACCAGTCACAAAATTTCCAAAACCAGGGCAACACTCATGCACAGTCTAATCCTATGCAGTCCTGTTCTGACGATTTCTCTCAATTTACTCAAACCATGAAATCACTTTTATCCAATTTCATGGAGGTTTCAACTGAGGTTAGATCTTCCGTCAGCGAAATAAAGAAAAACTCAGCGTCACAAGCTGAGAGTATTAGAACGATGGAAGCTGAAATCACACGCCTCAAAGCTGAAATGAGTGCGAGAGAAAAAGGGAAACTTCCCTCTCAACCCCTACAGAATCCTGGGCATTACAATGTAAATGCCATTACCACGTTGAGATCGGGAAGAGTGCTGAATAATAATGTCGGGGAAGATATTGATAATACTGAAAATCATGTCAAAACCCCGGCTGAGACCTTTCCACATACACACACTTTTCCTTCTGATCCTTCTTCTTCTACCAAACCACCTTCGCACGAGCCTATTCTCCAGTTCCCTTTAGGCTCAACACCTTCACCCAACCCTTATAGTTCTCCACAGACGGTCCCCACACCTCTTTTGGGATCTCGTCTACCCCCCTTTCCTTCTCCTATGATGGACCCCGCGCTTATTGCGAAAGCACCTTACCCGAACCGGCTAAGGGCTAACAGAACGAGTCCTCATATGGAGAAAATTTTAGAAATGTTCAAACAAGTTAACATCAATATCCCTCTCCTAAATGCGATTCAACAAGTCCCCGCTTATGCGAAAATTCTAAAGGACTTGTGCACTAGGAAGAGGAAGACTCAAGTGCCAAAAAAGGTCTTTATGGCTAATAACATCAGCACTGCTTTTATTCCCCAGCTACCAAAGAAACGAAAGGACCCAGGATGTCCTACAATATCGATTTCGATTGGGGGTAAAAACATAAATCGTGCTCTTTTAGACCTTGGCGCGAGTGTTAACTTGTTACCTTATTCTGTCTATGAGCAACTAGGAATTGGAGAGCTGAAACCTGCTCATTGTACTCTCCAGATGGCGGACCGATCTATCACCAAACCAAGGGGTGAATTAGAGGATGTGCTGATAAAGGTCGGGGAATTTGTTTTCCCTGTAGACTTCATTGTGCTCGACACACATCCTGTAGCAAACCCCCGGGGCCAAATTCCGGTGATTTTAGGTCGTCCTTTCCTTGCCACTTCCAACGCTGTTATAAACTGTAGAAATGGTTCAATGAATTTATCATTTGGAAATATGACCATTGAACTAAATATCTACAGAGTTGGGAGTCAGCCATCAGAACCTAGTGCTCATATTTTAGATGTGTGTTCTGTCCATGAGATCGCTCCCGATAGTTGTGGAGCCGAGGAACTTTGCTTTAATGATCTCGATGACATTAGCACATCTCTGCTTGATCTTACACTTGATCTTAGTGAGGACACTACACTTACACTTGAGTCCTGCACTTCTGACTTTTCTCCACCCGAGTCTGTATCTTTCACAGGCTCTGAGCTTCTTTGTAAATCCAAAAATCATTCTATGATCCTTCCTTCAATCATTTCTCCGCCTGAATTAGATCTCAAAGTCTTACCTTCTCACCTAAAATATGCATATCTTGGTGAGAACGAGACTTTACCGGTTATAATTTCCACTTCTCTTGCATCAGAGCAAGAGAATGCACTTTTATCGGTATTAAGATCTAATAAAGAGGCGTTTGGTTGGAGTATGGCGGACATCAAAGGGATCAGTCCCTTGATAGTTGAACATCATATACATGTGATGGATGATGCCAGACCGACCCGAGAACCACAGAGACGGTTAAATCCCGTCATGAAGGAAGCTGTCATGAAAGAGATCGTCAAATGCTTAGATAGTGGTATTATATACCCGATCTCCGATAGCCAGTGGGTAAGTCCTATACACGTCGTTCCTAAGAAATCCGGCATCACTGTGATCACAAATGAAGCGAATGAGTTGATTCAGACACGCACCCAAACTGGGTGGCGTGTATGCATCGATTATAGAAAACTCAACGCTGCTACAAGGAAAGATCATTTTCCTTTACCATTTATTGATCAAATGCTGGAACGCTTAGCGGGACGACAATACTATTGTTTCATGGACGGTTACTCAGGCTACAATCAGGTCCCCATCGCCAAAAAGGATCAAGATAAAACCACTTTTACTTGTCCTTTTGGTACATTTGCTTACAGTCGCATGCCTTTCGGGCTATGCAATGCTCCCGCTACATTTCAGCGGTGTATGATGGGGATATTCTCTGATATGGTAGAGAATTTCCTGGAGATCTTTATGGACGACTTTTCGATTTTTGGAGACTCTTTTTCTGAATGCCTAGCGAATCTGGACGCCGTTCTTACTCGATGCAAAGAGAAGAACTTGACTTTGAACTGGGAAAAATGCCACTTTATGGTCCAAGAAGGAATAGTCCTTGGACATGTCATTTCACAGAAGGGCATTGAGGTTGACAGAGCTAAAGTAGATGTCATTCAAAACCTCCCTCATCCCAAAAGCGTCAAAGATATTCGCTCTTTCCTTGGCCATGCTGGCTTTTATAGGAGATTTATAAAGGACTTTAGCAAAATTGCTAGACCTTTAACACTACTCCTGGCCAAGGATACGACCTTCCACTTTGACTCGGATTGCGAGACAGCTTTCGACTCACTTAAACACTCACTCACTTCAGCCCCCGTTTTATCATCACCAAATTGGGACTACCCTTTTGAGCTGATGTGTGACGCATCTGATTTTGCAGTAGGTGCTGTCCTTGGACAGCACATCGAAAAGATGCCACATGTGATTTACTATGCTAGTAAGACCCTGAATGATGCGCAAATCAATTATACAACCACAGAGAAAGAACTATTAGCGGTTGTATTCGCATTAGAGAAATTCAGGCCTTACTTAATCGGCTCACCTATTGTTGTATATACTGATCATTCCGCTTTAAAACATCTTCTGGCGAAGAAAGATGCCAAAGGTCGACTAATACGTTGGATCCTTCTTTTACAAGAATTCGATCTTGTTATCAAAGATAAGAAAGGATGTGAAAACGTAGTAGCTGACCACCTTTCACGCATCATTTCTTCCCCTGTGACCCTGCCGATCAATGACTCATTCCCTGACGAACAACTCTTGAGCGTATCCTCTGAACCATGGTTCAGGGATATTGTGAACTATCATGCCACGGGATTGATACCAAGCGATTGGTCTAAACAGGACAAATACCGCTTTCTTTCCCAAGTAAAACACTATTACTGGGACGAGCCTTATTTGTTTAAATATTGTCCTGATCAGATCATTCGCCGGTGCGTCCCGAATGAAGAGTTCAAGAGTATTCTTTCATTTTGTCATGATCAGGCCTGTGGGGGTCACTTTGGTCCAAGAAAAACAGCGGAAAAGGTTTTGCAATCTGGATTTTATTGGCCGACCTTATTCAAGGACGCATTTGAACATTGCAAAACCTGCACACAATGTCAGTATACGGGTAGAATATCCCAAAGGAATGAAATGCCTCAGCAACCCATTCTGGTTGTTGAAATGTTTGATGTTTGGGGCATAGATTTTATGGGTCCTTTTCCCAACTCCTTTGGGAATCTGTACATATTGCTGGCGGTTGATTATGTTTCCAAGTGGGTAGAAGCCATTCCAAGTCGCACTAATGACAGGAAAGTTGTCATTAAGTTCTTGAAAGAGAATATCTTCTCGCGATTTGGACACCCACGCGCTATTATTAGCGATAATGGGACACACTTCTGCAACAGATCTTTCGAGACTCTGATGCGGAAATATTCAATCAACCACCGTCTTTCTACACCCTATCACCCCCAAACAAGCGGGCAGGCTGAGATCTCAAACAGACAAATCAAGCTTATCCTGGAGAAAACTGTTGCCAAAAATAGAAAAGACTGGTCGACCAAATTGACGGATGCTCTTTGGGCATTCAGGACTGCATATAAGACCGACCTAGGAATGTCTCCATATAGGATAGTGTTTGGTAAAGCATGTCATCTACCTGTTGAGATAGAACATAAAGCATTGTGGGCTATAAAGGAAATTAATTTTGATCTAAACCTTGCTTGCAACTTTCGGAAGCTGCAACTAAACGAGCTAAGCGAACTCCGCGATGAAGCTTATGATAATGCTGTAATCACAAAGAATAGGACTAAGGTTTTTCACGATACAAACATTGTAAGGAAAACATTTTTACCTGGTCAACAAGTCCTTCTTTATGATTCACGATTACACCTTCATGCGGGTAAGCTCCGATCTCGTTGGAAGGGACCTTTTGTTGTGCGGTCTGTATACCCGCACGGGGCAGTAGATATTGAAAATGTTAAAAACGGCACTGTTTTCAAAGTAAATGGACATAGATTAAAGCCGTATTTTTCCACTGACCCCACGGAGGAGCTCTTGTTCTTACAAGAGCCAGTTTATCTTGATTAAAATTCCTCCGTCTCACTTTCATGTCCAGTATATCATTGTATCATATTTTGAATGAAGGTGAGTAAATAAAACAAGTTTGGGGGAAGTTCTTCACTTATATATTTCGCCCCCACTAATAATTCCTCCCAGATTTACAGATTTTTGTAGGTATGACTGTCGGCAACAGTGAGGACACTGTTGAAAACAAGTTTGGGGGAGGTTTGTGCTTATTTTCGCATCATTTGCATATCATCTGCATAAGCACAAAACATTTCTTTTAAAAATCTATAAAAAAATGAAAATTTTTCAAAACCCATAAAAATTTAAAAATATAAAAATAATTTTAATATTTACACTTTTTGTATATAAATAAGATAATGAAAGTTTAGACAGTGAACAATTACATCCATAAGATTGGAAAAATTTTAGAAAACTAAGAAAATTAGAAGTTTTCTTATACGAACTAGTAATAAGTAGTTATGAGCCGTTGTCCCAAGGGTTAGTAAGATGAAAGACGTCACTAATCTGAGGATAAAAATAAGTCTGAAAAATAGTTTCTATTCTGGAAGCCAAACATTTTGAACGTTGCTACCCTGCTATTCGCACTTACACACGTCTTGAAGCCTGGGATAGTAGAGGATACCTTGAAATGCTCTTGTCTTAAGGCCAAAAGTATGAAAAAGAAAAATGTGTTTTAAAGTGGTGAGAAAAATGGACACTGGTTTTGTTATCACCAAGGGCAAGAAAAATATATAGCAAAAGGGTGCTTCTTCACCTAGTGCCCCAAGGTCAACTGGTCTGGGAGTCACTGCTATGCCTGAGGTGGTGCAAGATTAGGAAAATACACCAAGTTAGCGAGCACATCAGTAATCGGTCGGTTAGTACCTCAAGAAGTATTAACGGTCGCATGAAAGTGTGTAAGCAATCTCGTTTGCCAAGAAGTACTGAGGCTGATGGGCAAGAGTATGATAGCTTGAATTGAATTCTCCGGGTGTAGGGATGTCTTTACACACACGCAGGGTGATATGATCGATGTTTGGAATAAAGATGGGAATGAAGAATAAGACGATGTTTTATTGAGGGAGGACGTGATTTCTGACATTTTTTCATGACCATTAAGATAGGGCTCATGACAACCGAAAAACTAGCTTAGTTGGAAACCCTGATTTTCAAAGTCTTTCTTTTACAATTCTTGTCTTTAAATGTAATATTCATGATCTTGCTTTTATTTTTGGATTTTGTGGGTGAAATCCGCTGAAAACCCTCAGGAGACAACACTCCTCCTACTAGGGACACCTAGAGGTTTAAAGGCTTGTTGCACATGCTCAGTGCAATCGTGTTGCCTACGAAAGTGTGCTAGTTAGTTTTTTCTCCTTCTTTCTTTTCTCCTTCTCTTTTTAATAAAACATTCTCTCGAGACGATCGAAATTAAGTTTGGGGGTATTTGATCAGTCGAAAATACTGCATATTTTAACCGGCAATTTCCTTGTCATCCGCATACATTTAGGAGAGTACGGTATTCATAATTCACATATTAGCTAATTGGTCGCAAAATATCAAATTACATGTATTCGACCTTAAAACCAGAAATTCTAGGGAAATTAATTGCATTGCATTACATAGCATATTTTCTATATCTTGCAACCCTTATTTTTGAAGTCTATGCAGGAAAAGAGATACTTGCTCGATCAATTCATTGCTCGACCATTACAATTGCTCGTAAACTCATTGAAAGCAAATCTGGTATCAACATAGAAGGGCTACTGCAATTCTTAACATCAAAGAATAATCTATACAGCAGTACAAAGCAACTGCAGAAAGCACAGTTCCCGAGGCCACCATTGCGCGGCGGAAGCGCGGCCCAAAGCCACCTCACGCGGCGGTTGCGCGGCGGATCCAGAGACTTAACTCCTCAAACTTCACCACAACTCCTGTTTCAGTGCCCTCAGATCATAAATGTACACAAACTTCCAGAAGATTCCAGATACTTTCACCAGATCAGCAAATTCCCAAACTACCCTAATCTTTCTAGAACTTTCCTAAACCCTTGCTTAAACCCTAAGCTAAACCCCAACAAACTTTGGGAGGGAAAGTCTAATTCAAACCTAGACCTAGTTCTATAAATAGGACCCTAGGCTCTCTCATTGATCATCTTGGAAAAATCAAGAAACCCTAGAGAGTGATAGATTCAACCCATTCTTAGATTTTAGCCATTCTCTCTTTCTCCATCTTCTTCTTCCTCAAGATTAGTGAGAAATCTTGTAGGAAACCCTAACCCTAAATCCATCCACAATTCAAGATCTTGAGTGCAAGCCAAGCAAGATTCCTTCAACCCTTTTATGAGCCGAGCCGATCTTCCATCGGGCAAGAGATCAAAAGTAGATCCACGATCCACGGAGTCGAGCGAAGCCGAGTCAACGATCGATTTTTCTTTCTTCTTGTAGATCTTGAAAGAATGTATTGACAATTGTTGATTAAATAAAAGGTGATATTTTCTCCATTCTTGTTTTCTTTAAAATTCCGCATCATGTTATCTTTACTGTTCTTGAATATTGTCTATGTGGTGATGCGCGAGTAAAACTCCGCTCGTTAAGGAGTCGAGAAGATCTTTAGTATGATGATGTAGCAAATTTGTAATCAATTCTTGAATCCCACGAGATTGTAAACCCTAGCTATTTCAAGAATCGACAACCCAATTCGATTCGATGCTTTCTTGATCAACATCGTTCGAGATTGGGGTGATCCGATCGATTCTTGAAATTACTAGAGGCTAGAATATAAATGGTATCCTCGAAAGAGTAAGGGTTAAGAGATGAAACTTTAATTTCATCAAGAAAACCCTAATTCTCGTCGATAACCATTGATCTAGCATCAATTCTTCGAAGGACAAGAATATGAAATATTGTAGACTACAACACATATAAAGATCCTATCGATTCCTACGAGCCTCTTTTCTTGATTGTCGTTTGGAAAATACCATTGAAACCGATTCTTGTTGTTTATAGTTCTTGATTCTTTAGAAAAGATTAGTGACACACGAATACAAATCAATCAATTGAATCGTGTTTTCTCTTATTGTTGCTTAACATTTCATTTCAAACAAATAAAAGTAAAAACGAATCTCGAGATCCCTGAGGACGATCCGCACTCATTCATTAACTTCAACTGACACCGTTGTTTGATTGCGGTCAAATATTTTTTGGTTGTGATTTCTTTACTATTTGATTCGATAAACACATCCACGAAAATCAACAAATCATGTACATAGAAAAGTTGAGACTTTCAAAGCAAGACTTGTTGTAAAAGGTTTTCGTCATCGACCGGGTGTGGATTATGATGAAACCTTTTCTCCAGTGCCTGTTCTTAAGTCCATCCGGATCCTACTTGCCATTGCTGCATACCATAACTACGATATCTGGTGGTTGGGTGTCATGACTGCTTTTCTAAATACTGATTTAGAAGAAAGCATTTATAAGTACACAGCCATAGAGCATCGTCGATAGTGGGAGCAGCGGAAACGTGTGCAAGTTGCTTTATGGGTTAAAGCAGGCATCGCAGAGTTGGAACATCTGTTTTGATGTGGTAGTCAAAGTGTTTGACTTCATCAAAATGGTAGATGAACCTTGTATATACAAAAAGGTAGTAGAGAGCATGGTAGTATTCCTCGTATTGTACGTAGATGACATACTCTTGATAGGGAAGGAGTTTCCTATGGTACGCTCGGTCAATCTCCTCTTATCATAAGGATTCTCTATATAGGATCAAGGTGATTCCTCTTAAATCCTGGGTTATGGATCTATGAGATAGATCTAAGTGGATGTTTGGATTCTCACTAGGTGTAGCGAGATCGTATTAATCGATCCTGGGGAGAATCACTGGATAGCTTCCAGGGTGGTAAGGTCGACTGAATGTCAGTCACAGGCATTGTCTTTACCCTCAGTGGAGGGACGGTATGTTGGAAGAGTTCCATGCTAGATACCGTGGCAAACTAGACGATAAAGGCTGGATACATCGCTACCTATGATGCTACCAAAGAAGAATTCTAGGTGTATATTAGTTCATGAGATGAACTTCGTTCCTACCATTGTGTGACAATGGAGTTGTAGCTTAAGCCTAGGAACCCCCGTCCCATCAGTGACCCAGACATATTCTAAGGCGGTATCACCTGATCATGGAGATGGTTGATCTCCAAAGGATCGAGGTTAGGAGAGTAGACTCAGAGGACAACACGGCGGATCCACTCACAAAGGCCTTTTCCCAGAGAGAGACTTTTATGGGATGGCTGAGTATGAGATACTACAACCACTGCTATATGATGGCCCTAGTGCAAGCGAGAGATTGTTAGTTATATGTATGCCCTAGAGGCCATTACTGTACATGAGATATACATTGTAGTAGATGCTTGGACATATATAGGGAGGTCTTTCTTGCTCGACATGATAGTATGCTATCTGGTTACTCTTTATCTTAACATGGTAGTCCATAAATACATCCTTCAAGGTCCCTAGTCGTGGGTGTATCGAGACGGGGCATCGATATACCAGAGTAGACTAGCGTATACCTTCTCGACCCGTGTAGATGGGCGATGGATGATCCCATATCCATTGGTGTTTGAAATCAGAGATGATATACGGGTGCTCGGTGGAGACTGGGTACACTGGACGGACTCGCCGAGAACTCCCAGATGGTATTATACCTCACGTCAGATGGCAGTTCTTTGGTGACACTGGTGCAGGTTAGTCTGTCGACCCGAGATCGTCATAGAGTCTTATGTGATTCCCACTGTGCTTTGATTTCCACCTTACCACGTTCAAGAGGATGTGCAAAACGGTGGTTTTTTGGTACAGTCATAAGTCACATGGAGGCAATGAGCGATAGGAGGGGACTCATCTCTCCCGGTATTGGGGGTTGATGTTGCGCTGTACTCGATTGGCTATAACAGGAAGTCCCTGGCCAGGGCTATTTCAGAGATTTACTGGTAAGTGTTACCAGTAGTTTCTCGACCCGTTATGAGCCTCATATCGGCACGAATTATCGAGTTACTGGGGTCTGACGTTTACCACCCTAGACGAGATATGCGACATATCAGACGAAGAGACCGGACTGTACGGTAAGTGTTACTGATTGGACTCACAGGAGTATGAGCAGGCTTGCTTGTTGATCTTCTGATCGTTCAATACCCGGGTGGCCGTTACGTTTAGCACGCCTCTTGCGGCTTGTGGGTGTTTGATAAGATCATCACCTACTGCCGGCGTATTGACGGGTCTTTAGAAACCTACACAGAGGTTTCCTAGCTCAGGAAAAACAGAGTATTAGCATATATGAGATATGTGCGGGACCGAGAATAACACGAGTATGTGATACCGTAATCTATTCTTGCAATTTGTGTTATCGGTCGGTTATATGAGATATAGCCAGGTTATCGAATCAAGTGTTGATTCTATAGATTGAAACACATAATATTAGTCGGTTATATGTGATATGACCGGATCATTAAATCAAGTGTTGATTTAATGATTTAATGTATAATTATATATTTGATATATCACATTACATTAAGTAGTATTGGCTCACTTAAGATTTTTTTTCTCTCTTGATTTGCACATAGTGTATATGTGATATATGTTTGTGTACATGTTTGTATCATGCTTGATGATACATGCAAACTTGGGTGTGTGTATGACTTACACCATGCTACCAATAATCAGGGGTTTTAATTATCTTAGTAAATCAAAATGAGGTGGAAATTGATCATGGCATGAAGCTTCATGAAGCTTTTAGATAACCATTGACCAAGTCCACTTGATTTATTTTACTTAAGATATTTTAAACCTAACCATTATTATTTATCCCTGGTTAAGTCTCTACAATAGTTTAGTATGAGATACTAACTCACCCATAGTTGCATAACTCTATCTCATTCTTTTTGTTGCTCTCATCTTCATCTTCTTCTTCACAACTCCAAAGCTCTCTAGGTTTTGGATTAATGGAGAAATATTGTGAGAAAATAAAATCTAAAGTGAGCCCACTTTCTATTTCATCATCCTATACACTTGCTTGGGTATTAAAGGGTGTTCTCTTCACAAAGTTCTTGACCTAGTGAAGAGCTAGCTTGGATTTGAGTCTCCTCGACGTAGATCATCTTCGGCCTCAAAGACTTCATGCAAGCTTGTTCGTTTCTCAGATGGAACCATTCTAGAGTTCGGGAAATCTTCACTTGCCATGATCGCAGCGAATGGACGTCAACACGGAGCTTTAGAAGTGAAGGACCGGTCTATAAAGGTTGTATTCCTCGCTCACTACTTGTAATGGTAGATTACATGTTCATTTTGACTATTTACTCTAGCTTGATCCTAGCTTTGGATTGATTAGCACCTTAGAGTTTTTAAATTTGGCATGGTAGATGCTGTGAAAACCCAGTAGGGTGCTAAGGAATTCCAACAGATACGACACGATAAATCTCTTCCAATCAAATGGCGCCGTTGTCGGGGAGACGGTAACTTTTTTATTCTTGTTATTTCGGGTTAATCTCTGTATATCTTATTTATAGCCCGAACACTATTCTGAAAAAAATAAACCTAAAAATAGAAATTTTTTGAAAAAACCAAAACAAATATTAACGTTTCACTTTTTTGTTCTCTCGAAATTTGACCTGCTAACACTCTGTGGTTTAATAGAAAAATCAAAGTATAACAGTAGTATACTAGGATAACACAGAGCACCCACACAAAATTTGAGCACCTAATCTGTAAATTCGCCCGCCGATTTCCCACATTTGCTCGCTTTCGCCGGTTTTGTTGGAAGGGATTGAAAAATTTCTTCTTTTGTTGGCTCCAATGTTCTGTTAGTACTCCATTGTTATTGTTTGATTTTCATAATTTAGTATGTGCAGGAGTTTGGCCACATATATCGCTTCTTCGCACTAAATATCCATTTTTCAGACATTTGTAGATTTTAAGGAATTGCGAACTGCGATCGTGCGGAGAAAAGCGTACATTCAAAGACAAGATGATAGCGAAGTATAGTGCCAAACATCCGGGTAGTTTGACCCGCGCAAGAAAACTTTTCAAACTAATCGGATTCAATTCAACGGGGGTTTCTTAACCCAAATCACATCCGTACGTATTTCCTAACACCTTCTCTCTCAAATCCGACGCGTCCACTATTCTATCTTTGCAGGATTCTTTGTAAGTTCACTGCCAAACGCTAAAAGTGACTAACTTGTATTTGTTGCAGCGCCACGCTTAAAAATAAAAAATGATTGTTTGATGTTCTGAACAACTTTTTCATTGAATTGCACATTGCATTCTTTAATACGGACTTAAGGGCAAGCGAACCCTGTTAGTTATATGTATGCCCTAGAGGCCATTACTATACATGAGATGTATATTGTAGTGGATGCTTGGACATATATAGGGAGGACTTTCTTGCTCAACAAGATAGTATGCTATCTGGTCACTCTTTACCTTAACGTGTACACTGATTGTCTCTCTGTTACATGTTGGTAAAGCCCTTAGGATGTGTACTTGACTACCTGGACTATGATGCGGAATATACTAGTGGGGACATGGTAGTCCATAAATACATCCTTCAAGGTCCCTAGTCGTGGGTGTATCGAGACGGGGCAACGATATACCAGAGTAGACTAGCGTATAGCTTCTCGACCCATGTAGATGGGCGATGGATGATCCCATATCCATTGGTGTTTGACATCAGAGATGATATATGGGTGCTCAGTAGAGACTGGGTACACTGGACGGAATCGCCGAGAACTCCCAGATGGTATTATACCTCACGTCAGATGGCAGTTCTCTGGTGACACTGGTGCAGGTTAGTCTGTAGATCCGAGATCGTCATAGAGTCTTGTGTGATTCCCACTGTGCTTTGATTTCACCTTACCACATCCAAGATGGCGTGCAAATCGGTGGTTTTTGGGTACAGTCCCGAGTCGCATGGAGGCAATGAGCGATAGGAGGGGTTTCGTCTCTCCCGGTATTGGGGGTTGATGTTGCGTTGTGCTCGATTGGCCATAACAGGGAAGTCCCTGGCCTGGGCTGGTTTAGAGATTTACTGGTAAGTGTTACCAGTAGTTTCTCGACCCGTTGTGAGCCTCATATCGGCATGACTTATCGGTTATTGGGGTCTGACGTTTACCGCCCCTAGACTTGATATGCGACATATCAAACGAGGAGACCGGACTGTACGGTAGTGTCACTGTTAGGCTTTTTGCAGGAGTTGGAGCGGGCTTGCTTGCTGATCTTCTGATCGCTCAATACCCGGGTAACCGTTACGTCCAGCTAGTAACGCTGACGGCTTGTGGGTGCTTGATATGATCATCACCTACTGCCGGCGTATTGACGAGTCTTTAGTGTCCTACATAGAGGTTTTACTGGCTCAGGAAAAACGAAATTGGAGCGCATATGTGATATGTGCGGGCCGAGAATAATGCGAGTATGTGATACCGTATTCTATTCTCACGATGTTTGTATCGATCGGTTATATGCGAAATAACCAGGTTATCGAATCAAGGGTTGATTCGATAAGCCGATACATTGGATGTTAGTCGGTTATATGTGATATAACCGGATTATTAAGTCAAGTGTTGATTTAATAATTTAGTGTATAATTGTATATGTGATATACTAATTTACATTAACTAACATTGGTTCACTTAAGCATTTGTTTTTCTCACTTGTGCACAACTTAATATATATGTGATATATATTTATTTGTGTTCATTTTGTATCATGGTTGTTGATACAACTTACATGGGTGTATAAGACTTATACCATACTAATTATAGTGTTAGGTTTTTATATTTAAAGTAATTCTAAAATTAGTGGATAATGAGCTCACATGCATGAAGCTTCATGAAGCTTAGGGTTGCATTGACTTAGTCTACTAGTTTTGTTTTACTTGAGATATTAATTAACCTAACCATTATAATGTAGCCATGGTTATGTCTCTACATGAGTTAATATATGATATAAACTCACCCATGGTTCACTCTCTCTCTTAATTAGTTTTTCATTCTCATTTTTGAGCTCATCTTCTTCCTCCTTCAAAAGCTTGCTAGGGTTTGATAAAGAAAGAGAAATATAGTGAGAAAAGAAATTCTAAAGTGTACTCATTTCCTATTTCCCCATCCTCTACTAGATTAGCACTTTAGTATAGGGTATTTGCTTCACTTTGGTGAAGTGGTAGCTTGAGTTCGTATTCCCTCGACGTAGATCATCTTCGGCCTCGAAGACTTCAAGCAAAACCGTTGCCATCTTCTCATGGAGCCGTCCGAGAGTCGGAAGCACCATGATCGCAGCGAAGGGACTACTACAAGGAGCTTATGAAGTGAAGGACCGATCTACAAAGGTTGTATTTCGTATTCACTTAGTCGTAAAAGTTGTTTACTTGCTTTGTTTCGCCTAATCTCTAGTCTAAGATCTTGGTTAGGGTTGTTCGGCACGGCTAAAATTTTAATCGGGCATGGTTGATGCCTTATAGAACCTTGTTAGAGTTCTTAGTAACCCTACAAACCCTACAATATACGGTAAAGGATTTCATCACTTTTTCCGTGGCCCACAAATCACGAAATTGAGCATAACGTTTATCCGCACAAATTTTAAAAAGAAACTAGACTTTAAGCCATTAAGGAATTCACACTCATTAGGAGAAGTTGACCGTGTTTAGAATACCGCTTAACGGTATATCGTTTACGGGGTGACTAGGTATCACGACCCGAAAGGTACGGAACGCGACTGGCACTTAAATTACGAAACGTCTAAAGGCGTACGTAATATAAGTAAGCCAAAGCCCAGAAATCAAAACCCATTAAGCACTAGGGTGAAGGAAAACCAATTTATTGAAAGCGATTTAAATCAAATAAGTCACATCAAGCTTTTTAAAAGCAACATCCATTTTTCCGAAAATTTCGGCAGAGTCTCCTTTGTAAATACAGGCCCCCAAACGGGTACAAAACAGGAGTATATGTATAACATGAAATAAGGCATCCCCAAGTGAGAGCTAGCTCTTCGCCGAAGCGGACTCAAATCCCACGCAATGTAAATCATCAATGTGCGAAATAAGCATAAAAGGCACAAGTAATAAACATCATGTCGGCTCAAGTGAGCTCGACCCCAAAATACAACATAAAAGTTCAAAAAATCTCACTACCTCGTCTCTATGTCAATATACATCAATACAATAGCAGGTACAATAAATGGAGTACTTTAGATACAATGAATATACAAGGTAGAAACCAAAATTATATCACAACCCACCTACGAACAAAAGTCTCAAGTCCAGGTAAAAGGAGCAAAAGGAGCAAGTGTGTCCGCCGCTACTGTGCTGACAGAGCAGACCTGCAAAAAGGCTGTGGCACAACGGGGGTGAGTTGCCAACTCGTGAGTAATAAATAACATCTATAGAGGTTATCGTAAGCATGCACGCAAAGTGTCATAACATTAACAATACTGATATGGCATGATATACTAGCAGATATGTATGCAACATGAATCAATTTACAATACTAATCTGGCATGATGTACTAGCAGGTATGTATGCAACATGAATCAACTCGTGATCTGAATATGTTGATATAAGAAAATCATTATTTTCTTCTTAGAAAACCCTTTTGAAATATCATCATAATATCAATAGAATCAACATAAATCCGTGTCCAGCATCGACACCTCAAACGACTATCTTATTAGTTATGTATATGCCCTAGAGGCCATTATTGTACATATGGTGTATATTATAGTGGATACTTGGATATTTATATACAGAGAAGACTTTCTTGCTCGACATGATAGTATGCTATCTGGTTACCTTTATCACACGTATTGATAAAGCCCTTAGGATATGTACTTGACTACCAGGAATATGATGCAGATCATACTAGTGAGGCCAGGGTAGTTCATAAGTACATCCTTCAATTGTTCCTAGTCGAGGGAATATCGAGACAGGGCATCGATATTCCAGAGTAGACTAGCGTATACACATCTTGAACCATATGATGGGCGATGGATGATCCCACATCCATTGGTGTTTGACATCAAAGATGGTATACGTGTGCTCAGTGGAGACTGGGTACACTGAACATGACCCACCGAGGACTCCTATGTGGTAGTATACCTATCGTCAGATAGCAGTCCTCTGGTGACCCTGGTACAGGTTAGTCTGTAGACCCGAGATCGTCATAGAGTCTTATGCGACTCCCACTGTGCTTTGATTTCCTCCCTACCACGCTCAAGAGGAGTCGTGTAAACAGGTGGATTTTGGGTACAGTCCCGAGTCGTATGGAGGCAATGAGCGATAGGAGGGATTTCGTCTCTTCCAGTATTAGGGGTTGATGTTGCGCTAAGCTCGATTGGCAATAACTGGAAGTCCCTGGCCAGGGCTGATATGGAGATCAACTGATAAGTGTTATCAGTAGTTTCTCGACCTGTTATGAGCCTCACATCAACATGACTTATCACGTTACTGGGGTTTGACGATTTCCACCCCTAGACATGATATGCGACATATCAGACGAAGAGACCGGACTGTACGGTAGTGTTACTGATAGGCTTCATGGAGACTGTGGAAAGGCTTGCTTGTTGACCTTCATATCGCTCAATACCTGTAGGGTTCCTAGGCACACTCAAGTGGTTCCACAAGGCATCAACCATGCCAAATTCAAAAATCTAGATGCCGAGAAACCCTAATGAAGATCGTTAACTAGAAATTAGGCGAAACTAGAAGCTAGTTAACAACTTAACTAAGAGTGAACGGAAATTACAACCTTTGTAGATCCGGTCCTCCACCTCCATAGCTCCGTGTTGACGTCCCTCCGCTGCGATCATCGGATCCCGGACCCTGGCGATGGTTTCGTCGGAGAAATGATCGGGCTAGGTCGTCGACTTCGATGCCGAAAATGATCTACGTCGAGGCAACTCAAGATCAAGCTCCACCTTCACCAAGTCATGAAACTTGTGAAGAAAACACCCTATACTACATGGTAAGTGGTAGAGTATGAAGAAATAGGAAGTGGGTTCACTTTTGATTTGGATTTCTCACTTGGAATCATCACTTAGAAATTTCAAGCAAAGGTTTTTCTTTTTCTCTTCATGAAGAAGATCAAGAAGAAGAATGAATAAAAATAATTATAATAATAGAAAAACAAGTGATGGTTATCATAATGCAACCATGGTTAAGTGTAGAGAATAAACTAGGGTTAGGTGAATGGTTAGGTTAAGCAAAAGAAACAAAAATGGTTGAACTTTTCAAAGCTTCATGAAGCTTCAAAGTAAATCCAAAAGAAGCAACCATTTCTTTTCTTGCTATAAAGAATAAATAAATAAAATAAATAATCAAGAGAAGATAAAAAAAACCTTAACCATTCACTTAAACATGGTTTAAAGTAAACACAAACCCAAGTTTGCATGTATCATCAAACATGATACAATCTTGTGCACAAAAATATATCACATATACAATGTGCACAAACAAGTGAGAAAGACATCTTAAGTGAACCAATATTAGTTAATGTAAAGTAATATATCAAATATATAATTATACATTAAATCATTAAATCAACACTTGATTTAACGATCCGGTCACATCGCATATGACCGACTAATATCCAATGTATCGACTTATCGAATCAATCCTCGATTCGATAACTAGGTTATATCGCATACAACCAATCGATACATTCATCACGAGAATAGAATACGGTATCATATACACGCATTATTCTCGGTCCCGCACATATCTCATATGCGCTCCTATTTCGTTTCGCTTGAGCCAGGAAACCTCTGTGTAGGACTCCAGCAGGTGATGATCATATCAAACACCCACAAGCCGCAAGCGGTCTGCCAAACGTAACGGCCACCCGGGTATTGAGCGATCAGAAGATCGACGAGCAAGCCCGCTCACACTCCTGTGAATCCAACCAGTAACACTTACCGTACAGTCTGGTCTGTTCGTCTGATATGTCGCATATCTCACCTAGGGGTGGTAAACGTCAGACCCCAGTAGCTCGATAAGTCGTGTCGATATGAGGTCTATAACAGTTCGAGAAACTACTGGTAACACTTACCAGTAAATCTCAGCAACCCTGGCCAGGGATTTCCGGTTATATCCAATCGAACACAGCGCAACATCAACTCCCTATACCGGGAGAGACGAATCCCCTCCTATCGCTCATTGCCTCCATGTGATTCGGGACTGTACCCAAAAACCACCGTTTTGCACGCCCTCTTGGACGTGGTAAGGTGGAAATCAAAGCACAGTGGGAATCACACAAGACTCTATGACGATCTCGGGTCTACAGACTAACCTGCACCAGTGTCACCAGAGAACTGCCATCTGACGTGAGGTATAATACCATCTGGGAGTTCTCGGCGAGTCCGTCCAGTGTACCCAGTCTCCACTGAGCACCCGTATATCATCTCTGATGTCAAACACCAATGGATATGGGATCATCCATCGCCCATCTGTATGGGTCGAGAAGGAATACGCTAGTCTACTCTGGTATATCGATGCCCCGTCTCGATACACCCACGACTAGGGACCTTGAAGGATGTACTTATGGACTACCATGTCCCCACTAGTATGATCCGCATCATAGTCCAGGTAGTCAAGTACACATCCTAAGGGCTTTACCAACATGTAACAGAGGGACAATCAGTGTACACGTTAAGATAAAGAGCAACCAGATAGCATACTATCATGTCGAGCAAGAAAGTCCTCCCTATATATGTCCAAGCATCCACTACAATATACATCCTATATATAGTAATGGCCTCTAGGGCAAACATATAACTAACAATCTCCCACTTGCACTAGGGCCATCTGATAGCAGTGGTTGTAGTATCTCATACTCAACCATCCCATAAAAGTCTCTCTCTGGGAAAAGGCCTTTGTGAGTGGATCCGCCGTGTTGTCTTCTTAATCTGCTCTCCTTACCTCGATCTCCTTGGAGATCAACCATCTCCATGATCAGGTGATACTGCCTTAGAATATGCCTGGATCACTGATGGGACGGGCGTTCCTTAGCATAAGCCACAACTCCATTGTCACACAATGGGAGGAACGAAGTTCATCTCATGAACTAATATACATCCAGACCGCCTCTTTGGTAGCATCTTAAGTAGCGATGTATCCAGCCTTTATCGTCGAGTATGCTACGGTATCTAGCTTGGAACTCTTCCAACATACCGCCCCTTTACTGAGGGTAAAGATAATGCCTGTGACTGACATTCAGTCATCCTTATCACCCTGGAACCTTTCCAGTGATTCTCTCCAGGATCAATTGATACCATCTTACTACAACTAGTGAGTATCCTAACATCCAATTAGATCTATCTCATAGATCCAAAACCCAGGATTTAGGAGGTATCACTTTGATCCTATATGGAGACTCATTGTGATAAGCGGAGATTGAGCCAGCGTAACATAGGAAACTCCTTCCCTATCAAGAGTATGTCATCCACGTACTCTACGAGGATCACCACCATACTCCCTACTATCCTTTTTTTTATACAAGGTTCATCTACCATTTTGATGATGTCAAACTCTTTGACTAACACATCAAAACAGACGTTCCAACTCCGCGATGCCTGCTTTATCACATAAAACATCTTGCCCACGTTTCCGCTGCTCCCACTGTCTACGAGGCCCTCTAGCTGTGTACTTATAGACGCACTCTTCTAAAACATCATTTTAGAAAAGCAGTCATGACACCCAACCGCCAGATATCGTAGTCATGGTATGTAGCCGTGGCAAGTAGGATCTGGATGGACTTAAGCATAGGCATTGAAAAAGGTTTTATCATTATCCACGCCTGGTCGATGATGAAAACCTTTAACATGTCTAGCTTTGAAATTCTCAACTTTTCCATGTACACCAAGTAATCTTCTCAAGATATACTTGCTCCTGATGGGGATTTAACCCTTCAGATAAAGCAACCAAAGTCCATACTTTGTTGGTGTATAAGGATTCCATCTCAGATTGCTAAGCATCCAGCCATTCTTACAGAGTCCCACTCCTGATGGCCAGCTCGAAACTAGTTGGGTCATCATCTCATGATGCAATCCTCGCTCCCACTGTCATCGAGAAACCGAAGTATCTCTCAGGTGGGTGAGGAACCCAGCTAGATCGGCGGAGAGGCTGAGGTTCTTTGGTTACTATTGAATCCTTCGGTTCTACCAAATCATCTGTTGTAGTTTGTATAGCTGGAACCTTTCCAGTTCTACATAATAGACCTTGCCTCGAGCTTGTCCGGATTTTGCTTTTAGACATAGTCCGGACAACCCCAAATCTTAACTTACTTAAGAGATAGGCTCTTCCCATACCATATCTCATATGGAGTGGTAGGCACTGATTTGATTCGAACCTATTCAATAGGTATGCAACTTCATAAGTGCATAACTCCCAAAAGGAAATTGGAAACTCAGTAGTACTCATCATAGAGCACACCATATCACATAGGGTGCTATTGCTCCACCCCAATATACCACGTGCTATGGTGTATACGGAGGAGTAATGCTGAGAGAGAATCTCATTCTCCTTTAGAATAGTCCAGGAATTCCGTGCTCAAGTATTCTCCTCCTAGATCTCATCAAAGGACATAATACTTATACCCGTATTGGTTCTCTACTTCTAACTTATATTCTGTGAATATCTCAAAAGGTTCGGACTTGTGTTTCAACAGGAACATATGACTGAATCTTGAGAGATCACCAGAGAATGTAATGAAGTGCAAAGAACCGGTCCTGGCATGTGTAGACAGGGGACCTACCATACATCATCATGTATCAGTCCCAAGAGTTAACTAACTCTTTCTCTGTTTCCAGAGCTATGGTCATCTAATCTCTGTGACATGACTGGCAAGTTTCACAAGATGTAAATTCAAACTGATTTAAATATGCATCTACAATGTAACTTAAGCTAGTCGGGTCACATTGATATGACCTAGTCTACAATACCTCAAGAAGGAATCGTTCATTTCTGAACTCTTCCTCTTGTGTGTGTTCTGTATACTAAGAACTGTAGTTTGATTTAGAATGTCAATGCTTTTAGATAACGTGCCTGAACCGATCAACTTTTGAAATGTTCAATACAATATTCAACAATACAAAATTATATCCTTTCTTTACTACTAAAGAGACTGATATGATTTTGTACATCAGATTCGGTATCTAATAACATTTGTTCAGAATCAATGTATTTGGAATACAGGGTGACAGTGACCAACAGACTTGGCTGCAACACTTGCACCGTTTTCTGTCTCATGAAACTTGTCACCCGTTCTCAGTTCTCTACCTTTCTGTAGCCCTATGTAACAGATTACATATCTGGGATCCTGATCCGGTATCTAATACCCAGGACGTAGAGGATACAGAGAAACAGTTCTTTGTAATGAACACACCCGAAGGAGATGCATCATATGCACTTTCTTCATTTGGGCGGCACGGGAAATCTGGTATTCCCCAATTTCCTGCTCGGTCTTATAACAATTATAAGTTGGAGTGGGACCAACGTTCCCCGGCTCAGTATAACAAGCGGATTCGGTCAATAATCCATATTATTATCTTGATTAAGTCGTGATATGGTCGCTACCTGGAGAGAGAGAGAAGAAAACACTCAGCGTATGCTCTTGCAAGATTAGATTGGTTATATATTTTATCTAATCAGGATGGCTCCCACTGTTTTTATCAAATCTTCCTTCAAACCCTAAAAGGAAAGACTAGCCGGGATTAATTACACGCTATAAGTTCGCCAATCTTTCAGCCAGGCCAATGTCGGTACTTTGAGGGAGGTGCCCCGTGCTTTCGCACGGACCTAATTAATGTAAACCTCGTTTTTCCAGAGGCGTAACCTCGTTGACACCTTTCTAGACACCTACTTGATCGGCTAATTGTAATGTGTAAATCTCTCCCAGGAGTAACAATTACTCGCAGCGGGTATCGGGATCCAACTATCTCATAGAAGGTATGCAATCTCATTGCAAATTTCAACACTTGAAATTCCCGATAATATTTTGCCCCTAGAGTCCTATGACCTTGACGCGGGCCAACAAACCATAGTGCGCTAGTCAAGTTCAACCCGTCATTTCCTGATTGAATTAAACCCACCCGCACGACCCTTGACGCAGGCCAACAAAGTCGCACAACTACCCTAATCCAATCTACATCATATGCATAAGCAGATGAATACTACCGCACACTACGCCTTGACGCAGGCCAACAAACGTAGCACGAATACTAACTACTACTTATCTGAAAGGACAGAGGGCTACGATAGGTTTTTCTGTAAACCTATTGCGTAATGAACTTGATATCGTTGTAGGATCGAATGAATTTTAAAATGGAGTGTTTTTTAGGCTTTTCTAGTTTTGCTAAAGGGGCCACTCCCGGTGAAGGGATCGTCGGCCCTTTCCTCGTCGAATGAGGTGCGGGATATATCATATATATCGCTGTGCAAAGCAGAAACTATAGAAGAAATCAAAAGACAAACCGAGAGTTGTAGCATCTGCCAGTTATTGCTAAAGGGGTCACTCCCGGTGAAGGGATCGTCGGCCCTTTCCTCATCGAATAAGGTGCAGGATATATCATATATACCGCTGTGCAAAGCAAGAACTGTAGCTACCTGTTTTATTTTTGAAATTCGATTCCACAACATCTTAGGTTTCTTTTCTTTCATTAATCATATTAATGAAGTCCCACCATTTAAATCACCTAAACATCACAGATAAATACGACGTACACTTATGCCATCCGCATTCGCCTCGATGTCCCCTCGTGCACCGTTAGGTTAGGTAACTAACGACAGAGCGGGGCAGGGCTAGCGCGGGTGTAAAACATAAGTAACGTCTATATAATATATCATATATACTATATACAGTATTTATCACAGAACATCAAATGATCACATCACAGATATCGCAGCAGAAGAAACATATGAAACATTGGATATACTAGGACGTCCGTGTTTTCAATACGAGCCAGTATAAAACACGGATTCCACGGTCGCGATGAATAGCCAAACCCACACCCCTAGACCCCTACGAGAGCGGCAAGCAACCCTACCAATTCTAGAGTTAGGAGACCCGGACTCGACTCCTCGAGTTGGTCTCCTACTGGACTCCAGAACCCGGTTACTTGTGCCCTCCTCCTTGGGTCTATCCTAGTGCGGAAAAGTAAATAATATACAAAGGGTGACATCTTCCGCAACCTGGAAGTGCCCCAATAAAGGAATATTACATACAAGTTTTTACATGAATGAAAATGAAAAACACTCATCTCACATAAAAACCCCCGGCTATTCAAACACGACGATCCAATATAACATATCCAGCAACACATAACATCACATGTTATCAACTTAAGTAAACATGCGTATCCCAATTGTCGTTGACATATAGCAACGAAACCGGCGATATCACATATTACACTTACGGTCATAGAAAAGAAAGTGTAAAACTACAACAGTTGGAATCCGCAACTTGCATAGACATCGCATGCCTAACCAAATGAATTCCTCAGACATCACATGCCTAACAATTATAAACCCCGCATTTTAGTCTCAATTATCGAAAACTCTTTTCAATATCAAGTCGGGCAATTCAACAGGATTCCCGACATTCTGATCGAATGCTCGTCGCAAACTTTAGTGGACGGCCGCACCCCCGATACCGTCGACGAAGTGCACCAAGGCGGAACACTTCTACCGCGAGCACCCGAACGGATGCTTTCGGCGACGGCGTTCTCCTACAGTCACTTGGTCGGGGATAAGGGGTGTAGCTGTCTATTAAGTTTACCCGGCGAGTATCCGCGTACGCTACGTAATTGCGACGGACTTTTGATCACATCAAAATTCCGTGGCAACCGATCAAGTGAGACTAAAGTGCTATGTTTATAACATTCAAATCGGTTATCTCAAAACTCCTTGTGGATTCCAAATATTGTATCATATTCCGGATAAATAGAAAATGTTAAACTTTCCGATCGAACAATCAAACACCCAAGTTTTCCCGAAACAGCTCGACACATGAAATAAGTTTAAAAACATTCACTTCATGCCTCAGTACCAACGGTCCAGCCGTAGAAGGGTCAAGCCAACGCCTCACATGTGGCACGCCGTACTGCCCCAAACCCTAAGGTTCAGAAGGCAGTTCAAGATGGTCACATAATCGAGTTAAGGTTTGTTGTCTTCTAGAGGGTCCATCGCGTTACTTGCACTACTTAGAACATTCTTAAACTACGGAAAAATCCAACACTTGGAAATTTCCCGGCAGGGGAAAAAGTGGGTATTTATATCCGGTCGAACTTTTTAACAGTTTCTAAAATATCCGGAAAAACATAAACGAAGTTAAATTATCCGATCAAATTAACGAGTCCCCAATAAAACCCTAGAAAACTCAACACTTGAGTGGAATTAAAAAATTCCCAAAACAAATTGCCAAGAAAGGACCTAAGAATAAATATATGAAATTTCAGGGACTAAGTCCAAAATTTGGCCGCGGAACCGCCTCCAAACCCATGGTTTCGCCGCGGTTCCGCGGTCAAATTATTGACTTAGTGAACCGTACTTCACAGTAATTCTTAGTTTTGCCTGCTTATTTTTCTGAGAATTTGTAATTCACAAAATTCCACTGTTTTGAAAAATGTACAGAGAAGGGTTTTGTCGGGGTTTACGGGTTCGATCGGGCTTCTAACTTCATCTACACTCCGCCTAAAGCTCTAGCTAGGCTCTGATACCACTGTACGGTTCCTAGGCACACTCAAGTGGTTCCACAAGGCATCAACCATGCCAAATTCAAAAATCTTGGTGCCGAGAAACCCTAATGAAGATCGTTAACTAGAAATTAGGCGAAACTAGAAGCTAGTTAACAACTTAACTAAGAGTGAACGGAAATTACAACCTTTGTAGATCCGGTCCTCCACCTCCATAGCTCCGTGTTGACGTCCCTCCTCTGCGATCATCGGATCCCGGACCCTGGCGATGGTTTCGTCGGAGAAATGATCGGGCTAGGTCGTCGACTTCGATGCCGAAGATGATCTACGTCGAGGCAACTCAAGATCAAGCTCCACCTTCACCAAGTCATGAAACTTGTGAAGAAAACACCCTATACTACATGGCAAGTGGTAGAGGATGAAGAAATAGGAAGTGGGTTCACTTTTGATTTGGATTTCTCACTTGGAATCATCATTTAGAAATTTCAAGCAAAGGTTTTTCTTTTTCTCTTCATGAAGAAGATCAAGAAGAAGAATGAATAAAAATAATTATAATAATAGAAAAACAAGTGATGGTTATCATAATGCAACCATGGTTAAGTGTAGAGAATAAACTAGGGTTAGGTGAATGGTTAGGTTAAGCAAAAGAAACAAAAACGGTTGAACTTTTCAAAGCTTCATGAAGCTTCAAAGTAAATCCAAAAGAAGAAACCATTTCTTTTCTTGCTATAAAGAATAAATAAATAAAATAAATAATCAAGAGAAGATAAAGAAAACCTTAACCATTCAATTAAACATGGTTTAAAGTAAACACAAACCCAAGTTTGCTTGTATCATCAAACATGATACAATCTTGTGCACAAAAATATATCACATATACAATGTGCACAAACAAGTGAGAAAGACATCTTAAGTGAACCAATATTAGTTAATGTAAAGTAATATATCAAATATATAATTATACATTAAATCATTAAATCAACACTTGATTTAACGATCCGGTCACATCGCATATGACCGACTAATATCCAATGTATCGACTTATCGAATCAATCCTCGATTCGATAACTAGGTTATATCGCATACAACAAATCGATACATTCATCGCGAGAATAGAATACGGTATCATATACATGCATTATTCTCGGTCCCGCACATATCTCATATGCGCTCCTATTTCGTTTCGCTTGAGCCAGGAAACCTCTGTGTAGGACTCTAAAGACTCCTCAATACGCCGGCAGCAGGTGATGATCATATCAAACACCCACAAGCCGCAAGCGGTCTGCCAAACGTAACGGCCATCCGGGTATTGAGCGATCAGAAGATCGACGAGCAAGCCCGTTCACACTCCTGTGAATCCAACCAGTAACACTTACCGTACAGTCCGGTCTGTTCGTCTGATATGTCGCATATCTCGCCTAGGGGTGGTAAACGTCAGACCCCAGTAGCTCGATAAGTCGTGTCGATATGAGGTCATAACAGTTCGAGCAACTACTGGTAACAATTACCAGTAAATCTCAGCAACCCTGGCCAGGGATTTCCGGTTATATCCAATCGAACACAGCGCAACATCAACTCCCTATACCGGGAGAGACGAATCCCCTCCTATCGCTCATTGCCTCCATGTGATTAGGGACTGTACCCAAAAACCACCGTTTTACACGCCCTCTTGGACGTGGTAAGGTGGAAATCAAAGCACAGTGGGAATCACACAAGACTCTATGACGATCTCGGGTCTACAGACTAACCTGTACCAGTGTCACCAGAGAACTGCCATCTGACGTGAGGTATAATACCATCTGGGAGTTCTCGGCGAGTCCGTCCAGTGTACCCAGTCTCCACTGAGCACCCGTATATCATCTCTGATGTCAAACACCAATGGATATGGGATCATCCATCGCCCATCTGTATGGGTCGAGAAGGAATACGCTAGTCTACTCTGGTATATCGATGCCCCGTCTAGATACACCCACGACTAGGGACCTTGAAGGATGTACTTATGGACTACCATGTCCCCACTAGTATGATCCGCATAATAGTCTAGGTAGTCAAGTACACATCCTAAGGGCTTTACCAACATATAACAGAGAGACAATCAGTGTACACGTTAAGATAAAGAGCAACCAGATAGCATACTATCATGTCGAGCAAGAAAGACCTCCCTATATATGTCCAAGCATCCACTACAATATACATCTTATGTATAGTAATGGCCTCTAGGGCATAAATATACCTAACAATACCCGGGTATCCGTTACGTCCAGCTAGTACCGCTGACGGCTTGTAGGTGACTGATATGATCATCACCTACTGCCGGAGTATTGACGAGTCATTAGAGTACCACACAGAAGTTCCCTGGTTCAAGCGAAACAAAGTAGGACACATATGTGATATGTGTGCGGGCCTCATTAAATACGAGTATGTGATACCGTATTGTAATCTGGCTGTAATCTGTTTTCGGTGCGGTTATATGTGATATAACCAGATTGTCGAATCAAGTGTTGATTCGATAATATGATATACAGATAAATGATATTAGACGGTCGTATATGATATAACCGGATTATTAGATCAAATGTTGATTTAATAATATGGTATAAATTATATGTGATATAATTACATATTAACTAATATCATTAGCTCACTAATTAATCTTCATTAAATATATATTAATATATATGATATATATATATATATATATATATATTAAAATGAAGCATGACATTTTCTTTTCTATTTTGTGAAAATAGAAATGAGGTGTAAAATGAAGCATGGTTGCAAGCATGGGTTAAATACTTTTTTATTCATTCTTGACTCACTATTCAAGCATGGTTGCAATTTAATATTGCATAATTCCATGCCTGAATGTGTAAGGGGTCAAGAATTATCATTCATTCTTGTTCATTCCAAAAGACTTAGCCAATTTTCTTGCTCTCATGCTTCTTCTTCCTCCTCTTGCTTTTGCCTCAAGCTTCAACCTTCAGATGTGATGTGAATCATGAAGCATGAGCACAAATAAGTGAGCTCTTAACATCCCCTACTTCATCATCTCACACCATTCTAGCAAACTAGTGTGATGTATTTCATACACTAAAGAGTTTAGTGTAGTGGTAGCTTGAACTAGTAGGAGCTTCGTGGTGGATCATCTTTGACGCGAAGGCAACGAAGGAAGTCCGTTCAAAGCCTCAAGAGATGCCTAGTGGAGTCGCGGGACTGCTACAAGGAGCAAGTGAAGTGAAGGACTTGATTCCATCAAGGTATAATCTTCCCACACTTATCTAGTTAACATATCAAAAACCCTAATAATCTAGTTAAAGATCTTGTTTGTCTAGCTTAGCACCAAGAAAAATTTAAATTTGGAATGGTAGATGCTTCTATAACCTCATCATAGTTCTAAGGTAGTCCTTCATGGTATCAGAGCCAAACTAGATCATCGGGGAAGGTCATTACGAAGTTAAAGAGTTCGATCGGTTTTCAAAACCTGTATTTTTGCATGTTTCTGTCGATTTTTCCAAACGTTGGAATTTTTGAAATTAAAAATATCCAAAAAATCGTGCAGGGTTTTCTATGGACCCACAAGAAAATTGACACCCTGACTCGACCGTATGACCGCGGAACCGCGGCCAAAACTTGGTTTTGGCGGCGGTTCCGCGGCGCAGTAGGTGAGTCAGGGAGCAAACTTTCTTGTGTAGGTCCATAGGAGATTTGTGCACTGTATGGGTATTTTTAACTGTGATTCTCAAGTTGTTGAGTTCTCTGGATTTTGTTAAACTGATCGATATATTTGGCGCCGTATAGATCTTGATGATATGTGATACAATTGTTATGAATCCGGGTTTGTGATGTCATGTGCTGCTGATATGTCTTATTGGATCGTCGTTAAAGAATAGCCGGGGCTTTATGTGAGATGAGGGTTTTCTTTCTCATTCATGTAAAATTCATTGTATGTAATATTCTTTTATTGGGGCACTTCCGGGTTGAGGATGATGTCACCTTTGTTGTATATTATTTACTTTTCCGCATTAGGATATACCTAAGGTGGGGAGCACAAGTAACCGGGTTCTAAAGTCCAGTGGGAGACCATCTCAAGGAGATGAGACCGGGTCTCCTAACTCTAGAATTGGCAGGGTTACTTGTCGCTCTCATAGGGGTCTATGGGATGTGGGTTTGGCTATTCTTCACGACCGTGGAATCCGTGTTCTACATTACTAGCTAAATTTAAAACACGGACATCCTAGTATATCCAATATTTCATATGTTTATCTTCTGCTGCTGTGTTCTGTGATGTTGATCATATAACTGCGTGAGATGAATGTAATATTATATGTAAGATATATATTAAACGTTGCTTATGTTTTGCACCGGCGCTAGTCCATCCCCCACTCTGCCGGTAGTTAAGTAACCAAACGGTGCATGACGGGGCCCCGTGGCGAATGCGGATGGCATAAGCGTGCGTTCTATTTTTGTTTCATTTCTTCTGTGATGTTTAGGGAAACATTAATTGATGGGACTTCATTAATAAGATTAATGAAAGAAAAGAAACCTAAAGATGTTGTAGAATCAAATTTTCAAAAAGGGTAGCTCTAGTTTTTGCTTTGCATAGCGGTATTCCTTGTAGAATATCCAGCACCTTATTCGATAAGGAAAGAGCCGAGATCCCTTCACCGGGAGTGACCTCTTTAGTAAAACTAGAAAATGCTACAAATCACTCGGTTTAGTTGTTAATTGCTTCTATAGTTCTTGCTTTGCATAGCGGTATTCCTTGTAGAATATCCAGCACCTTATTCGATAAGGAAAGAGCCGAGATCCCTTCACCGGGAGTGACCTCTTTAGCGAAACTAGAAAAGCCTCAAAAACACTCATTTTCAAAATCAATAGTTTCTACAACAATATCAAGTTCATTACGCTCATGGTTTTTCTGAAAAAACCTGTGTAGCCCTCCGTCCTTACAGATAGGTACTATTTAGTATTCGTGCTACGTTTGTTGGCTTTCGTCAAGGCGTAGTGTACGGTAGCTAATTAGTGCTTATCTACTAAAGCATGAGATGCGATTGGATTAGGGTAGTCGTACGACTTTGTTGGCTTTCGTCAAGGGTCGTACGGGTGGGTTTAATTCAATCAAGAAATGTACGGGTTGAGCTTGACTAGCATCCTTTGGTTTGTTGGCTTTCGTCAAGGTCATAGGATGCTGGGGGTAAAAGTATTATCGAGAATTTCAAGTGTTGAAATTTGCAATGAGATTGCATACCTTATATGAGATAGTTAGATCCCGATACCCACTGCGAGTAAGAGTTACTCCTGAGAGAATTTTACACATAACAATTAGCCAATCAAGTAGGTGTTTAGAAAGGTGTTAACGGGGTTACGCCCCTGGGAAACCCAGGTTTACTCTAATTAGGTCCGTCCGAAAGCACGGAGAACCTCCCTCAAAGTACCAACACTGGCCTGGCTGAATGATTGGCGAACTTGTAAGGTGTAATTAATCCCGGCTAATCTTACCTTTTACGGTTTGAAAGAATATTTGATAAAAACAGTGGGAGACGTTCTGATTAGATAAGATAATAACCAACCTAATCTTGCAAAGAGCGCACGCTAACGCGTTTCCTTCCATCTTTCTCCAGGCAGCAACCAATGTCATGCCTTAATCAAGATAATAATATGGATGTATTGACCGAACCCACTTGTTATACTGAGCAGAGGAACGTTGGTCCCGCTTTAACTTATAAGTGTTATAAGTCCGAGCAGGGGATAGGTACATATCCGGATTCCCATGCCACCCAAACAAAGAATAAGCATGTTGATGCATCTTCTTCGGGTATGTTAGTTACAGAGAACTGCTTCTCAGTACACTCTACGTCCTGGGTATTAGATACCGGATCGGGATCCCACATATGCAATATGTTGCATGGGCTAAGGAAAGGCAGAGAACAAGGAAAAGGTGATCATTCCCTAAAAGTAGGGAATGGTGCAAATGTTGCAGCCAAAGCAATTGGTGAATATCACCTTGTATTACCAACAGGGAATACATTGATCCTGAACGACTGTTACTACGTACCCTCTATGATATGCAATTTAATATCAATCTCTTTATTAGATAAAGAAGGATATAACTTTGTAGTAGAGAATAATGTTATGAACATTTACCTAAATCAAGTGTTGATTGGGTTTGGTGCGTTATGTAACGGATTGTACGTTCTAAATCAAAACACAATTCTTAACGTACAAAAACACACAAGAAGAAGAGTTCAGAAATGAACGAATCCTTCTTATGGCATTGTAGACTAGGTCATATCAATGTGACACGACTAGCTAAGTTGCATAAAGATGGATATTTGAATCCGTTCAAGTTTTCATCTTATGACACTTTCCAGTCATGTCTCAAAGGCAAAATGACCAAAACTCCATTTAGTGGACACGGAGAAAGAGTTATGGAACTCTTGGGACTGATACATAGTGATGTATGTGGTCTCATGTCTACACATGCCAGGAATGGTTCCTCGTACTTCATTACATTCACTGACGATCTCTCAAGATACGGACATGTGTTCCTGTTGAAACACAAATCTGAAGCTTTTGAGAAATTCAAGGAATATAAATCTGAAGTCGAGAACCAAATGGGTAGAAGTATTATAATCCTTCGATCAGATCGGGGAGGAGAATACTTGAGCACAGAATTCCTTGAATATCTAAAAGAGAATGGGATTCTCTCTCAGCTTACTCCTCCATATACACCACAACACAATGGTGTATCGGAGCGGAGGAATCGCACCCTATTAGATATGGTGCTCTCTATGATGAGCACCGCTGAGTTACCTGTTTCCTTTTGGGGGTATGCGCTTGATACAGCCATACATCTATTGAATATGGTTCCTACCAAATCAGTGCCTACCACTCCATATGAGATATGGAAGGGAAAGAGACCACATCTTAACTATGTGAAGATATGGGGTTGCCCGGCCTATGTCAAAAGGCACAATCCGGACAAGCTCGAGGCATGGTCTATTTTATGCAAGTTTGTAGGATATCCCAAAAATTCACAAGGGAATATCTTCTACCACACCGAAGAACAAAAGGTGTTTGTTTCTCGGCATGCCACCTTTTTAGAAAAGGAATTTCTTGCAAAAGAAATTAGTGGCAAGGAGGTAGAACTAGAAGAAATTCCAGCTGCACAAACTGCAATAGAAGATTTGGTGGAGCAAGAGGATTCAGTAGTTCCCAACGAACCCCAGCCACTCCGCCGTTCTAGTAGGGTTCCTCATCCACCTGAGAGAAACTACGGTTTTATCGTTGATGGTGGGAGCGAGGATTGCATCATGGAAGATGATGACCCAACTAGCTTCGAGTAGGCCATCACGAGTGGGGACTCTGTGAAATGGCTGGATGTGATGAGATCTGAGATGGAATCCATGTACACCAACAAAGTATGGACTTTGGAAGTTGCTCCTCAAGGGGTAAAACCCATTGGGAGCAAATGGATCTATAAGAAGAAACTTGGTGTAGATGGAAAAGTTGAGACTTTCAAAGCTAGACATGTTGCAAAAGGTTTTCGTCAACGACCAGGTGTGGATTATGATGAAACTTTTTCTCCAGTAGCTATGCTTAAGTCCATCCGGATCCTTCTTGCCATCGCTGCATACCATGACTACGAAATCTTGCAAATGGATGTTAAGACCGCATTTCTAAATGGTAATTTAGAAGAGAGAGTATACATGACTCAGCCGGAGGGCTTCGTGGAAAGTGGGAGCAGTGGAAAGGTGTGCAAGCTGCTTAAATCCATCTACGGGTTAAGGCTGTTGGATATAGTGCCCTCAGAGTCAATTATTGGATCACAGGCACGTGATTGCAATGATTGAGGGATGACCTATACCAGTAGGACGGTCTTACTCAAGAGGTTTGTATACTATCTGGTTTGTCTTTATCATCGTGTACATATTTTAGGTGACATTGTTGTTCACTATTACACGTTGATAGAGAATAGTATGCTACCATGGTTTATCTTTATCATCGTGTACTGCTTTAGGTGACCTTACAGGTCACTATTACACGTTGATAGAGCCCTTAGGATTCTTGCTTAACTACCAGCAGTATGATGGCGATCATATACGTGCGAGTTGGGTAGTCTATAAGCACATCCTTAAAGTGGTCCCTAGTCGTGGAGTTTCGAGACTGGGCATCGATACTCCATTAATAGACTAGTGTATACTGTTCTCTATAGTGCCCTCAAGGCAATTATCATAGTCGCGGACTTATGATTATGATGATTGAGTAAGGACCTATACCGATAAAACAGTCTTACTCAAGATGATAGTATGCTATCTGGTTTGTCTTTATCATCATGTACGTGTTGATAGAGCCCATAGGATTCTTGCTTGACTGCCAGCATTATGGTGGAGATCATATATGTGGGAGCTGGGGTCTATAAGCACATCCTTAAATGTCCCTAGTCGTAGGAGTATCGAGACCGGGCATCGATACTCCAGTGTAGACTAGTGTATACTGATCGAGACCCCGACAAGGGGCGGTGGCTAGGTCTCACAAGCCATTGTTGTTAATTTGTTCACCTAAAATAGTATGCAGGTGCTCATTGGGTTATGAGTACACTAGACGGACTCGCCGGGAACCTGCTAGTTGGTATTATACCTATTGTCAGATAGCAGTTCCCAGGTGACATGTGTACAGGTTAGTCTGTCGACCTGAGATCGTCATTTGTCTCGTGTGAGTTCCTACTGTGCTTTGATTACTACCTAACCATGGCTCAATGGAGTCGTGCAAACAGGTTTTAGGTACAGTCCCGAGCCACATGGAGGCAGTGATCGGATCGTCGGGGATTCGTCTCTCCCGGTATGGGGGTTTGATGTCGCGTTGTGTTCGGATGGCCATCACAATAAATCCGTGGCCACGGTGGACGAGAATTATCGATCCAGGATCGATAGTTTCTCAGGTGGTGATGGGTTTCATACCGACACTAAATATCGCGTTGTTGGGGGTCTGACTTTATCCACCCCCCTAGACTCGATATGCGATACTCTTAAACGAACAGACCGGACTGTACGGATATTGTCACTGTCAGGCTCAGTAGGGGTTCAGGATGAGTTTGCTCGTCGGCCTCCCTTTCACTCAATACCTGGTAGCCGTTACGTACAGCTAGTGCCGCTGACGTGCTTATGGTTAAACCCACTGCCAGCGTATTGACGAGTCTTCAGTGTCCCACACAGAGGGTTTTCACGGTTCAGGCAATATGGTGTACATGAGGTATGTTGATGCATACAGGTGTCTGATTAAATATGTGCACATGCTGCCCAGACTTTAATCGGACGGTTGGTAATACTAGCGGCTTAGGATTGAGCCAGTTTATTAAATCAGGTTTTGATTTAATAATTTACATATGTATTTATATAAACATATTCTATTATTATTGTTCGCTATTCATTTTCTCTCTTGGCTATTCGTATTTGTAAGTCCACGTTGCCCACCCCGGTGCTTGCGGGGAGGCGGAAAACGTCATAAAAATCAAATTTTTATGAGCTTAGGCAACATGGACTATGCTTAGAAGGATCTTTGCTAAACAAAAACTTGCTAAAGCTAACTAGTAACTAGCTAAGTGCTAGAAAGGTTATACCTTGGGCTCTAAGTCCTTCTCTCCTTGCTCCTTGGAGTGGTGGAAGGAGGTCACCTTGCTCGTCTTCTCACGCCGAAGAAAGATCTACCCGAAAGCCTCAACCTTTGGCTTCAACTCCAAGCTAGAAGTAACTAGGGTTCAAGAAGTGCTAGTCCTTCAACCCTAGATGAGAGTAGAGAAGATCAAGAGAGGGTTTTTCTCAAGCTCAAGTGTTTCTCAACACATGAGAGGGAGAGAGCTTGAGGGAGAGGAAGAACAAGAGAGAGAAAAGATATGATAGAATGAGAATAATTGAACCATTCTCTCTAATATGTGTATATTATTTTAATTAAATAATTAGCTAGATAATTGTCATGGTTAATCATGACATGACCATTATCATTTCAATTTGCAAGGATCAAAAAGTATCTTCCAAAAGAAATGATGATGGTCAAAGTGTCAACCTAGGTCAACAAGTCAATAAGGTCAAATAGTCAACAACCATAACCATGCACAATTATTAAACTAATTATCAATTAACTATAATACACACATAATCATTAGGGTTAATAAAATGACAATAGCCATTAACCCTAATCAAGGTCCTCTCCCTCTGTCGCAAGTAACTGTGCATACGCACCCGCATCCGTGATCCGAGGAATACGAATACAATGAGAAAAACCAATCTCAAATCATATACTAGGATCCGGCTTAAACCAAAGCCCGCTAGTATAAACTGTCCGGACAGCAAACGTGCAAAAGTGCGTGAATGTGAACGAACCCTATCGCAAAACCATGCGACCTCTACTCATTTTGCCTAAAGGCGAATAGCTCTCTGTGTGGGACTCAAAAGACTCGACACTACGCTGGCAGTGGGTTTAACCACAGACCGCAAGCGGCACTAGCTGTACGTAACGGTCCCCAGGTAGATGTCGATAAGAAGACTGACGAGGTGAACCCCATCTGAACTCCTACTGAGCCTGTATGTGACAATCTCCGTACAGTCCGGTCTGTTCGTCTGATACATCGCATGGCGGGCCTAGGAGGGCGGTGAACGTCAGTCCCCTAATAGCGGTACAAGTCGTGCCGGAGTGAAGCCCAGAACACCCTGAGATAACACTGGAAACCTACCAGTATATCTTGCTTGCCCTGGCCAGGGACTACTCGTGTAATGGCTCTCCTGGACACAGCACGATGTCAACCCCCAATACCGGGAGAGACGAATCCTGTCTAACCGTCACTGCCTCCAAGTGCTTCGGGACTGCACCCAAAAACTACCTGTTTGCATGACTCCTTTGAGCCATGGTAGGGTGGTAATCAAAGTGCAGTGGGAACACACTCGAGGCGAAGTGACAATGTCAAGTCAACGGACTAAGCTGTACTCATGTCACCTGGGAACTGATAACTGACGATAGGTATAAAACCAACCAACAGTCCCCGACGAGTCCTGTCCAGTGTACTCGTAACCTAACGAGCACCCGCATACTATCTCAAGTACGACGTACTGACGGCTGTGGGACAGACCGTCTCCCATACTGGGATGAGAAGCGCATACGCTAGTCTACTCCGGAGTATCGATGCCCTGTCTCGATAGTCCAATGACTAGGGACCTGTATAAGGATGTGCTTATAGATCACCCAGCTGCCACGAGTGTGAGCGCCATCACAACGCTGGTAATCAAGCAAAGATCCTAAGGGCTCTACTAATATGTATATCAGCAATATGCTAAAAGAACACACATGCACATATTAAAGCAGAGAAAAACCAAGTAGCATACTACTATTTCGAGCAAGATTGTATATACAACTGTGAATATCCCAAGCTTCCATCAAGTAATATACAAACTAGTATGATACAGTAATGGCCTCTAGGGCATATACACTAACAATCTCCCACTTGCACTAAGGCCATGTACTGGCGTATAGAAGACCTATCATCTCGATCAGCCCCTCGAACTGAGTCTGGGGCAAGGCCTTGGTGAATGGATCTGCTGTGTTATCCTCTGATGCAACTCTCCGGACCTCGATCTCCTGGCGATCTACGATCTCCCTGATCAGGTGATACCGCCTTAAGATGTGTCTGGATTTCTGATGGGATCTGGGTTCCTTCGCTAAAGCTATAGCCCCGTTGTTGTCGCAATACAGAGGTATTGGGTCAACAATGGACGGAACCACCTGAAGTTCTCTCAAGAACTTCCTCATCCAGACAGCTTCTTTTGCGGCATCAGATACAGCGATGTATTCCGCTTGCATCGTCGAGTCAGCAACGATTTCCTGTTTGGAGCTCTTCCAACACACCGCCCCTCCATTGAGGGTGAAGAAAAAACCCGACATGGACTTGGAATCATCCTTGTCACTCTGGAAGCTGGAGTCACCAAAGGCCTCAATCTGCAGGTCTTTTCCGCCATACACCAAGAACATCTCCTTAGTCCTTCTCAGGTACTTGAGAATGTTCTTTCCTGCTATCCAATGTTTCTCCCCAGGGTTTGACTGATACCTGCTTACCACACTCAGTGCATAAGCCACATCCGGTCTGGTACACAACATCGCATACAATATAGAGCCTACCGCAGAAGCGTAGGGTATAATAGACATGCGATCCCTCTCCAAATCATTCTTGGGAGACATCTCTTTAGAGAGGGTGATCCCGTGACAAGCCGGTAGATTACCGCGCTTGGAATCTTCCATACTGAATCTCTTCAGTATGGCGTCGATGTACCTGGACTGCGAAAGTCCTAATATCCTCTTGGATCTGTCACGGTAGATCCGGATACCCAGAATGTATAAGGCATCACCCAGGTCTTTCATGGAGAACCTGTGTGACAAGAACCCCTTGACAGATTGTAGCATAGGAATGTCATTTCCTATTAAGAGAATGTCATCCACGTATAAAACGAGGAATACTACAGTTCTCGCTACAAATCTACAATAGATGCATGGTTCATCTGGATTTTTGATAAAGCCAAATTCCTTGACCGTCTCATCAAAACAGATGTTCCAACTCCGCGATGCCTGCTTTAGTCCATAAATGGACTTAAGCAACTTGCACACCTTTCCGCTGCTCCCACTCTGAATGAAACCCTCTGGCTGATCCATATAGACACACTCCTCTAAATGACCATTTAGAAAAGCTGTCCTTACGTCCATCTGCCAAATCTCATAATTGTGGAAGGAAGCAATGGCAAGAAGGATCCGAATGGATTTCTGCATAGCTACTGGAGAAAAGGTTTCGTCATAGTCCAAACCAGGTCGCTGACGAAAACCCTTTGCTACCAGTCTAGCTTTATAGGTCTCAACCTGTCCATCTACACCAATCTTCCTTTTGAAGATCCACTTGCATCCTACGGGTTTTACCCCATCTGGAGCAATGTCCAACGTCCATACTTTGTTGGTGTACATGGACTCCATCTCGGTCCGCATTGCATCCAGCCATTTTACCGAGTCGACGCTCTGAATGGCTTGCTGGAAGCTAGTAGGCTCATCACAGTCTATGATGCAGTCCTCTCTATCCCCGTCAAAGAGAAAACCGTAGTATCTCTCGGGCGGATGAGACTGCCTACTACTCCTGCGGAGTGGCGTGGGAATGTCCTGATCTTTCGAACCCTCTGGTTCAACCAAGCTTTCAGTAATAGCTCGTGGTTCTGGAATTTCTTCCAGTTCTATTGTACTCCCACTTAATTCTTTTTCTATGAACTGGTGTTCTAGAAAGTGGGCATGGCGAGAAACAAGGACTTTTTGTTCCTCTTCGAAATAGAAGTAATATCCCTTGGAGCTCTTTGGATATCCCACAAACTTGCACTGTACTGAGCGTGCCTCGAGCTTGTCCGCATGCAGCTTTTTTACAAAAGCTGGACATCCCCATGTCCTAATATGATTAAGATAGGGTTTCTTCCCACACCACATCTGATATGGTGTAGTAGGCACAGTCTTAGTTGGAACCCGGTTCAAAAGGTATGCAGCTGATTCTAGCGCATATCCCCAAAACGATCGCGGCAACTCAGCGTTACTCATCATGGACCGTACCATATCCAATAGGGTTCGGTTCCGTCTCTCCGATACACCATTATGTTGCGGAGTGTATGGAGGAGTAAGCTGAGAGAGAATTCCATTCTCTTTTAAGTAACCCAGGAACTCGGCACTCAAGTATTCACCACCTCGATCAGATCTCAGTGTCTTTATACTTTTGCCTGTTTGTTTTTCTATTTCATTCTTATATTCCTGGAATTTTTCAAAAGCCTCGGATTTATGTTTCATTAAGAAGACATAACCGTACCTTGAAAAGTCATCCATAAAAGTAATGAAGTAAGAATAACCGCTTCGCGCATGTGTAGACATTGGACCGCACACGTCGCTGTGTACGAGTCCCAAGAGCTCGCTCGCTCTTTCTCCGTGTCCAGTGAACGGAGTCTTTGTCATCTTTCCCTTGAGACAGGATTGACAAGTTGCATACGATTGATATTCGAACGGATCCAAATATCCTTCTGAATGTAACTTAGTCAACCTTCTCTCATCGATGTGACCCAGTCTACAATGCCATAAGAAAGTTTGATTGATTTCTGGAGACTTTCTTCTGTGTGTATTCTGGACATTGAAAATCTGTGGTTGGTTTAATACGTATATACCGTTGTTCAATGTACCTGACCCAATCAAAGCTTGATTAAGGTGAATGTTCACTACATTACTTACAAATGCAAATTCATAACCTTCTTTAAATAATAAAGATACAGAAATGATATTACAGGTTGCATTTGGTACATAATAACAACTACGCAAAACCAAAAAATGTCCATCCGACAATCCCAGGTGATAGTCCCCCACGGCCTCAGATCCATGCTAGCACCGTTCGCAACTCTGAGGGTCATGTCACCTGCCTTCAAAACTCTACGCTTTCTCAACGCCTGCAAAGAATTACAGATATGAGATCCTGATCCGGTATCCAATACCCAGGAAGTAGAGTTTATTGATAGACAGTTTTCAATAACATATACACCTGAAGCTGAAGCTGCAACTCGCTTCAAATCCTTTGTTCTGGCTTTTCAAGCCTTGCAATCCTGTTTCCAGTGACCACTTTTGTGACAATAGAAGCATTCTTCCTTCCCCACTAGCTTCCCCGCTATCTTTGTTGCTTTACCTTTTCCCTTCGTATCCACTTTACCGACACCGCCTCTTGGTTTGGCGGGGGCTTTCTTCTTCTTACCCTTGGCTTTCGCCTTGGATCTAGAAGAGGAAGATCCTCCTACAAACAAAGTGGATGTCTCCCTACCTTTCTGTAGGGTGCCCTCAGCACTCCTCAACATGTTCAGAAGTTCGGAAAGTTCTACCTCCTTTCCTTGCATGTTGAAGTTAAGAATAAACTGGGCGTAAGTGGAAGGAAGGGACTGGAGAATCAAATCAGTATAGAGTTCATTCTCCAATGTGGTCCCAAGGTCCGCGAGCTCCTCAATGTAGCCAATCATCTTAAGCACGTGTTCCGCTACCGATGATCCGACGGCCAACCTTGCCGAAAATAGCTTCTTCGACACTTCGTATCTTGCGATACGAGACTGCTCTCCATACAGTTCTTTTGTATGAAGAAATATAGACTCTAGGTCCATATTCTCGTGCCTCCTCTGATGTTCATTGTCCATCGAGGCTAATACGAGGCATTTGGCCTTCGCGCAATCTATCTCCCATGTCTTACGGATTTCCTTATCCGCGACACTGGAGGTGGGACCTGGGATAGGGGGACCTTTGGTGGTAAGGACATACCCCAACTTGTCGTAAGTGATTGCCATCTTGACATTCCTGAGCCAATCTTTGTAGTTTGGCCATGTCAATATGTTTTTATCTAGTAATAACTTAAGTCCGGTCATGTTGAATGGTCGCTGCAATTAGGAGAGAGAAAAGAAACACTTTAGCATGATGCTCTTGCAAGTTTAGAGTGGTTTTTAATTTGTCTAAACTGGATGGCTCCCACTGTCTCTCGAATCCCTTCTCAAACCGTAAAGAAAAGATTAGTCAGGATTACTCTCACCGTACAATACTTGTTTAACCGTTCAGCCAGGCCAGTGTCGGTACTTCGAGGGAGGTTTTCCAACGCTTTCGCGAAGTTCCTTAATTAAGTAACCTCTTTTCCCTGTGGGCGTAGCCCCGCTAACACCTTTCTAGACACCTACTAAGTTTATAGCATTGATCGTTAAGTGAGAGTTTTCCCGAGGAGTAGCATATACTCACAGTAGGATCGGGATCCAAATATCATCGCGTGATAAGACCGAAGGAATCCTACCAGAATCATCACACTCTAAATGGTATGCAACGCTAGCAAGTTTCAGTACTTATGAAACTCCCGATGTGGATTTTTGCCCCATGTTCTTATGACCTTGACTTTGGCCAAAATATCATAAGTCACATGTCAAGTTCTACCCGTCATTCTCCTGGTTAATTTGGACCCACCCATACCTACCCTTGACTTTGGCCAAAATGGCAGCACGACTGTCCCAAACCAACGCATCTATCTATGCTGCACATGAATACCCAATAGCTACCAATCACTATGCCTTGACTTTGGCCAAAATACATAGCTTGAATACTTTTTGACCATTTATATGGAATAACGGAGGGCTACGAATGGTTTTGGCGAAACCGTGAACGTAGTGAACTTGATCTAATCGATGGAACGAGATAGCTTTTAAAAGGAGTGGTTCAAGCTCCGCGTTTAAAAGTTTAGTTTTGAAAAGAACCGAGTGGTTTTTAAAGTGTTCCAATCGACTTTTACTTGGTTTATTTTCTTGCATTAGTTCTTTTAATGCGTCCCATCATTTAATCCTACCATTTCAGAAAACAACCAAAATATGACGTACGCTTATGCCATTCGCATTCGCCACGGGGGCCCCGTCATCACCCGTTAGGTTACTTAACTAACGACAGAGCGGGGGTTGGGCTAGCGCGGCTGTAAAAGATAAGCAACGCCTAAATAGTTATCATATATAAATATATAGCAATGATAGACATTACAGATCACAGATGAATACATAGGATATACTAGGAATCCGCAATCCGTTCGAGCCTGCAACGAAAAGCGGATTACACGGTCGCCGTGAATAGCCAAATACCCCACCCAAGACCCCTACGGGTGCGGCAAACTACCCGCCAAGTACCCGAAGCGAAGCAACCTCCCTCACCACCGTGAGTAGGCCACTCGGCACTTAGAGATACCCGGTAGTTTGTGCACCCCTCCATGGGTCTATCCTAGGAGCAAAAACAGTAAAAAGAATTATACAATGACGGCTACAACCCCGACCCGGTTGTGCGGCCAAACAAATAATAATATTACATCAATTTACATATTACAAATGAATGAAAGAAAAGCAACACTCATCTCACATCCATCCCGGCTATTCACCCGCGACAATCCAACCCATTCATATACACATGCCAATATCAAACACAGATCACAGAGATGTATAACCCCGACTAATCGACATATAGCGATTAGCCGACGTTCAATACATACAAACATCACAGATATAACCGTTATAGTCAAAGTGTATTGAAGTTCGAAAAAAATACGGATTTATAGGCCCCCAAAAGTAAATTTCTATTCTGGAAAATCTGGGCACAAATAAACCATCTGAAAAATCCTAAAACCAAGCCAGAAAAACACTGCACCAAACTCGACCAAGTGAAGAGCCAAGACGGCCGCGGTTGCGCGGCAATAGCTTGCTATTGCCGCGGAACCGCGACACTATGGTCGATTCACTTGCTCGTTTTTGGTGGCTATCTTTAAAAAACCCTGAGACGATTTTAGGAGTATAACAAATTTTGTTTTGACCAGAAAAAATTTTAACAGAAAACTAGGGTTTTGAAATTTTGGTTTTTCGATTTTTCGGTTTCGAACTTCGACACACTTCACTACTTAGCTAGTTTATGTTTAGTTAGGCTCTGATACCACTGTAAGTACACGTTGCCCACCCCGGTGCTTGTGGGGAGGCGGAAAACGGAATAAAAATCGGATTTTTATGAGCTTAGGCAACATGGACTATGCTTAGAAAGATCTTTGCTAAACAAAAACTTGCTAAAGCTAACTAGTAACTAGCTAAGTGCTAGAAAGGTTATACCTTGGGCTCTAAGTCCTTCTCTCCTTGCTCCTTGGAGTGGTGGAAGGAGGTCACCTTGCTCGTCTTCTCACGCCGAAGAAAGATCCACCCGAAAGCCTCAACCTTTGGCTTCAACTCCAAGCTAGAAGTAACTAGGGTTCAAGAAGTGCTAGTCCTTCAACCCTAGATGAGAGTAGAGAAGATCAAGAGAGGGTTTTTCTCAAGCTCAAGTGTTTCTCAACACATGAGAGGGAGAGAGCTTGAGGGAGAGGAAGAACAGAGAGAGAAAAGATATGATAGAATGAGAGTGTCAACCTAGGTCAACAAGTCAATAAGGTCAAATGGTCAACAACCATAACCATGCACAATTATTAAACTAATTATCAATTAACTATAATACACACATAATCATTAGGGTTAATAAAATGACAATAGCCATTAACCCTAATCAAGGTCCTCTCCCTCTGTCTCAAGTAACTGTGCATACGCACCCGCATCCGTGATCCGAGGAACACGAATACAATGAGAAAAACCAATCTCAAATCATATACTAGGATCCGGCTTAAACCAAAGTCCGCTAGTATAAACTGTCCGGACAGCAAACGTGCACAAGTGCGCGAATGTGAACGAACCCTGTCGCAAAACCATGCGACCTCTACTCATTTTGCCTAAAGGCGAATAGCTCTCTGTGTGGGACTCTAAAGACTCGACACTACGCTGGCAGTAGGTTTAACCACAGACCGCAAGCGGCACTAGCTGTACGTAACGGTCCCCAGGTAGATGTCGATAAGAAGACCGACGAGGTGAACCCCATCTGAACTCCTACTGAGCCTGTATGTGACAATCTCCGTACAGTCCGGTCTGTTCGTCTGATACATTGCATGGCGGGCCTAGGGGGGCGGTGAACGTCAGTCCCCTAATAGCGGTACAAGTCGTGCCGGAGTGAAGCCCAGAACACCCTGAGATAACACTGGAAACCTACCAGTATATCTCTCTTGCCCTGTCCAGGGACTACTCGTGTAATGGCTCTCCTGGACACAGCGCGATGTCAACCCCCAATACCGGGAGAGACGAATCCTGTCTAACCGTCACTGCCTCCAAGTGCTTCGGGACTGCACCCAAAAACTACCTGTTTGCACGACTCCTTTGAGCCGTGGTAGGGTGGTAATCAAAGTGCAGTGGGAACACACCCGAGGCGAAGTGACAGTGTCAAGTCAACGGACTAAGCTGTACTCATGTCACCTGGGAACTGATAACCGACGATAGGTATAATACCAACCAACAGTCCCCGACGAGTCCTGTCCAGTGTACTCGTAACCTAACGAGCACCCGCATACTATCTCAAGTACGACGTACTGACGGCTGTGGGACAGACCGTCTCCCACACTGGGATGAGAAGCGCATACGCTAGTCTACTCCGGAGTATCGATGCCCTGTCTCGATAGTCCAATGACTAGGGACCTGTATAAGGATGTGCTTATAGATCACCCAGCTCCCAAGAGTGTGAGCGCCATCACAACGCTGGTAATCAAGCAAAGATCCTAAGGACTCTACTAATATGTATATCAGCAATATGCTAAAAGAAACACATGCACATATTAAAGCAGAGACAAACCAAGTAGCATACTACTATTTCGAGCAAGATTGTATATACAACTGTGAATATCCCAAGCTTCCATCAAGTAATATACAAACTAGTATGATACAGTAATGGCCTCTAGGGCATATACACTAATAGTATTTTTGTACGAATACACGTATATGTATTTCGATACATGTACCGGGAAGTATTCCGTATTTTATACGGGAACAGCTTCTAGAAGTTTTGCCACCACATTATTTGTTTTTTCATTTATGAAAATTCATTTTGTTTAATGATGAGGTGGAGGGTGACAAGGTAAAGGCATGGGCATGAGTCAAGCATAGTGCATGGTATGGTTGTGTATATTTTATTTGATTAATGGAAATTTTTTTTTGAGGGCATGAGAGGGGGGGCCGGCCGCTTTGATTGGAATGAGGGATTTCATTTTGGTAATAGATTTTTATACTTGCTATACTCCCTCTCTCTCATTCACTCAAAAGAAAAGAACACAAAAACACTTAGCATTATTCTTGCTCAAGCAAATGATTCATCACCTCTATTCTTCTTCTTGAGTTTCTCATTGAGCTCATGATTGAGAAAAAATTGTAGTGACATTTTCATACACCCTACTCTCCATATCTAGCGACTTTGGAGCATCGGTTACCTCGTATGTCGAGGTTTGAGCTTGCGCCGTTTCCCTCGGGTGGATCATCGGAGACGAAGGAAGACCGGCAACCAAACCACATCAAGGAGCCGCTAGGTGATTGGAATGAAGACCGAAGGGTAGGGTTACTAGGCATTCTAATAAGGTTTAAGGAAGCATCAAACATGTCCATTTAAAATTTTAGCCGTGCCGAATAACCCTAAACAAGATCGTTGCTAGAAAATTAGGGTTTCATATGCAAGTAAACTATGTTTACGACTAAGTGAATATGAAATACAACCTTTAGCTCCTTGTTGAAGTCCCTTCACTGCGATCGTGGTTCTCCCGGACCCTTGCATGGCTTCACGAGGCGAAAGACGTGTCCTTGCTTGAAGTCTTCGAGGCCGAAGATGATCTACGTCGAGGGGATGCAAACTCAAGCTTCTACTTCACTAACTTGAGAATTAGTGAAGCAAACACCCTAAAATAAATTGCTAGTCTAGTAGAGGATGGAGAAATAGGAAGTGGGTTCTCTTTAGAATTTTATTTCTCACATTCTTTCTCACTTTGGATCAAACCCTGGCAAACTTTTTCTTTTTAGCAATGAAGAAAAAGAAGAAAAGAAAGAGATGAGGATAATGATCAAGTGAGAAGTCTAACCATGGTGAGTGAGTATCATATACTAACTCTTGTCGAGCCATAACCATAGCTAATTGAAAATGGTTAGGTTAATAAAAATCTAAAGTAAAACAAATTTAGTGGACTTTGTCAAAAGCATCCACAAGCTTCATGCTTATGACCTAAGCACCATTAATTTGTAATTACCTTAAATAAATATTAACCACCATCTTATATAGTATGGTGTATGTCTTACACACCCATGTTTAGTGTATCATCAACCATGATACAAAAGAAAACACTTTTAATATATATATCACATATATATATTCAAGTGTGCATATGAGAAAATACCTAAAGTGAACAAGTGTTAGTTAATGTAAACTAGTATATCAAATATATAATTATACAATAAATTATTAAATCAATACTTGACTTAATAATCCGGTCATATCACATATAACCGACTAACATCCAATGTATCGACTTTTCGAATCAACACTAGATTCGATAACCCGGCTATATCATATATATAACCGACTGATACATAAAGTCGTGAGAATAGAATACGGTATCACATACACGCTTCATTCTCGGTCTCACACATATCTCATACGTGCCCCTATTTCATTTTGCCTGAGCCAGTAAAACCTCTATGTAGGACTCTAAAGACTCGTCAATACGCCGGCAGTAGGTGATGATCACATCAAGCACCAACAAGCCGTCAGCGGTACTAGCTGGACGTAACGGCTACCCGGGTATTGAGCGATCAGAAGATCAGCAAGCAAGCCCGCTCCAACTCCTGTAAAAGCCTGCCGGTAACACTTCCCATACAGTCCGGTCACCTCTTCTGATATGTCGCATATCAAGTCTAGGAGTGGTAAACATCAGACCCCAATAACCGATAAGTCGTGCCGATGTGAGGCTCATAACGGGTCAAGAAACTACTGGTAACACTTACCAGTAAATCTCTAAATCAGCCCTGGCAAAGGACTTCCCTGTTATGGCCAATCGAGCACAGCGCAACATCAACCCCCAATACCGGGAGAGACAAAACCCCTCCTATCGCTCATTGCCTCCATGTGACTCGGGACTGTACCCAAAAACCACCATTTTGCACGCCCTCATGGACGTGGTAAGGTGGAAATCAAAGCACAGTGGGAATCACACAAGACTCTATGACGATCTCGGGTCTACAGACTAATCCTGCACAAGTGTCACCAGAGAACTGCCATCTGACGTGAGGTATAATACCATCTGGGAGTTCTCGGCGAGTCCGTCTAGTGTACCCAGTCTCTACTGAGCACCCGTATACCATCTCTGATGTCAAACACTAATGGATATGGGATCATCCATCGCCCATCTCATGGGTCGAAAAGCGTATACGCTAGTCTACTCTGGTATATCGATGCCCCGTCTCGATACACCCACGACTAGGGACCTTGAAGGATGTACTTATGGACTGCCATGTCCCTACTAGTATGATCCGCATCATAGTCCAGGTAGTCAAGTACTCATCCTATGGGCTTTACCCAACATGTAACTATAAGATAGTATAAAGAGACAAGTATACATGTTAAGATAAAGAGCAACCAGATAGCATACTATCATATCGAGCAAGAAAGTCCTCTCTATATATGTCCAAGCGTCCAATATAATATACATCATCTGTACAATACTGGCCTCTAGGGCATACATACAACTAACAATCTCTCACTTGCACTAGGGCAGCTGCTGTAGTATCGCATACCAAGCATCCTGAAGAGTCCTCTCAAACTGTATCTGGGGAATGGCCTTCGTGAGTGGATCCGCAGTGTTGTTCTTCGTGTCAACCCTCCTGACCTCGATCTCCCGGCGATCAACTATCTCTCGGATCAGGTGATACCGCCTCAGAATATGCCTGGATCGCTGATGGGACCTGGGTTCCTTGGCCAAAGCCACTGCTCCATTGTTATCACAATACAAAGGTATTGGATGCTCAATTGATGGAACCACTCCAAGTTCAGTAATGAACTTCTTGATCCAGACAGCCTCTTTGGCAGCATCGTTGGCAGCGATGTATTCAGCCTCCATCGTCGAGTCTGCCACGGTTTCCTGCTTGGAACTCTTCCAGCTAACCGCCCCTCCGTAAAGGGTAAAGACAAATCCCGACTGTGACTTAGAGTCGTCCTTATCACTCTGGAAGCTCGAATCGGTAAAGGACTCCACTTGGAGTTCTCTGTTACCATACACCAAGAGCATCTCCTTAGTTCTTCGTAAGTACTTGAGAATGCGCTTCACAGCTGTCCAGTGACTCTCTCCAGGATCAGCTTTATACCTACTCACTACACTTAGTGAGTACGCTACATCGGGTCTGGTACATAGCATCGCGTACATGATAGAGCCTACTGCCGAAGCATAGGGTATCCCTTGCATGCGAGCTCTCTCCAAATCAGTCTTGGGAGACATCTCTTTGGAGAGAGTGAGCCCTGAGATCGTGGGTAAAAACCCACGTTTGGACTCTTCCATACTAAACCTCTTTAGTATGGTGTCAATGTACCTGGATTGGGACAATCCTAATATCCGTTTAGATCTATCTCTATAGATCATAATTCCCAATATGCAGGAGGCATCACCAAGATCTTTCATTGAGAATCTTTGTGATAAGAAGAGCTTGACCGATTGCAGCATAGGAATGTCATTTCCTATCAAGAGTATGTCGTCCACGTACAATACGAGGAAGACAACCTTACTCTCTGCCACCTTCTTGTAGATACAAGGTTCATCTACGTTTTTGACGAAATCGAACTCTTTGATAACGACGTCAAAGCAGATGTTCCAACTCTGCGATGCTTTCTTTAATCCATAAATGGATTTATGCAGCTTGCACACCTTCCCGCTACTCCCACTATCTACGAAGCCCTCTGGCTGAGTCATGTACACGCACTCTTCTAAATCACCGTTTAGAAAGGCGGTCTTAACATCCATTTACCAGATTTCGTAGTCATGATATGCAGCGATGGCAAGCATGATCCGGATGGATTTAAGCATAGCCACTGGAGAAAAGGTTTCGTCATAGTCCACACCTGGTCTTTGACGAAAACCTTTTGCAACAAGTCTAGTTTTGAAAGACTCCACTTTCCCATCTACACCAAGTTTTTTCTTGAAGATCCACTTGCTCCCAATGGGTTTCACCCCTTCAGGAGCATCTTCCAAAGTCCATACTTTGTTGGTGTACATGGATTCCATCTCGGACCGCATTGCATCCAGCCATTTCACTGAGTCCCCACTCATGATGGCCTGCTCGAAGCTAGTTGGGTCATCATCAACCATGATGCAATCCTCGCTCCTACCATCCATGAGAAAACTGTAGTATCTCTCAGGTGGGTGAGGAACCCTACTAGATCGGCGGAGAGGCTGAGGTTCGTTGGGAACTACCGAATCCTCTGGTTCCACCAAATCTTCTGTTGCAGCTTTTGTAGCTGGAACCTCTTCCAGTTCTACCTCATGACCACTAATCTCTTTTGCAAGAAATTCCTTTTCTAAAAAGGTGGCATGCTGAGAAACAAACACCCTTTGTTCCTCAGTGTGGTAGAAGATATACCCTTATGAATTCTTAGGATATCCTACAAATTTGCATCGAATAGACCGTGCCACGAGTTTGTCCGAATTTTGTCGTTTGACATAGGCTGGATAACCCCATATCTTTATATAGTTAAGACATGGTCTCTTCCCTTTCCAGATCACATATGGAGTGGTAGGCACAGATTTGGTGGGGGCCATATTCAATAGATGTATGGCTGTCTCTAGCGCATACCCCCAGAAGGAAATAGGTAACTCAGCTGTGCTCATCATAGAGCACACCATATCTAATAGGGTGCGGTTCCTCCGTTCTGATACACCGTTGTGCTGTGGTGTATATGGAGGAGTCAGCTGAGAGAGAATCCCATTCTCTTTTAGGAAGTCCAGGAATTCATTGCTCAAGTATTCACCTCCTCGATCAGATCGTAGGAATTTAATACTTTTTCCGGTTTGGTTCTCGACTTCTTGTTTATATTCTCTAAATTTCTCAAAAGCTTCAGACTTGTGTCTTATCAAGAACACATGTCCGTATCTTGAGAGATCGTCAGTGAATGTAATGAAGTACGAAGAACCATCCCCTGGCATGTGTAGACATGGGACCGCATACATCACTATGTATCAGTCCCCAAGAGTTCGGTAACTCTTTCTCCGTGTCCTGTAAATGGAGTTTTGGTCATCTTGCCTTTGAGACATGAAAGGCAAGTGTCATAAGATGAAAATTCGAACGGTTTCAATTTCCATCTTTATGCAACTTAGCTAGTCGTGTCGCATTGATGTGAACCAGTCTACAATGCCACAAGAAGGATTCGTTCAGTTCTGAACTCTTCCACTTGTGTGTGTTTGTTATGCTCAGAATTGTTGATCGATTTAGAACATAAATGCCATTGCACAACGTGCCTGATCCAACCAACTTTTGGTTTAGGAAAATATTCATAACATTATCCTGTAATACAAAATTATATCCCTCTTTACTCAACAAAGAAACCGATATAATGTTGCATATCAGGTTCGGCATGAAATAGCATTCGTTCAGAATCAATGTTATTACCAGTTGCAATACAAGATGATATTCCCCGACGGTTTTTGCTGCAACAATTGCACCATTTCCAACCCTTATGTCTTTATCACCTTCTCCAAGTTCTCTACCTTTCCTAAGCCCATGTAACTGATTACATATATGGGATCCTGACCCGGTATCTAATACCCAGGACGTAGAGCAAATGGAGAAACAGTTCTCTGCAACGAACACACCCGAAGAAAATGCATCAACATGTACTTTCTTCATTTGGGTGGCATGGGGAATCCTAGTATTCCCCTATATCCTGTTCAGTCTTACAACTTTTATAAGAAAGAACGGAACCAACGTTCCCCTGCACAGTATAACATGCGGGTTCGGTCAATACATCCATATTATTATCTTGATTAAGGCTATGATATGGTCGCTACCTGGAGAGAGAGAGAAGAAAACACTTTAGCGTATGCTCTTGCAAGATCAGATTGGTTATTATTTTATCTAATCAGGATGGTTCCCACTGTTTTTATCAAATCTTCCTTCAAACCCTAAAAGGAAAGACTAGCCGGGATTAATTACACCCTACAATTTCGTCAATCATTCAGCCAGGCCAGGGTCGGTACTTTGAGGGAGGTTCCCCGTGCTTTCGCACGGACCTAACTAAATAAACCTCGTTTTCCCAGAGGCGTAACCCCGTTGACACCTTTCTAGTCACCTACTTGATCGGCTAATTGTCCTGTGTAAAACTCTCCCGGGAGTAACAATTACTCGCAGTGGGTATCGGGATCCAACTATCTCATAGAAGGTATGCAATCTCATTGCAAATTTCAACACTTGAAATTCCCGATAATATTTTGCCCTTAACGTGCTATGACCTTGACGAAAGCCAACAAACCATAGCCCGCTACTCAATTTCAACCCGTACATTTCTTGACTGAATTAAACCCACCCGCACGACCCTTGACGAAAGCCAACAAAGCCGTACGACTACCTTAATCCAGTCGCATCATATGCAACAAATAAGCAGCATATAGCTACCACACACTACACCTTGACGAAAGCCAACAAATACAGCACGAATACTTTATACAACTTATCTGAAATGACGGAGGGCTACGACAGGTTTTTCTGAAAACCTATTGCGTAATGAACTTGATATCGTTTTAGAATCATGTGAATTTTGAAATGGAGTGATTTTGAGGCTTTTATTAGTTTTGCTAAAGAGGTCACTCCCGGTGAAGGGATCTCGGCTCTTTCCTTATGGAATAAGGTGCTGGATATATCATATACATCACCATGCAAAGCAAAACTCCAAAACCAATCAAAAACAAACTGAGTGTTGTAGCATCTGCCAGTTTTTCTAAAGAGGTCACTCCCGGTGAAGGGATCTCGGCTCTTTACTCATCGAATAATTTGCAGGGTATATCATATATACCGCTATGCAAAGCAAAACTGTAGCTACCCCTTTTAAAAATTTTGATTCTACAACATCTTTTAGGTTTCTTTTCTTTCATTAGTCACATTAATGAAGTCCCATCATTTAAGTCACCTAAACATCACAGATAAATACGACGTACACTTATGCCATCCGCATTCACCTCGATGTCCCCTCGTGCACCGTTAGGTTAGGTAACTAACGACAGAGCGGGACAGGGCTAGCGCGGGTGTAAAACATAAGTAACGCCTATATAATATATCATATATACTATATACAGTATTTATCATAACACATCACATGATCACATCACAGATATCGCAGCAGAAGAAACATATGAAATATTGGATATACTAGGACGTCCGAGTTTTATTTTGAGCCTCTATAAAACATGGATTCCACGGTCGCGATAAATAGCCAAACCCACACCCCAAGACCCCTACGAGAGCGGCAAGCAACCCTACCAATTCTAGAGTTAGGAGACCCGGACTCGACTCCTCGAGTTGGTCTCCCACTGGACTATAGAACCCGGTTACTTGTGCTCTCCTCCTTGGGTCTATCCTAGTGCGGAAAAGTAAATAATATACAAAAGGTGACATCAACCTCATCCCAGAAGTGCCCCAATAAAAGAATATTACATACATTTTATTTTACATGAATGAAAATAAAAACTCTCATCTCACATAAAAAAAAAACTTGGCTATCCAAAACGCGACGATCCAATATAACATATCCAGCAACACATAACATCACATGTCATCAACGTAAGTAAATATGCGCATCCCAATTGTCGTTGAAATATAGCAACGAAACCGGCGATATCACATATTGCACTTACGGTCACAGAAAAGAAAGTGTAAAACTACAACATTTGGAATCCACAATCTCTTTAGACATCGTAAATCCGAAATATCACATACTTCGCATTTCATGCCTAACTGTATGAATTCCACATATTGTATCACATTCCAGATAAATAGACAGTATTAAACTTTCCGATCGAATAATCAAATACCCAAGATTTCCTAAATAGCTCAACACTTGAGCGGAGTTCAAAAATTTCAGAATACGTCACAGTAGCAACGGTCCAGCCGTAGAAGGGTCAAGCCAACGCCTCACATGTGCCACGCCGTACTGCCCCAAACCCTAAGGTTCAAAAGGCAGTTCAAGACGGTCACATAATCGAGTTAAGGTTTGTTGTCTTCTATAGGGTCCATCGCGTCACATTCACGTTTTTCCGAAAGAATTAAACCCGAGAAAAATTCAACACTTGAATGTTTTTCGTGTCCGGAAAAATTGAGTTAATGATATCCATTCGAACATTTTAATACTTTCTAAATTATCCGGAAAAACTATACGAAATTAAATCTTCCGATCGAATTAACGAATACAAAAGGATCCCCAGAATACTCAACACTTGAGTCAGTTTAAAAATACCCATAAAATAGCACTATCAGATAAAAGTATTACTGTGCAAACCCCAAAGACAATGCACACTGTACGGCCGCGGATCCGCGGCACAAGGAGGGTATTGCCGCGGTTCCGCGGCCATCCGTACGATCTACTTTGTCATTTTTCACAGTAATTTCTAAAATTCCCTGCTAAATTTTTTAGGTATTTTTAATACCGAAAAATCACAGATTTTGAAAAAAGTCCAGAGAGGGGGTCGTTTTGACGTTTCCGGGTTTGATCGGGATTTTAACTTCGTTAACACATCGTCTAATGCTCTAGCTAGGCTCTGATACCACTGTAGGGTTACTAGGCACTCTAATAAGGTTTAAGAAAGCATTAAACATGTCCGTTTAAAATTTTAGCCGTGCCGAATAACCCTAAACAAGATCGTTGCTAGAAAATTAGGGTTTCATATGCAAGTAAACTATGTTTACGACTAAGTGAATACGAAATACAACCTTTGTAGATCGGTCCTACACTTATTTAGCTCCTTGTTGAAGTCCCTTCGCTGCGATCGTGGTTCTCCCGGACCCTTGCATGGCTTCACGAGGAGAAAGACGCGTCCTTGCTTGAAGTCTTCGAGGCCGAAGATGATCTACGTCGAGGGGATGCCAACTCAAGCTTCTACTTCACTAACTTGAGAATTAGTGAAGCAAACACCCTAAACTAAATTGCTAGTCTAGTAGAGGATGGAGAAATAGGAAGTGGGTTCTCTTTAGAATTTTATTTCTCACATTCTTTCTCACTTTGGATCAAACCCTAGCAAGCTTTTTCTTTTTAGCAATGAAGAAGAAGAAGAAAAGAAAGAGATGAGATTAATGATCAATTGAGAAGGCTAACCATGGTGAGTGATTATCATATACTAACTCTTGTAGAGCCATAACCATAGCTAATTGAAAATGGTTAGGTTAATAAAAATCTAAAGTAAAACAAATTTAGTGGACTTTGTCAAAGCATCCACAACCTCTACAAGCTTCATGCTTATGACCTAAGCACCACTAATTTGTAATTACCTTAAATAAATATTAACCACCATCTTATATAGTATGGTGTATGTCTTACACACCCATGTTTAATGTATCATCAACCATGATATAAAAGAAAACACTTTTAATATATATATCACATATATATATTCAAGTGTGCATATGAGAAAATACCTAAAGTGAACAAGTGTTAGTTAATGTAAACTAGTATATCAAATATACAATTATACAATAAATTATTAAATCAATACTTGACTTAATAATCCGGTCATATCACATATAACCGACTAACATCCAATGTATTGACTTATCGAATCAACACTTGATTCGATAACCCGGCTATATCATATATATAACCGACTGATACATAAAGTCGCGAGAATAGAATACGGTATCACATACACGCATCATTCACGGTCTCGCACATATCTCATACGTGCTCTTATTTCATTTTGCCTGAGCCAGTAAACCCTCTATGTAGGACTCTAAAGACTCGTCAATACGCCGGCAGTAGGTGATGATCACATCAAGCACCCACAAGCCGTCAGCGGTACTAGCTGGACGTAACGGCTACCCGGGTATTGAGCGATCAGAAGATCAGCAAGCAAGCCCGCTCCAACTCCTATAAAAGCCTGCCGGTAACACTTCCCGTACAGTCCGGTCTCCTCGTCTGATATGTCGCATATCAAGTCTAGGGATGGTAAACGTCAGACCCCAATAATCGATAAGTCGCGCCGATGTGAGGCTCATAACGGGTCGAGAAACTACTGGTAACACTTTCCAGTTAATCTCTAAATCAGCCCTGGCCAGGGACTTCCCTGTTATGGCCAATCGAGCACAGCGCAATATCAACCCCTAATACCGGGAGAGACGAAACCCCTCCTATCGCTCATTGCCTCCATGTGACTCGGGATTGTACCCAAAAACCACCGTTTTGCACGCCCTCATGGACGTGGTAAGGTGAAAATCAAAGCACAGTGGGAATCACACAAGACTCTATGACGATCTCGGGTCTACAGACTAATCCTGCACAAGTGTCACCAGAAAACTGCCATCTGACGTGAGGTATAATACCATCTGGGAGTTCTCGGCAAGTCCGTCCAGTGTACCCAGTCTCCACTGAGCACCCGTATACCATCTCTGATGTCAAACACCAATGGATATGGGATCATCCATCGCCCATCTCATGGGTCGAGAAGCGTATACGCTAGTCTACTCTGGTATATCGATGCCCCGTCTCGATGCACCCACGACTAGGGACCTTGAAGGATGTACTTATGGACTACCATGTCCCCACTAGTATGATCCGCATCATAGTCCAGGTAGTCAAGTACTCATCCTAAGGGCTTTACCAACATGTAACTATAAGACAGTATAAAGAGACAAGTATACATGTTAAGATAAAGAGCAACCATATAGCATACTATCATATCGACAATACTGGCCTCTAGGGCATACATACAACTAACACGAAGGACACGGATCAACTCGGTATAACCTTTCTAACTCTTAGTTAGTTTGCTAGAATAGGGTTTAAGGTCGATCCGGAAATCGGGTAGCGGTAGCGCCGGTTTAGAAAAATTTTGTTCCGCATTTTGGCCGCGTTTCGACGGCCGGGGCGCTACCGGAACCCTTCATGGTATCAGAGCCATCCTTTAAACCCCTTCCTAGGTTTAAACGTGCTTAAAAGATCGATCGACGGAAATTGCCAAAATCACATTTTCCATTTTCTGTTTGCTGTCGATTTTCAAAAGTGGTCAAAAAATTATTTCAGGCATCTTAAAAATCCGTGCAGGCAAATATAAGGCAACACAAAAAATTTGAGCTCGTGATGCCACTAAAGTGTCGCGGATCCGCCGCGCTAACCCCCTATTGGCGGCGGTTCCGTGGCCATTTATTGGTGACGGGCCTTCAAATTTTCACTGTTGCTCATATATTTGGAATTGTGATTTTTGGGATATTCTGTTTTGGCCCAGGTTTCAGTGAAGTGTTATTTTTGCTATTGCGGCCAATTTGGAACTTAGTCGATCGATATTTTAAGTATGCGTTTAACAGTACATACATTTCTATCTGCGACCGTGAATGTCATTTGATCGGTAAACCCGTCTAGCTGCTATATGTTCTTTTAGACGGGTTTGCGAACGTGACATTCACGTTGATGTTCTGTGTTGTGCTGTGATGTTGGTTGGATCGTCGTGGTGGATAGCAATGGTGCAATGTTAGTACTGTTTTATTTCATTTGTACATTTGATATTGCGGGGCGAGCGTCCGACATGTGGACTGCCGTCACTGCCAGTTTGTATATTATTCTTTTGGGGCACGACCGGGCTGAGGTCGATGTCACCCTTGTATATTATTTTCTTTTATGTACTAGGATTACCCCACGGTGGAGTGCACGAATAGCCGGGTTTTAGAGGGCAACGGGTCCGCATCTCATGGCGTTGGGACGGAGGGGACCTTACTCTAGAATTGGCGGGCTATTCACCGCACTCGTAGGGGGTATAGGTTGACCCAGGAGGGGTGCCCAAGTTACCGGATTCCGTGAAGTGCTGGGTGGCCTATTCACGTTGTTGAAGGGGGCTGCCTCACTTCTAGTTTTGGTGGGTAACTTGCCGCGCTCGTAGGGGTCTAGGTTTCATTGCACAAGCTATCCACACGACAGGGAACGTCGGGTCTTACTTGCGGCTCAAGTGAAACTCGGGGCTCCAGATTATCCACCATTCTGTATTGTTTCTGTGATGTTGCTTTATATCATGCCTGGGACGATTGTTATATATATTTATATATACTAGTAGATGTTGTATATGTTTTGCACCCGCGCTAGCCCAGTCCCCGCTCTGTCGTTAGTTAAGTAACCTAACGGGTGATGACGGGACCCAGTGGCGAATGCGGATGGCATATACGTATATTTTATTTTCGTTCTTTTCTGGTGTGATTAATTGATGGGACTGTATTGATTCTTATCAATGCAAGGATAAAACAAACCTATATTTGATGTTGTTGGAACCAAAATTTTTAAAACTGACATTACAGACGTACACTTTTGCTTTGCATCGTGGTATTCATTTTGGAATATCCTGCACCTCATTCGACGAGGCAAGGGCCGAGATCCCTTCATCGGGAGTGACCCCTTGGGTAAAAGTTTGCGTCAACGTAATAACTTTACTATAGTCGATTATTTTTGCTTTGCATCGTGGTATTTAGTTTGGAATATCCTGCACCTCATTCTACGGGGAAAGAGCCGAGATCCCTTCACCGGGAGTGACGTCTTTAGCAAAGGTTTTCGCCACTATATATTTATAAAACCACTTGGATTTCTTCAACGAGATCAAGTTCATTACGTTAAAGTTTTTTCGCCAAAAACCAGCCGTAGCCCTCCATCATTTCTTATAAGTACTATTTGGTATTCGTGCTATGTTTGTTGGCAAGCGTCAAGGCATAGTGTACGGTAGCTGAATAATACTTATTTGTAGTATGGATATGCGATTGATCGGGACAGCCGTACAACTTTGTTGGCAAGCGTCAAGGGCTTGTGCGGGTGGGTTCGAGTTAATCCAGGACAATGACGGGTTGAACATGACTAGTGGCCTATAACTTGTTGGCAAGCGTCAAGGTTATAGGTCGTTAGGGGTAAATATCATATCGGGAGTTTCAAACATACAGGAAACTTGCCAAACTTGCGCATACCTTCTGAAGTGTGGTGACTTGAGTGGCTTCTATCAAGTTATTATGCGATGATAGTTGGATCCCGATTCCCACTGATGAGTAAGATTACTCCTCGGGTGATTCCGACTAATTCTCCTTTTGGGTTTGGAGGAGAATTTGAGGAAACAGTGGGAGCCATCCTGATTAGATAAAAAGATTAACCATTCTGATCTAGGTTAGAGTGCACGCTGAGTGTTTCTTCTCTCTCTCTCTCTCTCTGGCTGCAACTATGACCCGACCTTTGACTAAAACTCATGAAACCAAGTTAACCGAACCTTCCTAAAATACTTTGACTTTTGGAATGTCACGGTGTCGAATACATCATTACCACTTCTATATCACCTTTGCTTTTCTCCAGAACACCTCGTATCACTACGAACGTCCACTTCCATTGGATAAATCCATCGTATAGTTACATACGAACTCGAAGGAACATTTTCGAGGATGGATTCTGGTTCTGGAGCGATTGAATATGATTATTCGGTTGTCTTTTCTCTTTACCTTCTCTTAGATTGTAAGGGCTCCTAGGATTAGGAGAGGGTATACCTATTGAGCTTATAGGATAGTCTTCCTCCAGACCATAGGCAGGTGCCGAACGGTAGAGAAGGAAGAAAACCAACAAGCTTAACTGTGGTGTACAGAAGGTAATAAGTAAAGACATATAAAGGGATTAGAATAATGGCAAAGGAAATTGCGATCACCATCATTCACGACAAAGATCGTGTATACCTCTGCCAGTCCTACATCCACTTTGCTTTTCTCTAGGACACTCCGTATCACTACGGATATCCACTTCCATTGGATAAATCCATCGTATGGTTATATACGAACTCGAAGGAACTTTTTCGAGGATGGATTCTGGTTCTGGAGAGATAGAATAGGATTATTCAGATGTCTTTTCTCTTTACCTTCTCTCAGGTTGCGGGGGCTCCTAGGATTAGGAGAGTACACCTATTACGCTTATTGGATAGTCTTCTTCCAAACCTTAGGCTGGTGCCGAAGGGTAGGGAAAGAAGAAAGCCAATTAGCCTAAAGAAGGTGTACAGAAGGTAATAAGTAAAGACATAACAAAGGGATGTCAGAGAGGGCAGGCAAGTATATGGTTACTGTCGTGAATCAGGATAATGGAAGAGGCGTTACTAGGAATACTAGTTAACCCTTTTGAAACATTTTCATGTTTCAGTTTTACTGTGCGATGTTAATTGATAACTGTTTTCCCAATTGGAATCTAACTCGAGGGTATGTTTTTACCAGATCAGTTTCTCACATCTGTATGTTATTACGGATGGTAAGTGGGAGTAAGATATTGGGAATTAGGTGATTAGATCCTCATTATATCGGAATTCGTTGTAATTGGTGATATTTGAGGAAATCATCTGGATTTTGCCGGATGGCAAATATTTGGTTTTGAATATCCGTTGTTATGCACCAATTTAAAACTGGTATATCTGTACATTTTTTTTATAAAGTGAGATGTAACTTTTTGATATTGTGTCTATGACATTTACCTATATCAGTTGGTGATTAGGTAAGGTGCATTCAACAGCGGTGTAATTCTTCTTAACCATACTACAGTTTTTCAACCTACGACGCACAGAGTTTGAGTTATTGGACTCAGGGGACTTATACAAAGTATTGTATGTTGTCCAGTGTCCGTTAGGACAATGGGGTTGGTACTCGTACTATATTCTGTTTACTTGTGACTTCTCCAGTTCTGGACAAGTATTTCGTTGAAATGCAAAGTCCAGATATTGAGAAGTTATAGGTATAAGAATAAAGTAGAGAACCATTTGTTGGAAGTATCGAGATTCTTCGATGAAGTCGAAGATGTAGATACTTGTGTTTGGTATTCCACTGATAGTAATGGTTTTGAGAACTTGCTTCTCTTTCGGGTTTCTCATATGTGGATGCACTCCTAGATGAGTAATGTTGATTGTCCTCTTTCCATTTGGTTGATATGCATTGGAGACAGCTGCATGGTTTTGAATCTGGTTCCAATTAAATTAGTGCTATTGTTTCTATATTAGATTTATATAGAATCAATTTATGTCTTAACGATGTTAAGATATAGGGAGTTGTCCGGCTGAGGCTTAAAACCAGAATCCGGATAAATTCAGGGCACGTTTCAGTAATGGATGTTCGTGGGTTATCCCGGGCTTTGACGAGGGATAACTTTCTACCATCAGGAAGATCAATATTTATATTGTTCTTGACTCGCCACAGTTTTAGTAAAATGGATTTTTTCAGAAAAGCAATAGTGGGAGTATGGTAGAACAGGAAATGATTCCAGAACCACAAACGATCACTGATGATTTAATAGAACCTAACGATTCAATTAGTTTCGACGTTCCATTAGCCACTCCGCAGATTTTGGTGGGTAACCTCAGGCACCCGAGAGGTACTTCGGTCATCTCAGAGACGGTGACAGGGAGGTTCTTGTTTACCCAGACATGCCATTGTTGCTGTTCAGGACTATAATACCCGGCAGGAGGATGAGTATAGCGTCGTTCTAAACTAGCTTTAGAAGTGCACGTGTATATGACTCTGCCAGAGGGTTGTTGTAGTCAGTGGGAGCAGCAGAAGCATAGTGGGCAAGTAGCTTATGTTTATTTATAGACAAAAGCAGGTATAGCGGAGATAGATTATCTATTTTTGATGTGACAGTCATAGGTCTTGACCTCATCAGAATAGGAGATGGATCTGGTAAGAAGGTAGTAGAGAGTGATATCCAGGTATTGGGATGACATGCACTTGATAGGAAGAGATATTCCTATACTACGATCGGTTGTACTTTGGTTGTCACTCAGTTGTTTCTCCACATAGGATATGGATGTAATATCAGGTTTTCTGGTTACTAGATCTATGGTTTGGATCTAGATTTTGGAAGTATCCTAATCTGGGTATTTTGACATTAAATGGACGACTCCTGGCATGGTGGTCTACCTGCAGGTGATGTGTCAACCTCTCTAAAGGTGTCTTACAGACTAAAGGGGAGAGGGTTATACATGATTAGCATATCACTTGCTTAGGCAATTGAGTTAATCATGAAATGTCAAGTACCACACCAGATATTGTTTTTGCACTAACTGCAATAAACATATATTAATCCAATCCTGGAGAAACATTGGGAAACAGTTTATTGAAAATAAGTGAATGTTCTTGGGAAATGATTACGGCAGCCTCCTTCGGGAGAAGGTTATCATTTCAGGCTTCCAAGGTGACCTGAATGACAGAGTGACTGTCAGAGTTATAGTTTTTCCCTCTTTTGAGGGACAGTATGTTGGACAGGTGTTCCAAGAGGATACTGAGGAAGGCATGGCGCTTGTTGCTGATTAAATTCAGTGGACGATACAATCTAAGATGTTTGCTGGATTTGGAGTTCATTTTTGAACTGGGTCCCATCAGACATCCAGACAAAGTCTAAGACAAGTATTGCTCATTTCGAGAGATAGTTTTCTCCGCGAAGTTGAGATTAAGAGAGATACAGAAAGAAACATTGGAGCGGATCCACTCACTGAGGCTATTTCTCGAACGCAATCATTTTCGCAAACAGGCTTTGCGAAACTGATTAGTAGAGGAGTTGGGTGTTCGGTATCACACGGGCTGTGAGTATGCGACATCGCAATAATTGGCCTCAAGTGCAAGTAGGAGATTGTTGGCTATAGTGCCCTCAAGGCAATTATCATAGTCGCGGACTTGTGATTATGATGATTTAGTGAGGACCTATACCGATAAAACAGTCTTACTCAAGATGATAGTATGCTATCTAGTTTGTCTTTATCATCATGTACGTGTTGATAGAGCCCATAGGATTCTTGCTTGACTGCCAGCATTATGATGGCGATCATATATGTGGGAGCTGGGGTCTATAAGCACGTCCTTAAATGTCCCTAGTCGTAGGAGTATCGAGACCGGGCATCGATACTCCAGTGTAGACTAGTGTATACTGATCGAGACCCCGACGAGGGGAGGTGGCCAGGTCTCACAAACCATTGGTGTTAGTTTGTTCACCTAAGATAGTATGCAGGTGCTCATTAGGTTATGGGTACACTGGACGGACTCGCCGGGAACCTGCTAGTTGGTATTATACCTATTGTCAGATAGCAGTTTCCAGGTGACATATGTACAGGTTAGTCTGTCGACCTGAGATCGTCATTTGTCTCGTGTGATTTCCCAATGTGCTTTGATTACTACTCTACCACGGCTCAAAGGAGTCGTGCAAACTGGTTTTAGGTACAGTCCCGAGCCACATGGAGGCAGTGATCGGATCGTCGGGGATTCGTCTCTCCCGGTATTGGGGGTTGATGTCGCGTTGTGTTCGGATGGCCATCACTATAAATCCGTGGCCACGGTGGACGAGAATTATCGATCCAGGATCGATAGTTTCTCAGGTGGTGATGGGTTTCATACCGACGCTAAATATCGTGTTGTTGGGGGTTTGACTTTATCCACCCCCTAGACTCGATATGCGATACTCTTAAATGAACAGACCGGACTGTACGGATATTGTCACTGTCAGGCTCAGTAGGGGTTCAGGATGAGTTTGCTCGTCGGCCTCCCTTTCACTCAATACCTGGGTAGCCATTACGTACAGCTAGTGCCGCTGACGTGCTTGTGGTTAAATCCACTGCCAGCGTATTGACGAGTCTTTAGAGTCCTACACAGAGGGTTTTCACGGTTCAGGCAATATGGTGTACATGAGGTACGTTAATGCATACAGGTGTCCGATTAAATTGTTAGTTGTATGTATGCCCTAGAGGCCAGTATTGTATAGATGATGTATATTATATTGGATGCTTGGACATGTATAGAGATGACTTTCTTGCTCGATATGATAGTATGCTATCTGGTTGCTCTTTATCTTAACATGTATACTTGTCTCTTTATACTGTCTTATAGTTACATATTGGTAAAGCCCTTAGGATGTGTACTTGACTACCTGGACTATGATTCGGATCATATTAGTGGGGACATGGTAGGCAATAAGTACATCCTTCATGGTCCCTAGTCGTGGGTGTATCGAGACGGGACATCGATATAGCAGTGTAGACTAGCGTATACGCTTCTCGACCCATGAGATGGGCGATGGATGATCCCATATCCATTGGTGTTTGACATCAGAGATGGTATACGAGTGCTCAGTGGAGACTGGGTACACTGGACGGACTCGCCGAGAACTCCCAGATGGTATTATACCTCACGTCAGATGGCAGTTCTCAGGTGACACTTGTGCAGGTTAGTCTGTAGACCCGAGATCGTCATAGAGTCTTGTGTGATTCCCACTGTGCTTTGATTTCCACCTTACCACGTCCATGAGGGCGTGCAAAATGGTGGTTTTTGGGTACAGTCCCGAGTCACATGGAGGCAATGCGCGATAGGAGGGGTTTCGTCTCTCCCGATATTGGGGGTTGATGTTGCACAGTGCTCGATTGGCCGTAACAGGGAAGTCCCTGGCCAGGGCTGATTAGAGATTTACTGGTAAGTGTTACCAGTAGTTTCTCGACCCGTTATGAGCCTCACATCGGCACGACTTATCGGTTATTGGGGTCTGACGTTTACCACCCCTAGACTTGATATGCGACATATCAGACTAGGAGACCGGACTGCACGGGGAGTGTTGCCAGTTGGCTCGACGGGAGTTGTAGCAGGTTCGCTTGTTTTCATCTGATCGCTCAATACCCGGGTGGCCATTACGTTTAGCTGACCGCTTGCAGCTTGGGGGTTCTTGATATGATCATCATCCACTGCCGGCGTATTGACGAGTCTTAGAGTCCCACAAAGGAGTTACCTAGTCCAGGCGAAACGTTGTGGTGCGCGTATGCGATATGCGCATGGACCCGGTTAAAATGCGCGTATGAGATACCGTATATTAATCGGGCAGCTTGCTTTTGGTTAGGTCATATGTGATATGGCCGGATTGATAAATCAAGTGTTGATTTATCATTTAACCATTAGTTTCTCACTTGAAATCCTTTGTATTTTTGGATGTATGCATGCATGTATGCATTCTTTCTTGATTCATGCACATATGGATGTGCATGCACACATACATACATACATCATCCTTCATGGTTGTATATACATTGAAGATGGTGGCAATATAAGACTCACACCTTGGTTAAATAATATGAATTATTATTGCATTTGTTTTAAAACAAAATGAAAAAGGAAAGGATAATTCATGGTTCACTTTCTACACTCTTCTTTGACCTAACCATTCTCACCCACCATTTAACCATGGATTAAATTTCCTTTTGGGTTTTAACTCAAATTCAATAATATATTTATTGTTTAACCATGGTTTGAGATGAGAGAAGAAAAATATATATAGATATATTTTCTATTTTCTCATAAGAGTTTTTATCTTTTACTCTTGTTCAAAAAGCCATCATCTTCTTCCTCTTTCTTCTTTTGCTCTCTAGATTTCTCTAGTGAGCAAATTACTCACCAAGTTAGGATTTTTAAGTGAGAAAAGCCACCACAACATCATTCTACACAAGTCTAGCCCACTTGTTTAGAGTGTTAACTTCATTACTTTCTCTTGATAAAGTGAAGTTGCATGCTTGGACAAAGGAGCTTCGGGTGGATCGTCATGGACGTTAGAAGACCTCAAGCTAGCCGTTTTACAACCCTCATGTGGCCAAGGAGTCTAGCGTAGGGAGCTACAAAGGTTGTACTCTCAAAACCCTAGTCTTTGTTACTTGTAAAGTTTTAGAAACCCTAATTTTCTAGGATTGATTCTTTGTATGCTTACTTAGCACCCTAAAATTTTAATCTTTGGTACATGTGATGCTTCCAAACCCTTCATGAGGTGCTAGGTAAACCCAACATTGGTATCAGAGCCGACCTAGAACATTAGGCGACACTTTAACGAAGTTAAAACTCCGATCGAACCGAAAAATACGGATTTTTAGCACTCTTTGGACATTTTTTCAAAACTGTTAATTTTCAGAATTAAAAATCCTTAAAAAATTCAGCAGGGAAATCTAAGCAAACATGTAAAAAATGATGACATGAACAGTACTTGTCACCGCGGAACCGCGGCAATAGCCTGCTTGGGCCGCGGTTCCGCAGCTGTACGGATGAATCAATTTGTCGTTTTTATACAGTAATTATTTTGTCTGCTTGTATAATTTTTAGGGAATTTTTAATCTGAATTTAGTGCTGTATGTTCTGGAGATTGTTTTGGAGTCGGTGATTCGATTGGAATTTTGATTTCGTGTCTTTTCCGGGTAAATTAGAAAGTATTGAATTGTTCGAACGAGTATCATTTACTCACTTTTTCACGGGGTTTAAATCTTTCGGAAATACGTGCAAGTTTTGTGGTGGACCCTCTAGAAGACAACAAACCTTAACTCGATTATGTGACCGTCTTGAACTGCCTTTTGAACCTTAGGGTTTGGGGCAGTACGGCATGCCACATGTGAGGCGTTGGCTTGACCCTTCTACAGCTGGACCGCTACTACTGTGTCACACTCCGGGTTTTTGAACTCCGCTCAAGTGTTGAGCTTTAGGGAATTTGGGGTATTTGGTCATTCGTTCGAAAACTTTAATACTGTCTATTTATCTGGAATGTGATACAATATGTGGAATTCATATAGTTAGGCATGAAATACGAAATATGTGATATTTCGCATTTACGATGTCTAAAAAGAATGTGGATTCCAAATATTGTAGTTTTACACTTTCTTTTCTGTGACCGTAAGTGTAGTATGTCGATATCGCCGGTTTCGTTGCTATACATCAATGACAGTTGGGGTACGCATACTTACTTACGTTGATGATATATGATATTATGTGTTGCTGAGATATGATGTGCAGGATTGTCGCGATTGAATAGCCGGGGTTTTTTAAGTGAGATGAGAGTTTTATATTTTCATTCATGTAAATTGAAATGTAATGTAATATTATTTTATTTGGGGCACTTCCGGGTTGAGGTTGATGCCACCAGTGTTGTATATTATTTACTTTTCCGCATTAGGATGGACCCAAGGAGGGGAGCACATGTGACTGGGTTCTGGGGTTCAGTGGGAGGCCATCTCGAGGAGTCGAGACCGGGTCTCCTAAACTCTAGAATTGGTAGGGTCGCTTGCCGCTCTCGTAGGGGTCCAGGGTGTGGGCTTGGCTATTCATCGCGACTGTGGAATCCGTATTTTCTATTGTTGGCTAAATACTAAATACGGACGTCCTAGTATATCCCACATTATATCTATGTTTCTGCTGCGATATCTGTGATGTGATCATTAGATATGTTCTGTGATAAATATTGTATATAGTATATATGATATATTATATAAGCGTTACTTAGGTTTTACACCCGCGCTAGCCCTGCCCTGCTCTGTCGTTAGTTACCTAACCTAACGGTGCACGAGGGGACATCGAGGCGAATGCGAATGGCATAAGTGTACGTCGTATTTATCTGTGATGTTTAGGTGACTTAAATGATGGGACTTCATTAATGTGATTAATGAAAGAAAAGAAACCTAAAAGATGTTATAGAATCAAATTTTTTCAAAAAAGGTAGCTACAGTTTTGCTTTTCATAGCGATATATATGATATATCCCGCACCTTATTCGATGAGGAAAGAGCCGAGATCCCTTCACCGGGAGTGACCTCTTTAGCGAAACTGGCAGATGCTACAACACTCGGTTTGCTTTTGGTTGCTTTTGGAGTTTTGGTTTGCATAGCGATATATATGATATATCCCGCACCTTATTCGATGAGGAAAGAGCCGAGATCCCTTCACTGGGAGTGACCTCTTTAGCAAAACCAATAAAAGCCTCAAAATCACTCCATTTCAAAATTCACTAGATTCTACAACGGTATCAAGTTCATTAGGAAATAGGTTTTCAGAAAAACCTGTCGTAGCCCTCCGTCATTTCAGATAAGTCCTACTTAGTATTCGTGCTACGTTTGTTGGCCTGCATCAAGGCGTAGTGTGCGGTAGCTAACTAGTATTTATCTGTTTGTGCATATGATGCAGATTGGATTAGGGTAGTCGTGCGACTTTGTTGGCCTGCGTCAAGGGTCGTACGGGTGGGTTTAATTCAATCAAGAAATGACGGGTTGAACTTGACTAGCGCACTATGGTTTGTTGGCCTGCGTCAAGGTCATGGGACGCTAGGGGCAAAATATTGTCGGGAATTTCAAGTGTTGAAATTTGCAATAAGATTGCATACCTTCTATGAGATAGTTGGATCCCGATACCCACTGCGAGTAATTGTTACTCCTGGGAGAGTTTTACACAGGACAATTAGCCGATCAAGTAGGTGTCTAGAAAGGTGTCAACGGGGTTACTCCTCTGGGAAAACGAGGTTTACTTTAATTAGGTCCGTACGAAAGCATGGGGAACTTCCCTCAAAGTACCGACACTGGCCTGGCTGAAAGATCGGCGAAGTTGTAGGGTGTAATTAATCCCAGCTAGTCTTTCCTTTTAAGGTTTGAAGGAAGATTTGATAAAAAAACAGTGGGAGCCATCCTGATTAGATAAGATAATAACCAATCTGATCTTGCAAGAGCATACGCTAAAGTGTTTTCTTCTCTCTCTCTCCAGGTAGCGACCATGTCATGCCTTAATCAAGATAATAATATGGATGTATTGACAGAACCCGCATGTTATACTGTGCTGGGGAATGTTGGTTCCGTTCTATCTTATAAGAGTTATAGGACGGAACAGGGCATAGGGGAATACCAGGATTCCCATGCCACCCGAATGAAGAAAGTACATGTTGATGCATTTTCTTCGGGTGTGTTCGTTACAGAGAACTGTTTCTCTATTTGCCCTACGTCCTGGGTATTAGATACCGGGTCAGGATCCCATATATGTAATCAGTTACATGGGCTTAAGAAAGGTAGAGAACTTGGAGAAGGTGATAAAGACATAAGGGTTGGAAATGGCGCAATTGTTGCAGCTAAGACCGCCGGGGAATATCACCTTGTATTACCAACTGGTAAAACATTGATTCTGAATGAATGCTATTACATGCTGAACCTGATATGCAATATTATATCAGTTTCTTTGTTGAGTAAAGAAAGATATAATTTTTTATTACAGGATAATGTTATGAACATTTTCCTTAACCAAAAGTTGGTTGGATCAAACATGTTGTGCAATGGCATTTATGTTCTAAATCAATCAACAGTTCTGAGTATAACAAACACACACAAGAGGAAGAGTTCAGAACTGAACGAATCCTTCTTATGGTATTGTAGACTAGGTCACATCAATGCGACACGACTAGCTAAGTTGCATAAGGATGGATATTTGAAACCGTTCGAATTTTCATCTTATGACACTTGCCAGTCATGTCTCAAAGGCAAGATGACCAAAACTCCGTTTACGGGACACGGAGAAAGAGTTACGGAACTCTTGGGACTGGTGCATAGTGATGTATGCGGTCCAATGTCTACACATGCCAGGAATAGTTCTGCGTACTTCATTACATTCACTGACAATCTCTCTAGATTCGGATATGTATTCCTGATGAAACACAAATCAGAAGCTTTTGAGAAATTTAGAGAATATAAACAAGAAGTCGAGAACCAAACCGGAAAAAGTATTAAAATCCTTCGATCTGATCGAGGAGGTGAATACTTGAGCAATGAATTCCTGGACTTCCTAAAAGAGAATGGGATTCTCTCTCAGCTGACTCCTCCATATACACCAACGGTGTATCGGAACGGAGGAACCGCACCCTATTAGATATGGTGCGCTCTATGATGAGCACAGCTGAGTTACCTATTTCCTTCTGGGGGTATGCACTGGAAACAGCTGCAGACCTATTGAATATGGTTCCAACCAAATCCGTACTAACCACTCCATATGAAATATGGAAAGGAAATAGACCATGTCTTAATTATGTTAAGATATGGGGTTGTCCGGCATATGTAAAAACACAGAATCCGGACAAACTCGCGGCAAGGTCCATTCTGTGTAAGTTTATTGGATATCCCAAACATTCGCGCGGGTATATCTTCTACCACACCGAGCAACAAAAGGTGTTTGTTTCTCGACATGCCACCTTTTTAGAAAAGGAATTTCTTGAAAAAGAGATTAGTGGCAAGGAGGTAGAACTGGAAGAGGTCCAGCAATACAGACTACGACAGAAGATTTGGTTGAACCGGAGGATTCGGTAGTTCCCAACGAACCTCAGCCTCTCCGCCGATCTAGTAGGGTTCCTCACCTACCTGAGAGATACTACGGTTTTCTCATGGATGGTGGGAGCGAGGATTGCATCATGGAGGATGATGACCCAACTAGCTTCGAGCAGGCCATCACGAGTGGGGACTCAGTGAAATGGCTGGATGCAAGGCGGTCCGAGATGGAATCCATGTACACCAACAAAGTATGGACTTTGGAAGATGCTCGTGAAGGGGTAAAACCCATTGGGAGAAAGTGGATCTTCAAGAAAAAACTTGGTGTAGATGGGAAAGTGGAGACTTTCAAACCTAGACTTGTTGCAAAGGGTTTTCGTCAAAGACCAGGTGTGGACTATGACGAAACCTTTTCTCCAGTGGCTATGCTTAAATCCATCCGGATCATGCTTGCCATCGCTACATATCATGATTACGAAATCTGGCAAATGGATGTTAAGACCGCCTTTCTAAACGGTGATTTAGAAGAGTGCGTGTACATGACTCAGCCAGAGGGCTTTGTAGATAGTGAGAGCAGCGGGAAGGAGTGCAAGCTGCTTAAATCCATTTATGGATTAAAGCAAGCATCGCGGAGTTGGAACATCTGCTTTGACGTCGTTCTCAAAGAGTTTGATTTCGTCAAAAACGTAGATGAACCTTGTATCTACAAGAAGGTGGCAGTGAGTAAGGTTGTCTTCCTCGTATTGTACGTGGACGACATACTCTTGATAGGAAATGACATTCATATGCTGCAATCGGTCAAGCTCTTCTTATCACAAAGATTCTCAATGAAAGATCTTGGTGATGCCTCCTGCATATTGGGAATTAGGATTTATAGAGATAGATCCAAACGGATATTGGGATTGTCCTAATCCAGGTACATTGATACCATACTAAAGAGGTTTAGTATGGAAGAATCCAAGCGTGGGAACTTACCCACGATCTCTGGAGTCACTCTCTCCAAAGAGATGTCTCCCAAGACTGATTTTGAGAGAGCTCGCATGCAAGGGATACCCTATGCTTCGGCTGTAGGCTCTATCATGTACGCGATGCTATGTACCAGACCCGATGTAGCATACTCACTAAATGGAGTGAGCAGGTATCAAGCTGATCCTGGAGAGAGTCACTGGACAGCTGTGAAGAGCATTCTCAAGTACTTGCGAAGGACTAAAGAGATGCTCTTCGTGTATGGTAACGGAGAACTCCAAGTGGAGTCCTTTACCGATTCGAGCTTCCAGAGTGATAAGGACGACTCTAAGTCGCAGTCGGGATTTGTCTTTACCCTTTACGGAGGGGCGGTTAGCTGGAAGAGTTCCAAGCAGGAAACCGTGGCAGACTCGACGATGGAGGCTGAATACATCGCTGCCAACGATGCTGCCAAAGAGGCTGTCTGGATCAAGAAGTTCATTACTGAACTTGGAATGGTTCCATCCATTGAGAATCCAATACCTTTGTATTGCGATAACAATGGAGCGGTGGCTTTAGCCAAGGAACCCAGGTCCCATCAGCGATCCAGGCATATTCTGAGGCGGTATCACCTGATCAGGGAGATAGTTGATCGCCGGGAGATCGAGGTCAGGAGGGTTGACACGAAGAATAACACAGCGGGTCCACTCACGAAGGCCATTCCCCAGATACAGTTTGAGAGACTCTTCGGGATGCTCGGTATGTGATACTACAGCAGCTGGCCCTAGTGCAAGTGGGAGATTGTTAGTTGTATGTATGCCCTAGAGGCCAGTATTGTACAGATGATGTATATTATATTGGATGCTTGGACATATATAGAGATGACTTTCTTGCTCGATATGATAGTATGCTATCTGGTTGCTCTTTATCTTAACATGTATACTTGTCTCTTTATACTGTCTTATAGTTACATATTAGTAAAGCCCTTAGGATGTGTACTTGACTACCTGGACTATGATCCGGATCATATTAGTGGGGACATGGTAGTCCATAAGTACATCCTTCAAGGTCCCTAGTCGTGGGTGTATCGAGACGGGGCATCGATATAGCAGTGTAGACTAGCGTATACGCTTCTCGACCCATGAAATGGGCGATGGATGATCCCATATCCATTGGTGTTTGACATCAGAGATGGTATACGGGTGCTCAGTGGAGACTGGGTACACTGGACGGACTCACCGAGAACTCCAAGATGGTATTATACCTCACGTCAGATGGCAGTTCTCAGGTGACACTTGTACAGGTTGGTCTGTAGACCCGAGATCGTCATAGAGTCTTGTGTGATTCCCACTTTGCTTTGATTTCCACCTTACCACGTCCATGAGGGCATGCAAAACGGTGGTTTTTGGGTACAGTCCCGCGTCACATGGAGGCAATGAGCGATAGGAGGGGTTTCGTCTCTCCCGGTATTGGGGGTTGATGTTGCACTGTGCTCGATTGGCCGTAACAAGGAAGTCCCTGGCCAGGGCTGATTAGAGATTTACTGGTAACTGTTACCAGTAGTTTCTCGACCCGTTATGAGCCTCACATCGGCACGACTTATCGGTTATTGGGGTCTGACGTTTATTACCCCTAGACTTGATATGCGACATATCAGACGAGGAGACCGGTCTGCACGGGTAGTGTTGCCGGTTGGCTCGACCGGAGTTGTAGCAGGTTCGCTTGTTTTCTTCTGATCGCTCAATACACGGGTGGCCGTTACGTCTAGCTGACCGTTTGCGGCTTGGGGGTGCTTGATATGATCATCACCCACTGTCGGCGTATTGACGAGTCTTAGAGTCCCACAAAGGAGTTACCTAGTCCAGGCGAAACGTTGTGGTGCGCGTATGCGATATGCGCATGGACCCGGTTAAAATGCGCGTATGAGATACCGTATATTAATCGGGAGGCTTGCTTTTGGTTAGGTCGTATGTGATATGGCCGGATTGATAAATCAAGTGTTGATTTATCATTTAACCATTAGTTTCTCACTTGAAATCCTTTCTTGTATTTTTGGATGTATGCATGCATGCATGCATTCTTTCTTGATTCATGCACATATGGATGTGCATGCACACATACATACATTCATCATCCTTCATGGTTGTATATACATAGAAGATGGTGGCAATATAAGACTCACACCTTGGTTAAATAATATGAATTATTATTGCATTTGTTTTAAAACAAAATGAAAAAGGACAGGATAATTCATGGTTCACTTTCTACACTCTTCTTTGACCTAACCATTCTCACCCACCATTTAACCATGGATTAACTTTCTTTTTGGGTTTTAACTCAAATTCAATAATATATTTATTGTTTAACCATGGTTTGAGATGAGAGAAGAAAAATATATATAGATATATTTTCTATTTTCTCATAAGAGTTTTTATCTTTTACTCTTGTTCAAAAAGCCATCATCTTCTTCCTCCTCCTTTTGCTCTCTAGATTTCTCTAGTGAGCAAATTACTCACCAAGTTAGGATTTTGAAGTGAGAAAAGCCACCACAACATCATTCTACACAAGTCTAGCCCACTTGTTTAGAGTGTTAACTTCATTACTTTCTCTTGATAAAGTGAAGTTGCATGCTTGGACAAAGGAGCTTCAGGTGGATCGTCGTGGAAGTTAGAAGACCTCAAGCTAGCCGTTTTACAACCCTCAAGTGGCCAAGGAGTCTAGCGTAGGGAGCTACAAAGGTTGTACTCTCAAAACCCTAGTATTTGTTACTTGTAAAGTTTTAGAAACCCTAATTTTCTAGGATTGATTCTTTGTATGCTTACTTAGCACCCTAAAAATTTAATCTTTGGTACATGTGATGCTTCCAAACCCTTCATGAGATGCTAGGTAAACCCAACATATATATGTGCACATGCTGCGCAGACTTTAATTGGACGGTTGGTAATACCAGCGGCTTAGGATTAAGCCAGTTTATTAAATCAGGTTTTGATTTAATAATTTACATATGTATTTATATATACTTTTTCTAGTATTATTGTTCACTATTCATTTTCTCTCTTGGCTATTCGTATTTTTGTACGAATACGCGTATATGTATTTCGATACATGTACCAGGAAGTATTCCGTATTTTATACGGAATAGCTTCTAGAAGTTTTTCCACCTCATTATTTGATTTTTCATTTATGAAAATTCATTTTTTTTAATGATGAGGTGGAGGGTGACAAGGCAAAGGCATGGGCATGAGTCAAGCATAGAGCATGGTATGGTTGTGTATATTTTATTTGATTAATGGAAATTGATATTTTTTTTGAGGGCATGAGAGGGGGGGCACTTTGATTGGAATGAGGGATTTCATTTTGGTAATAGATTTTTATACTTGCTATACTCCCTCTCTCTCATTCACTCAAAAGAAAAGAACACAAAAACACTTAGCATTATTCTTGCTCATGCAAATGCTTCATCACATCTATTCTTCTTCTTGAGTTTCTCATTGAGCTCATGGTTGAGAGAAAATTGTAGTGACATTTTCATACACCCCCACTCTCCATAGCTAGCGACTTTGGAGGTCGGTTACCTCGTTTATCGAGGTTGGAGCTCGCGCCATTTCCCTCTGGTGGATCATCGGAGACGAAGGAAGACCGGCAACCAAACCACATCAAGGAGCCGCTAGGAGCTTGGAATGAAGACCGAAGGTCACGGATCAACTCGGTATAACCTTTCTAACTCTTAGTTAGTTTGCTAGAATAGGGTTTAAGGTCGATCCGGAAATCAGGTAGCGGTAGCGCCGGTTTAGAAAAATTTTGTTCCACATTTTGGCCGCGTTTCGACGGCCGGGGCGCTACCGGAACCCTTCATATACAGTCGAGACCCCGACGAGGGGCGGTGCCAGTCTCACAAGCTATTGGTGTCAGTTGGATCACTTAAGATGTATACAGGTGCTCATTGGGTTATGAGTACACCGGACAGGACTCGCCGGGAACATGCTAGTTGGGATTATACCTGACGTCAGATAGCAGTTCCCTGGTGACATGTGTACATGTTAGTTCATCGACCTGACATCGTCATTTGTCTCGTGTGAGTTCCCACTGTGCTTTGATTACTACCCAACCACGGCTCAAAGGAGTCGTGCAAACAGGTTTTAGTTGGCTATTTGTCTAGGAGCTTCCTCACTCTGGGTATGAACTGAAACAGGTGTAGGATTAGGATACGGTTGATAAGACCTAGACTGAGGTGGACAACTGTTTCTTTCTGCTTGTTCTATATGATCTCTTAAGGACATGGAAGAGCCGGACGATATACCGAAGGGATTACGAAAACAAGAGATATCTGGTTGTGGACAGCAAAGCTCGGCAAGTGTTCTTCTGTTTAGGTCACCCATTATAAGAAGAGAAGAAGGGGGAAGGGGTAAAAAGGGGAGAAAATAATTGGTTTGTTTTTAAAAAAATGACGGATTTAGACAAATCACAAAAAAATGTACAAACAACCCTAGAACTATGGTTACCTAGGTCCAGTCTCTAGACCGCTCCTAGACTTCCAAAGGACAAGCCGTAGGATCAATCCTCTACTGCCTCTTTACTACCCTTGTAGCCAGGTAAGTGCTAGGTGAGTGGGAGGCTCCCCACTACGAAAGTAGTGGTCCTAATTAAGTAACCACTTGATCAGTCGAAAATACTGCATCTTTAAACCGGCAATTTCCCTGTCATTTGCACTCATCTAGATGTGTTCGGCATTCATATAGCACATATTAGAAAAACAGTCGTAAAATATCAGATTGCATGTGTTAGACTTTAAAACCTGCACTACAAGGGAAATTGACTGTATTTCATAGCATGGCATCATTCCTATATTGCGCAACTTGTGTTTCGAAGTCTGTGCAGGAAATTACAGAAGAATGGTCAAAATTACACAACAGTGCTGCTAAAAAATACGCCAACTCATGGATTTGAAATCCGGCAATGATCTAAAAGGCATTCAGAGATTCAACATATCAGAATATACACTCAAAGACAGAACAAAGCACTAAAGAGAAGATGAAGCCCTAGCTCAGCCAAGTGGCCGCGGAACCGCGGCCAGAGCCGGCTTGCGCCGCGGTTCCGCGGCGGTCTTGCCACATCATCAGATGTTCTCTGCTTCATTATTCTCAACTCAAGTCCTACAGCTCATCATGACTTGTCAAATTCCAGAATTCTCCAGAGTCTTCTGCCAGATCAGCAGGTTCCTTGATCTAAGCTTAACACTCCAAGCTTCCTCAACAAGCTTCACCCTAACTACATTAAGAACCTAGAACTTTCTTCCTAACCTCCTAGCTTAAGGTATAAGCTAAGCTCCTAAATAACTACTTCTAGAAGCCTCTCCCTATAACAAACTTTTGGAGGGAAATTCAAATTTGAAATCCTAGAACTAGGGTTTTGGAAACCTATAAAAAGGACCCTAGGCCTCTCTTGAAAAAGTTGTTCAAAGTTGTTCAAAGGTTGTTCAAAAATTAGGGTTGAAAGCTAATCAATCTTTAGTTCTTCATCTTCCCATAAGTTTAGTGACAAAACTTGCCACCTCCAAACCCTAACCCTAATCCAATCAAGAAACCAAATTCAAGATCCTTTGAGAGCAAGCAAAGCAAGTCTTCAACGATCCTTTAGAAGCAAAGCCGGACTTCAACAGAGCACGAGATCCGAGCCGATCCACGACTCAAGGAGCCGAGCGACGCTAGATTCGACGATCAAAGTTCCTTCCTCTTCTAGTTCTTAAGAGTTGTAACTAATTGTTGATATAATAAAGGTGAAGATTGTTTAAACTTGCTTATATTTCAATTCGAGCATTATAATTCATCTTCAATTCTTGAATGTATTCTTTGTGATGATGCTTGAATAAAACTCCGCTCGTGGAGGAATCGAAACGATTGTAGAATGATGATGTTGACGAATCTTTAAACGTTTTCTTAAGTCCTATAACAATTGTAAATTCTTGAAAATTGAATGATCGATGATCTAGATCGATGCGAAATGCGTTCTTGATTCTTTTCGCACGATCTAGATATCAACGATCGATCATTCGATTTCCTAGAAGCTATCTAGTGAATGTGATTCATCGAAAGGACAAAGGATAGGATGAGGAACCCTAATTCTTCGCAAGATCCTTGATCCTCGATGAATCTACATCGATTTAGCATCAATATGTTAATGTATAAGAAACGGTAATTTCTAGTATTATTCACATCTACGATCTAATCGATTCTTACGAGCTTTACTTCAAATCTTGAAACCTAAATCGATTGGAATTCTATCAATACTTGATTCTTGATGTTTATCGTTTTCTTGATTCTTGATTAGATTAGTTGATTCTTGAAATTCATCGATAAAAATCTTGAATCGTTTTTGCTTTTCTTTTCTATTAAATTTTCGATTCAAACAAAACAAAATACGAACGAATCGCACAATCCCTGTGGACGATCCGCACTTACTAACGCGCTACAAACCGACACCGTTATTGATTGCGGTCAAATAATTCTTTGATTGTGAATTCTATTCATTTTCTAAACCGACACACAAAGAAACGATCAATCAAATGGCGTCGTTGCCGGGGATCGCGCGCTAATTCGTTCTTTATTTGAAATTTGAATTAAAAGATTTATTCCATTATAATTTTGTGATCAAAATTCGCGCAAAATCTAAACGTGTGTTGTGATTTGATTGCGAGGAATTCTAGAAGCTGTGGAGAATGTGAAATTTTTTTCAGACATTTCCAGAGAGCTGAAGGATTTAACAGCAGCTTGCTGTTGAATTTTGGTACAGAGAGCAGTACCTACGACCGCGCACCCGCGGTCTTAGCCTCCATCTGCTGCTGTTCCGCGCCTTGGTGGGGTCTTCTGTGCACAAGTTTTTCACAGTGAGCTTCTAACTTTCTCATCTCCTTCTCTGTCTGCTCCAAATAACAATTTTCTGCAGGCTTCTTTGCAAAAATCGCAGCGCCGCAAAAGAAAAATAAATTGTGCATGTTTTTGATTTCATGGTTGTTTGCATATTAATACGGCAATTAAGGGGCAAAGACCAAATCCAGATTAGGTGGGGAGTTCATTACCCTTTCTAAGCCCCAAAAATCACAAACTTGCATCCGTATAACCCTCATTAACTAAAAAATATTTAGAGATGACTCTGAGGACCGTCGCGCTCACTTAGGACAGAAGAAGGCCGTGGGTAATTCATTGCTTATCCGCGTTTCTTTTGTGGTGTCTATGGCAAGTGTGTCGAAGGCTAGTGGTTACTTAATTAGGCCCACTACTTACGTAGTGGAGAACCTTCCACTTACCTGGCACTTACCTCGCCACAGGAGAGACAAAGAGGCAGTGGAGGATTGATGTTGTAACTTGTCTTTTGGCAGTTAGGAGCGGTCTAGAGCTTTGACCTAGGTGACCCCTAAAATTATGGTTTTGCTTGTTGCATTTGTTGCGATTGCATCATTTTTTCAAAAACCCGTATATTTTTTAAAACAAACACCGCATTCATTCTTTCCCCTAATTATAAGTCACGCTGCCACTTGTACTAACCCTCTTTAGTGCAGGCTCGGCTGGACACGGGTTTCTAGTGCCCGTTTAGTCCGCGTTTCCTCTATCGACCCAAAAGTCGGTATTTCTACATTTACCTCTTCTTTACCAACCACCACACCCACATCGATGGATCCGTCTCCATCGAACTTCTTTTCCACTACCATGCCGCTGTCCGTTGGTGCGCAGAATCCACCCCGCATCTCTCTCCAAGAGAGGTGCTATCCTACACGAGGTCCCCTTTCCACCTGTCTTTCATTCCACCAGCCAGCGGGGAAAATTTTGAAATTAAACCCCAATACATCAACCTTCTACCAAAATTTCACGGTCTCGAGTCTGAAGACGCATATGCCTTTTATCACCAAATTTGAAAATGTATGCGCAATGATGGGTACCTCACATCTTTCTATGGATGCTATGCGTGTACGTCTTCTCCCATTCACTTTGTGCGATATAGCCGAGAAGTGGCTCTATAACACAACCGCATATTCCATCTCAAACTGGGAAGAATTCGTCAAAGCATTCCTTAAGAAATTCTACCCACATCATAAGACAGCTCGAGTCCGTAGAGAAATAAATCAATTCACCCAGCTTCCAAATGAACCATTTTCAAAATGTCTTGAACGCTTCAAGGATCTGTTAGTCCAATGTCCACATCACGGAATCCCTAGATGGGAACTATGTAGAATCATTTATGAGGGCATTAATCCTAACACAAGACGGACCCTTGAATCCATGTGTCAAGGAAACTTTATGACCAAAGATGATGGGGAAGCCTGGAAATTTCTAGAAGATTTCGCTGAAAAATCTTTACAGTGGGAGGGTGTGAGTCAATCGTCTAGGGATGGCAATGATATTTCCATAGGAGTTAGAGCTGACATTTCAGCTATACACAAGAAACTCGAGACTATGGAAAACAAATCTTTAGCTGCCGCCCTAAATCAAATGTCACTCTCCAAAATTGTATGTGGATGCTGTTCTGATCCTTCTCGCTTAACGGAAGAATATCCGTTTCAAGGTCACGAGCATACCAATGCCGCATTTCAAAGACCTAGGGATGATCCATTTTCTTCCACATATAATCAGGGTTGGAGGAATCACCCAAATTTTGCTTGGAACCAATCACAAAATCAAAATACAGTTCCAAACCAACACAATTTCCAAAGGGTCCCTCCACCACAACAGCAACCACTTCAATTGAGTCAACACCCCTTCCAATCACAAAACTTCCAAAATCCGGCCAACACTTTTGCACCACATGAAAACTCTTTGCAATTGACCGGTACTAATAATACCTCTGCACTAGCACAAACCTTGGATACTTTCATGAAACAATCCATCCAAGGGACGGCAGGTTTGCAATCTTCCGTCGAGAATGTGATGAAGATCATTGTCTCTCAAAATGAGAATATCAAATCGATGGAAGCACAAATTGCACAACTAAAAGCCGAAATGAGTGCAAGAGAGAAAGGGAAACTTCCATCTCAACCTTTGCCTAATCCTGGCTATTCACATCTTGTGAATGCAATCACGTTGAGATCTGGAAGAGTGCTTGACAACCACGTTGGGGAAGAGATTGATGACACTGAAAAATCTATTGATGATACCCCGACTGAGACCTTTCCTTCCACTTCTACTTCTAATTCTGACCCCAGTTCTTCTACCCCACCACCTTCTTGCGAGCCTATTCTTCGTTTCCCACAAGGCTCGCCACCTCAGCCCATCTCTTCTAGTTCTCCATGGACGATCCCCACTTCTATTCTGGGATCGGGTCCACCCACACGATCTTCTCCAATGTTGGACCCCGACCTTATTGCCCAAGCACCTTATCCGAATCGGTTAAGGGCAAACAGACCAAGTCCACAAATGGAGAAGATCACTGAAATGTTTAAACAGGTTAACATCAACATCCCTCTTCTAGATGCTATCCAACAAGTCCCCGCATATGCGAAAGTTCTTAAAGACCTGTGCACTAGAAAGAGGAAGAAACAAGTGCCCAAGAAGATATTCATAGCAAAGACTGTAGACACAGCTTTCCCCCAGCAATTACTGAGGAAACGTAAGGATCCTGGATATCCTACTATTTCCATTTCTATTGGGGAAAAACACATTAACCGTGCTCTACTAGACCTTGGCGCAAGTGTTAACCTGCTTCCTTTCTCAGTCTATGAGCAGTTACGGATCCGAGAGTTGAAACCAGCCCATTGCACTCTCCAGATGGTTGACCGATCAATCACCAAACCTAGGGGTGAACTCGAGGATGAGTTAATAAAAATCGGGGAATTCGTATTCCCTGTGGATTTTATTGTACTTGATACACAGCCTGTAGTAAACCCACGGAATCAAATTCCGGTGATTTTAGATCGCCTCTTTTTGGCCACTTCCAATGCTATCATCAACTGTCGTAATGGCTCTGTGAACCTATCTTTCGGGAATAGGTCAATAGAGCCAAACATTTACAAGTTGGGAAGTATACCTTCCGAACCTATTGCTCAGGTCTGTTCTATTGACTTAATGGATGTCGACAGCAGCGAATTTGATGATCCTCATGATACTGATCTTGACTCTTTTCATACGTTATTGTTTGACCCAATTAGGTATCATACACATACGGACTCTTCCACTGAGATGTCCGGGTCAACAACTAACACTGATTATGAATTGCTTTTGGAGTCTGAAGATCACCCCACACTTTGTGATGACATTATTATTCGGGGTATTGATGAGACTTTTGAGGAGATCTTCGCTGATGAACTCGCATTTTTGAATAACACGGGTGTTGAGATGAATCATCTCCCAATCAATGAAATTGAACCTCCACCCCTTCTTCTGATCTGTAAAAAGAATGCGAGCAATCCATCACATTCACTGCATCGTCTCTCCAAAACGAGACGCACACACATTCTATTCCACCACTTACCATTTCCCCACTTCTTCTTCCACCAACCAGAGTACTGCATTGATAAAAATTTTGAATGGTTGGTGTTAACCTTCGGTCTTTGCAAAGCTTGGCATCGACCAATGATTTTTGACCCCCTCATGTGATTTTCAAAAGATTAACATTGCATAACTCAAGTTTGGGGGGGCATTTTTTCTGGCTCTTGAAAAGAAATTTTTTACAAAATGATGATCCAAGAATAAGTTTGGGGGAGGTTCTTCACTTAAATATTTTGCCCCCTTTAATAAATTCCTCCCAAGCTTACAGGTTTTTCAAGATTTAGCAGATGGCAACAGTGAGGACACTGTTGAAAACAAGTCTGGGGGAGGTTTGTGCTTATTTTCGCATCATTTGCATCATACTCTGCATAAGCACAAAATATTTTTCAAATCCTATAAAAAATTTAAAAATTTAAAAAAATAAAAATATTTTTGTACATAAATAAGATAATAAAAGATTAGATAGTGAAAAATTACATCCATGGGATTAGAAAAATTTAAGAAAACCAAGAAAATTAGAAGTTTTCTTAAACGAACTAGTAATAAGTAGTTATGAGCCGTTGTCCCAAGGGTTAGTAAGATGAAAGAAGTCACTAATCTGAGGATAAAAATAAGTCTGAAAAATAGTTTCTATTCTGGAAGCCAAACATTTTGAACGTTGATACCCTACTATTCGCACTTACACACGTCTTGAAGCCCGGGATAGTAGAGGATACCTTGAAATACTCTTGTCTTAAAGCCAAAGTATGAAGGAAATAAAAAAATGAATAAAATATAAAATGGTGAGAAAAATGGACACTGGTTTTGTTATCACCAAGGCAGCAATAAAAAAATATAGCGAGGGTGCCTCTTCACCTAGGGCCCTAAGGGCAACTGGTCTGGGAGTCATTGCTAAGCCTTAGGTGGTGCAAGACGAAGAAAATACACCAAATAAGCAAGCACATGAGTAATCGGTCGGTTAGTACCTCAAGAAGTATTAACGGTCGCATGAAAGTGTGTGAGCAAATTCATCTAAATATTCATTAATTAAAAAAAGTACTGAGGTGGATGGACAAGAGTATGATAGCTTGAATTGAATTCTCTGGGTGTAGGGATGTCCTTTACACACACGTAGGGTTATATGATCGATTTTTGGAAGAAAGATAGGAATGAAGAATAAAGACGATGTTTTATTGAGGGATGATGTGATTTCTGACATCTTTTCATGACTATTAAGATAGGGCTCATGACAACCGAAAAGCTAGCTTAGTTGGAAACCCTAACTTTCAAGGCTTTTCTTTTACAATTCTTGTCTTTAAATGTAATATTCATGATCTTTCTTTTATTAATGGATTTTGTGGGTGCAATCCGCTGAAAACCCTCAGGAGACAACACTCCTCCTACTAGGGACACCTAGAGGTTTAAAGGCTTGTTGCACGTGCTCAGTGCAATCGTGTTGCCTACGAAAGTGTGCTAGTTAGTTTTTCTCTTTCTTTATTTTCTCCTTCTCTTTTTAATAAAACAGTTCGCTCGAGACGATCGAAAATAAGTTTGGGGGAATTTGATCAGTCGAAAATACTGCATCTTTAAACCGGCAATTTCCCTATCATTTGCACTCATCTAGAAGTGTTCAGCATTCATATAGCACATATTAGCAAAACAGTCGTAAAATATCAGATTGCATGTGTTAGACTTTAAAACCGGCACTATAAGTGAAATTGACTGTATTTCATAGCATGGCATCATTCCTATATTGCGCAACTTGTGTTTCGAAGTCTGTGCAGGAAATTACAGAAGAATGGTCAAAATTACACAACAGTGCTCCTAAAAATTACGCCAACTCATGGATTTGAAATCTGGCAATGATCTAAAAGGTATTCAGAGATTCAACATATCAGAATATACACTCAAAGACGGAACAAAGAACTAAAGAGAAAATGAAGCCCTAGCTCAGCCAAGTGGCCGCGGAACCGCGGCCGGGGCCAGCTTGCGCCGCGGTTCCGCGGCGGTCGTGCCACATCATCATATGTTCTCTGCTTCATTATTCTTAACTCAAGTCCTACAGCTCATCATGACATGTCAAATTCCAGAATTCTCCAATGTCTTCTGCCAGATCAGCAGGTTCCTTGATCTAAGCTTAACACTCCAAGATTCCTCAACAAGCTTCACCCTAGCTACATTAAGAACCTAGAACCTTCTCCCTAACCTCCTAGCTTAAGGTAGAAGCTAAGCTCCAAACTAACTACTTCTAGAAGCCTCTCCCTATAACAAACTTTTGGAGGGAAATTCAAATTTGAAATCCTAGATCTAGGATTTTGGAAACCTATAAATGGACCCTAGGCCTCTCTTGAAAAAGTTGTTCAAAGTTGTTCAAAGGTTGTTCAAAAATTTGGGTTGAAAGCTAATCAATCTTTAGTTCTTCATCTTCCCACAAGTTTAGTGACAAAACTTGCCACCTCCAAACCCTAACCCTAATCCAATCGAGAAACCAAATTCAAGATCCTTTGAGTGCAAGCAAAGCAAGTCTTCAACGATCCTTTAGAAGCGAAGCCGGACATCAACGGAGCACGAGATCCAAGCCGATCCACGACTCAAGGAGCCGAGCGACGCTAGATTCGACGATCAAAGTTCCTTCCTCTTGTAGTTCTTGAGAGTTATAACTAATTGTTGATATAATAAAGGTGAAGATTCTTTAAACTTGCTTATATTTCAATTCAAGCATTATGATTCATCTTCAATTCTTGAATGTATTCTTTGTGCTGATGCTTGAATAAAACTCCGCTCGTGGAGGAATCGAAACGATTGTAGAATGATGATGTTGACGAATCTTTAAACGTTTTCTTAAGTCCTATAACAATTGTAAATTATTGAAAATTGAATGATCGATGATCTAGATCGATGCGAAATGCATTCTTGATTCTTTTCGCACGATTTAGAGATCAACGATCGATCATTCGATTTCCTAGAAGCTATCTAGTGAATGTGATTCATCGAAAGGACAACGGATAGGATGAGGAACCCTAATTCTTCGCAAGATCCTTGATCCTCGATGAATCTACATCGATTTAGCATCAATATGTTAGTGGATAAGAAACGGTAATTTCTAGTCTTATTCACATCTACGATCTAATCGATTCCTACGAGTTTTACTTCAAATCTTGAAACCTAAATCGATTGGAATTCTATCAATACTTGATTCTTGATGTTTATCGTTTTCTTGATTCTTGATTAGATTAGTTGATTCTTGAAATTCATCGATAAAAATCTTGAATCGTTTTTGCTTTTCTTTTCTATTAAATTTTCGATTCAAACAAAACAAAATACGAACGAATCGCACAATCCCTGTGGACGATCCGCACTTACTAACGCGCTACAAACCGACACCGTTATTGATTGCGGTCAAATAATTCTTTGATTGTGAATTCTATTCATTTTCTAAACCGACACATAAAGAAACGATCAATCACCACTCGCCTTACACACACTTGCCTAGACACTACAAAAGTAATGCGGATAAGCGATAGATTACACACGACCTTCCTCTGTCCTTATTGAGCGCGACAGTCCTCAGAGTCTTGTATAGATATTTTTTTAAATTAATGTAGGGTTGATGCAGATGCTCGGTTTGTGATTTGTGGGGCTTAGAAAGGGTGATGAAATCCCCACATACTCTGAATTTTGGTCTTGCCCCTTAAAGTCCGTATTAAAATTTGAAAAACAAACCAATCACAAAACTTTGCAAAAAGATTTTTGAGCGGCGATATTTTGCAAAGAATACTGCAGAAAAGATATTTTATTGGATTTCAGAGGAGAGTGAAGGAGGTTAGAATCTTACCAGAGAAGACTGAAGCCCTAGATCTCCTAACTGGACGCACTTTAGCCGCCGATGTGCACTTCCGGCCGCGGTTTCGCCGCAAGAGGGAGAGATCAATTGATGATTATTTTTTTCTGTGGCCTTCTCTACTTCTTTGGATCTTAATGAATGTATCTGTCTCCTGTTTCCTCAAGTCTGTGACTCCAGATTCCCTCGCAAAATTCACACAATAATCGTTAAATATACAATTTGCAGTTTTGTTTTATTTATGATATAGATCGTATAAGAATTCGACACAAATAGTAAGAATAAAAAAGCACGCACGTATCCCCGGCAACGGCGCCATTTGATTGATGTGTAAAAGTGTGTTTTTAAAATAACCGCAATCAATAGCGGTGTCGCGCGTAGCTAGACCGAGATGAGTACGGGTCGTCCTCTGGGAAACGTTGAATCTTTTACTCTTACTTTAGATGTGTTGAGAAAGAGAGGAGGGAGAATAAAGGATGTAGAATGGTTGTAGGATCTAGATCTACGTTAAACACGGATACAAAATATAGATCTAGATTAAGTACGGATGTAAGTTTATATAAGAAGAGGGCTTGTAGGGTTCATTAGGATTTAGTAGTTATGGATGATTAATTAAAAATTACTCTTTCTATCCTTTAATAGATTTAAAACTAGAACGACAGTGATGCGTGTAGATTAGGGTTTCTGGAGGGAAAAGGAATCTCACTCTTAACCTCTATCTCGACACGGAACTCCGTTCATATCTAGCCTTTACCAAAATAATCATTAATCTAATCTCAAATCGCGGTCGAGACTAACAATGACTTGGTAGCGCGCCCGATTAGTATGTTAATGATTCTTTTGATAAAGTTTATAAACTTTATAGGACGTAAAATGAGTTTAGGTATTTTCATCATCCATTAACCTACCCTAATCCTACGAACCCTAACAAGCGGAGAATTACTCGCGCATGTTGGGAGAAAAAGAGATGGAGAGAAATTGCATAATTAAACTACGAAGAAATAGAATAAGAAAAAGAAAGCTACCTTTATTAATCAACAATATTCATTACACTTTGATTCCTTAGAAAATGATTACAAATACTAGTTTGCTTCTCGATCTCTTCTAAGGAGGTACATGAACCGTTGATGATCAGCCTAGATGCGTGAGCCGTCTTGGACTTTGTGATCTCGTCGGCTTGATAATTTTTCCAAGAGGCTCTCGGTCTTTATTTATAGTCCCAAAACCAGAAACTTTGCTTCCAAATATGGAAGTTAACTGTAAAGATTCAGCAGTCTTGTATGTAGATCGTTGGATTTGGTCTTCTGCGCTTTTCTCCTTGTGGCACGTGACGATCTCTGGAAATCTTTTCTTTATTTCTGCTAGATTTGATTTCTTAGTTTGATTTCTTAACTAGGCAGGTTTGCTCTTAACAGCTTTGATTCCGTTGATTTTTATCCCTGAAAAATTCTGCACAATCTCAACAAATAATATTAGTAGTGTTTTGTTTTATTGAGATATTAATTTCACCATTAAGATTTGGTCAATGATATTTTTGCATACATTTTCCCACCAAAAGTTAATTATAATTTATCAACACATGAAAAATAGTATTTTTACAGATAAACCCTCATTTGTATGATATATTATAATAAAGACCTTTTTTAGTATAGAAATAGTAGGAAGAATGTAATAACAAATGTGCAGTTTTATCAACTGAACAGGTACAGTCCCGAGCCACATGGAGGCAGTGAGAGGATCGGCAGCGGTTTCGTCTCTCCCGGTATTGGGGGTGAGGTCGCGTTGTGTCTAGGAGAGCCATTACAGGAAGTCCTTGGCCAAGGCAGGAGATTTACTTGTAGGTATTCCAGTAGTATCTCAGGGTGTTCTGGGCTACACTCCGACACCACTTGTACCGCTTTTGGGGGTCTGACTTTCACCAACCCCCTAGGCCCGACATGCGATGCTCATAGACGAACGGACCGGACTGTACGGATATTGTCACTGACAGGCTCAGTAGGGTGTCAGGATGAGTTCGCTCATCGACCTCCCTTTTCGTCAATACCTGGTAGCCTATTACGTACGGCTAATACCTCTGACGTGCTAGTGGTTAAATCCACAGCCAAAGTATTGACGAGTCTTTAGAATCCCCCACAGACAGTTTCTCAAGTTTCGGGCAAAACATTGTAGAGGCCGTATAATATATGGCAGGGTTCGATCATATACGTGCGGTAGTGCACGGATCATGATCGGGCGGATCATACTAGTGGACTTTGGTTTAAGCCGAATCCTAGTATTAGATTTGTTGGATTACTTTAGTCTCATCGCATTCGCATTCAGTCGGAATGCGGATGCAGGTATGTATATACAGGTGAGGGGTATCCTTGTGATCCGTCACGAGTTTACTTTAGATGTTGCCGGATCTTTTTTGTTGGACCAAACATTTGGATTAATGTTTGGATGGTGGAAATTATGAGCTAGAATTCATCATTTGATGCATTAAATGTGGCGCATGCAACCTAGTGACTCATGGTCTTTTTTATTGTGCATGTGTCACATTTGAGATTGATTTGTGAGTTGATATGAGAGGAAGAAAGAGAAAGGTCAGCCATTAAGGTGTGGGTGAGCTCTTGTATTCTCTCATTCTTGCTCTCATTATCATATCATCACAAAAGAAAAGAAAGAGAAAAACTCCTTCTTCTTCCTCTTTCTTCTCTAGCTCATAATCTCCATCAATGGAAACACCATCAACCTCCATCCATCTCATGGATGCAAGAGGCAAAGTGATCACAAACATTCTCTACATCACCTTGGACACGTCGGCTAGCACACTTCGTGCCCGAGTTGCTTCGGATGAAGCGGGATCCCGTAAAAAGAATCGATGACGTGGTGCCCTTTCCGACGAGGAGATCGAGACCGGAGATGCCGCGAGGAGCTTGGGATGGTGGCCAAAGACCGAAGGACACGGATCGATCGGTATAGCTTTCCAACCCTCTCTCTAGATAGCTAGTTGTAGGTTCATGGTTCGATCCGGGAAAAAGTATACGATAGCGCCAGTTTCATGTTAAGAAAAAGTTTTTGTTTCCGCATTTTGGCCTCGGACAGACGGCCGGGGCACTACCGTAGACTTACAGGGTATCAGAGCCACGCCATTAACCTTTACTAGCTTACCCTAACGTGTTTAGAACTTCGATCGGACGAAATTTCCAAAACCGCGATTCCAAGTCATCAAGTTTCTGTCGAATTTTTTTTGTGCTCTAAAATTTTTTTTTGGGTATGTCAGAAAATCAGGCAGGGTTTTCTTAGAGTTCTGTGAAAATTTGGTTCACTGTTGTTAGTGTTGCGCCGCGGAACCGCGGCCTTACCCATGTTTTGGCCGCGGTTCCGCTGCTATTCTATCTCTTCACTGCACCAAATTTTGTACAGTGTTCTCTGACTTGGAATTAGTGTTTCTGGTAATTTTTGTTTGAGCCCAGATTTGTTTGAGTACTGGGAATTGTGCTTGGGGCCCACTTCGGGAAATTTTGTCGATCGAAAATTTTAAATATGTTAGTTCACAGTATTTACATTATATCTGTGACCGTGAATGTCATTTGATCGGTAAATCCTGTCTAATTGTTAAAGCCCTTTTAGAAGGATTTGCGAACTTGACATTCACGTTGATGTTCTGTGTTGTACTGTGATGTTGCGGATTTGTCGTGGTGGATAGCCTGGTGCAATGGTAGTACAGTTTGGTTGTATTTGTACATTTGATATTACGGGGCGAGCGTCCGACATGTGGACTGCTGTCACTGCCTGTTTGTATATTATTCTTTTGGGGCACGATCGGGCTGAGGTCGATGTACCCGTTGTATATATTTTACTTTCTGTACTAGGATTACCCCGTGGAGGGGTGCACGGGTAGCCGGGTTCTAGAGGGAAACAGGCCCGCATCTCATGGCTTTGAGACGGAGGGGGCTTCACTCTAGAATTGGCGGGCTATTCGCCGCACTCGTAGGGGGTATAGGTTGACCCAAGGAGGGGCGCTCAAGTTACTGGATTCCGTGAAGTGCTGGGTGGTCCATTCACGTTGTTGAAGGGGGTTGCCTCGCTTCAGGTTTTGCGGGTAACTTGCCGCGCCCGTAGGGGTCTAGGATTTCATTGCACAGGCTATCCACATGACCAGGGGAACGTCGGGTTTCAGTAGCGGCTCTATGAAACCCGGGGATCCCAGATTATCTGTATTGTTCTATGATACTTATTACTCTCAGTGATGTTGCATTTTTATCACGCCTTGAGCGAATATTATATATTGATATATATACTAGTAGATGTTGTATATGTTTTACACCCGCGCTAGTCCAGTCCCCGCTCTGTTGTTAGTTAAGTAACCTAACGGGTGATGACGAGACCCAGTGGCGAATGCGGATGGCATATACGTACATCATATTTTCATTCTTTTATGGTGTGATTAATTGATGGGGCTGCATTGATTCGGATCAATGCAAGCTAAACAAACCTACTCTGATGTTGTTGGAACATTTTTAAAAAAAAAGGCTGTTATTGTAAGGACGTTCTCTTTTGTTTTGCACAGTGGTATTCGGTTATGAATATCCAGCACCTCAGTCGACGAGGCAAGGGCCGAGATCCCTTCACCGGGAGTGACCCCTTGGATAGAAGTTTGCGTCAGGGTAATTACTTCACTATAGCCGATTACTTTTTGCTTTGCATCGTGGTATTCCGTTGGAATATCCTGCACCTCATTCTACGGGGAAAGAGTCGAGATCCCTTCACCGGGAGTGACCTCTTTAGCAAAGGTTTTCTCCACTATATTTTTATAAAAAGCTATCTGGTTCCTTCAACGATATCAAGTTCATTACGTTAAAGGTTTTTCGCCAAAAACCATTCGTAGCCTTCAGTCATTTCAGACGGGTAGCACTTAGTATTCATGCTATGTTTGTTGACCTTCGTCAAGACATAGTGAATAGTAGCTGCTTGTTACCTTTCTGCTGCATAGATAGATGCGTTGGTTTGGGACAGTCGTATAGCCTTGTTGACCTTCGTCAAGGGCTTGTACGGGTGGATTCAAATTAACCTGGACAATGACGGGTAGAACTTGACATGTGACTTATAATTTGTTGACCTTCGTCAAGGTCATAAGAGCATGGGGTAAAAATCACATCGGGAGTTTCTAAAGAAACTGAAACTTGCCAGATATGCGCATACCTTCTGGAGTGTGATAACGTGAGTGGATTCCATCACGTTATCATGCGATGATAGTTGGATCCCGATTCCCACTGATGAGTTGGTTTACTCCTCGGGTGATCCCGACTAATTCTTCTTTCAGGTTTGGAGGAAAATTTGACGTTACAGTGGGAGGTTTCCTGATTAGATAAATTGATAACCATTCTGATCTAGGTTAGAGTGCACGCAGAGTGTTTTTTTTCTCTCTCTCTTTGGAGGCGACCATAACCCGACCCTTGACTATGACTCAGTGACCAAATTAACCGAACCTTCTTAAAACACTGGCTTTTGGATTGTCAGAGTTGCATACCTCATTGCCACTCCTACTTTTACCCTTTTCTCCAGAACACCCCGTATTACTACGAACATCCACTTCCATTGGATAAAACTATCGTATGGTAATATACGAACTCGAAGGAACTTATTCCAGATTCGAGGATGGTTTCCGGTTCTGGAGAAAACGAATAGGACTATTCTGTTGTCTTTTCCTTTTACCTTCTCTCAGGTTGCGAATGCTCCTTGGATTAGGACGGTACACCTATTACGCTAATTGGATAGTCTTCTTCCAAATCATAGGCAGGTGCCGAACGGTAGGGAATGAAGAAAACCAATTAGCCTAACGAAGGTGTATAGAAGGTATTAAGTAAAGACAAATAAAAGGATTCGTAAGAGGGTAAAGTAAACTGCGACTGCTATTCACGACCAAATCAAGTATTTCTTCGCCAATCCTACATCACCTTTGTATTTCTCCAGAACATTCCGTATCACTACGAAGATCCACAGTTTATTGGATACTCCATCGTATGGTTATATACGAACTCGAAGGAACTTGTTCCAGTTCGGGGATGGATTCTGGTTTAGGAGAAATAGGAATAAGGTTTTATTCAGTTGTCTTTTATCTTCACCTTCTCTCAGGTTACGAGTACTCCTAGGATTAGGAGAGTACACCAATTATGCTTATTGGATAGTCTTCTTCCCAACCATAGGCTGGTGCCGAACGGTAGGGAAGGAAGAAAACCATTTAGCCTAAAGGGGTGTATAGAAGGTAATGACTAAAGACATATAAAGGGATTTGGAGAGATGGCAAAGAAATATACGGTTAGAGTTGTGAATCTGATAATGGAAGAGGCATTACTAGGAATACCCGGATACCCCTTCGAAACATTTACATGTTTCAGTTTCACTGTGTATTGTTAATAGAAAACTGATTTCCCAATTAGTACTTACTCCAGGGTATGTATTTACCAGGTTTGATTCTCACATCTGTATGGTTTTACAGATGATGAGTGGGAGTAAGTTATTGGGAATTGGGTGATCATCCTCATTATATCGGGATTCGTTGTAATTGGTGATATTTGAGGAAATCGCCTGGGTTGTTTTGCCGGACGGCAAATATTTGGTTTTGAATATCCGTTGTTATGCACCAATTTCAAATTGATATATCTATACGTTTATTTTTATAAAGTGAGATATAACTTTTTGAAATTATGTCTGTGACATTTACCTATATCAGTGGATGGTTAGATAAGGAGCATTAAACAACGGTGTAATTCTTCTTAACCATAAGTACAGTTTTCAGCCTACGATACACAGAGAATGAGTTATTAGACTCAAGGGACTTATACAAAGTATGGTATTTTGTCTAGTGTCCATTAGGACAAAGGGGTTGGTACTCGTACTATATTTTGTTTACTTATGACTTCTCTAGTTCTTAGACATGTGTTTCATAGAAATACAAGATCCAAGTTTTGAGAAGTTATAGGTATATGAATAAAGTAGAGAACCAGGTATTGCAAGTATCAGGATTCTTCAAGGTGATCGAAGATGTAGACACTTTTGTATGGTATTCAGTTGATAGTAATGATTATGAGAAACTTGTTTCTCTTTCAGGTTTCTCATATCTGGATGCATTCCTAAGTTGAGTAACGCTGATCGGCCTCCTTCCATTTAGTTGATATGCACTGGAGACAGCTGCATGATTTGAATCTGGTTCCAATTAAATCAGTGCCTCTGTTTCTATATTGGATATAGAACGGTTCATATCTTAACGATGTTAAGGTACGGGGAGTTGTCTGGCTTATGCTTAAAATCAGACTCTGGATAACTCAAGGCACGTTTCTGTAATGGATGTTTGTGGGTTGACCCGGGCTATGACGAGGGTTGACTTTCTACCATCTGGAAGATCAGTAGTGATATTGTTCTTGACTCGACACAGTTTTAGTAAAATGGATTTTTTAAGAAAACAGTAGTGGGAGTATGGTAGAACTGGAAGTGATTCTAGAACCGCAAACGATTACTGAAAATTTGATAAGAACCTAAAGATTTTATCTGGTTTGACATTCCATTAGCCACTCCGCAGATAGGGTTAGGGTCTTCACTGGCAGGAAGTGAGCCGCTTTCGTCAATCGATACACGATCACCAAAATGGAGTCATACCCTCGACTGGTCCTGGGTAGACCCACAACGAAGTCCATAGAAATCTGCTCCCATTTCCACACCGGAATGGGCAAAGGCTGCAACACTCCAGCGGGCCTCTGGTGCTCGGCCTTGACTTGCTGACAAGTCAACCATCTCGACACGAAGTCTGTGACGTCCCTCTTCATTCCGTCCCACCAATAAACATCTCTCAGATCGCAGTACATCTTGGTGGAACCTGGATGAATGCTATATATTGATATATGCGCCTCCTCAAGAATCTCATGCCGCAGTCCTTCAGAATCTGGTACGCACAATCGAGTCCCAAATCGCAGTACCCCCTGATCATCGATCACGAACTCGGAATCTCTACCCTGCTTAATCTTCTCCATGATCTCTGAAATACGGTCATCACTGGGCTGTGCCTCACGAATATGGTCAAGCAACTGCGGACGTGCATGAATATGCGCAAGCTGTCCCCGGTCGGAGTGAACTCGAACTCAACTCGGCTGCCGCATAAAATCTGCCAATCTGCAGACGACTGCCTCTGTATGGCGCTCAAACAAAATAAACTACCTCCGGGCCTCCTACTCAAAGCTTCAGCCACTACATTCGCCTTGCCCGGATGGTAAAGGATCTCGCAATCATAGTCTTTCACCAGCTCCATCCAACGGCGCTGTCTCAGATTCAAGTCTCGCTGTTGAAATATGTACTTCAAGCTCTTGTGGTCCATGAATATCTGGCACGACTCTCCGTATAGGTAATGTCTCCAGATCTTGAGTGCAAACACCACTGCAGCCATCTCTAAATCGTACGTAGGATAGTTCTGTTCATGCGTCTTCAGCTGCCGAGAAGCATACGCGATAACCATGTCGTGCTGCATCAACACGCAACCTAGTCCCACTCGAGAAGCGTCGCAATAAACCATGAATCCGCCCGAACCCGAAGGCAATGACAACACTGGTGCAGTAGTCAGACGAGTCTTCAACTGTTGGAAGCTATGCTCGCACGCCTCGGTCCAATCAAAAGGAACCCCCTTCCGGGTCAACCCGGTCAACGGTGCAGCGATACGGGAGAATTCCTGAACAAATCGTCGGTAATAGCCAGCCAGGCCTAGGAAACTGCGGATCTCCGTAACTGATGTCGGTCTTGGCCAATGCTGAACGGCCTCGATCTTCTTCGGGTCCACACATATGCCATCTCTCATAATCACATGACCCAAGAAATCAACGTTGTCAAGCCAAAAAGCGCACTTGGAAAATTTCGCGAACAACTGGTGCTCTCTCAAAGTCTGCAATGTGATCCGCAGGTGCTACTCATGCTCCTCTTGCCTCCAAAGTCTGCAATGGAATATACCAAAATGTTGTCAATAAACACGATGATGAACCGATCTAGATACGGCCTGAAAATGCAGTTCATCAAGTCCATAAACGCGGCTGGCGCATTGGTGAGTCCGAACGACATCACCAAAAACTCATAATGCCCGTAACGTGTGCGAAAAGACGTCCTCGGAATATCCTCCGGCCGTACCCGCAACTGATGGTAAGATCGCAAGTCAATCCTCAAAAAGTATCCCACACCCTGAAGCTGGTCGAATAAATCATCGATACGCGGTAAGGGATATCTTTTCCGTACGGTAACCTTGTTCAGCTGGCGGTAATCTATGCATAAGCGCAAACTGCCGTCTTTCTTCTTGACGAACAGTACAGGAGCACCCCACGGAGAAACACTAGGTCGAATAAGCTCTTTATCTAACAAATCCTGCAACTGATCCTTCAGCTCTCTAAGCTCTGTCGGGGCCATCCGATAAGGCGGTATGAAAATAGGCCCTGGGCCGGGAATCAAGTCAACATCGCACTCAGGCGGTAACCCAGGCAGCTCGTCAGGGAAAACATCAGGGAACTCACACACAATCAGGACCTGGTCCAACGGAACCTCTGCAGCTCGAGTATCACAAACAGAAGCTAAGAATCCCAGGCATCCCTTCCGTAAGAGCTGACCGGCGCGAAGAGACGAAATCAAGCTAGGAAGGGTGACACTGCGGTCTCCCTGAATAACAAGGACTGGCTCCCCCGGAAAGCTAAATCTGACTGCCTTCTCACGGCAGTCCACAGATGCATAACAAGTGGCTAGCCAGTCTATGCCCAGAAGCACATCAAAGTCCAATATATCGAGGAGAATCAAATCAACCGATGAATCCCTCTCCCCGATACGAACAGAACATAAACGAAACACAAAACAAGCGACAAATGACTCGCCTACCGGAGTAATAACCACAAGCGGCTGATCTAACGACGATGACTCACGGCCCAACATCGGTGCAAAGTATGTAGATACATACGAATGTGTGGAACCTGGGTCGAATAATACTCGTGCGTCGAAAGAACATACTGGCAAGGTACCTGTCACAACGGCATTGGATGCCTGCGCATCCTGCGGAGTCAAAGCGAATACTCGGGCCTGTCCCTCACCAATAGCTGGCTGACCTCTGCCTCGGCCTCTGCCTCCTCGTCCTTTCTGAACAGGACCGCTGTGTCCACGGCCTCTGGGGGCGTCTAACTGACATGGTGCATCACCGAGGGTAGGAAGTAGAGCTCTCTGAGGAGGTGGTGAAGGTGGTAAAGTCACGTGTGGAACTGTCGCCACTCCCTGTCGTCTCACCATACAGTCTCTGATACGATGGTATGGACTCCCGCACCCAAAACATCCTGGCGACGCCTGCTGGCCCTGCGGATAAGAACCAAATAGCTGGCCCCGTCCAACTCCTCTGCTTCCACCATCTCTCGGAAAGAATCTGTCACGATGCCTCTGAGCTGGCATATCGGTACGAATCCTCTTCGGCCCAGAAACGGCCGAAGTCTCTGAAATGTGCGCCTCCATCCGTAAAGCCGTGTCCATAACAGCTGCATAAGTGTCGAAGTGCTGGGCGCCGATGGCTGTTGGATATAGCGCCCTCAAATTCAATTATTGGATCGCAGGTACGTGATTGCAATGATTGAGGCAGGACCTATACCGATATGACAGTCTTGCTCGAGATGATAGTATGCTATCTGGTTTGACTTTATCATCGTATACATGCATTAGTTCACTATTGCATGATGATAGTGCCCATAGGATTCTTGCTTGATTACCAGCAGTATGATGGCGATCATATACGTGGGAGCTGGGGTTTGTAAGCACATCCTTAAAGTGTCCCTAGTCGTGGGAGTTTCGAGACAGGGCATCGATACTCCAGAGTAGACTAGTGTATATAGTCGAGACCCCGACGAGGGGCGGTGGCCGGTCTCACAAGCCATTGGTGTCAGTTGGTTCACCTAAGATGTATACAGGTGCTCATTGGGTTATTAGTACACCGGACAGGACTCGCCGGGAACATGCTAGTTGGTATTATACATATCATCAGATATCAGTTCCCTGGTGACATGTGTACAGGTTAGTTTGTCGACCTGAGATCGTCATTTGTCTCGTGTGAGTTCCCACTGTGCTTTGATTTCTACCCTACCACACTCAAAGGAGACGTGCAAACAGGTATTTTTTGGGTACTGTCCCGAGCCACATGGAGGCAGTGAGCGGATTGTCGGGGATTCATCTCTCCCGGTATTGGTGGTTGATGTCGCACAGTGCACGGGTGGCCATCACTAGAAATCCTCGGCCGAGGTAGTAGAGGATTACTGATATGGATCAGTAGTTTCTCAGATGGTGATAGGCTTCATGCCGACACGATTTATCCCGTTATTAGGGGTCTGACTTTTTCCACCCCCTAGACTCGATATGCGATGCTCTTTAGACGAACGGACCGGACTGTACGGAAATTGTCACTGTCAGGCTCAGTAGGGTTTATGGATGAGTTCGCTCGTCAGCTTCCCTTCCAATCAATACATAGGCAACCGTTGCGTACAGCTTGTACCTCTGACGTGCTAGAGGTTATACCCAGTGCCAGTGTGTTGATGAGTCATTAGAGTCCCCCACAGACTGTTTCCCAAGTTTGGGCAAAACGTTGTAGAGGCCGTATGGTTTTATGGCAGGGTTCGGAAAATGCACGTGCGTTTTCGCACGTGTCATTTTTCGAGCAGATAATACTGGTAGGCTTTGGTTTAAGCCGGATCCCAGTATTATACTGTGTAGATATAATAACTTTGTCTCAGTTGCATTTTTATACGGTCGTAATACAAATGCAGGTATGTTTATACTGTTATGGGGTTATCCTGAAATTCGTTTCAGGATCACTTTTGGAAGTTGCCAGTTTCCAGTTTTCTATCGGCCGTATTAAACATTCGGTTTAATACGGATTTATCTTTTCTTGATGAGTGTGGAAGGTTCTAGAAGATTCTAGATGGTGACTAGGCTAGTGAGTTATTAGTGCATTGATTATTGCATTAATGGTTTTGGTGATTAGGTTGATGATTCATTCTTGCATTAAATGTGTTTATACAAGGTGTCATTTATGAGTCATTCTTTCTTTAATAAAGTGATAAGTATGATAGCTTATGGTCGCCCTCCCTTGTTCCTACACTCACCCCTTCCTCTCTATATCATGGCCAGCCCTTCATGGGAAATATAGAGGTTGCTTGTAAAAAGATTATGAAAGTTTTAGACTCATGGAAATTTGATAGATACTCATTTCTCATTTTCACCCGATCAAAAAGGCAACTTCATTAACCGTTCGTCCATACCTTTGGACGTAACGAGACAAAGTGTTCTACTCATTCTCTACATCAATCTTGGTCATCTCTTTTGGCAAACTTGATGATCGAGTTGCCTCGGTTCAGAGACGGGAGCCCGTTTAATGATCCGTCGACATGGTGCCACCTAGACGAGGAGGCTGGAGATTCAGGAGATCGGAGCAGCCGCAACAAAGCGTGGGATGATGGTTGAAGACCGAAGGACTCGGATCATTAGGTATAACATTTGTACCCACTTTGTAGTTTGTTAGTTTAGCTGTAATGACAGATCCGGGTTATAGTACGCGATAGCGCCAGTTGTAAAAAGTTTTTGTTCCGCATTTGGTGTCTGTTAGACGGCCGGGGCGCTACCGTGGACTTACAGTTGTATCAGAGCTTCACCATTTAGCTATACTAACTTGTGCTAACACGTTTAAAATATCGATCGAATGGAATTTCGAAAATCACATTTTTCAGCACTAAAGTTTCTGTCGATTTTTAAAAGGGTATAAAAATTATTTTTCATATCACAGAAAACAGTGCAGGCTTTTTTAAGCATTCTGGGAAAATTTGGGCACGTGATCCCACAGTACCACCACGGAACCGCGGCCAGTATGTGGGAACAGTGCATGAAATTTTTCCAGTGAGCTTTACATGGGAAATTGTGGTTTCTGGAATATTTCTTTTGGGCCCAGATTTCATTACTGTACAGCAGATGTTTGTGGGGCCCACTTTGGGATATTTGGTCGATCGAAATTTAAACGTGTTAGTATACATTACTTACTTTATATCTCCGACCGGGAATGTCATTCAAGCTGTAAATTGCGTCTAATTACTATAGTTCTTTTAGACGGATTTGCGAACGTGACATTCACGTTGATGTTCTGTGTTGTGCTGTAATGTTGCGGATATGTCGTGGTGGATAGCAGTGTGCAATGATAGTGCAGTTTGGATTTATTTGTATATTTGATATTGCGGGGCGAGCGTCCAACATGTGGACTGTCGTCACTGCCTGTTGTATAATATTCTTTTGGGGCACGACCGGGCTGAGGTCGATGTACCCGTTGTACATATTTTATTTCTGTACTAGCTTTACCCCGCGACGGGGTGCAGGGATAGCCGGGTTCTGGAGGGCAACGGGTCCGTATCTCATGGCTTTGAGAGGCAAAGGTACCTCACTCTAGAATTGGAAGACTATTCGCCGCACTCGTAGGGGGTACGGGTTGACCCAAGGAGGGGTGCTCAAGTTACCGGATTCCGTGAAGTGCTGGGTGGTCCATTCATTTTGCTGTAGGGGGCTGCCTCCCTTCAGGTTTTGGCGGGTAACTTGCCTGTAACGTTTTCAAAATAATAAAATATGATTTTTGGGAAATTTTATAATTTAATATTATTTTAATGAATATTTTAATATTCTGGTATAATTAAATACAAATAAATGGGGAAAAATTATGGAAAATTCTAAAATAGGGTATTTTATGGAATTATGCCATTTTAAATTTTTTAAGATTAGTTATATGCTAATTTAGTGCTAATCGCGATTAAGAATCGCTAATTGGATTTTTAGCTTTTTTGTGCAAAAATGTGCACATATCATTTTCCACACTTGTTACACTTGTGTTACATTTCTTTTGCCATGGTTGTTCTTTTGGGTTCACTATTGGAGTGAGAAGGAAAAGAAAAGAAAAGAAAAAGGTATGTGATGATGAGAGAGAGTGTCTAGGTCAACCTCTTTTGACCCATGCCCCCCCATCATCTCCCTTCTCATTTCCTCTCCCTCCTCTTGTTGCTGCTGCTGCTCTCTCCCCCTCTCTCTCCCTCTTCATGAAACCTTAGATCCACCATGAAAACAAAGCCAAAACCCCATTCCCACTTCACAAAACTTACTCCCAAGCTCACTAGCTACACATTGAACCTAGCAAGATTGGATTTGGAGGACTTTGAGCAACTCAAGAATTTTCTTGAGTTGCCAAAGGAGGCAATTTCTGCACCTATTAGAGTAGTATCTCATTACTTGTGCATCTATTCTAGTTTCATATCGATATTGTGTCATTTTGAGGAATTTGGAGAATTCAAGTTAGGGTTTAGGGTAAAACTGAAATCAAAGATGGAATTGAGGATTGTGGTGACCTTAGAATCCCTTGTGTGATGCTAATTTGGACCCAAACCTGAACTTGAAACCAGAATACGGAATTACAGAATCGATATCGGGGAAAACTGTAAATCTGGAAGTGTTTTGTGGAATCTGCTATCACCCCGAGACCCCAAAAATAAAACTGAGTTGACAGTGAGATGTGCAGGCACCAGAGAACCACCACACCAAACCCTAGCCCCCAACTCAAAAGTGAGGCCGCCAATTTTTCCATTCTGGCCGCAAATTGCGGCCAGAGCAGGGGGGATCTGTCTCGAATTTTGTGCATGGCCCCATTTCCTCTATTCTTAACCCTGGGTATGTCTAGTTTTGACTGATTTGATCTAGGGTGAAATCTGGGTTGATTTGCTTGAGTTGGTGTATGGTTTACGACTTGATTTAGCATGGATTTTGGTATTTGGTGATTCATTCCTGTCGGGTGGCGTTTGGACGTCAACGACAAGTGGATATTGATCGTGTTTACATGCGAGTCGATAGGTTTTTACCTATGCGGGTAGCTTGTGCTATTTTGGTTTCCGATGTGATTTTCATGTGCTTTAGCATTGTGATATTACTTGTAGGTACCTTACGAGATGTTTAGGCAAAAAAGATGAAGATGGCGACATCGGCACCGACACATGAGAAGCAAGGTGAGTAGATTATATCTACGGGGAGAAGTCGGGTGGATGGCGTATAGCACCCCCGCAGTCCGTGGTGATGTATACGAATACGTATACACACATATATTTATTATGTGTTGTTTAGGGTTATTGATGGTAATAATGGATTATTGGTGATAAGGATGTATTGGTTGAGTAGTGCGAAACCTTAGAGTAGTGGTTGCACCCACACTCACACATACACACATACTTGCATACATTCTCTCATTTATCTGTGCGCATATGATGGTGTGTATATCTACACATGGGTATGGGACTATGTGTTCATATACGGGTTTTGAGGATGATACGTGGGATTGAGTTGAGTCGATGAGATTCGATTGAGTCCGGGAGATTTGGCGACATGACAGAGTTCGTATTGGAGATGTGATATGATGGTAGTGATACCTGTCATGTGATGAGATAGTGTGATATCGACTCAGATTTAGGTGGTTTCCATACCCCTCTCTATTGACTTGATTGTGGGTTCGTAGTTCGCATAGTAGGCGTTAGACTAGACCCGAGTCATACCTATTTCAAAACTAACGAATCAGGGATATTTTAAAGATAGGAAAAAGGGTTTATACGGATATTTTCAAAAGGCGCATCTTTTCTTAAAACACCGTGGCCCTTATTTTACCAAAAGCCCTGATTCGTCTTATTTCAAAAGACAAGGTTGCATGATATATCTATTGAGGCAGGTTCTCTACTGTTGCGTTGACTACTCGATTCCGCACATTCATGCTGTTTGCATTGCATCGCTTATATTGTTGATATATTTCAGTCATGCTGCTATGACACTAGCACCATTATCGATGATGCGTATGTTCCACGTACATTGTTGCCGGCTCACACACTTCATCATCGATAATTGCCATGTCACTACACTGTAGTACTGTTGCATTCAGGATATGACCCTTGCATGACATATTGATATGCTTACCTTTCTGCTATATGTCGCATACATGCTGCTTCCTGATTATACGCATTGAGATATGTTATTTCCATGATATTTCTGGTTTGTGGGAACCGTGGGTGTTTCAAAAGGAAAGTATGTAATTGTTTTAAAACCCGGTTACCCTTGATATGATATTTCAGTGCGTCCACCATGTGTTTTCTCGGTGCTGAGAGCGACATGTGAAACCCGATTCGAGGAGGCGGATGAGGCCGATTGCGGGTACATGGTGGACCCGGTATGGTTCCCCGGGGCAAGAAATGTTTTTCGTGGAGTAGACGATGAGCCTGGCAGGGTGGCGAGTACCTACCGGTGATTTTGTTGGACCTGGCGGTTATCCGGAGGATACCGACCAGAGTCGATAGATGGATATAGGCGTACTGCCGGGGCCGAGGGCCGATACCGCAGACAGAGCCTGTGGGCCGATCCGGACTGACGGAGCCCGATATATGAGGATTTACGTGCCGATGCTGGGCACAGTTTTCATGATGTTTTCGAGTGCCGATGCTGGGCACTCCGGTTCCATGATTTTGACGTGTCGCGAGGGACACAGGTGGTTTATATCCTCATATTTCCATGCATATGCGGATGATATTTACATGCATGATGGTTATTGTCATTGGGTGACGAGTGGGCAGGATCCACGTACATGCAAATTGATTTCATTGTTTCTACCTCACATTTATGATATGCTATTACCTGAGGCACTGGCACGAGTACTTGGCACTACACTCATGTATAGAGATTACATTGCCAGTTTAGCATGTTTCAGTCTTATTCATATTGAGGTTATATATATATCTGATCGTATTGACCTAGGTGGGTCATGCATTCGATCTCTGCTTATAGATATTTTTCTATTCACGAGTTGGCAACTCACCCCCGTTGTGCCATAGTCCTTGCAGGTTTTTCCGTACAGATTCCATAGCGGCATTTCTGGCACACTGCTTCCATATGGGTGACTTGCGTTGGTAGGTGGGTTCTTTTGTATCAGAACCGCCATTGTTCATGTATTATTTATTGTATCTAGTAATTCCATCAACCAAAAACTTGTATATTGTTTCAGACTTAGAAAACAGTGTTGTATTATTTCGACCTTAGAGTCGCGCTTGTAGTATTACGGTTTTCTGGCTGTTTTGAGTTTCTTTTTGGGTTTTGATCCTCACCCTTTGGCGTTGTATATTATTATTGCTTGCGTGGTTGTGACCGTCGATTGACGAAGAGCTAGCTCCCGCTTGGGGATGCCTTTTATCATTTCACATATATTATTCTTGTTGTACCCCGTTCGGGGCCAGTTTTTACAAAGGAAACTCTGCCGAAATTTTCAGGAAAGGTTACACATTTTAAAAATACACATTCGGCTTAGTTATTTAAAAACTTTGATTTTCGAAACATGATTTCTTTACTTTTCAAAACCAGTTTTCCTTATTTACTCTTTAAATGGTTTTAGATTGCTGGGCTTTTGGCTTACTTGGATCAGATGGGGTCCTATATACTTCATATGGTTCAAGGGCCAGTCACGTGCTCTTTCAGGTCGTGACATTGCCGCATCCATAGGGGTCTAGGTTTCATTGCACAGGCTATCCACACGACCAGGGGAACGTCGGGTTTCAGCAGCGGCTCTGTGAAACCCGGGGATCCCAGTTTATCTGTATTGTTCTGTGATACTTATTATTTTTCTGTAATGTTGCAGGTTATCATGCCTGGAGCGATTATTGTATATTGGTATATATACTATTAGATGTTGTATATGTTTTACACCCGCGCTGGTCCAGTCCCCGCTCTGTCGTTAGTTAAGTAACCTAACGGGTGATGACGGGACCCTGTGGCGAATGCGGATGGCATATACGTACATTTTATTTTTCGTTCTTTTCTGGTGTGATTGATTGATGGGACTGCGTTGATTCTGATCAATGCAAAGTAAAACAAACCTATATTTGATGTTGTTGGAACAAATTTTAAAAAGTGTTATTACAAAGACATTTCATTTTGTTTTTTGCATAGTGATATTCAGTTGGAATATCCTGCACCTCATTCCACGAGGCAAGGGCCGAGATCCCTTCACCGGGAGTGACCCCTTGGGCGGAAGTTTACGTCAGGGTAGTAATTTCAATATAGTCGATTACAAGTTGCTTTGCATCGCGGTATTCAGTTAGAATATCCTGCACCTCATTCCACGAGGAAAGAGCCGAGATCCCTTCACCGGGAGTGACCTCTTTAGCAAAAGGTTTTTCATCACTATATTTTTATAAAAAGCTATCAGGTTCCTTCAACGAGATCAAGTTCATTACGTTAAAGGTTTTTCGCCAAAAACCAGTCGTAGCCCTCCGTCGTATCTTATGGATGGTCAGTAGTATTTAAACTATGTTTGTTGACTAAAGTCAAGGCATAGTGTTTGGTAGTTGCTTGGTATTCATCTGTTCCATAGATAGATGTGTTGGTTTGGGACAGTCGTATTACCTTGTTGACTAAAGTCAAGGTTATGTACGGGTGGGTTCAAATCAACCTGGATAATGACGGGTAGAACTTGACATGTGACTTATGATTTGTTGACTAAAGTCAAGGTCATAAGAGCATGAGGCAAAAATTAATATCGGGGGTTTCAAACATACAGGAAACTTGCCAGGAATGAGCATACCTTCTGGAGTGTGATAACTTGAGTGGCTTCCATCGAGTTATCATGCGATGAGAGTTGGATCCCGATTCCCACTGATGAGTTGGTTTACTCTTCGGGTGATCCCGATTGATTCTTCTTTAACGTTTGGAGGAGAATTTAACGGTACAGTGGGAGGTTTACTGATTAGATAAAGTGATAACCATTCTGATCTAGGTTAGAGTGCACGCAGAGTGTTTCTTTTTTCTCTCTCTTTAGCAGCGATCTTTGACCGACCCTAGACTATGACTCAGTGACCAAGTTGACCGAACCTTCTTAAAATACTGGATTTTGGATTGTCTTAGTTGCATAAGTCATTGCCATTCCTTCTTTTACCCTTTGCATTTCTCAGAACACCCCGTATTACTACGGATATCCACTTCCATTGGATAGATCCATCGTATGGTTATATACGAACTCGAAGGGACTTCTTCGAGGATGGATCCAGGTTCAGGAGAAATAGAATTGGTTTATTCGGTTGTCTTTTATTATCACCTTCTCTCAGGTTGCGAGGGCTCCTTAGTTTAGGAGAGTACACCTATTACGCTTATTGGATAGTCTTATTCCAAACCATAGGCTGGTGCCGAAAGGTAGGGAATGAAGAAAACCAATTAGCCTAAGTAGGGTGTGCAGAAGGTAATATGTAAAGACAAGATAAAGGGATTAGAAAGAGGGCAAAGTAAATTGCGACTGCTGTCATTCACGACTAAACCACGTACTTCATCGCCACTCCTATTTCACCTTTGCTTTTTTCCCCAGTTCGGGAGAAATAGAATAAGGTATTATTCAGTTGTCTTTTATCATCACCTTCTCTCAAGTTGCGAGTACTCGTAGGTTTAGGAGGGTACACCTATTATGCTTACTGGATAGTCTTCTTCCAAACCATAGGCTGGTGCCGAACGGTAGGGAAGGAAGAAAACCATTTAGCCTAACGATGGTGTACAGAAGATAATGAATAAAGACAAATAAAAGGATTTGGAGAGATAGCAATAAAATATACGGTTAAAGTCATGAATTGGATTATGGAAGAGGCATTACTAGGAATACCAGGATACCCCTACGAAACATTTTCATGTTTCAGTGCATTGTTAAAGGAAAACTGATTTCCCGATTAGATACTTACTCCAGGGTATGTATTTACCAGGTATGATTCTCACATCTGTATGGTTTTACAGATGATGAGTAGGAGTAGGTTATTGGGAATAAGGTGATCATCCTCATCGGAATTCGTTGTAATTGGTGATATTTGAGGAAGTCGCCTAGGTTTTTGCCGGACGGCATGTATTTGGTTTTGAGTATCCGTTGTTGTGCACCAATTTCAAAATGATATATCTGTACGTTAATTTTTATAAAATGAGATAAAACTTTTTGAAATTATGTCCGTGACATTTACCTATATCAGTTGACGATTGGGTAAGGAGCATTGAACAAAAGAGTAGTTCTTAATCATAAGTACAGTTTTCAACCTACGATGCACAGGTTTTGAGTTATTCAAACTCAGCGGACTTATACAGAGTATTGTATGTTGTCCAGTGTCCGTCAGGACAAAGGGGTAGGTCCTCGTACTCTGTTTTGTTTACTTGTAACTTCTCTAGTTTTTAGACAAGTGTTTCGTAGAAATACAATGTCTAAGTTTTGAGAAGTTGTGGGTACAAGAATAAAGTAGAGAACCAGGTATCGCAAGTATCGGGATTCTTCAAGGAGATCGAAGATGTAGATTCTTGTGATTGGTATTCAGATGAAAGTAATGGTTTTGAGAAACTTGTTTCTCTTTTAGGTTACTCATAATTGGATGGATTCCTAAGTTGAGTAATGCTGATTAGTCTCTCTTCATTAAGTTGATATGCACTGGAGACAGCTGTATGATTTGAATCTGGTTCCAATTAAATAAGTGACAAAGTTTCTATATTGCATATAGAATACTTCATATCTTAACGATGTTAAGGTAAGGGGAGTTGTCCAGCTTATGCTTAAAACCAGACACTGGATAACTCAAGGCACGTTTCTGTAATGGCTGTTTGTGGGTTAACCCTGGCTTTGACGAGGGTTGACATTTCTACCATCTGGAAGATCAATAGTGATATTGTTCTTGACTCGCCACAGTTTTAGTAAAATGGATTTTTTTCAGAAAACAGTAGTGAGAGTATGGTAGAACTGGAAGTGATTCCAGAACCGCAAACGATTACGGAAAATTTAATAGGACCTATATATTCAATCAGGTTTGACATTCCAAAGCCACTCCGCAGATATGGTGGGTAACCTCAGACACCCGAGAGGTACTCCGATAGCCTCAAGGACGGTGACAAGGAGGTTCTTGTTTACCCAGACTTGACACTACTGTTGTTCCAGACTATGAGACCCGGCATGAGGATATGTATAGCGTCGTTCTAAAACTAGTTTTAGAAGTATACGTATATATTATTCTGCCAGAGGATTGTTGTGGTCAGTGGGAGCAGCGAAAGCATAGTGGACAAGTAGCTTATGTCTATTTATAGGCTTGAGCAGATATAGCGGAGATAAGATCATCTATTTTTTATGTGACAGTCATGAGTTTTGACTTCATCAGAATAGGGGATGGATCTGGTGAGAAGGTAGTAGGGTGTGATGTCCTGGTATTTGGATGACATACACAGAGTAGGAAGTAAAATTCCTATACTACGATCGGTTGTACTGTGGTAGTCACACAGTTGTTTCTCCACAAAGGATATGGATATAATATCTGACATTCTGGTTACTAGATCTATGGTTTTAGATCTAGATTTGGGTAGTTTCCCAATATGGGTACTTTCAAAATAATCTAATAGTATTTTAGAATAGATGACTCCTGGCATGGTGGTGTACCTGCAGGTGATGGAGTCGCCCTCTCTAAGGTGTGTTACAGACTAAAGGGGGAGAGGGATGGGCATGATTGGCAGATCACTTGCTTAGGCAATTGAGTCAATCGTGAGATGTCAAGTACCACACGAGATGTTGTTTTTGCACTAGATGCGATAAGTTTATATTAATCCAATCCTGAAGAAACATAAGGAAGCAGTTTTAGAACATAAGTGCATGTTCTACGGATTTGATGAAGGCAGCCTCCTTCGAGAGACGGTTATCATTCCAGGATTCAAAGGTGACATGGATGACAGAGTGATTGTCAGAGTTATAGTTTTCCCTCTGACGAGGGACAGTATTAGGGACAGGTGGTCCAAGAGGATACTGTGGGAGGCATGGTGCTGGATACTGAATAGGTTCAGTTATCGATACAGTCTAAGAAGTTTGGATTTGGAGTTCATTTATGAACTAGGTCCCATCAGATATCCAGACATATTCTAAGACAGGTATTACTCGATTCGGGAGATGGCTTTCTCCGCGAAATTGAGATTAAGAGAGACATAGAAAGAAACATCAGGGCGGATCCACTCACTCAGGCTATTTCTCGAACACAAGAGTTTTACAAACTAACTTTGTGAAACTGATTAGTAGAGGAGTTGGATGTTCTGTATCACACGGGCTGTGAGTATGCGACATCGCAATAATAGCCTTAAGTGCAAGTGGGAGATTGTTGGATATAGTGCCCTCAAAGTCAATTATTAGATCGCAGGTACGTGATTGCAATGATTGAGGTAGGACCTATACCGATATGATAGTCTTGCTCTAGATGATAGTATGCTATCTGGTTTGACTTTATCATTGTATACATGCTTTAGTTCACTATTGCATGATGATAAAGCCCATAGGATTCTTACTTGATTACCAGCAGTATGATGGCGATCATATACATGGGAGCTGGGGTTTGTAAGCACATCCTTAAACTGTCCCTAGTCGTGGGAGTTTCGAGACAGGGCATCGATACTCCAGAGTAGACTAGGGTATACAGTCGAGACCCCCGACGAGGGGTGGTGGCCGGTCTCACAAGCCATTGGTATCAGTTGGTTCACCTAAGATGTATACAGGGTGCTCATTGGGTTATGAGTACACCGGACAGGACTCGCCGGGAACATGCTAGTTGGTATTATACATATCGTCAGATAGCATTTCCCTGGTGACATGTGTACAGGTTAGTTTGTTGACCTGAGATCGTCATTTGTCTCGTGTGAGTTCCCACTGTGCTTTGATTTCTACCCTACCTCCACGCTCAAAAGAGTGGTGCAAACAGGTCCTTTTTGGGTACAGTCCCGAGCCACATAGAGGCAGTGAGCGGATCGTCGGGGATTCGTCTCTCCCGGTATTGAGGGTTGATGTCTCACAGTGCACGGGTGGCCATCACTAGAAATCTTCGGCCGAGGTAGTGGAGGATTACTGATTTAGATCAGTAGTTTCTCAGATGGTGATGGGCTTCATGCTGACTGTTAGTGTATATGCCCTAGAGGCCATTACTGTATCATACTAGTTTGTATATTACTTGATGGAAGCTTAGCATATTCACAGTTGTATATACAATCTTGCTCAAAATGGTAGTATGCTACTTGGTTTGTCTCTTCTTTAATATGTGCATGTGTTTCTTTTAGCATATCGCTGATATACATATTAGTAGAGCCCTTAGGATCTTTGCTTGATTACCAGCGTTGTGATGGCGCTCACACTCGTGGGGGCCGGGTAATCCATAAGCACATCCTTATACAGGTCCCTAGTCGTTGGACTATCGAGACAGGGCATCGATAATCCGGAGTAGACTAGCGTATGCGCTTCTCATCCCAGCATGGGAGACGGTCTGTCCCACAGCCGTCAGTACGTCGTACTTGAGATAGTATGCGGGTGCTCGCTAGGTTACGAGTACACTGGACAGGACTCGTCGGGAACTGTTGGTTGGTATTATACCTATCGTCAGTTATCAGTTCCCAGGTGACATGAGTACAGCTTAGTCCGCTGACTTGACACTGTCACTTCGCCTCGAGTGTGTTCCCACTGCACTTTGATTACTACCCTACCACGGCTCAAAGGAGTCATCCAAACAGGTAGTTTTTGGGTGCAGTCCCGAAGCACTTGGAGGCAGTGACGGTTAGACAGGATTCGTCTCTCCCGGTATTGGGGGTTGACATCGCGCTGTGTCCAGGAGAGCCATTACACAAGTAGTCCCTGGCCTGGGCAAGCGAGATATACTGGTAGGTTTCCAGTGTTATCTCAGGGTGTTCTGGGCTACACTCCGACACGACTTGTACCGCTATTAGGGGACTGACGTTCACCCGCCCCCCTAGGCCCGCCATGCGATGTATCAAACGAACAGACCGGACTGTACGGAGACTGTCACATTCAGGCTCAGTAGGAGTTCAGATGGGGTTCACCTCGTCAGTCTTCTTATCGGCATCTACCTGGGAACCGTTACGTACAGCTAGTGCCGCTTGCGGTCTGTGGTTAAACCCACTGCCAGCGTAGTGTCGAGTCTTTAGAGTCCCACACAGAGAGCTATTCGCCTTTAGGCAAAATGAGTAGAGGTCGCATGGTTTTGCGACAGGGTTCGTTCACATCCGCGCACTTATGCACGTTTGCTGTCCGAACAGCTTATACTAGCGGGCTTTGGTTTAAGCCAGATCCTAGTATATGATTTAGGATTGGTTTTATCTCTTTGTATTCGTGTTCCCCGGATCACGAATACGGGTGCGTATGCACAGTTGCTTGAGACAGAGGGAGAGGACTTTGATTAGGGTTAATGACCATTGTCATTTTATTAACCCTAATGCTTATGTGTGTATTATGGTTAATTGATATTAGTTTAATATAATTGTGCATGGTTATGGTTGTTGACCATTTGACATTCTTGACTTGTTGACCTAGGTTGACACTTTGACCATCATCATTTCATTTGGAAGATGCTCTTTGATCCTTGCAATTTGCATTAAAAATGAAATGATAATGGTCATGTCTTGATTAAGCCATGACAATTATCTCACTAATTATCTATTTACAATAATTCACACATATATGTGAGAATGCTTCATAATTCTCTCATTCTATCATTTACTTTCTCTCTCTTGCTCTTCCTCTTCCTCAAGCTCTCCCCTCTCATGTGTTGAGAAACACTTGAGCTTGAGAAAAACCATTCCATAGTAATCTCTACTCTCATCTAGGGTTTAGGATTAGCACTTCTAGCACCATAGTTACTTCTAGCTTGGAGTTGAAGCCAAAGGTTGAGGCTTTCGGGTGGATCCTTCTTCGACGTGAGAAGACGACAAAGGTGATCCCTTTCTACTACTCCAAGGAGCAAGGAGAGAAGGACATAAAGCCCTAGGTATAACCATTCTACCCTCTAGCTAGTTTCTAGTTAGCATTAGCTTGTTTTTGTTTAGCAAAGATCCTCCTTTGTCTAGTCCATGTTGCCTAGCATGATAAAAATCCGATTTTTATTCCGTTTTCCGCCTCCCCGCAAGCACCGGGGTGGGCAACGTGGACTTACACTGGTATCAGAGCCTAACTAAACACAAACTAGCTAGGTAGTAAAGTGTATGGAAGTTCAATCGGAAAAATCGCAAAACCGAGTTTACAAAAACCCTAACTTTCTGTTAATATTTTTTCTGTTCAAAATAAAATAAATCGTACGTCAAAAATCATCTCAGGGTTTTGTGAAGAAAGCCACCAAAAACGATCCAGTGAATCGTTCAAAAAGCCGCGGTTCCGCGGCAATAGCAAGCTATTGCAGCGCAACCGCGGCCGTTTTGACTCGGTTCTGGGTCGAGTTTGGTGCAGTGTTCTTCTGGCTTGGTTTTGGGATTTTTAAGATGGTTTATTTGTGCCCAGGTTTTCCAGAAAAGAAATTTGTTTTTGGGGGCCTATAAATCCGTATTTTTTATCGAACTTCACTACACTTTGACTAAAGGGTTATATCTGTGATGTTTTATATGTATTGAACGTCGGCTAATCGCTATATGTCGATTAGTGGGGGTTATACATATCTGTGATCTGTGTTTGATGATGGTATGTGTATATGAATGCGTTGGATTGTCGCGGGTGAATAGCCGGGGTGGATGTGAGATGAGTGTTTCTTCTTCTTTCATTCATTGTAATATGTAAATTGATGTAATAATATTTGTTTGGCCGCACAACCGGGTCGGGGTTGTAGCCGTCATTGTATAATTCTTTTTACTGTTTTTGCTCCTAGGATAGACCCATGGAGGGGTGCACAAACTACCGGGTATCTCGAAGTGCCGAGTGGCCTACTCACGGTGTTGAGGGATGTAGCTTCGCTTCGGGTACTTGGCGGGTAGTTTGCCGCACTCGTAGGGGTCTTGGGTGGGGTATTTGGCTATTCACCACGACCGTGTAATCCGCTTTTCGTTGCAGGCTCGAACGGATTGCGGGTTCCTAGTATATCCAATGTATTCATCTGTGATCTGTAATGTCTATCATTGCTATATATTTATATACTATAACTATTTAGGCGTTGCTTATGTTTTACGGCCGCGCTAGCCCAGCCCCCGCTCTGTCGTTAATTAAGTAACCTAACGGGTGATGACGGGGCCCCGTGGCGAATGCGAATGGCATAAGCGTACGTCATATTTTGGTTGTTTTCTGCAATGGTAGGATAAAATGATGGGACGCATTAAAAGAACTAATGCAAGAAAATAAACCAAGTGAAAGTCAATTGGAACACTTTGAAAACCACTCGGTTCTTTTCAAAACTAAACTTTTAAACGCGGAGCTTGAACCACTCCTTTTAAAAGCTATCTCGTTCCATCGATTATATCAAGTTCACTACGTTCACGGTTTCGCCAAAACCATTCGTAGCCCTCCGTCATTCCACATGAATGGTCAAAAAGTATTCAAGCTATGTATTTTGGCCAAAGTCAAGGCATAGTGATTGGTAGCTATTGGGTATTCATATGAAGCATAGGTAGATGCGTTGGTTTGGGACAGTCGTGCTGCCATTTTGGCCAAAGTCAAGGGTAGGTACGGGTGGGTCCAAATTAACCAGGAGAATGACGGGTAGAACTTGACATGTGACTTATGATATTTTGGCCAAAGTCAAGGTCATAAGAGCATGGGGCAAAAATCCACATCGGGAGTTTCATAAGCACTGAAACTTGCTAGCACTGCATACCATTTGGAGTGTGATAATTATGGTAGGATTCCTTCGGTTTTATCACGCGATGATATTTGGATCTCGATCCTACTGTGAGTATATGCTACTCCTCGGGAAAACTCTCACATAACGATCAATGCTATAAACCTAGTAGGTGTCTAGAAAGGTGTTAGCGGGGCTATGCCCACAGGGAAAAGAGGTTACTTAATTAAGGAACTTCGCGAAAGCGTTGGAAAACCTCCCTCGAAGTACCGACACTGGCCTGGCAGAATGGTTAAGCAAGTATTGTACGGTGGGATTGATCCTGACTAATCTTTTCTTTACGGTTTGAGAAGGGATTCGAGAGACAGTGGGAGCCATCCAGTTTAGACAAATTAAAAACCACTCTAAACTTGCAAGAGCATCATGCTAAAGTGTTTCTCTTCTCTCTCCTAATTGCAGCGACCATTCAACATGACCGGACTTAAGTTATTACTAGATAAAAACATACTGACTGTAAGTCTACGGTAGCGCCCCGGCCGTCTACAGACGCCAAATGCGGAACAAAAACTTTTAACTGGCGCTATCGTATAATTTAACCCGGATCTGCTATTATTGCTAAACTAACAAACTATAAAGAGTGTAGAAAGGTTATACCGAACGATCCGAGTCCTTCGTTCTTTAACCATCATCCCACGCTCCGTTGCGGCTGCTCCGATCTCGTCGATCTCTGATCTGCTCGTCCAGGTGGCACCACGTCAACGATTCTTTAAACGGGCTCCCGCCTCTGACTCGAGGCAACTCGGTCGTCAAGTTTGCTAAAAGAGACGACCAAGATTGATGTAGAGAATGAGTAGAAGACTTTGTCTCGTTACGTCCAAAACTATGGACGAACGGTTAATGAAGTTGCCAATTGATTCGGGTGATGGAATGAAATGAGCAATGATATTTCCATACACCCCAAAACTATCATAATCTCTTTTCTAAATCAACCAGTGAGAGAGTGAGAGAGAGGGGGGGAAGGGGCCGGCAATCTTATAGGAGGTGGGGGGTGAGTGTAGGAGGAGGGAGGTGACCACAAGAACAAATATCATGTGTGAACACAAAGTGTGAACACATAGTGTGAACACAAAGTATGAATACATTAAATGCAACCAATGAAACATCAACACCATTCAACCTAGTCACCTCTTCTAGAAACTTCTAGAATCTTCCACACTCATCCAAGAAAAGATAAATCCGTTTTTAACCGAATGTTAAAAAACGGCTGATAGAAAACTGGAAACTGGCAACTTCCAAAAGTGATCCCGAAACGAATTTCAGGATAACCCCGTAACTGTATAAATATACCCGCATTTGTATTACGACCGAATACAAATGCAACTGAGACAAAGATATTATATCTACTCAATATGATACTAGGATCCGGCTTAAACCAAAGCCGACCAGTATCATCTGTCCGAAAAATGACACGTGCGTAAACGCACGTGCATTTTCCGAACCCTGCCATGAAACCATACGGCCTCTCCAACGTTTTGCCCGAACTTGGGAAACTGTCTGTGGGGGACTCTAATGACTCGTCAGTACCCTGGCAGTGGGTTTAACCACAAACCGTCAGCGGCACTAGCTATGCGTAACGGCTGCCCATGGACTGACCTCAAGGGAGGCCGATGAGCGAACTCATCCGGAAACCCTACTGAGCCTAACAGTGACAATGTATATACAGTCCGGTCCGTTCGTCAATGAGTATCGCATATCTGCCTAGGGGGCTAGTAACGTCAGACCCCCAATAGCAGTATAAGTCGTGTCGGAGTGTAGCCCAATAACACCCTGAGATACTACTGGAGTACCTACCAGAAAATCTCCTGCCACGGCCGTAGGCTTTGTGTAATGGCTCTCCTAGACACAGCACGATCTCACCCCCAATACCGGGAGAGACGAATCCCCTGCTGATCTGCTCACGTGCCTCCATGTGGCTCGGGACTGTACCCAAAAACTACCTGTTTGCACGACTCCTTTGAGCCGTGGTAGGGTAGAAATCAAAGCATAGTGGGAACTCACACGAGAAAAATGACGACCTCAGGTCGATGAACTAACCTGTACACATGTCACCAGGGAACTGCTATCTGACGATATGTATAATACCAACTAGCAGGTTCCCGGCGAGTTATGTCCGGTGTACTCATAACCCAATGAGCACCTGTATACATCTTAGGTGATTCAACTGACACCAGTGGCTTGTGAGACCGGCCACCGCCCCTCGTCGGGGTCTCGACTATATACACTAGTCTACTCCGGAGTATCGATGCCCTGTCTCGAAACTCCCACGACTAGGGACCACAATTAAGGATATGCGTATAAACCACCTAACTCTCACGTATATGATCGCCATCATACTGTTGGTAGTAAAGCAAGATCCTAAGGTCTCTATCAAAGTGTAACATGTAATCAGTCACCTGAACATGTACACGACTGATAAAGGCAAACCAGATAGCATACTATCATCTCGAGTAAGATTGTCCTACCGGTATAGGTCCTCCACAATCATTGCAATCACGTACCTGCGATCCAATAATTGACTCTGAGGGCACTATCTCCAACAATCTCCCACTTGCACTTAAGGCTAATTATTGCGATGTCGACTACTCACAGCCCGTGTGAAACCGAACATCCAACTCCTCTACTAATCAGTTTCACAAAGCCCGTTTGTAAAACTATTGTGTTCAAGAAATAGCCTCAGTGAGTGGATCCGCCTAGATGTTTCTTTCTATATCTCTCTTAATCTCAAATTCGCGGAGAAAGCCATCTCCCGAATTGAGTAATACCTGTCTTAGAATATGTCTGGATATCTGATGGGACCTAGTTCATAAATGAACTCCAAATCCAAACTTCTTAGACTGTATCGATCACTGAACCTAATCAGTATCCTGCACGAAGCCTCCCACAGTATCCTCTTGGACCACCTGTCCATAATACTGTCCCTCGTCAGAGGAAAAACTATAACTCTGACAATCACTCTGTCATCCATGTCACCTTTGAAGCCTGGAATGATAACCGTCTCCCGAAGGAGGCTGATGTCATCAAATCCGTAGAACATGTACTTATGTTCTAAAACTGCTTCCTTATGTTTCTCCAGGATTGGATGAATACAAACTTATTGCATCTAGTGCAAAAACAACATTTGGTGTGGTACTTGACATCTCATGATTGACTCAATTGCCTAAGCAAGTGATCTGTCAATCATGCCCATCCCTCTCCCCTTTAGTCTGTAAGACACCTTTAGAGAGGGTGACTCCATCACCTGAAGGTACATCACCATGCCAGGAGTCATCTATTCTAAAAACCATTAGAATACTGTCAAATTACCCACATTGGGAAACTACCCAAATCCAGATCTAAAACCATAGATCTAGAAACCAGAATGTCAAATATTATATCCATATCCTGTCTGGAGAAACAACTGTGTGACGACCACAGTACAACCGATCGTAGTATAGGAATTTTACTTCCTACCCTGTGTATGTCATCCAAATACCATGACATCACACCCTACTACCTTCTTAACAGATCCATCCCCTATTCTGATTGAAGTCAAACCTATGACTGTCACATCAAAATTAGATGATCTTATCTCCGCATTAACTGCTCAAGTCTATAAGTAGACATAAGCTACTTGCCCACTAAACTTCCGCTGCTCACACTGACTACGACAACCCTCCTACCGGGTCTCATAGCCTGGAACAACAGTAGTGTCAAGTTTGGGTAGATAAGAACCTCCTTGTCACCGTCCTTGAGTCTACCGAAGTACCTCTCGGGTGTCTGAGGTTACCCACCATGTCTGCGGAGTGGCTATTGGAATGTCAAACCAGATTGAATATATAGGTCCTATTAAATTTTCCGTAATCGTTCGCGGTTCTGGAATCACTTCCAGTTCTTCCATACTCCCACTACTGTTTTCTGAAAAAGATCCATTTTACTAAAACTGTGGCGAGTCAAGAACAATATCACTATTGATCTTCCAAATGGTAGAATATCAACCCTCGTCATAGCCTTGGTCAACCCACAAACAGCCATTACAGAAACGTGCCCTGAGTCATCCAGAGTCTGGTTTTAAGCATAAGCTGGACAACTCCCCGTACCTTAATATCTTTTATGGTATGAACCATTCTATATCCAATATAGAAACTTTGGCACTTTATTTAATTGGAACCAGATTCAAATCCTGCAACTGTCTCCAGTGCAAATCAACTTAATGGAAAGAGGCTAATCAGCATTACTCAACTTAGGAATCCATCCAATTATGAGTAACCCGAAAGAGAAACAAGTTTCTCAAAACTATTACTATCATCTGAATACCAATCACAAGAATCTACATCTTCGATCTCTTTGAAGAATCCCGATACTTGTGACACCTAGTTCTCTACTTTATTCTTATACCCACAACTTCTCAAAACTTAGACCTTGTATTTCTACGAAACATTTGTCTAAAAACTAGAGAAGTCATAAGTAAACAGAACATAGTACGAGGACCTACCCCTTTGTCCTGATGGACACTGGACAGCATACACTACTCTGTATAAGTCCGCTGAGTTGAACAACTCAAAACCTGTGCGTCGTAGGTTGAAAACTGTACCCTGGCGATTTCCTCAAATATCACCAATTACAACGAATTCCGATATAATGAGGATAATTACCTAATTCCCAATAACTTACTCCCGCTCATCATCTGTAAAACCATACAGATATGAGAATGAAACCTGGTAAATACATACCCTTGGAGTAAGTATCTAATCGGGAAAACAGTTTTTCATTAACAATGCACTGAAACATGAAAATGTTTCGTAGGGGTATCCTTGTATTCATAGTAATGCCTCTTCTATAATCCAATTCATGACTTTAACCGTATATTTCTTTTCCATCTCTCCAAATCCCTTTATTTGTCTTTAGTCATTACCTTCTGTACACCATCGTTAGGCTAAATGGTTTTCTTCCTTCCCTACCGTTCGGCACCAGCCTATGGTTTGGAAGAAGACTATCCAGTAAGCATAATAGGTGTACCCTCCTAAGCCAAGGAGTACTCTCATCTTGAGAGAAGGTGATGATAAAAGACATCTGAATAATACCTTATTCTTTTAAAGGTGAAATAGGAGTGGCGATGAAGTACGCGGTTTTGGTCGTGAATGATAACAGTCGCAATTTACTTTGCCCTCTTTCTAATCCCTTTATTTTGTCTTTACATATTACCTTCTGCACACCCTACTTAGGCTAATTGGATTTCTTCATTCCCTACCTTTCGGCACCTGCCTATGGTTTGGAATAAGACTATCCAATAAGCGTAATAGGTGTACTCTCCTAAACCAAGGAGCCCTCGCAACCTGAGAGAAGGTGATAATAAAAGACAACTGAATAAACCAATTCTATTTCTCCTGAACCTGGATCCATCCTCGAAGAAGTCCCTTCGAGTTCGTATATAACCATACGATGGATCTATCCAATGGAAGTGGATGTCCGTAGTAATACGGGTGTTCTGAGAAATGCAAAGGGTAAAAGAAGGAGTGGCAATGACTTATGCAACACGGACAATCCAAAAGCCAGTATTTTAAGAAGGTTCGGTCAACTTGGTCACTGAGTCATAGTCTAGGGTCGGTCAAAGGTCGCTACCAAAGAGAGAGAGAAAAGAAACACTCTGCGTGCACTCTAACCTAGATCAGAATAGTTATCACTTTATCTAATCCGGAAAACTCCCACTGTCCTGTCAAATTCTCCTCCAAACCTAAAAGAAGAATCAATCGGGATCACCCGAAGAGTAAACCAACTCATCAGTGGGAATCGGGATCCAACTCTCATCGCATGATAACGTGATGGAATGCATCCACGTTACTCATACTCCAGAAGGTTAGCGCATACTTGGCAAGTTTCAGTTTCTTTAGAAACTCCCGATAAGATTATTGCCCCATGCTCTTATAACCTTGGCGTTAGGTCAAAATGTCATAAGTCACATGCCAAGTTCTACCCGTCACTATCTTGTTAATTTGAACCCACCCGTACATGCCCTTGGCGTTAGGTCAAAATGGCAGAACGACTGTCCCAAACCAACTCATCTATCTATGCAACAAATGAATACCCAGCAGCTACTAAACACTATGCCTTGGCGTTAGGTCAAAATACATAGCTTGAATACTACTGAATACCCAAAAGAAGTGACGGAGGGCTACGGCTGGTTTTTGGCGAAAAACCTTTAACGTAACGAACTTGATATCGCTGAAGGAACCTGATAGCTTTTTTAAAATATAGTGGCGAAAACCTTTTGCTAAAGAGGTCACTCACGGTGAAGGGATCTCGACTCTTTTCTCATGGAATGAGGTGCAGGATATTCCACTGAATACCGCGATGCAAAGCAACTTGTAATCGACTATAGTGAAGTTATTTCCCTGACGCAAACTTTTGCCCAAGGGGTCAGTCCCGGTGAAGGGATATCGGCCCTTGCCCTGTCGAATGAGGTGCAGGATATTCCACTGAATACCGCTATGCAAAACAAAAGGAAATGTCTTTGCAATAACACCTTTTTAAATTTGTTCCAACAACTATAAACAGGTTTGTTTTACTTTGCATTGATCAGAATCAACGCAGTCCCATCAATCAATCACACCAGAAAAGAACAAAAATAAAATGTACGTATATGCCATCCGCATTCGTCACTGGGTCCCGTCATCACCCATTAGGTTACTTAACTAACGACAGAGCGGGGACTGGACTAGCGCGGGTGTAAAACATATACAACATCTAATAGTATATAAACCAATATACAATAATCGCTCCAGGCGTGATAATATGCAACATTACAGAAAAGTAATATGCATCACAAAACAATACAGATAATCTGGGATCCCCGAGTTTCACAGAGCCGCTGCTGAAACCCGACGTTCCCCTGGTCGTGTGGATAGCCTGTGTAATGAAACCTAGACCCTTACGGGTGCGGCAAGTTACCCGCCAAAACCTGAAGCGAGGCACCCCCCTACAGCAAAGTGAATGGACCACCCTGCACTTTACGGAATCCGGTAGCTTAAGCACCCCTCCTTGGGTCAACCTGTACCCCCTATGAGTGCGGCGAATAGTCTGTCAATTCTAGAGTGAGGCCCCTCTGCCTCTCAAAGCCATGAGATGCGGACCCGTTGCCCTCCAGAACCCGGCTATCCGTGCACTCCGTGGCGGGGTAAAACTAGTACAGAAATGAAAAATATGTACAATGGGTACATCGACCTCGACCCGGTCGTGCCCCAAAAGAATATTATACAACAGGCAGTGACGGCAGTCCACATGTTGGACGCTCGCCCCGCAATATCAAATGTACAAATAAATCCAAACTGCACTACCATTGCACACTGCTATACACCACGACAAATCCGCAACATCATAGCACAACACAGAACATCAACGCGAATGTCACGTTCGCAAACCCGTCTAAAAGAACTATAGCAATCAGACGCGGTTTACCGATCAAATGACATTCCCGGTCGGAGATATAATGTAAGCACTGTAAACTAACATGTTTAAATTTCGATCGACTAAATATCACAAAGTGGGCCCCACGAACATCTGTTGAACAGTAACAAAATCTGGGCCCAAAAGATATATACAAAAAACCCCAATTTCCAGACAAGAACCCGCTGTACAAATTTGGGGCCACGATCTCACAGAATGGCCGCGGATGCACGGTCAAACCATAGGTTTGACCGCGATTCCGCGGCGTTCTTGTCGAATCACGTGCCCAAATTTGTACGGTGTGCTTCTAAAACCCTGCACAACTTTCTGTGATATGTAGAATAATTTTTAGAACCCTTTAAAAATCAACAGAAACTGTAAATGGAAATTTTGCAGTTTTTGATATTCGGTCCGATCGATATTTTAAACGTGTTAGCACAAGTTAGTAAAGCAAAATGGTGAGGCTCTGATACCACTGTAAGTCTACGGTAGCGCCCCGGCCATCTACAGACGCCAAATGCGGAACAAAAACTTTTTAACTTGCGCTATCGTATACTTTAACCCGGATCTGCCATTATTGCTAAACTAACAAACTGTAAAGAGTGTAGAAAGGTTATACCGAACGATCCGAGTCCTTCGTTCTTTAACCATCATCCCACGCTCCGTTGCGGCTGCTCCGATCTCGTCGATCTCCGATCTGCTCGTCCAGGTAGCACCACGTCAACGATTCTTTAAACGGGCTCCCGCCTCTGACTCGAGGCAACTCGGTCGTCAAGTTTGCTAAAAGAGACGACCAAGATTGATGTAAAGAATGAGTAGAAGACTTTTTCTCGTTACGTCCAAAACTATGGACGAACGGTTAATGAAGTTGCCAATTGATTCGGGTGATGGAATGAAATGAGCAAATGATATTTCTATACACCCCAAAACTATCATAATCTCTTTTCTAAATCAACCAGTGAGAGAGTGAGAGAAAGAGGGGGAAGGGGCCGGCCATCTTATAGGAGGTGGGGGGGTGAGTGTAGGAGGAGGGAGGTGACCACAAGAACAAATATCATGTGTGAACACAAAGTGTGAACACATAGTGTGAACACAAAGTGTGAACACAAAGTATGAATACATTAAATGCAACCAATGAAACATCAACACCATTCAACCTAGTCACCTCTTCTAGAAACTTCTAGAATCTTCCACACTCATCCAAGAAAAGATAAATCCATTTTTAACCGAATGTTAAAAGACGGCTGATAGAAAACTGGAAACTGGCAACTTCCAAAAGTGATCCCGAAACGAATTTCAGGATAACCCCGTAACTGTATAAATATACCCGCATTTGTATTACGACCGAATACAAATGCAACTGAGACAAATATATTATATCCACTCAATATAATACTCGGATCCGGCTTAAACCAAAGCCGACCAGTATCATCTGCCCAAAAAATGACACGTGCGTAAACGCACGTGCATTTTCCGAACCCTGCCATAAAACCATACAGCCTCTACAACGTTTCACCCGAACTTGGGAAACTGTCTATGGGGGACTCTAATGACTCGTCAGTACCCTGGCAGTGGGTTTAACCACAAACCGTCAGCGGCACTAGCTATGCGTAACGACTGCCCATGGACTGACCTCAAGGGAGGCCGATGAGCGAACTCATCCGGAAACCCTACTGAGCCTAACAGTGACAATGTATATACAGTTCGGTCCGTTCGTCAATGAGTATCGCATATCTGCCTAGGGGGCTAGTAACGTCAGACCCCCAATAGCAGTATAAGTCGTGTCGGAGTGTAGCCCAATAACACCGTGAGATACTACTGGAGTACCTACCAGTAAATCTCCTGCCATGGCCGTGGGCTTTGTGTAATGGCTCTCCTAGACACAGCACGATCTCACCCCCAATACCGGGAGAGACGAATCCCCTGCTGATCCGCTCACGTGCCTCCATGTGGCTCGGGACTGTACCCATAAACTACCTGTTTGCACGACTCCTTTGAGCCGTGGTAGGGTAGAAATCAAAGCAAAGTGGGAACTCACACGAGACAAATGACGACCTCAGGTCGATGAACTAACCTGTACACATGTCACCAGGGAACTGCTATCTGACGATATCTATAATACCAACTAGCAGGTCCCCGGCGAGTCCTGTCCGGTGTACTCATAACCCAATGAGCACCTGTATACATCTTAGGTGATCCAACTGACACCAGTGACTTGTGAGACCGGCCACCGCCCCTCGTCGGGGTCTCGACTGTATACACTAGTCTACTCCGGAGTATCGATGCCCTGTCTCGAAACTCCCACGACTAGGGACCACAATTAAGGATATGCGTATAAACCACCCAACTCTCACGTATATGATCGCCATCATACTGTTGGTAGTAAAGCAAGATCCTAAGGGCTCTATCAAAGTGAAACATGTAATCAGTCACCTGAACATGTACACGACTGATAAAGGCAAACCAGATAGCATACTATCATCTCGAGTAAGACTATCCTACCGGTATAGGTCCTCCGCAATCATTGCAATCACGTACCTGCGATCCAATAATTGACTCTGAGGGCACTATCTCCAATACTGATAGGGCCAAACTATAAAGATTGGCTCAGGAATGTCAAGATGGCAATCACTTACGATAAGTTGGGGTATGTCCTTACCACCAAATCTCCCCATGTCCCAGGTCCCACCTCCAGCGTCGCGGATAAAGAAATCCGTAAGACATGGGAGATCGATTGCGCGAAAGCCAAATGCCTCGTGCTTGCCTCGATGGACAACGAACATCAGAGGAGGCATGAGAATATGGACCTGGAGTCCATATTTCTCCATACAAAAGAACTGTATGGAGAGCAGTCTCGTATCGCAAGATACGAAGTGTCGAAGAAGCTATTTTCGGCAAGATTGGCCGTCGGATCATCGGTAGCGGAACACGTGCTTAAGATGATTGGCTACATAGAGGAGCTCGCGGACCTTGGGACCACGTTGGAGAATGAACTCTACACTGACTTGATTCTCCAGTCCCTTCCTTCCACTTACGCCCAGTTTGTCCTAAACTTCAACATGCATGGAAAAGAGGTAGAACTTTCCGAACTTCTGAACATGTTGAGGAGTGCTGAGGGCACCCTACAGAAGGGTAGGGAGACATCCACTTTTTTTGTAGGAGGATCTTCCTCTTCTAGATCCAGGACGAAAGCCAAGGGTAAGAAGAAGAAAGCCCCCGCCAAACCAAGAGGCGGTGTTAGTAAAGTGGATACGAAGGGAAAAGGAAAGGCAACAAAGGTAGCGGTAGCGGGAAAGCTGGTGCGGAAGGAAGAATGCTTCTATTGTCACAAAAGTGGTCACTGGAAACAGGATTGCAAGGCTTGGAAGGCCAGAACACAGGATTTGAAGCGAGTTGCGGCTTCAGCTTCAGGTGTGTATGTTATTGAAAACTGTCTATCAATAAACTCTACATCCTGGGTATTGGATACCGGATCAGGATCTCAAATCTGTAATTCTTTGCAGGCGTTGAGAAAGCGTAGAGTTTTGAAGGCAGGTGACATGACCTTCAGAGTTGCAAACGGTGCTAGCATGGATGCTGAGGCCGTGGGGGACTATCACCTGGGATTGTCGGATGGACACTTTTTGGTTTTGCGTAGTTGTTATTATGTACCAAATGCAACCTGTAATATCATTTCTATATCTTTATTATCTAAATAAGGTTATGAATTTGCATTTGTAAGTAATGTAGTGAACATTCACCTTAATCAAGTTTTGATTGGGTCAGGTACATTGAACAACGGTATATACGTTTTAAACCAACCACAGATTTTCAATGTCCAGAATACACACAAAAGAAAGTCTCCAGAAATCAATAAAACTTTCTTATGGAATTGTAGACTGGGTCACATCAATGAGAGAAGGTTGACTAATTTACATGCAGAAGGATATTCGGATCCGTTCGAATATCAATCGTATGCAACTTGTCAATCCTGTCTCAAAGGAAAGATGACAAAGACTCCGTTCGCTGGACACGGAGTAAGAGCGAGCGAGCTCTTGGGACTCGTACACAGCGACGTGTGCGGTCCAATATCTACACATGCATGAAGCGGTTATTCTTACTTCATTACTTTTACGGATGACTTTTCAAGGTACGGATATGTCTTCTTAATGAAACATAAATCCGAGGCTTTTGAAAAATTCCAGGAATACAAGAATGAAGTAGAAAAACAAACAGGCAAAAGTATCAAGGCACTGAGATCTGATCGAGGTGGTGAATACTTGAATGCCGAGTTCCTGGGTTACTTAAAAGAGAATGGAATTCTCTCTCAGCTTACTCCTCCATACACTCCGCAACATAACGGTGTATCGGAGAGACGGAACCGAACCCTATTAGATATGGTACGGTCCATGATGAGTAATGCTGAGTTGCCGCGATCGTTCTGGGGATATGCGCTAGAATCAGCTGCATACCTTTTGAACCGAGTTCCAACTAAGACTGTGCCTACTACACCATATCTGATGTGGTGTAGGAAGAGACCCTATCTTAATCACATTAAGACATGGGGATGTCCAGCTTTTGTAAAAAAAAGCAGCATGCGGACAAGCTCGAGGCACGCTCAGTACAGTGCAAGTTTGTGGGATATCCAAAGAACTCCAAGGGATATTTCTTCTATTGCGAAGAGGAACAAAAGATTTTTGTTTCTCGCCATGCCCACTTTCTAGAACACCAGTTCATAGAAAAAGAAATAAGTAGGAACGCAATAGAACTGGAAGAAATTCCAGAACCACGAGCTATTACTGAAAGCTTAGTAGAACCAGAGGGTTCGAAAGATCAGGACATTCCCACGCCACTCCGCAGGAGTAGTAGGCAGTCTCATCCGCCCGAGAGATACTACGGTTTTCTCATAGACGGGGATAGAGAGGATTGCATCATAGATTGTGATGAGCCTACTAGCTTCCAGCAAGCCATTCAAAGCGTCGACTCGGTAAAATGGCTGGATGCAATGCGGACCGAAATGGAGTCCATGTACACCAACAAAGTATGGACGTTAGACATTGCTCCAGATGGGGTAAAACCCGTAGGATGCAAGTGGATCTTCAAAAGGAAGATTGGTGTAGATGGACAGGTTGAGACCTATAAAGCTAGACTGGTTGCAAAGGGTTTTCGTCAGCGACCTGGTTTGGACTATGACGAAACCTTTTCTCTAGTAGCTATGCTGAAATCCATTCGGATCCTTCTTGCCATTGCTGCCTTCCACGATTATGAGATTTGGCAGATGGATGTAAAGACAGCTTTTCTAAATGGACATTTAGAGGAGTGTGTCTATATGGACCAGCCAGAGGGTTTCATTCAGAGTGGGAGCAGCGGAAAGGTGTGCAAGTTGCTTAAGTCCATTTATGGACTAAAGCAGGCATCACGGAGTTGGAACATCTGTTTTGATGAGACGGTCAAGGAATTTAGCTTTATCAAAAATCCAGATGAACCATGCATCTATTGTAGATTTGTAGCGAGAACTGTAGTATTCCTCGTTTTATACGTGGATAACATTCTCTTAATACGAAATGACATCCTATGCTACAATCTGTCAAGGGGTTCTTGTCACACAGGTTCTCCATGAAAGACCTGGGTGATGCCTCATACATTCTGGGTATCCGGATCTACCGTGATAGATCCAAGAGTATATTAGGACTTTCACAGTCCAGGTACATCGACACCATACTGAATAGATTCAGTATGGAAGATTCCAAGCGCGGTAATCTACCGGCTTGTCACGGGATCACCCTCTCCAAAGAGATGTCTCCCAAGACTGATTTGGAGAGGGATCGCATGTCTATTATACCCTACGCTTCTGCGGTAGGCTCTATAATGTATGCGATGTTGTGTACCAGACCGGATGTGGCTTATGCACTGAGTGTGGTAAGCAGGTATCAGTCAAACCCTGGGGAGAAACATTGGATAGCGGTAAAGAACATTCTCAAGTACCTGAGAAGGACTAAGGAGATGTTCTTGGTGTATGGCGGAAAAGACCTCCAGATTGAGGCCTTTGCTGACTCCAGCTTCCAGAGTGACAAGGATGATTCCAAGTCCATGTCGGGTTTTGTCTTTACCCTCAATAGAGGGGCGGTGTGTTGGAAGAGCTCCAAACAGGAAACCGTTGCTGACTCGACTACGGAAGCGGAATACATCGCTACATCTGATGCCGTAAAAGAAGCTGTCTGGATGAGGAAGTTCTTGAAAGAACTTCAGGTGGTTCCGTCCATTGTTGACCCAATACCTCTGTATTGCGACAACAATGGGGCTATAGCTTTAGCGAAGGAACCCAGGTCCCATCAGAAATCCAGACACATCTTGAGGCGGTATCACCAGATCAGGGAGATCGTGGATCGCCAGGAGATCGAGGTTCGGAGGGTTGCTTCAGAAGATAACACTGCAGATCCATTCACCAAGGCCTTGCCCCAGACTCAGTTCGAGCGGCTGATCGAGATGATAGGTCTTCGATACGCCAGTACATGGCCATAGTGCAAGTGGGAGATTGTTAGTGTATATGCCCTAGAGGCCATTACTGTATCATACTAGTTTGTTTATTACTTGATGGAAGCTTGGGATATTCACAGTTGTATATACAATCTTGCTCGAAATGGTAGTATGCTACTTGGTTTGTCTCTGCTTTAATATGTGCATGTGTTTCTTTTAGCATATCGCTGATATACATATTAGTAGAGCCCTTAGGATCTTTGCTTGATTACCAGCGTTGTGATGGCGCTCACACTCGTGGGGGCTGAATAATCCATAAGCACATCCTTATACAGGTCCCTAGTCGTTGGACTATCGAGACAGGGCATCGATACTCCGGAGTAGACTAGCGTATGCTCTTCTCATCCCAGCGTGGGAGACGGTCTGTCCCACAGCCGTCAGTACGTCGTACTCGAGATAGTATGCGGGTGCTCGTTAGGTTACGAGTACACTGGACAGGACTCGTCGGGAACTGTTGGTTGGTATTATACCTATCGTCAGTTATCAGTTCCCAGGTGACATGAGTACAGCTTAGTCCGCTGACTTGACACTGTCACTTCGCCTCGAGTGTGTTCCCACTGCACTTTGATTACTACCCTACCACGGCTCAAAGGAGTCGTGCAAACAGGTAGTTTTTGGGTGCAGTCCCGAAGCACTTGGAGGCAGTGACGGTTAGACAGGATTCGTCTCTCCCGGTATTGGGGGTTGACATCGCGCTGTGTCCAGGAGCCATTACACAAGTAGTCCCTGGCCAGGGCAAGCGAGATATACTGGTAGGTTTCCAGTGTTATCTCAGGGTGTTCTGGGCTACACTTCGACACGACTTATACCGCTAATAGGGGACTGACGTTCACCGCCCCCCTAGGCCCGCCATGCTTTGTATCAGACGAACAGACCGGACTGTACGGAGACTGTCACATTCAGGCTCAGTAGGAGTTCAGATGGGGTTCACCTCGTCAGTCTTCTTATCGGCATCTACTTGGGGACCGTTACGTACAGCTAGTGCCGCTTGCAGTCTGTGGTTAAACCCACTGCCAGCGTGGTGTCGAGTCTTTAGAGTCCCACACAGAGAGCTATTCGCCTTTAGGCAAAATGAGTAGAGGTCACATGGTTTTGCGACAGGGTTCGTTCACATCCGCGCACTTGTGCACGTTTGCTGTCCGAACAGCTTATACTAGCGGGCTTTGGTTTAAGCCAGATCCTAGTATATAATTTGGGATTGGTTTTATCTCTTTGTATTCGTGTTCCCCGGATCACGAATACGGGTGCGTATGCACAGTTGCATGAGACAGAGGGAGAGGACTTTGATTAGGGTTAATGACCATTGTCATTTTATTAACCTTAATGCTTATGTGTGTATTATGGTTAATTGATATTAGTTTAATATAATTGTGCATGGTTATGGTTGTTGACCATTTGACATTCTTGACTTGTTGACCTAGGTTGACACTTTGACCATCATCATTTCATTTGGAAGATGCTCTTTGATCCTTGCAATTTGCATTAAAAATGAAATGATAATGGTCATGTCTTGATTAAGCCATGACAATTATCTCACTAATTATCTATTTACAATAATTCACACATATATGTGAGAATGCTTCATAATTCTCTCATTCTATCATTTACTTTCTCTCTCTTGCTCTTCCTCTTCCTCAAGCTCTCCCCTCTCATGTGTTGAGAAACACTTGAGCTTGAGAAAAACCATTCCATAGTAATCTCTACTCTCATCTAGGGTTCTAGGATTAGCACTTCTAGCACCCTAGTTACTTATAGCTTGGAGTTGAAGCCAAAGGTTGAGGCTTTCGGGTTGATCCTTCTTCGACGTGAGAAGATGACAAAGGTGATCCATTTCTACTACTCCAAGGAGCAAGGAGAGAAGGACATAAAGCCCAAGGTATAACCATTCTACCCTCTAGCTAGTTTCTAGTTAGCATTAGCTTGTTTTTGTTTAGCAAAGATCCTCCTTTGTCTGGTCCATGTTGCCTAGCATGATAAAAATCCGATTTTTATTCCGTTTTCCGCCTCCCCGCGGGCACCGGGGTGGGCAACGTGGACTTACACCAACACGATTTATCGCGTTATTAGGGGTCTGACTTTATCCACCCCCCCTAGACTCGATATGCGATGCTCTTTAGACGAACGGACCGGACTGTACGGATATTGTCACTGTCAGACTCACTAGGGTTTATGGATGAGTTCGCTCGTCAGCTTCCCTTCCAATCAATACATAGGCAACCTTTACGTACAGCTTGTACCTCTGACGTGCTAGAGGTTGTTGGATATAGTGCCCTCTAAGTCAATTATTGGATCGCAGGTACGTGATTGCAATGATTGAGGGAGGACCTATACCGATAGAACAGTCTTACACGAAATGATAGTATGCTATCTGGTTTGTCTTTATCATCATGTAGATGTTGATAGTGCCTATAGGATTCTTTCTTGACTACCAGTAGTATGATGGCGATCATATATGTGGGAGCTGGAGTCTATAAACACATCCTTAAAGTGTCCCAAACCGTGGGAGTTTCGAGACAGGGCATCGATACTCCAGAATAGACTAGTGTATACATTCGAGACCCCGACGAGGGGTAGTGGCCGGTCTCACATGCCATTGGTGATAGTTGGTTCATCTAAGATGTATACAGTTGCTCATTGGGTTATGAGTACACCGGACAGGACTCGCCGGGAACTTGCTGGTTGGTATTATACCTAGCGTCAGATAGCAGTTCCCTGGTGACATGTGTACAGGTTAGTTCATCGACCTGAGGTCGTCATTTGTCTCGTGTGAGTTCCCACTGTACTTTGATTTATACCCTACCACGGGTCAAAGGAGTCGTGCAAACAGGTATATTTTGGGTACAGTCCCGAGCCACATGGAGGCAGTGAGCAGATCTTCGGGGATTCGTCTCTCCCGGTATTGGGGGTGAGATCGCACTGTGTTTAGGAGATCCATTACACGAAATCCCTAACCAGGGTAATCGTGATTTACTGGAAGGTATTCCAGTAGTATCTCAGGGTGTTATGGGCTGCTCTCTGACACGACTTATGCAGCTATTGGGGGTCTGACGTTTACCGACCCCCTAGGCCTAATATGCGATACTCATAGACGAATGGACCGGACTGTACGGATATTGTCACTGTCAGGCTCAGTAGGGTTTCTGGATGAGTTCGCTCGTCAGCTTCCCTTCCAATCAATACATAGGCAACCGTTACGTACAGCTTGTACCTCTGACGTGCTAGTGGTTATACCCAGTGCCAGTATGTTGATGAGTCATTAGAGTCCCCCACAGACACTTTCCCAAGTTCGGGCGAAACGTTGTAGATGCCGTATGGATTTATGGTAGGGTTCGGAAAATGCACGTGCGTTTTCGCACGTGTCATTTTTCGGGCAGATAATACTTGTAGGCTTTGGTTTAAGCTGGATCCCAGTATTATACTGTGTAGATATAATATCTTTGTCTCAGTTGCATTTGTATTCGGTCATAATACAAATGCGAGTATATTTATACCATTACGGGGTTATCCTGAAATTCGTTTCAGGATCACTTTTGGAAGTTGCCAGTTTCCTGTTTTCTATCACCCGTATTAAACATTCGGTTAAATGCGGATTTATCTTTTCGTCACTTGGGTGAGTCATGGTTCTAGAAAATTCTAGAAATGGTGACTAGGATTAGTGACTCATCATGGCATTGATTATTTGGTGACTAGGTTTTCATGACTCATTAAGCATTAATTGATTCATTTATTGTGTTCATACTTGGTGTCATTTGTGAGTCATTCTTTCTTTAATGAAGTGATAAGTATGATAGCTTATGGTCACCCTCCCTTGTTCTTACACTCACCCCCTTCCTCTCTATATATGGTCGGCCACCCTATGGTGAGGGATATGGTTGCTTAAGAAAAAAATTGAGAGTTTAAGTGTATGGAAATTTGATAGATACTCATTTCACATTTCCACCCGATCCAAAAGGAAATTTCATTAACCGTTCTTCTATAGCTTTGGACGTAACGAAACAAAGTGTTCTACTCATTTTCTACAACATCTTGGTCGTCTCATTTAGCAAACTTGACGACCGAGTTGCCTCGGTTCAGAGGCGGGAGCCCGTTTAAAGATCCGTCGACGTGGTGCCACCTGGACGACGAGACTGGAGTTTCAGAAGATCGAAGCCGCCGCAACAAAGCATGGGATGATGGTTGAGGACCGAAGGACTTGGATCGTTCGGTATAACATTTCTACCCACTTTGTAGTTTGTTAGTTTAGCTTTAATGGCAGATCCGGGTTATAGTACACGATAGCGCCAGTTGTAAAAGTTTTGTTCCGCATATTGGCGTCTGTTAGACGGCCGGGGCGCTACCGTGGACTTACAGTGGTATCAGTGCCTCACCATTAAGCTTTACTAACTTGTGCTAATGCGTTTAAAAGCTCGATCGAACGGAATTTCCGAAACTACATTTTTCTGTACAAAAAGTTTCTGTTGATTTTTAAACTGTTCTAAAAATTATTTTGCATATCACAGAAAAAACAAGCAGGCTTTTTTAAGCAATCCGTACAAATTTGGTCACGTGATCCTACATAACCACCGCGGATACGCGGTCATACCTAGGGTTTGACCGCGCATCCGCGGCCGTTTAGTGGGAACAGTACTCCAAAATTGTACAGGGGCTTCTACACAGTAAATTGTGGTTTTTGGTATATTTCTTTTGGGCCCAGATTTTATTACTTTACAGCAGATGTACGTGGGCCCACTTCGGGAAATTTTGTCGATCGAAATTTAAACGTGTTAGTTTACAGTATTTACATTATATTTCCGACCGGGAATGTTATTTGATTGGTAAACCGTGTCTGATTGCTATAGTTCTTTTAGACGGGTTTGCGAACGTGATATTCACGTTGATGTTCTGTGTTGTGCTGTGATGTTGCGGATTTGTCGTGGTGGATAGCAGTGTGCAATAGTAGTGCTGTTTGGATTTATTTGTACATTTGATATTGCGGGGCGAGCGTCCGACTTGTGGACTGCCGTCACTGCCTGTTGTATAATATTCTTTTGGGGCACGACCGGGTTGAGGTCGATGTACCCGTTGTACATATTTTTATTTCTGTACTAGGTTTATCCCGCGAAGGAGTGCACGGATAGCCGGGTTCTGGAGCGCAACAGGTCCGTATCTCATGGCTTTGAGAGGCAAAGGGACCTCACTCTAGAATTGGCAGACTATTCGCCGCACTCGTAAAGGGTACAGGTTGACCCAAGGAGCGGTGCTCAATTTGCCGGATTCCGTGAAGTGCCGGGTGTTCCATTCACTATGTTGTGGGGACTACCTCGCTTCAGGTTTTGGCGGGTAACTTGCCGCACCCGTAGGGGTCTAGGTTTCATTGCACAGGCTATCCACACGACCAGGAGAACGTCGGGTTTCATCAGCGGCTCTGTGAAACCCGGGGATCCCAGATTATCTGTATTGTTCTGTGATGCTTATTACTTTTCTGTAATGTTGCATATTATCAAGCCTGGAGCGATTATTGTATATTGATATATATACTATTAGATGTTGTATATGTTTTACACCCGCGCTAGTCCAGCCCCCGCTCTGTCGTTAGTTAAGTAACCTAACGGGTGATGACGGGACCCAGTGACAAATGCGGATGGCATATACGTACATCTTATTTTCGTTCTTTTCTGGTGTGATTAAATGATGGGAATGCGTTGATTCTTATCAATGCAAGATAAAATAAACCTATATTTGATGTTGTTGGAACAAGTTGCTTTGCATTGAGGTATTCAGTTAGAATATCCTGCACCTCATTCCACGAGGAAAGAGCCGAGATCCCTTCACCGGGAGTGACCTCTTATCAAAAGTTTTTCGCCACTATATTTTTTATAAAAAGCTATCAGGTTCCTTCAACGAGATCAAGTTCATTACGTTAAAGGTTTTTCGCCAAAAACCAGCCGTAATCCTCCGTCATTTCTTATGGATGGTCAGTAGTATTCAAGCTGTGTTTGTTGGCCTACGTCAAGGCATAGTGTTTGGTAGCTGCTGGGTATTCATTTGTTGTATAGATAGATGCATTAGTTTACGACAGACGTACAACCTTGTTGGCCTACGTCAAGGGCATGTACGATGACCTAAATTAATCAGGACAACGACGGGTAGAACTTGACATGTGGCTTATGATTTGTTGGCCTACGTCAAGGTCATAAGAGCATGGGATAAAAATTTATATCGGGAGTTTCAAACATACAGGAAACTTGCAAAACTTGAGCATACCTTCTGGAGTATGATAACATGAGTGGATTCCTTTACGTTATCATACAATGAGAGTTAGATCCCGATTCCCACTGATGAGTTGGTTTACTCTTCGGGTGATCCCGATTGATTCTTCTTTCTGATTTGGAGGAGAATTTGAGATTACAGTGGGAGGTTTCCTAATTAGATAAAGTGATAACCATTCTGATCTAGGTTAGAGTGCACGCAGAGTGTTTCTTTTCTCTCTCTTTGGCTGCGACCTTTGACCGACCCTAGACTATAACTCAGTGACCAAGTTGACCGAACCTTCTTAATATGCTGGCTTTTGGATTGTCTATAGTTGCATAAATCATTGCCACTCCTTCTTTTACCCTTTGTATTTCTCAGAACACCCCGTATTACTACGGACATCCACTTCCATTGGATAGATCCATCGTATGGTTATATACAAACTCGGAGGGATTTCTTCGAGGATGGATCCAGGTTTAGGAGAAATAGAATTGGTATTATTCAATTGTCTTCTATTATCACCTTCTCTCAGGTTGCGAGGGCTCCTTAGTTTAGGAGAGTACACCTATTACGCCTATTGGATAGTCTTCTTCCAAACCATAGGCAGGTGCCGAAAGGTAGGGAATGAAGAAAACCAATTAGCCTAAGTAGGGTGTACAGAAGGTAATAACTAAAGACAAAATAAAGGGATTAAGAAAGAGGGCAAAGTAAATTGCGACTATTAACATTCACGACCAAACCACGTATTTCATCGCCACTCCTACTTCACCTTTAATTTCTCCAGAACAACCCGTATCACTACGAACAGCCAATTCCATTGGATAAATCCATCGTATGGTTATATACGAACTCGAAGGATATTTTTTCGAGGATGGATTCTGGTTCAGGAGAAAAAGGAATAAGGTTTATTCAGTTGTCTTTCATCATCATCTTCTCTCAAGTTGCGAGTACTCCTAGGATTAGGAGAGTACACCTAGGATTAGGAGAGTACACCTATTATGCTTACTAGATAGTCTTCTTCCAAACCATAGGCTGGTGCCGAACGGTAGGGAAGGAAGAAAACCATTTATCCTAATGATGGTGTACAGAAGGTAACGACTAAAGACAAATAAAGGGAATTGGAAAGATGGCAGGGAAATATATGGTTAAAAGTCATGATTTGGATTATGGAAGAGGCGTTACTAGGAATAACAGGATAACCCTACGAAACACATTTATATTTCATATTCACTGTGCATTGTTAATAGAAAACTGATCTCCCGATTGGATACTTACTCCAGGATATGTATTTACCAGGTATGATTCTCACATCTATATGATTTTTCAGATGATGAGTAGGAGTAAGTTATTGGGAATTAGGTGATCATCCTCATTATATCGGAATTCGTTGTAATTGGTGATATTTGAGGAAATCGCCTGGGTACAGTTTTCAACCTACGACGCACAGGTTATGAGTTATTATACTCAGCAGACTTATACAGAGTAATGTATGCTGTCCAGTGTCCATCAGGACAAAGGGGTGGGTCCTTATACTATGTTCTGTTTCCTTATGACTTCTCTAGTTTTTAGACAAGTGTTTCGTAGAAATACAATGTCTAAGTTTTGAGAAGTTGTGGGTATATGAATAAAGTAGAGAACCATGTATCGCAAGTATCGGGATTGTTCAAAGAAATCGAAGATGTAGATTCTTGTGATTGGTATTAAGATGATAGTAATGGTTTTGAGAAACTTGTTTCTCTTTCAGGTTACTCATAATTGGATGGATTCCATTAAGTTGAGTAATGCTGATTAGCCTCTCTCCATTAAGTTGATATGCACTGGAGACAGCTGCATGTTTTTGGATCTGGTTCTAATTAAATATGTGCCAAAGTTTCTATATTGGATATAGAATGGATCATATCTTAACGATGTTAAGGTAAGGGGAGTTGTCCAGCTTATACTTAAAACCAGACACTGGATAACTCAAGGCACGTTTCTGTAATGGCTGTTTGTGGGTTCACCCTAGCTTTGACGAGGGTTGATTTTCTACCATCTGCAAGATCAATAGTGATATTGTTCTTGACTCGCCACAGTTTTATTAAAATGGATTTTTTCAGAAAAACAGTAGTGGGAGTATGGTAGAACTGGAAGTGATTCTAGAACCGCAAACGATTACGGAAAATTTAATAGGTCATATATATTCAATCAGGTTTGACATTCTAATAGCCGCTCCGGAGATATGGTGGGTAACCTCAGACACCCGAGAGGTACTCCGGTAGCCTCAAGGACGGTGATAGGGGGGTTCTTGTTTACCCAGACTTGACACTACTGTTGTTCCAGACTATGAGACCCGGCAGGAGGATAAGTATAGCGTCGTTCTAAACTAGTTTTAGAAGTGTACGTATATATTATTCTGCCAGAGGGTTGTCGTAGTCAGTGGGAGTAGCAGAAGCATAGTGGGCAAGTAGCTTATGTCTATTTATAGACTTAAGAAATTATAGCGGAGGTAGATCATGTAATTTTGATATGAAAGTCATGGGTTTGACTTCATCAGAATAATGGATGGATCTGTTAAGAAGGTAGTAGGGTGTGATGTATTGGTATTTGGATGACATACACAAAGTAGGAAGTAAAATTCCTATACTACGATTGGTTGTACTGTGGTCGTCACACAGTTGTTTCTCCACAAAGGATATGGATATAATATCAGACATTCTGGTTACTAGATCTATGGTTTTAAATCTAGATTTGGGTAGTTTCCCAATGTGGGTACTTTGACAGTATTCTAATAGTATTTTAGAATATATGACTCCTGGCATGGTGGTGTACCTGAAGGTGATGGAGTCACCCTCTCTAAAGGTGTCTTACAGACTAATGGGGAGAGGGACGTGCATGATTGGAAGATCACTTGCTTAGGCAATTGAGTCAATCGTGAGATGTCAAGTACCACACCAGATATCGTTTTTGCACTAGATGCGATAAGTTTATATTAATCCAATCCTGAAGAAACATACGGAAGCAGTTATAGAACATAAGTACATGTTCTACGGATTTGATGACGGCAGCCTCCTTCGGGAGACAGTTATTATTCCAGGCTTCACAGGTGACCTGGAAAACAGAGTGATTGTCAGAGTTATAGTTTTCCTTCAGAAGAGGGACAGTATTATGGATAGGTGGTCTAAGAGGATACTGTGGGAGGCATAGTGTTGGACACTGATTATTTTCAGTAATCGATACAGTCTAAGAAGTTTGGATTTGGAGTTCATTTACGAACTAGGTCCCATCAGATATCCAGACATATTCTAAGACAGGTATTACTCGATTCGGGAGATGGTTTTCTCCGCGAACTTGAGTTTAAGAGAGACATAGAAAGAAACATCAAGGCGGATCCACTCACTAAGGCTATTTCTCGAACACGATAGTTTTACAAACGGGCTTTGTGAAACTGCTTAGTAGAGGAGTTGGATGTTTGGTATCACACGGGCTGTGAGTGTACGACATCGCAATAATTAGCCTTAAGTGAAAGTGGGAGATTGTTGGATATAGTGCCCTCTAAGTCAATTATTGGATCGCAGGTACGTGATTGTAATGATTGAGGGAGGACCTATACCGATAGAACAGTCTTACTCGAAATGATAGTGTGCTATCTGGTTTGTCTTTATCATCATGTAGATGTTGATAGAGCCCATAGGATTCTTGCTTGACTACCAACAGTATGATGGCGATCATATATGTAAGTCGATGTACTACACCCCACGACTTGCGGGGAGGCGGAAATATGAAAAACGATCTTGTTCTTTGCAATAACATCGACTAACCGCAAGAATCGTTGCTAAACTATAACTAACACGAATCATAGAAGTTATCAACTACTATGAAAAGAGATTATACCTATAGAACCGAGTCCTTCGTCTTTTCGTTCTCCACGTCCTCTCCGGCCTTCTCGATGTAGTAGATGATCCACCCGAGAGCTTTACTTCAAGCTTCACCTCTAACTTGAGGTAACTAGGTTTCTTAAATTGCTAATCTAAGTAACCTAGGTGATATAGAGTAGGGTTATGGATTAAGTAGTCTAATCTAATCCTTGGTCTCAACACATGAGAGGGGAGGATTAGGGTTTGAAGAGAGAGAGCTTGAGAAGAGAGAAGGTGAGCAAGAGAATGGAATGAGATAATGATCTCTCATAATATATATGAAGCATTATATTTATCAAAATAAATAATATAAAGGAATTAACAGCCATGCTTCATAAATATAAATGAGTGATTCATCTACATGAGTCATTAAGTATTTATGATGCATTAATGACAATGATGAATCACACAAATGAGTCACTAATCTCATTTAATACATATGCCACCTTAACCCCCAAGTCACCAACCTTCTAGAAGCTTCTCGCGAAATTATGAGAACGCCCCTTCTATCCGTGAAAACACGGAAAAACTTTAGACTGTATAAATCCAATAACCGGATACTAGAAACTGGCTTAAACCAAAGCCGGCTAGTAAAAACTGTCCGGATGTCATACGTGTGTAAACACACGTATGCGTCCGAACCCTTATCGTAAAACCATACGACCTCTATATCGTTTCGCCTGGAGTAGGGAAACTTTCTGTATAGGACTCTAAAGACTCGACTACTACGCTGGCAGTGGGTTTAACCACAGACCGCAAGCGGCACTAGCTGTACGTAACGGTCCCCAGGTAGATGTCGATAAGAAGGCCGATGAGGAAACCCATCCGAACTCCTACTGAGTCTGATGTGACAATCTCCGTACAGTCCGGTCTGTTCGTCTAAGACTATCGCATATCGGGCCTAGGGGGACGGCAAGCGTCAGTCCCTTAATAGCGGTATAAGTAGTGTCGGAGCGTAGCCCATTACACCCTGAGAAAACAACTGGAACCTACCAGTAAATCTCGCTTGCCTTGCCAGGGACTTTGCGTAATGGCTCTCTGACACAGCGCGATATCAACTCCCAATATCGGGAGAGACGAATCATGTCTAACCGCCACTGCCTCCAAATGCTCGGGACTGCACCCAACTGCTACCTGTTTGCACGACTCCTTTGAGCCGTGGTAGGGTAGCAATCTAAGAACAGTGGGACACACTCGAGGCGAAGCAGCAGTGTCAAGTCTGCGGACTATGCTGTACTCATGTCACCTGGGAACTGTTAACTGACGATGGGTATAATACAAACTAACAGTTCCCCGTGAGTCCTGTCCGGTGTACCCGTAACCTAACGAGCACCTGCATACTATCTCCAGTACGACGTACTGACGGCTGTGGGACAGACCATCTCCCCAACTAGGATGAGAAGCGTACACACTAGTCTACACCGGAGTATCGATGCCCTGTCTCGATAATCCTACGACTAGGGACCTGAATAAGGATGTGCTTGTAGACTACCCAGCCCCCACTAGTGTGACTGCCATCACAACGCTGGTAGTCAAGCAAGATCCTAAGAACTCTATCAATACGTATACTCACATATTAAGATAGAAAAACCAAGTAGCATACTACCATGTTTAGCAAGACTGTTATATACATGTGAATATCCCAAGCTTCCATTAAGTAATATACAAACTAGTATGATACAATAATGGCCCCTAGGTCATATACACTAACAATATATATAGGAGCTGGGTTCTATAAGTACATCCTTAAAGTGTCCCTAGTCGTGGGAGTTTCGAGACAGGGCATCGATACTCCAGAATAGACTAGTGTATACATTCGAGACCCCGACGAGGGACGGTGGCCGGTCTCACAAGCCATTGGTGTTAGTTGGTTCACCTAAGATGTATACAGATGCTTATTGGGTTATGAGTACACCGGACAGGACTCGCCGGGAACTTGCTGGTTGGTATTATACCTAGCGTCAGATAGCAGTTCCCTGGTGACATGTGTACAGGTTAGTTCATTGACCTGAGGTCTTCATTTGTCTCGTGTGAGTTCCCACTGTACTTTGATTTATACCCTACCACTGGTCAAAGGAGTCATGCAAACAGGTATATTTTGGGTACAGTCCCGAGCCACATGGAGGCAGTGAGCAGATCTTCTGGGATTCGTCTCTCTCGGTATTGGGGGTGAGATCGCGCTGTGTTTAGGAGAGCCATTACACAAAATCCCTGGCCAGGGTAATCGAGATTTACTGGAAGGTATTCCAGTAGTATCTCAGGGTGTTATGGGCTGCTCTCTGACACGACTTATGCAGCTATTGGGGGTCTGACGTTTACCGGCCCCCTAGGCCTAATATGCGATACTCATAGACGAATGGACCGGACTGTACGGATATTGTCACTGCCAGGCTCAGTAGGGTTTCTGGATGAGTTCGCTCGTCAGCTTCCCTTCCAATCAATACATAGGCAACCGTTACGTACAGCTTGTACCTCTGACGTGCTAGTGGTTATACCCAGTGCCAATATGTTGATGAGTCATTAGAGTCCCCCACAGACACTTTCCCAAGTTCGGGCGAAACGTTGTAGATGCCGTATGGATTTATGGCAGGGTTCGGAAAATGCACGTGCGTTTTCGCACGTGTCATTTTTCGGGCAGATAATACTTGTAGGCTTTGGTTTAAGCCGGATCCCAGTATTATACTGTGTAGATATAATATCTTTGTCTCAGTTGCATTTGTATTCGGTCGTAATACAAATGCGAGTGTATTTATACCATTACGGGGTTACCCTGAAATTCGTTTCAGGATCACTTTTGGAAGTTACCAGTTTCCTGTTTTCTATCACCCGTATTTAACATTCGGTTAAATGCGGATTTATCTTTTCGTCACTTGGGTGAGTCATGGTTCTAGAAGATTCTAGAAATGGTGACTAGGATTAGTGACTCATCATGGCATTGATTATTTGGTGACTAGGTTTTCATGACTCATTAAGCATTAATTGATTCATTTATTGTGTTCTGTCACGACCCGAAAGTACGGAACGTGACCGGCACTTAGATTACGAAGCGTCTAGAGGCGCCACGTGACCTAAGTAAACCGAAGCCCAGAAATCTAAACCATAAAAGAAGAAAATGAAGAAAAGAAAAGAAAACAAGTATAAAAACATCAGCAAATTTTACCAAAAATTTCGGCAGAGTCTCCTCTGTAAAAACTGGTCCCCAAACGGGTACAACAAGTATAATATACATAAACAATAAAAAACATCCCCAAACGGGAGCTAGCATCAACGCCAACAGGCGGAAACAACCATAACAAGCACAATAATATACAACGCCAAAGGGCGAGGCTCAAAACTCAAAAGAAAACAAAACCACCAGATCAGAATAATACATGCGCGACTCTAAGGTCGAAATAAAAGACTGGTCCAATAAACTTATCAAGTAATACAAGTATGGTTGATGGAGCTTACTAGATACAAATGAATGAATAAAATACAATGGTGGTTCAGATACAAGTGAACCAACCTACCGTGCAAATCACCCTGAAATAAAAGATGTGCCAGCAAACTGCCCGGGAAACCTGTACATCGAACCTGTAAGGAATTTGGCACAACGGGGGTGAGTTGCCAACTCGTGAGTAGAAGACATCTACGAAAAGAAATCGAATGCACGACGCTATCCTAGGTCATAATAATACACTACTATATCCCAAACATCTAGTACTAGCAGGGTAATACTACGTGTAAGTGCAAATACTCCGTGTCGTGTCAGTGCCTCATATAGTACTAAGTCATATGAAATGAAATGCATGCACCATGAATGTAAAGTCACAAATCCTGAAATCCAGATATATATGTAAGAGAACCTTTAGCCGTTAGCATAGTAAAGTGTGTATAAGCATCTGAAATCTCAACAATGAAATCCATGGAAATCCGTGTCAAGTATCGACACAACACATGTAATCTCAAGTATCAATATGTCGGGCTCCGTCAGTCCGGATCGGCCCATATCATCAAATCCCACGACAACGGTCGGTATCCTCCGGATATCCGCCGCGCCAGACATCACCGGTAGGTAGCCTTCCCCTGCCAGGCTCATCGTCTACAACTCGATCTTCTTGCCCCGGGGTACCATACCGGGCCCACCATGTACCCGAGACGGTTCATCCACTCCTCGAATCGGGTCTCGAAATCCAACAGAAAACATAAAATCTCATGGTGGACGACACATACATCACGAGAAAACCGCAACTTTGTTTAAAAAGAGAGGAGGAGAGAGAGAGAAATTTTTATATATTTTTGCGGTTTTCCCCAAAAATCCAGAAATCTCATAGAAATCCAAATCTCAAAATCATGAGTAACTATATGATAAGTGTCGGCATATGCCCATAATACTGCATGATAACACGAAAATATGAATGTCTAAGTAATGAATATCATGTCTTATACTTATCATCAGAGAGTGATCACAATATTATATCGGTTTAGTTGTTAACTGATTCTATCAATAAAAGATAATATGATCTAAAGTGTACGTGACATAGCAATTACCGATGATGATGTGTGTGAGCCGGCAAATAAGTGTGCGTGGAATATGCGCATCATCGGTAATAGTGCTGGTGTCCTAACAGGTAAAGTTTATACTGATTATAGCAACATATAAAAGAACATGCACCATGATGATTACAGTATGAATGTAAATACAGGTGTGCATTATCCACTCCTCTGCGAGATACGAGTACAACTGCCACTATGTGAGTCGAACCTAAACCAGTGTCCATCTAACATCCTAAGAAACTAAACTTAATAAACTAGTCAGTAAGAAACTAGAGTCTAACTAAGGTCTGAATCAATATCTCTAATAGTCGGCGATCCCGCCTCAATAGCGTCACGTACGTAGTACGGCTTCCTCGAATCAAGAGTGCGGATCAATCATCAAATCTAAGCCTCGTACGGTAAAATCCATCGTACGGCATCCCAATGTCGGGGTACGGTCAAGTATCTCCTAGGTGTCTCCTCATTCGTATAATGTCATATGTATCATATTGTGATTAAGTCATACCGATATCTTATCGTCATCAAGTCACACCTATACGATATCGACATCAGGTCACACCTATATGATGTCGTAATCAAGTCATACATATCCCAAATCGTGACCAATCACAAGTTACAGTCCGGGTACTATTTTAGAGTCCTATGTATCTCAACATCAACACTACCCATTATAATTTATATATACCTGTTCATTACCTCATTCTCTAATGATCCGCTAACATTTAATACGACCGTATATTCAAGAATCACGGCATCAAGCCCAGTTATAATGTTTCATCATACCTCAGATACCATGTCACCTCAAAGAATCCCATGTACGGGTTGTATATATATATATATACCTATACCTAGTTCTATATATATATATACACACTTATACGTACACACCATGTCGAGTTTCAGTGTGTGCGTGTGTGTTTCTATCTGAAACCTACGAACTTTTCCAAGGTACTCATCCTCTGATATAGTTTTCCTAAATCGGTCTAGTCCAGCCTAGGGTCAATACTAGGGTCCTACTAGGGTCACGTCTGGTTTCCTAATGTCAATAAGTACTATTCCTATTCTACGTTGCGGGGGTGCTAAACGCCATCCACCCGACTTCCCCCCGTAGATATGCATCTACTCACCTGGTCCATGTCTGCCGACGATGGTGTCGCCATCCTCCTCTTCATCGCCCGCAGTCCACTTGAAGGGTACCTAAACGCAAACATATAAATAGCATCGTAAACCGAATCACATACAAAAGTCAAACGATACAAGGAACAAGCATAGGTTAAAACCTATGTCCCGTCCACGCAAAAGAACCAAATACCGCTCGATATCGGCGTACAAACTCCGATGGATCGAGATAACATCAACAAACAACTCGTAGTTTTAAAACACGTTACTTATATTATAAAACATGATTAAATCCATCGAAACCCTAAAATCAATCAAATCGTCCGTTTTCGAAAAACCCGAAAAATGTCGATTTACCGTTTTTCATCAAAACTTGACATTTAAATGAAACCAAAGGTCATAAAACTCATTAAATAGCATATCTAGACTATACAAACTATTACTATATTTTTATTACATATATTTGTAGAAATTTGAATTTTCTAGTTTACAACCATTAACAATTTTCAACATTTTAAAGCAGAATACCACAATTCCACCACAAAACATGATTTCGCATGAATTAATGTCTTAAACTACAATTCATGATGATAGTGATATAATAAAACCATAATTATATTTTTAATATCATTTATATAGAAATTTCCAAAATCTAGTTTACAAAATTAGCAATTTTTATCACAATTTATCAATTATCCATATAAACTAGCAATCACACTAAGTTTTTCTTTCCACCAACAAGTTAATACTCTTATTAAGACCAAAATCTAGTATTAACAATATTAATTGAGATTTATTTCACCAATAATTAGGTTTTATAGAAACCTAGTTAGCAAAATTTCCTAATTTAAACCATTTTCAATGAAAAATTTACAATTCAACAATCATGCAAGATTTTCCAAATCCAAAAGTGTTAAACTAACTATTATAACCCTAAATAATTAACAAAAATCATAACTTGAATTTAGAAACCCTAACTTGAATTTTTAAAATTGAACATAGAACTAATTCATTAAATCTAATTAAGCTTAAATGAACATCTAAAACAATAAATCAAAAGAAAGAAATTATACCTCCCAAAATATGAAATCCAAACTAGAAATGAGCCTCCAAAATGCATGCTTTCCATCTCTAAAATCCATGTAAAAATGAGTAAGGAATAAAGGGTATGAAATAAATAGGATTTTGTGGAATTTTAATGGAATTTTTGATGTATTTTTGATCATTTTTGAATAAAAAAGAGATGGAAAATGGGGAGGGGCAGCCATGGGGGGTTGTGGCCGGCCTAAGTGAGGAGAGTGAGAGAAAGAAGAGAGTGTGCAAAGTGTGTGGAAGTTTCAAGAAGAGAAACATCATTAAATGTCTTTTCATGTATTTATTTATTTATTTATTTACTATAGCAACTCAAGAAAGCTCTAGAAATTAGGAAAAATTTGCAAATAAATTTTTCATGATACACACTAATTTCTAATATGCCATGGTTCATTTTTACAAATTAAAACCATTTAAATTTGTAATTTACACTAATTTAGTGTAAAAATAAAGCTTATGTTAATATTTAAAATAATTAATTTAGGAAAAATATTTTATTAAACTAAAAATTTATAAGTGGCTAAATAAACACTATTTAATAGTAATTTCATAATTAAAATAGATATTTTTAAAATTATAATGAAAAACAATCACGGTTTGGTTTTACGAAAATACATTTTACTTTACCGAAAATCCTAAAATTCACTTAAACACTTTTATTCATTTAATTATTTATTTAATCACTTTTAAAATGTTACATGTTCATACTTGGTGTCATTTATGAGTCATTCTTTCTTTAATGAAGTGATAAGTATGATAGCTTATGGTCACCCTCCCTTGTTCCTACACTCACCCCCTTCCTCTCTATATATGGTCGGCCACCCTATGGTGAGGGATATGGTTGCTTAAGAAAAAAAAGTGAGAGTTTAAGTGTATGGAAATTTGATAGATACTCATTTCACATTTCCACCCGATCCAAAAGGCAACTTCATTAACCGTTCGTCCATAGCTTTGGACGTAATGAGACAAAGTGTTCTACTCATTCTATACAACATCTTGATCGTCTCTTTTAGCAAACTTGACGACCGAGTTGCCTCGGTTCAGAGGCGGGAGCCCGTTTAAAGATCCGTCGACGTGGTGCCACCTGGACGACGAGACTGGAGTTTCAGAAGATCGAAGTCGTCGCAACAAAGCGTGGGATGATGGTTGATGACCGAAGAACTTGAATCGTTCGGTATAACTTTTCTACCCACTTTGTAGTTTGTTAGTTTAGCTTTAATGGCATATCCGGGTTATAGTACGCGATAGCGCCAGTTGTAAAAGTTTTATTCCGCATATTGGCGTCTGTTAGACGGCCGGGGCGCTACCGTGGACTTACAGAGGTTATACCCAGTGCCAGTGTGTTGATGAGTCATTAGAGTCCCCCACAGACTGTTTCCCAAGTTCGGGCGAAACGTTGTAGAGGCCGTATGGTTTTATGGAAGGTTTCGGAAAATGCACGTGCGTTTTCGCACGTGTCATTTTTCGGGCAGATAATACTGGTAGGCTTTGGTTTAAAGCCGGATCCTAGTATTATACTGTGTAGATATAATATCTTCGTCTTAGTTACATTTGTATTCGGTCGTAATACAAATGCGGGTATGTTTATACTGTTACGGGGTTATCCTGAAATTCGTTTCAGGATCACTTTTGGAAGTTGCCAGTTTCCAGTTTTCTATCAGTCGTATTAAATATTCGGTTTAATACGGATTTATCTTTTCTTGATGAGTGTGGAAGGTTCTAGTAGATTCTAGATGGTGACTAGGCTAGTGAGTCATTAGTGCATTGATTATTGCATTAATGGTTTTGGTGACTAGGTTGATGATTCATTCTTGCATTAAATGTGTTTATACAAGGTGTCATTTGTGAGTCATTCTTTCTTTAATAAAGTGATAAGTATGATAGCTTATGGTCACCCTCCCTTGTTCCTACACTCACCCCCTTCCTCTCTATATCATGGACGGCCCTTCATGGGAAATATAGAGGTAGCTTGTAAAAAGATTATGAAAGTTTTATACTCATGAAAATTTGATAGATACTCATTTCTCATTTTCACCCGATCAAAAAGGCAACTTCATTAACCGTTCGTTCATAGCTTTGGACGTAACGATACAAAGTGTTCTACTCATTCTCTACATCAATCTTGGTCATCTCTTTTGGCAAACTTGATGATCGAGTTGCCTCGGTTCAGAGGCGGAAGCCCGTTTAATGATCCGTCGACGTGGTGCCACCTGGACGAGGAGATTGGAGATTCAGGAGATCGGAGCAGCCGCAACAAAGCGTGGGATGATGGTTGAAGACCGAAGGACTAGGATCGTTGGGTATAACATTTCTACCCACTTTGTAGTTTGTTAGTTTAGGTTTAATGGCAGATCCGGGTTATAGTACGTGAAAGCGCCAGTTGTAAAAAGTTTTTGTTCCGCATTTAGCGTCTGTTAGACGGCCGGGGCGCTACCGTGGACTTACAATGGCAAGAAATAACTGGGTGTCAAGTCCCTGCATAAACCTCTTTACCCTCTTCTCTCCAGTATCAACCAAGTACGGAGCATATCTGGACAACTGCGTAAACTGGACATCATACTCGGACACTGTCATCCCTGGAGTCTTGCATAAAGCCTCAAAACTACGAGATCGAGAATCACGAACGCTCTCTGGAAGGAAACGGGCTAGAAATACTGCTGTGAACTCAGCCTAAGTCATAGGAGGTAGACCTGCAGCTCGACCTCTATCGACCGACTCACACCACGTCTGCGCAAGGCCCTCCAGACGGAAACTCGTAAGCTCCACCCATCTATCATCGTAAGCATATCCTAGATAATTTGTCAAGGAATGTCTATGGATCCTCCACTGCATCTGTGCCGGTGAAGACTAGGGGTCTCAGCCTCATGAAATCCTGTAGTGATACTGGAATAGCCACGGTCGTAGTAGGAGCAACTGTCTGGGCAGCAGGTACTGTCGTAATCTGTGCTGTGGTTGGTACGTTCTCCGATCTCGGTACACGACTTGCCTCTACTAAGGATCCCACCATCTGTCGTAACTCCTGCATACCTCCCATCTGTTAGTGTATATGCCCTAGGGGCCATTATTGTATCATACTAGTTTGTATATTACTTAATGGAAGCTTAGGATATTCACATGTATATAACAGTCTTGCTAAACATGGTAGTATGCTACTTGGTTTTTTCTATCTTAATATGTGAGTATACGTATTGATAGAGCTCTTAGGATCTTGCTTGACTACCAGCGTTCTGATGGCAGTCACACTAGTGGGAGCTGGGTAGTCTACAAGCACATCCTTATTCAGGTCCCTAGTCGTAGGATTATCGAGACAGGGCATCGATACTCCGGAGTAGACTAGTGTGTACGCTTCTCATCCCAATTGGGGAGATGGTCTGTCCCACAGCCGTCAGTACGTCGTACTGGAGATAGTATGCAGGTGCTCGTTAGGTTACGGGTACACCGGACAGGACTCACAGGGAACTATTGGTTGGTTTTATACCAGTCGTCAGTGAACAGTTCCCAGGTGATATGAGTACAGCATAGCGCAGACTTGACACTGCTACTTCGCCTCGAGTGTGTCCCATTGTTCTTAGATTGCTACCCTACCACGGCTCAAAGGAGTCGTGCAAACAGGTAGCAGTTGGGTGCAGCCCCGAGCACTTGGAGGCAGTGGCGGTTAGACAGGATTCGTCTCTCCCGGTATTGGGGGTTGATATCGCGCTGTGTCAGAGAGCCATTACGCAAAGTCCCTGGCCAGGGCAAGCGAGATTTGCTGGTATGTTCCATTAGTTTCTCAGGGTGTAATGGGCTTCACTCCGACACGACTTATACCGCTATTAGGGGACTGACGCTTGCCTCCCCCCTAGGCCCGATATGCGATAGTCTTAGATGAACAGACCGAACTGTACAGAGATTGTCACATCAGACTCAGTAGGAGTTCGGATGGGTTTCCTCATCGGCCTTCTTATTGACATCTACCTGGGGACCGTTACGTATAGCTAGTGCCGCTTGCGGTCTGTGATTAAACCCACTGCCAGCGTAGTAGTCGAGTCTCTAGAGTCCCACACAGAGAGTTTCCCTACTCCAGGCGAAACGATATAGAGGTCGTATGGTTTTACGACAAGGGTTCGGACGCATACGTGTGTTTACGCACGTACGACATCCGGACAGTTTTTACTAGTCGGCTTTGGTTTAAGCCAATTTCTAGTATCCGGTTATTGGATTTATACAGTCTAAAGTTTTTCCGTGTTTTCACGGATAGGAGGGGCGTTCTCGTAATTGCGCGAGAAACTTCTAGAAGATGGTGACTTGGGGGTTAAGGTGGCATATGCATTAAATGAGATTAGTGAGTCATTTGAGTGATTCATCCAAGTCATTAATGCATCATAAATGCTTAATGACTCATGGAGATGAATCACACTCTCATATTTATTAAGCATGATGATTAATCATTTATTTCTTTTATTTGGATAAATCATAATGCTTGATATATATTATGATGGCTCACTTTCTCATCTCATTCTCTTGCTCACTTTCTCTTTCCTCAAGCTCTCCCTCTTCAAACCCTAATCCTCCCCTCTCATGTGTTGAGTACAAGGATTAGATTAGACTACTTAATCCTTAACCATTCTCTATATCACCTAGGTTGCTTAGATTAGCGCTTTAAGAAACCTAGTTACCTCTAGTTTGGGGTGAAGCTTGTAGTAAAGCTCTCGGGTGGATCTTCTACTACTTAGAGAAGGCCGGAGAGGACGTGGAGAACGACAAGACGAAGGACTCGGATCTTTAGGTATAATCACTTTTCATAGTAGTTGTTAACTCCTATGTTTGTTGTTAGTTATTGTTTATGCAAAGATTCTCGGTTAGTCGATGTTTACACTTTAAACAAGATCGTTTTTCATTATTCCGCCTCCCCGCAAATCGTGGGGTGTTGTACATCGACTTACAGTGGTATCAGAGCCTCGCTAAACAATAATTAACTCATTAGCAAAGTCGTAAGTATTTCGAACGCAATAAAACCGGAAAGATTATTGTTTTAACACAGTTTCTGTCGAATTTAAAACAGGCCCTAAAAATTTTTCAGGGACCTGCAGAATAACAAGCATGAAATTATAGGGCTACTGAAGAAATTTGGACCCCCAACTCGGCTAACTCACCGCGGAACCGCGGCGGATCAATGCGATCCGCCGCGGATCGGCGGCCGAGTTAGGGCCGAGTCGGCCCAAATTTTTCCAGTAACCCCTTTGTGTTAACAGTGATATTTCTGGATATTTTATTTTCTGCTAAGATCGCAGGTGCACAGAGAAGTTTTGCAGTAGAATCTAAAGTGTTTTGCTCGATCGAAATTTTACGATGTTTACTAATATGATTATATCTGTGATTGTATAATGTGTTCGTAAACCTCCCCTAACTGCTAGTATGTCGGTTGGCAGGGGGTTGCACATTTCTGTAATGGTTTTTACTGTTTGTGGATGTGAACTGTATTGGACTGTTGTGATGATTAGCCGGGTTTTGTGATGGTTTATTATTTTAATTCATTCGATGTAACTGTAATATGTTGTAATATTATTTTGCGGGGCGCATCCAGGTTGCGGTTGTAGCCACCGTTGTATTATTTCATTTCACTGTTTTTGCTCCTAGGATAGACCCAAGATGGGGTGCACAAACTACCGGGTACTTTGAAGTGTTTAGTGGCCTACTCACTTTGTTGAGGGAGACCGCTTCACTTCGGGTATTTGACGGGTAGTTTGCCATACCCGTAGGGGTCTAGGGTGGGGTAATGGCTATTCATCACAACTGTGTAATCCGTCTTTTGTTGTAGGCTCTAAACAAACATGGATTGCTTGCAAATCCAATAAAGTTCATATGAGATCTGGAATGCCTATTATTGCGTCTGACGAATGTACAACATCTATATATGATAGCTATTTAGACGTCACTTATGTTTTACACCCGCGCTTGCCCAGCCCCCGCTCTGCCGTTAGTTAAGTAACCTAACGGGTGATGACGGGACCCCGTGGCGAATGAGGATGGCATAAGAGGACGTTGTATTTTCGTTGTTTTCTGCAATGATAGGTTAATGATGGGACGCATTATTTATAATGCAAAGAAAATAAACCAAAAAGTTGAATCGTTGGAACAATTTAAAAGAAAACAATTGGTTATTTTAAAACAGATGATATTTTTAATTGCGGAGATTTAACCACTCCTTTTAAAAGCTATCAGGTTCCTTCGGTCATATCAAGTTCACTACGTTCACGGTTTCGCCAAAACCATCCGTAGCCCTCCGTCATTTCATTTGGGTATTCAGTAGTATTCAAGCTATGTATTTTGACCTAACGCCAAGGCATAGTGTTTGGTAGCTGCTGGGTATTCATTTGTCGCATAGATAGATGAGTTAGTTTGGGACAGTCGTATTATCATTTTGGCCGAACGTCAAGGATAGATACGGATATGTTCAAATTAACAAGATAATGATGGGTAGAACTTGACATGTGACTTATGACATTTTGACCTAACGCCAAGGTTATAAGAGCATGGGGAAAAAATATATATCGGGAATTTCTAAAGAAACTGAAATTTGCAAAGAGTTGCATACCATTTGGAGTTTGATGAATGTTGGTAGGATTCCTTCAACATAATCATACGATGATATTTGGATCCCGATCCTACTGTGAGTATATGCTACTCATCAGGATATTCGTCACTTAACGATCAATGCTATAAACCAAGTAGGTGTCAAGAAATGTGTCAGCGGGGTTACGCCCCCAGAGAAAAGAGATTATTTAATTAAGGAACTTCACGAAAGCGTTGGAAAACCTCCCTCGAAGTACCGACACCAGCCTGACTGAACGGTTAAGCAAGTATTGTACAGTGAGAATAGTCCTGGCTAATTCTTCTTTTATGGTTTGAGGAAGGATTCGAGAAACAGTGGGAGCCATCCAGTTTAGATAAATTAAAAACCATTCTAAACTTGCAAGTGCATCATGCTAAAGAGTTTTCTTCTCTCTCTCCTAATTGCAGCAACCATGAAAATGACTGGACTTAAGTTACTTTTAGAGAAAAATATACTGACAGGGCCAAACTATAAAGATTGGCTGCGGAATGTCAAAATGGCTTTGACCTATGACAAATTGGGGTACGTCCTCACCGCTAACGCACCTGCTGTCCCTGGTCCCAAATCCAGTAATGCGGATAAGGAAATCCGCAAAACCTGGGATTTCGATTGCGCGAAAGCCAAGTGCATCGTGCTTGCCTCGATGAACAATGAACATCAGAGGAGGCACGAGGATGTGGAACTTGATGCCATATTTCTCCATACAAAAGAACTTTATGGAGAGCAATCTCGTATAGCAAGATACGAGACCTCTAAGAACTTGTTTCGAGCGAGGTTGGCTGTCGGGTCATCGGTAGGAGAACATGTCCTAAAGATGATCGGCTATATAGAAGAGCTCGCAGACCTTAGGACGACTTTGGATAATGAGCTCTATACAGACCTTATTCTCCAGTCCCTTCCTTCCACCTATGCCCAGTTTATCCTGAACTTCAACATTCAATGAAAAGAAGTTGAACTTCCGGAACTTCTGAACATGTTAAGGAGTGCAGAGGGCACCTTGCAGAAGGCAAGGGAAACACCCGCTATGTTTGTTAGCGGTGCTTCTTCTTCCGGATCCAAGGCTAGGGCCAAAGGAAGGAAAAAGAAGGCCGCCCCCAGACCTAGAGGAGGTGTAAGTAAGGTGGGAGGGAAGGGAAAGAAAAAGTTTGCGGTACCGGTAGTGGGCCAGGATGAATGCTTCCATTGTCACAGGAAAGGGCACTGGAAGAAAGATTGTAAGGCGTGGAACGCCAAGAACCAGGAACCGAAGCAAGCTGTGGCTTCGACTTCAGGTGTGTTTGTAATTGAGAATTGTCTGTCAATCAACTCTACTTCCTGGGTATTGGATACCGGATCAGGATCTCATATTTGCAATTCATTGCAGGCACTGAGAAACCGTAGAGTGCTGAAGGAAGGTGATATGACCCTGATGGTTGCTAACGGAGCTAGCGTGGGAGATGTGTCCGTAGGGGATTATCACCTGGGATTGACGAGTGGACACATTTTGGTTTTACATAACTGTTTTTGTGTACCCAGCTTAACGTGTAAAATCATATCTGTTTTCTTGTTATCAAATAAAGGTTATGATTTCACGTTTGGAAGTGGTGTTGTTAACATCCGCCTTAATCATAGTTTGATTGGGTCCGGTACACTGGATAACGGTATATATGTGTTAAACCAACTCCAAATTTTCAATGTCCAGAACACACTAAAAAGAAAGTCTCCAGATTTAAATAAAGCTTTCTTATGGCATTGTAGACTGGGTCACATCAATGAGAGAAGGTTGACTAAGTTACATAGAGAAGGATATTTGGATCTTTCGAATATCAAACTTATGCCACTTTTCAATCTTGTCTCAAAGGAAAGATGACAAAGACTCCATTTACTGGACATGGAGTAAGAGCGAGCGAGCTCTTAGGACTCATACACAGCGATGTATGTGGTCCAATGTCTACACATGCAAGAGGTGGTTTTTCCTATTTCATTACTTTCACGGATGATTACTCAAGGTACGGATTTATTTATCTGATGAAACATAAATCCGAGGCTTTTGAGAAATTCCAAGAGTATAAGAATGAAGTAGAAAACCAAACCGACAAAAGTATCAAGACACTAAGATCTGATCGAGGTGGTGAATACTTAAGTGCCGAGTTCCAAGGTTACCTAAAAGAGAAAGGAATTCTCTCTCAGCTTACTCCTCCATACACTCCACAGTATAACGGTGTATCGGAGAGACGGAATCGAACCCTATTGGATATGGTACGATCCATGATGAGTAATGCTGAGTTACCGCGATCTTTTTGGGGTTATGCGCTAGAATCAGCGGCATATCTTTTGAACATGGTACCTACCAAGACTGTGCCTACCACTCCATATCAGATGTGGAGTGGGAAGAAACCCCATCTACAGTATATAAAGATTTGGGGATGTCCAGCTTTTGTTAAAAAGCAGCATGTGGACAAGCTCAAGGCACGATCAGTAAAGTGTAAGTTTGTGGGATATCCAAAGAACTCCAGGGGATATCTATTCTATTACGCAGAGGAACAAAAGGTATTTGTTTCTCGTAATGCCCATTTTCTATAACATCAGTTTTTAAAAAAGGAATCAAGTGGAAGCGAAATAGAACTGGAAGAAATTCCAGAACTACAAACTAATACTGAAAGTTTGGTAGAACCGGTAGTTCAAGAAGAACCGGACATTACCGCACCGCTCCGCAGGAGTAGTAGGCCGTCTCATCCGCCTGAGAGATACTACGGTTTTCTCATAGATGGGGATAGAGTGGATTGCATCATAGATGATGATGAACCTACTGGCTTCCAACAGGCCATCCAGAGCGGTGACTCGGTACGATGGCTAGATGCAATGCGGACCGAAATGGAGTCCATGTACACCAACAAAGTATGGACTTTGGACTTTGCTCCAGATGGGGTAAAACCCATAGGATGCAAATGGATCTTCAAGAAAAAGATTGGTGTAGATGGACAGGTGGAAACCTATAAGGCTAGACTTGTTGCAAAGGGTTTTCGTCAAAGACCTGGTTTGGACTATGACGAAACTTTTTCTCCAGTGGCTATGCTCAAATCCATTCGGGTCCTTCTTGCTATTGCTGCCTTCCATGATTATGAAATCTGGAAGATGGACGTAAAGACGGCTTTTCTGAATGGTAATTTAGAAGAGTGCGTCTATATAGATCAGCCAGAGGGTTTCAATCAGAGTGGGAGCAGCGGGAAAGTATGCAAGTTGCTTAAGTCCATTTATGGACTGAAGCAAGCATCGCGGAGTTGGAACATCTGTTTTGATGAAACGGTCAAAGAATATGACTTTCTCAAAAATCCAGATGAACCGTGCATATATAGTAAAGTTGTAGCTAGAACTGTCGTATTCCTCGTCTTGTACGTGGATGACATTCTATTGATAGGAAATGACATTCCTATGCTACAATCTGTCAAAGGATTCTTGTCACACAGGTTCTCCATGAAAGACCTGGGTGATGCCTCTTACATTCTGGGGATCCGGATCTATCGTGATAGATCCAAGAGGATGTTGGGACTTTCGCAGTCCAGGTATATCGACACTGTACTGAAAAGATTCAGTATGGAAGATTCTAAGCGCGGTAATCTACCGGCTTGTCACGGAATCACCCTATCCAAAGAGATGTCTCCCAAGACTGATTTGGAAAGGGAACGCATGTCTATTATACCCTACGCTTTTGCGGTAGGCTCTATAATGTATGCGATGTTGTGCACCAGACCAGATGTAGCTTACGCACTGAGCGTGGTAAGCCGGTATCAGTCAGACCCAGGGGAGAAGCACTGGATAGCAGTAAAGAACATTCTCAAGTACCTGAGGAGGACTAAGGATATGTTCTTGGTTTACGGCGGAAAAGACCTCAGGATGGAGGCCTATGCTGATTCCGGCTTCCAGAGTGATAAGGACGATTCCAAGTCCATGTCAGGTTATGTCTTTACCCTCAATGGAGGGGCGGTGTGCTGGAAGAGCTCCAAGCAGGACACCGTTGCTGACTCGACGATGGAAGCGGAATATATAGCTGCTTGCGATGCCGCAAAAGAAGCAGTCTGGATGAAGAAGTTCCTAACAGAACTTCAGGTGGTTCCTACCATTGTTGATCCAATACCTTTGTATTGCGAAAACAATGGAGCTATAGCTTTAGCGAAGGAACCAAGGTCCCATCAGAAGTCCAGACACATCTTAAGGCGGTATCACCTGATCAGGGAGTTCATTGATCGTCGCGAGATCGAGGTTCGGAGATTTTCTACTGAAGAGAACATTGCTGATCCATTCACAAAGGCCCTACCTCAGATTCAGTTCGAGAGGCTACTCGAGATCATCGGTCTTCAATATGCCAGTACATGGCCCTAGTGCAAGTAGGAGATTGTTAGTGTATATGCCCTAGGGGCCATTATTGTATCATATTAGTTTGTATATTACTTAATGGAAGCTTGGGATATTCACATGTATATAACAGTCCAGCTAAACATGGTAGTTTGCTACTTGGTTTTTTCTATCTTAATATGTGAGTATACGTATTGATAGAGCTCTTAGGATCTTGCCTGACTACCAGCGTTGTGATGGCAGACACACTAGTGGGAGCTGGGTAGTCTACAAGCACATCCTTATTCAGGTCCCTAGTCGTAGGATTATCGAGACAGAGCATCAATACTCCGGAGTAGACTAGTGTGTACGCTTCTCATCCCAATTGGGGAGATGGTCTGTCCCACAGCCGTCAGTACGTCGTACTGGAGATAGTATGCAGGTGCTCATTAGGTTACGGCTACACCGGACAGGACTTACAGGGAACTGTTGGTTGGTTTTATACCAATCGTCAGTTAACAGTTCCCAGGTGACATGAGTACAGCATAGTCCGCAGACTTGACACTACTACTTCGCCTCGAGTGTGTCCCACTGTTCTTAGATTGCTATCCTACCACGGATCAAAGGAGACGTGCAAACAGGTAGCAGTTGGGTGCAGTCCCGAGCACTTGGAAGCAGTGGCGGTTAGACAGGATTCGTCTCTCCCGGTATTGGGGGTTGATATCGCGCTGTGTCAGAGAGCCATTACGCAAAGTCCCTGTCCAGGGCAAGAGAGATTTGCTGGTAGGTTCCAGTAGTTTCTCAGGTGTAATGGGCTTCACTCCGACACGACTTATATCGCTATTAGGGGACTGACGCTTGCCGCCCCCTAGGCCCGATATGCGATAGTCTTAGACGAACAAACCTGACTGTACGGAGATTGTCACATCAGACTCAGTAGGAGTTCGGATGGGTTTCCTCATCGGCCTTCTTATCGACATCTACCTGGGGACCGTTACGTACAGCTAGTGCCGCTTGCGGTCTGTTGTTAAACCCACTGCCAGCGTAGTAGTCGAGTCTCTAGAGTCCCACACAGAGAGTTTCCCTACTCCAGGCGAAACGATATAGAGGTCGTATGGTTTTACCACAAGGGTTCGGACGCATACGTGTGTTTACGTACGTACGACATCCCGACAGTTTTTACTAGTCGGCTTTGGTTTAAGCCAGTTTCTAGTATCCGGTTATTGGATTTATACAATCTAAAGTTTTTCCGTGTTTTCACGGATAGGAGGGGCGTTCTCGTAATTGCGCGAGAAACTTCTAGAAGATGGTGACTTGGGGGTTAAGGTGGCATATGCATTAAATGAGATTAGTGAGTCATTTGAGTGATTCATCCAAGTCATTAATGCATCATAAATGCTTAATGACTCATGGAGATGAATCACTCTCTCATATTTATTAAGCATGATGATTAATCATTTATTTCTTTTATTTGGATAAATCATAATGCTTGATATATATTATGATAGCACACTTTCTCATCTCATTCTCTTGCTCACTTTCTCTCTCCTCAAGCTCTCCCTCTTCAAACCCTAATCATCCCCTTTCATGTGTTGAGTACAAGGATTAGATTAGACTACTTAATTCTTAACCATTCTCTATATCACCTAGGTTGCTTAGATTAGCGCTTTAAGAAACCTAGTTACCTCTAGTTTGAGGTGAAGCTTGTAGTAAAGCTCTCGGGTGGATCTTCTACTACTTAGAGAAGGCCGGAGAGGATGTGGAGAACGACAAGACGAAGGACTCGGATCTTTAGGTATAATCACTTTTCATAGTAGTTGTTAACTCCTATGTTTGTTGTTAGTTATTGTTTATGCAAAGATTCTCGGTTAGTCGATGTTTACACTTTAAACAAGATCGTTTTTCATTATTCCGCCTCCCAGCAAGTCGCGGGGTGTTGTACATCGACTTACACCATCATCTGTCGTAACTCCTCCATACCAGACTCTAGCCTATCCGTGCGGCCTGGGGAAGGCGGATCAGTCTGTCCCTGAGGGGTAGGTACACCGTCCTGCTCGGTCTTCATCTCGGACGAGCCTGCTCGGATCTCATCTCGGACGGCAGCCATCTGCGCCCTCGTATCCTTCAGTAGCATAGTGGCTGGTAAAGCAAACAGGATAATAAGAACAGTGCAATAGAATCATAGGATACACGGAATTGACGAAGGAATTTCAAGAAAGTATATCCTAAAGTCACTTAGGCGGAGTACCGTATCGCAAGTATGCCGCGGACATACACACTCTACGTTACCCTGCTTAAGTCACTTACTCCATCTACCAAGGGTCATCCTACATTCAGAAAGGTAAAACCTATCGCTGTGATACCAACTTTGTCACGTCCCGAAAGGTACGGAAGGCAACTGGCACTTAAATTACGAAACGTCTCAAGGCGTACGTAATCAAGTAAGCCAAAGCCCAGAAATCAAAACCCATTAAGAACTAGGGTGAAGGAAAACCAATTTATTGAAAGCGATTTAAATCAAATAAGTCACATCAAGTTTTTTAAAAGCAACATCCATTTTTCCGAAAATTTCGGCAAAGTCTCCTTTGTAAATACAGGACCCTAAACGGATACAAAACATGAGTATATGTATAACATGAAATAAGGCATCCCCAAGAGGGAGCTAGCTCTTCGCTGAAGTGGACTCAAATCCCACGCAATGTAAATCATCAATGTGCAAAATAAGCATAAAAGGCACAAGTAATAAACATCATGTCGGCTCAAGTGAGCTCGACCCTAAAATACAACATAAAAGTTCACCAATCTCACTTCCTCGTCTCTAGGTCAATATACATCAATACAATAGCAGGTACAGTAGATGAAGTACTCTACATACAATGAATATACAAGGTGGAAACCAAAATGATATCACAACCTATCTACGAACAAAAGTCTCAAGTCCAGGCAAAAGGAGCAAGTGCGTCCGCCGCTACTGTGCTGACGGAGCGGACCCGCAAAAAGGTTGTGGCACAACGGGGGTGAGTTGCCAACTCGTGAGTAATAAATAACATCTATAGAGGCTATCGTAAGCATGCACGCAAAGTGTCATAACATCAATAATACTGATATGGCATGATATACTAGCAGATATGTATGCAACATGAATCAATTTACAATACTAATCTGGCATGATATACTAGCAGGTATGTATGCAACATGAATCAACTCGTGATCTGAATATATTGATATAAGAAAATCATTATTTTTCTTCTTAGAAAAATCTTTTGAAATATCAGCATAATATCAATAGAATCAACAGAAATCCATGTCCAGCATCGACACCTCAAACGACTATCTCAAATCTCATGTATCCATATTACAATATCTCAGGCCCCAGCCGTCCGGCTGACCCATCTCAAAGTATCAATATCTCAATATCTTATGACCACGGTCGGTATTCTCTGGATATCCGCCACGCCAACAATCACCGGTAGGTAGTCTGCTCCTGCCAGGCTCATCGTCTACACCTCGATCTTCTTGCCCCGGGGTACCTTACCGGGCCCACCATGTACCCGAGACGGTTCATCCAACTCCTCGAAACGAGTCTCGAAAACCAACAGAAAACCCATGGTGGACGACACATGTATCATATCACGAGAAAAACCGCAACTTTCAATGTTTAAAAATAGTATCAGTTTTTTAAATCCTTACGGCTTTTCCCCAAAATCTCATAAATCTCAAGTGCTGAAATCCTCAAGAAAATCATCATAAGTGCACATGTTAATGATAATGAATTCCTATAGTATCAACAAGTCAAACTGCAATGTATGACTAATAGGCTAGGCATGAACGAATGATGTAATGAGGTACATGCATATGACTAGCAATCCTACATGTTCATCCTGAGGAATTTAAATGCATTAGCACAGGTTTAAGCATCATATATGGTGAAATTGTTCTAGATTTTAGGTTATACAAGTTATCTAGTGTTTGTGGCATAGCAATTACCAAGGCGTATGTGTCCGCATGAATAGTGCTCGTGCTGCATAAAAACCCTGGCAATGGTGCAAGTGTCCTATGAAATAAGTTCGCACATGTATGTAAATATATAGGATCATGAATGCAGCAGGATGTTTAAGTAGGCACTATACTCATGAATACTACTACCACTAGAAGTCTTTTAAACTATCCAAACTATCGAGCGCCTTGCGCCATCCAAACGATTTTCCCCGTAGATGTTACGTCAACTCACCCGTGATCTCGTGCTAGCCGGGTCCAACCACCGCTTTTCCCTTCCGCGCCGCGTCCGACGTCTCCGCGATCGACCCTAGAAACACACAAGCAATACACATAAGGCTAAATCCTGCCAAAAATGCGATATCAAGATCAAAGGAAAAACTCGCGTTAGAAGTTAAACGCGTGTGCACTTGATACGTCAAAACGTGTGTAACCTCACCAGAAACCACCCCGACTCGCTGTGTCGTGCAGTGAACAACAAACCTAACACACAAAACCCACGTGTCGCACGAGTTGAAAAGTATCGAAAAAAGGTTTTAGGTTCCAGATTTTGACTTGAGTGGAAATATAAAAAGTTTCATATACCAAAACCCTTAAATATACAGCAGACTCCCACAGCCCAAACCCCAACACCAGACACCACGATCTGGCCGCAATTTGCGTCCAGAATGAATAAAAGTGCGGCCAAAAAGTGGGATGGGGTTCTCGTGTTCTGTGTGTGTGATCTAGGTCTAGTGAGCATGCTCCAGTTAACTCAGATTTTTCCTGAAGCTCCCGGGTCAATAGCAGATCTTAAAATGGCTAAAATCTACATTAAAACGCTAATTAACACCAAAAACAATATGGTATTTTTGTGAAATCTGGGGCAAAACTTGGTTTAAATGGCCTTAAAAACACTTAGTCAAGCTATATTAGCCATAAAAATCCTCACTTGGCCAAATCTCCACTCAAATCACCAAAACTAGCACAAAAATCACAATAATCACTAAATTAGCTTAATAATCACATGCTTAGTCAAACAAAGAATTTAAGCTTAAAAATTATACCTCACTTGATCCTAAAGTGCAAGAAGATGGAGAAGAAGAAGAGGAGGAGGAGGAGGGAATTCTGCTGCTGCTGCTAATGTTGCTATTGTTGTGTTGTTGTTGTTGCTGTTGCTAATGTTGTTGCTGTTGCTGATGCTGAAGCTGATGCTGCTGCTGTTGCTTCTGTTGCTGCTTTGCTTCTGATACTGCTGCTGTAGTTGTGTGTGTGTGAAAGTGAGAGGGAGAGAGAGATGTGAGAAAGAGTGTGAGGGAAATAATTATTTTGAAAAAAAGAGAGATGAGAGTCAACCCCTCTCTCTCTCTCTCTCATCATAACCTAGCATGGCTCATGCCATCATGCTCTCTCTCTCTCCAACCCAAGTCAACCCCAAAACACAAAGCTAATTATATTTAAAAAAACAAAAAAAAAACTAATACACCTAATTAATTCATATTAACCTAATTAAATGGGTTAGTCCACCATGGTTATATAAATATGGTTTAACCCCAAACTTAGCCCTAGTTAACATGCACATGTGTGTGCAGTGCAAAATAAATTCTAATAAAATATTCATAAATCCTGATAAAATATTTGAAAACCATTTTAGTAAACTTTTTACTAAAAACCCCACATTAAAGCATAATAACCCCTAATCACATTCTAAGGTGTTACACTAGGCAAAGTGTTCACGGCACAACCGCCAAAAGAGAAAGGGTTATTCTAATTAAGGAACTTCGCGAAAGTGTTGGAAAAATCCCCTTATCTCTGCACTTATCTGGCCTCGTGATCAGTATATCTTGAGCCCGTTTCTCAACAAAGTTTTACTTCGACAATCAAGTTCTTGAGCAGGCCTAGTTGACTAGGTGAACCTTAGACCGATTAGGTGTGTGGTATTTGTGTCGTGATTGTTTTTCTTTACCTTTTGTGTGTATATTTCATTCTTTTGTTGATAACTAACATAAACAAAAACATAAAAAAAAACCTCACAACATTTTTCATCCCTTCTTCTCCCCTTCATATCATGGGTACCCCACATCGACCAACTCTTGCCGAACTTTGGTACGCTCAACCAGATATTACTTCATACGGCTCTTGTTTAGGTAGAACGTCAAATGATCCATCCATGTCAAAAATTTCTTTGAAAGATCAGATAGACGCTTCTAGGAATACCACTTGGACACCACAATCCACATCATATCAACCTTTTCAAACTTTCACCCCTCGTCATGTTGATATCCCTTCTGAGGGTAACGTGGGGACTCTCAAATCGATGTCCATTGCTTAACGTATTGCACAATCCCGTAGCTGATCTTTCATACCTTTCACCACTCCAACTTCGTTAGGGCAACACTTCCAACCATCTTCTTATCAGGATGTTGATCCTAATCCGGCCCATTCCACGTAACCATTCGATTCCTATCAATCCTTCCCGACTTTCGCACCTTCAGTAGACATCACTTCTGAACATCAATTTGGGAGTTTCGCATATCCAAACGAATTTGAATATTTCATTGAAACCCCTTCTCAACCTATGTCTAGTCTGGAATAATCATTAGAAGAATTTCGGGTGGCCTCATTGCGACAAATGGAGGAATTGAATGCATCCATGGCTGCCCTCATACAACCTTATGAACCAACAACTAGTTCCCAACTAGCTCAAAATTTCCCATCTATGATTTGGCAATAGAGCAATTTGATGAGTTGAATAGTGAAAGTGCACAATCTACCCTTCAAAATCAAGCCTACCCGTTCCCAATTGATTTCCACAACTCCAGTTCCGAAAGTCTATCGAGTATCCCAACTGATTCACCAATCGAAAATAGAATGTTTAATGAGTTGTGCGACTATGTAGTGTGTGATTTACCCGATAGTGAAGAGTTCCCTTCAAGTGAAACCAATGCCACTTCCTTTGATTTCTATGTCTCTACTCTAGAAAACCCAACCAATTGAAAACCATGCTTTTGTTGAGATGTTTGAGAACTTTACGTTTGACTTGATTGAGGATATAGATGTTGGCGGAAATTTTGAAGATGCAGTCACAAGATTGAGTGAGTTTTTCTCACCAAGTCAACACTTTCTTTCAGAACCTTGTGGACATCATCCCGAACCTTTAAATGTTTCTCCTGAACCCCATTTACATCTTGAGGTTTTTGATAACGATTTGATCAATTGCATGGATGATCTTGATTTTGTGGAGAATTTTGAGGATATCTTTAAGAATATACACGTTTTGTTGGATGAGTCGGATTTTCCGATTCATCATGTCCCTTCCATTGACTGTGAACATCCTCCTGAGTTTCTAACTGTTACCATTCCTCAGTTGCTTCCCTCCCTCATTTCCACTTCGCAAGACGCCGTATCAACTTCATTTCTTTCATCTGGTTCTCCAAGTTCGAACCCATATTTTCTTGCGAATTTTGAAAGATTTGACCCCATTTCTCATAGTATTGATAAATTAGTGCAGTTAAACAATTCCAGTTTCAAATCATTACAGACTGTACTAAATTACTCAATCAATTTTAAACCTCAAGTCCGTACTCCATTTCTTTCTCCCTTCCGTTCATCTTATCACTTCTATATACCGAGACCGGATACCACTTCCATCTACGCATGGTCTCGCATATCCTTCATTTCTTTTCTCTACGCATTCCTCACCAACCCTGGGCAAATCACGATAGAATTTTTGAATGGTTGGTATTAACCTTTGGTCTGTGTAAGGCCTTGTATAGATTGATGATTTAACTCCCCTAATTTTAAAACTTCAACGCTTAACAGTGGAAACACTGTTTCACTTAAGTTTGGGGGGGCCTTTTGTGTATATACATTTTTTCCTTTTTCTTTTATAAAAAAAAAACAAAAAAAGAGAACCGACGATTTTGACCCCTAACCAATTTTGACCCTCGTGGTGTAACATGACAGTGAAGGCACTGTCAAGTTTAAGTTTGGGGGTGTGCTCGGTAAACATCTCTATCTTTTGCATTCATTTGTATATTCTGCATTTGCCTATATATTCAAAAACCCATAAAAATCAGAAAATTTTCCAAAAAACATAAAAACTTTGTTGTCAAGTTAGCTAGTGGGAGAACTTAGATTAGATAATACATACGGTTGAGTTTGTTAAATTAGGACCAACTAAATCCTATTCTTAGATTTTGAAAACCTGAAAGATAACCCTACTTTGAGTTTAACCGTAGCTAATATACGTCTTTGCTTCAAACTACACGTGTCGTGAGTTTTGAAAATTAGATGAAAAGTCTGATATATCTTAAAACTTTTAAATTGATAAACTATTTTTTTAGGATCAAAGAGGTTTGTTCTGAAATAAGTAATATCAAGAATAGTTTATAAAGCGAAGTGGATATGAAGGGATATTATTGAAACCTTTATAGATACCAAGTCTGAAAAAAAACCCATCTGGAACTTGGTTGGAGCGATTACATACCTTATCTACACAAACACGTCTGTTATCTTGAAAAGAATTGAACAACTGGCTATATCTCCGTTCTGTTGGATATAGTGCCCTCAAATCAATTATTGGATCGCAGGCACGTGATTGCAATGAATGAGGAAAGACCTATACCGGTAGAACAGTCTTACTCGAGATGATAGTATATGCTATCTGGTTTGTCTTTATCATCATGTACATGCTTCATGTGACATTACAGATCACTATTACATGTTGATAGAGCCCATAGGATTCTTGCTTGACTATCAGCAGTATGATGGCGATCATATACGTAGGAGGAGCTGGGTGGTTTATAAGCACATCCTTAAAAGGTCCCTAGTCGTTAGAGTTTAGAGACTGGGCATCGATACTCTAAGAGTAAACTACTGTATACTGATCGAGACCCTGATAAGGGGCGGTGGCCGGTCTCACAAGCCATTGGTGTCGGTTGGTTCACCTAAGATGTATACAGGTGCTCATTGGGTTATGAGTATACCGTACGGACTCGCCGAGAACATGCTAGTTGGTATTATACCTATTGTCAGATAGCAGTTCCCTGGTGACATGTGTACAGGTTAGTCTATCAACCTGAGATTGTCACTTGTCTCGTGTGAGTTCCCACTGTGCTTTGATTACTACCATACCACGGCTCAAAGGAGTCGTGCAAACAGGTTTTAGTTAGGTACAGTTCTGAGCCAAATGGAGGCAGTGAGCGGATCGTCAGGGGATTTGTCTCTCCCGGTATTGGGGGTTGATGTCACGATGTGCACGGATGTCCATCACCAGAAATCCTTGGCCAAGGTAGTCGAGAATTACTGATCTAGGATCGGTAGTTTCTTAGGTGGTGATAGGCTTCATACCAACACTAAATGTCGCGTTATTAGGGGTCTGACTTTATCCACCCCCCTAGACTCGATGTGCGATACCCATAGACGAACGGACCGGACTGTACGGATATTGTCACTGTCAGGCTCAGTAGGGGTTTCAGGATGAGTTTGCTCGTCGGCCTCCCTTTCGCTCAATACCTGGGTAGCCATTACGTACAACTAGTGCCACCGACGTGCTTGTGGTTAAACCCACTGCCAGCGTATTGATGAGTCTTTAGAGTCCCATACAGAGGGTTTCCCTAGTTCGGGCGAAACGTTGTAGAGGTCGTATGGTTTTATGGCAGGGTTCGATCATATACGTGCACTTGTGCACGGATAATGATCGAATGTATAATACTAGTGTGCTTTGGTTTAAGCCGGATCCTAGTATTATATTGTTGGATTATTTTCGTCTCATAGTATTCGTATTCAGTCGGAATACGGATGCGAGTATATATATACAGATGAGGGGTAATCTTGTAATTTATTACAAGATCACTTTTGAGTTGCCATTTCTTTTCTTTATTAAACATTTAGTTTAAATTTTTAATAGGTGGAAAGTGTGAGTGTGAGTTTTGGCTTGGACTTTTTGGTGCATGCAGTTGGTGACTCATGGTTGTAAGTCATGAGAGGATTCATGGTGACATAGGGTTTCTTTTGTTTTGGCTAAGATATTTGTGGCATGAGATATTTAGTTGTGAGACTTGTGAGATTTGTGTGACTTGAAAAGAAGGCTGATCGTTTTCTTTCTTGATGGATTTTCTTTAGTTGCTAAAAAATGCTCACAACAAAATAACTCATGCTCAAAGCTAAAAACTTTCTTCACTTGGTTTTCTTCTTGAGCTCACACTCTTCATCTCATGGCATCTTCTTCATCCTCCACCCAAACCCTCTCATGAGTTGTGAATCCTTGGGTGTATTGAGACAAAGTAATCACAAACTCTCTCTACTTCATCTTGGCTATCTAGGCTAGCAAACTAGATACCCGAGTTGCTTCGGTTTTGAGGCGGGAGCCCGTATTACTAACTTTCGAAGTGGATCTTCTTCGATGGAGGGAGACCGGAGATCAAACATGATCAAGGAAGCCGCGAGGAGCTTGGGATAGAGGTTGAAGGCCGAAGAACTCGGATCCTTCGGTATAACCTTTCTAAACTCCATTACGTATAGCTAGTGTAGCGTTAATGGTACGATCCGGGAATCAGATTCCGTTAGCGCCGGGTTTTTAAAGATTTTGTTTTGCATTTGGCCACGGATTGATTGTCGGGGCGCTGGTGTAACCCAACATGGTATCAAAGCCATCCCTTTAGCCCCATACTAACTCATTGCAATATTAGAAATCCGCCGTTTTTGTCGTGGAAAACTGCCGATAAAAACAGTTTCGAAAACTGAAAGTTTGAGATGTTTGCACACCCCGCAGGCTCACGGGTTTGAAATGAGAAACCGCGGGGTGGTGCATGGGCATCTCGGAGAACCCCTGGGGGCGACCGAATGGCTGGGCCCACTCCCCAAGACCACCTTCCCCAAGACCACCACAAGGTGGTCTTGGCAGTGGGAACCCAAACTGCCCTACCTTGGGATGTTTCAGGTCTGCCTCACCCCCTGGCCACCTCATGGTGGACTTAGGGGTGGGGTACCCCTTCTAGTCCCCCAACTCGAAGTTAATTTCGTGCTCTAACTTCCTATGAAGGTTCGGGCACGTTTCTTTTTGATTCGGACTTCCGAATTGACTTTAAACGGTCGGTTTTTGGAACTTTAGCTCACTGTTTTTTCCCATGGTTTTGGAAATTGGTTTGGTTTGCTAATTTCGTGCGGAATTCTAATGTCGTAGTTTACAGAACATACATTACTATCTGCGACCGTGAATGTCATTAGAGCGGTACAACTTGTCTAATTGCTATAGTTCTTTTAGACGGGTTTGCGGACGTAACATTCACGTTGATGTTCTGTGTGTTAGCTGGATCGTTTTGGTGTATAGTCTTGGTGCAATGTTAGTACAATTTAGTTTTATTTATACATTTGATATCGCGGGGTGAGCGTCCGACATGTGGACTTTCGTCACTGCCTGTTTGTATATTATTTATTTGGGGCACGACCGGGTTGCGGTCGATGTCACCATTGTACTTATTTTCTTTTCTGTACTAGGATTACCCCGCGGTGGAGTGCACGGATAGCCGGGTTCTAGAGGGAAACGGGCCCGCATCTCATGGCCTTGAGACGGGGGGACTCACTCTAGAATTGGCAGGCTATTCGCCGCACTCGTAGGGGGTACAGGTTGACCCAAGGAGAAGTGCTCAAGTTACCGGATTTCGTAAAGTGCCGGGTGACCCATGCACATTTATGAAGGGGGCTGCCTCGGTTCTGGTTTTAGAGGGTAACTTGCCGCACTCGTAGGGGTCTAGGTTTTCATTGCACAGGATATCCACACGACCAGGGGAACGTCGGGTTTCAGTTGCGGCTCAAAGGAAACCCGGGGATCCCAGATTATTAGTATATTCTTTGATGCTTATCGCTTTTCTGTGATGTTGCATTTATCATGCCTGGAGCGATTATTATATATTGTTATATATATACTAGTAGATGTTGTATATATTTTGCACCCGCGCTAGTCCAGTCCCCGCTCTGTCTTTAGTTAAGTAACCTAACGGGTGATGACGGGACCCAGTGGCGAATGAGGATGGCATATACGTACATCATATTTTTGTTCTTTTCTGGTATGATTAATTGATGGCACTGCGTTGATTCTGATCAATGCAAGAAAAACAGACCTATTCGATGTTGTTGGAACAAATTTTCAAAAGCTGTTATTACAAGGACGTTTTCTTTTGTTTTGCATAGAGATATTCGGTTATGAATATCCAGCACCTCATTCCACGAGGCAAGGGCCGAGATCCCTTCACCGGGAGTGATCCCTTGGGCAGAAATTTGCGTCAGGGTAATAACTTCACTATAGTCGATTACTTTTTTTCTTTGCATCGCGGTATTCAGTTGGGAATATCCCGCACCTCCACAAAGAAAGAGCCGAGATCCCTTCACCTGGAGTGACCTCTTTAGCAAAGGATTTCGCCACTATATATTTGTAAAGCTATCCGGTTCCTTCAACGATATCAAGTTCATTATATTAAAGGTTTTTCGCCAAAAACCATTCGTAGCCCTCCGTCATTTCAAACGGGTAGCACTTAGTATTCATGCTATGTTTGTTGACCTTCGTCATGGCATAGTGTATGGTAGTTGTTTGTTACCTTTCTGTTGCATAGGTAGATGCGTTGGTTTGGGACAGTCGTGCAGCCTTGTTGACCTTCGTCAAATGAGAGTACGGATGGGTTCAAATTAAGCTGGACAATGACGGGTAGAACTTGACATGTAACTTATGATTTGTTGACCTTCGTCAAGGTCATAAGAGCATGGGGTAAAAATCCACATCGGGAATTTCTAAAGAAACAGAAACTTTCCAGGCATGAGCATACCTTCTGGAGTGTGATAACTTGAGTGGATTCCATCAGGTTATCATACGATGATAGTTGGATCCCGATTCCCACTGATGAGTTGCTTTACTCCTCGGGTGATTTTAAATGATCCCGACTAATTCTTGTTTTGGGTTTGGAAGGAGGATTTGAGGATACAGTGGGAGACATCTTGATTAGATAAAGTGATTAACCATTCTGATTTAGATTAGAGTGCACGCTGAGTATTTCTTTTCTCTCTCTCTTTGGCAACGACCATGGCACAACCCTAGACTAGAACTCAGGAACCAAGTTAACCGAACCATCTTAAAACACATTGACTTTTGGATTGTCTGAGTTGCATACCTCATTGCCACTCCTACTTTAACCCTTTGCATTTCTACGGAACATTCCGTATTACTACGAAGATCCCCTTTCATTAGATATGACCATCGTATAGTTACATACGAACTCGAAGAAACTTGTTTCAGATTCGAGGATGGTTTCCAGTTCTGGAGAAATTGAATAGGACTATCCAGTTGCCTTTTTTTTTTACCTTCTCTCAGGTTGTGAGGGCTCCTAAGATTAGGAGAGGGTACACCTATTGCGCTTATTGGATGGTCTTCTTCCAAACCATAGGCAGGTGTCGAACGGTAGGGAATGAGGAAAATCGATTAGCCTAAGTGTGGTGTACAGAAGGTAATAAGTAAAAACAAAATAAAGGGATTAGAAAGAGGGCAAAGTAAAGTGCGACTGCTATCATTCACGACGAAACCACGTATTTCATCGCCACTCCTACTTCAACTTTGAATTTCTCCAGAACACCCCGTATCACTACGAAGATCCACAGTTATTGGATAATCCATCGTACTCGGAGGAAGTTGTTCCAGTCCGAGGATGGATTCTGGTTCAGGAGAAATAGAATAAGGATTATTCTGTTGTCTTTTCCTTTTACCTTCTCTCAGATTGTGAGGGCTCCTAGGATTAGGAGAGGGAATACCTATTACGCTTATTGGATAGTCTTCTTCTAAACCATAGGCTGGTGCCGAACGGTAGGGAAGAAAGAAAACCATTTAGCCTAAGGGTGGTGTACAGAAGGTACTGAGTAGAGACAAATAAAGAGATTTGGAGAGATGCCAAGGAGATATACGGTTACAGTCATGAATCTGGATAATGGAAGTGGCATTACTAGGAATACCCGGATACCCCTTTGAAACATTTTCATGTTTCAGTTTCTCTGTGCATTGTTAATTGAAAATTGATTTCCTAATCAGATCCTTACTCCAGGATATGTATTTACCAGACTTGATTCTCACATCTGTATGGTTTTACAGATGATGAGTGGGAGTAAATTATTGGGAATTAGGTGATTATATCCTCATTATATCGGAATTCATTGTAATTGGTGATATTTGAGGAAATCGCCAGGGGTTTTTCCCGACGACAAATATTTGGTTTTGAATATCTGTTGTTATGCACCAATTTCAAACTGATATATCTGTACGTTTATTTCATAAAGTGAGATATAAAATTTTGAAATTATGTCCATGACATTTACCTATTTCAGTGGATGGTTAGGTAAGGAGCATTAAACAGCGGTGTAATTCTTCTTAACCATAGTACAGTTTTCAACTTACGACGCACAGGGTTTGAGTTATTCAACTCAGAGGACTTATACAAAGTATTGTATGTTTTCCAGTTTCCATTAGAACAAAGGGGTTGGTGCTCGTACTATATTCTGTTTACTTGTGACTTTTCAAGTTTTTAGACAAGTATTTCGTTGAAATACAATGTCCAAATTTTACGAAGTTGTAGGTATATGAATAAAGTAGAGAACCATGTGTTGCAAGTATCAGGATTCTTCAAGGTGATCGATGATGTAGATACTTGTGTTTGGTATTCAGTTGATAGTAATGATTTTGAGAACTTGCTTCTCTTTCAGGTTACTCATATTTGGATGCACTCCTAGTTGAGTAATGATGATCGTCCTCCTTCCATTTGGTTGACATGCACTGGAGACAGCTACATGATTTGAATCTGGTTCCAATTAAATCAGTGCCTTTGTTTCTATATTGTACATAGAATGGTTCATATCTTAATGATGTTAAGGTATATGGAGTTTTCCAGCTTACGCTTAAAACCGGACTCCGGATAACTCAAGGCATGTTTCCGTAATGGCAGTTTGTGGGTTATCCCGGGCTATGACGAGGGTTATCTTTCTACCATCTGGAAGATCAATAGTGATATTGTTCTTGACACGGCACAGTTTTAGTAAAATGGATTTTTTTTCAGAAAACAGTAGTGGAAGTATGGTAGAACTGGAAGTGATTCCAGAACCACCAACGATTACTGGAAATTTAAAAGAACCTAAAAATTCAATCGGGTTTAACATTCCATTAGCCACTCCGTAGATATGGTGGGTAACCTCAGGCGCTCGAGAGGTACTTCGGTATCCTCAAAGACGGTGACAGGGAGGTTCTTGTTTACCCAGACTTTCCATTACTGCTGTTCTAGACTGTAAGACCGGGCAGGAGGATGGGTATAGCGTCGTTCTAAAGTTTACTTTAGAAGTGCACGTGTATATGAATGTGCCAGAAGGTTGTTATAGTCAGTGGGAACAACGGAAGCATAGTGGACAAGTAGCTTGTGTCTATTTATAGACTAAAGCAGGTATGGCAGAGATAGATCATCTATTTTTGATGTGACAGTCATAGGTTTTTTGACTTCATCAGAATAGGGGATGGATCTATTAAGAAGGTAGTAGGGTGTGATGTCCGGGTATTTAGATGACATACACTTTGTAGGAAGTGAAATTCCTATACTACAGTCGGTTATCCTGTGGTTGTCACACAGTGGTTTCTCCACATAGGATATGGATATAATATCAGGCATTCTGGTTACTAGATCTATGATTTTTGATTTAGATTTGGGTAGTTTCCCAATCTGGGTACTTTGACAGAATTCTGAAGGTGTTTTAGAATGGATGGCTTCTGGCATGGTGGTGTACCTATAGGTGATTGAGTCACCCTCTCTAAAGGTGTCTTATAGACTAAAGGGGAAAGGTATGTGCATGATTGGCATATCACTTGCTTAGGCAATTGAGTCAATCATGAGATGTCAAGTACCACACCAGATGTTGTTTTTGCACTAGATGCAATAATTTTTATATTAATCCAATCCTGGAGAAACGTTTGGAAGCAGTTTTAGAACATAAGTGGATGTTCAAGGGATATGGTAACGGCAGCCTCTTTCGGGTGACGGTGTAACATTCCAAAATAATAAAATATTATTTTTGGGAATTTGTATAATTTAATATTATTTTATTGAATATTTTAATATTTAGGTATAATTAAATACAGAAAATTTGGAAAAAATTCTAAAATAGGGTAATTTAGAGAATTATGCCATTTTTAAGTTTTTATGATTAGTTATATGCTACTTTAGTGCTAATCGCGATTAAAAATCGCTAATCGGTTTTTGGCATTTTTGTGCAAAACATGCACATATCATTTCCTACACTTATGTTGCATTTTCTTGCCATGGTTTTATTTTGGGGTTCACAATTTGAGTGAGAAGGAATTTGAGGGAAAAGAAAAGAAAGTAAAAAGGAAAAGGATTATAATATGCTGGTAGGTGGATGAGAGAGAGAAAAGAGAGGGGGTAGCTTTGACTTAGCCATTTCCCTTCACCTCCTCAACTCACTTTCTCTCTCCCTCTTCCCCTTCAGCTGCTGCTGCTGCCCCTCATCTCCCTCCCCTCTTCATTAGCCCCAAATCACCATGAAAACTACACCAACACCCCATCTTCATTTCACAAAAAATGTGCACAAGCTCGAGATCTACACATAGGACCAAGAAAGCAAAAATTTTGGCCACTAGGGGCAACTCAAGAAAATTCTTGAGTTTCCAAATGAGGTATTTACTGAACCCTTATCTTAGTTTTAGTATTACTTATACCCCATGTTTAGATAGAACCGATATTGTGTGTTTTTGTGGATTTGAGGAAAACCTAGTTAGGGTTTGAGGGAATTTTGGGTTGTAATGTGAAATTGAGCTCAGTTGAGGTTATATAAACACCCTAGTGTATGAATTGAGACCCAAAACTGAGAATTAAGACCCGGAATACGGATTTAGAAACCGATATCGGAAAGTTTATGGAATCTGTTAAGCTTATATGAGATCTGCTATCAACCCGAGACTCTGAAAATTATATTGAATGGACAGTGACATGTGCAGGCACCCAGGAAGCTAACCCCAAGACCCTAGCCCCTAACTCCTTGACCCGGCCGCAGATTTAATCCTATTGGCCGCAATTTGCGGCCAGACCTTCTTCATTTTGGCTCGTTTTGGTTTTGGTGCCCCCTTACCAGTATATTAGACCCCTGGCATGTATAGATTTGTCTAAATTGACCTAGGGTGAAATCTGGAGCCTATTTCCTTAGTTGTTGTTTTGGATGCGTGTTTCCGTATTCCGTATTTTTAATTCTGCAATTGTGTATTGTGTTTTACCTCGACTATTTGACGTTTATACGACGATATCGAGGATTGATTGATGGTTGTGAAGGTGTTGTCCATAGGTTCTAACCTATAGATCATAGCGTATCGTTTTGGGATTCGTATGCCGTTTTAGCTTTGATTTGGTTTTAATACGCATTTTGCGATACGTTGATGTGTAGGTACCCCATGAAGACTTCGGGACGACAAGCAAGCGCGTGGCGACGTCCACAAATGAAGACGCAAGGTGAGTAGATTATATCTACAGGGGTAAGTCAGGTGGATGGCGTATATCACCCCCGCAGTTCGTAGTTGATATCATATATATATATATATATATATATATATATTTATATATATATATATATATATGAATAGTTATAGTGTGTCGTGGATATTGTGTTAGGTGTATTATGGATAGTTTCGGGTTAGAAGCAACTAGTGTAGTTCATAGTCGCGAACCCTAGAATAGATTCACACCTACACGTACACCCTTGCACATTCATTATACTTGCACTGTGTTTGATGATGTTGGACGATATTGGAGGTGAGTTTATGATTTGGGCATTGTGCCGCGAGATCGGTGATTTGATATGATCCGTATATGGGATACGACATGTGATCTCTAGCGGGCCTTGGAACGTGTGTTTACACACGCAGCCATATTGATGGTATCAGTTGTACTAGACTTAGATCAGTACCCCAGATTATGTGATATGATGACGAGGATACCAATTAATAGATGAGCTGATTGTGATAATTGACCCGTACCCAGCTATTGGGATGTCGTACGACGATGTAACGTACGAGCTATATATTGATGATAGATCTGCACTCATGACTTGAGGATTGTCATATGATATACTGTATTGTACGCGATACTATTGAGGCGGGATCACCGACTATTATATGTATATATATTTATATCGACTCAGATTTAGGTGGATTCCGTACCCCTCCCAGTTGACTTGATACTTAGATCTGTAGTTTGCATAGTGGATGTTAGACTAGACCCAAGTAATACCTATTTCAACAACTAATGAATCGGGGGTATCTTAAAAACACTGTAGCCCTTATTTTACAAAGACCCCGATTTGTCTTATTTCAAATGGCAAGCTGCATTACTATTCATTTACCATTTATTCTACGGCTCGCATTGCATTGCATGCTTAAATGTTATTGATTCATATTTCTTTGTGCATATGCCTTTACATAGTTCCATGCTCATATTAGTGTTTCATGTTGCATTTATTATAATTCATGGATTCTGCACTGTGATATGGTGGCATATGATGATTCTGGATTGTTTTACTCCTGTGTATATATATCAGTGGTATGCGACGCTGAAATATATATGTATACCATAGTATATATATATATATATATATATTAGTGGTATGGGACGCCGATATATATATACACCTACTTGATACATCATCATGATGATCTATGCAAACTTAGATATATGAGAATGGGGGCTGACCCGGACTGACGGATGCCCGATATATGAGAGTGGGGGCTGACCCGGACTGACGGATGCCCGATATACGAGAGAGGGGGCTGACCCGGACTGACGGATTCCCGATATATGAAAGGAGCCTATATGCTCGGAGCCTATGTGCTCGATATATGAAGGGAGCCTATGTGCTCGGAGCCTATGTGCACGATATGAGAGGAGCCTTTATGGTCGATGGTATATTATATCTCCCCTACCCCACATTTATTTTATATGCATCGCATCACGTATTAGTAGTACCTGATAGAGTACCTTCATGGATGTTGCACACACATATCAGATACATGATATATGGCATTTATTTGATATTGAGATATGTATTTGTGTCGATGCTCGACGCTGATTTTCTGATGACTTCATTCGTGATTCCTTCTGCTTTCATTTCACCGCATACATACATCATATTTATGATATGTTATTACGTGAGGCACTGGCATGAGTTCTTGGCAATACACTTATGTTCAGATGTTACATTGCCACTTTACCATGCTTCAGATTTATTCATTTGAGGTTTATATTATATCTGATCGTTTTGACTAAGGATTATGTCATGCTTTCAATTTCTGCTTGTAGATATTTTCTATTCACGAGTTGGCAACTCACCCCCGTTGTGTCACAGTTCTTGCAGGTTTGCCGTACAGGTTCCATAGTGGCATTTCTGGCACACTGCTTTCCTTTGCGGGTGATTTGCTTTGTAGGTGGGTTCTTTGTATCAGAACCGCTGTTGTACATGTATTATTCATTGTATCTTGAAATTCCATCAACCAAAACTTGTATATTGTTTCAGACTTAGACACTAGTGATGTATTATTTCGACCATAGAGTCGCGCTCAGTAGTATTACGATTTTCTTGCTTATTAGAGATTCTCTTGGGTTTTGATCCTCGCCCTTCGGCGTTGTATATTATATTGCTTGTGTGGGTTGTGCTCCTTGTTTATACGTAGTAAGTGTTTGATAAAATGCCTCAATGGAGAATAATTTACAAAATATGTTTCTTTACTCTTAAAATGGTTTTAGATTTCTGGGCTTTTGGCTTACTTGGATCAGATGAAGTCCTATAGACTTCATATGGTTCAAGGTCCAGTCACGTGCTCTTTCGGGTCGTGACAAAGTTGGTATCAGAGCGCTAGGTTAACCTTGGTTCGAGTCTAAGTTTGACTATGTGGAGCCTAGGGCGTCTATATATATACGGAACTTGGGCTTGACCTTACGGAACTTAGACTTAGTCGAGGGGGTATTAGACCCGAACTTTCGTCGTGTAGGATGACCCTTGGTTGATGGAATAGGTGACTAAAGTAGGGTGACGTACCGTGGGTATGTTCCGCGGCATACTTACGATACGCTACCCCGCTTAAGGAACCTTACGATGTACATATTTTCGAGATCAGTGATTCTCTTCATATCTATGATTATACATCCATTTGAGATCCTCGATTCTATTAGTTCCATGATCATACTATCATTGATGTTGTTCCTTCTTATGATCATGTATCCATTCTAGTTCTGTTGTTTATTTCTTGCCATTGATCTGCTCTCTTCGATACTCGATTGAGGTTCCTGTCGCCATTGTTTGAGCGCAGTGAGCTGCTGCTAGTGCTACGGTCAGGGCGAGCTCGTCTGGTACGAGGGCTGACCATTGTGTTTTCTGGCGACATGTGAACGTCTCGAGTTAGTATTGATGATTGTGACCTCTTGTGGAGGCGAGTGCTTGGTTTTACCCCGGATGATCGGGCCGTTGTTAGAGCTGCCAGTTGAGTGAGGACTGTTGATGTACAGCATACCTCAGAGATTATGATGTCGCCTACCGTGCAGAAAGATGAACCAGCTATTGCTGAGATTGACAGGATATCGCTTCCGGAGCTTACGAGCTGAGATTGCCGGAGCTTCCAGGCAGATATGAGACAGATGATAGCTTGTCTACCCGATTTGAGAAATGATGGTGATTCGTCCGATTTATGCACCGGAGCAGGCCCAGTTAAGTTGAAGATTTCCAGTGTGGAGAGTCTTACTCAGATCTAGAGCAGACCGATTTAGAGAGGACCGCCAATGTATCGCCTTTCCTGGAGGATTGGGGCGATGTTCAGCGGACAGACGAATGAGCCAGTTGTTGCTGCAAATGACGAGATATCGCCCAGACGATTGGAGCTACTGCAGCATGAGTATGTACTTAGAGACATGATGGACAGTCGCTAGTCACCGAGGGTGAATGACTAGGACATGTGATTCGTTCGCTTACCCAGATGAGAGGTCATCGGATAGATTGCTTCCAGCTAGAGACGACCTCACGCGGAGACGTTGAGAGTCGACAGAGGCGATCGAATGTCAGGAACCTGCTATTCCAAGTTTAAAGTATTCGGAAAGACATGCAGGCGATTTTATGGACTCTCTAGAAGAATGAAACCCTAACTCGACATAATGACCGTGTGAAAGCCTTTGAACCTTAGGGTTTGCGGCAGTTCTGCGGCGCCATTAGTGAGGCTTGGGTTTGCCCTTCTACGGCTGGATCATTGATGTTGTGGTATGTACTCGATGCTGTTAAATTGTACCCAAGATGTTGAGCTCTTGGGGGATTAAGAGGTTTTGACGAATCGATCGAATGGTTCGACTTCCTTCAGATGCTAAGTGGTGAGATGCATTTCTTGGGAGACTCCTGATACGAGGATAGCCGTTGGAGCGCGGTCCGTGCAGCCACGATGAGTTGAGTCCGAATCAGTCGATATTGAAGCAGAGTGAAGTAAAGAGTTCGCAAGAGATTTGACGAGGTGACGTTCCACTCCGCTGACATCAAAGATGCGATACGCATGCAGAGGCGTAGTTTAGTGATATACCTTCCAGAAGGAGTCGCGAGGGGTATGCAGCCGTTCCGGAACAAGGATTAGCTTCAGTAAAGGACGATGACTTCCGGGCAATTCGGCAGGAATGAGATTTGAGAGAGACCTCGACAGGACCTTTCTGGAATACTATACGAGAAGACCAGGACCCAAGAGGGGTCATATTGAGTATACTCAGCAGGCCAGAGCTCGACATCGTCGACGAGGTAGTTGACCAGGTTCGGATAAAGGACCTTACCCAGATGCGTTGCGAGTTGATCGAGGACGGACGAGTATTGAGTATTCATCCGATGGTTGGGACGTGTTCTCGAGGACCTGTTCGGCCAGACATCTCCTACAGAATGATGAAGCTACAGAGTACGCGATTTCGAGTCCGTGCGAGAGACTTCGGATTGACCGTGGCCGAGAACAGTGAAGTGCGTAGATAGCATGGCGTGACGTCATAGTGGACAACGATAGAGACAAGTGGAACCAGAGGTTCGTGTGAGACGCCGACGAGCTGTCGTTACTTCCCGTCGAGACCAGAGACCTGATATGCTTACAGAGGCGTTGGGATGTGACCAGTTTCCGAGAAAATGTTGTGCTGAAGACACAGATGTCCATCGAGTGAGAAGAGATTATGCAAGAGAGTCAGCCTCCGTACAGTTCGGCATAGGCAAGATCGGGATAGACCTTGAGCGGGATTCCTTCCAGGACACTGCTGCAATGATATTTGCACCCAGGATCGGATGTGTGATGTGCGTTCAGAAAGCCAGAGGCCGACGCAAGTGACATGCTGCTTTACAAGTGGTCGTGAGGATTGACCGAGATATGACCTGAGAAGTGCCAGGACGGAATCGTCCCCGTTAGCACACCTGACAGGGCCGATGAGCCGATTGATTGGAGATTGGTAATCCGCAGAGGAGATAAGGACCCAGAGACAGAAGACGCCAGACCGTGAGCAAGAGGCAAGTAGATGTCTTGCGCTGCTAGCATTGGATGCACCTTTAGTGTTTTGAGGTACGATTTTGGTGCACACCAAATGCACTAAATCGGTTGTCCTTGTGCATGTCAGATGCACCTGGTTTAGCTGTCAGGCACACACGTTGCCGATGATAGTTATTGTGTGCGTACCCGTTGCACCTGAATGATACTTATGTGGATTTTGTTTTCCGTGCGCACCTGACGCACGGGGTATTCTTATATACGCCTTAGGATTGATGTGTGTGGAGCCCCGACAATTTGGATTTTTGCTGAAATGTCTTAGTACTTGGGGGTTTTAATTTAAATTCGAGGACCGAATTTATTTAAGGGGGGGTAGATTGTAACATTCCAAAATAATAAAATATTATTTTTGCGAATTTGTATAATTTAATATTATTTTATTGAATATTTTAATATTTAGGTATAATTAAATACAGAAAATTTGGAAACAATTATGGAAAATTCTAAATAGGGTAATTTAGATAATTATGCCATTTTAAAGTTTTTATGATTAGTTATATGCTACTTTAGTGCTAATCGCGATTAAAAATCGTTAATCGGTTTTTGGCATTTTTGTGCAAAACATGCACATATCATTTCCTACACTTGTGTTGCATTTTCTTGCCATGGTTTTATTTTGGGGTTCACTATTTGAGTGAGAAGGAATTTGAGGGAAAAGAAAAGAAAGGAAAAAGGAAAAGGATTATAATATTGTGGTAGGTGGATGAGAGAGAGAAAAGAGAGGGGGTAGCTTTGACTTAGCCATTTCCCTTCACCTCCTCAACTCACTTTCTCTCTCCCTCTTCCCCTTCAGCTGCTGCTGCTGCCCCTCATCTCCCTCCCCTCTTAATTATCCCCAAATCACCATGAAAACTACACCAACACCCCATCTTCATTTCACAAAAAATGTGCACAAGCTCGAGATCTACACATAGGACCAAGAAAGCAAAGATTTTGGCAACTAGGGGCAACTCAAGAAAATTCTTGAGTTGCCAAATGAGGTATTTACTGAACCCTTAGCTTAGTTTTAGTATTACTTATACCCCATGTTTAGTTAGAACCGATATTGTGTGTTTTTGTGGATTTGAGGAAAACCTAGTTAGGGTTTGAGGGAATTTTGGGTTGTAATGTGAAATTGAGCTCAGTTGAGGTTATATAAACACCCTAGTGCATGAATTGAGACCCAAACCTGAGACTTAAGACCCGGAATACGGATTTAGAAACCGATATCGGAAAGTTTGTGGAATCTGTTAAGCTTATATGAGATCTGCTATCAACCCGAGACTCTGAAAATTATATTGAATGGACAGTGACATGTGCAGGCACCCAGGAAGCTAACCCCAAGACCCTAGCCCCTAACTCCTTGACCCGGCCGCAGATTTAATCCTATTGGCCGCAATTTGCGGCCAGACCTGCTTCATTTTGGCTCATTTTGGTTTTGGTGCCCCCTTACCAGTATATTAGACCCCTGGAATGTATAGATTTGTCTAAATTGACCTAGGGTGAAATCAGGAGCCTATTTCCTTAGTTGTTGTTTTGGATGCGTGTTTCCGTATTCCGTATTTTTAATTCTGCAATTGTGTATTGTGTTTTACCTCGACTATTTGGCATTTATACGACGATATCGAGGATTGATTGATGGTTGTGAAGGTGTTGTCCATAAGTTCTAACCTATAGATCATAGCGTATTGTTTTGGGATTCGTATGTCGTTTTAGCTTTGATTTGGTTTTAATACGCATTTTGCGATACGTTGATGTGTAGGTACCCTATGAAGACTTCGGGACGACAAGCAAGCGCGTGGCGACGTCCACAAATGAAGACGCAAGGTGAGTAGATTATATCTACAGGGGGAAGTCGGGTGGATGGCGTATAGCACCCCCGCAGTCCGTAGTTGATATCATATATATATATATATATATATATGATAGTTATAGTGTGTCGTGGATATTGTGTTAAGTGTATTATGGATAGTTTCGGGTTAGAAGCAACTAGTGTAGTTCATAGTCGCGAACCCTAGAATAGATTTACACCTACACGTACACCCTTGCACATTCATTATACTTGCACTGTGTTTGATGATATTGGACGATATTGGAGGTGAGTCGATGATTTGGGCATTGTGCCGCGAGATCGGTGATTTGATATGATTCGTATGTGGGATACGACATGTGATCTCTAGCGGGCCTTGGAACGTGTGTTTACACACGCAGTCATATTGATGGTATCAGTTGTACTAGACTTAGATCAGTACCCCAGAATATGTGATATGATAACGAGGATACCAATTAATAGATGAGCTGATTGTGATAATTGACCTGTACACAGCTATTGGGATGCCGTACGACGATGTACCGTACGAGCTATATATTGATGATAGATCTGCACTTATGACTTGAGGATTGTCATATGATATACTGTATTGTACGCGATACTATTGAGGCAGGATCACCGACTATTATATGTATATATATTTATATCGACTCAGATTTAGGTGGATTCCGTACCCCTCCCAGTTGACTTGATACTTAGATCTGTAGTTTGCATAGTGGATGTTAGAATAGACCCAAGTCATACCTATTTCAACAACTAACGAATCGGGGGTATCTTAAAAACACTGTAGCCCTTATTTTACAAAGACCCCGATTTGTCTTATTTCAAATGGCAAGCTGCATTACTATTCATCTACCATTTATTCTACGGCTCGCATTGCATTGCATGCTTATATGTTTTTGATTCATATTCCTTTGTGCATATGCCTTTACATAGTTCCATGCTCATATTAGTGATTCATGTTGCATGTATTATAATTCATGGATTTCGCACTGTGATCTGGTGGCATATGATGATTCTGGATTGTTTTACTCCCGTGTATATATATCAGTGGTATGGGATGCTGAAATATATATGTATACCATAGTATATATATATTAGTGGTATGGGACGCCGATATATCTATACACCTACTTGATACATCATCATGATGATCTATGCAAACTTAGATATATGAGAGTGGGGGCTGACCCGGACTGACGGATGCCCGATATATGAGAGTGGGGGCTGACCCGGACTGACGGATGCCCGATATACGAGAGTGGGGGCTGACCCGAACTGACGGATGCCCGATATATGAAAGGAGCATATGTTCTCGGAGCCTATGTGCTCGATATATGAAGGGAGCCTATGTGCCCGATATGAGAGGAGCCTTTATGGTCGATGGTATATTATATCTCCCCTACCCCACATTTATTTTATATGCATCGCATCACGTATTAGTAGTACCTGATAGAGTACCTTCATGGATGTTGCACACACATATCGGATACATGATATATGGCATTTATTTGATATTGAGATATGTATTTGTGTCGATGCTCGACGCTGATTTTCTGATGACTTCATTCCTGATACCTTCTACTTTCATTTCACCGCATACATACATCATACTTATGATATGTTATTACGTGAGGCACTGGCACGAGTTCTTGGCAATACACTTATGTTCAGATGTTACATTGACACTTTACCATCCTTGAGACTTATTCATTTGAGGTTTATATTATATCTGATCGTTTTGACTAAGGATTATGTCATGCTTTCAATTTCTGCTTGGAGATATTTTCTATTCATGAGTTAGCAACTCACCCCCGTTGTGCCACAGTTCTTGCAGGTTTGCCGTACAGGTTCCATAGCGGCATTTCTGGCACACTGCTTTCCTTTGCGGGTGATTTGCTTGGTAGGTGGGTTCTTTGTATCAGAACCGCCGTTGTATATGTATTATTCATTGTATCTAGAAATTCCATCAACCAAAACTTGTATATTGTTTCAGACTTAGACACTAGTGATGTATTATTTCGACCTTAGAGTCGCGCTTAGTAGTTTTACGATTTTCTTGCTTATTGGAGATTCTCTTGGGTTTTGATCCTCGCCCTTCGGCGTTGTATATTATATTGCTTGTGTGGGTTGTGCTCCTTGTTTATACATAGTAAGTGTTTGATAAAATACCTCAATGGAAAATAATTTACAAAATATGTTTCTTTACTCTTAAAATGGTTTTAGATTTCTGGGCTTTTGGCTTACTTGGATCAGATGGAGTCCTATAGACTTCATATGGTTCAAGGGCCAGTCACGTGCTCTTTCGGGTCGTGACAGACGGTTATCATTCCAGGCTTCCAAGGTGACCTGGATGACAGAATGACTGTCAGAGTTATAGTTTTCCCTCACATGAGGGGCAGTAGTTTGGACAGGTGGTTCAAGCGGATACGGAGGAAGGCATGGCGCAGGATACTGATTAAATTCAGTGGACGATACAGTCTAAGAAGTTTTCACTATTTGGAGTTAAATTGTGAACTGAGTCCCATCAGATATCCAGATATATTCTAAGACAATATTGCTTATTTCGGGAGATGGAGTTCTCCGCGAACTTGAGATAGATAGAGACATAGATTGAAACATTGAAGCGGATCCACTGACTGAGGCTATTTCTCGAACGCAATAGTTTTACAAATGAGCTTTGTGAAACTGATTAGTAGAGAAGTTGGGTGTTCGGTATCACACGGGCTGTGAGTATGCAACACTGCAATAATTAGCCTTAAGTGCAAGTTAGAGATTGTTGGCTATAGTGCCCTCAAGTCAATTATTGGATCGCAGGCACGTGATTTCAATGATTGAGGGAGGACCTATACCGGTAGAACAGTCTTACTCGAGATGATAGTATGCTACCTGGTTTGTCTTTATCATCGTGTACATGCTTCAGGTGACATTACAGATCACTATTACATGTTGATAGAGCCCATAGGATCCTTGCTTGACTACCAGCAGTATGATGGCGATCATATACGTGGGAGCTGGGTGGTCTATAATCACATCCTTAAACAGTCCCTAGTCGTGGGAGTTTTGAGACTGGGCATCGATACTCCAAGAGTAGACTAGTGTATACTGATCGACACCCCAACGAAGGGTGGTGGCCGGTCTCACAAGCCATTGTTGTCAGTTGGTTCACCTAAGATGTATACAGGTGCTCATTGGGTTATGAGTACACCGGACGGACTCGCTGGGAACATGCTAGTTGTTATTTTACCTATTGTGAGATAGCAGTTCCTTGGTGACATGTGTATAGGTTAGTCTTTCGACCTGAGATCGTCATTTGTCTCGCATGAGTTCCTACAGTACTTTGATTACTACCCTACTACGGCTCAAATGAGTCGTGCAAACAGGTTTTAGTTGGGTACAGTCCTGAGCCACATGGAGGCAATGAGCGGATCGTGAGGGAATTCGTCTCTCCCGGTATTGGGGGTTGATGTCACGTTGTGCACAGATGGCCATCACCAGAAATCCTTGGCCAAGGTAGTCGAGAATTACTGATCTAGGATCGGTAGTTTCTCAGGTGGTGATAGGCTTCATACCGACACTAAATGTCGTGTTATTAGGGGTCTGACTTTATCCACCCCCTAGACTCGATGTGCGATACTCGTAGACGAACGGACCGGACTGTACGTGTCACGACCCAAAGTTTGGCCCGTAACCGGCACTTAACCATGTAACGTCTACAGGCGTAACGCGACTAAGTGAACCGAAAACCCAGAAACCAAACCAGTAAAAAAATAGAGTGTTTTAAGTTGTAAAGGGAAGCATTTAGAAGTGATAAGAAATCTTAAGTAAACAATCACCAAGATAGCAATATACGACGCCATAGCGAAGATCAAGATCCACAAGTGGGAACGTCACAGATAGAATAAACTGCAAGTACAGTCGGCTCACAACGAGCTCGACACCAGAATACAAATAATATACATCATCGTCCTCACACTGTCTCTAAGTCAAATACATACATGGTAGATGGAGAATACTAGATACAACAATATACATAGCTGAACGATAAACATATACCGCACAAAACCCACCTATCAGCAAAAGAGCTAGTACACCAACTATGGGGGTATCTGTGTCAAAAGATGCAAAACGCAGCCTGCCGCGACTACTCCGAAGGGCAACCTGCAAACACTGTGGCACAATGGGGGTGAGTTTCCAAATCGTGAATAGAGATAACATATAAAGGTAATCGCGAGCATGCACGTACTGCACTACTCTATCATATGCCAACAGATGATATCAATGTGTGATAAGCAGTATGTGCAATAATCATGCAAGTGCTCTATCAGGTAATATAATTACAGGATGAGATACAATAATGAATGCTGAGCATGAGAAGTATAACATCTACACGGAATGTCAACGTGGAATATGTAATCGGTGTCCATCAATGCACCCCAAATCCCAACAACCCATACGCCGGCACTCCCATCGGCCCTCAAATCATGTACATCACTGAGAATCACGAGTGCCCAACATCGGCACCCAAATATCATAAATACTCGTGTCTAGCATCGACATGCAAATCTTTCTATATCGGGCATCCGTCAGTCCGGGTCAGCCCTCTCTCTCATATGTCTATCGGGCATCCGTCGGTCCGGGTCAGCCCTCTCTCTCATATATATCTATCGGGCATCCGTCAGTCCGGGACAGCCCTCTCTCTCATATATATCTATCGGGCATCCGTCAGTCCGGGTCAGCCCTCTCTCTCATATATATCGGGCATCCGTCAGTCCGGGTCAGCCCTTTCTCTCATTTATATCTATCGGGCATCCGTCAGTCCGAGTCAGCCCCCTCTATCTCATATTTATCTCGCTCTAGCACCGAGAAAACATAGGGTAGACGCACCTAAATATCATATCAAGGGAATCGGGTTTTTAAATGATTACATGTTTGAAATAGCCACGGTTCCCAAATCCAGAAATCACATGTAATCCAAACCAATATGCATGTCAATGTGATGTGATGTGTGCATCAAGTATGAATATCATGTCAAGTCACATAAAGATGAGCTACAACATAATGATCCGATGTGATATATGCATCAAGTATGAATATCATGTCAAGTTCTACAGTGTGAGTGTCATGGCAATTACTAACGGTGTGTGTGTAACATGCAGGATAGTGCTCGTGCAACATGAACCGTTAGTAATGGTGCGGTGTTCTATCAATTCTAGTTTAGATACATATATCAGGGAATGTGGTATGCACTAAATAGTAGCCATGAACAGTCAATGTATGAAAATGTAGCAATAAAATCCTATCAGCCCTGACGTAGAACGCCATGCGGGCGATATCCCCGTAGATGTTAAATCTACTCACCGTAGTCTCTCGCTAGGTATAGTCGATGACTTGTTTCCCCTTCTTCGCGTCGTCCGTCGCACTCGCCTGCAAACCTAGAATTCCACAGAATATCACGCATAAGCTCAAAATCATACAAACACGATAGAAACTCGTGTTGCAAACCAAGCGCGCGTGTGCGCGATACGCTAAAACGTATGATTACGCGCCTGAAGTCGCTCCGACGCGTCGCGATACGCAGAAACCCCAAACCCACACACACGTATCACGCGTGTCGCGAAAGATTAAAAATACGGGAAATAGGGTAATCAACTCCAGATTTTGCTACAGAACAGATATTATAAAAATAGATATACCAAAACACTCCACATAGCAGCAGACTCTAGTGGCCCAAACCCCAACCCAAAACACCCCCATCTGGCCGCAAATTGCGGCCAGAATGCTTATTTCGGTGGCCTGGGTAGGGGGAGGGACTCCCAGGTTTTGTGTGTGCACTCTATACCCTCTGTGTATGCTACAGTAATTCCAATTTCACTCTGAAACATCTCGGGTAGTAGCAGATCCTACAGAGCCTTATTTCTAGTTAAAAACCACACTTTTTGCACTAAAATAAAACTTTATGGTATTTATGTGCAAACTGAACCCAAAACCTGGCCTAAATAGCTCTAATAGCACAAAATAGAGTTAACCAAGCCAACAAAACCCTAATCTAACATAAGCATCACAAATATCATTTAATATCACTAAAAATGCACAAAAATGAGATTTTTGCTAAAGAATACTACAAATTTATGGAAAAGGACTGCTAACATGAGTTAATACCTTCAAAAGACCTTATAAAACACCAAAAATTCCAGCTCTTGCATCAAGTGTGCAGATTTGCCTCCAAACACCTCAAAAAGCTCACTTTTCCATGGTTTTGTGATGAAAATGAGTGGTTTTTGTGTAGGATTTGTATGGAGATCAAAGAGAAGTGAAAAAGAGAAGAAAAGATGAGGAAAAGCGAGGTTTTTCTGCTGGAAATTTCTAGAAATTCTGAGATGGGGAAAGAGAGAGAGACGAGAAGGAAAATAGGGGTCAAAAAGTCAATTTTCTACCTAACACCATGCATTCATTGTTTAATTGAAATTTTGGAATTTTAAAAAGGATTTGACTTGTTTTAAAATGGGTGGGGGATTAAATACAACCATGCAACACAAGAATGGTTAACATGCTATACTAAAAGTCCTAAGTCACAAAATTCGCTAAGTGTGCAAGTGTACACTACAAAGGAAAATTTTCCAATTTGTTAACGCGACTAAATATAATTAGTAAACCCTAAAATTACACCTATATAATAACACGCACAATTACTAATTATCACGAAAAACATTCTAACGAAATTTCAAAGTGTTACAATCTACCCCCCTTAAAGAAATTCGGTCCCCGAATTTAAGAAAATCTAACTACACGCACCTTCAAAAAGATGGGGATACCTCTTTCTCATCTCGCTCTCGGTCTCCCAAGTGACCTCCTCGCCGCTCTGACCACGCCAAAGTACCTTGACTGATGGTATGTCCTTCGATCTCAATTTCTTCACTTGTCGATCCAAGATCATCACCGGCTGCTCTGCATAGGAAAGGTCGCGCTCAAGCTGGATCGTCGGGTGTTGAATCGCATGCGAAGGATCATGAAGATATCTGCGGAGCATCGAAACGTGAAATACGGGGTGCACGTCTGGAAAACTGGGCGGAAGGGCTAACCGATACGCAACTGCACCAACACGCTTGAGGATCTCGAAGGGGCCTACAAATCTGGGACTAAGCTTCCCCTTCATCCCAAATCTCATCACACCTTTCATTGGGGAGACCCTCAAGAAAACATGGTCACCAACAGAAAACTCAAGTCTGCGCCGTCGACGGTCCGCATAAGATCTCTGCCTACTCTGGGCTGCTCTCATTCTATCGCGAATCAACTGGATCTTCGCGGTCGTCTCCTCCACAATCTGCGGCCCTAAGATACTGCTCTCGCTGAGCTCTGTCCAACAGGTGGGCGATCTGCATCTCCTCCCATAAAGAGCCTCAAACGGTGCCATCTGAATGGTCTCCTGGTAGCTATTGTTGTAGGAGAACACTACTAAGGGTAAATGATTATCCTAGCTACCTCTGAAGTCTAATACGCATGCTCTGAGCATGTCCTCGAGAGTCTGAATAGTCCGCTCTGACTGTCCGTCGGTCTGCGGATGAAATACTGTGCTGAAACTCAAGCGAGTGCCCAAAGCCTCCTGAAGCCTCTGCCATAGCCGGCTGGTAAACTGGGTGCCTCTGTCGGACACGATACATGTCGGAACTCCGTGTAGTCGTACAATCTCATCAATGTAAATCTGGGCATATTGAGCAAATCCGAAAGTCGTCTTCACCGGTAGGAAGTGAGCCGCTTTCGTCAAACGATCCACGATCACCCAGATAGAGTCATACCCTTGACTAGTCCTGGGTAGACCCACAATGAAGTCCATAGAAATCTGCTCCCATTTCCACTCCGGAATGGGTAACGACTGTAGCTCTCCCGCGGGCCTCTGGTGCTCAGCCTTGACTTGCTGACAAGTCAGGCATCTCAACACAAAATCTGCGATGTCTCTCTTCATTCCGTCCCACCAGTAAACACCTCTCATGTCATGGTACATCTTGGTGGAACCGGGATGAACACTATATACTGATCGATGTGCCTCCTCAAGAATCTCGCGCCGCAATCCCTCAGCATCTGGTATGCATAGTCTAGTCCCGAATCGTAGTATCCCCTGATCATCGATCACGAACTCGGAAAATCTTCCCTGTCCCATCTGTGCCATGATCTCTGAACATCGGTCATCACTGTGCTGTGCCTCATGTATACGATCAAGTAACTGTGGGCGTGCACGAATATACGCAATATGTCCTTCGATCGGCGTAAACTCGAACTGTACCCGGCTGTCACATAAAATCTGCCAATCTGCCGACGACTGCCTCTGTACTGCGCTCAAACAAGATAGACTACCACCGGGCCTCCTGCTCAAAGCATCCGCCACTACATTCGCCCTGCCTGGGTGATACAAGATCTCACAGTCGTAGTCCTTCACTAACTCCATCCATCGGCGCTGTTTAAGGTTCAGGTCTCGCTGCTGGAATATATACTTTAAGCTCTTGTGATCAGTGAATATCTGGCACGACTCTCCATATAGGTAATGTCGCCAGATCTTAAGTGCAAAAACCACTGCAGCCATCTCCAAATCATGAGTGGGGTAATTCTGTTCATGTTTCTTTAATTGCCGCGAAGCATACGCGATCACCCTGTCATGCTGCATCAAAACGCACCCTAGCCCCACTCGTGAAGCGTCACAGTAGACCACAAATCCGCCTGATCCTGAAGGCAATGATAGCACTGGTGTCGTAGTCAGTAGAGCCCGTAGCTGCTGAAAACTGTGCTCACACTCCTCCGTCCAATCGAAACGAACTCCCTTCTGGTTCAACTCGGTCAAAGGTGTAGCAATGCGAGAGAAGTCCTGCACGAATCGCCTGTAATAGCCTGCCAGCCCTAGAAAGCTGCGAACCTCCGTCACTGACGTGGGTCTAGGCCAACTCCGAACGGCCTCAATCTTTCTCGGATCTACACATATACCATCTCGTGTAATCACGTGCCCCAAGAAGTCTACGCTATCCAACCAGAAAGCACACTTGGAGAATTTGGCGAAAAGCTGATGCTCCCTCAAGGTCTGCAGTATAATCCGCATGTGCTGCTCGTGCTCCTCTCTACTCCGAGAGTACACCAAGATATCTTCAATGAATACTATGATGAACAGATCAAGATAAGGCCGGAAAATACGGTTCATCAAGTCCATGAATGCTGCTGGTGCGTTGGTGAGTCCGAACGACATCACCAAAAACTCATAATGGCCGTAGCGCGTGCGGAAAGCTGTCCTAGAAATATCCTCCTGTCGAACCTGCAGCTGATGGTAGCCTGATCGCAAATCGATCCTCGAAAAGTATCCTGCCCCCTGTAGCTGGTCGAACAAATCGTCGATGCGTGGCAAGGGATACCTGTTCCGCACTGTCGCCCTGTTCAGCTGGCGGTAGTCGATACATAAACGCATACTGCCGTCCTTCTTCTTGACAAACAGGACTGGAGCACCCCAAGGAGAAACACTGGGTTGAATGAGTCCCTTATCCAGCAAATCTTGCAACTGACCCTTCAATTCTCTAAGTTCCGTCGGGGCCATCCGATAAGGCGGTACAGAAATAGGCCCCGTGCCAGGAACCAAATCAATACAAAAAGAAATATCACGCTCGGGCGGTAGCCTAGGAAACTCGTCAGGGAACACATCAGGGAACTCGCTAACAACCGGAACCTGATCCATCGGAACCTCTGTAGCTCTAGTATCGCAAACATAGGCGAGAAATCCCTGACATCCCTTCCTCAAAAGCTGTCCAGCGCGAAAAGAAGAAATCACACTGTGAGGGGTGGCACCACGGTCCCCCAACACAACAAAAACTGACTCGCCGGGAAAACAAAATCTAACTGTCTTCTCGCGGCAGTCAACAGAAGCATAGAACGTGGGTAACCAATCCATGTCCAAAATAACGTCGAAGTCCAACATCTCAAGAAGGATCAAATCGACCGGCAACTCTCTCTTGCCAATACAGACGGTACAGGATCGGAACACGTGACTAGCGACAAACGACTCTCCCACAGGAGTAGTCATAACAAGCGGCTGATCAAGCAAACCGGACTCTCTACCCAAACTCGGCACAAAGTGTGTGGATACGTACGAGTGCGTGGATCCGGGATCGAATAACACGTGTGCACCAACAGAACATACTGGAAGGATACCTGAGACCACCGCATTGAACGCCTGCGCGTCCTGATGCGTCAAAGCAAAAACTCGCGCCTGTCCTCCACCTGCGACTGACTGTCCCCTGCCGGCCGCTGGCTGTCCTCTGCCTCGATCAGCTCGTCCTCTATGAATAAATCCTCCGCGACCATGACCTCTCTGTGAATGATTCTGGCGCGGAGTAACAGTAGCTACAATAGGCAACGCCGTCTGGGGTAGTGAAGGTGGTAGTGTGACGTGCGGTGCTGCTGCCTCCCTCCGGGGTATCTCAGGACAATCTCTTACACGATGATAAGAACTCCCGCAACGGAAACATCCCGATAATGGTCGCTGACCCTCCTGGGGATAGGAGCTAAACAACCTGCCTCGCCCAGAATCTCTGCTACCTGCAAGACGTCTATTACGGCGTCGAAAAGGCTTTCTCTGCGTTGATGTATCCGCACGAACTCTCTTCGGCTCTGGAACTACCGAAGTCTCAGCAAGGCGCTCCTCGACTAATAGGGCTGCGTCTACAGCTGCTGCATATGTCTCGTAATGATGTGCGCTGATTGCTAGAAACAGTGGTGTAAGCAAGCCTCAGACAAATCTCTTGACTCGCAACTCCTCAGTAGCCACTAGGTATGGAGCATACACTGACAGCTCGGTGAACAGGACATCATACTCTGCCACTGACATCTCCGGAGTCTGACGTAAGGACTCGAACCTGCGTGCTCTAGCATCTCTGACGCTCAGTGGAAGAAAATGGCCAAGGAATAGCACCACGAACTCTGTCCAGGTCATAGGAGGAAGACCTGCTACTCTACCCTTCTCGACTGATTCACACCATTTCTGCGCGAGACCTTCCAGGCGAAAGCTCGCGAACTCAACCCATCTCGCATCTGCGCATCTAAGTGAACGACATATCCGCGCCATCCTATCAATGAAAGACTGTGGGTCCTTGGCCACATCGGTGCCTGTGAAGACCGGAGGCTTCAGCCTCATAAACTCTGATAACTATACCGAGATAACCTCTGTAGCTGCAGGGGCAACTGCCTGTACTGTGGGTACTACCGCGGTCTCTGCAACGGGTGGAACTACCTCTGGTCGCTACGCTCGAAGTGTCTCAACTAGAGATCCCATCATCTGGCGCATCTCCTGCATACTGAATCCCATCGTCTGGCGCATCTCCTGCACACCAGCCCCTAACATTGCAATCCGATCTGTCACGGCAGGAACAGCCTGCTCGGGCACAACCGGTGTACTATCCGGATCAGTCCTCGTCTCGGACGAGTCAACTCGAATCTCGGCCCTCACGGCCGCTCTCTGCGCCCTCGTAGTCTTTGGCGGTATAATGGCTGAAAGGAACAATAGGATTCGATACGGATACGGAAATCGAATCGCAAGAATGTATATACTAAAGAAGGAATTTAAATCAACAAGTCCTAAGGTCGCCTTGGCGGAGTACCGTGTCGTGAGTATGCCGCGGAACATACGCACGCTACGCCACTCTGCTTCAGCTACCTACTCCATCATACCAGGGTCATCCTAGGAACACTCCGAAAGGTAAAACCTACGCTCTGATACCATCTTTGTCACGACCCAAAGTTTGGCCCGTAACCGGCACTTAACCACGTAACGTCTACAGGCGTAACGCGACTAAGTGAACCGAAAACCCAGAAACCAAACCAGTAAAAAAAATAGAGTGTTTTATGTTTTAAAAGGAAGCATTTAGAAGTGATAAGAAATCATAAGTAAACAATCACCAAGATAGCAATATACGACGCCGTAGCGAAGATCAAGATCCACAAGTGGGAACATCACAGATAGAATAAACTGCAAGTACAGTCGGCTCACAACGAGCTCGACACCAGAATACAAATAATATACATCATCGTCCTCACACTGTCTCTAAGTCAAATACATACATGGTAGATGGAGAATACTAGATACAACAATATACATAGCTGAACGATAAACAGATACCGCACAAAACCCACCTATCAGCAAAAGAGCTAGTACACCAACTATGGAGGTATCTGAGTCAAAAGATGCAAAACGCAGCCTGCTGAGTTGCCAACTCGTGAATAGAGATAACATATAAAGGTAATCGCGAGCATGCACGTACTGCGCTACTCTATCATATGCCAACAGATGATATCAATGTGTGATAAGCAGTATGTGCAATAATCATGCAAGTGCTCTATCAGGTAATATAATTACAGGATGAGATACAATAATGAATGTTGAGTATGGGAAGTATAACATCTACACGGAATGTCAACGTGGAATATGTAATCGGTGTCCATCAATGCACCCCAAATCCCAACAACCCAGACGCCGGTACTCCCATCGGCCATCAAATCCTGTACATCATTGAGAATCACGAGTGCCCAACATCGGCACCCAAATATCATAAATACTCGTGTCTAGCATCGACACGCAAATCTTTCTATATCGGGCATCCGTCCGTCCGGGTCAGCCCCCTCCCTCATTTGTCTATCGGGCATCCATCAGTCCGGGTCAGCCCTCTCTCTCATCTCATATATATCTATCGGGCATCCGTCTGTCCGGGTCAGCCCTCTATCTCATATATATCTATCGGGCATCCGTCAATCCGGGTCAGCCCTCTCTCTCATATATATCGGGCATCAGTCAGTCCGGGTCAGCCCTCTCTCTCATATATATCTATCGGGCATCCGTCAGTCCTAGTCAGCCCCCTCTATCTCATATATATCTCGCTCTAGCACCGAGAAAACATAGGGTAGACGCACCAAAATATCATATCAAGGGAACCGGGTTTTTAATTGATTACATGTTTGAAATAGCCACGGTTCCCAAATCCAGAAATCACATGTAATCCAAACCAATATGCATGTCAATGTGATGTGATCTGTGCATCAAGTATGAATATCATGTCAAGTCACATAAAGATGAGCTACAACATAATGATCCGATGTGATATATGCATCAAGTATGAATATCATGTCAAGTTCTACAGTGTGAGTGTCATGGCAATTACTAACGGTGTGTGTGTAACATGCAGAATAGTGCTCGTGCAACATGAACCGTTAGTAATGGTGCGGTATTCTATCAATTCTAGTTTATATACATATATCAGGGAATGTGGTATGCACTAAATAGTAGCCATGAACAGTCAATGTATGAAAATGTAGCTATAAAATCCTATCAGCCCTGACGTAGAACGCCATGCGGGCGATATCCCCGTAGATGTTAAATCTACTCACCATAGTCTCTCGCTAGGTATAGTCAATGCCTTGTTTCCCTTTCTTCGCGGCGTCCGTCGCACTCGCCTGTGAACCTAGAATTCCACAGAATATCACGCATAAGCTCAAAATCATACAAACACGACATTTAAGGTCAACTAGAAACTCGTGTCGCAAACCAAGCGCGCGTGTGTGTGATACGCTAAAACGTGTGATTACGCGCATGAAGTCGCTCCGACGCGTCGCGATACACAGAAACCCCAAACCCACACACACGTATCACGCGTGTCGCGAAAGATTAAAAATACGGAAAATAGGGTAATCAACTCCAGATTTTGCTACAGAACAGATATTATAAAAATAGATATACCAAAACACTCCACATAGCGGCAGACTCCAGTGGCCCAAACCCCAACCCAAAACACCCCCATCTGGCCGCAAATTGCGGCCAGAATGCTTATTTCGGCTGCCTGGGTAGGGGGAGGGACTCCCAGGTTTTGTGTGTGCACTCTATGCCCCCTGTGTATGCTACAGTAATTCCAAATTCACTCTGAAACTTCTCGGGTAGTAGCAGATCCTACAGAGCCTTATTTCTAGTTAAAAACCACACTTTTTGCACTAAAATGAAACTTTATGGTATTTATGTGCAAACTGAACCCAAAACCTGGCCTAAATAGCTCTAATAGCACAAAATAGAGTTAACCAAGCCAACAAAACCCCAATCTAACATAAGCATCACAAATATCCTTTAATATCACTAAAAATGCACAAAAATGAGATTTTTGCTAAAGAATTCTACAAATTTATGGAAAAGGAGTGCTAACATGAGTTAATACCTTCAAAAGACCATATAAAACACCAAAAATTCTAGCTTTTGCATCAAGTGTGCAGATTTGCCTCCAAACACCTCAAAAAGCTCACTTTTCCATGGTTTTGTGATGAAAATGAGTGGTTATTGTGTAGGATTTGTACGGAGATCAAAGAGAAGTGAAAAAGAGAAGAAAAGATGAAGAAAAGCAAGGTTTTTCTGCTGAAAATTTCCAGAAATTCTGAGATGGGGAAAGAGAGAGAGAAGAGAAGGAAAATGGGGGTCAAAAAGTCAATTTTCTACCTAACACCATGCCTTCATTGTTTAATTGAAATTTTGGAATTTTAAAAGGGATTTGACTTGTTTTAAAATGGGTGGGGGATTAAATACAACCATGCAACACAAGAATGGTTAACATGCTACACTAAAAGTCCTAAGTCACAAAATTGGCTAAGTGTGCAAGTGTACACTACAAAGGAAAATTTTCCAATTTGTTAACACGACTAAATATAATTAGTAAACCCTAAAGTTACACCTATATAATAACACGCAAAATTACTAATTTTCACGAAAAACATTCTAACGAAATTTCAAAGTGTTACAGTACGGATATTGTCACTGTCAGGCTCAGTAGGGGTTTCAGGATGAGTTTGCTCGTTGGCCTCCCTTTCGCTCAATACCTGGGTAGCCATTACGTACAACTAGTGCCACCGACGTGTTTGTGGTTAAACCCACTGCCAGCGTATTGACGAGTCTTTTGAGTCCCACAGAGAGGGTTTCCCTGGTTCGGATGAAACGTTGTAGAGGCCGTATGGTTTTATGGCAGGGTTCGATCATATACGTGCACTTGTGCATGGATCATGGTCGGACGGATAATAATAGTGGGCTTTGGTTGAAGCCGGATCCTAGTATTATATTGTTGGATTATTTTCGTCTCGTAGTATTCGTATTCAGTCAGAATACAGATGCGAGTATGTATATACAGATGAAGGGTAATCTTGTAATTTATTACAAGATCACTTTAGAGTTGCCATTTCTTTTCTTTATTAAACATTTAGTTTAAATGTTTAATAGGTGGAAAGTGTGAGTGTGAATTTTGGCTTGGACTTTTTTGTGGATGCACTTGGTGACTCATGGTTGTGAGTCATGAGATGATTCATGTTGACATGGGGTTTCTTTTGTTTTGACTAAGATATTTGTGGCATGAGATATTTAGTTGTGAGACTTGAAAAAAAAAAGACAGATCGTTTTCTTTCTTGATGGCTTTTCTTTAGTTGCTAAAAAAATACTCACAATAAAATAACTCATGCTCAAAGCCAAAAACTTTCTTCACTTGGTTTTCTTCTTGAGCTCACACTCTTCATCTCATGGCATCTTCTTCAATCTCCACCCAAACCCTCACATGAGTTAAGAATCTTTGGGTGTATCGAGACAAAGTAATCACAAACTCTCTCCACTTCGTCTTGGCTATCTAGGCTAGCAAACTAGATACCCAAGTTGCTTCGGTTTTGAGGCGGGAGCCCGTATTACTAACCTTCGACGTGGATCTTCTTCTATGGAGGGAGACCGGAGATCAAACATGATCAAGGAAGCCGCGAGGAGTTTGAGACAGAGGTTGAAGACCGAAGGACTCGGATCGTTCGGTATAACCTCTCTAAACACCTTTACGTATAGCTAGTGTACGGTTAATGGTACGATCCGGGAATCGGGTTCCGTTAGCACCCGACTTTTAAAGCTTTTGTTCCACATTTGGCCACGGATTGATGGCCGGGGCGCTGGCGTAACTCAACACATTCACATTGAATTGTTATAATTTTCACTCTAAGATGAGTCTTTTTGTTTTAGGGCATAGGTAACTTGGGCAATTAAGTCCGCCGGGGTGTCTCTACACCTAATGCTCTAAAACCAACTAGTTTGGGTTCATTGGCCCAAAGCTCACTAAGAAGCCTAGAATGTCCATCTTTAAAACAAAGTCAAGCAAGTGTTCTCTTCGACTTAAAATTCCTAACGGTCCTATGTGTGAGAATAGTCATGATAAAAGACAAGTTTTTCTAAAAATATGTTAAAAACGGGGATATGAAGGTTTTACTTGATGATAAAGACTAATGCACATTCACAAAGGTGTATATGAAACGAAAACAAGTAAAAGGTGGAGTGAAGAATAAGACCTAGTTTCCTGTTAAGGAAGATAGAAATTCTGAATTTGAAACCTAGCTGGAAAATGAAACTTGAGAATAACTCAACTCTTTATAAAACTTGTGTGATTCTTTTGAAGTTTTATCCGGTCTTTATTTTGTGACATGTTGACTTTAATCGATCTTTTTGAAACATAACGACAATATTTGCACCTGCACATAAAGACGTATAGAATCTTAAGTTAAATAAAAAGTGAGGTATGAAAAATAAGGGTTCGATATTTCTAACTTAGGATAATAGAATTTCTAGCTTTGAAACTAAACCCTAGAATTATAATTGACAGTTATTTTGCAAAACTAGCTTGACGGGATTTTGTGGGTGTTATCCGCTGAAAACCCTTATAATTCAAAACTCCTCCTACTAGGGACATCTAGAGATTTAACGGCTTGTTGCACGAGATCAGTACAATCGCGTTTCCTGCGAAAGTGAGTTAGGATTTTGTTTTCTTCGGGACGAGCAAAAGATAAGTTTGGGGGTACTTGTTCATCACGAAAAACTGCATTTCAATACCACTCATTCATTATCATTTTTGTGATATATCGGTACTATTAACCCGTGTCTGCTCAATAAATACAGATTACAGATTTTCATGACAAAACACTGGAAACACATACAAATACACGAATACAACATTTGTGAGTCGACACTGCAACCGGAACAGAAAACCGATCAATATTCAAAAAGTTTCTTTTTGCAACAAACAAGTTTACACATTTATTATCAAGCATAATGCAACAATACAAGTGTGAACACAAGCCTCTTTTGATACATGAACCTTGGTGGGACAGCCTAGTGCAACTGGGCACATAAGAATCATGACTTGTTCAAGTGGATGAGGCAAGTGGGTATGTGATGAGTGAAGCAAAATGGTGTGATGTGATTTAAAGTTACAATTTCCCTCTAAATATACAGATCAATATCCAAGTGTTTATAAAAGAATCAAACAATGCTAGTGAGATCATGGAGAGCACACAAGATCACCACACAAAAACGTGTCTCACCACACCCAAGAAAATCAGCAAAAATGAAGAAATTCTCGCCGCCGACGGTCCCACATCAACATTTTGGCTCCGATTTTCTTATGGTCATTCCATATTGTCACATCATCTCACTTTTATTGTTTGTTTTTTTTTTTTTTGTGCCTATAAATACCATAATAGAGAGCAAGCTCAAGGAGATACTTTGCCACACTTCATTCCATTTTCATTTTGCAATCTTGTTAAAACTTTGTACATAGTAGTTAGTTCACCTTGAGTTCCTTGCCTTCTCCTGATCTTGCAACCTTTTCATTAAGCTTGCAAGTTTAGGTTTTGGTTATTGAACTCATGGTTTGTATCTTGGAGTTGAACTTAATGAAGCTTTCATTTTGATGCACTTTGGTTCTTAGTATTTTCTTCACTTTACTTTCTTTCACTTAAATTTCTTGCATTTTACTTACTTGCAATGTTGTTTTCTTTGATCTCTTCTCTTTTATACTTTCTTTTGATGTTGGTTATAGTTTGTGAATAGTGGATCTTGTTAGGGAAAGAGAATGGTTGTATAAATTAAGAATCTCTTTTGCTCATTTCCTTTGCCCGATATTTGCTAATTGAACTCCGTCCAAATTCACACAAGCGCTCCGTTAGGCACCCTACCCTACCACGGTATCGGTGATCCCTAACCGTGATCGGCTGTGTTTGGTTTAGCCGGAGGCGAATGTCAAGAGACAAGAATGGACGGATAAGGGTCAATAAGCCGGATTTCACAATTACCGTACTTAAACACCCTAATCCACGTTATTGCCGGTTACTCTAGCTTTAATAGTCAATTTAGGCACAAAGGAATGAGTAATAATTTTCCTAACTTATACTAACCTATCTTTATCCCTAATAAGCTTGTATTTTGCATATACAAACACTTAGGTTAGAATTGAACTGTTCGGACCTTTTGCTTAACTCATGAGAACAAGAACTTAAAACGAACCATCTCCCTGCGGACGACCCGGACTCATCACGGCTAGCTACAAGCGACACCGTCTTGATTGCGGTTAACTTTTAAACTTAGATACTACACGATAAATCTCTTCTGATCAAACGTGCTCTCCTACAGGTGATCCGAGAGCTAACCTCATCTGGAATAATCTCCTTCAGGTATCGTACCTTGCGATACGAGAGTGCTCTATATACAAATCCTTGCAATGGAGAAAAATGGATTTGATGTCCATATTCTCGTGTTGCTTTTAGAGTTCATTATTCATGGACGCCAGCATGATGCACTTAGCTTTCTCGCAATCCACGTCCTACGTTTTTCCAACCTCGATGTCCGCAACTGAGGATTCTGGTCCTGGGACAGTGGGAGCAGTACTGGTGATGACATATGCTACTTTTGTCATAAGTAAGTGCAATGTTGACGTTCCTCAGCCAATTTTTATAGTTTGGTTCAGTCGGTGTATTTTTTTCAAGTAGTAGTTTAAGTCCCATCATAGTTGCTGCCAGAGAGAGAGAAAAGAAACACTCAATGTATGCTCTTGCAAGATTAGATTGGTTTATTATCTTATCTAACCAGGATGGCTCCCACCGTTTCCTCGAATTCTCCATCAAACCTTAGAAGGAGAATTAGTCGGGATCATTTACATTTTACAAGTTCGCTAACCGTTCAGCCAGGTGGGTGTTAGTACTCCGAGCGAGGTTCCCTGTACTCTCGCACGGACCTCATTAAAATAAACCTCGTTTTCAGAGAGGCGTAAGCCCGTTAACACTTTCTAGACACCTAATAGGTTAGATAATTATGAAGTGAAAAGTATCTCTCAAAAGTAATCCTACTCATCAGTGGATCGGGATCCAACTATCATTGTGTGATGACCTAGATGGAAGCCACTCTAGTCACCACACTCCAGAAGGTATGCTAAATGTGCAAGTTTCCTTTGTGTTTGAAACTCTCGATATGGTTTTTTCCCTAAGCTCTTATGACCTTTACGAAGGCCAATAAATCATAAAATGCAAGTCAACTTCTTCCCATCGTTGTCCGAATTAATTTAGACCGACCCGTACTCGCCCTTGATGAAGGCCAATAAGGCTATACGACTGTCCTAAACCAATGCATCTATCAATGCTACAACAAGCAACACACCGCTACTATTCACTATGCCTTGACGAAGGCCAACAAACATAGCATGCATACGATGTGCTACTCATTTGAAACAACGGAGTGCTACAACTGGTTTTTGGCGAAAACCTTGAACGTAATGAACTTGATATCGTTGAAGGAACGATAGCTTTGAAAAGTAGTAGTTCAAGCTCCGCCTTTTAAATGAGTGTTTTGAAAAGAATCGAGTGGGTTTTCAAAAAAATTCCAATATCTTTTTAGGTTTCTTATCTTGCATTAATAAGGATTAATGTGGTCCCATCAATTAATTCCTATCACCCCAGAAAAGAACGAAAATAAAATGTATGTATATGCCATCCGCATTCGCCATGTGGCCCCTTCATGCACCGTTAGGTTACTTAACTAATGGCAGAGCGGGGAAATGACTAGCAAGGATGCAAAACATATACAACATCTACTAGTGTGTGTGTGTGTGTGTGTGTATATATATATATATATAACCATTCGTCCCAGGTATGATATAAGCAACATCACAGAAAACTAATAAGCAAAAAGGAATAGCGGATAATTTTGGAGCCCAGAGTTTCATTTGATCCATAAATGAAACTCGACGTTCCCGGTCATGTGGATAGCCTGTGCAATGTAGAACCTAGACCCCTGCGAGCACGGCAAGTTACCCGCCAATCCCGGAAGCGAGGCAACCCAAATCAACAAAGTGAATGGGCCACCCGGCACTTCACGGAATCCGGTAACTTGAGCACCCCACCATGGGTCATCCTATACCCCCTACGAGTGCGGCGAGTAGCCCACCAATTCTAGAGTAAGTCACCTCGGTCTCAACGCCATGAGATAGGGCTCTGTTGCCCTCTAGAACCCGGCTACTCGAGCACTCCTCTGCGGGGTAATCCTAGTACAGAAAAAAATATATATATACAACGGTGACTTAGACCACAACCCGGCCGTGTCCCAATAAAATAATATACAAACGGACGGAAACGACAGTCCACATGTCGGACGCTCGCTCCGCAATAATAAATATACAAATAAATCAACATTGTACTACAACCATTGCATTACAGGCTATCCACCACGACAAACTATCTATAACATCGGTGCAACACAGAACATCAACGCGAATATCATGTTCATAAACCCGTCTGATTGTACATATAGCAATCAGTCGGATTATACCGTGTAATGATATTCACGGTTGCAGAAAAAAGTATACATAAAAGCAAAAAATTAGAATTTCGATCGATTAAAACTTTCCGCATTTGCCCCCATGTACAAACCAGTACACAAACAAATCTGGGCAAAAACCAAATATACCAAAAATCACATTTCCATGAACTTGAACCCTAGAAAAAATTTGGGGCACCATAGCCATAATTGGGCAGCGGATTCACGGCCAAATAACCTATTTGGCAGCGGATTAGCTGTCTAATTTTGTGATCAGGTGCCCAAAATTTTTTCTTGGCTCAAATATCGCCTGCACATAATTTTAGTGTGAATTAAAATATTTTTTGAACAACTTTAAAATTCAAACAACGAGCTAGTTATTGGAGATGTGATTCGGATAATTCTGTCGATCGAGGTTCTAAATTAGTGCAAACTAGCTAGTAAAGGTTTATAGACCGGCTCTGATACTATATAAGTCAAAATTGCATGCTCTACAAGGTTTGTAGAGAAGCTGGATTTCAAAAAAAAAATTTAGAATGCAATCAAGACTTTAACCCAAGATTTACCACACAACCCTAACTAGCAAGACTACATAGATAATTATTCTACCGTGTTAGAATCTTATACCTATCGGATTCGTGTCCTTCAGGTCTTGATTCCTCTTCTTAAGCTCCTTTTGGGGTCTTCGGTGTAGCTTGGTTGCCGGTCTCCTGAATCCTAGATGATCCACCCAAAGGTCCTAGGTTCAAGCTTCAACTCTCAAAGGAAAGTAACTTAACTAGTTAGTTTGCTAATCTAGCTAGTCAAGAATGAGCGGAGAAAATTAGTGGTGAGTTTTCTATCTCAATACCCTTGTTTCTCAACTCATGAGAATGGTATGGTTTGAGGAAGAGGAGAAGGCAAAAGAGCATGAGAAATGGCAACTCCAGAAAATGAGCTAAGGAAAAAATCTATCAACCATGAAGAATGGCTACATATAGATAATATCAAGCATTTTCCTTTTTCTTGTAAAACCAAGCTATGCTTCAATAGTGATTGAAATAAATGTCCAAACCATGCTTCAATAGTGATTGCAATAAATGCCCAAACCATGCTTCATGTCATGCCTCCTTTACACCTCATTTTCGATTTATCAATAAATAGAAAAATACACATTATGATGTGTCCCCTTCTAGAAGGTATTTTGTATAAATACAAAATACTTTCTACCGTATATACATACATGTATTAATACCCACGTTATTGTGCAACACTTTTCCGGATCTCAACGTGGTCACAGCATTTACGTTATGATTTTGCTGTTCATATGCAACATGTGCGTGACCAGGATTTGGCAATGGTTGAGATAGAAGCTTTCCCTTTTCTCGCTCGCTCAACGCAGTATTGAGTTGTGCAATTTATGCCTCAATAGATTTGATGCTTTGATCGTGTGAGGCACTGTTTTGTACCAAAGATTGAATGGAATTCTCCAACCTTGCTGCGGATTGTGTAGATTGCTTTAGGAACGCATCTAGACTTCTTTCTAGCGAGATAACCTTATCATTATTTGGTTGAACAAAATTGTTATGAGGGTAAGAGTTTTTGGGCACAAAATTTTTCATTTGGTTTGGGTAAGGTTGTGGGTGGAAAGGTTGCTGGTATTGAGTTTGTGGAGGTGCTTGTTGTTGTGGAGGAGGAGGCCTTTGAAAGTTGTTATTTCTTTGGAATTGCTGATTTTGATTCCAAGCAAAATTTGGGTGACTCCTCCAACCCGGATTATAAGTCGAAGAGTATGGATCATTTTTTTGTCGTTGCTGAAAGGCAGCATTGACTTGATCTTGTCCTTGAACAGGTGGATTGTAAGGACACTCTTTGGTAAGATGTGATGGATCCGAACAACAAGCGCAAACAGTTCGTGGGGGTAAAGCAGGGGCGGGAGAAGGCAATGAGATTTTGGTCTCAATGGCTTCTAGCTTTTTCGTAAGTGCGGCCATCTCGGCCTTCATAGTAATAGATATATCTAATTGATGTATGCCTGCCCTAGACTGACCAATAGAAGAAGATGAGGTAGTCTTTGTGCTTTCCCACTGAAGTGTTTGTTCAGCAAGATCGTCGAGAAACTGCCACGCTTCCTTACTAGATTTGGTTAGAAAGTGACCTTGACAAATGGTTTCTAGCAACTGCTTCGTTGCTGGGTTCAATCCCTCGTATAAAGTTTGGCAAAGTTGCCAATTTTCGATCCCATGGTGAGGGCATTGAACAAGTAGGTCTTTGAATCTTTCAAAACACTTCCAAAAGGGTTCGGAAGGAAGCTGGGAAAATTGTATAATCTCATTACGAATTCTCGCAGTCTTGTGATGAGGATAAAACTTTTTAAGAAAAGCTTTAACAAACTCTTCCCAATTCTTAAATGAATGTGGTGTTGTGTTGTATAACCACTTCTCGGCTAAGTCACATAAGGTGAAAGGAATGACCCTTAGCCTTATAGCGTCATCTGATAATTGGGTTGTTTTCATCATTGCGCAAACGTTTTGGAATTTGTTTATGAAGATATAGGCATCTTCGGATTCCAGTCCGTGAAATTTTGGCAACATACTGATGAAGTGGGGTTTGATCTCAAAATTGTCCCCATTTGCCGGTGGGAGTGAAAGACAAGTAGGTAAGGCGGTGCGGATAGAGTAGAAAAGATCCTGGAGCGCGATTCGTTGGGGCACTTCAACAGGCGGGTGTTGCGGGTTATTCGCATCTAACGGAGGTTGAATCAGTACTGTGGCTAAGGTTTTGTTAGGATTATATCCCGACATCCCTTCGGAGGAAGAATGTGAAGGTGGAGGTAAGGAAGTGGAAGGAATTTCGACTTCGGAGTCGAAAACTTTGTCGGTCGGTACCAACGAGACACGGACTAATCGGGCACTAGTGTCCCTAGTCCAACCGGACACACACTAAAGAGGTAGTGTAGTCAAAAAGGTGAAAAATAGAATATGGAGGTAAGAAAACGTCAATGAGAAGAAAGTGGGTGTAAGTGGGGTGCACGGATTTCTTAGCGACAAGTTGCAAGTTTTTGTAAAAAAATTTCCTTTTTTTCCTCTTTTTTTTATGTGGTGCTTTTTGCAAAAAGATTTTCGATAAAAGGCTTAGACATGTGTTCAACCATAAATGCACAATCAAGCCTAGATCTAGGGTCACCTAGGTCAGCTAGACATCTCCTAACTGTTCCAAAGGGCAAGAAATAGGACCTCAAACCGCCTCTTCACCGCCAATTGTGGCCAGGTAAATGCCAGGTAAGTGGGAGGCTCTCCACCACGTAAGTAGTGGGCCTAATTAAGTAACCACTTGCCTTAGACACACTTGCCTAGAAACCACAAAGTCAGGTTAGGATCAACGGTTGATGCCTACAACTAGTCCTTTGTCCTATTGAGCGCGAAGTCCTTAGTGCCGAGTCTAATCTTTTTTTATTAAATGATGGTCAATACATATGCCTTATGTGATTTCTGGGGTCCTGGGAAGGGTGATGAAATCCCCACCCTATCTGAATTGGTTTTAAGCCCCTTAAAGTCAGTTTAGATATGCAAAGCAGTAAACAATCACTTGCAAACAATTTTTATTTTAAGCGCGGCGCAAAGAATCCTGCACAAGATAAATTATTGGAAGGGGAGAGATTTTTTTAGCGCAAATAATCCTGCAGGCAAATTTTACAGAGGAGATATTGGGGGTTTCAGAGAAGGAGAAAGGAAGAAAACAGAGATTTTTCCTCCTGCTGACGTCAGCACCAAGCGGCGCTTCCGCGGCCAAACAGCACCTAGGGCGGCGGTTCCGCGGTCCTCTTTAAGGTTCAGGTCCCCAAATTTCTTCTACTCCTCCGGTTTGACTCTTCTCTGTTGTTCAGATCTAGGGTTTTCTGTTTTGATCTCTGTAGTTTTCCAGATCCGAACTCGTTCGTCGTTCCTGCAAAATTCACACGAAAAACCCTTCAAACAATAAAAAGATGATAAAATTTTTATATTTTTTTTATTTTCAGTTTTTATGATTTTTATAATTTTATATTAACCCGAAATTGCAAAAAGAAAATACTACGCCATCCCCGGCAACGGCGCCATTTAATTTAGAGAGATTTTTAGATCAAAAATATTTATAACCGCAATCAAGAACGGCGTTGCTTGGTAGCTAGCCGGTGAATACGGGTCGGTCCACAGGGATGTTGTGTATTTTCTAATTGTTCTAACGAGTTAATTCCAAATGATGTTTGGATCTTTATCACTAAAATCTAAATTGACTTATACTAGGATTAGAAATCTTGCTAGGGTTAGGTTTAGGTTAAGTTTGGAAAATTAAGATTTCCCACCGCTTTCAATGCCCTAAATTAGATCTTTTTAGGTGTTATGGTAATTATTAATAAAGGGGATTAGGACGATCGGGAAGAAACGATGTTTCTTCCTCCAGGTCCTTGTCCGTCCTTTCTTAATCCTTACCCTAACCTCCATGGAAAACATGCACATCCGGTCTTTTATACTACGGTATCACCGTTACCTCTTGGGTAGGGTGCCGTAGGGAGCGGTATGTGTATGTATGCATGGAGTCCTAATAATTAGTATGTGTTGGGCAAGAAAGGGGTGAGAGATTTGCATCTCTCAAATCTTCCCTATTCCTAACCCTAACAAGCGAGGAGCTACTCGCTCATCAGGGGATCTATGAAGAACATGATTTTTATGAGTTTTTGATTGAAAAGATTAATTATCTAACTACTGCAGATTAATAAAAAAGTTCTAATCTAAATTAAACTAGGGCAGAGAATAAATTTAACCTAGGGCAGAAAGAAGAATTAAGAACTAGGGCAAAATAAAAGAAACTACTTACAAAATTGATGCTCTCAAAACTTGATAGAAATTCTGAATTTTATTCAATGAAAATAGGCATAACCTAAAACAAGTTTTAGGGCTTCTATTTATAGAGCATAGAAAACCATAGGGTTACAATCGACGCACATCTGCTTTTACAAATATACCCCTAGGAAGACTAGTCAACGCACCGCCAGCCTCCAGAATTTTTATTCAACAATACGGGCTATACACGGCCGCAGAACCGCGGCCATAGGCCAGGTTTGGCCGTGGTTCCGCGGCCAAGTTGGGTGTTTGTGGGCTCATTTTTCAGGTCTTCTGTCTGGTTGAATTTTTCTTCCTGTTTCTTCAGTTGGTTCTTCAGAATATCTTCTAGTTCTCTTCCAGATCTCCACAGTGAGTAATTGCAGTGGACTTGTACCGTTGCTTCGTGTCGAAGTCTTGAACCTTGCGCTGCCTTTCTGCTTTGTGAACTTATTCATTGATTTTCATTGTCCCTCAAAATGTGGCATGATCAAGATCCACCATTTATCGGTCGTAGTCTCACTTTGTATCATCTTTTCATCAATTTCACTGTTTTTTTGTTTCGAGAACCTGTAACCTGCAACTATGTAGCAGACATGGATCAAAAGAACCTATTTATTTGTAAAATGAATAAGAATAGGGTCTAAAAGAATGCAAAATTATGGTATGAACAAGGGGTCACTCCCGGTGAAGGGATCTCGGCCCTTGCCTCGTCGAATGAGGTGCTGGATATTCATAATCGAATACCGCTGTGCAAAACAAAAGAAAACGTCCTTGTAAGAACAGCTTTTTGAAAATTGTTCCAACAACATCGAATAGGTTTGTTTTCCTTTCATTGAACTGAATCAATGCAGTCCCATCAATTAATCTCACCACAAAGGAACGAAAATATGATGTACGTATATGCCATCCGTATTCGCCACTGGGTCCCGTCATCACCCGTTAGGTTACTTAACTAACGACAGAGCGGGGACTGGACTAGCGCGGGTGTAAAACATATACAACATCTACTAGTATATATATATATCAATATATAATAATCGCTCCAGGCATGATAAATGCAACATCACAGAAAAGTAATAAGCATCACAGAACAATACAGATAATCTGGGAGCCCCGGGTTTCCTTTGAGCCGCAAGTGAAACCCGACGTTCCCCAGGTCGTGTGGATAGCCTGTGCATTGAAAACCTAGACCCCAACGAGTGAGGCAAGTTACCCGCCAAAATCTGAAGCGAAGCGGCCTTCTTCAGCAAAGTGAATGGACCACCCAGCACTTCACGGAATCCGGTAACTTGAGCACCCCACCTTGGGTCAACCTGTACCCCCTACGAGTGCGGCAAATAGCCTGCCAATTCTAGAGTGAAGCCCCCTCCGTCTCAAATCCATGAGATGCGGGCCCGTTGCCTTCTAGAACCTGGCTATCTGTGCACTCCACCGCGGGGTAATCCTAGTACAGAAAAGAAAATATGTATAACGGTGACATCGACCTTAACCCGGTCATGCCCCAAAAGAATAATATACAAACAGGCAGTGACGGCAATCCACATGTCGGAATCTCGCCCCGCAATATCAAATGTACAAATGAAACTAAAATGTACTAACATTTCACCCAAGCTATCCACCACGACAAATCCACAACAACACAGCACAACACAGAACATCAACTGAATGTCACGTTCGCAAACCCGTCTAAAAGAACTATAGCAATTAGACAAGTTGTACCGCTCTAATGACATTCACGCTCGCAGATAGAAATGCATGTACTGTAAACTAACGTATTCAAAATTTCGATCGACTAAACTTCCCAAAATGGCCCCAAATGCAAATCCAGTACTCAAATAAATCTGGGACATACAACAAAATATCTCAGAAACCACAATTCCATATACAAGACACACAAAAGAAAGATTGAGCACCGAGTCCACAATACCACCGTGCAACCGCGACAAACATGATAGTTATGACGCGGTTCCGCGGCGTTATAGTGAGATCGTGCTACCAAATTTCTTCCGGGGTCTTAAAAAAGCCTACACGAATTTTTGATATACTGAAAATGATTTTTAGACAACTTTAAAAAATCAGTAGAAACTTGAAATAATGGAAATGCGGTTTTGAAAATTCGGTCGATCGATGTTTTAAACACGTTATAACAAGCTAGTATGGGGTTAATGGCCTGGCTCTGATACCATGTAAGGCAACGCCGGCGCCCTGGCCGTCAATCCGAGGCCAAATGCGGAACAAAAACTTTTCAAAACGGCGCTAACGTAACCCTAAAACCCGGATCGTGCCATTAACCCTATACTAGTAATACAGAAAAAGAGTTTGGAAAGATTATACCGATCGATCCGTGTCCTTCGGTCTTCAATGTCTGTCCCATGCTAGTTGTGGTTGCCCCAACGAAGTTCGCTCTCCGATCTCGCTCGTCGAAGTGGCTCCACGTCGAGGATTCTTTATACGGGCTCCTGCTTTAAACCGAAGGAACTCGGACATCAAGTTTGCCAAAAGAGATGACCAAGATGAAGTACAGATAGTGTGTGATTACATTGTCTCAATACACTCTAGGATTCTCAACTCATGAGAGGGATAGAGTGGAGATTAAAGAAGAAGCCATTGATGGAAGTTGTGAGCTCAAGAAAAAGCTAGTGAAGAAGAAGAGCTTTCTTATTGTGTGAGATAAAAATGTGAGAGCTCTAGATAAAATCTCAAGATCAAACCCAAGCCTCATATGGCTACCCTCTCTCTCTTCACATGTCAATCCCATACAATAATCAATCAAGAGAATAGACATGGCACAAGAAAACACACCATGAGTCACTAAAAAAGAACATGCCATATTTAATGCTCTTGATCATGACTTGCACTCACAATTTTCACTTAATAAACATTAATCCAAATGTTTAAAACAATAAATAGAATGGCATCTTCTAAAGTAAACTCGTGACGGATCACAAGAATACCCCTCATCTGTATATACATACTTGCATCCGCATTCCGACTGAATACGAATACAACGAGACAAAAATAATCCAACAATCTAATATTAGGATCCGGCTTAAACCAAAGCCCACTAGTATGATCCGTCCGATCATGATCCGTGCACGAGTGCATGTATATGATCAAACCCTGCCATAAAACCATACGGCCTCTACAACGTTTCTCCCGAACTTAGGAAAACTTTCTGTAGGGGACTCTAAAGACTCGTCAATATGCTGGCAGTAGGTTTAACCACAAGCACGTCAGTGGCACTAGCTGTATGTAACGGCTGCCCATGTATTGAGTAAAAGGGAGGCCGATGAGCGAACTCATCCTGAAACCCTACTGAGCCTGTCAGTGACAATATCCGTACAGTCCGATCCGTTCGTCTATGAGTATCGCATATCGGGCCTAGGGGGCTGGTAAACGTCAGACCCCTAATAACGGTATAAGTCATGTCGGGGTGTAGCCCAGAAAACCCTGAGAAATTACTGGAATACCTACCAGTAAATCTCGCTTTCCCTATCCATGGACTTTGTGTAATGGCTCTCCTAAACACAGCGCAATCTCACCCCCAATACCGGGAGAGACGAATCCCCTACCGATCCGCTCACTGCCTCCATGTGGCTCGGGACTGTACCCAACTAAAACCTGTTTGCACGACTCCTTTGAGCCGTGGTAGGACAGTAATCAAAGCACCGTGGGAATTCACAAGAGACAAATGACGATCTCAAGTCGATAGACTAACCTGTACATATGTCACCATGGAACTGCTATCCGACGATAGGTATAATACCAACTAGCATGTTCCCGGCGAGTCTTTCCGGTGTACTCATAACCTAATGAGCACCTGTATACTATCTTAGGTGAACCAACTGACACCATTGGCTTGTGAGACCGGCCACTGCCCCTCGTCGGGGTCTCGATCCGTATACACTAGTCTACTCTCGGAGTATCGATGCCCAGTCTCGAAACTCCCACGACTAGGGACACTTTAAGGATATGCTTATAGACTACCCAACTCTCACGTATATGATCGCCATCATACTACTGGTAATCAAGCAATAATCTTAAGGGCTATATCAACGTGTAATAGTGATCTGTAATTTCACCTAAAGCATGTACACTATGATAAAAACAAACCAGATAGTATACTATCATCTCGAGTAAGACTGTCCTACCGGTATAGGTCCTCCCTCAATCATTGCAATCACGTGCCTACGATCCAATAATTGACTTTGAGGGCACTATAGCCAACAATGATATGTTATGTGGTTTTGAGTCGATACGATCGAACTGGATGTCAAGAGATTCTGATATATAAATTTGAGATGAGACATCGTTTATAATGCGATATATTAAAGGATCATTCGGCGTGATATACATAACATGCGATAACATATGATTTGATCAGATAATAGATTATACTAGACTTTAGATCCATACCCTTGATTATGATATTGTACAACGAATAATACCGTACGAACTATGATCTATATGATATATATGATATTTGACCCGTACCCTCGATTTTGAGGATGCCATACGACGGACTATACCGTACGAGATATATATATATATATATGATGATTGATCCATACTCTTGACTTGATGATGTCGTACGATGGATTATACCGTACGTGATGCTAAGAGGCTGGATCGCCGACTACTAGATATATCGACTCGGAAAATGCTATAGACTTTCTTATCACTTTCGACTCGGTTCTTAGTTTAGTCTTTTAGTTGCTTAGATAGATATTAGATAAGGCTCGAGTCATACCTATTTTCAAAACTAACGAATCGTAGGCATTTTCAAAGGATAAGCCGAGGGACGCTACGGATTTTCAAAAGACATCTCTTTCCCCAAAACACCATAGCCCCTACTTTTCTAAAAAAAACGATTCGTTCTATTTAAACACGATAAACAGTATGGCTCGTATATAGATCTATATACCTTATTGTTGCTTTTACTGTTTACTTTCTGTTATGATCTCATCTGCTAGGACACCTGCACTATTACCGATGATGCGTATGTTACACGTACACTTGCTTTCCGGCTCTCACACATCAGCATTTGTAATTGCCATGTCACATACATTTTAGTAACCGTTATTTCATTCGTATACCCTGATAACTGTAGCTAAGTAGTACTGTTTTGCATTCGTGATATCATATGCTAGTTTAGACTTCATATTTCTTACTTAGATACCACATGCATTTGTATACATACATTCTAGTTATGCACTGCAATTTGGCTTTATGCTGGTAATCATTATCTTCTTATTAGTCCATGATTATGAGATTCTGATTTTCATGAGATTTTTGGATTCGGGAAACCGCATGTGAATTCGAAAACTTATGCTCATTTTAAAAGAAAAATGCGATTTTTTCCTTGATATGATGTGTAGCGTCCACCATGAGATTTCTCGGTTCTAAAGCATATATGATATATGATTACCCACCACGAGGAACGCAGGCAACACCGTCTGCGGGTATATGGTGGACCCGGTGCGGTACCCCAGGGTAAGAATGCCGTATAGAGATTGAGACGTTGAGCCCGACAGGGGAGCACTACCGACCGGTGATAGTTTGGACCCGGCGGTTATCCAGAAGATACCGACCAGAGTCGTGAGATGGATTTAAGGGCCGATCTGAGGATGCGGCGCCCGAGATATGAGGATATTGTATCACAGATGGACACGACTATCATGATGTTTTCGACTGTCGATACTGGGCACTTAAGTTTTATCAGTATTTAGTGTGTCGTTGCTAGACACACATTGATTGATGCATTTACATTCATACATACATTTACATATGTCTTGTTACCACTTTACGACACTGACACGTGTGCCTTGGTTTATATTTATGCATATATTGTTATCCTAGTTATTACTTTATGTCTATATATTATTATATTGTATGACCTAGGAGATAGTCATACATTCGGTTTCTACTCAGTGGTGTCTTCTACTCACGAGTTGGCAACTCACCCCCGTTGTGCCACAGTTTTCTTACAGGTTTGACCGCACAGGTTCCGTTGCGGCTTGCTGGCACACTACCTTCTTCAGAGTGATTGCAATGAAAGGTGTGATACATTTGCATTGTGACCACCATTATACTTGTATATTTTAAATTCAGTTGTATCTAGTTAAAAACTCCATCAACCAGACGAACTATATTCGTAGACTTAGAGATCTTTGTTGTATATTCTTTCAGCCTTAGAGTCACGCTCATGTATTTATTAATGTATTTGGTTTCTTGTTGATGTTACGTTTTCTTTGCTTTACTTCTGAGTTTTGATCCTCGCCTTCAGCGTTGTATGTTTATATGTTTGTGTGGTTGTTTTCGCTTTTTGGCGAAGAGCTAGCTCCCGCCATGGGATTCCTATTATTATTATTATATTTGTATTGTTTTCAGGTTAAAAATTACAAAGGAGGTGATGCCAAAATTTCAAACGTCGAAAAATGTTTTCAAGACAGATATAAACATTTCATCTTCGTATGTTATTGCTTATACTTGTAAAGGAAGAACTTGATTTCATTATACCATTATTTCAAAACTCCACCTCCACTATTTTTTCTAAAAAGTTTTGATTTCTGGGATTTTGGTTTAATTGAATTAGGTGGGGTCCTATAGACTTCACATGATTCAAGTGTCAGTCGCGTACTTTTTCCGAGTCTTGACAGACACGGTGACGATAGCAGGCAGCTCCGGCGGCAGAAGAGACAGCAATAACGATTTTTGGCGCTTGGTGAAAAATTTAGGATGGGGGGATGATCGGGGTTAAATTGGGATGAGATTTAGGGTTTTATCTTCAGTGCATTGTGGGACTTACTATTTTTTATATTAGTTGCGGTTAGAACCGTGACCATAATACGGTCACGGTTATAACCGTGACGAAATAACCATTGCTACTGGGCACATTTGTAGCATGAAATTTAATTTAATATAAATGAGAGAATTTCATGTTTAAAGCTCATATAAATTAGCCAACTCAACTCCAAAGTCCAAAGAGGGTCAAACAATTGGAAAAACAAATATGACCTAAACGGGTCAACCCGGGTCAAACGGGTGATCCGTACCCGACCTGTTTAAAAAATAATCGGGTTCGGATCGGATAATCGAATTCGGGTATTTTTGACAGGCTGGAGGTAAAGGGCAAGAATTTATAATTGTTAATAGGTTGTTGGAGATGTAATGGCAAGGGTAGCTTATAACACCCTTCTTAAGTCAGAGACTCAAAGAAGGGAATACAATCACTTACAAAGAATCAATGCTATAGCATCAATATCCTACCTTTATAAATCTGAGTATAAAATAAAAGGCAATGAAAATACACTTGACAACCTGAGGACTCAATTTTAATCAGTGGATCATTTTGATGAGCAAAATCAGTATTTTTAAAGAATCGTGGTTGCAAAGGAAATGAGGGCACAATTAAAAAACATAGTTGCATTGGTGTGTCCCTCAATGATCCATGAATGCATTCGATTCATTAAATAACATGGAGCTAAGAGGGTATCATGTCCTCTTATAAACTAGGTTCACAAAGTCTGTATCACATATCATGCATGCTGTATATACACCCAGCATACTTAGTTTTGAGTTATTAGTGTTGGTCCAAAAATTGAGTATATTTTCAAGCAGAAACTCTTTAAAGCCTTTCTTTTTTGGAGACGAGAAGTGTTATCTGTTGTGAAAAAAATAACATCAAAGTACGCAGCGGGTGATCGATACGCGTGAATCGAACCTAATGAACAAAATCAAACACAGCAATTATGCAAAAAACAATAAGTAATAAAAGAAAACACACCAAGCATATGACACAAGATATTACCCAAGTTCGGTACGCACTTACTCCTAATTCTACAAACCGACGACCGGTTGCTTCCACTATTAAACGAAGAATTAAAAGAGATAATTGCTGCTCTCTCGATCTCACCAAATACAAGTCAAATCTCTCTCTCTCTCTCTCTCTCTCTCTCTCAGAATTTTGTCTCGGCCTAGCCTAAACAAATTGCCGCAGACAAAAGATGTGGATCTCATCAATTAGGGTTAATATATATATATATATATATAGATAGATAGATATGCTAAGAGATAGGTTAGAGATAATGCTAAAGTGTGTGTGTGTGTCTCTCTCTCTGTATATATATATATATATATATATATATATATATATATGATGAGAGATAGGTTAGAGATAATGCTAAAGTTTAAATGAATTTAAACTCTCGATTAAGCCTTAAAACTGCCTGATGATGCTCAATATTGGCGATCTCCAAGATCAGGACACGTGGTAGATGACGTGTCCCAGAACTCATAAGAAAGGGCCCACGGGGGCCGACCAGGCCATCCCCATACCCGACTTGGAAGCACAAGTTGGCTCACCTCAGAGCCCCCTGAAATTTGGCCTCCTCGGCCTCTCAGCTCGCCCCAAGCTGCTACAGGACCAAGACTCCTCGGCCCTCTCGCTCGTCCCCGAGCTCTCCAGCCGAGGCCATCTTCCTCGGTCATCCGACCGACCAGCTCCACCACTCACAGGCGTAACCGCCGCTTCGCAAATCTCGCCAGGCGCTGATTCTCCGCCAGCAACATCCCACGTTCCACACCATCGCGATCCTCATTAATGGGCGATCCGCTCTTTACGCGGGCGTGACGTCGGGAGCGTAACTGCAGGCGAGATTCTCGCGCCTGCTACTGCGTGCTGCCGCCCCTATATAAACCCCCATCACATAGGGGTCAAGTAAGCCATTTTTACTCCACTTAGCCGTTACTCTGCTCGGATCTCGTACTAACTTGATCGTCGGAGGGTCCTCGGTGGTACCAAACCACCCCGGGACTTCCTTGCAGGTACTCGGCGCTACACTCCTCAAAGTCACCAATCTCCTCAAAATCCATTGAGACTCACACGCAACAGGAGATCACCTCCAAGATCCACCGGGAGATCGACGAAAGACAACATCTGAAGGAGACCCGAAAAGGACCACCATCACTGCCTTAATCCGCATCCATCCAAAACACCATGAATCGCCATGAGTTCCCAGCGCAGCTCAATAACGACAAGGATTTCCTTGCATCCTCTCGTGTGCTGCCACCTATCATGAAGAAAATGTAAGTCCACGTTACCTCTCCCGGTACTTACGGGCTTGCGGAAATGATGAAAAACGATTTTTCAAGAGGTGGTAACATGGACTCAAAATACGGATCTTTGTTAAAAAACTACCTAACAACCTAACTAGAGTTTTGCCTACTCGGTTAGGGGGGGCTATACCTTTCTTGAACTCCTTCGTCTTCAACTCTTTCCGGTGTACGGATCGGCCTCACCTCGTCGTCTCCTTGCGCCGAAGATGGATCCACCTGAAAGCTTCTACCTTTGGTTTCTTTTTCGAACTTGAAGAAACTAGAACACTTGGTTTGCTAAACCTTGTAAACTAGGATGAGTAGAGAAGTGATTTGGGTTTTCTTTTATCTCTAAGGCAATGTTTCTCAACTCATGAGAGGGTGTTACCTTGAGCTAGAGAGAGAGCAAGAGGGAGAGCTCAAGCAAGAGAGAGAAATGAAATGAGAGCAAGACTTTTCTCAACCTCTCTCCCATAATCCAAAAAGAATAATAATAATAATAATAATAATTGAGTATTATGTGACGGTTCATATCATATCAAGTGGCATTATCATTTCATGCACTCATATTGCAAAGCATAACAAGCAAGCAAAAGTCTTTGCCATGAAATGATAGCCATTGCAATGATGATGGTCAACTAGTCCAACCTAGTCAACCGGTCAACAAGTCAACAAAGTCAACCCCTCATCTCAACCATGACTCAATAATACTTAATTAATATTATCATTAATCATATTTCTTATTCTCATTAGGGTTTAGCCAAAAGTCAATAGTCAACAGTCAACAGTCAACAACCCCAATGAGAATCCTCTGCCTCTGTCTCTCTGTCAACTGTGCATACACACCCGCATCCGCGTTCCGAGGAACACGAATACAAACGAGATAAAACCAATCCCAAAATGTACACGAGGATCTGGCTTAAACTAAAGCCCGCTAGTGTTAACTATCCAGACACCAAACGTGCACAAGTGCACGGATGTGACCGAACCCTGTCGCAAAACCATGCGACCTGTCGCAAAACCACGCGACCTCTACTCTTTTGCCTAAAGGCAAATAGCTTTCTGTGTAGGACTCTAAAGACTCGACACTACACTGGCAGTGGGTTTAACCACAGACCACAAGCGGCACTAGCTGTGCGTAACGGTCCCCAGGTAGATGCCGACAAGAAGACGGACGAGGTGAAACCCATCTGAACTCCTACTGAGCCTGAATGTGACAATCTTTGTACAGTCCGGTCTGTTCGTCTGATACATCGCATGGCGGTCCTAGGGGCGGTGAACGTCAGTCCCTTAATAGCGGTACAAGTCGTGTCGGAGTGAAGCCCAGAACACCCTGAGATAGCACTGGAAACCTACCAGTATATCTCGCTTGCCCTGGCCAGGGACTACTCGTGTAATGGCTCTCCTAGACACAGCGCGATGTCAACCCCCAATACCGGGAGAGACGAATCCTTTCTAACCGTCACTGCCTCCAAGTGCTTCGGGACTGCACCCAACTACTACCTGTTTGCACGACTCCTTTGAGCCGTGGTAGGGTAGTAATCAAAGTACAGTGGGAATACACTCGAGGCGAAGTGACAGTGTCAAGTCAGCGGACTAAGCTAAACTCATGTCACCTGGGAACTGATAACTGACGATAGGTATAGTACCAACCAACAGTTCCCGACGAGTCCTGTCCAGTGTACTCGTAACCCAACGAGCACCCGCATACTATCTCCAGTACGACGTATTGATGGCTGTGGGACAGACCATCTCCCCTGCTGGGATGAGAAGCGCATACGCTAGTCTACTCCGGAGTATCGATGCCCTGTCTCGATAGTCCTACGACTAGGGACCTGTATAAGGATGTGCTTATAGATTACCCAGCCCCCACGAGTGTGACTGCCATCACAACGCTGGTAATCAAGCAAAGATCCTAAGGGCTCTACTAATATGTATAAGCGATATGCTAAAAGAAACACATGCACATATTGAAGTAGAAACAAACCAAGTAGCATACTACCATTTTGAGCAAGATTGTCTATACAACTGTGAATATCCCAAGCTTCCATTAAGTAATATACAAGCTAGTATGATACAGTAATGGCCTCTAGGGCATATACACTAACAATCTCCCACTTGCACTAAGGCTATGAACTGGCGTATCGAAGACCTATCATCTCGATCAGCCGCTCGAACTGAGTCTGGGGTAAGGCCTTCGTGAGTGGATCAGCAGTGTTATCTTCTGTATTTACTCTCTTCACCTCGATCTCCCGGCGATCTACGATCTCCCTGATCAGGTGGTACCGCCTCAAAATGTGCCTAGACTTCTGATGGGACCTAGGTTCCTTCGCTAAAGCTATAGCGCCGTTGTTGTCACAATACAGCGGTATTGGATCAACACTGGTAGGAACCACCTGAAGCTCCGTGAGGAACTTCTTCATCTAGACAACTTCCTTTGTGGCATCGCAAGCAGCTATGTACTCCGCTTCCATAGTTGAGTCAGCAACGGTTTCCTGCTTGGAACTCTTCCAGCAAACCGCCCCTCCATTGAGGGTAAAGATATAACCCGACATGGACTTGGAGTCATCCCTGTCACTCTGGAAGCTGGAGTCAGCAAAGGCCTCGATCTGGAGGTCTCTTCCGCCATACACCAAGAACATCTCCTTAGTCTTTCTCAGGTACTTGAGAATGTTCTTTACTGCTATCGAGTGTTTCTCTCCTGGGTTCGACTGATACCGGCTTACAACGCTCAATGCGTATGCTACATTTGGTCTGGTACACAACATCGCATACATAATAGATCCTACCGCAGATGCGTAGGGTATTGATTACATGCGAGCCCTTTCCAAATCAGTCTTGGGAGACATCTCTTTGGAGAGGGTGATTCCGTGACAAGCCGGTAGATTACCGCGCTTGGAATCTTCCATACTGAATAGTTTCAGTATGGTGTCGATGTACCTTGACTGTGAAAGTCCCAACATCCTTTTAGATCTATCACGATAGATCTAGATCCCCAGAATGTAGTTGGCATCGCCCAGGTCCTTCATGGAGAACCTCTGTGACAAGAATCCTTTGACTGACTGTAACATAGGAATATCATTTCCTATTAGGAGAATGTCATCGACGTACAAGACGAGGAATACCACATTACTCCCTACAATCTTACTATAAATGCATGGTTCATCTGGGTTTTTGATAAAGTCGAATTCTTTGACAGTATCATCAAAGCAGATGTTCCAACTCCGCGATGCCTGCTTCAGTCCATAGATGGACTTGAGCAACTTGCACACTTTACCGCTTCTCCCACTCTGAATGAATCCCTCTGGCTGATCCATATAGACGCACTCTTCCAAATATCCATTTAGGAAAGCCGTCTTTACGTCCATCTGCTAGATTTCATAATCGTGGAAGGCAGCAATGGCAAGAAGGACCCGAATGGATTTCAGCATAGCCACTGGAGAAAAGGTTTTGTCATAGTCCAAACCAGGTCTTTGACGAAAACCCTTTGCAACAAGTCTAGCCTTATAGGTCCCAACCTGTCCATCTACACCAATCTTCCTTTTGAAGATCCACTTGCATCCTACGGGTTTTACCCCATCTGAAGCAACGTCCAACGTCCATACTTTGTTGGTGTACATGGACTCCATTTCGGTCCGCATTGCATCCAGCCATTTTACCGAGTCACCGCTCTGAATGGCTTGCTGGAAGCTAGTAGGCTCATCATAATCGATAGTGCAATCCTCTCTATCCCCGTCTATGAGAAAACCGTAGTATCTCTCGGGCGGATGAGACTGCCTACTACTCCTGCGGAGCGGCGCAGGAATGTCCGGTTCTCCTAAAACTTCTGGTTCATCCAAACTTTCGGTAACAGCTTGTGGTTCTGGAATTTCTTCCAGTTCTATTGCGCTCCCACTTATCTGATTTTCCAAAAATTTAGTTTCCAAGAAGTGGGCATGCGGAGAAACAAAAACTTTTTGTTCTTCTGCGGAATAGAAAAGATACCCCCTGGAGTTCTTTGGGTATCCCACAAACTTACACAGTACTGAGCGTTCCTCGAGCCTGTCCGCATGCTGCTTTTTTACAAAAGATGGGCATCCCCATATCTTAAGATACTTAAGACAGGGTTTCTTCCCACTCCACATCTGATATGGGGTGGTAGGCACAGTCTTGGTTGGAGCCTTGTTCAAGAGATATGCAGCTGCTTCTAGTGCATAACCCCAGAAAGATTGCGGTAACTCAGCCTTACTCATCATGGAACGAACCATATCCAATAGGGTTCGATTCCGCCTTTCAGATACACCGTTGTGTTGTGGTGTGTATGGAGGAGTACGCTGAGAGAGAATTCCATTCTCTTTTAAGTAGTCCAGAAACTCGGCACTCAAGTATTCACCACCTCGATCAGATCTCGGTGTCTTTATACTTTTGCCTGTTTGTTTTTCAACTTCATCCTTGTATTCCCGAAATTTCCCAAAGGCCTCGGATTTGTGCTTCATTAAGAAGACATGTCCATACCTAGAGAAATCATCTGTGAAAGTAATGAAGTATGAATAACCACTTCGTGCATGTGTAGATATTGGACCACACACATCACTGTGTATGAGTCCCAAGAGCTCGCTCGCTCTTACTCCGTGTCCAGTGAACGGAGTCTTTGTCATCTTTCCCATGAGACAAGATTCAAAAGTGGCATAAGACTGATACTCGAACGGATTCAAGTATCCCTCTTTATGTAACTTAGTTAATCGTGTCTCATTAATGTGACCCAGTCTACAATGCCATAAGAAAGCCTGATTTGTTTCCGGAGACTTTCTTTTAAGTGTGTTCTGGACACTGAATATCTGAGCTTGATTTAATACGTATATCCCGTTATTTAATGTACCTGACCCAATCATAACTTGATTTAGGTGGATGTTTACTACATCGCTTACAAAAGTAAATTCATATCCTTCCTTAGAAAGTAAGGATAAAGATATGATATTACAAGTCCCACCTGGTACATACAAATAGTTACGCAAAATCAATATCTGCCCAGTTGTCAGTCCAAGATGATATTCCCCTACGGATTCAGCATCCATGCTCATTCCGTTAGCAACCCTGAGAGTCATATCACTTTTCCTGATAACCCTACGGTTTCTCAGAGCCTGTAATGAATTACAGATGTGAGATCCTGATCCGGTATCCAATACCCAGGAAGTAGGGTTAACTAACATACAGTTCTCTATCACAAACACACCCGAAGCCGAAGCCACAACATGCTTCAAATTCTGGCTACTGGCTTTGCTTGTCCTGCAATCCTTCTGCCAATGTTCATTCCCGTTACAATAGGAACGTCCCTCTATTACTACATCCAGTCCGGAAACTTTTGCCCTTGCTTTTCCTTTTTCTTCCCTGGTTTCCTTCAGGGTATAAGCAGAGGGCAGGGACTGTAGAATCAAGTCACTATTTGACCCGTTCTCCAACGTGGTCTTCAGGTCCGTGAGCTCAAAATAGCTGGTCTCTGTAAGGACGTTGCCCCCTACAGATGACCCGACAGCCAACCTCGCTTGAAGCAATTCGTTCGAGGTCTCATATATTGCGATACGAGATTGCTCTCCATATAAATCTTTGTTATGGAGGAAGATAGAAACTAAGTCCATCTTCTCGTGCTGCCTCTGGTTTGCACCATCAACTGAGGCTAACATGAGGCACTTGGCTTTCGCACAGTCTTTTTCCGATGTCTTGCGGATATAAATATCCGTGACATGGGAAACTGGACCTGAGACGGCAGGGGTTGGATCAGTCAAGAGGTGTTCCAGTTTGTCATGGGCAATGGACATCTGGACAGACCTTTGCCAGTCAAAACAGTCAGATTCAGTCATTTTATTATCTAGATGTAACCTATGTCTGGTCACTGGGTCGCTGCAATTAAGAGAGAGAGAAGAAAACACTCAGCATGATGCTCTTGCAAGTTTAGATTGGTTTTTAATTTATCTAAACAGGATGGCTCCCACTGTCTCTCGAATCCCTCCTCAAACCATAAATGAAGAATTAGTCAAGATCAATCTCACCGTACAATACTTGCTTAACCGTTCGGCCAGGCTGGTCTCGGTACTTCGAGGGAGGTTTTCCAACGCTTTCGCGAAGTTCCTTAATTAAATAACCTCTTTTCCCTGTGGGCGTAACCCTGCTAACACCTTTCTAGGCACCTACTTGGTTTATAGCATTGATCGTTAAGTGAGAAAGTTCCGGAGGAGTAGCATATACTCACAGTAGGATCGGGATCCAAATATCATCGTGTGATAAACTGAAGGAATCCTACCAGAATCATCACACTCCAAATGGTATGCAATGCTAGCAAGTTTCAGTTCTTTTGAAACTCCCGATGTGGATTTTTGCCCCATGCTCTTATGACCTTGACGAAGGTCAACAAATCATAAGTCACACGTCAAGTTCTACCCGTCATTGTCCGGGTTAATTTGAACCCACCCGTATATACCCTTGACGAAGGTCAACAAGGTAATACGACTGTCCCAAACCAACGCATCTATCTATGCTACATATGAACACCCAACAGCTATCAATCACTATGCCTTGATGAAGGTCAACAAACATAGCTTGAATACTATTGAATATTCATACGAAACGACGAAGGGCTACGAATGGTTTTGGCGAAACCTTGAACGTAGTGAACTTGATATAATCGAAGGAACCTTGATAGCTTTTAAATGGAGTGGCTTAAGCTCCGCGTTTTAAAAGTTATTTTTGAAAAGAAACCGAGTGGTTTTTGAAATTGTTCCAACGACTTTTACTTGGTTTATTTTTCTTGCATTAATTCTTTTTAATGCGTCCCATCAATTAATCCTACCAATGCAGAAAACAACGAAAATATGACGTACGCTTATGCCATCCGCATTCGCCACGGGGCCCCGTCATTACCCGTTAGGTTACTTAACTAACGACAGAGCGGGGGATGGACTAGCGCGGATGCAAAACATAAGCAACGCCTAAATAGTTATCATATATAGATATACTCATTCGTCACATGCAATGATAGCCATTCCAGATCACAGATGAACACATTGGATATACTAGGAATCCGCAATTCGTACGAGCCTGTAACGAAAGGCGGATTACACGGTCGCGATGAATAGCCATTACCCCACCCTAGACCCCTACGGGTGCGGCAAACTACCCGCCAAATATCCGAAGCGGAGCAACCTCCCTCAACGACGTGAGTAGACCACTCGGCACTTCGAGATACCCGGTAGTTTTTGCACCCCACCTTGGGTCTATCCTAGGAGAAAAAACAGTAAAAAGAAATTATACAATGACGGCTACAACCCCGACCCGGTTGTGCGGCCAAAAATAATATTACATCAATTTACATATTACATGAATTGAAAGATAAAAGGAAAAACTCTCATCTCACAACCCCCGGCTATTCATCCGTGACAATCCAATGAATTCATATACACATACCATCAACATTACAGATCACAGATATGTATAACCCCCACTAATCGACGTATAGCGATTAGCGGACGTTCAATACATATATCACATCACAGATATAACCCGTTAGCTTAAGTCTTTTAGAAGTTCGATCAAAATACGGATTTTTAGGCCCCAAAAACAAAATTTGCTTTCTGGAAATTCTGGGCAGAAAAAACATATTGTAAAAATCCCAAAACACCCCACTGAACACACTGCATGAAACATCTCCCACGGCCGAGTCAACTCGGCCGCGGTTCCGCGGCGGGAGCATGCTCCTGCCGCGGTTCCGCGACGCTTTGACCGAGTCGTGGGACCATTTTTCTACAGTGTGTTCTAAAAATCCTGAGCCGATTTTTAGTGTAAGATTTTTTATTTTTTGAACAGAAAACAGAATCGGCAGAAACTTGATTTTTCGGGCATGTTTCGCGACTTTTTCTTTGATCGAACTTCTAGTTACTTTGCTAACATATTAGATAGTGTTTAACTAGTCTCTGATACCACTGTAAGTCCACGTTATCTCTCCCGGTACTTACGGGCTTGCGGAAATGATGAAAAACGATTTTTCAAGAGGTGGTAACATGGACTCAAAATATGGATCTTTGTTAAACAACTACCTAACAACCTAACTAGAGTTTTGCCTACTCGGTTAGGGAGGGCTATATTTTTCTTGAACTCTTTCGTCTTCAACTCTTTCCGGTGTACGGATCGGCCTCACCTCGTCGTCTCCTTGCGTCGAAGATGGATCCACCTGAAAGCTTCTACCTTTGGCTTCTTCTTCGAACTTGAAGAAACTAGAACACTTGGTTTGCTAACCCTGTGAACTAGGATGAGCAGAGAAGTGATTTGGGTTTTCTTTTATCTCTAAGGCAATGTTTCTCAACTCATGAGAGGGTGTTGCCTTGAGCTAGAGAGAGAGCAAGAGAAAGAGCAAGAGGGAGAGCTCAACCAAGAAAGAGAAATGAAATGAGAGAATGAGCAAGACTTTTCTCAACCTCTCTCCCATAATTCAAAGAGAATAATAATAATAATAATAATAATAATTGAGTATTATGTGATGGTTCATATCATATCAAGTGGCATTATCATTTCATGCACTCATATTGCAAAGCATAACAAGCAAGCAAAAGTCTTTGCCATGAAATGATAGCCATTGCAATGATGATGGTCAACTAGTCCAACCTAGTCAACCGGTCAACAAAGTCAACCCCTCATCTCAACCATGACACAATAATACTTAATTAATATTATCATTAATCATATTTCTTATTCTCATTAGGGTTTAGCCAAAAGTCAACAGTCAACAGTCAACAACCCCAATGAGAATCCTCTGCCTCTGTCTCTCTGTCAACTGTGCATACACACCCGCATCCGCGTTCCGAGGAACACGAATACAAACGAGATAAAACCAATCCCAAAATGTACACTAGGATCTGGCTTAAACCAAAGCCCGCTAGTGTTAACTGTCCGGACACCAAACGTGCACAAGTGCACGGATGTGATCGAACCCTGCTGCAAAACCATGCGACCTGTCGCAAAACCATGCGACCTCTACTCTTTTGCCTAAAGGTGAATAGCTTTCTGTGTGGGACTCTAAAGACTCAACACTACACTGGCAGTGGGTTTAACCACAGACCGCAAGCGGCACTAGCTGTGCGTAACGGTCCCCAGGTAGATGCCGACAAGAAGACGAACGAGGTGAAACCCATCTGAACTCCTACTGAGCCTGAATGTGACAATCTTTGTACAGTCCGGTCTGTTCGTCTGATACATCGCATGGCGGGCCTAGGGGCGGTAAACGTCAGTCCCCTAATAGCGGTACAAGTCGTGTCGGAGTGAAGCCCAGAACACCCTGAGATAGCACTGGAAACCTACTAGTATATCTCGCTTGCCCTGGCCAGGGACTACTCATGTAATGGCTCTCCTAGACACAGCGCGATGTCAACCCCCAATACCGGGAGAGACGAATCCTGTCTAACCGTCACTGCCTCCAAGTGCTTCGGGACTGCACCCAACTACTACCTGTTTGCACGACTCCTTTGAGCCGTGGTAGGATAGTAATCAAAGTACAGTGGGAACACACTCGAGGCGAAGTGACAGTGTCAAGTCAGCGGACTAAGCTGTACTCATGTCACCTGGGAACTGATAACTGACGATAGGTATAGTACCAACCAACAGTTCCCGACGAGTCCTGTCCAGTGTACTCGTAACCCAACGAGCACCCGCATACTATCTCCGGTACGACGTACTGATGGCTGTGGGACAGACCATCTCCCCTGCTGGGATGAGAAGCGCATACGCTAGTTTACTCCGGAGTATCAATGCCCTGTCTCGATAGTCCTACGACTAGGGCCCTGTATAAGGATGTGCTTATAGATTACCCATCCCCCACGAGTGTGACTGCCATCACAATGCTGGTAATCAAGCAAAGATCCTAAGGGCTCTACTAATATGTATAAGCGATATGCTAAAAGAAACACATGCACATATTGAAGTAGAAACAAACCAAGTAGCATACTACCATTTTGAGCAAGATTGTCTATACAACTGTGAATATCCCAAGCTTCCATTAAGTAATATACAAGGTAGTATGATACAGTAATGGCCTCTAGGGCATATACACTAACAAAAAATTCATCGTCTCGAGGGCTTGTGCTTCTGCTGCTTCTATGCTTGAATACTTGGCTGAATGCAATCTTGTAGGCCTTGATTTTATTGTTCTTGGGCTCTTGGACTTTTGAGCATGGATTTCTTAATCAAAAAATAACAATATCCATCTTCAAACCATGATATCAGTAATGGAACGGATATAATGGATGATCATGTAAATGGAATATATCCATGTTTCGGTTCAGTCAATATAGATTGATGAGATTGAACATATTGAATATATAGATTCATGGATTCATGTTAAATTGTAGTTTGATACTTGAATCATATTCAAATCAGATTGATTATATTGAGAGTCGGTCTGAGTCAGACAATTAGAAAATAAATTGAATCCTGAATTATGTTTTGGTGCTATCGGTAACTGCTGCACATGGATGACAGAATTTGTGTCTTTTTCAAAGACAATTACCGTGTTGATTGTAAGTCCATGTCACGCACCCCACGAACTTGCGGGGAGGCAGAATATATGAAAAACGATTATCAAAGCTTCGTAACACGGACTTGAGCGCATGAATCGTATCTAAACCGTTACTAGCAAACTACGAAAGGTTTAACTACTCGGATTCGAAGTTATACCTCACGTTACTTGTCCTTCGGGTCTTTATCGCGGTCCTCCACTCCTCATAGGCTCCTTGGAACATCGGCACCTCAACGGCCTCCTCGAATCAAAGATGATCCACCCGAGAGCTCCTACTACAAGCTTGATCTCTAACTTGAGATAACTAGGTTGCTCAAAGTGCTAATCTAAGCTACCTAGGGGATATAGAGTGAGGTTATGGATGTATTAGTCTAGCTAACCCTTGATCTCAACACATGAGAGGTTAGGGTTAGGATTTCAAGAATGAGAGATCTTGAGGAGAGAGAAGGTGATGATGAGAATGAATTGAAATTGTTTCTCACTTCTAATATATTATGAAGCATAAAGAATTATCAAATGAATAATTCAAATGCATTATCATCATGCTTCATTGAATATGTGCAATGAATCATCAAGTGAGTCATTAAGCAATAAATGCTTCATTAACTCACTTGAATGATTCATCTCATGAGTCACAAAATCAATTAATGCTAATGCCACCTTACCCTCCAAGTCCCCATGCTTCTAGAAGCTTCCCGGAAAATTACGAGAACGCCCCTCCAATCCGTGAAAACACGGAAAAACTTTAGACTGTACAAATCCAATAACCTGATACTAGAAACTGGCTTAAACCAAAGCCGACTAGTAAAAACTGTCCGAACGTCGTACGTGCGTAAACACACGTATGCGTCCGAACCCTTGTCGTAAAACCATACGACCTCTATATCATTTCACCTGGAGCAGGGAAACTCTCTGTGTGGGACTCTAAAGACTCGACACTACGCTGGCAGTGGGTTTAACCAGAGACCGCAAGCGGCACTAGCTGTACGTAACGGTCCCCAAGTAGATGTCGATAAGAAGGCCGATGAGGAAAACCATCCGAACTCCTACTGAGCCTGATGTGACAATCTCCGTACAGTCGGGTCTGTTCGTCTAAGACAATCGCATATCGAGCCTAGGGGGCGGCAAGCGTCAGTCCCCTAATAGCTGTATAACCCGTGTCGGAGCGTAGCCCATTACACCCTGAGAAACTACTGGAACCTACCAGTAAATCTCGCTTGCCCTGGCCAGGGACTTTGCGTAATGGCTCTCTGACACAGCGCGATATCAACTTCCAATACCGGGAGAGACGAATCCTGTCTAACCGCCACTGCCTCCAAGTGCTCGGGACTGCACCCAACTGCAACCTGTTTGCACGACTCCTTTGAGCCGTGGTAGGGTAGCAATCTAAGAACAGTGGGACACACTCGAGACGAAGTAGCAGTGTCAAGTCTGCGGACTATGCTGTTCTCATGTCACCTGGGAACTGTTAACTGAAGATGGGTATAATACCAACCAATCAGTTCCCCTGCGAGTCCTGTCCGGTGTACCCGTAACCTAACGAGCACCTGTATACTATCTCCAGTACGACGTACTGATGGCTGTGGGACAGACCATCTACCTAACTGGGATGAGAAGCATACACACTAGTCTACTCTGGAGTATCGATGCCCAGTCTCGATAATCCTACGACTAGGGACAAGTATAGGATGTTGCTTATAGACTACCCAGCCCCCACTAGTGTAACTGCCATCACAACGCTGGTAATCAAGCAAAGATCCTATGGGCTCTACTAATATGTATAAGTGATACGTTACAAGAAACATATGCACATATTAAATTAGACACAAACCAAGTAGCATACTACCATTTTTAGCAAGACTGCATATACAACTGTGAATATCCCAAGCTTCCATTAGGTAATATACATACAAGTATGATACAATAATGGCCCCTAGGGCATATACAGTAACAATCTCCCACTTGCACTAGGGCCATGAGCTGGCATATCGTAGACCTATCATCTCGAATAGCCTCTCGAACTGCGTCTGAGGAAGGGCCTTTGTGAATGGATCAGCAATGTTATTCTCTGTCTCTACTCTTTTCATCTCGATCTCCCGGCGATCTACGATCTCCCTGATCAGGTGGTACCGCCTTAAGATGTGTCTGGACTTCTGATGGGACCTGGGTTCCTTCGCTAAAGCTATAGCGCCGTTGTTGTCACAATACAGAGGTATTGGATCAACACTGGTAGGAACCACCTGAAGTTCTGTGAGGAACTTCTTCATCTCGACAGCTTCTTTTGCGGCATCGCAAGTAGCTATGTACTCTGCTTCCATCGTTGAGTCAGCAACGGTCTCCTGTTTGGAACTCTTCCAACAGACCGCCCCTCCATTGAGGGTAAAGACATAACCCGACATGGATTTGGAGTCTTCTTTGTCACTCTGGAAGCCGGAGTCGGCAAAGGCCTCAATCTGGAGGTCTTTTCCGCCATATAACATGAACATATCTTTAGTCCTCCTTAGGTACTTGAGAATGTTCTTTACTGCTATCCAGTGATTCTCCCCTGGGTTTGCCTGATACCGGCTTACAACGCTCAATGTGTATGCTACATCTGGTCCGGTAGATAACATCGCATACATTATAGAGCCAACCGCAGAAGCGTAGGGTATAATCGACATGCGATCCCTTTCCAAATCAGTCTTGGGAGACATCTCTTTGTAGAGGGTGATTCCGTGACAAGCCGGTTGGTTACCGCTCTTAGAATCATCCATTTTGAATCTCTTCACTATGGTGTCTATGTACCTGGACTGCGAAAGTCCCAACATCCTTTTTGATCTATCACGATAGATCCGGATCCCCAGAATGTAGGTGGCATCACCCAGGTCTTTCATGGAGAATTTCTGTGACAAGAATCTTTTGACTGACTGTAACAAAAGAATATCATTTCCTATTAGGAGAATGTCATCCACGTACAAGACGAGGAATACTACAGCTCTCCCTACAATCTTACTGTATATGCATGGTTCATCTGGATTTTTGATAAAGTCAAATTCTTTGACAGCATCATCAAAACAGATGTTCCAACTCCGCGATGCCTGCTTTAGTCCATAAATGGACTTAAGCAGCTTGCATACTTTACCGCTGCTCCCACTCTGAATGAATCCTTCTGGCTGATCCATATAGACGCTCTCTTCCAAATTACCATTTAGAAAGGCCGTCTTTACGTCCATCTGCCAGATTTCATAATCGTGGAAGGCAGCAATAGCAAGAAGGACCCGAATGGATTTAAGCATAGCCACTGGAGAAAAGGTTTCGTCATAGTCCAAACCAGGTCTTTGACGGAAACCTTTTGCAACAAGTCTAGCCTTATAGGTTTCAACCTGTCTATCTACACCAATCTTCTTTTTGAAGATCCATTTGCATCCTACGGGTTTTACCCCATCTGGAGCAACGTCCAAAGTCCATACTTTGTTAGTGTACATGAACTCCATTTCGGTCCGCATTGCATCCAGCCATTTTACTGAGTCACCGCTCTGAATGGCTTGCTGGAAGCTAGTAGGGTCATCATCATCAATGACGCAATCCTCTCTTTCCCCATCTATGAGAAAACCGTAGTATCTCTCAGGCGGATGAGACGGCCTACTACTTCTGCGGATAGGCGCTGGTATGTCCCTTTCTTCTGAAACCTCTGGTTCTACCATACTTTCAGTTGTAGTTTGTGGTTCTGGAATTTCTTCCAGTTCTATTTCGCTCCGACTTGTTTCCTTTTCTACAAACTGATGTTCTAGAAAATGGGCATTACGAGAAACAAAAACCTTTTGTTCCTCTGCGTAATAGAAATAATATCCTTTGGAATTCTTCGGATATCCCACAAACTTACACTGTACTGATCGTGCCTCGAGCTTGTCCACATGCTACTTTTTAACAAAAGCTGGACATCCCCATATCTTCAGATGCTGAAGATGGGGTTTCTTTCCACTCCATATTTGATATGGTGTGGTAGGCACAGTCTGTTAGTGTATATGCCCTAGAGGCCATTACTGTATCATACTAGTTTGTATATTACTTAATGGAAGCTTGGGATATTCACCTTGTATATACAATCTTGCTCAAAATAGTAGTATGCTACTTGGTTTGTTTCTACTTCAATGTGTACATGTGTTTATTTTAGTATATCGCCTATACACATTAGTGGAGCTCTTAGGATCTTTGCTTGATTACCAGCGTTGTGATGGCAATCACACTAGTGGGGCTGGATAATCTATAAGCACATCCTTATGCAGGTCCCTGGTCGCAGGACTATCGAGACAGGGCATCGATACTCCGGAGTAGACTAGCGTGTGCGCTTCTCATCCTAGTGTGGGAGATGGTCTGTCCCACAGCCATCAGTACGTCGTACTTGAGAGAGTATGCGGGTGCTCGTTGGGTTACGAGTACACTGGACAGGAATCGTCGGGAACTGACTAGTTGGTATTATGCCTATCGTCAGTTATCAGTTCCCAGGTGACATGAGTACAGCTTAGTCCGCTGACTTGACACTGTCACTTCGCCTCGAGTGTGTTCCCACTGTACTTTGATTACTACCCTACCACGGCTCAAAGGCGTCGTGCAAACAGGTGGTAGTTGGGTGCAGTCCCGAAGCACTTGGAGGCAGTGACGGTTAGACAGGATTCGTCTCTCCCGGTATTGGGGGTTGACATCGCGCTGTGTCTAGGAGAGCCATTACACGAGTAGTCCCTGGCCAGGGCAAACGAGATATACTGGTAGGCTTCCAGTGTTATCTCAGGGTGTTTTGGGCTTCACTCCGACACGACTTGTACCGCTATTGGGGGACTGACGTTTACCGCCCCTAGGTCCGCCATGCGATGTACGATGTATCAGACGAACAGACCAGACTGTACGGAGAATGTCACATTCAGACTCAGTAGGAGTTCAGATGGGTTTCGCCTCGTCGGTCTTCTTGTCGGCATTACCTGGGGACCGTTACGCACAGCTAGTGCCGCTTGCGGTCTGTGGTTAAACCCACTGCCAGCGTAGTGTCGAGTCTTTAGAGTCCCACACAGAAAGCTTTTCGCCTTTAGGCAAAAGAGTAGAGGTCGCATGGTTTTGCGACAGGTCGCATGGTTTTGCGACAGGGTTCGGTCACATCCGTGCACTTGTGCACGTACAGTGTCCGGACAGTTTGCACTAGCGGGCTTTGGTTTAAGCCAGATCCTAGTGTACGTATTGGGATTGGATTTATCCTGTTTGCATTCGTGTTCCTCGGAACGCGGATGCGGGTGTGTATGCACAGTTGACGGGGAGACAGAGGCAGCGGATTCTCATTAGGGTTGTTGACAGTTGACCGTTGACTATTGACCTTTTTGCTCAACCCTAATGAGAATATGATATATGATTAACAATTATATTAATTAAGTATTATGGTGACATGGTTGTTGACTTGTTGACTTTGTTGACTTTTGTTGACTTGTTGACTTTGTTGACCGGTTGACTAGGCTTGACTAGTTGACCATCATGATAACCATAGCCATCATTTCATGGCAAAGACTTTTGCTTGCTTGCTCATTTGTGCAAAATGAGTGCATGAAATGATATGGTTATGATTGCTTCAACCATCACATAACACTTGATTGATATGATGAGTTATCATTGTTTTGGATTATGATAGGGTGAAAGACAAAAGAAAGGCTCATTCTCACTTGACCATTCTCTCTCTTGTTCTTGAGCTCTCTTGTTTTTGCTCTCACCCTCTTCCTCTTGCTCCCTCTCTTGTCTCTATGGTTCTCTTGTCTCATGAGTTGAGAATCAAGAACCATAGATAAAATCCCATACAAACTCTTCTCTACTCACTCTAGTTCACAAGGTTTAGCAAACCGAGTGAACTAGTTTCTTCAAAGTTCGAAGAAGGAGCCAAAGGTTGGAGCTTTCAGGTGGATCTATCTTCGGCGTACGGAGACGACGGGAAGAAGCCGATCCGGACCACCATCGGAGTTTGAAGACGAAGGAATTCAAGACAAGCAAGGTATAACCCCCTAACCGAGTAGTTAGCAACTCGTAGTTAGGTTGTTAGTTAGATGTTTAACAAATATCCGGGTTATAAGTCCATGTTACCACCTCTATAAAAATCATTTTTTACCAAATTCCGCATGCCCGAAAGTACCGGGAGAGGTAGCATGGACTTACAGTGGTATCAGAGCCTAGTTAAACTCTATCTAACATGTTAGCAAAGTAGCTAGAAGATCGATCAAAGAAAAGTCCCGAAATGAACCCCGAAATTCGAACTTTCTGTCGATTTTAAAAGTGCTGGAAAACTTTTTTGAAATACACCAAAAATCGGCTCAGGCTTTTGTGTGATCACCCACCAAATTTGGTCCAACGATCGAGTCAAAGAGCCGCGGGAACGCGGCGGGAGCACGCTCCCGCCGCGGATCCGCGGCCGAGTTGACTCGGCCGAGGTCCAAGTTTGGTGCAGTGTTATTCTGGGGTTGTTTTGGGATTTTTGGAATATATATTTTCTTTCCAGATTTTCCAGAACGAAAATTTTATTTTTGGGGCCTATAAATCCGTATTTTTTTATCGAACTTCTAAAAGACTTTGGCTGACGGGTTTTTCTGTAATGTGATATTTGTATTGAACGTCTACTAATCGCTATATGTCGATTAGTGGGGGTTATACAAATCTGTGATCTGTAATGTTGCTGGAATGTGTATATGAATATATTGGATTGTCGCGGGTGAATAGCCGGGGGTTGTGAGACGAGAGTTTTCTTTTCTTTCAATTCATGTAAATTTGTAAATTGATGTAATAATTATTTGTATGGCCGCACAACCGGGTCGGGGTTGTAGCCGTCATTGTATAATTTCTTTTTACTGTTTTTGCTCCTAGGATAGACCCATGGAGGGGTGCACAAACTACCGGGTATGCCGAAGTGCCGAATGGCCTACTCACGGGGATGAGGGAGGTTGCTTCGCTTCGGGTACTTGGCGGGTAGTTTGCCGCACCCGTAGGGGTCTTGGGTGGGGTATTGGCTATTCACCGCGACCGTGTAATCTGCTTTTCGTTACAGGCTCGTACGAATTGCAGGTTCCTAGTATATCCAATGTGTTCATCTGTGATCTGAAATGTTTATCATTGCAGTATATCTATATATATGATATTATTTAGGCGTTGCTTATGTTTTACAGCCGCGCTAGCCCAGCCCCCGCTATGTCGTTAGTTAAGTAACCTAACGGGTAATGACGGGGCCCCGTGGCGAATGCGAATGGCATAAGCATACGTCATATTTTGGTTGTTTTCTGCAATGGTAGGATTAAATGATGGGACGTATTAAAAGAACTAATGCAAGAATATCGCGCATTAAAAGAACTAATGCAAGATAATAAACCAAGTTAAAGTCGTTGGAACACTTTCGAAAAACCACTCGGTTCTTTTCAAAATCAACTTTTAAAATGCGGAGTTTGAGCCACTCCATTTAAAAGCTATCTCGTTCCATCGACTAAATCAAGTTCACTACGTTCACGGTTTCGCCAAAACCATTCGTAGCCCTCCGTCGTTTCGCATAAATGGTCAATAGTATTCAAGCTATGTATGTTGGCCAAAGTCAAGGCATAGTGATTGGTAGCTATTGGGTATTCATGTGTAGCAAAGATAGATGCGTTGGTTTGGGACAGTCGTACTGCCATTTTGGCCAAAGTCAAGGGTGGGTACGGGTGGATCCAAATTAACCTGGATAATGACGGGCAGAACTTGACATGTGATTTATGATATTTTAGCCAAAGTCAAGGTCATAAGAGCATGGGGCAAAAATCCACATCGGGAGTTTCAAAAGAACTGAAACTTGCTAGTATTGCATACCATTTGGAGCGTGATGATTCTGGTAGGATTCCTTCAGTTTCGTCACGCGATGATATTTGGATCCCGATCCTACTGTGAGTATATGCTACTCCTCGGGAAATTTCTCACTAATCGATCAATGCTATAAACCTAGTAGGTGCCTAGAAAGGTGTTAGCGGGGCTACGCCCCCAGGGAAAAGAGGTTCTTGAATTAAGGAACTTCGCGAAAGCGTTGGAAAACCTCCCTCGAAGTACCGACACTGGCCTGGCTGAACGGTTAAGCAAGTATTGTGCGGTGGGATTGATCCTGACTAATTCTTCCTTTTTTGGTTTTAAGGAGGGATTCGAGAAAAAGTGGGAGCCATCATGTTTAGACAAACTAAAAACCACTCTAAACTTGCAAGAGCATCATGCTAAGTGTTTCTTCTTCTCTCTCCTAATTGTAGCGACCAATCGAAATGACTGGACTTAAGTTACTTCTAGATAAAAACATACTGACAGGGCCAAACTACAAAGATTGGCTCAGGAATGTCAAGATGGCAATCACTTACGACAAGCTGGGGTATCTTCTTACCACCAAAGCTCCCCCTGTCCCTGGTCCCACTTCCAGCGTCGCGGATAAGGAAATCCGTAAGACTTGGGAGATTGATAGCGCGAAGGCCAAGTGCCTCGTACTTGCCTCGATGGACAACGAACATCAGAGGAGGCACGAGAATATGGACCTTGAATCCATATTTCTCCATACAAAAGAACTGTATGGAGAGCAATCTCGTATCGCAAGATACGAAGCGTCGAAAAAGTTATTTTCGGCAAGGATGGCCGTCGGATCATCAGTAGCAGAGCACGTGCTAAGATGATCGGCTACATTGAGGAGCTCGCGGACCTAGGGACCACATTGGAGAGTGAGCTCTATACAGACTTAGTTCTCCAGTCCCTTCCTTCCACTTACGCCCAGTTTATACTGAACTTCAACCTACAAGAAAAGGAGGTTGAACTTTCAGAGCTCCTCAACATGCTGAGGAGCGCAGAGGGCACCCTACAGAAAGGTAGGGAAATATCCACTTTGTTTGTAGGAGGATCATCTTCTTCTAGGTCCAAGGCGAAAGCCAAGGGAAAGAAGAAGAAAGCCCCCGCCAAACCAAGGGGCGGTGTTAGTAAAGTGGATACGAAGGGAAAAGCAAAAGCAACAAAGAAAGCGGGGCAGCTTGTGGATAAAGAAGAATGCTTCTATTGTCATAAGAAAGGTCACTGGAAGAATGATTGCAGGGCTTGGAAAGTCAGAACACAGGAATTGAAGCAGGTTGCAGCTTCAGCTTCAGGTGTGTATGTTATTGAAAACTGTCTTTCAATAAACTCTACTTCCTGGGTATTAGATACCGGATCAGGATCTCATATCTGTAATTCTTTGCAGGCGTTGAGAAACCGTAGGGTTTTAAAGGCAGGTGACATGACCCTCAGAGTTGCGAACGGAGCTAGCATGGATGCTAAAGCCGTAGGGGACTATCACCTGGGAATGTCAGATGGACATGTTTTGGTTTTGCGTAATTGCTTTTTTGTACCCAACGCAACTTGTAATATCATTTCTGTATCTTTAGTTTCTAAAGAATGTTATGAATTTGCGTTTGTAAGTAATGTTGTAAACATTCACCTTAATCATGTTTTGATTGGGTCAGGTACATTGAGTAATGGTATATACGTATTAAACCAACCACAGATTTTCAATGTCCAGAATACACACAAAAGAAAGTCTCCAGAAATCAATCAGGCTTTCTTATGGCATTGTAGACTGGGTCACATCAATGAGAGAAGGTTGACGAAGTTACATACAGAAGGATATTTGAATGCGTTCGAATATCAATCGTATGCCACTTGTCAATCCTGTCTCAAAGGAAAGATGACAAAGACTCCGTTTACTGGACATGGAGTAAGAGCGAGCGAGCTCTTGGGACTCGTACACAGTGACGTGTGCGGTCCAATGTCTACACATGCGCGAAGCGGTTATTCTTACTTCATTACTTTTACGGATGACTTCTCAAGGTACGGTTATGTCTTCTTAATGAAACATAAGTCCGAAGCCTTTGGAAAATTCCAGGAGTATAAGAATGAAGTGGAAAAACAAACCGGCAAAAGTATTAAGATTCTAAGATCGGATCGAGGTGGAGAATACTTAAGTGCCGAGTTCCTGGACTATTTAAAAGAGAATGGTATTCTCTCTCAGCTTACTCCTCCATACACCCCGCAACATAACGGTGTATCGGAGAGACGGAACCGGACCCTATTGGATATGGTACGGTCCATGATGAGTAACGCTGAGTTACCGCGATCATTCTGGGGGTATGCGCTAGAATCAGCTGCATACCTTTTGAACCGAGTTCCCACTAAGACTGTGCCTACCACACCATTTGAGATGTGGTGTGGGAAGAGGCCCCATATTAATCACATTAAGACATGGGGAAGTCCAGCTTTTGTCAAAAAGCAGCATGCGGACAAGCTCGAGGCACGCTCAGTACAGTGCAAGTTTGTGGGATATCCAAAGAATTCCAAGGGATATTTCTTCTACTGCGAAGAGGAACAAAAAGTTCTTGTTTCTCGTCATGCCCACTTTCTAGAACACCAGTTCTTAGAAAAGGAAATTAGTGGGAGCGCAGTAGAACTGGAAGAAATTCCAGAACCACGGACTATTACTGAAAGTTTAGTGGAACCAGAGGGTTCGAAAGAACAGGACATTCCTACGCCGCTCCGCAGGAGTAGTAGGCAGACTCATCCGCCCGAGAGATACTACGGTTTTCTCATAGACGGGGATAGAGAGGATTGCATCATAGATTATGATGAGCCTACTAGCTTCCAGCAGGCCGTTCAGAGCGTTGACTCAGTGAAATGGCTGGATGCAATGCGGACCGAAATGGAGTCCATGTACACCAACAAGGTATGGACGTTGGACATTGCTCCAGACGGGGTAAAACCCGTAGGATGCAAGTGGATCTTCAAAAGGAAGATTGGTGTAGATGGACAGGTTGAGACCTATAAAGCTAGGCTGGTAGCAAAGGGTTTTCGTCAAAGACCTGTCTTGGACTATGACGAAACCTTTTCTCCAGTAGCCATGCTGAAATCCATTCGGATCCTTCTTGCCATTGCTGCCTTCCACGATTATGAGATTTGGCAGATGGACGTAAAGACGGCTTTTCTAAATGGAAATTTAGAGGAGTGTGTCTATATGGACCAGCCAGAGGGTTTCATTCAGAGTGGGAGCAGCGGAAAGGTGTGCAAGTTGCTTAAGTCCATCTATGGACTAAAGCAGGCATCGCGGAGTTGGAACATCTGTTTTGATGAGACGGTCAAAGAATTTGGCTTTATCAAAAATCCAGATGAACTATGCATCTATAGTAGATTTGTAGCGAGAACTGTAGTATTCCTCGTTTTATACGTGGATGACATTCTCTTAATAGGAAATGACATTCCTATGCTACAATCTGTCAAGGGGTTCTTGCCACATAGGTTCTCCATAAAAGACCTGGGTGATGCCTCATACATTCTGGGTATCCGGATCTACCGTGACAGATCCAAGAGGATATTAGGACTTTCACAGTACATGTAAATCGACACCATACTGAAAAGATTCAGTATGGAAGATTCCAAGCGCGGTAACCTACCGGCTTGTCACGGGATCAACCTCTCTAAAGAGATGTCTCCCAAGACTGATTTGGAGAGGGATCGCATGTCTATTATACCCTACGCTTCTGCGGTAGGCTCTATAATGTATGCGATGTTGTGTACCAGACCGGATGTAGCTTATGCACTGAGTGTGGTAAGCCGGTATCAGTCAAACCCTGGGGAGAAACACTGGATAGCGGTAAAGAACATTCTCAAGTACCTGAGAAGGACTAAGGAGATGTTCTTGGTGTATGGCGGAAAAGACCTCCAGATCGAGGCCTTTGCTGACTTCAGCTTCCAGAGTGACAAGGATGATTCCAAGTCCATGTCGGGTTTTGTCTTTACCCTCAATGGAGGGGCGGTGTGTTGGAAGAGTTCCAAACAGGAAACCGTTGCAGACTCGACGATGGAAGCGGAATACATCGCTGCATCTGATGCCGCAAAAGAAGCTGTCTGGATAAGGAAGTTCTTGAAAAAGCTTCAGGTGGTTCCGTCCATTGTTGATCCAATACCTCTGTATTGCGACAACAACAGGGCTATAGCTTTAGCGAAGGAACCCTGGTCCCATCAGAGATCCAGACACATCTTGAAGCGGTATCACCTGATCAGGGAGATCGTGGATCGCCAGGAGATCGAGGTTCGGAGAGTCGCTTCAGAAGATAACACTGTAGATCCATTCACCAAGGCCTTGAACCAGACTCAGTTCGAGCGGCTGATCGAGATGATAGGTCTTCGATACGCCAGTAAATGGCCTTAGTGCAAGTGGGAGATTGTTAATGTAAATGCCCTAGAGGCCATTACTGTATCATACTAGTTTGTATATTACTTAATGGAAGCTTGGGATATTCACCTTGTATATACAATCTTGCTCAAAATAGTAGTATGCTACTTGGTTTGTTTCTACTTCAATGTGTACATGTGTTTATTTTAGTATATCGCCTATACACATTAGTGGAGCTCTTAGGATCTTTGCTTGATTACCAGCGTTGTGATGGAAATCACACTAGTGGGGCTGGGTAATCTATAAGCACATCCTTATGCAGGTTCCTGGTCGCAGGACTATCGAGACAGGGCATCGATACTCCGGAGTAGACTAGCGTGTGCGCTTCTCATCCCAGTGTGGGAGATGGTCTGTCCCACAGCCATCAGTACGTCGTACTTGAGAGAGTATGCGGGTGCTCGTTGGGTTACGAGTACACTGGACAGGACTCGTCGGGAACTGACTAGTTGGTATTATGCCTATCGTCAGTTATCAGTTCCCAGGTGACATGAGTACAGCTTAGTCCGCTGACTTGACACTGTCACTTCGCCTCGAGTGTGTTCCCACTGTACTTTGATTACTACCCTACCACGGCTCAAAGGAGTCGTGCAAACAGGTGGTAGTTGGGTGCAGTCCCGAAGCACTTGGAGGTAGTGACGGTTAGACAGGATTCGTCTCTCCCGGTATTGGGGGTTGACATCGCGCTGTGTCTAGGAGAGCCATTACACGAGTAGTCCCTGGCCAGGGCAAACGAGATATACTGGTAGGCTTCCAGTGTTATCTCAGGGTGTTTTGGGCTTCACTCCGACACGACTTGTACCGCTATTGGGGGACTGACGTTTACCGCCCCCTAGGCCCGCCATGCGATGTATCAGACGAACAGACAGGACTGTACGGAGAATGTCACATTCAGACTCAGTAGGAGTTCAGATGGGTTTCGCCTCGTCGGTCTTCTTGTCGGCATTACCTGGGGACCGTTACGCACAGCTAGTGCCGCTTGCGGTCTGTGGTTAAACCCACTGCCAGCGTAGTGTCGAGTCTTTAGAGTCCCACACAGAAAGCTTTTCTCCTTTAGGCAAAAGAGTAGAGGTCGCATGGTTTTGCGACAGGTCGCATGGTTTTGCGACAGGGTTCGGTCACATCCGTGCACTTGTGCACGTACAGTGTCCGGACAGTTTGCACTAGCGGGCTTTGGTTTAAGCCAGATCCTAGTGTACGTATTGGGATTGGATTTATCCAGTTTGCATTCGTGTTCCTCGGAACGCGGATGCGGGTGTGTATGCACAGTTGACGGGGAGACAGAGGCAGCTGATTCTCATTAGGGTTGTTGACAGTTGACCGTTGACTATTGACCTTTTTGCTCAACCCTAATGAGAATATGATATATGATTAACAATTATATTAATTAAGTATTATGGTGACATGGTTGTTGACTTGTTGACTTTGTTGACTTGCTGACTTGTTGACTTTTGTTGACTTGTTGACTTTGTTGACCGGTTGACTAGGCTTGACTAGTTGACCATCATGATAACCATAGCCATCATTTCATGGCAAAGACTTTTGCTTGCTTGCTCATTTGTGCAAAATGAGTGCATGAAATGATATGGTTATGGTTGCTTCAACCATCACATAACACTTGATTGATATGATGAGTTATCATTGTTTTGGATTATGATAGGGTGAAAGACAAAAGAAAGGCTCATTCTCACTTGACCATTCTCTCTCTTGTTCTTGAGCTCTCTTGTTTTTGCTCTCACCCTCTTCCTCTTGCTCCCTTTCTTGTCTCTATGGTTCTCTTGTCTCATGAGTTGAGAATCAAGAACCATAGATAAAATCCCATACAAACTCTTCTCTACTCACTCTAGTTCACAAGGTTTAGCAAACCGAGTGAACTAGTTTCTTCAAAGTTCGAAGAAGGAGCCAAAGGTTGGAGCTTTCAGGTGGATCTATCTTCGGCGTACGGAGACGACGGGAAGAAGCCGATCCGGACCACCATCGGAGTTTGAAGACGAAGGAGTTCAAGACAAGCAAGGTATAACCCCCTAACCGAGTAGTTAGCAACTCATAGTTAGGTTGTTAGTTAGATGTTTAACAAAGATCCGGGTTATAAGTCCATGTTACCACCTCTATAAAAATCGTTTTTTACCAAATTCCGCATGCCCGAAAGTACCGGGAGAGGTAGCATGGACTTACACAGTCTTGGTAGGAGCCCTGTTTAGAAGATATGCTGCTGATTCTAGCGCATAACCCCAGAATGATCGCGGTAACTCAGCATTACTCATCATGGAACTAACCATATCCAATAGGGTTCGATTCCTCCTTTCCGATACACCGTTGTGTTGTGGTGTGTATGGAGGAGTAAGATGAGAGAGAATTCCATTCTCTTTTAAGTAACCCAGGAACTCGGCACTTAAGTATTCACCACCTCGATCAGATCTCAGTGTCTTTATACTCTTGCCTGTTTGTTTTTCCACTTCATTCTTGTATTCTTGGAATTTCTCAAAGGCCTCGGATTTATGCTTCATTAAGAAGACATATCCATACCTAGAGAAATCATCCGTAAAAGTAATGAAGTAGGAATAACTACCTCTCGCATGCGTAGACATTGGACCGCACACGTCACTGTGTACGAGTCCCAAGAGCTCACTTGCTCTTACTCCGTGTCCAGTAAACGGAGTTTTTGTCATCTTTCCTTTGAGACAAGATTCACAAGTAGCATAAGATTGATATTCGAACGGATTCAAATATCCTTCTCTATGTAACTTAGTCAACCTTCTCTCATTGATGTGACCAAGTCTACAATGCCATAAGAAAGCCTGATTTATTTCTGGAGACTTTCTTTTAAGTGTGTTCTGGACATTGAAAACCTGAGCTTGACTCAATACGTATATACCGTTATCTGATGTACCGGACCCAATCAGAACTTGATTTAGGTGGATGTGAACTACATCACTTGCGAATGTAAAATCATATCCCTCTCTTAAAAGTGAGGAAACTGATATGATATTACAAGTCATACTAGGTACATATAGACAGTTACGTAGAATCAATATCTGCCCACTTGTCAAACCTAGGCGATATTCTCCCACGGATTCAGCGTCCACGCTCATTCCGTTTGCAACTCTGAGAGACCAATCACCTACCTTTATAACTCTACGGTTTCTCAAAGTATGTAATGAATTACAGATATGAGATCCTGCTCCGGTATCTAGTACCCAGGAAGTAGAGTTTATTGGCAAACAGTTCTCAATTACAAACACATTTGAGGCTGAAGCCACAACATGCTTCGTATCCTGGCTACTGGCTTCTAAAGCCACGCAATCTTTCTGCCAATGCCCAATCCTATAACAATAGGAACGTCCCTCTTTTACTATATTCAGTCCCGAAACTTTTGCCCTTCTCTTTCCTTCTATTTCCCTGGTTTCCTTCAGGGTTGAAGGTAGAGACTGTAGAATCAAGTCAGTATCTGACCTGTTTCCCAACGTGGTCTTCAGGTCCTGGAGCTCATCAATATAGTTGGTCATTGTAAGGATGTTGTCCCTTACAGATGACCCGACAGCCAACCTCGCTTGAATTAATTCGGTCGAGGTCTCATATCTTGCGATATGAGACTGCTCTCCATATAAATCTTTGTTATGGAGAAAGATGGAAACTGAGTCCATCTTCTCGTGCTGCTTCTGGTATACACCAGCAACTGAAGCTAACACGAGGAATTTGGCTTTCGCTTTATCCTTTTCCCTTGTCTGGCGGATATCCATATCCGTGACGGTGGAAACTGGACCTGGGACGGCGGGATCTTGAGTAGTAATAGGGTGGTCCAGCTTGTCATAGGCAATGGACATCTGGACAGACCTTTGCCAGTCATATAAGTCAGATTCAGTCAATTTGTTATCTAGATGTAACCTATGTGTGGTCACAAGGTCGCTGCAATTTAAGAGAGAGAAGAAAATACTATTAGCATGATGCTCTTGCAAGTTTAGATTGGTTTTTAATTTATCTAAACAGGATGGCTCCCACTGTTTCTCGAATCTCTCCTCAAACCATAAAAGAAGAATTAGCCAGGGCTATTCTCACCGTACAATTCTTGCTTAACCGTTCATCCAGGTCAGTGTCGATACTTCGAGGGAGGTTTTCCAACGCTTTCGCGAAGTTCCTTAATTAAATAACCTCTTTTCTCTGGGGGCGTAGCCCCGCTGACACCTTTCTAGGCACCTACTTGGTTTATAGCATTGATCGTTAAGTGACGAATCTCCTGATAAGTAGTATATACTCACAGTAGGATCGGGATCCAAAATATCATCGTATGATAATGTTGAAGGAATCCTACCAACATTCATCAAACTCCAAAATGGTATGCTCTCACTGCAAATTTCAGTTTCTTTAGAAATTCCCGATATAAATTTTTGCCCCATGCTCTTATGACCTTGGCTTTGGTCAAAATGTCATAAGTCACATGTCAAGTTCTACCCGTCATTATCCAGGTTAATTTGAACCCATCCGTACATACCCCTGACTTTGGTCAAATGATAATACGACTGTCCCAAACTAACTCATCTAACTATGCAACAAATGAATACCCAGCAGCTACCAAACACTATGCCTTGACTTTGGCCAAAATACATAGTTTGAATACTACTGAATACCCAAATGAAATGATGGAGGGCTACGAATGGTTTTGGCAAAAACCGTGAACGTAGTGAACTTGATATAATCGAAGGAACCTGATAGCTTTTTAAAAGGAGTGGTTAAAGCTCCGCAATTTAAAAAAATTCTGCTCTTTTAAAATAACCGAGTGGTTTCTTTTAAATTTGTTCCAACGATTAAACTTTGGTTTATTTTCTTTGCAATATAATAATGTGTCCCGTCATTTATCCTATCATTGCAGAAAACAACGAAAATACACGTCCTCTTATGCTATCTGCATTCGCCACGGGGTCCCGTCATCACCCGTTAGGTTACTTAACTAACGACAGAGCGGGGCTAGGCTAGCGCGGGTGTAAAACATAAATGACGTCTAATAGCTATCATATATAGATATTGTACATTCGTCAGACCCAATAATAAGCATTCCAGATCACTGATGAACTTTATTGGATATACTAGCAATCCGCATTTGCTTTGAGCCTGCAATAAAAGACGGATTACACAGTTGTGATGAATAGCCATTACCCCAACCTAGACCCCTACGGGTACGGCAAATTACCCGCCAAGTACCCGAAGTGAAGCGGTCTCCCTCAATAACGTGAGTAGGCCACTAAACACTTCAACGTACCCGGTAGTTTGTGTACCCCACCTTGGGTCTATCCTAGGAGCAAAAACAGTAAAAAGAAATAATACAACGGTGGCTACAACCGCAACCTGGATGCGCCCCGTAAAAGAATATTACATCATATTACATTTACATCGAATGAATGAATATTAAACCCATCTCAAACCCCGGCTAATCATCACAACATTCCATTCAAGTCCATATACACAAACAGTAAACATTACAGAAATGTGCAACCCCCTGCCAACCGACATACTAGCAGTTAGGGGAGGTTTACGAAAACATTAAACATTACAGATAAAAAACCCAATTAGCAATTAATTTAGAACATTGATCGACAACCTTTATCCATGTCTACCCCAAAAGCAAACCTGTACTGAAGTAACCTGGGTAGAAAAACAGAATATACAGGAAAACAAAAAACCAGAAAACATGAATAACTAAGCAAATCCGAGTCAACTCGGAGTTGACTCGGCGGCGGATCCGCGGCACAAGCACTCTATTGCCGCGGATCCACGGCCAAAAAACCGAGTTGGAACTTCGTATTTTCCCAGTATTCTTATATTTCCCTGTTATGAATTTTAAGGCATATCAAATAGTTTTTCAGACATGTTTAAAATTAACAGAAACTTGGGATTTCCGGGGTTTCGTTTTCGCGTTTTCCGTCGATCGAACTTCTAATTTGTTGCCAACAAGCTAGTAATGGTTTAGTTGGCTTTGATACCACTGTAAGTCCATGTCACGCACCCCACGAACTTGCGGGGAGGCGGAATATATGAAAAACGATTATCAAAGCTTCGTAACACGGACTTGAGCGCATGAATCGTATCTAAACCGTTACTAGCAAACTACGAAAGGTTTAACTACTCGGATTCGAAGTTATACCTCATGTTACTTGTCCTTCGGGTCTTCATTGCGGTCCTCCACTCCTCGTAGGCTCCTTGGAACATCGGCACCTCAACGGCCTCCTCGAATCAAAGATGATCCACCCGAGAGCTCCTACTACAAGCTTGATCTCTAACTTGAGATAACTAGGTTGCTCAAAGTTCTAATCTAAGCTACCTAGGCGATATAGAGTGAGGTTATGGATGTATTAGTCTAGCTAACCCTTGATCTCAACACATGAGAGGTTAGGGTTAGGGTTTCAAGAATGAGAGAGCTTGAGGAGAGAGAAGGTGATGAGAATGAATTGAAATTATTTCTCACTTCTAATATATTATGAAGCATAAAGAATTATCAAATGAATAATTAAAATGCATTATCATCATGCTTCATTGAATATGTGCAATGAACCATCAAGTGAGTCATTAAGCAATAAATGCTTCATTCACTCACTTGAATAATTCATCTCATGAGTCACAAAATCAATTAATGCTAATGCCACCTTACCCTCCAAGTCACCATGCTTCTAGAAGCTTCCCGGAAAATTACGAGAACGCCCCTCCAATCCGTGAAAACACGAAAAAACTTTAGACTGTATAAATCCAATAACCTGATACTAGAAACTGGCTTAAACCAAAGCCGACTAGTAAAAACTGTCCGAACGTCGTACGTGCGTAAACACACGTATGCGTCCGAACCCTTGTCGTAAAACCATACGACCTCTATATCGTTTCGCCTGGAGCAGGGAAACTCTCTGTGTGGGACTCTAAAGACTCGACACTATGCTGGCAGTGGGTTTAACCACAGACCGCAAGTGGTACTAGCTGTACGTAACGGTCCCCAGGTAGATGTCGATAAGAAGGCCGATGAGGAAAACCATCTGAACTCCTGCTGATCCTGATGTGACAATCTCCGTACAGTCCGGTCTGTTCGTCTAAGACTATCGCATATCGAGCCTAGGGGACGGCAAGCGTCAGTCCCCTAATAGTTGTATAAGTCGTGTCAAAGCGTAGCCCATTACACCCTGAGAAACTACTGGAACCTACCAGTAAATCTCGCTTGCCCTGGCCAGGGACTTTGCGTAATGGCTCTCTGACACAGCGCGATATCAACTCCCAATACCGGGAGAGACGAATCCTGTATAACCGCCACTTCCTCCAAGTGCTCGGGACTGCACCCAACTGCTACCTGTTTGCACGACTCCTTTGAGCCGTGGTAGGGTAGCAATCTAAGAACAGTGGGACACACTCGAGGCGAAGTAGCAGTGTCAAGTCTGCGGACTATGCTGTACTCATGTCACCTGGAAACTGTTAACTGACGATGGGTATAATACCAACCAATCAGTTCCCCTGCGAGTCATGTCCGGTGTACCAGTAACCTAACGAGCACCTGTATACTATCGCCAGTACGACGTACTGATGGCTGTGGGACAGACCATCTCCCCAACTGGGATGAGAAGCGTACACACTAGTCTACTCTGGAGTATCGATGCCCAGTCTCGATAATCCTGCGACTAGGGACAAGTATAGGATGTTGCTTATAGACTACCCGGCCCTCACTAGTGTGACTGCCATCACAACGCTGGTAATCAAGCAAAGATCCTATGGGCTCTACTAATATGTATAAGTGATACGTTACAAGAAACATATGCACATATTAAAGTAGATACAAAACAAGTAGCATACTACCATTTTTAGCAAGACTGCATATACAACTGTGAATATCCCAAGCTTCCATTAAGTAATATACATACAGGTATGATACAATAATGGCCCGTAGGGCATATACACTAACATTGATAAGACCGTTTGTTATTTTGTCTACCTTAAATAGGCAAGCACCCATATCTCAGGCTCCCTGAGGCTCAAGAGACCGGTCCCGCTTAAACCTATGTTTACTAGGGTCCTTATTGTAATTTAGTATAACTTGAAGGGGTTTTATGTAAAAATAATATTGTATAATTTTCAAAATACACCTCAAGTATTTTATTATCGTTTTTAGAGTTTTCATCGATTTATATTTTATCGATGTGACATTTCTTGTGAATAAAAGCTAATTTCATAATATATGGTATTTATTTGTAATATTTGAATTGTATGGTAATTTTTTGTAAAAGAGATGTTTTTCTTAAATTTTGGAAATTAGGAATATTATAAATATTAAAATAGATATTATGATATTAATTACATATATGTTTATTTATTAAAAATATAAGTTTTATTTATGATAAAAATCACATTTTCTAAAGAAAATTGTATTAAAATCTTTCGAGATCGTATGCTCCTTGCGGAGGTTGCATCTCACTCTACTAGGCCTGAGGATGTACGATAATCCGCATCATACCGAACGGGTTCCCCAAAATGGGTTGTAGAGACGCAATTACAAAGATTTGTTAAATACACTTCTTTTAAAGAAAGGTTTTATAAGTTGAAAGTAGTTAAATGTAATGTCGTATTTTCCCAAATTTATGTTCCCAAATTCCATCGTGCTATATTAGATATGAGTGTTGTGAGGAGGTAGGTCATTACCTCGTAAACTATCTATAGGTATAAAAAGGAATTATAATGGTTCATGTCGAAACTAAATTATATGGTATTTTTCTGAAAAAGTATAATAAAAGTTACAAAAATGATTAGTTTGATGTGCAACTTATTTTATTAAGTTTTTTAATGTTTATTAGTCAACATATAAGAGTATGGTTTTATTTCGTTAAGAAAAAGTGTAGTTTTTTTTATAAAGAAAACCGAATCGGAAGTCGGACTAACTCCGCTTCCGTCAGGTTTTAGTTTTGAATGTTTTTAGAATAGCGAAAAGAGGAAGAAGTAGGGACTTACTGGATGATTGGCTAGAGGAGAGGAAGAGGAAGAGGTGGAAGTTGTCGGTGCGTTGTTTCGTCGTCGGAAACTCCTCGGATTGCCGTCGGAAGTTCGTCGGAGCTTCGCCTTTTTGCTAACTTCACTTGCACACAAAAGACTTGGGAATTTTCTTGAGAGTTTGGGCAGGGATTTGGGAGTGAGGAGGGGTGATTTGAGGGTGGTATTTATAGAAAAAATTAGGGTTTTAGGGTAGTGAAAGGGTGTATTAAAAATTTGTATTAAAATGAATTAAATGTGTGTTTTAATGTCTTTGTAAATGTGCAGGAAAAACAAATAATATAGGAGTTATGGGGGGAGTCCAAGAGTCGCCAGAGTTGAAGAAAATTGGGTTTGGACCGAGTCAGACTGGTGGCGTCGGCCCGAGTCGACATCTCGCTGGCCCGAGTCACGAGTTAGGGGCTCGTATTGGGGCCATGTGTCGGGGTCGGTTGGTCTACTGCAGTGCACTCGTTTGTTTTATGTGTGACTCTTCAGTTTACGTGTTGTGCTCATGTAAACTCTTGGGCTTCTAAAAGATTAAAAGAATTTTAAATAAAAATAATGTGTGGCTGATGGGATTTGAACTCTAGTGCTTTGGTTCAGCAGTGCAAGGTCTTACCAGTGAGTTACAAGCTCTTTCTTACTGTTCAAAAGTAAATCAAATATTTATAGTACTCACAGGAATTGTAAATACCCCAAGTATACATTTAATTTTAATCAAATTTATGTACACAAGAATTGGAGTTGTTACAGTATACCCTCCTTACAAAAATTTCGTTCTCGAAATTTACAATTTATTTTTAAGACCAGTTTACAAATAAGTGAGGATATCTTGCATGCATCTCGTCTTCTCTTTCCCATGTCGATTCTCCTGGAGTGTCTTTTGTCCACATCACTCGAACCAAGTTGACTTCCTTGTTCTTAAGTGACTTCATTTTCCTGTCCAGGATCTCAACAGGTTATTGCTCACAACATAAGTCAGGCTGTACAGTGAGCTCGGAATGATCGAGAATATGGCTGGGTCATGATTAGTCGAAAATATTGCATATTTTAGCCGGCAATTTCCTCATCATTTGCATTCATATAGAAGTGTTCGGCATTCATATTTTACATATTAGCAAAACTGTCGCAAAATATCAGATTACATGTGATAGACCTTAAAACCGGCATTTATAAGGAAATTGACTGCATTTCATGGTATCGCATCATCCCTACATTTGCGCAACACTTGTTTTGAGATCTGTGCAGGAAAATCCAGAAGTAAAGCCAAAAACTTACAGGGTACCGATAAAATATGACGCCAACTCAATGATTTCAGTTCTGGTATCAATCCAAAGGGACAAACAAAAATCAACATATCAAAAAAAGGCCCAAGTATCAACCAAAGACCACACCAGAAGAACCAAGCCACAAGCTTCCAACATGGCCGCGGAACCGCGGCCGGAGCCTGCTTGCGCCGCGGTTCCGCGGCCGTCTTGCCACGTCATCCACTCAATTTTGCTGTATAATACTTACCTCAGGGCCCACATTCAGCTCATATACTTCAAGTTCCAGAAGACTCCAGAGACTTCTGCCAGATCAACAAGCTTTGGGATCAACACTAAACTAGCCTATCATTCTAGAAACTTTTCCCTAAACCCTAGTTTAAACCCTAAGCTAAGCCTAAAAAACTCTTTCTAGAAGTTCCTCAACAAACTTTTGGAGGAAACTCAAAGGCTTAGGGTTTGGGTGCTTTATAAATAAGACCCTAGGCTCACTTGTAAATCATCATGGAAAAATCCCTCCATTAGTTCATTTTAGAGCCATTCTATCTCTTTCTTCATCTTCTTCTTCCACAAGTTTAGTGAGAGGACTTGTGTGAAACCCTAACCCTAATTCCAATCAAAAGCCAAGATCCCAAGTACCCCATCAAGCAAGAAGCCTTGCAACCTTTTATGAGCCGAGCCGATCTTCAACGGAGCAAGTGGTCCAAGCCGATCCGCGACTCACGAAGCCGAGCGAAGCCAAGTCGACAATTTAGTTCTTCCTCTTGTAGTTCTTGAGCGACTGTAATCAAATTGTTGATATAAATAAAAGGTGAAATTCTTTTATCTTGTTTTCTTTAAATTCTTGCATCATGATTCAATCTAAATTTCTAATTGTAATTCGTGTTGTGATGTTTGAGTAATACTCCGCTCGTTGAGGAGTCGAGACGATCAATAGAATGATGATGCAATATATCTGAAAACGATTCTTGATTCCTACGAGTTTTGTAAACCCTAGCAAATTCAAGAATCGACAACCCAATTCGTTGCGATGCTTTCTTGATTGATATCGCTCGAGATTGGGGAGTTACGATCGTTTCTTGAAATTGCTAGAGGCTAGAATGTGAATGATATCGACGAAAGAACAAGGGTTAAAGGATGAAACCCTAGTTTCACAAGAAATCCCTAACTCTCGTCGATCATCATCGATCTAGTATCAATCCTTCGAAGGACAAGAACACGAAATCTTGATATTACATCACGTCTATAGATCCGACCGATTCCTACGAGCCTCATTTAGATTCTTAACATTTGGTTGGAAATATCATCGAAACCCTGATTCTCGATTGTTTATCATTTTCTTGATTCTTGATTAAACTCGTGACACCTGAATAAATCGATAAATTCTTGAATCATATTTTCTTTCCTTTTCTATTAACTTTTCAATTCAAACACAGCAAATATAAAAACGAATCGCACAATCCCTGTGGACGATCCGCACTCGCTTACTATCTACAACTGACACCGTAGTTGATTGCGGTCAAATATAATTCTTTGATTGTGATTATATACATTTTCTAAACCGACACACAAAGAAATGATCAATCAAATGGCGCCGTTGCCGGGGACTATTTGATTTGATATACACAAAACGAGAATTTTTAAACAATCAAAATGGCGCCGTTGCCGGGGACTATTTGATTTGATATACACAAAACGAGAATTTATTACAATCAAAATGGCGCCGTTGCCGGGGATCGCACGCTAATTCGTTTCATATTATAGTTTGAATTGAAAGATTTATTCCATTGTTATTTTGAGATCAAAATTCGTGCAAACCCTAAACGATTTGTTGTGGTTCATTGCAAGGAGATCTGGAGCTTGCTGGAAATTGTAAAATTTTTTTGGAATATTACATAGAGCTGAGGGAGTCTACAGAAGCTCCCTGAAAAATTTTGGTTCAGTGATCACATCATCAAACCGCGGAAGGGCGGCATTAACCTCCTATTGCAGCGGAACCGCGGTGGTCTTGAAGGTTCTCTGCAAACTTTTTCTCTCAGGTGATTTCTTACCTTCTCCTCTCTCCTCTTTTTAGCTCCAACTGACAATTTGCTGCAGGATTCTTTGCAAATAATCGCAGCTCGCAAATTGCAAAATTAAATTTGTGCGTATTTTGTTTCTTGGTTGTTTGCATTCAAAATACGGATATTAAGGGGCACGGCCAAATCCAAATTAGGTGGGGATTTCATTACCCTTCCTAGGCCCCGAAAACCACAAAACTTGCATCCGCATTAACCCACATTAAACTAAAAGAAATCTAGAGATGACTCTAAGGACTGTCGCGCTCAATTAGGACAGAAGAAGGCCGTGGGTAATTCATTGCCTATCCGCGTTTTCTTGTGGTTCCTAGGCAAGTGTGTCGAAGGCTAGTGGTTATTAATTAGGCCCACTACTTACGTAGTGGAGTACCTTCCCACTTACCTGGCACTTACCTGGCCACAGGGGAACAAAGAGGCAGTGGAGGATTCTATCCCGCGACTTGTCTTTTGGCAGTTAGGAGCGGTCTAGAGCCGGACCTAGGTGACCACTAGATTCTAGGGTTTGTGTGCCGCATTTGTTGTGTCGCATCATTTTTTCAAAAATCCGTCCCTTTTTCAAAGCAAACACCGCATTCATTCATTACCCCTAATTATAAGTCAACGCTGCCACTTGTACTAACCCTTTTTAGTACAAGATAGGCTGGACACGGGATTCTAGTGCCCGTTTAGTCCGCGTACCATTTATCGACTCCGAAGTCGATATTTCTCCATTTACCTTTCCTTTACCCACTACCACACCCACACCGATGGATCCACCTCCATCAAACTTCTTTAACCCTAATCTGCCGCCGTCCGTTGGTGCGCAGAATCCACCCCGCATCTCTCTCCAGGAGAGGTGCTATCCACTTAGAGGTCCTCTTTCGACCTGCTTATCCACACCACCAGCCAATGGGGATAACTTTGAGATTAAGCCCCAGTATATCAATCTTTTACCCAAATTCTATGGAGTCGAGACTGAAGACGCTTACGTTTTCATTACCAAATTTGAAAACGTATGCGCAATGATAGGTACGTCACAACTTTCAGTGGATGCGATGCGTCTATGACTTCTTCCATTTACATTGTGCGATATAGCCGAGAAGTGGCTATATAACACTACCGCACACTTTATTACGAATTGGGAAGAATTCGTCGCTGCATTCCTTAAGAAATTTTACCCAATACAAAAGACAGCTCGAATCCGTAGCGAACTGAATCAATTTGCCCAGCTCCCTACTGAACCATTCTCTAAATGCTTTGAACGTTTCAAGGATCTTTTGGTTCAGTGTCCTCATCACGGCATCCCGAGATGGGAGCTTTGCCGAATCATTTATGAGGGCATTAACCCAAGCACTAAACAGAGCCTTGAAAACATGTGTCAAGGTACTTTTATGACCAAGGATGATGGGGAAGCTTGGAAGTATTTAGAAGAGTTCGCTGAAAAATCACTACAGTGGGAGAGTGGAACCCAACCATTGAATAGGGGTGGTGTACACCAAATAGATGTATCCATAGGTGTTCGAGCTGAGATGGCAGCAATGCAAAAGAAGCTCGACGCTATGGAACACAAATTTTCTGCAGCCTCCCTAAACCCAATGTCGCTCCCCAAAACTGTTTGTGGGTGCTGTTCTGATCCGTCTCATTTAACGGAAGAATGTCCATTAAACTCTGCATTTCAAGGTCACGAGCATTCTAATGCCGCATTTCAACGACCTAGAAACGATCCATATTCTTCCACGTACAATCAGGGTTAGAGGAATCACCTGAATTTCGCTTGGAACCAAAACCAATCTCAAAACACGGTTCCAAACACGAATAATTTTCAAGGGGCTCTTCCTCCACCACAACAGCAACCCCTTCAACTCACTCAGCACCCCTATCAGTCATAAAATTTCCAAAACAAGGGCAACACTCCTGCACAGTCTAATCCTATGCAGTTGTCCTGTTCTGACGAATTCTCTCAATTCACTCAAACCATGAAATCACTTTTATCAAATTTCATAGAGGTTTCGACTGAAGTTAGATCTTCCGTCAGTGAGATAAAGAAAAACTCAGCGTCCCAAGCTGAGAGTATCAGATCGATGGAAGCTGAAATCGCACGCCTAAAAGCCGAAATGAGTGCGAGAGAAAAAGGGAAACTTCCCTCTCAACCCCTACAGAATCCTGGGCATTACAATGTAAATGCCATCACAACGTTGAGATCGGGAAGAGTGCTGAATAATCCTGTCGGGGAAGGTATTGATGATACTGAAAATCATGTCAGCACCCCGGCTGAGACCTTTCCACACACACACACTTCTCCTTCTGATCCTTCTTCTTCTGCCACACCATCTTCTCGAGAGCCTATTCTCCATTTCCCACTAGGCTCGACACCTGAACCCAACCCTTATAGTTCTCCACAGACGGTCCCCACACCTCTTTTGGGACCTCGTCTACCCCCTCTTCCTTCTCCTATGATGGACCCTGCGCTTATTGCGAAAGCTCCTTACCCGAATCGGTTAAGGGGTAATAGAACGAGTCCTCATATGGAGAAAATTATGGAAATGTTCAATCAGGTTAACATCAATATCCCTCTCCTAGATGCGATTCAACAAGTCCCCGCTTATGCGAAAATTCTTAAGGACTTGTGCACTAGGAAGAGGAAGACTCAAGTGCCGAAGAAGGTCTTCATGTCTAATAATATCAGCACTGCTTTTATTCCCCAGCTACCAAAGAAACGAAAGGACCCAGGATGTCCTACAATATCGATTTCTATTGGGGGTAAAAACATAAATCGTGCTCTGTTAGACCTTGGCGCAAGTGTTAACCTACTTCCATATTCTGTCTATGAGCAACTAGGGATTGGAGAGCTGAAACCTGCTCACTGCACTCTCCAGATGGCAGACCGATCTATCACCAAACCAAGGGGTGAATTAGAGGATGTGTTGATAAAGGTCGGGGAATTTGTTTTCCCTGTAGACTTCATTGTGCTCGACACACAGCCTGTAGCAAACCCCCGGGGCCAAATTCCGGTGATTATGGGTCGTCCTTTCCTTGCCACTTCCAACGCTGTTATAAACTGTAGAAACGGTTCAATGAACTTATCATTTGGAAATATGACCATTGAACTAAATATCTACAAAGTTGGAAGTCATCCATCAGAACCCTCTGCTCATATTTTAGATGTGTGCTCTGTCCATGAGATCGCTCCCGATAGTTGTGGAGCTGAGGAACTTTGCTTTACTGATCTCGACGACATTACCACATCTCTGTTTGACTTTACACAAGATCTTAGTGAGAACACTTTTTCTACACTTGAGTCCTGCACTTCTGACTTTTCTCCACCCGAGTCTGTATCTTTCATAGGCTCTGAGCTTCTTTGTAAATCCAAAAATCACTCAATGATCCCTCCTTCTATCATTTCTCCGCCCGAATTAGATCTTAAAATTTTACCGTCTCATCTTAAATATGCTTATTTAGGTGAGAAGGAGACGTTACCGGTTATAATATCCGCTTCTCTAGCATTAGAGCAAGAGAATGCACTTTTATCGGTATTGAGATCTAACAAAAAGGCGTTTGGTTGGAGTATGGCGGACATCAAAGGGATTAGTCCCTTGATAGTTGAACATCATATACATGTGATGGATAATGTCAGACCAACCCGAGAACCACAGAGACGGTTGAATCCCTTCATTAAGGAAGCGGTCATGAAAGAGATCGTCAAATGCTTAGATAATGGTATTATATACCCCATCTCCGATAGCCAATGGGTAAGTCATATACATGTCGTTCCTAAGAAATCCGGCATCACTGTTATAACCAATGAGGCGAATGATTTGATTCAAACACACGCCCAAACTGGGTGGCATGTATGTATCGATTATAGAAAACTCAACGCTGCCACGAGGAAAGACCATTTTCCTCTACCATTCATTGATCAAATGCTGGAACGCTTAGCGGGACGAGAGTATTATTGTTTTATGGACGGATACTCAGGCTATAATCAGGTCCCCATCGCCAAAAAGGATCAAGATAAAACCACTTTTACTTGTCCTTTTGGTACCTTTGCTTACAGTCGCATGCCCTTTGGGTTATGCAATGCTCCCGCTACCTTTCAGCGGTGTATGATGGGGATATTCTCTGATATGGTAGAGAATTTTCTGGAGATCTTTATGGACAACTTCTCGATTTTTGGAGACTCTTTTTCTGATTGCCTTGCGAATCTTGACGCTGTTCTTACTCGTTGCAAAGAGAAGAACTTGACATTGAACAGGGAAAAATGCCACTTCATGGTCCAAGAAGGAATTGTTCTTGGACATGTTATTTCACAGAAAGGCATTGAGGTTGACAGAGCTAAGATAGATGTCATTCGAAACCTCCCTCATCCCAAAAGCGTCAAAGATATTCGATCTTTCCTTGGCCATGCGGGCTTTTATAGGAGATTCATTAAGGACTTTAGCAAAATTGCTAGACCTTTAACTCTTCTCCTGGCCAAGGATACGACCTTCCATTTTGACTCGGACTGCGAGACAGCTTTCGACTCACTTAAACACTCACTCACTTCAGCCCCCGTTTTATCATCACCAAACTGGGACTACCCCTTTGAGCTGATGTGTGATGCATCCGACTTTGCAGTAGGTGCAGTCTTAGGACAGCACATCGAAAAGATGCCACACGTGATATACTATGCAAGTAAGACCCTGAATGGTGCGCAAATCAATTATACAACCACAGAAAAAGAACTTTTAGCGGTTGTATTTGCATTAGAAAAATTCAGGCCTTACTTAATCGGCTCACCTATAGTTGTGTATACTGACCATTCCGCTTTAAAACATCTTCTGGCGAAGAAAGATGCAAAAGGTCGACTAATACGTTGGATCCTACTGTTACAAGAATTTGATCTTGTTATCAAAGATAAGAAAGGATGTGAAAACGTAGTAGCCGACCATCTTTCACGCATCATTTCTTCCCCTGTGACCCTGCCGATCAATGACTCGTTTCCTGACGAGCAACTCTTGAGCGTATCCAATGAACCATGGTTCAGGGATATTGTGAACTATCATGCCACGGGACTGATACCCAGCGATTGGTCAAAACAGGACAGATACCGTTTTCTATCCCAAGTAAAACATTTTTACTCGGACGAACCCTATCTGTTTAAATATTGTCCTGATCAGATCATTCGCCGGTGTGTCCCGAATGAAGAGTTCAAGAGTGTTCTTTTTTTTTGTCATGATCAGGCCTGTGGGGGTCACTTCGGTCCTAGAAAGACAGCGGAAAAGGTTTTGCAATGTGGATTTTATTGGCCGACCTTATTCAAGGACGCATTTGAGCATTGCAGAACCTGTACACAATGTCAGTATACGGGTAGAATATCCCAGAGGAATGAAATGCCTCAGCAACCCATTCTGGTTGTTGAAATATTCGATGTTTGGGGCATAGATTTTATGGGTCCTTTTCCCAACTCCTTTGGGAATCTGTACATACTGCTGGCGGTTGATTATGTCTCAAAGTGGGTAGAAGCCATTCCATGTCGCACTAATGATAAGAAAGTTGTCATTAAGTTCTTAAAAGAGAATATCTTCTCACGATTTGGACACCCACGCGCTATTATTAGCGATAATGGGACACACTTCTGTAACAGATCTTTTGAGACTCTGATGCGGAAATACTCAATCAACCACCGACTTTCTACACCCTATCACCCCTAAACAAGCGGGCAGGCTGAAATCTCAAACAGACAAATCAAACTTATCCTGGAGAAAACTGTTGCTAAGAATAGAAAAGACTGGTCGACCAAACTGACGGATGCTCTTTGGGCATTCCGAACTGCATATAAGACCGACTTAGGGATGTCTCCATATAGGTTAGTGTTTGGGAAAGCATGTCACCTACCTGTCGAGATAGAACATAAAGAATTGTGGGCTATTAAAGAAATAAATTTTGACTTAAACCTTGCTTGCACCTTTCGGAAGCTGCAAATTAATGAGCTAAGCGAACTCCGCGATGAAGCTTATGATAACGCTGTAATCACAAAGAATAGGACAAAGGTTTTTCACGATAAAAACATTTTGAGGAAAACATTTTCACCTGGTCAACAAGTCCTTCTTTATGATTCACGATTACACCTTCACGCGGGTAAGCTCCGATCTCGATGGAAGGGACCTTTTATAGTGCGGTCTGTATACCCGCACGGGGCAGTAGAAGTAGAAAATGTTAAAAACGGCACCGTTTTCAAAGTAAATGGACATAGATTAAAGCCGTATTTTTCCACTGACCCCACGGAGGAGCTCTTGTTCTTACAAGAGCCAGTTTATTTGGATTAAAATTCCTCCGTCTCACCTTCATATCCAGTATATCATTACATCATCTTTTTGAATGGAGGTGAGTGAAAAGAATAAGTTTTGGGGAAGTTCTTCACTTATATATTTTGCCCCCACTAATAATTCCTCTCAGACTTACAGGTTTTTCAGTTATAGCTATTGGCAACAGTGAGGACACTGTTGAAAACAAGTTTGGGGGAGGTTTGTGCTTATTTTTGCATCATTTGCATATCATTTGCATAAGCACAAAAACATTTCTTTTAAAAAAAAATCTATAAAAATTGAAAAATTTTCAAAACCCATAAAAATTTAAAAATTTTCAAGTATAAAAATAATTTTAATATTTACACTTTTTTGTATATAAATAAGATAATGAAAGTTTAGATAGTGAAAAATTACATCCATGAGATTAGAAAAATTTAAGAAAACTAGGAAAATTAGAAGTTTTCTTGTACGAACTAGTAATAAGTAGTTATGAGCCGTTGTCCTAAGGGTTAGTAAGATGAAGGACGTCACTAATCTGAGGATAAAAATAAGTCTGAAAAATAGTTTCTATTCTGGAAGCCAAACATTTTGAACGTTGCTACCCTGCTATTCGCACTTACACACGTCTTAAAACCTGGGATAGTAGAGGATACCTTGAAATGCTCTTGTCTTAAAGCCGATGTATGAAGGAAATAAAAAGAAAAAAAATGAATAAAAAAATATAAAGTAGTGAGAAAAATGGACACTGGTTTTGTTATCACCAAGGGCAATAAAAAAATATATATAGCGAGGGTGCTTTTTCACCTAGTGCCCTAAGGCCAACTGGTCTGGGAGTCACTGCTATGCCTGAGGTGGTGCAAGACGAGGAAAATACACCAAGCAAGCAAGCACAGGAGTAATCGGTAGGTTAGTACCTCAAGAAGTATTAACGGTCGCATGAAAGTGTGTGAGCAATCTCATCTAAATATTCATTAATTAAAAAGTACTGAGGCTGATGGGCAAGAGTATGATAGCTTGAATTGAATTCTCCGGGTGTAGGGATGTCCTTTACACACACGCAGGGTTATATGATCGATGTTTGGAATAAAGATAGGAATGAAGAATAAGATGATGTTTTATTGAGGGAGGACGTGATTTCTAACATCTTTTCATGACCATTAAGATAGGGCACATAACAACCGAAAAGCTAGCTTAGTTGGAAACCCTAATTTTCAAAACTTTTCTTTAACAATTCTTTTCTTTAAATGTAATATTCATGATCTTTCTTTTATTATTGGATTTTGTGGGTGCAATCTGCTGAAAACCCTCAGGAGACAACACTCCTCCTACTAGGGACACATAGAGGTTTAAAGGCTTGTTGCACGTGCTCAGTGCAATCGTGTTGCCTATGAAAGTGTGCTAGTTAGTTTTTTCTATTTCTTTATTTTTTCCTTATCTTTTTAATAAAACAGTTCGCTCGAGACGATCGAAATTAAGTTTGGGGGAATTAGATTAGTAGAAAATATTGCATATTTTAGCCGGCAATTTCCTCATCATTTGCATTCATATAGAAGTGTTCGGCATTCATATTTTACATATTAGCAAAACTGTCGCAAAATATCAGATTACATGTGATAGACCTTAAAACCGGCATTTATAAGGAAATTGACTGCATTTCATGGCATCGCATCATCCCTACATTTGCGCAACACTTGTTTTGAGATCTGTGCAGGAAAATCCAGAAGTAAAGCCAAAAACTTACAGGGTACCGATAAAACATGACGCCAACTCAATGATTTCAGTTCTGGTATCAATCCAAAGGGACAAACAAAAATCAACATATCAAATAAAGGCCCAAGTATCAACCAAAGACCACACCAGAAGAACCAAGCCACAAGCTTCGAACATGGCCGCGGAACCGCGGCCGGAGCCTGCTTGGGCCGCGGTTCCGCTGCCGTCTTGCCACGTCATCCACTCAATTTTGCTGTACAATACTTACCTCAGGGCCTACATTCAGCTCATATACTTCAAGTTCCAGAAGACTCCAGAGACTTCTGCCAGATCAGCAAGCTTTGGGATCAACACTAAAATAGCCTATCATTCTAGAAACTTCTCCCTAAACCCTAGTTTAAACCCTAAGCTAAGCCTAACAAACTCTTTCTAGAAGTTCCTCAAAAAACTTTTGGAGGGAACTCAAAGGCTTAGGGTTTGGGTGCTCTATAAATAAGACCCTAGGCTCACTTGTAAATCATCATGGAAAAGTCCCTCCATTAGTTCATTTTAGAGCCATTCTATCTCTTTCTTCATCTTCTTCTTCCACAAGTTTAGTGAGAGGACTTGTGTGAAACCCTAACCCTAATTCCAATCAAAAGCCAAGATCCCGAGTACCCCATCAAGCAAGAAGTCTTGCAACCTTTTATGAGCCGAGCCGATCTTCAACGGAGCAAGTGGTCCAAGCCGATCCGCGACTCACGAAGCCGAGCGAAGCCAAGTCGACAATTTAGTTCTTCCTCTTGTAGTTCTTGAGCGACTGTAATCAAATTGTTGATATAAATAAAAGGTGAAATTCTTTTATCTTGTTTTCTTTAAATTCTTGCATCATAATTCAATCTAAATTTCTAATTGTAATTCTTGTTGTGATGTTTGAGTAATACTCCGCTCGTTGAGGAGTCGAGGCGATCAATAGAATGATGATGTAATATATCTGAAAACGATTCTTGATTCCTACGAGTTTTGTAAACCCTAGCAAATTCAAGAATCGACAACCCAATCGTTGCGATGCTTTCTTGATTGATATCGCTCGAGATTGGGGAGTTACGATCGTTTCTTGAAATTGCTAGAGGCTAGAATGTGAATGATATCGACGAAAGAACAAGGGTTAAAGGATGAAACCCTAGTTTCACGAGAAAGCCCTAACTCTCGTCGATCATCATCGATCTAGTATCAATCCTTCGAAGGACAAGAACACGAAATCTTGATATTACATCACGTCTATAGATCCGACCGATTCCTATGAGCCTCATTTAGATTCTTGACATTTGGTTGGAAATATCATCGAAACCCTGATTCTCGACTGTTTATCATTTTCTTGATTCTTGATTAAACTCGTGACACCTGAATCAATCGATAAATTCTTGAATCATGTTTTCTTTCCTTTTCTATTAACTTTTCAATTCAAACACAGCAAATATAAAAACGAATCGCACAATCCCTGTGGACGATCCGCACTCGCTTACGATCTACAACTGACACCGTAGTTGATTGCGGTCAAATATAATTCTTTGATTGTGATTCTATACATTTTCTAAACCGACACACAAAGAAATGATCAATCAAATGGCGCCGTTGCCGGGGACTATTTGATTTGATATACACAAAACGAGAATTTTTAAACAATCAGGTCACTCACATATCTTCTGAGTTGGGATATATGTTACACATTGTGCATTCCTTCCAATGAAGGTGGAAGTGCCAAGCGATAAGCCACTTCACCGACTCGTTCGAGTATGTCGAACGGTCCAATGTACCTTGGACTTAGCTTACCACGTCTTCCAAATCGAATCACTCTGCGGTTCAGAGATATCTTCAAAAATACGTAATCTTCCGGTTGGAACTCCAAATGACGTCGCTTCGCATTAGCCCAGTGCTTCTGTCGATCTTGGGCTATGCGCATTCTTTCCCTGATAGTGCGGACTACGTTAAAAGTTGCTACTATCATTTCAGGCCCAAGAAGTTTCCTATCACCGATGTCGTCCCAACTTAATGGCGATCGACACTTCCTTCCATAGAGCGCAGCAAAGGATGTCATTCCTATACTTGCTTGGTAGATGTTGTTGTATGAAAACTCCATAATATGTAGGTGATCTTCCCACGATCCTCCGAAGTCTAACATACACGCTCTGAGCATATCTTCCAAGATCTGAATAGTTCGCTCAGACTGACCATCTGATTGTGAATGATAAGCAGTGCTGAAGTTCAGACTTGTTCCCAAGCTCGCTTGCAGACTCTGCCAAAATTGTGATCGGAACTTGGTGTCACGATCGGAGACATTGCAGACCGGTGCTCCATGAAATCTCACAATTTCCTGTATGAGTTCATGGATATCAGAGATAGTACACTATGAAGAGTTTAAATATTAAGTAGATTCTTACCTCCATATACTTCTTTGCTAATGTCTCAGTAGATTGTCTAACTCGAAATGGGATGAAGTGAGCCGACTTCGTGAGTCAATCCACAATAACCCATACTGCATCGTTACCCTTTGTGCTGCGAGGGAGTGCAGTCATGAAATCCATTGTGATGTGTTGCCACTTCCATTCTAGGATTGGTAACAGTTGAAGTAATCCAGCAGTCCTTTGATGTTCAGCCTTTACTTGCTTACACACCAAGTATTTAGCGACGCTTCTGGCTACCTCACGCTTCATTCCATGCCACCGGTAATTTTGACATAGATCTTTGTACATCTTTGTACCTCCAGGGTGTACTGAGTAGGAGAGTTGTGTGCTTCTTTCATTAACTCTTCCCGAACAGAACCTTTTGGTATACATAATCTGCTTCCGTATCTCAAAGATCTGTCTTCATAGATGATGAAGTCTGTTCTGAGTCCATTCTCTACTTGTTCTCTAATATTTTGCAACTTAGCATCACTTGCTTGAGCTGCTTTGATCTGATTGACAATGGTAGATTGAACTTGTAAATTCATCAAACTTGAAGCGTTACTTGGCATGACTACTTCAATCTCCATCTGATGCATATCTTGTTGAAGCTTCCACTGAGCGGTCAGATTCATTGCTAATGGTTGGTGACTAAGGGCATCAGGTACTGCGTTCACCTTCCCTGGGTGATATTGTAGGTTGATGTCGAAATCCGCCATGAGTTCTAACCATCGTCTCTGCCGCATATTCAACTCCTTCTGAGTAAACACATATTTCAGACTTTTGTGATCTGTGTATATGTTCACTCATTCACCAAGAAGATAATGGCACCAAATCTTAAGAGCAAAGATTACTACCTCCAACTCCCAATAATGTGTCAGGTAATTGCGCTCATGAATCTTCAGCTGTCTTGAAGCATAAGCCACAACATTTCCGTGCTGATGTAGAACACATCCTAATCCCTTACCGGATGCATCACAATGAACTTCGAAACCTCCAGTTTGATCCGGTATGACGAGAATAGGCGCTGGTGTTAACCTTGACTTGAGTTCCATGAAAGCTTGCTCGCATGCTTCTGACCACACAAAGTCTTCATCTTTACGTGTGATCTTGGTCAGGAGTGTTGCTATCTTCGAAAATCCTTCAATGAACCTTCTGTAATATCCAGCTAGACCCAAGAAACTTCGAATGTCCTTCACTGACTTTGGTATCGTCCATTCGCTTACTGTTGAAACTTTCGCTGGATCCACAGAGATTTCTTCGCCTGATACAATATATCCGAGAAAACCAACTTGATTTAGCCAAAATTCGCACTTGCTGTACTTGGCATAGAGTTGATGTTGTCGTAGAGTTTCCAGGACAATTCGTAGGTGCTCGGCACGTTCTTTCCGACTCTTAGAATACACCAGGATGCCGTCTATGAAGATGACAACAAACCTGTCTAAGTACTCCCAGAAAACTTGATTCATTAGGTTCATGAATATTGTTGGTGCGTTGGTCACTTCAAATGGCATCACAAGAAATTCGTAATGTCCATAGCGAGTTTTGAATGTCGTTTTATGGATATCAGATTCCTTGACCTTCACCTGATGATAACCTGAACAAAGGTCTAATTTGGAGAAAACACAAGATTCACTTAACTGATCGAATAAATCGTCGATACGCGGTAGCGGATACTTGTTCTTTATCGTTACTTCGTTCAAGACTCTATAATCGATGCACATTCTGTATAAACCTTCCTTCTTCTTCACGAGTAGAACTGGAGATCCCCAACTTGAAGTGCTGGGACGAATCCATCCTTTCGCCAATAATTCGTCCAACTGAGTTTGGACCTCCTTTAAACCTTCCGGACTTAGTTGATACGGTGCTTTGATCACCGGTTGTGCTTTTGGTATTCAATCAATGTTGAATTCAAGAGCTCGATCGGGAGGCAAACCTGATATATCGTCAGGAAACACATCATCGAACTCTCGAACCACATCTGTCTTTGATCCTTGCTCCGCTTGAATTCCTGCAATCAATGACTTCTTTGGTTTCGCCTTGTAAGTTCTTGGCTCCAGGGTACGGTCTCCACTTTTGAAATAGAAGACCGGATGCTCTGGAATCTCGAATACTACCCTCCTTTGACGACAGTCAATGGCAGCATAGAATATTCCGAGCCAATCCATATCTAGAACCACATCGAAGTTCAGTATGTCCAGTACCTTGAAGTTAGCATAGAATTCTCTGCTGCAGACGACTACTGGACACAAGCTGTATCCCATTGTTTCCTTTAGAACGTCATTTCCTGAACTGACATTCCCGCTGGACACAAGCGGTGTGACTGAGATCGCATGAGTTCGGACGAACCGTTGTGACATAAAGCAATGAGATGCTCCAGTATCGAATAGTGCCAGTGCAGGACGTGAGGCTACTAAGATTGCACCTAAAGTATGTGGGATATTTTTTAGGTATAGGGAAAAGTATGTAGGTAGGTGTTAAGACTGAAAGAAAAGCTTGAGAAGAAAGGGTTACCAGTGATGACTTGGCCAGTGGCCTCAGTTTCTTTCACGGTCATTGTGAAAGCATGTCGCCGTCGTACATTTCTCCTGGCCGGAAGAGCATTCCTCGGAACGTTCTTTTGAGCTTGATAGAACTGATGAGGAGGAGGTGCAGTCGGTGGTCCTCTAGGTGGTGGATCAGGGAGAGCGAGTCTTGGAGCAGGTGCCTGAAGGGCCAGTCTCTGCTGGGAAGTGATAGCTGGCCTGCGTGCAGCAATTGGGTTGTGTCTTCGGGGACAAGACCCAATATCATGAGTAGCTGAGCCGCAGATTAAGCAAAGACGGTTGGCTCGCCGGCAGTCTTTCACCAAATGTTCATCTCTCCTGCAATAGGTACAAAAGGTTGGGTTGGGCCGGTTGATTGGTATTCCCGGTCTCCTGGGCATAAATGGTGACCTTGATGAGGCTCCTCCTGCCATCTGGTTGGCAGGGCGCTTCATTCCGGCAGACTAAGGTCTGCCCCTCATCTTTACCACTACCTCATAACGGCGGGCAGCTTTCAAAGCCGATTCATGAGTCAGAAAATCTCCTGTGGCTAATGCAGCCTGGATCTCCGAATCTAACTCTTGTTGAAATCGACGGGCTCTGATCTCATCCGTCGGTATCAAGTGTACCGGAAATCCGTTAAAGTATTGTGTTAGCTGTGTAGTATGTGATATATTGAAAAATCGAATTATTAAGACATATCTTACCGAATGTGCATGGTGAACTCAGCATCGTATTCATCCACTGATTTGGTCCACATCGAACACTGTTGTAAGTGGATGAACTGTTGTTCCATGTCGAACCTGGCAGTCTCTGGGAAATACTTTGTGTCGAACATGTCGCGGAAAGTCTTCCATTCGATGGGTTGATCAAGACGGCTTTCTTCCGCCTTCCACCAAACCCGTGCATTGTCCGTGAGCTGCAGCTTCGCAACTCGGACCCAAGCTATCTCTGGCACTTGTACCGCTGCCAGATCATCTTCAATGCTTTGAGCCTTTCCTCCGCTTCTAGAGGGCTCTCTTTTCCTGCAAACTGTTTGGGGGTGCAAGGCCCTGAATTTATTCACCCCAGGTGCTTCTGCCTTAGGTCGGTTCATCAGGATAGCAGTCTGCTGCTGCTGCCCTTCCAGGAGGCTGCGGATTACCTAAATAAAAACCGTCTGCTCGTTGATCGGAGCAGCGACGGCAGGTGTGAGTGGTAGTGGTGAGAGAGTGTTGTTGATATTCGTGCTGGTGTTGTTTGGGGAATCCATAACCTTGAAAGAAAATTTTCGGTTAGGACAGATTCAATGTATATGAAATGATAAGACTCAAGAAGTATAAATTGTAAAGAATGTTTTCAGTTGCTGGTTTTTGTGTTATATTGCTTAGGTTGTCCACGCATAATTGAACTGCATGGTAGGGTTCCATACAGCTCTGGACCTGCATAGGCCACCAACAAAACCTATCACGCCCCGCTTCCCAGTATACAGGCAGAGAACACGACGAGGCCGCTACGTATTTACTCTGAAGTAAACACGCTAAGCGTATCTAAGCAATATAAGTAAAATGCACAAGAGACAGTGACAATAGATATAATTGAACAGCAACTTTATTTATTAACATTATTTTTACAATACATCTGAAAAGTTAATACATGGAATAGAAAGCAATGCCTAAACAGTGGCATAACAGAAATGAAAAATACAGAATGTAAATGTGTATAAGTAACTAGAGCTCCGGGTCAAAGGCCAGCTGATCCAAGTCCTCGAAGGTGAGCTCGATCTCCTGAAGGTCTGAATCACCTGATGTCATTCCAAAGAAAAGAAAGAGAATGTCGTCAGCGAACAAATCGCTCGGTAAGTCCCGTAAATAGACAAGAATGGAACAGAGAGAAAAGAGAGTATATTGTTATAATGTTGTATTTAGTGTTAACGATATTGTTTGTAGCTTGGTACAAAAGAATGCCAGTGTATACGAGAGGAGTCCCACTATTCCGGAGACTAAGGTATACGGAGCACAAGGAACTGTTCAGCCACGGTACAATGACAATAGAATTCAGGTTAGGTGTATTATGGTTACAATCTCGTGTCACTTTTAACACCTTCCGTACCAATCTACCCCTTATAAACCCCGCGATGTTTTGATTGTATTGTTTGAATTGTATTGTCTATAGATGGATAGTTGCCGAAACCATGATATCAGTAATGGAATGGATATAATAGATGATCATGTAAATGGAATATATCCATGGTTCGGTTCAATCAATATAGATTGAGTAGATTGAACAGATTGAATATATAAATTCATGGATTCATGTTGAATTGTAGTTTGATACTTGAATCATATTCAAGTCTGGTTGATTATATTGAGACTCAGTCTGAGTCAGACAATTAGAAAATAAATTGAATCCTGAATTATGTTTTAGTGCTATCGGTAACTGCTGCACATGGACGGCAGGATTTGTGTATTTTTCAAAAACAATTACCGTGTTGATAACACCGTTTGTTAGTTTGTCTACCTTAAATAGGCAAGCATCCATATCTCCGGCTTCCTGAGGCTCAAGAGACTGGTCCCGCTTAAACCTATGTTTACTAGAGTCCTAATTGTAATTTAGTATAACTTGAGGGGGTTTTATGTAAAAATAATTTTGTATAATTTTCAAAATACACCTCGAGTATTTTATTATCGTCTTTAGAGTTTTCATTGATGTATATTTTATCAATTTGACATTTCTAGTGAATAAAACCTAATTTCATAATATATGATATTTATTTGTAATATTAGAATTGTATGGTATTTTCTTGTAAATGAGATATTTTTCTTAAATTTTCGAAATGTGGAATATTATAAATATTAAAAATAGATATTTTGATATTAATTACATATATATTTATTTATTAAAAATATAAGTTTTATTTATGATAGAAATCACATTTTCTAAAGAAAATTGTATTAAAATTTTTCGAGAACGTATGCTCCTTGCGGAGGTATGCATCTCATTATACTAGGCCCGAGAATGTGTGATAATCCGCACCATACCGAACGGGTTCCCCAAAATGGGTTGTAGAGACGCAATTGCAAACATTTGTTAAATACACTTCTTTTAGAGAAAGGTTTTATAAGTTGAAAGTAGTTATATGTAATGTATTTTCCCAAATCTATGTTTCCAAATTCTATCATGCTATATTAGATATGAGTGTTGTGAGGAGGTAGGTCATTACCTCGTGAACTATCTATATGTATAACAAGAAATTATAATGGTTTATGACGAAACTAAATTATATGGTATTTTTCTGAAAAATATAATAAAACTTACAAAAATGATTAGTTTGATGTGCAACTTATTTTATTAAGTTTGTTAATCTTTATTAGTCAACATATAAGAATATGGTTTTATTTTGTTAAGAAAAAGTGTAGTTTTTTTTAAAGAAAACCGAATCGGCAGTCGTACTAACTCCGCTTCAGTCCTGTTTTAATTTTGAATGTTTTTAGAATAGAGAAAAGAGAAAGAAGTAGGGACTTACTGGATAATTGTCTAGATGAGAGAAAGAGGAAGAGGTGGGAGTTGTCGGTGCGTCGTTTCGTCGTCGAAAACTTCTCGGATTGCCGTCGGAAGTTTGTCGGAGCTTCTCCCTTTTGCCAATTCCACCTGCACACAAAAGACTTGGGAATTTTCTTGAGAGTTTGGGCAGGGATTTGGGAGTGAGGAGGGGTGATTTGAGGGTGACATTTATACGAAAAATTAGGGTTTTAGGGTAGTGAAAGGATGTATTAAAAATTTGTATTAAAATAAATTAAATGTGTGTTTTAATGTGCTCTGTAAATGTGCAGGAAAAACGAATACTACAGGAGTTATGAGGGGAGTCCAAGAGTCGCCAGAGTTGAATAAAAATTGGGTTTGGACCGAGTCAGACCGGTGGCGCCGGCCCGAGTCGACATCTCGCCGGCCCGAGTCACGAGTTAGGGGCTCGTATTGAGGCCACGTGTCGGGGTCGGTTGGTCTACTGCAGTGCACTCGTTTGTTTTATGTGTGACTCTTCAGTTTACGTATTGTGCTCGTGTAGACTCTTTGGCCTCTAAAAGATTAAAAGAATTTTAAATAAAAAATAATGTGTGGCTGATGGGATCTGAAACCTGGTGCTTTGGTTCAGCAATGCAATGTCTTATCAGTAAACTACAAGCTCTTTCTTGTTGATCAAAAGTAAATCAAATACTTATAGTACTCACAGGAATTGTAAATACCGCAAGTATACATTAACTTTTAATCAAATTTATATACACTAGAATTGGAGTTGTTATAGATATAAGCTAGAGTATCTCAGGTTATTTTTACAGAGAGTTATGGATGTTCGAAATTGGAAGTTTGGATTTGGAACTTCCCTAAACAGCAGTCCAGAGATGTGTTTCACAGTTTTTGAAATATAAATAATTTATTTAGCTAGAAAACATTTTATAGATCTAAAGTATTCTGAATTTTCTTCGAAACGAGATAAAGAACACATGCTAACTATTTTTTTGCAATTTATAATGATCTTTTCAACTCAAATGGTGCAGTAAATTCCAGATTTGTCGTCTCCGCTTGGTGACAACATTTCATATGTAAAATTACAATATCTTTTACCTATATTTTGCGACAACGATTACTAGACTGAATATAAACTAATGATCAAAATAAAGGTTTCATTTGGCCAATTGATCGAGCACGTTCATATAATCTATCGCTACATACATGAATATAAAACAACATAAAATATCAAATTCTCTAGATTGAATTATATTAAACTAGTTAACATAAATATAAATATGATATTTTTAGGATAAAAATCCACTGCACTATAATAATATATATTAAATATAACATGATCAAAACTAATACCAGCAAATTGTCATCAATAACCAATCTGTGTAATGTTTTATACTCAACATATTTAATAACGTGTAAACTACATACGTCTATATAAGCTGTCATGCAGATTGTGTATTAGTATCAATTAAGTTTGTTTATGTATATTGCAATCATAAATATATATTACTACATACATCGTATTATTAGCAGTTTATATTTCGATGTCTAGTTAGGGGGTTTAATTCCAATTTATCAATAGTAACAATAATCTTATAGCAAAATTTAATATTACTGTAACTAGCATATAAAACAAGTATACAAATATTTGCTTCGGGTCGATGATTACGAGAACGGAAACGACACGAAGACTGCGAAGCTTGTAGCCGACGACATGATCTCGGCTAGGGATGCTCGGGTATAGCTAGGGTTAGGGCTTGCGGTCGAGTAGGGAGAGGGAGAGAAGCAGTGTGCATGAGGAAGAAAAAGACGGCGGTGCGGAAAACGAAACGACGAGGAGAAGGTTGGATTGACGGTTGGAGTTAGGGCTCGGATAGGGTTTTGAGGGGAGAAAGGACAAAGACAAAAAGAAAGAAGGGTGGGTGCGTATTATTTATGCAATTAATTGTTGTTTATAGAATCTTGTTGTATTATTTTTATATCATGACCATGATTGTTTGTTATGATTTTGCTTTAATTATCATAGTTTTTTACAGATAATACAATTTATTATAGATATTCATATAAATAATTAAGGCGATCTATTGTTTTATATATGTAGTTATGTTAAATAAAGGATATTGCATATATGCTGATATAATATTATAATAATATTTATTTGTTATACTTCATAACTATAATAGAGTATCGGTACAAAATAAGATATGATCCATTCTATATATAATATAGAAACAAAGACACTGATTTAATTGGAATCAGATTCAAATCATGCTGCTGTCTCCAGTGCATGTCAACTAAATGGAAAGAGGCCGATCTGCATTACTCAACTTAGGAGTGCATCGAAACATGAGTAACCTGAAAATGAAACAAATTTCTCAAAACCATTACTATCAACTGAATACCAAAAACAAATATCTACATCTTCGATCACTTTGAAAAATCCTGATACTTGCAACACCTGGTTCTCTACTTTAATCTTGTACCTATAACTTCTCAAAACTTGGACCTAAGAAATACAAAATAATATTTAGAGTTAATAGGATAAAGTATTATAGTGTTTGCATATTTCATAGTTTGTATATAGTTCAGTTTAGTTAGTAGTAACTAGTTACAAGATATAATTAAATATGGTGTGCCGTTTGAGCAGGAGAAATAGTTATACAATTATGTCAATTAGCACAGTAAGATATGTGTTGATTTTTTTTAATTGGTTGGACATGATTTATTTAGATAATTATTTATTTATCTTAAATAAAATATTAAACTCCAATTAATATAGTTTCATTTAAGTAAATAATAACTAATACTATTACTATGTCGTACAAGTTTTCTAGGGTGTTACACTTATCCTGAACCGGAACTTTGATCTCCATCTCACTTGGTGGTGCAACCGTTCTCTCTTCACTATCTGATTGAGTCTGTTTTCTATGAACCATCGCAGACTTATCGAATGTAACATGCCAGCTAAATACTATCTTCTAGGTCTCAGGACACCATAGCTGTAACATTTCAGAAAATAAAAAATATTATTTTGGAATTTAAATAATAAAATAATAAATTTCACGGATATTATACGAATATAGATTTGAGTTTTCGTAAATCGGTACAATTTTATAACCATATTTTTTGAAAATAATTGAATTTAAAAATGAATTATTATTTATGAAAGCTTTAATTAATTTAGGCTTTTAATAAATTAATTTATAATTATTTCTATACAAGTTTAATTTAAACTTGAATAATACATCACTAATTATGCAGTAGACCAAGCCTAATTTGTTAAACCATGTTTAACTTGTCATGACATGTTAATGTCACATTTTATCATGGTTTTATATTTTGTTTAAAAAAAAGATAAGAAAAGAAAAGAAAAGAAAAAGAAAATTGAATAAGAGAGGGGACATGGAGGGGACAAAAAGTTATGAGAGGTATGGTAGGAGAGGGAGTGTGTATGAAAGAGAGAGGGGATGGTTGTATCAACCATTTATTTCTTCATCTTCATCTCCTCTCCATCTTCTTCTTCTTCATTTTCTCCATCATCCTCCACCACCACTAAACACCCCCAAAATCAACTTAAAACCATATAATAACTTTACAAAAAATATTCCTCACCTCATCCTACACCTCATGGCTTGTTCAAGATTTCGTTTTGGAGAGCTTTGGCCATCTATGAATTTTCTTGAGTTGCTCATATGAGATAAAACACTCGCCTTTCATCAAGATTTTAAATTTCTTAACCTCACAATTAGATTAGAGCTCAAAAGTTTATATTTAATGAACTTAAAAAATTCTAGGATGATCTTTGTTGGATGATATGAGTAGTAGTGGTATAGTATAGACTTAGTTTGTGACTAAAACCTCTTTAAATGATAAATAAGGGCTTGTGAGTACATGTAACCTCGGTTAGAATGAGTTTAGAATTTTTCGATGTCGGTTTTGTGGTGTTTTTGAGGATCAAATGGAATCTGGAGCAATTTAGGGTCTTTACAAGATAAACAAACAATTACATTGACCTACTTAGACCACTAGGAGACCACCATAGAAGAACGAGACCCAAATTCTAAAATTCGACCGCCGATGGCGGTTACTGTAGCACATTCTGGCGGCCAAAATTTTGAATTTGGTGTCAGGGGTTTGGTCAGTAGCTCATATACTTGGTAAGCAAGCCTCTGTGATATTTTGTTTTTCCCTATATGTCCCAGGAAAACTCTGGAAGTATTTTGACTTGGTTTTCGTGATGTTTTCGATATTTGAAACTTGGATTTTGGATTTTTGTATCTTGACTGAAAGTCTACCCTAGCACCACCATGAGGTCTAAACCGGCATCGATCATGCAATTTTCAAAAAATTGGGGTGCTAAGCTAAACTATCCTAGAATCTAACTAGATGATTAGAGTTAACTATGATGATATCACAAAACCTAGCTAAGAGATGGAGGCTACAACCTTTGTAGATCGTGTCCTTCTTTTCTCAAGCTCTGTGTAGTAGTCCACGCGACTCCACTAGGCTCCACATGAAGTTGGATCGAGCTTCTTTTGCGATCTTCGTGCCGAAGATGATCCATCCGAAACTCCGCTAATCTGTCACGCCCCGCTTCCCAGAGTACGCAAGATTGGGCACGTGACATAGCCAACCATGCTACCTGTGGGTAGGAAGTATCCATCCACAGTCACATTACGGCTGTAGAGATATCAAGAACAAGATAAAACTATCTAACACATGTCCAAATCCAAAATAACAAGAGTCAATGATAAATAAAATGCGGAAGCAAATGATCCAATACAATAATAGAAAAGTATGTCCCATAATGCGGGCTCACATCTGGAAATAAACATGCAGGAAATAAAACTAATCACTACAGAACTCACAAATCAGCCTGCTGGCTGAAGTACTCCTGCTCGGTCAGCGACAGTGGTAAAGAATCTGGGCCATGCAAAACCCAGACGTCAGCGCGTCATGTCAACCAATAATTTAATATGAACAGTGTAATAGGAAATGCAGAAATAAACATGAATAAATCAATAGTATGAAACAGCAGTGCAGGGTAGTGTGCAGTGGGTAACTAAACTGTTCTGTCGGGTTTTCTATTCTAAAGTCTTTGAAATCAATTCGAGTAATCCTCCATGTAACTCAAAGGATATGTCCCGTTACCCCCCGGGACCACGGATCAGGAAGATGGGAACCAATAATGGTTCTGTCCCGTTGCCCCCAGGACCACGGATCAGGAAATGTAAGAGTCATGAATGGCTCTGTCCCGTTACCCCCCGGGACCACGGATCAAGTAATACCCTTTTAAGTTACACTTTAGATTACCCTTTTGATTTCCCCATACCCCCGGGTTATATGTGTCAGGTCAGGTATTCAGTAGTCAAGGACTAATGCCAACACAGGATCAGGTAACAGGTCAGGTTTGTCTGGATAGACAACAGGAATGGTCAATGAGGACTCCATGTCAGGTTTGTTGGCATTAGGCATGAGATCAGGTAACAGGTCAGGTCATGGTACATCAGGTCAAGTCGATAGTAAAGGGTACCATGTCCGGTGCATCGGTATATATATATCATGTGTAGCAAGATCAGGTCAAGATGTAACACAATCGAGGGTGTGCTCACAAAAGGTATATAATCGAACTAGGATTAACAGCAGGAAGTAAGCAATAAAGTAAACAATAAGAAGTTCATTTAATCACAATGGTGCATTAACATAGTGCAGTCGTATTATCATATTAACAGGTTTGAGCACCCCTTGCGGTGCAATAGATCACAGGGTGGTACAATACCGTTATATCAATATCAGAATGTAATAGAGCTACATGTGTACGGCTATCGTCCTTTAGACGGTAAAATGTGATTAACGGGTAACTTCGTTATTAGGGTTAAAGTGGCAAAATGTGATTTTAGGTTAACTGTATCATGATATATGTCATATTGCGTCCAAATGATAAAATAGCTATACCTAGTTAAGTTTGCAAGTTTAATGAGTCAAAACACATTTAATTGTATAGTATAGCATGTAGCAAGTGATACTTGCCTCGATCGGATCACGTTACAGGATGTGCACGCAGCGTCCAGTGTCGGCAATCGTTGCAACATCCACACACGCACACGGAACGGTCTAGGTACAATAAGAAGTTAACCACGCAAGTAGGGAACATCCACAGGGTTGCCCAGATCAGCATACATCTCTTCTTGCTCTAAACTTATTCTCTCTCTAAAAGATTCGAACTTTCATCTCTCTAGGTCTAGAATCATAGCTTTTGTTGTTTCGATTTTGAGAGTAGCAAAAGAAAAAAGAAGGTGATGATTGGTAATGGATTAAGAGAGGAAAGCTTGGGCTTATGGTCTCGGGGATGTATGCAGGTGGCCGGAGTTCGAGGCCAGGGTGCGGCAGCAGCAAGGTGTCGAGCGGTCGAGGGTGTGCGCTGGTGTTTGGCGCGAAGGTGGGGCGCCGGCGAAGGAGATGAGTGCGGCCGAGACGGGACCGGAAGAGATGATGATGGAGCCGACCTCGGTGCTAGGGGTTGACGACGAGGCGGTTGATGGCTGGAGAAAGGATGATAGAGATCGGGGGTTGAGGCTAGAGGAGTGGCCGGCGGTGAGGGGTTGCTGGAAACGTGCCCGAAGGTGATGGGTTGCGGAAACTGTAGGTGGGGTGGTGACGACGGAAAATGGAGGAGAAGGTCGGGGGCTGGTGCGCAGGTGATGAGGAGGACGAGTGGAGGCCGACGAGGAAGTGGGGTCGCCGGCGGTGAAAGGTGCAGGTGAAGTCGGGGGCTGTAGGTGGTTGGGTTCTCCAAGGAAAGAAGGTGAGGGATGGTCAAGGAAGGCGGGGGATGGTCGACGGTAGGGCTGCGACGGCGACGAGTTCCGGCGCTGGCGAGGCTACGGGAAAGCTTGGGTTAGGGTTAGCGGTGGGTTTCCTCGCGTGGGTTCTCGGAAATTATGGGAAAAGAATATATATAGGGGAGAGAGAGAGAGAGGTAGAGAGAGAGAGAGAGAAAAGTAGAGAGAGAGAGTTTGATAGAGAAAGAGATAGAGAGAGAAAGGTATGAGGGAAAGAGGAGCCTCGCGATTGGCCAGGCTTAACAGAAATCAAAAGAAAGATTTAAAGGATTTATAAGAATAACAGTAAGATTAGTATATATATTATAGTTTTGATTATTTTATTAAATTAGGATTTTGGCGCTAAATGAAACATTTCCAAATCGCGTCCGGGTTGCGTCTAAAAATTTGAAATTTAAAAAATAGAATTTTAAGCGGGTTCCAAATTTTAAAATGAAATGTTTTATGATTTAAAAGCATACCCCCAAGTCGGACACCTGCACACGCACGTAGTCGTCCAAACTCGCCCGTTTCACCGAACGGGATGAGAACTCGACTCACGGACGCTACCACGCGGCTAGGGGTGACGAGTAGGCCAAGATAGATATTTTAAATTTTATTTTAGGTGCTAAAATTTTGTATATGCAAAAATGACTTAGCCAGATGTAATTTTACAGTAAGACCCAAACAAGCAAGATAAATAAAATGAGCAATGTCAAACACTCAACCAGTAACAGAAATAGTAGTATTGGGCTCGGGAGTTACATCATACCCAACTACAAAAAGAATTTCGTCCTCGAAATTCCAAGAGTACAAGATAAAAAAAAACTATGGGAAAAGGTGAGGGAACTTCTGTCGGATCTCGTCTTCTCGTTCCCACGTGGACTCTCCATGCGATCGATTACCCCAAGAAACTAGCACAAGGGGGATAACCTTGTTCTTAAGAACCTTTTCCCTTCGATCCACGATTTCAATCGGTCGTTCCTCGAAAGTCAAGTCTTCTCGTACTGTTAACTCCGAATGATCCAAGACGTGTGTTTCATCTCGAACATACCTTCGTAGTTGAGATACATGAAACACATCGTGCACACCTGCCAAGGACTGCGGTAACGCCAAACGGTACGCTACCTCCAACACGCTCCAATATCTCGAAGGGTCCAACGAATCGAGGACTAAGCTTCCCTCGACTCCCAAAACGAATCACCCCTCTTGTCGATGATATTTTCAAGAATACCAAATCACCCACGGCGAACTCTAGATGTTTTCTTGACGTGTCAGCCCAACTTTCTGTCTGTCTTGAGCTGCCTTCATATGCTTTCTGATGGCATTAACCTTCTCAACGGTCTGTACTACCAAATCTGGTCCCAATAATCTTCGTTCACCAACATCATCCCAACAAACAGGTGAACGGCACTTACGACCATACAAAGCTTCAAACGGGGCCATCTGGATAGTTGCTTGGAAACTATTGTTGTAAGAAACTCCACCAAGTGTAGATGATCCTCCCCTGAACCCTTGAAGTCCATCATGCATGCTCTCAACATGTCTTCAAGAGTTTGGATCGTTCTCTCCGACTGACCATCAGTTTGAGGATGATAAGTTGTGCTAAACTTCAATCGAGTCCCCAAACTTTCCTGTAAACTCCTCCAGAAGTGTGATAAGAACCGAGTGTCCCGATCGGACACGATGCTCACCGGTACTCCATGCAATCTTACAATCTCCTGCATGTACCGCTCTGCCAAAGTCTCTGTTGATTGACCAACCCGAAAAGGAATAAAGTGAGTTGCCTTGGTCAACCGATCGACAATCACCCATACTGCAATGTTGCCCTTTGGACTCCGCGGTAAAGCCGTCACGAAATCCATGGTTATATGTTCCCACTTCCACTGAGGAATCGGAAGTGGTTGCAACAAACCAGCACCCCTTTGGTGTTCAGCCTTGACTTGCTGACATACCAAGCACTCAGCCACGAAGCGAGCAATCTCTCGTTTCATGCCTTCCCACCAGAAATGCTGTCGAATATCTCGGTATATCTTTGTACCTCCTGGATGTACAGAGTAAGCTGAACTGTGTGCCTCCTTCATAAGCTCTTCACGCACATCCCCCTTTGGCACACACACACGGCTACCATACCTCAACGAACCCTCTTCGTGGACCAGTAAATCTGTTCGTAGTCCGGCTTCAACCTGCTCTCGAAACCTTTGCAGTCTAGGATCCTGCGATTGTGCCGCTTTAATCTTCTCAACTAAGGACGACTGTACTTGCAACTGCATCAACTGTCCCGTAGAATGTGGTAGCACAACCTCCAAGTCAAATCTTCGAAAATCCGCAATGATCTCCCTCTGCGTAGTCAATACCTGAATCGTTGGTAACCGACTAAGCGCATCCGGCACGACGTTAACCTTTCCCGGATGGTACTTAAGATCAAGGTCGTAGTCGGCCATCAGCTCCAACCATCTACGTTTCCTCATGTTCAACTCCTTCTGAGTGAACACATACTTCAAACTCTTGTGATCTGTAAAACTTCGACTCTCTCACCCAAAAGGTAGTGTCTCCAAATCTTCAAAGCGAAGATCACAGCCGCAAGCTCCAAGTCATGAGTCGAGTAATTCTTCTCACGGGTCTTCAGTTGTCTTGACGCGTAAGCTACGACCTTCCCATGCTGCAACAAAATACATCCCAATCCTTTCCCAGATGCGTCGCTATGAATCACCAGTCCTCCAGAATTGTCTGGTACGGTCAGGATAGGGGCGGTTATCAACTTCTGCTTCAACGTCTCGAAAGCCAATGCACATTTATCCGTCCAAACAAAAGGTACTTCCTTGCGCGTAAGCTTGGTCAACGGTTCTGCCAAACGAGCGAAGTTCTCCACAAATCTCCTGTAGTATCCGGCTAAACCAAGGAAACTTCTTACCTCAGCCACATTTCTTGGAATAGGCCAATCTCAAACTGCTGCAATCTTTTCGGGATCGACGGCAATTCCGTCGCCCGACATAACATGCCCCAGAAACTTCACTTCTTCCAGCCAAAATTTGCACTTACTCATCTTCGCATACAATTTCTCATGTCTCAATGTCTGCAGTGCGATCTTCAAATGCTCAGCATGCTCCTCCAAACTCTTCGAGTAAACCAGAATATCGTCAATGAATACCACAATAAACTGGTCCAAGAATGGTGAAAAGATTCGGTTCATCAAGTCCATGAATACTGCCGGCGCATTCGTTACTCCGAAGGGCATCACTAGATACTCGTAATGTCCATACCGAGTTCGAAACGCCGTCTTGCAAATATCCTATGTTTTCACTCGGACCTGATGATATCCGGATCGCAAATCCAGTTTCGAGAATACCCTCGCGCCACTAAGCTGCTCAAAAGTTCTCCAATGCGAGGGATCGGGTACTTGTTCTTAATAGTTATCCGGTTTAATTCTCGATAATCAATGCACATCCTTCTCGTGCCATCCTTCTTCTTTACTAGAAGAACTGGAGCTCCCCAAGGCGAGTTGCTGCTTCGAATCCAACCCTTCTCAAGCAATTCACCAACTTGCTTCTTAACTTCTTCCAATTCCACTGGTGCCATTGGATAATAAGCTTTAGATACTGGCGCTGCACCAGGAATAAGGTCAAACGCGAACTCCACGTCTCGCTTCGGCGGTAAGCCCGATATATCTTCAAATACGTCCATGAAAACGCGAACCACCACCGGTTCTTCACAACCATCAACTTCCATAGCTGCAAGAACATTGTTTGTCGGCCTAGCCCTAAACTCGATTGGCCCGACAGAACTGCTTCCTTACCGCAACTGTTGTCTGCATCGTTGGCAGCGAAAGGTCCAGCAAAACTACTGAGTCTCGTCCATTCTGCTGCATGCACGTCCACGGGTGCTCCATTCTGCCTTAGTCCGATGAACTTCTCTTCCATTTCTTCCTGTGCAGTCCGCGGAAGAACTCTTCCAGGAAACTCTTAGAAAAAAATCTGCCCACTTGATCAGCTTGGGCAAGTGGGTCTCCTCGACAAGCCACCATTCTCGGGCGTAGTCCACTAGCTGAAAGCGTACCACAACAACCTTTTTATCCTCTAGAATCTGTGCCGCAATCAGCAAATTCTCCGTGTCAATTAGCCACTGCTCGGCTGGCAACGGATCCTCCAGACCAGTGAAAGTAGTAGGACCCAAACGTCTGAAATCTGCCACGGTCCCTACCCGGTCAACTGGTTTCGCTCCAGCGTTGTTTACAGACTGCCGAATGGCATGCAAACCCTCCTGAAATGAATCTGCTTGCTGCTGGATCAGCTCAGTATGCCTCTTCTGATTTTCCAGCATTCCTCTTATTACTCCAAGCATGGCGGCTTCGTCCACACGCCTCTGGTACGTCTTCAAATTCTTACCTGCCATAATCCTGAACTCAAAACACCCAACATTAGCATGATGATAGATTCTGAATATGGATCAAGGCTAGAACTCCAAGATACTTAAATAGAGTACCGCATTGTAACTATGCCGCGGTATCATAGCCACAATTACTTAACTCCATCCAAGTCGCCTAAGTCCTAGGGATAACAAGAAATCGGGTTTTCGAGTCGACATGCAAAGTAAGTTTGCACGCCGTAAAAGATATAATCAGGAAGAATGTGATTCAAGAATGGTAAAAACGGTCAAGGTGGCAGGACATGTTTCCTAAACACGGGTATTCTGATTCGTGTATTGGGTACAATACCCAACTACAAAAGAATCAACCCGACTAACCTATGTCTCTGATACCAAAAAGAACCATGTCACGCCCCGCTTCCCAGAGTACGCAAGATTGGGCACGTGACATAGCCAACCATGCTACCTGTGGGTAGGAAGTATCCATCCACAGTCACATTACGGCTGTAGAGATATCAAGAACAAGATAAAACTATCTAACACATGTCCAAATCCAAAATAACAAGAGTCAATGATAAATAAAATGCGGAAGCAAATGATCCAATACAATAATAGAAAAGTATGTCCCATAATGCGGGCTCACATCTGGAAATAAACATGCAGGAAATAAAACTAATCACTACAGAACTCATAAATCAGCCTGCTGGCTGAAGTACTCCTGCTCGGTCAGCGACAGTGGTAAAGAATCTGGTCCATGCAAAACCCAGACGTCAGCGCGTCATGTCAACCAATAATATAATATGAACAGTGTAATAGGCAATGCAGAAATAAACATGAATAAATCAATAGTATGAAACAGCAGTGCAGGGTAGTGTGCAGTGGGTAACTAAACTGTTCTGTCAGGTTTTCTATTCTAAAGTCTTTGAAATCAATTCGAGTAATCCTCCATGTAACTCAAAGGATATGTCCCGTTACCCCCCGGGACCACGGATCAGGAAGATGGGAACCAATAATGGTTATGTCCCGTTGCCCCCCGGGACCACGGATCAGGAAATGTAAGAGTCACGAATGGCTCTGTCCCGTTACCCCCCGGGACCACGGATCAAGTAATACCCTTTTAAGTTACACTTTAGATTACCCTTTTGATTTCTCCATACCCCCAGGTTATATGTGTCAGGTCAGGTATTCAGTAGTCAAGGACTAATGCCAACACAGGATCAGGTAACAGGTCAGGTTTGTCTGGATAGACAACAGGAATGGTCCATGAGGACTCCATGTCAGGTTTGTTGGCATTAGGCATGAGATCAGGTAACAGGTCAGGTCATGGTACATCAGGTCAAGTCGATAGTAAAGGGTACCATGTCCGGTGCATCGGTATATATATATCATGTATAGCAAGGTCAGGTCAAGATGTAACACAATCGAGGGTGTGCTCACAACAGGTATATAATCGAACTAGGATTAACAGCAGGAAGTAAGCAATAAAGTAAACAATAAGTAGTTCATTTAATCACAATGGTGCATTAACATAGTGCAGTCGTATTATCATATTAACAGGTTTGAGCACCCCTTGCGGTGCAATAGATCACAGGGTGGTGCAATACCGTTATATCAATATCAGAATGTAATAGAGCTATATGTGCACGGCTATCGTCCCTTAGACGGTAAAATGTGATTAACGGGTAACTTCGTTATTAGGGTTAAAGTGGCAAAATGTGATTTTAGGTTAACTGTATCATGATATATGTCATATTGCGTCCAAATGATAAAATAGCTATACCTAGTTAAGTTTGCAAGTTTAATGAGTCAAAACAAATTTAATTGTATAGTATAGCATGTAGCAAGTGATACTTGCCTCGATCGGATCACGTTACAGGATGTGCACGCAGCGTCAAGTGTCGGCAATCGTTGCAACATCCACACGCGCACACGGAACGGTCCAGGTACAGCAAGAAGTTAACCACGCAAGTAGGGAACATCCACCGGGTTGCCCAGATCAGCATACATCTCTTCTTGCTCTAAACTTATTCTCTCTCTAAAAGATTCGAACTTTCATCTCTCTAGGTCTAGAATCATAGCTTTTGTTGTTTCGACTTTGAGAGTAGCAAAAGAAAAAGGAAGGTGATGATTGGTGATGGATTAAGAGAGGAAAGCTTGGGCTTATGGTCTCGGGAATGTATGCAGGTGGCCGGAGTTCGAGGCCAGGGTGCGGCAGCAGCAAGGTGTCGAGCGGTCGAAGGTGTGCGCTGGTGTTTGGCGCGAAGGTGGGGCGCCGGCGAAGGAGATGAGTGCGGCCGAGACGGGACCGGAAGAGATGATGATGTAGCCGACCTCGGTGCTAGGGGTTGACGACGAGGCGGTTGATGGCTGGAGAAAGGATGATGGAGATCGGGGGTTGAGGCTAGAGGAGTGGCCGGCGGTGAGGGGTTGCTGGAAACGTGCCCGAAGGTGATGGGTTGCGGAAACTGTAGGTGGGGTGGTGACGACGGAAAATGGAGGAGAAGGTCGGGGGCTGGTGCGCAGGTGATGAGGAGGACGAGTGGAGGCCGACGAGGAAGTGGGGTCACCGGCGGTGAAAGGTGCAGGTGAAGTCGGGGGCTGTAGGTGGTTGGGTTCTCCAAGGAAAGAAGGTGAGGGATGGTCGAGGAAGGCGGGGGATGGTCGACGGTAGGGCTGCGACGGCGACGAGTTCCGGCGCTGGCGAGGCTACGGGAAAGCTTGGGTTAGGGTTAGCGGTGGGTTTCCTCGCGTGGGTTCTCGGAAATTATGTGAAAAGGATATATATAGGGGAGAGAGAGAGAGGTAGAGAGAGAGAGAGAAAAGTAGAGAGAGAGAGAGTTTGAGAGAGAAAGAGATAGAGAGAGAAAGGTATGAGGGAAAGAGAGAGGAGGGACCCACCAGGGAAAGCGGAGCCTCGCGATTGGCCAGGCTTAACAGAAATCAAAAGAAAGATTTAAAGGATTTATAAGAATGACAGTAAGATTAGTATATATATTATAGTTTTGATTATTTTATTAAATTGGGATTTTGGCGCTAAATGAAACATTTTCAAATCGCGTCCGGGTTGCGTCTAAAAATTTGAAATTTAATTAATAGAATTTTAAGCGGGTTCCAAATTTTAAAATGAAATGTTTTATGATTTAAAAGCATACCCCCAAGTCGGACACCTGCACGCGCGCGTAGTCGTCCAAACTCGCCCGTTTCACCGAACGGGATGAGAACTCGACGCACGGACGCTACCACGCGGCTAGGGGTGACGAGTAGGCCAAGATAGATATTTTAAATTTTATTTTAGGTGCTAAAATTTGTTATATGCAAAAATGACTTAGCCAGATGGAATTTTACAGTAAGACCCAAACAAGCAAGATAAATAAAATGAGCAATGTCAAACACTCAACCAGTAACAGAAATAGTAGTATTGGGCTCGGGTGTTACATAATCCAAGCTACCTCTTCACTATACTCTTTAGTGAAGAAAACACACTACACTTGAGTGCCAATCAAGTGTAGGATGGTGAATTAGGGATTCTAAGCTCACTAGGATTTATCTCAAAACCCTATGATTCACATCTCATGTGAGGGTTAGGGTTTTGTAGAAGAGGAAGAAGAAGATGGAAAAATTGGAGAGAGCTCAAAAATGGCTGAGGCATGAACTCATCAAAAACTCAAGTGAAGAATGTCAATACTCTTGACCTCACTTATTCAAGCATGGAATAAATTGCAACTATGCTTGAATAGTGAGTCAAGACTAATAAAGAAATGATAAATGTCATGCTTCACCCCATTCCTCATTTTCTACCTCATTTCTATTTTTCACAAAAATAGAAAATCCTACAATGATTCATATAATATATATATATATATATATATATGTGTGTGTGTGTGTGTGTGTATTATGAAGAAAATAATTAGTGAGATAATAATATTAATTAATATATAATTATATTAAATATAAATATATATATCATATTATTAAATCAACACTTGATTTAATAATCCGGTTATATCATATATAACCGACTAATATTATTTATCTGTATATCACATTATCAAATCAACACATGATTCGATAATCCGGTTATATCACATATAACCTAACTGATAACAAATAACCGCCAGATTAGAATACGGTATCACATACTCGTATTTAATCAGGCTACCGCACATATCAACATATATGCCCTACTTCGTTTTGCCTGAACAAGAAAACTTCTGTGCGGGACTATAAAGACCCGTCAATACGCCAGGAGTAGCTAATGATCACATCAGTTACCCACAAGCCGTCAGCGGTACTAGCTGGATGTAACGGCTATCCAGACATTGAGCGAATAGAAGATCAACAAGTAAGCTTGTCCAAACTTCCATGAAGCCTATAAATAACACTTACCGTACAGTCCGGTCTCTTCGTCTGATATGTCGCATATCGAGTCTGGAGTTGGAATCGTCAGACCCTAATAACTTGATAAGTCATGCCGATGTGTGGCCAATAATGGACCGAGAAACTACTGATAACTCTTACCAGTAAATCTTATTAATAGCCCTGACCAGTGACTTCCTGTTATAGCCAATCAAGCATAGCGCAACATCAACTCCCAATACCGGGAGAGACAAAACCCCTCTTATCGCTTATTGCCTCCATGTAACTCGGGACTCTACCCAAAATCCACCTATTTGCATGACTCCTTTGAGCCGTGGTAAGGAGGAAATCAAAGCACAGTAGGAACCACACAAGACTCTATGACGATATCGAGTCTACAGACTAACCTGTACCAGTGTCACCAGAGAACTGTTATTTGACGTTAGGTATAGTACCATCTAGGAGTTCTCAGCAAGTCCTGCTCGGTGTACCCATTCTCTAATGAGCACTTGTGTACCATCTTTGATATCAAACACGAATGGATATGGGATCAACCATCGCCCCTTACAAGGTCAAGAAACGTACACACTAGTCTACTCTGGAATATCGATGCCCTGTTTCGATACTCCCTCGACTAGGAACTGTTAAAGGATGTGCTTGTAGACTACACAAGTCCTAGTAGTATGATCTGCATCATAGTCCTAGTAGTCAATCAAACATCCTGAGGGCTTTATCAACATATATCAGAGAGACGGTATAATAATACAAGTGAACATATTAAGATAAAGAGCAACCGGATAGCATACTATCATGTCGAGCAAGAAAGTCCAATATATATATACATATATATATACATATATATATATATGTATGTATATATATATATGTATATATATGTGTATATATATATATATATATATATATATATATATATATGTCCAAGCATCCACTGTATCATACAATAATGGCCTCTAGGGCATACATATTCCTAACAATCTCAAACTGTGTCTGGGAGAGGGCCTTTGTGAGTGGATCCGTTGTGTTATCCTTCGTATCAACTCTCCTGACCTCGATCTCCCGGCGATCTACTATCTCCCTGATCATGTGATACCGCCTAAGAATATGTCTGGATCACTGATGGGATGGGGGTTCCTTGGCCAAAGCCACTGCTCCATTGTAATCACAATACAAAGGTATTGGATGCTCAATGGATGGAACCACACCAAGTTCAGCTATGAACTTGTTCTCCCAGACAGCCTCTTTGGCAGCATCATTGGTAGCGATATATTCAGCCTCCATCGTCGAGTCTGCAACGATATCTTGCTTGGAACTCTTCCAACATACCGCCCCTCCATTGAGGGTGAAGACAAAACCCGAGACCGACTTACTGTCGTCCTTATCACTCTGGAAGCTTGAATCGGTAAAGGACTCCGCCTGGAGTTCACAGTTACCATACACCAAGAACATCTCTTTAGTCATTCTAAAGTACTTAAGAATGTTCTTCACAGCTGTCCAGTGTTTCTCCCCTGGATCTGATTGACAACTACTCATTATACCTAATGAGTAAACTACATCTGGTCCGATACATTACATCGTATACATGATAGACCCGACTGCCGAAGCATAGGGTATCCATTGCATGCGAGCCATCTCCAAATCAGTCTTGGGAGACATCTCTTTGGAGAGAGTGATTTCTGAACAAGCGGGTAAATTACCACGCTTAGAATCTTCCATACTAAACCTCTTTAGTATGGTGTCTATGTACCTGGATTGGGACAATCCTAATATTCATTTAGATCTATCTCTATAGATCTTTATCCCCAAGATGTAGGAGGCATCACCTAGATCTTTCTTGGAGAACTTTTGTGATAAGAAGAGCTTGACCGAGTGTAGCATAGGAATATCGTTTCCTATCAAGAGTATGTCATCCATGTATAATACGAGTAAGACAACCTAACTCTCTACTATCTTCTTATATATACATGGTTCATCTACATTTTTTATGAAGTCAAACTCTTTGATAGTTTCATCAAAATAGATGTTCCAGCACCGCGATGCCTGCTTTAATCCATAAATGGATTTAAGCAGCTTACACACCTTTCCGCTGCTCCCACTAAAGCCCTCTGGCCGTGTCATGTACACGCTCTAAATCACCAATTAGAAAAGCGGTCTTGATGTCTATCTGCCAGATTTCGTAGTCATGGTATGCAGCAATGGCAAGTACAATCATAATGGACTTAAGCGTAGCGACAGTAGAAAAGGTTTCATCATAGTCAATACCTGGTCGTTGACGAAAACCTTTTGCTACAAGTCTAGCTTTGAAAGTCATAACTTTTCCATCTACACCAAGTTTCTTCTTAAAGATCCACTTGCTCCCGATGTGTTTTACCCCTTCAGGAGCAACATCCAAAGTCCATACTTTGTTGGTGTACATGGATTCCATCTCAGATCGCATAGCATCCAGCCATTTCACAGAGTCCCCACTTGTGATGGCCTGCTCGAAACTAGTTGGGTCATCATCTTCCATGATGCAATCCTCGCTCCCACCGTCTATGAGAAAACCATAGTATCTCTCAGGTGGATAAGGAACCCTACTAGATCTGCGGAGTGGCTAAGTTTCATCGGGGACTATTGAATCCTCCGGTTCTACCAAATCGTCAGTTATAGTTGTGTAGCTGGAACTTCTTTTAGTTCTACCTCATTACCACTAATTTCTTTCACAAGAAATTAGCATGTTGAGAAACAAACACTTTTTCTTCCTCAGTATGGTAGTAAATATATCCATATGAATTATTTGGATATCCCACAAACTTGCACAAAACAGACCTTGCCTCGAGCTTGTCCGGATTTTTCTTTTTAACATAGGCCGGACAACCCCATATCTTAACTCGTTTAAGAGATGGTCTCTTCCCACTCCATATCTCATATTGAGTGGTAGGCATGATTTAGTCGGAACTCTATTCAATAGGTATGCAGCTATCTCAGGTGCATAACCCCAAAAGGAAATAGGCGACTCAGCATTACTCATCATAGAGTGCACCATATCTAATAGGGTGGTGTTCATAACAGAATACTGCATTTTATACCGCCCATTTTTATGCTCGTGTGTTTATAGGTAGGTACTTTTAATCCGTGTTTGTTACGTATTTACAGAGTACAGGTTTCGAGTACAAATATTGCAAATCAAGATAAAATCTCCACAGTTACACCAAATACAGAACATCTGTCACAGCAGATAAAAGCCGGGTTCCGGTCATCCATATCCGTCCAGTGCCGAGTACCAGTTCCAGAGACAAGACAGATGACAATGGTCATTCTTGTCAGGGACAAGCACAGAGCACGAGGGGGGCTGCACAAGAATCAATGGGTGCGCGGAGCTCGAGGGAGATAAAGTCAAAAGTAAAGAAAAGAAAGCAATCTTGGACTATGAAATTTGAAGATATTCTGGAGGACTTTTGTGCAGTTTAAAGATTTCAAACACAAGGACAAATGAAACCAGGGAAAACGACAAAACCCCATGACCCAACCCACCAAGATGGCCGCGGAACCGCGGCCAATAGGGGGTCTAGGCCGCGGTTCCGCGGCCATATAGGATCCTCTCTGTGTCAACTTTCAGGGGTAGTTTGGTACTTTCATCTTGGGGCAGATTGTTGCCCTAGGTTTTCCATTCCTATCCTATAAATACCCCAGATCTGAGCCAAGCCAAGGTGTTAAATTCTTTAGCCTCTTTTGTTAGGTTTTAGCCTTCTTCTTCTTCTTCTTCATTCTTTCCTCCATGAAAATTGTAGTGAGAGCTTTTTGAGTGGAAGATCAATGAAGATGAGGGTTTTTTGTATCATTCTTTTTGCTTAGCTTCCCCCTTGAGCTCTCTACCTTAACTTGATCTTGCAACCTCTTAAGTGAGCTTGCAAGTTTAAGCTTTGGTCATTGGTCTCAAGGGGTTGTATCATTTTGTTCTCTTTTTAGTGCTTCATTTCACATGAGTTCTTTACCCTTCTCTTGATCTTGCAACCTCTTGATTGATCTTGCAAGTTTAAGGGTTGGCTATTGATCCCATGCTTGTTTTGAGTTCTATGGTTCTTGTAATTACTTTCTTGCAATTTTCATTCTTGTCTTTAATTACTTGCAATTTATTACCATGCACTTTAATTACTTGCTTGTAATCTTTTCTTTTCTTTGTTCTTTTCTTTTGCTCTTTTTGGTTTGTTTTGTGAATGGTTGTAATTATTATTGTTAAGAAGAAATACGATATTATAAGTTAACGTTTCTTTGCTCATTTCCTTTTCCCGTATTTTCCATTGAACTCCGCCCAAACGATACGCAAGCGCTCCGTTAGGCACCCTATCCTACCAAGGTAACGGTGATTCCTAACCGCGACCGGTTGCGTTCGGTTTGGCCGGAAGCGAAAGCAAGAGACAAGAACGGAAGGACAAGGGTAAATAAGCCGGATTCCATGAATACCGTGCTTAAATCCCCTAATCCACGTTGTTGCCGATTACTCTAGCTTCAATTGGTCAAGACTCGGCTCAAAGGTTTTGAGTACGGATTTCTTTAGCTTACAATTTCGTATCTTTTTCTTAACAACTTCATACTTGCATATAAAACACATAAGTTAGTTTGAAAAAATACATACAAATTCTTTATTGACCCGTCTAAAACTCGAACGGACATACAACCATCTCCCTGTGAATCGACCCGTGCTCAACCGGCTAGCTGCATAGCGACACCGTCTTGATTGCGGTTAACTTTAAATCTTTCAATCAAATGGCGCCGTTGCCGGGGAGACGGTAGCGTATTTTCTTTCTTGTTATTCGGGTTAATATTCTTTTTGTATATATTTAAAAATATATATATATATATCTTTTTGTTATTTTTGATCATTTTTGTGGGCAAGAGTGCAGATTTTTGCGGATTTGCAAATTGCGATTGTGGGAGCAAAGTGTACGTTCAAAGTTAAGGTGATTACGAAGTACAGTGCCAAAGATCCGGGTAGTTTGACCCGCGCAAGCGAACTTTCCAAGCTTACCGGATTTGATTCAACGGGGGTTTCCTAACCCAAAAACTTAACGGTACGTACTTTACTAACACCTTCTTCTCAAATCCGACGCATCCAATATACTATTCTTTGCAGGATTCTTTGCAAGTTCGCTAGCAAACGCTAAAAATTGACTAACCCGTATTTGTTGCAGTGCCGTGCTTAAACTAAAAAATGATTGTTTGATTCTTTATAGAATTTTTATTGAATTGCGCATTGCATACATTAATACGGACTTAAGGGCAAGCGAACCCCACAACATACGGTAAAGGAATTCATCACTTTTTCCGTGGCCCACAAATCACGAACTTGAGCATAACGTTTACCCGCACAAAATTTTAAAAAAAAAAACTAGACTTTAAGCCTTAAGGACTTCGTGCTCACTAGGAGAAGTTAACTGTGTTTAGAACCTCGCTTAACGGTATATTGTTTACGGGGTGTCTTGGAAAGTGTTAACGGCGAAACCGTCAAAAGAGAAAGGGTTATTTAATTAAGGAACTTCACGAAAGCGTTGGAAAACCTCCCCTTATCTCTGCACTTACCTGGCCTCGTGATCAGTGTATCTTGAGCCCGTTTCTCGACACAGTTTTACTTCGACAATCAAGTTCTGGAGCAGGTCTAGTTGACCTAGGTGAACCCTAGAACGATTAGGTGTATGGCATTTTTGTGTCGTGATTGTTTTTGTCCATATTTTTTTTTTGTGTATATTTCATTCTTTTAATAACTAAAAAAAAAATAAAAATTTCACATTCTTTTTCCCCTTCTTTTCTCTGCCTTTCTTTCTTTCTCTCTTCATATCATGGGTACTCCACCTCGCAAAACTCTTGCCGAACTTTGGTACCCACAACCAGACATTACTTCTTACGGTTCTTGCTTTGGCCGAACATCGAACGACCCCTCCATGCCCAAAGTTTCACTGAAAGATCGCATAGAAGCGTCTAGGACAAACACTTGCACTCCGCATTCCCCTTTGTATCAACCTTTTCAACCTCCCCCACCCACTAATGTTGATACCCCTTTTGTAAGTCGTCATTTGTCCATCGCTGAACGTATTGAACAATCCCGTAGCCGATCTTTTACTCCTTTCACCACTTCAAATTCTTGGGATCAACAATTCCATTCACCTTCTTATCCAAATGTTGATCCTGCTCCTGTCCAGCCATTCAATTCCTACCAGTCCTACCTAACTTTTGCAACTTCCCTAGACATTGCTTCTCCACAGCCGTTTGGGAGTTTTCAGTATCCAAACAACTTTGAATCTTTTACTGAAACCCCTTCACAACCCATGTCTAGTCTGGAACAGTCGTTGGAAGACTTTAGGGTAGCGTCAAGCCAACAGATGATGGATTTGAATGCGTCCATGGCCGCTCTCATACAACCTACTGACCCGGTAGCTAGTTTCCAGCTAGCTCCAAATTTTCCAATGTATGATGAGGCGGTAGGACAGGCTGAGAATTTGAGTGGAGAAAGTGAGCTGTATACCCTTCCAAATCACACCTACCCGTCTCAAATTGAATCCCACAACTCCTGTGTTGAAAGTCTATCAAGTGTCCCAAATGAATTATCAGTTGAAGATAGAATGTTTAATGAGTTGTGCGATTTTGTAGTGTTTGATTTGCCAGATTGTGAAGGGACCTTGCCAAGTGAAACCAATCCTAAACCTTTTGACCTCTACACCTCCATCTTAGAACCAAAATTGATTGAAATCCATGCTTTTGATGAGGTGTCTGAGAAAATTGACTTTCACTTGATTAAGGATATTGACGCTGGGACTATTTTGGATGATTAACCCGTAGATTTGACTGAGTTTTTCTCTCCAATTCATCATCCCGAGTCATTAAATGTTTTTCCCGAACCCCATATGCGTCTGGACTTTGATGAAATATGCATGAATGAGTTTAACTTTGAGGAGAATTTTGAGGATATTTTTGAGGATGAAACAGTTCTAGATGATGAGTCGGATTTTCCAATTCATCCTGTTCCTTTCACTGACTGTGTACACCCTCCAGAACCCTTAACCGATACCCTTCCTCAACCACTTCCCTCCATCCTTTCCATCGTTCCGGCCTTGCAAGAACCCGTATCATTTTCACTTCCTGTGTCTGGTTTACCAAGTTCGGCGTACCCATGGTTTCTCACGAATCTTGAGGGATTTGATCCCATTTCTCGACGGGTTAATATATTAGCACAATCGCTTTTCACACATCGGTCATCACACATTGTGCTAATCTATTCACTCCATTTCCTCCCTCAAGTTCGTATTCCACTTCTTTCTCCCTTCCGCCATTCTTCTTCTTATATACCGAGACCGTATACCACTTCTATCTCCATACGGTCTCGCGTATTCTCCATTTCTTTCCTCTTCACCTTCTTTCACCAGCCACTGCTTTATCACGATAAGATCTTTGAATGGTTGGTGCTCACTTTTGGCCTGTGTAAGGCCTTGTATAGCTTGATACTGTTCTTTCCCCCCTAATCCTGAACTTCAACGCTTAACAGTGGAAACACTGTTTTACTTAAGTTTGGGGGGGACACTTTTTTGTATATATTTTTGTTTTCCTTTTTGTTTTAATTTGTTTTTAGGGAGCGCCGACAATTTTGATCCTCTTGGTATAGCCTGACAGTGAGGGCACTGTCAAGTTTAAGTTTGGGGGTGTGCTCGGTAAGCTTTCTTCCTTCGCATTCATTTGTATATTTTGCATTTGCATACCTTATTAAAAATCCACAAAAATCGAAAATTTTCCAAAAATATAAAAACTTTGTCGTCAAGTTAGCTAATAGGGTAACTTTGATTTTTATTCTGAATGTTTAGTTGATATGTTAGAAATAACTAAATTTTAGGCTTAGGATTTGAAAACCCTAAAAATAACCCTCATTCTGTTTAAACTTGGTGATTATACGTCCTTACAGTTTTTTTTTGAGAAATAGGTAGTCTTGAGTTCAGTTCTTGAGTTAAGTCAAGATGAAGGGAAAGTATTGAAGCTTTACTAGAGGATAAGTCTGAAAAATAATTTCTTTTCTTGAGTTCAAATTTAGAAAGTATATACCCTACAAACTGCACTTACACGCACCTTGAAACTTGGGATAGTAGAGGATACCTAGAAATACTCTTGCCTGAAAACCTAGTATGAAAGAAAAAACGGTATTTAAAGCTAAACACCAAAAGAGCATGTTGAAAAATATATCCGGTCTTGAAAATGAAAAAAGAAAAAGAAAAAGAAAAAATAGAATAAAGTCAAGACCTGGAAACTGCTATTTACGCTTTAAAGTTCACACATTCAGTAATCGGTCGTTAGTGCCTCAAGAAGCATTAATAGTCGCATGAAAGGTGTGTGAGCAAATTCGTCCATCCTTAATGAAAAGAAGTAGTATTAGGTATTAAGGCAAGGGTATTATAGCTTGAATTGAATTCTTGAGTGTAGGGGTGCAAATATACACACACGTAGGGGTATACAATCGATGTTTGAATAAAAGATAGAAATGAAGGATAAGACTTATGTCTTCTGTAAAGTTGATAAAAATCCATGATTTGAGGCCGCACTTTAGAAGGAAAACTCAGGAGAACCAACATCTTTCTAAACTTTTTTGGAACGTATAGGATCCAAGGTTAAATAGATAGGAGGTGTGAAAAATAAGGGTTGGATATTTCTAACTTAGGATGATAGAATTTCTAACGTAAATACTAAACTGTAGGAGTAGAATCAACGTTAACTTATGACACTAGCTTGACCGGATTTTGTGGGTGTAATCCGCTGAAAACCCTCAGGAGACAACACTCTTCCTACTAGGGACACCTAGAGGTTTAACGGCTTGTTGCACACGCTCAGTGCAATCGCGTTCCCTGCGAAAGTGAGGTTATGATTTTATTTTTGTGAATAATTGGTTTTGCTCGGGACGAGCAAAAGTTAAGTTTGGGGGTATTTGTTCATACCAGAATACTGCATTTTATACCGCCCATTCTTATGCTCGTGTGTTTATAGGTAGGTGCTTTTAATCCGTGTTTGTTACATATTTACAGAGTACAGGTTTCCAGTACAAATATTGCAAATCAAGATAAAATCTCCACAGTTACACCAAATACAGAACATCTGTCACAGCAGATAAAAGCCGGGTTCCGGTCATCCATATCCGTCCAGTGCCGAGTACCAGTTCCAGAGACAAGACAGATGACAATGGTCATTCTTGTCTGGGACAAGCACATAGCACGAGGGAGGCTGCACAAGAATCAATGGGTGCGCGGAGCTCGAGGGAGATAAAGTCAAAAGTAAAGAAAAGAAAGCAATCTTGGACTATGAAATCTGAAGATATTCTGGAGGACTTTTGTGCAGTTTAAAGATTTCAAACACAAGGACAAATGAAACCAGGGAAAACGACAAAATCCCATGACCCAACCCACCAAGATGGCCGCGGAACCGCGGCCAATAGGGGGTCTAGGCCGCGGTTCCGCGGCCATATAGGATCCTCTCTGTGTCAACTTTCAGGGGTAGTTTGGTACTTTCATCTTGGGGCAGATTGTTGCCCGAGGTTTCCCATTCCTATCCTATAAATACCCTAGATCTGAGCCAAGCCAAGGTGTTAAATTCTTTAGTCTCTTTTGTTAGGTTTTAGTCTTCTTCTTCTTCTTCTTCATTCTTTCCTCCATGAAAATTGTAGTGAGAGCTTTTTGAGTGGAAGATCAATGAAGATGAGGGTTTTTTGTATCATTCTTTTTGCTTAGCTTCCCCCTTGAGCTCTCTACCTTAACTTGATCTTGCAACCTCTTAAGTGAGCTTGCAAGTTTAAGCTTTGGTCATTGGTCTCAAGGGGTTGTATCATTTTGTTCTCTTTTTAGTGCTTCATTTCACATGAGTTCTTTACCCTTCTTTTGATCTTGCAACCTCTTGATTGAGCTTGCAAGTTTAAGGGTTGGCTATTGATCCCATGCTTGTTTTTAGTTCTATGGTTCTTATAATTACTTTCTTGCATTTTTCATTCTTGTCTTTAATTACTTGCAATTTATTACCATGCACTTTAATTACTTGCTTGTAATCTTTTCTTTTCTTTGTTCTTTTCTTTTGCTCTTTTTGGTTTGTTTTGTGAATGGTTGTAATTATTATTGTTAAGAAGAAATACGATATTATAAGTTAACGTTTCTTTGCTCATTTCCTTTTCCCGTATTTTCCATTGAACTCCGCCCAAACGATACGCAAGCGCTCCGTTAGGCACCCTACCCTACCAAGGTAACGGTGATTCCTAACCGCGACCGGTTGCGTTCGGTTTGGCCGGAGGCGAAAGCAAGAGACAAGAACGGAAGGACAAGGGTAAATAAGCCGGATTCCACGAATACCGTGCTTAAATCCCCTAATCCACGTTGTTGCCGATTACTCTAGCTTCAATTGGTCAAGACTCGGCTCAACGGTTTTGAGTACGGATTTCTTTAGCTTACAATTTCGTATCTTTTTCTTAACAACTTCATACTTGCATATAAAACACATAGGTTAGTTTGAACAAACACATACAAATTCTTTATTGACTCGTCTAAAACTCGAACGGACATACAACCATCTCCCTGTGGATCGACCCGTGCTCAACCGGCTAGCTGCATAGCGACACCGCCTTGATTGCGGTTAACTTTAAATCTTTCAATCAGGTGGGATTCCTCCACTCCGAAACTCCATTGTGCTGTGGTGTATACGGAGGAGTAAGCTGAGAGATGATCCCATTCACTTTTAAGTGGTCTCTGAATTCCGTGCTCAGGTATTTTCCTCCCCGATCAGATCCCCGATCAGATCGAAGGATTTTAATACTTTTACCCGTCTGATTCTAAACTTCGTAATTATATTTCTTGAATTTCTCAAAAGATTCAGATTTTTGTTTTATCGGGAACACATGTCCATATCTTGAGAGATCATCGGTGAATGTAATAAAGTACGAGGAACCATTCCTGGCATGTGTAGATATAGGACCACATACATCACTATGTAACAGTCCCAAGAGTTCAGTAGCTCTTTCTCCGTGTCTAGTAAACGGAGTTTTGGTCAACTTGCTTTTGAGACATGACTGGAAAGTTTCATAAGATGTAAATTCGAACATATTCAAATATCCATCCTTATGCAACTTATCCAGTCTTGTCGCATTGATATGACCTAGTCTACAATGCCAAAAGAGGGCTTCGTTCATTTCTGAACTGTTCCTCTTGTATGTGTTCTGTATACTTAGAACTGTTTTGTGATTTAAAACATATATACCGTTATACAACGTACCATACCCAATCAACACTTGATTTAGGAAAACATTCACAATATTTTTGGTATGAAATAACAGTCGCTCAGAATAATTATGTTACCCCTAGGTAATACAAGGTGATATTCGCCAACTGCTTTGGCTGCAACAATTGCACCATTCCCTTCTCTGAGGGATATATCACATTTTCCCAGTTCTTTACCTCTAATTAACCCATGTAACAAATTACATACGTGGGATCCTGATCCGGTATCCAATATCCAGAACGTAGAGCAAACTGAGAAACATATCTCGTTAACGAACACACCCGAAGAAGATGCATCAGCATTCTTCTTCTTCGTTTTGGGTGGCGTATGAACCTGGGTATTCTACTATTCCTTGCTCAGACTTATGACAGTCATAAGATAGAGCGGAACCTAGCCCACATAATAAGTGGGTTCGGTCAATACATCCATATTATTATCTTGATTAAGGGTGTCATTGGTCGCTACTAGGAGAGAGAGAGAGAGAAGGATAATCAATTTTGTGTGCGCTCTTTGCAAGATTAGATTGGTTATTATCTTATCTAATCAGGATGTCTCCCACTGTTTTTATCAAAGCTTCCTTCAAACCCTAAAAGGTAATATTAGCCGGGATTAATTACACCCTACAAGTTCACCAATCGTTCGGCCAGGCAGGTATTGGTACTCCGAGGGAGTCTCCCAATACTTTCGCATGGAACTAATTAAATAACCTCATTTCTGCAGGGGCATAACCTCGTTAACACCTTTCTTATACACCTAATGGATCGGCTAATTGTAAAGTGGAAAACTCTCCCAAGAGTAACACTTACTTGCAGTGGGTATCGGGATCCAACTATCTCATAGAAGGTATGCAGTCTCATTGCAAATTTCAACACTTGAAATTCCCAATAATTGTTTTTACCCCTAACGTCCTATGACCTTGACGAAGGCCAACAAATCATAGGCCGCTAGTCAAGTTCAACATGTTCATTTCTTGATTGAATTAAACCCACCCGCACGACCCTTGATGAAGGCCAACAAAGTCGCACGACAACCCTAATCCAATCGCATCACATGCTGAAGATAAGCGCTAATCAGCTACCGCACACTACGCCTTGACGGAGGCCAACAAACGCAGCACGAATACTAAATAGCACTTATCTGAAATGACGGAGGGCTACGGCTGCTTTTGAAGAAAACCTTTAACGTAATGAACTTGATATCGTTGTAGAATCTAATGTTTTAAAAAGAAGTGCTTTTGTAGCTTTTGCTAGTTTTGCTAAAGAGGTCACTCCCGGTGAAAGGATCTCGGCTCTTTCCTCATCGAATGAGGTGCGGGATATTCATCAAGGAATACCACTATGCAAAGCAAGAACTATAGAAGGTATAAAAACAAAACCGAATGGGTTGTAGCATTTGCTAGTTTTGCTAAAGAGGTCACTCCCGGTGAAGGGATCTCGGCTCTTTCCTCATCGAATGAGGTGCTGGATATTCATCAAGGAATACCACTATGCAAAGCAAGAACTAGAGCTACCTTTTTAAAATTTTGATTCTACAACATCTTTAGGTTTCTTTTCTTTTCATTAATCTCATTAATGAAGTCCCATCATTTATCTTTCCCTAAACATCACAGAAAAGAACCGAAAATAGAATGTACGCTTATGCCATCCACATTCGCCACGGGGCCCTGTCATGCACCGTTAGGTTACTTAACTAACGGCGGAGCAGGGGCTGGACTAGCGTGGGTGGAAAACATAAGCAACGTTTATTATATATATCATATATATATAGCATTCGTCTCACGCAGTTATATGATCACATCACAGAACCAAGCAGCAGAAGTCAAAATATGAAATATTGGATATACTAGGAGGTTCGTATTTTAAATTAAGCCAATAATAAAAAACACGGATTTCACGATCGTGATGAATAGCCAAACCCACATCCCTAGACCCCTACGAGAGCGGCAAACAACCCTGCCAATTCTAGAGTTAGGAAACCCGGTCTTGACTCCTCGAGATGGTCTCCCATTGGATTCTAGAACCCGGTTACTTGTTCTCCCCGCCTTGGGTCTATCCTAATGAGGAAAAGTAAATAATATACATCAATGGTGACATCATCCTTAACCCGAAAGTGCCCCAATAAAAAATATTACATATAAATTTTACATGAATGTAAATTGAAAAACTCTCATCTCATGCAAAAAACCCCGGCTATTCATTCACGACGATCCAATATAACATATCACAGCAACACATAATATCACATGTCATCAACATAAGTAAATATGCGTATCCGAAATTCAGTTGACATATAGCAACGAGATCGGGGATACACCGCATATTACACATACGGTCGCAGAAAATAAATGAAAAACTAAAATATTTAGAATCCGCAAATACCTTAGACATCATAAACACGGAATATCTCATATTCCGAATTTCATGCCTAACCTATAAACCTTGCATTTTAGTCTCAAACTGAAAACTATTTTCAATAAGCCGTCGGATAATTCAACAAGATTCTCGACTAAGTGATTGCGTACAATAGGCGATTGCAATGGAGTTTTGATCCGAATCGAAACTCCGTGGCAATCGATCAACCGAGACTAAAACGCTAGGTTTATAAAACAAAAACTAGTTTTTTCAAAACTAATTGTTGTGGATTCCAAATATTATATCACATATTATCATAATCTATACGACGTTAAACATTTCGATCGATTTTTCAAACACCCATAAATTCCAGAGACCTCAACAACTTGAGTCTCATTAAAATCATTCAGAGAGTGCAAAATTACAAAATGGAGCAGCACAAGAAAAGAAAATCCCAGAACACCCACAACATGCGGCAGAACCGTGACACGGTTCCGCGGCGCTTTATGGTAGTTAGGGCTTCAAATTTCTTAGGAATTCATTAAAAAGCTTGCACGATTTTTTGCATATTTTTAATCACAAAAATTTCAACTTTTGAAAAATCGACAGAAACTTGCCAAAAATCCGGTTTTGAAAACCGATCGAACACTTTAACATCGTAAAGACTGTCCCTAATGTTCTAGCTTGGCTCTGATACCATAAAAGTCTAGCACCACCATGAGGTCTAAACCGGTATCGATCATGCAATTTTCAAAAAATTGGGGTGCTAAGCTAGACTATCCTAGAATCTAACTAGATGATTAGAGTTAACTATGATGATATCACAAAACCTATGTCACGACCCGAAAGTTTAGTTCGTGACCGGCACTTAAATCACGCCACGTCTAAAAGTGCAACGTAATTCAAGTAAGCCGAAACCCAGAAATCTAAACCTTTTAAAGAAAATAATAGAGGTGAAGTTTTGAAATAAATGTATGGTGAAAATCAAAGTTTTCTTAAATGCATAAGTAATGGAACATGAAAATGCAAGTAAATTTTACTAGTTGAAAACACGTATCGTCTTTTAAAAATTTATGCAGCACCTCCTTTGTATATTTTGATCCAAAGCCATAAATACATGATAATAATAAAGGCACCCCCAAGCGGGAGCTAGCTCTTCGCCAAACGGCGGATTCACAACCACGCAAGACATAAATACATGTATACGGCGCCCAACGGCGAAGGTCACCACAAAAGATAAAGTAAAGCAAGACCTCAACTCAAAAGGCAAACATATAACCCATCGCTCAAGTCTCGCAACTACAAGTCTTGCTAACTCCAACTACATATACAAACACTAGTCTCCGATTTGATGGAGTTAACTAGAAACATGAGAAAATATATATACAAGAGGGGTACGATCCAACATGTACCACCTACCAAAGCAAAACACTCGAATGCAGCTGTGTGCCAGCGATACCGCTACTGATCCATGCGGTTAACCTACAAGAACTGTGGCACAACGGGGTGAGTTGCCAACTCGTGAGTAGAAAACATCTACAGGTAGAAATCGAATAAACAACGATTCCTAGGTCAACTATATCATAAAGATAATACTATGATATCTAGGGTGACCGTATCTGCAAATGTGCCAACAATGTAATCGATGCCAATCTTCATGAGGCTAACGTTCAACCATATAATCAATGCCTGTATGCATGTGGATCTCGTCCACGTGTCAACCAATAACACAACAACATCATGCATGTAAAAATCATAAAGCATATGCATGAAGGTATGAGCATATAAATCAACGTGTGTCCCTCGCGACACATCAAAATCATGGAACCTGAGTGTCCAGCAGCGACACTCGAAACATCATGAAACCCGTGTCCAGCATCGACACGTAAATCCTCATATCTCGTGCTCCGTCAGTCCGGATCGGCTTTCGGGATCCGTCTGCGGGATCGGCCCACGGGCCTTCGGCAGAACGGGTCGGCCCATATCCATCTCTCGACTCCGGTCGGTATCCTCCGGATAACCGCCAGATCCAACCAATCACCGGTAGGTAGTAGTCCCTCTGCCAGGCTCATCATCTACTGCATAACAATCCGTTCTCGCCCTGGGGTACCATACCGGGTCCACCATGAACCTGCAAACGGATCATCCAACTCCTCGAATCGGGTTTCACATATCACACATCTCAGAACTGAGAAAAAGCATGGTGGACGCACTGAAATATCACATCAAGAGAAACCGGGTTTTTAAAACAATACATACTTTCTTTTGAAATGACCACGGTTCTCAAATCCAGAAATCTCATGAAAACAGCATATCTTAATGCGTATAATCGTAAAGCATGATGTATGCGACATATAACAGAATGTAAGCATATCCGTATATCATGCAGTATGGAACAGTAATGTGAGCCCGGGCATATCATCATAGTATGAGCATAGCAATATAATAGCGTGATGTAGCAATCCTCCTGTGTATGAGTGACATAGAAATTATCGATGATGAACTGTGTGAGCCGGCCAATCTGTGTAAGTGTAACATACGTATCATCGATAATGGTGAAGGTGTACTAGCACAGATATATATAATGCAATGAGAGTGACATGAACGTAGCATAAGTAAATCGTATGCGAATGCTGACAGGTATACGTATCTAACATGACCGAGTCGGTGAATCAATCAATCGACATCCAGCCTCACAACATCACGTACGGTATAACTCATCGTACGGCATCCTCTAGTCAAGGGTGTGGATCAATCATCAGATAAAACTCATCACGTACGGAAAATCATCATACGGCGGCATTAAACCATCAGAGATCCTATCAACCTATATGACAATGAGGGTACGGACCTAACGTCTCATATGGCATATCACTCGTGATTCACAACATTATATATCTCTATATAACTATATTCCAGGTCGCACCCATAACAATCTCATATCAGGGGACCAGCAAAGGTATCAATCATCTCATATCAACTCGCATCCGTATGCCGGCATATCAATCAAGTCATCTGTTCATATCAGATTTTTGTATTTTTATACCGCCCATTCTTAATCACATTGCATATAAGTAGGTACTTTTGATCCATGTCTGCTAAATAGTTCCAGGTTACAGGTTCTCAGCTCTTTACAGTGAAATTCACAAAAAGTCGCAACAAATGTGGGACTACCACCAATAAACAGAGAAATACGGGTTTTCGCACACTACCCGTATAATGCCGCCTACCAGTTTAAGGAAAAAATGGAAAATCATTGGGCATTTCAATGCACAAAACACAAAGGCAGCACAAGATCCAAGACTTCAACGCCGAGCTCAAGGCAAGAGTCCATATCATTCTGCACTGTGGGAAATCTGGAAGGAGATTGAAGAGATTCTGAGAAAAAAAAAGTGAATAAAATAGAAGATGAAAGCAACATGGAGAAACCCTGAAGAGATGGCCCCATGATTCCACCAAAGGGCCACGGAACCGCGGCCAAACATGCACTTCTGCCGTGGAACCGCGGCCATGTTATGCACGTGTCGGTGGCAGTGTCGGTGCTTTGACTCAGCTCTCTTTGGGTAGTTTTGTAAATTAGTGATTGGATCAGAATATAAACCTAGGGTTTTCCTATCTATAAATAGGAGAGCTCAAAGCCAAATTAAGTGTGACTCTTTTGAGGATGCCTCTCTTTATTTTTTATACTTTTTTTTCTAGATCTAAATTTTAAATTCAATTGTAATGCGTTCTTGAGAGGTCATCAATAAAGTAAGTCTTTTATTTTATTTTATCTCGCATTCTTCTTATCTGCAATTTACTATCTGCACTTTATTTGTTCTTTATTTATCTGCAATTTAGGTCATCAATTAAAATTAAAAATGAATTTTATTGTTATCTTCCAAATGAGTGAGTAATTCCTCACTTGTTAGGGGTAGGATAGAGAAGGTTTGAAAGAAGGAAATATCTCTCACTCCTTTCTTTGCCCAAATAATTTTAATACGGACTCCCTTTAAATCTACCATAATCCGCTCACTACGGCATCCTATCCTACATGATAGCGGTGATTCCCTAGTTAGACCGGTTGTGGTTGAATTAACCGGAGGTTAGGGCTAAGAGCCAAGAACGTACGGACAAGGACCAAAAGGAAGAAACTTAGTTTCTTCCTAGTCGTGCTAATCCTCGTTGTTGCCGATTACCCTAACACCTTTATTCACAACTAAGGCATTGAAAAAAGCGAGAAGATCCCTATTACGAACTGACCTAACCCTAGCAAGCCTTTTTATCAACTTATTCTCATTCATAGATCTTAAAACAAAACCCTACCAAAGTTTGGACTTAACTCGTTAGAACATAAAGAAAAGGATTCCTTCTCCCTGTGGATCGACTCGTACTCAACCGGCTAGCTACCAAGCGACACCGTCTTGATTGCGGTAAATTTAAACACAGAAAATCTCTAACAATCATTATCATATCACATCGTATATTCTTTTCATCACATTAATATATCATAACAAGTCATCTTACATATACATTCTATCCTATACATCAAATGTCATGCTACTCTAAAATTCATACTATTCTAGTATAACTACAAATCTATAAATCGTGATTCACATTCACTTTTCATATCCTTATAGCTTTCATCTCATATCTTCATATGTATATATTCAATCATTCATCTTTAACTATCTTTTTTTTACCATATTCTTAGTTTTCAAATCTAGGTTTCTACAACTGTACCGTATAGATTGGTTTCCATCAAAAACTTGCGGGGGTGCTATACGCCATCCACCCGACTTCCCCCGTAGATATAGATCTACTCACTTTAATCCTTGCTTGCCGAAGTCGATGACGCCATGCTCCGTCATCTCGAAATCCACGTGAAGGTACCTACAATACATACATAGTCGTAATAGCAATTAAATCAAGTACGGAAAACCAATATGGCACACGGTGCGCTCATATGTTAGAACCTATAGCTTACGCATGCAAAACAACCATACCAACCCTTGTTGTTGACGTACAAACGTCCAACAACCCAATACAATATCAAACACTAAAACCAAGCATTCTGTCATGACCCGAAAGAGCACGTGACTGACCTTTGAACCATATGAAGTCTATAGGACCCCATCTGATCCAAGTAAGCCAAAAGCCCAGCAATCTAAAACCATTTAAAGAGTAAATAAGGAAAACTGGTTTTGAAAAGTAAAGAAATCATGTTTCGAAAATCAAAGTTTTTAAATAACTAAGCCGAATGTGTATTTTTAAAATGTGTAACCTTTCCTGAAAATTTCGGCAGAGTTTCCTTTGTAAAAACCGGCCTCGAACGGGGTACAACAAGAATAATATAAGAAATGATAAAAGGCATCCCCAAGCGGGAGCTAGCTCTTCGTCAATCGACGGTCACAACCACGCAAGAAATAATAATATACAACGCCAAAGGGCGAGGATCAAAACCCAAAAAGAAACTCAAAACAGCCAGAAAACCGTAATACTACAAGCGCGACTCTAATGTCGAAATAATACAACACTGTTTTCTAAGTCCGAAACAATATACAAGTTTTGGTTGATGGAATTACTAGATACAATGAATAATACATGAACAATGGCGGTTCTGATACAAAGAACCCACCTACCAACGCAAGTCACCCATATGGAAGCAGTGTGCCAGAAATTCCGCTATGGAATCTGTACGGCAAAAATCTGCAAGGACTGTGGCACAACGGGGGTGAGTTGCCAACTCGTGAATAGAAAATATCTACAAGCAGAGATCGAATGCATGACCCATCCTAGGTCCATACGATCAGATATATATAAACCTCAATATGAATAAGTCTGAAACATACTAAACTGGCAATGTAATCTCTACACATGAGTGTAATGCCAAGTGCTCGTGCCAGTGCCTCAGGTAATAGCATATCATAAATGTGAGGTACAATCAATGAAATCAATCTGCATTTACGTGGATCCTGTCCACTCGTCACCCAATGACAATAACCATCATGCATGTAAATATCATCAGCATATGCATGGAAATATGAGGATATAAACCACCTGTGTCCATCGCGACACGTCAAAATCATGGAACCGGAGTGCCCAACATCGGCACTCGAAAACATCATGAAAACTGTGCCCAGCATCGGCACGTAAATCCTCATATATCGGGCTCCGTCAATCCGGATCGGCCCACAGGCTCCATCTGCGGTATCGGCCCTCGGCCCCGGCAGTACGCCCATATCCATCTATCGACTCTGGTCAGTATCCTCCGGATAACCGCCAGGTCCAACAAAATCACCGGTAGGTACTCGCCACCCTGCCAGGCTCATTGTCTGCTCCACGAAAAACATTTCTTGCCCCGGGGAACCATACCGGGTCCACCATGTACCCGCAATCGGCCTCATCCGCCTCCTCGAATCGGGTTTCACATGTCGCTCTCAGCACCGAGAAAACACATGGTGGACGCACTGAAATATCATATCAAGGGTAACCGGGTTTTCAAAACAATTACATATCCTCTTTGAAACACCCACGGTTCCCAAAACCAGAAATATCATGGAAACAGCATATCTCAATGCGTATAATCAGAAAGTAGCATGTATACGACATATAGCAGAAAGGTAAGCATATCAATATGTCATGCAAGGGTCATATCCTGAATGCAACAGTATTACAGTGCAGTGACATGGCAATTATCGATGATGAAGTGTGTGAGCCGGCAACAGTGTACGTGGAACATACGCATCATCGATAATGGTGCTGGTGTCCTAGAAGCATGACTGAATATATCAACAATACAAGCGATGCGATACAAATAGCATGAATATGCGGAATCGAATAATCAACGCAATAGTAGAGAACCTGCCTCAATAGATATATCATGCAACCTTGCCTTTTGAAATAAGACGAATCAGGGCTTTTGGTAAAATGAGGGCTACGGTGTTTTAAGAAAAGATGCGCCTTTTGAAAATATCCGTATAAACCCTTTTGCCTATCTTTAAAATATCCCTGATTCGTTAGTTTTGAAATAGGTATGACTCGGGTCTAGTCTAATGCCTACTATGCGAACTACGAACCCACAATCAAGTCAAAAGAGAGGGGTATGGAAACCACCTAAATCTGAGTCGATATCACATTATCTCATCACATGACAGGCATTACTACCATCATATCACATCTCCAATACGAACTCTGTCATGTCGCCAAATCTCACGGCCTCAATCGAATCTCATCAACTCATCTCAATCCCACGTATCATCTTCAAGTCTCGTATATGAACACATAGTCCCATACCCATGTGTAGATACACACACCATCATATGCGCACAGATATATGAAAGAATGTATGCAAGTAAGTGTGTATGTGTGAGTGTGGGTGCAACCACTACTCTAGGGTTTCGCACTATACTCAACCAATACATCCTTATCACCAATAATCCATTATTACCATCAATAATCCTAAACAACACATAATAAATATATGTGTGTATACGTATTCGTATACATCACCACGGACTGCAGGGGTGCTATACGCCATCCACCCGACTTCTCCCCGTAGATATAAATCTACTCACCTTGCTTTTCATGTATCGGTGCCGATGTCGCCATCTTCATCTTCTTTGCCTCAACATCTCGTAGGGTACCTACAAGTATATCACAACGCTAAAGCACATGAAAATCACATCGGAAACCAAAATAGCACACGCTACCCGCATAGGTAAAAACCTATCGACTCGTATGTAAACACGATCAATATCCACTTGTCGTTGACGTCCAAACGCCACCCGACAAGAATGAATCACTAAATACCAAAATCCATACTAAAACAAGTCGTAAATCATGCACCAACATAGGAAAATCAACCCAGATTTCACCCTAGATGGAATCAGTCAAAACTAGACATACCTAGGGTCAAGAATAGAGGAAATGGGGCCATGCACGAAAATCGAGGCAATTCCCTCCTGCTCTGGCCGCAAAGGGATAAATTGGCGGCCTCACTATTGAGTTGGGGGCTAGGGTTTGGTGTGGTGGTTCTATGGTGCCTGCACATCTCACTGTCAACTCAGTTTTATTTTTGGGGTCTCGGGGTGATAGCAGATTCCACAAAACACTTCCAGATTTACAGTTTTCCCCGATATCGATTCCGTAATTCCGTATTCTGGTTTCAATTGTTGGAGATAGTGCCCTCATAGTCAATTATTGGATCGCGGGTACGTGATTGCAATGATTGCGGAGGACCTATACCGGTAGGACAGTCTTACTCGAGATGATAGTATGCTATCTGGTTTGCCTTTATCAGTCGTGTACATGTTCAGGTGACTGATTGCATGTTACACTTTGATAGAGCCCTTAGGATCTTGCTTTACTACCAACAGTATGATGGCGATCATATACGTGAGAGTTGGGTAGTTTATACGCATATCCTTAATTGTGGTCCCTAGTCGTAGGAGTTTCGAGACAGGGCATCGATACTCCGGAGTAGACTAGTGTGTACAGTCGAGACCCCGACGAGGGGCGGTGGCCGGTCTCACAAGCCACTGGTGTCAGTTGGATCACCTAAGATGTATACAGGTGCTCATTGGGTTATGAGTACACCGGACAGGACTCGCCGGGAATCTGCTAGTTAGTATTATATCTACCGTCAGATAGCAGTTCCCTGGTGACATGTGTACAGGTTAGTTCATCGACCTGAGGTCGTCATTTGTCTCGTGTGAGTTCCCACTGTGCTTTGATTTCTACCCTACCACGGCTCAAAGGAGTCGTGCAAACAGGTAGCTTTTGGGTACAGTCCCGAGCCACATGGAGGCACGTGAGCGGATCGGCAGGGGATTCGTCTCTCCCGGTATTGGGGGCGAGATCGTGCTGTGTCTAGGAGAGCCATTACACAAATCCATGGCCATGGTAGGAGATTTACTGGTAGGTACTCCAGTAGTATCTCAGGGTGTTATTGGGCTTCACTCCGACACGACTTATACTGCTATTGGGGGTCTGACGTTACTAGCCCCCTAGGCAGATATGCGATACTCATTGACGAACGGACTGGACTGTATATACATTGTCACTGTTAGGCTCAGTAGGGTTTCTGGATGAGTTCGCTCATCGGCCTCCCTTGAGTTCGCTCATCAGCCTCCCTTGAGGTCAGTCCATGGGCAGACGTTACGCATAGCTAGTGCCGCTGACGGTTTGTGGTTAAACCCACTGCCAGGGTACTGACGAGTCATTAGAGTCCCCCACAGACAGTTTCCCAAGTTCGGGCGAAACGTTGTAGAGGCCGTATGGTTTTATGGCAGGGTTCGGAAAATGCACGTGCGTTTACGCACGTGTTATTTTTCGGGCAGATGATACTGGTCGGCTTTGGTTTAAGCCGGATCCGAGTATTATATTGAGTAGGTATAATATCTTTGTCTCAGTTGCATTTTTATTCGGTCGTAATACAAATGCGGGTATATTTATACAGTTTCGGGGTTGTCCTGAAATTCGTTTCAGGATCACTTTTGGAAGTTGCCAGTTTCCAGTTTTCTATCAGCCGTCTTTGAACATTCTGTTAAAGACGGATTTATCTTTTCTTCAGATATGATGAGTCAGTAGTCTAGAAGTTTCTAGATATAATGACTAGGATGGTGACTAGGCTAGTGACTCATCTTGACATTAATGGTTTCATTAATGACTTGATGATGTGTTTATGTGAGTCATGCTTTAGGTTTAATGATTCTTGTTTTGGTTAAGATATTTTGAAGTGAGAAGCTTTCTCTTGTGGTCACCCCCCCTCTCCTACGGTCACCTCCCTCTTGCTATATATGGCCGGCCCTCTCTCTCCTCACTTCACTTGATGTTTCATTTTGTAGAAAAAGATATGATAGTATTTAGGGTGCATGGAATTTTACAGTTCACTTCATTCCATCACCCAATTCCTACGGCAACTTCATTAACCGATCGTCCACGGATTTGGACGAAGTGAGACAAAATCATCTACTCATTCTCTACATCATTCTTGGTCGTCTCTTTTAGCAAACTTGACGATCGAGTTGCCTCGAGTCAGAGGCGGGAGCCCGTTTAAAGAATCGGTGATGTGGTGCCACCTCGACGAGGATATCGGAGATCGACGAGATCGGAGCAGCCGCAACGGAGCGTGGGATGATGGTTGAAGAACGAAGGACTCGGATCGTTCGGTATAACATTCCTACACTCTTTACAGTTTGTTAGTTTAGCAATAATGGCAGATCTGGGTTAAAGTATACGATAGCGCCAGTTTAAAAGTTTTTGTTCCGCATTTGGCGTCTGTAGACTGCCGGGGCGCTAGCGTAGACTTACAGTGGTATCAGAGCCTCACCATTTTGCTATACTAACTTGTGCTAACGCGTTTAAAATATCGATCGAAACGAAAATCAAAAATCGCATTTTTCTAGCTTGACAGTTTCTGTTAATTTTAAAACTGGTCAAAATGACATTTGGACCATACCAGAAAATCAAGCAGGGTTTTTTAGGAATACTGCAGAAATTCGACAAAGTGAGTCGACTGTTCCGCCGCGGATCCGCGGCCCAAGCATGGTTTTGGCCGCGGAACCGCCGCAGGAAAGTGGCTTCACTCGGCCAAATTTCTACAGTGCATTCTATGATGGAAATTGGGATTTTTGGTATATATCTTTTTGGCCCAGGTTTTGTTACTGTTCACCAGTAAGCAGTGGGGCACACTTTTTGATATTTGGTCTTTGGTCGATCGAAATTTAAACACGTTAGTTTACAGTGCTTACATTATATCTCCGACCGGGAATGTCATTTGATCGGTAAACCGCGTTTGATTGATATAGTTCTTTTAGACGGGTTTGCGAACGTGACATTCGCGTTGATGTTCTGTGTTGTGCTGTGATGTTGCGGATTTGTCGTGGTGGATAGCAGTGTGCAATGGTAGTACAGTTTGAGTTTATTTGTACATTTGATATTGCGGGGCGAGCGTCCAACTTGTGGACTGCCGTCACTGCCTGTTGTATAATATTCTTTTGGGGCACGACCAGATTGCGGTCGATGTACCTATTGTACTATTTTTCATTATTGTACTAGGTTTTTCCCCGAGACGGAGTGCACGGATAGCCGGGTTCTGGAGGGCAACGGGTCCGCATCTCATGGCTTTGAGAGGCAGAGGGGTCCCACTCTAGAATTGGCAGACTATTCGCCGCACTCGTAGGGGGTACAGGTTGACCCAAGGAGGGGTGCCCAAGATTACCGGATTCCGTGAAGTGCTGGGTGGTCCATTCACTATGCTGTAGGGGGCTGCCTCGCTTCAGGTTTTGGCGGGTAACTTGCTGCACCCGTAGGGGTCTAGGTTTCATTGCACAGGCTATCCACATGACAGGGGAACGTCGGGTTTCAGCAGCGGCTCTGTGAAACTCGGGGATCCCAGATATCTGTATTGTTCTGTGATGCTTATTACTTTTATGTAATGTTGCATATTATCACGCCTGGAGTGATTATTGTATATTGGCTTATATACTATTAGATGTTGTATATGTTTTACACCCGCGCTAGTCCAGTCCCCGCTCTGTCGTTAGTTAAGTAACCTAACGGGTAATGACGGGACCCAGTGACGAATGCAGATGGCATATACGTACATTTTATTTTCGTTCTTTTCTGGTGTGATTAAATGATGGGACTGTGTTGATTCTGATCAACGCAAAGTTAAAGCAAACCTGTTTGCAGTTGTTGGAACAAATTTAAAAAGTGTTATTGCAAAGACGTTTTCTTTTGTTATGCATAGCGGTATTCAGTGGAATATCCTGCACCTCATTCGACGGGGCAAGGGTTGATATCCCTTCACCGGGACTGACCCCTTGGGCAGAAGTTTGCGTCAGGGTAATAACTTCACTATAGTCGATTACATGTTGCTTTGCATAGCGGTATTCAGTGGAATATCCTGCACCTCATTCCACGAGGAAAGAGCCGATATCCCTTTACCGGGAGTGACCTCTTTAGCAAAAGGTTTTCGCCACTATATTTTAAAAAGCTATCAGGTTCCTTCAGCGATATCAAGTTCACTACGCTAAAGGTTTTTCGCCAAAAACCAGCCGTAGCCCTCCGTCACTTCTTTTAGGTATTTAGTAGTATTCAAGCTATGCATTTTAGCCAAAGTTAAGGCATAGTGTTTGGTAGCTGCTGGGTATTCAATTGTTGCATAGATAGATGAGTTAGTTTGGGACAGTCGTTCTGCCGATTGGCCAAAGTCAGGGGCATGTGCGGGTGGGTTCAAATTGACAAGATAGTGACGGGTAGAACTTGGCATGTGACTTATGACACTTTGACCAAAGCCAAGGTTATAAGAGCATGGGGCAAAAATCATATCGGGAGTTTCTAAAGAAATTGAAACTTGCCAAGTATGTGCATACCATCTGGAGTATGAGTAACGTGGATGCATTCCATCACGTTATCATGCGATGAGAGTTGGATCCCGATTCCCACTGATGAGTTGGTTTACTCTTCGGGTGATCCCGATTGATTCTTCTTTAGGTTTGGAGGAGAATTTGACAGGACAGTGGGAGGTTTCCGGATTAGATAAAGTGATGACCATTCTGATCTAGGTTAGAGTGCACGCAGAGTGTTTCTTTTCTCTCTCTCTTTGGCAGCGACCTTTGACCGACCCTAGACTATGACTCAGTGACCAAGTTGACCGAACCTTCTTAAAATACTGGCTTTTGGATTGTCTATGTTGCATAAGTCATTGCCACTCCTTCTTCTACCCTTTGAATTTCTCAGAACACCCGTATTACTACGGATATCCACTTCCATTGGATAGATCCATCGTATGGTTATATACGAACTCGAAGGGACTTCTTCGAGGATGGATCCAGGTTCAGGAGAAATAGAATTGGTTTATTCAGTTGTCTTTTATTATCACCTTCTCTCAGGTTGCGAGAGCTCCTTGGTTTAGGAGAGTACACCTATTACGCTTATTGGATAGTCTTATTCCAAACCATAGGCTGGTGCCGAAAGGTAGGGAATGAAGAAAACCAATTAGCCTAAGTAGGGTGTGCAGAAGGTAATATGTAAAGACAAAATAAAGGGATTAGAAAGAGGGCAAAGTAAATTGCGACTGATATCATTCACGACCAAAACCGCGTACTTCATCGCCACTCCTATTTCACCTTTAAAGGAATAAGGTATTATTCAGTTGTCTTTTATCGTCACCTTCTCTTAGTTGCGAGTACTCCTTGGTTTAGGAGGGTACACCTATTATACTTACTGGATAGTCTTCTTCCAAACCATAGGCTGGTGCCGAACGGTAGGGAAGGAAGAAAACCATTTAGCCTAACGATGGTGTACAGAAGGTAACGACTAAAGACAAATAAATGGATTTGGAGAGATGGCAATAAAATATACGGTTAAAGTCATGAATTGGATTATGGAAGAGGCATTGCTATGAATACCAGGATACCCCTACGAAACATTTTCATGTTTCAGTGCATTGTTAAAGGAAAAACTGTTTTCCCGATTAGACACTTACTCCAAGGGTATGTATTTACCAGGTTTCATTCTTATATCTGTATGGTTTTACAGATGATGAGTGAGAGTAAGATATTGGGAATTGGGTGATCATCCTCATTATATCGGAATTCGTTGTAATTGGTGATATTTGAGGAAATCGCCAGGGTACAGTTTTCCACCTACAACGCACAGGTTTTGAGTTGTTCAAACTCAACGGACTTATACAGAGTATTGTATGTTGTCCAGTGTCCATTAGGACAAAGGGGTAGGTCCTCGTACTATGTTCTGTTTACTTATAACTTCTCTAGTATTTAGACAAGTGTTTCGTAGAAATACAAGGTCTAAGTTTTGAGAAGTTGTGGGTATAAGAATAAAGTAGAGAACCAGGTGTTACAAGTATCGGGATTCTTCAAAGACATCGAAGATGTAGATTCTTGTGATTGGTATTCAGATGATAGTGATAGTTTTGAGAAACGTGTTTCTCTTTCAGGTTACTCATAATTGGATGGATTCCTAAGTTGAGTAATGCTGATTAGCCTTTTTCCATTAAGTTGATATGCACTGGAGACAGCTGCATGCATTGAATCTGGTTCCAATTAAATAAGTGCCAAAGTTTCTATATTGGATATAGAATAGTTCGTACTTTAAAAGTTATTAAGGTACAGGGAGTTGTCCAGCTTATGCTTAAAACCAGACTCTGGATAACTCAGGGCACGGTTCTGTGATGGCTGTTTGTGGGTTGACCCTGGTTATGACGAGGGTTGATATTCTACCATTTGGAAGATCAATAGTGATATTGTTCTTGACTCGCCACAGTTTTAGTAAAATGGATCTTTTTCAGAAAACAGTAGTGGGAGTATGGTAGAACTGGAAGTGATTCCAGAACCGCAAACGATTACGGAAAATTTAATAGGACCTATACATTCAATCAGGTTTGACATTCCAATAGCCACTCCGCAGGTATGGTAGGTAACCTCAGACGCCCGAGAGGTACTTCGGTAGCCTCAGAGACGGTGACAGGGAGGTTCTTATCTACCCAGACTTGACACTACTGTTGTTCCAGGATATGAGACCCGGTAGGAGGGTTGTCGTAGTCAGTGGGAGCAACGGAAGCATAGTGGGCAAGATGCTTATATCTATTTATAGACTTGAGCAGTTATAGCGGAGATAGATCATCTAATTTTGATATGACAGTCATGGTTTTGACTTCAATCAGAATAGGGGATGGATCTGTTAAGAAGGTAGTAGGGTGTGATGTCATGGTATCTGGATGACATACACAGAGTAGGAAGTAAAATTTCTATACTACGATCGGTTGTACTGTGGTCGTCACACAGTTGTTTCTCCAAACAGGATATGGATATAATATTTGACATTCTGGTTTCTAGATCTATGGTTTTAGATCTGGATTTGGGTAGTTTCCCAATGTGGGTACTTTGACAGATATTCTAATGGTTTTTGGAATAGTTGACTCCTAGCATGGTGGTGTACCTGCAGGAGATGGAGTCACCCTCTCTAAAGGTGTCTTACAGACTAAAGGGGAGAGGGATGTGCATGATTGGCAGATCACTTGCTTAGGCAATTGAGTCAATCATGAGATGTCAAGTACCACACCAAATGTTGGTTTTGCACTAGATGCAATAAGTTTGTATTAATCCAATCCTGGAGAAATATAAGGAAGCAGTTTTAGAACATAAGTACATGTTCTACGGATTTGATGACGGCAGCCTCCTTCGGGAGACGGTTATCATTCCAAGCTTCAAAGGTGACATGGTTGACAGAGTGATTGTCAGAGTTATAGTTTTTCCCTCTGACGAAGAGGGACAGTATTATGGACAGGTGGTCCAAGAGGATACTGTGGGTGGCATGGTGCCGGATACTGATTAGGTTCAGTGATCGATACAGTCTAAGAAGTTTGGATTTGGAGTTCATTTATGAACTAGGTCCCATCAGGTATCCAGACATATTCTAAGACAGGTATTACTCAATTCGGGAGATGGTTTTCTCCACGAACTTGAGATTAAGAGAGATATATATAGAAACATCTAGGCGGATCCACTCACTGAGGCTATTTCTCGAACACAATAGTTTTACAAACAGGCTTTGTGAAACTGATTAGTAGAGGAGTTGAATGTTCGGTTTCACACGGGCTGTGAGTAGTCGACATCGCAATATTAGCCTTGAGTGCAAGTGGGAGATTGTTGGAGATAGTGCCCTCATAGTCAATTATTGGATCGCGGGTACGTGATTGCAATGATTGCGGAGGACCTATACCGGTAGGACAGTCTTACTCGAGATGATAGTATGCTATCTGGTTTGCCTTTATCAGTCGTGTACATGTTCAGGTGACTGATTGAATGTTACACTTTGATAGAGCCCTTAGGATCTTGCTTTACTACCAACAGTATGATGGCGATCATATACGTGAGAGTTGGGTAGTTTATACGCATATCCTTAATTGTGGTCCCTAGTCGTGGGAGTTTCGAGACAGGGCATCGATACTCCGGAGTAGACTAGTGTGTACAGTCGAGACCCCGACGAGGGGCGGTGGCCGGTCTTACAAGCCACTGGTGTCAGTTGGATCACCTAAGATGTATACAGGTGCTCATTGGGTTATGAGTACACCGGACAGGACTCGCCGGGAATCTGCTAGTTAGTATTATATCTACCGTCAGATAGCAGTTCCCTGGTGACATGTGTACAGGTTAGTTCATCGACCTGAGGTCGTCATTTGTCTCGTGTGAGTTCCCACTGTGCTTTGATTTCTACCCTACCACGGCTCAAAGGAGTCGTGCAAACAGGTAGCTTTTGGGTACAGTCCCGAGCCACATGGAGGCACGTGAGCGGATCGGCAGGGGATTCGTCTCTCCCGGTATTGGGGGCGAGATCGTGCTGTGTCTAGGAGAGCCATTACACAAATCCATGGCCATGGTAGGAGATTTACTGGTAGGTACTCCAGTAGTATCTCAGGGTGTTATTGGGCTTCACTCCGACACAACTTATACTGCTATTAGGGGTCTGACGTTACTAGCCCCCTAGGCAGATATGCGATACTCATTGACGAACGGACCGGACTGTATATACATTGTCACTGTTAGGCTCAGTAGGGTTTCTGGATGAGTTCGCTCATCGGCCTCCCTTGAGTTCGCTCATCAGCCTCCCTTGAGGTCAGTCCATGGGCAGCCGTTACGCATAGCTAGTGCCGCTGACGGTTTGTGGTTAAACCCACTGCCAGGGTACTGACGAGTCATTAGAGTCCCCCACAGACAGTTTCCCAAGTTCGGGCGAAACGTTGTAGAGGCCGTATGGTTTTATGGCAGGGTTCGGAAAATGCACGTGCGTTTACGCACGTGTTATTTTTCGGGCAGATGATACTGGTCGGCTTTGGTTTAAGCCGGATCCGAGTATTATATTGAGTAGGTATAATATCTTTGTCTCAGTTGCATTTGTATTCGGTCGTAATACAAATGCGGGTATATTTATACAGTTTCGGGGTTGTCCTGAAATTCGTTTCAGGATCACTTTTGGAAGTTGCCAGTTTCCAGTTTTCTATCAGCCGTCTTTTAACATTCTGTTAAAGACGGATTTATCTTTTCTTCAGATATGATGAGTCAGTATTCTAGAAGTTTCTAGATATGATGACTAGGATGGTGACTAGGCTAGTGACTCATCTTGACATTAATGGTTTCATTAATGACTTGATGATGTGTTTATGTGAGTCATGCTTTAGGTTTAATGATTCTTGTTTTGGTTAAGATATTTTGAAGTGAGAAGCTTTCTCTTGTGGTCACCCCCCCTCTCCTACGGTCACCTCCCTCTTGCTATATATGGCCGGCCCTCTCTCTCCTCACTTTACTTGATGTTTCATTTTGTAGAAAAAGATATGATAGTATTTAGGGTGCATGGAATTTTACAGTTCACTTCATTCCATCACCCAATTCCTACGGCAACTTCATTAACCGATCGTCCACGGATTTGGACGAAGTGAGACAAAGTCATCTACTCATTCTCTACATCATTCTTGGTCGTCTCTTTTAGCAAACTTGACAATCGAGTTGCCTCGAGTCAGAGGCGGGAGCCCGTTTAAAGAATCGGTGATGTGGTGCCACCTCGACGAGGATATCGGAGATCGACGAGATCGGAGCAGCCGCAACGGAGCGTGGGATGATGGTTGAAGAACGAAGGACTCGGATCGTTCGGTATAACATTCCTACACTCTTTACAGTTTGTTAGTTTAGCAATAATGGCAGATCCGGGTTAAAGTATACGATAGCGTCAGTTTAAAAGTTTTTGTTCCGCATTTGGCGTCTGTAGACTGCCGGGGCGCTAGCGTAGACTTACATCAAGTTCAGGTTTGGGTCCAAATTAGCATCACACAAGGGATTCTAAGGTCACCACAATCCTCAATTCCATCTTTGATTTCAGTTTTACCCTAAACCCTAACATGAATTCTCCAAATTACTCAAAACGACACAATATCGATATGAAACTAGAATTGATGCACAAGAAATGAGATACTACTCTAATAGGTGCAGAAATTACCTCCTTTGGCAACTCAAGAAAATTCTTGAGTTGCTCAAAGTCCTCCAAATCCAATCTTGCTAGGTTCAATGTGAAGCTAGTGAGCTTGGGAGCAAATTTTGTGAAGTGGGAATGGGGTTTTGGCTTTGTTTTCATAGTGGATCTAGGGTTTTGTGAAGAGGGTGAGAGAGGGAGAGAGAGCAGCAACAGCTCAATGGGAGAGGGGAGAGAAAATGAGAAGGGAAATGATGGGGGGGCATGGGTCAAAAGAGGTTGACCTAGACATTCTCTCTCATCATCACTTACTTTTTTCTTTTTCTTTTCTTTTCCTTCTCACTCCAATAGTGAACCCAAAAGAATAACCATGGCAAAAGAAATGTAACACAAGTGTAACAAGTGTGGAAAATGATATGTGCATATTTTTGCACAAAAAAGCTAAAAATCCAATTAGCGATTCTTAATCGCGATTAGCACTATATTAGCATATAACTAATCTTACAAACTTTAAAATGGCATAATTCCATAAAATACCTTATTTTAGAATTTTCCATAATTTCCCCCCATTTATTTGTATTTAATTATACCAGAATATTAAAATATTCATTAAAATAATATTAAATTATAAAAATTCCCGAAAATAATATTTTATTATTTTGGAAACGTTACACATTCAAAATACGGAAAACATATCCAAAAATCACACCAATGTGCTCCCAGATTTTCAGTAAGGTGAAAAGAGCCTAAACAAACAATTCTATGGGGTAGTATATGGAGTCAGTGAGCTACTCAACCAATTTCAGCACCAAAATCCAAGATTTGGCCGGCCACAACACCCAGAATTCCGGCCAGCTAGGCCCAGACAGCTCCGTTGGGGTTTGCCTTCTCAGGGTGGTCTCCTATTGGTCCATCTAGGTTTCTGGTATTGTTTGCTTCTCTCAGAAACTCCCCGGGTCGCTCCAGATTCCCTTTAGGCTCACACTTTAACACAAAACCGACACGGGTGAATTTCATAAATCCGTATTCTCTATTCAAGATCCAGAAATCGATCTCTAGGGTCTTGTACACGCTCACCACTGATCACAAGTCCACAAATCACCCAAACCCTCTCTAGAATTTTCCGCACTTCACATACCCTAACTAAAACACATTCTAAATTAAACTAGAGTGCAAAAACTAAGATCTAAACTAAATGCAAGGGAGTATACCTCATGGATGCAACTCAAGAGAACCCTAAAAGTCCAAAGTCAACAAAATCCTACTTTGCTTGGTCCAAAGTGTAGAGAATGAAGAGAAGATCAACTTTTGTGAAGGAGATATAGGGTTTTGACAAGGTTTTTTGAGATGGATCTTGGGGTTGAAGGTGGAGGGAAATGAGTTGAGGAAGAAAATGAAGGAAATAATGAGGAGGGGAATAAGTGGCTGCCCTCTCTCTCTCTCTTTCTTATTCTAACTCTTTTCTTTACTCTCACTCTCCTTATTCTCACCCTCTCAATAATACCCTTTTCTCTTTAAAACTCAAACCACATAATACTCCAAAAACCACAAGAACACAACATGTAACCAAAATGCAACATAATATGGTACACTAACCATGGAAAACTGTAGAAACACGGATTTGACTTAATCGCGATTAGTAGTGAACTAATCGATTTTTATCCAAACAGCATATAATTAATTATAAAAATGACAAATCCGATAAATATATTTTTAAATGAATAAATCATTTTAAATCTCCAATTATTTCATAATTTTTGGTATATATTTATACCTTTTACGAAAACCCCAATTTCGCAAATCGGGTAGTTTTCGTGAAATATATTATTTTAATATTAAAATTCCAAAAATAATATTTTATATTTTCTGAAATGTTACAATCTCCCTGTTCCCGCCAAAAATTTCTGCGCAAAAGAGTCCAAGGTATCAAATGGCAGCGATACGCTTAAGAAAATGCGAACCAGTATCTTCCGGTCTGTATTTTGATAAACTCCCCAAAGAGAAACTGGTAAATTATGATGGTATTGAAAGCATCTCGAAAAAACCTTCGATTTGATATATTATGGGCCTCATAATTCATCCGGGATCAAAAGTTATGAGCAAATATCTATGCACATGTGATCTAAGGAAGAAGACGCGAACCAGTATTTTCCGAGCTGTATTTTGACAAACTCCGGAACGAAAAACAGCTAAATTCTGATTATATTGAAAGCATCTCGAAAAGTCCTTCGATTTGATATATTATGAGCCTCATAATTCATCCGAGATCAAAAGTTATGAGCAAATGTGTTATACACGTGTAATCTAAAGTAATGCTCTACTACATGGGGAATGCATTTTTTAGTCCCATATCGGGAAAAGGTGAGATGGCTTCTCTACTACTCCCATATAAATAAGAGGGGATACCTCTTAGAAAGGTAGAGTGAAATCCTCAAAGGATTCAATACTCAAAGGAGCTTAGTTCTCCAAAGGAGCTTAGTTCTCCAAGATAGGAGCATGCTCCTCCATAATGCGCATATGCGCAAGCGCCATGTGCGCTACGTGCAACGCACGTGTGCCCGCCATGAGGCACTACGTGCAACGCACGTGCGCACCACATGAGAACATTTAATAATATTAAAAGGAGCTTGTTCTCCATATAAAGAAGCTCTGCTACTCCTCATAATGCGCATGTGCGCAACGTGCAACGCACGTGTGCCCGCCACGCGCGCACCACGTGCAACGCACGTGCGCACCACATAAGAATATTCAATTAAAAGGAGACTCGTTCACCATAGGAGCTTGCTCCCCCCATAATGCGCAAGATCCATATGCGTTACGTGCAAATATGAGCGCCAACACGTGCGACGCACGTGCGCCCAACACGTGCGACGCACGTGAGCGAACGCAAAGAAGCCTTTTTCAGCAGCGAGAAGCTTAAGCTCCAGCCTGTTCTTCCCCCCTAATGAGTCAGACATGGTTCAAAGGGTACATCCCTCCACACCTTCGATATATGGCACTGTAATCTCTCAGTGTCGTCGGAGAGGTGGTGGGTCCCAACGACCAATCATTCTTCTTTCTAAAATAAAAAAAAAGAAAAGGAGAGAACATTTTGTGAAAAATTGAAAAGAGAAGACTGAAGAATTGGAGAGAAATCCTCAAGAACAAAGAAAAAGGTAAAAACCTTTAGAAAAAGAGAAAATTCTCTTATGAACAGATCATTGATCTGAGAACAAGATCTAGGATCTCTAATGAAAAGAAAAGAAAAAAATAAATAAAAAACAATGCCTTGCACTTCTTTTTATGAACCACTGGTTCTTTAGAAAACAAGAAGAAAAAACTTGTTTTCTCTGATCTGAAATTGATCCAAAAGAATAAGAACAGTGCCTAGCACTTGCCAAAACTGCGCTATTGCACAAGCCGCCAGGAAGTGCCACGTGTCAGCAACGCAGCAGCGCAGCGCACTAACGCAGCGCATTGCGCTGTTGCGCTTGCGCTCACCAGAACGTGACACGTGTCATCTCCACGAGCGCTTGCGCTCTTTAATTTGCGCAAAGCGCCTGACAAGCCATGTGGGGGCACTGTCAGAGTATTTAATGCTCTGCATTATTAAGAAAATGGACAGAGCCCAATTAAAAGGCCTAACAGGCCTAATAAAAAATGCTATGCATTTTAAAAAGGGGCAGAGCCCAACCAAAACAAAGAAAAATAATTCAGTGAGGGGGCAAGGCCCTAGCACAGGTCCAATAGGCAAAAGACAAAAGAATTTTGAAACTGGACTTAGCCCAGTCGTGGCCATAAGTCCTCAAATTAAATTGACTGAGCAAAATTGCTCTCCTAAATCAATTTACAATTGGTTCGAGGGTACATCTCCGAACTCCTCTGACACCTATCGTTGTAATCCTTCAATGACGTCAGAGAGGTGACGGGTCCCGACGACCACATATCGGTATGGACTGCGGGGTCCTTAAACTCGTGGACCGAAACGTCCTTAAACTAATATTCATCCCAAAATGGGAATGTTGGACCGAGACGTCCTTAAACTAATATTGGACCGAGACGTCTTTAAACTAATATTGGACCGAGACGTCCCTAAACTAATATTGACCGAGACGTCCCTAAACTAATATTGGACCGAAACGTCCTTAAACTAATATTCATCCCAAAATGGGAATGTTGGACCGAGACGTCCTTAAACTAATATTGGACCGAGACGTCCTTAAACTAATATTGGACCGAGACGTCCCTAAACTAATATTGACCGAGACGTCCCTAAACTAATATCGGACCGAAACGTCCTTAAACTAATAATGGACCACCACGTCCCTAAACTGGCGATGGACCGAAACTTCCTTAAACTAATAATGGACCACCATGTCCCTAAACTGGCGATGGACCACCACGTCCCTAAACTAGAACATGGACCACTACGTCCCTAAACTGGAACAATAGAGCCTCCAAATTCTCTTTTGCCGGATCTAAACGATCCCGTTTAAGTTGATCTTAGCCCCAACCACGGCTAACGTATCCTTAAACATTTAAATGGACCATAAAACTCTAAATCAACTTTGGTTCAAGGGTGCATCTCTGAACTCCTCTGACACCTATCGTTGTAATCCTTCAACGACGTCAGAGAGGTGACGGGTCCCGACAGCCATACATTAAATGAATCACCACGTTAAGTTGATCTTAGTTTTTAAACTGGACTAACGTATCCTTAACGAACGTTTAAGTTGATCTTAGCCTCAATAGGGCTAACGTATCCTTAAACTAAAATACCAAACCCAAATCTAAGTAAATGCGGATTTGGACTAATCCACGTCCTACGGGCGACTAAATAAATAGTCTCCGTATACAATCCACGGGCAACTACAAACAAAACAAACACCCACGACACGAAGTGAAATTCTGGAGAAGGAGAAAGTTGTTACCGCGATGCGGTAGCGTAATTAAATGCAGGGGCTTGCGCCTGCAGGGAAGAGCGTCCCCACAATCAAAAACCCCTCAAGCGAGGGGGAATCTGACGAAGTCTGCTACATCGACCGCATCCGTCTAAACCTCCGATACACGGTGCCATAAATCAACTTGCCATCTTCGGAGAGGTGGACGGATAAAACCAAATAGCATCTGCCCCGAATCTCAGGCACAGACGTCCTAACGTCTCGGCCGCCATTCGGAGGGGAACAGATTCTGGCACGCCCGGTGGGACCTTTTCCTCTTTCCACTCCACGCTTCGTGTGTCGTCCTCGCGAACCAATCGCGGTTTGTTAAATGGTTGCCTTCGGATTTCAAGTTACTAAGATTTGGTTATTTGCCTGGCGCAGAACTCAAGATTCAATGGCATCTAACTGCACCAACTGCTCGAAATGCCACTGCAACGGACGCTCCACCTCCCCCGGAGGTGTGGCATATGGACCCCAAGCAGCTTCCTTCCTCGTTCTGCCGGTAGAACAGGTGACCCAGGCCACCACCGGCCTGTTTTTCGGGACCATGATCCCACCTACAAGCTTCTCTGCGCCAATACCTGTGCCGGAAATGAACAAGAAGTCGGTCTTCGACCGGCTCACTGCTACGACGACCCCTGTCAACGGGTCGCCCACTACCAAACCGACAGCCTCTGTTTTCACCAGGCTAAATCAGAACTCTAAATTGGCTGTCCCAAGGAAGGCAATAGCCGTGGCTCTAGAAGTCGTCAAGACGGCTTTCCCTGTCAAAGAGTCAGCCTTTTCAAGACTGACGATTCCTGCTCCTGCCCCTGCTCGAGGATCCGTCTTCGACAGGTTGAATATCACACCTCAGAAGACAACCTCAGTCTTTAAGAGGTTAACACCGGCGGCGCCTCATTCAGACAGGGGGAAAAAAAAGATGTCTCAATCTCCGAGCCAGTCCCAATGGCTCGTCATGCTCGACGTCGCCATTGGCAACGAGTGAGGAAGGCAGGGGGCAACTCCCCCTCAGGGATAACTCCACCGGCTCCAGTGGTGGAAGTCAACGCTGCTGTTCCAACTGGGAACAACTTTGAACTGCTGAGGAGGGTACGGAAGAACTCTCCAACCGCTACACTGAAAAGATCTCCTCCACCTATGGAGAGAGATCCGGAAACAAAGCAAGAACAGTCCCCTCAACGGCTGTCTTCAAAAATTTATAAAGTTTGGCGGAGGGTTCAAGACTCTGTGATTGACCCAGGTCACTCTCGTCACCAGAAAGAGGCGAAAGTGGAAAAAGGCAAGGACTGTTCCATTAAACAGCAGGGGACATCAGCTGCTAGGCTGCCCCCTTCAACGGTTCCTTCAACCTCAATGGCCCACAAAAGAAGGAGACCAGAGAAAACTCCCGTGTCAGCGGCAAAAGTTAAAAATGGTGAACCAAAACGCCCCAAGTCAGGGGGCATAACAGTTCATATGGTTTACATGGCATCGGGAAAAGAAGATAGCTGCATTTCAACATGTCATAGACCGCACACGAGGTCAGTGACCAAGGCTCAGGAGCAGCAGCAGAAGCTCCGAGAAATGATGAACGCTATGGCCGCACTTACAGGGCCAAAAGAAACCCCGGAAACATCCTCAGACGAGCGTCAAGAACAAGAAACGGATGCCGAATTCCTTCGGCGCGTACTAGAGAAGAAAGACAAAGAAGCTGCGGAGCAGGCAGCCAACATAAAGAAAATGGCCCTCCTGTTCCAGGATATGGTGGGTATGATGATTCAACAAGATCCACCTGCTGAAGATCCCCCGATCATTCTTGAAGACGATAGGGGAGAGACGTCGAATCCTCCTCCGGCTCTATCCACAGCTAAAGAGGATACCATCTCAAAAGCTGATTTGGATGAATACATCGCCCAGCAAATACGGGTGCATCATGCGACCGAAGCGGCCGGTCAGGTCGTAAAAACGGGGCGGCCATACCCAAGTTGGTACGATCAAATCAAGTACCCGCCAGGTTATACAATTCCTAAGTTCCATGTCTACAAGGGGACGGGCAATCCTCATCAGCATGTTGCCCAGTTCAGGGCACTCTGCGGCAATACCGGTGGTGATGACAAGCTGTTGCTTCGCCAGTTTGTTGGAAGCTTATCAGATATGGCGTTCGAGTGGTATTCTGAACTCCCAAACGACTCTATTAAAACCTTCGCGGAGATGGAGCTGCTGTTTACTCAACGTTTTGCAAGTGCCAGTGAACGTACCCCGATGACGGCACTGATTAACGCTAGGGTAAAACCCGGCGAGACGTGGGTTCAGTACGCTATACGATGGCGGAATTTATGGTCAAAGTGTGAGCAGCGCATTGAAGAAGCTCCCGCGGTTGGTATGTTTGTGGGAACCCTCGATCCACAAGCAACCATCTCGCAGTTTATGATGTTTTTCAAGCCGACTACCTTCCAGGCCTTGATCGACAAATTAGCACAGATGGATTAGATGGGCCATAAACCTCCTCTTCCAAGGCCGGACTCCCGAAATGACAAAGGGAAGGGAAAAGCGATCGTCGTTGCTAATGCTCACCAACAACCGAGCGACCCGAAGCCAGTGGCTCGTCAAAATAATATGCGCCCGTACGTACCCCTTGAGGATAGGATGGGACGTCCTTATTCCTTTCCCCGCAAAAAAACGAGGAGGTTATTCGAGCTGGCGTTGCGCAACAGACTCATAAATCTGCCGGATCCAAAACGTCTGTTGCAACCAAGTGACGTCAACGAGCCCAACTACTGTCCTTATCATCGAGTACTAGGCCATCCGATCGAAGATTGCTACGTTTTCAAGAATTGGCTTGAAAACCAGTACCGACAGAGCAAGTTCGCGTTATCTGACAAATGGAAGGTGAATCCCCCGCAGCCCCACACCTCTAAGGGGACGAATACGCCGGGGGCAACATGCTCCGTCATTGAAGAAGCTCCTTGGGAGGTTGTATTATCAGCCAAGACAAAGAGGATGCTAAACGACCTTCAGGCATGTCCAGCGATCAAGTGGAAGAACCCGTTAGAACCGCAGGTCATTGAAGAGATGTTGAAGCCACGTCCAACCCCAAAGAACGATGGTGGTGGCTCAAACACTCGCAACCAGCCGTCAAAATCTTCGAAAAAGAAGAAGAAGAAGTCAAAGAAGCCCGTGAAGCCTGGCGACAAGCGCACGAACTTGCAAAAACAAATTGACACACTGGAGGAATACAACCAGAAGGCATGAACTCCCATCACATTCCAAGAGTTCCTCAATCACGTCTTTCAAGAGGAGGATGAGGGAGAAAGTTCATCAGATGAATCTGAAGAATGCGTAGCGAGTTGTCATGTGATTTCCCATTCGTTCATGGACGATGAGGAAGCTCCTTGTACCGAAGAGCTGGGGGAGGATCTTGAACCAAAATTTCTGGAGCTATCAGATGAAATGATTAACGCATTCCATGACGAAGCTCGATTGAAAAGTAAAGCTGATCGAGAACGCGAGACGGCTATATTTGAAAGGGCCAAGCGTCAGCGACTTGACGAAAGAGCTGAGACGGTCCCGCTGGAGCAAAACACCTCCGCTACCGACAAAAGCCAATTCAAGATGAGGAAAAAGTTTGCTAAGGCCATATCAATGGGCATGAAGCTACCATTCTCTGAAGGAAACATCACCGGTGAAGTAGAAATGCACCCGTCCTATTGCTTATATCATCAGAAAGTTTCGCACCCCACTCAAGAGTGCAAAGCTTTCGATAGATGGTGGCAAGGATACGTTGCTCATCGACAACACTTTAAACGGGAAAAGCGTAAAACTTGTCGGGAGCAAAGAAATACGACCGAGGAGCTTGAAAGAACTACCGGCGATTGTCGCATGGTTAACACCGGCGGGTCACAAGTACCTACATTCGGGAGCGATTCTGATGAAGAGCTGGAACTCGCCCCTCTCTTTAAAGAGTCAACTTCGGGAAAAGAAGAAGAGCCAAAGGTTTGCGAAAATATCCAGCTACGCAATCGGACGTTACCTGAAAAGAATCTCGGACCCTTAAACAAGAAAAATAAAGGGAAAGAAAAGGTCTCTGAGGATATTATTCTAGATGACCAAGTTGCGGAAGAGCTAACCGCCAAGAATCCGCCGAAAAGAAATAAGATGGATTACAATGTCTTGGCGCATCTGAGGAAGCTGCCCTCACAACTCAGCATTCTTGATGCCCTGTTACTATCAAAAGAGGCGAGGGATTCTTTGATTAAAGCGCTACAAGATCCGGACCAGTTCCAACCCTTCCTGGCCGAAGAAAAGATGAAGAATGAGTTGGAAGAGGTGCACACGGCCGACGTTGCTTTTGGCGATGAAGACCTTCTCCTTGGGACGTGCGAACACAATCGCCCTCTCTATGTCTCAGGATACTGCCATGATATAAAGATAGGCAAAATCCTGATCGATAATGGATCGTCTGTTAATCTCCTCAACGTGCGAGTGTTGAAGGAAATCTGCATGAGCGTCTAGCACCTTGCTCGGGACAAGATCACCATCTCCGGGTTTGACTCCCAATCGTCAAAGACTCTTGGATCTGTGATATTGACGTTATGCTTCGGGTTGCTCATCACAGATATTAAATTCCATGTCATAGACGCCAAGACATGCTACAATGCTCTGCTCGGTCGACCATGGTTACACGAGTACAATATCATCCCTTCTACACAGCATCAGTGTATGAAATATTGTAAGGATGGTCTCGAGTACACTGTGGCAGGAGAATTGAATCCGTTTTCCGTGAACGAAGTTCGTAAGTATGAAGATGCCAAATACTTCTTGCCGAGTTTCGAAGACACGGAAAGGTGTCACAAGCCTGAGAACAAAACTAATGCCACCATCCCTGTCTTTGGCAGCGATACCGAGGAGGAAGAGGATATAACTTATTCGGGTCCGCCCCAATACACTGGGACCATCCATTCCTTCATTGATCTTCGGTAGTGATTCGGAGGATGAAGTTCATGCGGTATTCCCTGCTCGGCTGTCAATACGAACCTCTGCTGATGAAGAGCGAAGTCTACAGATAGCCATGGTGCCGCCTAGACACCATAAAGAACTGGATGCACTTAATATCTACAGTGTAGAAGAGTTGCGGACATTCTATATCCCTCCCAGGAGAAAGAGAGAGAAATCAATTCTGCTTTACCGCTCTGAAGAAAATAAAGTGGAGAAAGAGATCTGGTATGGAGCAGATCCAACGCTGGACAGGCTTCAACCCATTCGTCTACCCAGATATTATACAGAAGGCTTGAAACGACTGTTAAAGCGCCAAGGGATACCCTTCGAACAGACTGTTAGGAAGGCCAAATTCTATGACAGGGTTTGGAACGTCCCCGGAACTCAACACAAGCTACCTAATGGGAGGATGGAGACGATCGGGCTCGGATACATTCGGTCAAAGAAACGAGAGCTATTAAACAGCTGCTATGTCATATATGACTTCGATGAAGAAGCGGATGCTCAATGGGAGAACGCTAATCCTGAGCCAATAAAAGTGCCAGATGCAAAGGAACCCAGTCCATCGTTCGAAGAACAAATGGACAAGCTTATAAGGGAAGCGGGTCAAAAAGTCCGAGACGACCATAACCGCGAAATGGTCATCTAAGAGAAAGCCAGAACGCAACGCCTTCTCCAACAAGCCGTGAAGGATGAAAAGGCTGCTCCCTGTCAACCTGTTATAAAGAAGGCTCAGCGCAAAAGCAGAAATAAGTCGAAAGGCCAAAAATGTGCTCAACAACAACAAAGCAGGGCTAAGAAGCCACGCAAACGGGAGTCGAGCGCTATTGATCTATCCCTTATGAAGAAAATGGGTCGAGCGTATTCGTTTCCTCGGGACAAAACGAAGAAGATACTTGACCTCGCTCTAAAACATCAGATGCTTACACTGCCGGAGTCCAAACACCCCGAACAAGCACGCGAAGTCTCACACCCAGACTATTGATCTTATCACCGAGTAATAGGGCATCCTCTCGAAGATTGCTTCACCTTCAAGAATTGGGTCGAAGATCAGTACCAGCATGGCAAATTCGCTCTGTCCGACAACTGGAGGGTAACGCCACCACAAAAGCACGAGCCCAAGGCCACGAAAGAAGAACCAGTTCCGCATTGGGATTGGAAGCGAATTCGCACCTGTCACATGATTACAATATTAAAAGAAGAGCCCGAGGACATAGATGAGCTCCCTTGGTGCTTCGAAAACAGCAGCGACGAGATAATCTCAGAATTCCCACCAGCGCCAAAAGAGCTGGAAGATGGAATCCATACCACTGCAGATAATCTCAAGAAAATTGAGTTGGGGACGGCAAATGACCCGCGACCAACATTCATCAGCGAACTGCTATCTGAAGAAAGGGTGGCTGCGTTAAAGGATGTGCTTCTACAGCATAAAGATTGCTTCGCATGGAACAATTCCGAAATGCCGGGACTAGATCCAGAAATTACTGTGCACAGATTGGCGATATCTCCGAACGTCAAACCAGTCAAACAGGCACCGAGAAGAATACGGCTCGAGCTTGAGATGAGTATCAATGCCGAGGTCAAGAAGCTGATCGACTCTGGTTTCATCCAGGAAGTTCAATACCCTGAATGGATCTCCAACATCGTCCCGGTGATGAAGAAAAATGGGACAGTGCGTATATGCGTAGACTTCCGGGATCTTAATAAAGCTTGCCCGAAGGATGATTTCCCAGTGCCAGTCACCGAACTGATGATAGACAATACATCCACTCATGAGGTTTTCTCCTTCATGGACGGCTCATCGGGGTATAACCAGATAAAGATGCATCCCGAAGACCAGAAACACACAGCCTTCAGGACCCCTCTAGGTATATTCTGTTATAAGGTGATGCCCTTCGGTTTAAAGAACGCCGGTGCCACCTATCAAAGGGCCATGACAAAGATCTTCGATGACCTTATACACGAAATCGTCGAATGCTATATCGACGATCTCGTGGTTAAAAGCAAATCATATGAGGAACATCTTGAACATCTGAAGACCGTATTTCAACGCCTTCGACAATACAACTTGAAAATGAACCCGCTCAAGTGTGCATTTGGAGTTTCCTCAGGCAAATTCCTGGGGTTCATTGTTCGACACCGAGGTATTGAAATAGATCCGTCAAAGATTAAAGTGATCATGGAAATGCCTTCGCCGAGAACTCTCAAACAGCTGCGGTCTCTCCAAGGGAAGCTCGCATACATACGGCGATTTATAGCCAACCTTTCGGGAAAGTGTCGTCCCTACAGCCACTTGATGAAGAAGGGAGCCCCATTTGTCTGGGATCACAAATGCCAAGGCGCACTGGACGAGATCAAGCAATACCTGCAGAACCCGCCGGTGTTGGCTGCTCCGGTCAAGGGAAAACCCCTCATTCTTTATACAACCGCCCTCGAAGGTTCCTTAGGCGCATTATGGGCACAAGAGAACGATCAAGGGAAAGAAAGAGCACTCTACTACTTAAGTCGAATTCTGCTGGGGCAGAAAGCAACTACTCTCCCATTGAAAAACATTGCCTGGCGTTGATTTTTGCGATAACAAAGCTTAGACACTATGCGTTAGCGCATGAAGTCCGTCTCATTTCAAAGGTGGACCCCCTTAAATACTTGATGTCGAAGGCCATATTGACGGGACGACTCGCTAAATGGGCCCTGCTCTTGATGGAGTTCTCGATAACATATCAACCTCTCAAGGCAGTGAAAGGCCAGGCCATCGCCGACTTCCTCGCTGAGCATCCGATACCGGCCGACTCTCCTCTAAATTGCGATCTTCCAGACGAACATGCGTTTGATGCGATCGACGGTGATGATACCCGATGGGAGCTTTATTTCGACGGAGCATCCTCTGTGAAGAAGCGCAAACAAGGTACCCCTATAATTAAATCGGGAGTAGGACTCATCTTTATAACTCCACAAGGAGGGATAATGCGCTATGCATTCTCCCTGACGGAACCAAGGACAAACAATGAAGCCGAATACGAAGCTCTGATAGCGGGCCTCGAGATCGCCATTGACATGGGAATTGAAAACCTCCTCATATACGGGGATTCTCAACTGGTCGTTAGTCAAGTAAACGGCGACTACCAAACGTGCAAACCAGAATTAGTGAAATACGGTAAAAAGGTGCAACAATTGTTGGCCCAAATTCCCTCTTATACTTTGGAGAACATACCGCGCGCGGAAAACAACAAAGCGGACGCATTGGCCAAACTTGCTAATGAACTGGCTGACGAGAACCTCGATGACGTTAGAATCGTGGTACAAAGCCGTCGAGTGCTTGCCCCAGTAGAAATATCTCCGGAATTATCCGAAGAAAAGGGAGCGAGCGAGCAGACAACCCTGCAAGTAAAAGATTGGGAAAATACCGAGGATTGGAGAGAAGTCTTCATAGATTACTTCAAGTCCCACCGAATGCCTGAAGAAGCGTCCGCAAGACATCAGCTCATGAAACGAGCTCTGTCTTTCGCCTTCGTCAATGATACCCTGTACAAGAGGTCATTTCATTCTCTGTGGCTGAGATGCTTTGGACCTGACGAAGCGAAAAGGGTCGTCCATGAAGTTCATGATGGACTCTGCGGTTCTCACCAAGCGGGCCCAAAAATGAAGTTGAAGATAAAATGGATGGGCTACTACTGGCCCATGATGATTCAGGACTGCCTCGAATATGCGAAGCAGTGTCACTCATGTCAAATTCATGGGGATTTCATCCACCAGCATCCAAATCCATTACATCCAACGGTGGCTAGCTGGCCGTTCGAGATGTGGGGAACTGACATAATCGGCCCTATCGAACCAGCATCGTCTAGGGGACATCGTTTCATCCTGGCGACGACTGACTACTTCTATAAATGGGCAGAAGCAGTACCGTTAAGAGAAGTTAAGACGGAGAATATCCTCCATTTCTTCAAGACGCACGTCATATATCGGTTTGGAACTCCGCGACGGATCATCTCCGATAACGGGCCAGCCTACAGAAGCCACAAGATCAGTCGCTTTGCATAGCAGCACAATATAGACTGGAGATATTCCTCGGTTTATAATCCACGAGCTAATGGTCTAGCTGAGGCCTTCAACAAGACCTTGACGAAGATCATGAAGAAAACGGTGTCACGAAATAAGAAAGACTGGCACGAAAGACTGCAAGAAACTCTCTGGGCGTATTGAACTACGTTTAAAACGGCCACGAACGCAACACCATATGCGTTGGTATTCGGTACGGAAGCAGTACTCCCTCTCGAGATAGAATTACCCTCTCTATGAGTGGCAGTCCACTACGAGCTGACGGACGAAGAAAATGCTCACCTTCGGCTTGAGGAGCTTGACGCCCTTGATGAAATCCGGCTCATAGCACAGCAAAATCTGGAAGCTTATAAAGCAAAGATGACGCGCTCATATGAAAGATTGACACGACCGAGGACATTCCGCCAAGGCGAACTCGTGCTAGTGGTCAAAAGGCCTATGATCCCCAATCGCGCCAAGCGAGGAAAATTCGAGCCAAACTATGAAGGCCCGTACATCATAGATAAGGTCTACCAGGGTGGGGCCTATCTACTCATGGATATGCACGGTGAAAGGCCTTTCAGGCCGATAAACGGTCGCTTCCTAAAGAGATACTACGCTTAATGAGCCACAGCCTAGGTCAATGATAGATGACGACGACTATGTCCGCTCGCTATCTTCCTAAGCTCAAACTTTATCAGCAGTAACCAGCCTTCTCAAAGTCGGACCGAAATGTCCTTAAACTAATAGCGGACCGAAACGTCTTTAAACTACTGTCGCAGCATCCGTAGGCTGACGAGATGAATAAAAAATAAAGAATAAAAAATATATATATAAAAACGGTATGTCCATTAGCAAAAAGGGCACGGATGAAAACCCGAAAGGGCTCCGTGGGTAAAAACAGCAGGGCTACCGGCGAGTGTTCGTGAAAACCCGAAAGGGCGCGACCTCGTAAAAAAAAAAGAGAAGAAGAAAATAAATAAATAAAAATATATATATATATAAAATAAAAACGGTATGTCCATAAGCAAAATGGGCATGGATGAAAACCCGAAAGGGCTCCATGAGGAAAAACAGCAGGACTACCGGCGAGTGTTTGTGAAAACCTGAAAGGGCGCAACCTCGTTAAAGGACACTTACAGGGTCCCTTCGGCCTTGTAAGGAGAAACCACCCGCGTGAGATCCTTACGACTCACAAGGGAGCAGCACACTTAGGGATCCCCACGATTCCTGAGGAGAAAATACACTTGCGAGATCCTCACGATCCGTAAGGAGAACTCTCTTATGGGACCCTCACGGCTCATAAGATTTGAAAGTCTTAAGTTACAGAGACCTAAACCTGTGCTTAAGCAACCCCCACAACTTCTGAGATTGCCCTACAAGTGGTCCAATACTCACAACTTCTGAGATTGCCCTACAAGTGGTCCAACCCTTGTATACAATCCACGGGCGCGAGTAAACATTTCCCTAACCAAGTCTCATCCGTGACTGGGGATATGTTCGCATGGTGAATAACCCTTGTAAATCCTCTCGATTTATGAGGAGAAAACCCTCCTGTAAGATCTGTAAGTCCACGTTGCCAACCCCGGTTCTTGCGGGGAGATGGAAACGGTATAAAAAACAAATTTTTAGCGCATTAGGCAACATGGACTAACAAAAGTCGGGATCTTTTATAAACTAAACTAGCTACAAAGCTAAAGAGAGTTAGCTACTCGGAAAAGATGTTATACCTCACTTGAACTCCTTCTTCTTGAAACCTTTGTAGAGCTTGGATGGTGCTTTCCTCGTTGCCTTCTTCCGTCAAAGATAGATCCACCTGAGGGTTCAACCTTCGGGCTCCATTCTCGAACTTTGAGAGAACTAGGATCTTTGGCTTGCTAAACCTCTAACCCTAGAGTGAGTAGAGAATGGCTTTGGGGTGTTTTTATCTCAAGGAGAGGGATTCTCAACACATGAGAAGGAAGCTCCTTGAACTTGAGGAGGAGGAAGAAGAAGAGAGGAGAGAGAAGAGTTATGATAGAATGAATAATATCCTTCTCATTTTACAACCATAACCAAAATGAAAAGAATATCAAATTTACAATAATAATAAAAATGAAATAGTTGATGGATGGTTTGAAATGACTATTATCATTACATTCATTAAATGGTTTTGCTAGAATCAAAGAGCATCTTTGATATGTAATGATAATGGTCAAACTTTCAACCATGGTCAACAAGTCAACCTTGGTCAACAAGTCAACAAACCCAACCATGACATAATTTCATTTAATTAATATTATTAATTGATATATCACAAATTCATTGGGGTTTGGAAAAAGACGACTGTCAATAGTGCAAACACACCCGTTCCGAAACCCTAATGAAAATCCTCTTCCTCCGCCTCAAACAACTGTGCATACACACCCGCATTCTTGTTCCGAGGAACATGAACACAATGAGATAAAACTAACCCCAAAACATATACTAGTATCTGGCTCAAACCAGAGCCTGCTAGTAATATCCGTCCGGACTCCAAACGTGCACAAGTGCGCGGATGAGAACGAACCCTGTCGCAAAACCATGCGACCTCTACTCTGTTTTGTCCAGAGGCGAATATCCCTCTGTGTGGGACTCTAAAGACTCGACACTACGCTGGCAGTGGGTTTACCCACAGACCACAAGCAGCACTAGCTGTGCGTAACGATCCCCAGGTAGATGCCGATAAGAAGACTGACGAGGTGAACCCCATCTGAACTCCTACTGAGTCTGAATGTGACAGTCTCCGTACAGTCCGGTCTGTTCGTCTGATACATCGCATGGCGGGCTTAGGAGGCGGTAAACGTCAGTCCCCTAATAGCGGTACAAGTCGTGTCGGAGTGAAGCCCAAAACACCCTGAGATAACACTGGAAACCTACCAGTATATCTCGATTGCCCTGGCCAGGGACTACTCGTGTAATGGCTCTCCTAGACACAGCGCGATGTCAACCCCCAATACCGGGAGAGACGAATCCTGTCTAACCGTCACTGCCTCCAAATGCTTCGGGATTGTACCTAACTACTACCTGTTTTCACGACTCCTTTGAGCCGTGGTAGGGTAGTAAACAAAGTACAGTGGGAACACACTCGAGGCGAAGTGACAGTGTCAAGTCAGCGGACTAAGCTGTACTCATGTCACCTGGGAACTGATAACTGACGATAGGTATAATACCAACCTGTCAGTTCCCGACGAGTCCTGTCCAGTGTACTAGTAACCCAACGAGCACCCGTATACTATCTCCAGTACGACGTACTGATGGCTGTGGGACATACTATCTCCCACACTGGGATGAGAAGCGCATACGCTAGTCTACTCCGGAGTATCGATGCCCTGTCTCGATAGTCCTGCGACTAGGGACCTGTATAAGGATGTACTTATAGATTACCCAGCCCCCACTAGTGTGACTGCCATCACAACGCTGGTAATCAAGCAAAGATCCTAAGGGCTCCACTAATGTGTATAGGTGATATACTAAAATAAACACAAGTACACATTGAAGTAGAAACAAACCAAGTAGCATACTACTATATTGAGCAAGATTGTTTATACAAGGTGAATATCCCAAGCTTCCATTAAGTAATATACAAACTAGTATGATACAGTAATGGCCTCTAGGGCATATACACTAACAATCTCCCACTTGCATTAAGGCCATGTACTGGCGTATCGAAGACCTATCATCTCGATCAGCCGCTCGAACTGAGTCTGGGGCAAGGCCTTGGTGAATGGATCTGCAGTGTTTTCTTCTGAAGCAACCCTCCGAACCTCGATCTCCTGGCGATCCACGATCTCCCTGATCAGGTGATACCGCCTCAAGATGTGTCTAGATTTCTGATGGGACCTGGGTTCCTTCGCTAAAGCTATAGCCCCGTTGTTGTCGCAATATAGAGGTATTGGATCAACAAGGGACGGAACCACCTGAAGTTCTTTCAAGAACTTCCTCATCCAGACTGCTTCTTTTGCGGCATCAGATGCAGCGATGTATTCCGCTTCCATCGTCGAGTCTGCAACGGTTTCCTGTTTGGAACTCTTCCAACACACCGCCCCTCCATTGAGGGTAAAGACAATACCCGACATGGACTTGGAATCATCCTTGTCACTCTGGAAGCTGGAGTCAACAAAGGCCTCGATCTGGAGGTCTTTTCCGCCATGCACCAAGAACATCTCCTTAGTCCTTCTCAGGTACTTGAGAATGTTCTTTACCGCTATCCAGTGTTTCTCCCCAGGGTTTGACTGATACCGGCTTACCACACTCAGTGCATAAGCTACATCCGGTCTGGTACACAATATCACATACATTATAGAGCATACCGCAGAAGCGCAGGGTATAATAGACATGCGATCCCTCTCCAAATCAGTCTTGGGAGACATCTCTTTAGAGAGGGTGATCCCGTGACAAGCCGGTATGTTACCGCGCTTGGAATCTTCCATACTGAATCTCTTCAGTATGGTGTCGATGTACCTGGACTGTGAAAGTCCTAATATCCTCTTGGATCTGTCACGGTAGATCCGGATACCCAGAATGTATGAGGCATCACCCAGATCTTTCATGGAGAACCTGTGTGACAAGAACCCCTTGACAGATTGTAGCATATGAATGTCATTTCCTATCAAGAGAATGTCATCCACGTATAAAACGAGGAATACTACAGTTCTCGCTACAAATCTACAATAGATGCATGGTTCATCTGGATTTTTGATAAAGCCAAATTTCTTGACCGTCTCATCAAAACAGATGTTCCAACTCCGCGATGCCTGCTTTAGTCCATAGATGGACTTAAGCAACTTGCACACCTTTCCGCTGCTCCCACTCTGAATGAAACCCTCTGGCCGGTCCATATAGACACACTCCTCTAAATGACCATTTAGAAAAGCTGTCTTTACGTCCATCTGCCAAATCTCATAATCGTGGAAGGCAGCAATGGCAAGAAGGATCCGAATGGATTTCAGCATAGCTACTGGAGAAAAAGTTTCGTCATAGTCCAAACCAGGTCCCTGATGAAAACCCTTTGCAACCAGTCTAGCTTTATAGGTCTCAACCTGTCCATCTACACCAATCTTCCTTTTGAAGATCCACTTGCATCCTACAGGTTTTACCCCATCTGGAGCAATGTCCAACGTCCATACTTTGTTGGTGTACATGGACTCCATTTCGGTCCGCATTGCATCCAGCCATTTTACCGAGTCGACGCTCTGAATGGCTTGCTGGAAGCAAGTAGGCTCATCACAGTCTATGATGCAATCCTCTCTATCCCCGTCAATGAGAAAGCCGTAGTATCTCTCGGGCGGATGAGACTGCCTACTACTTCTGCGGAGTGGCGTGGGAATGTCCTGATCTTTCGAACCCTCTGGTTCTACTAATCTTTCAGTAATAGCTTGTGGTTCTGGAATTTCTTCCAGTTCTATTGCGCTCCCACTTATTTCTTTTTCTAAGAACTGATGTTCCAGAAAATGGGCATTACGAGAAACAAGGACTTTTTGTTCCTCTGCGTAATAGAAAAGATACCCCCTGGAATTCTTTGGGTATCCCACAAACTTGCACAGTACTGAGCGTGCCTCGAGCTTGTCCGTATGCTGCTTTTTGACATAAGCTGGACATCCCCAAATCTTCAGGTATTGAAGATAGGGTTTCTTCCCACTCCATAACTCATATGGTGTGGTAGGCACAGTCTTAGTGGGAACTCGGTTCAAAAGGTATGCAGCTGATTCTAGTGCATATCCCCAGAACGATCGCGGCAACTCGGCGTTACTCATCATGGACCGTACCATATCCAATAGGGTTCGGTTCCGTCTCTCCGATACACCGTTATGTTGCGGAGTGTATGGAAGAGTAAGCTGAGAGAGAATTCCATTCTCTTTTAAGTAACCCAGGAACTCGGCACTCAAGTATTCACCACCTCGATCAGATCTTAGTGTCTTGATACTTTTGCCTGTTTATTTTTCTACTTCATTCTTATATTCCTGGAACTTATCAAAAGCTTCGGATTTATGCTTCATTAAGAAGACATGTCCGAACCTTGAGAAATCATCCGTAAAAGTAATGAAGTAAGAATAACCGCTTCGCGCATGTGTATACATTGGACCGCACACGTCGCTGTGTACGAGTCCCAAGAGCTCGCTCGCTCTTACCCCGTGTCCAGTGAACGGAGTCTTTGTCATCTTTCCTTTGAGACAGGATTGACAAGTTGCATACGATTGATATTCGAACGGATCCAAATATCCTTCTGCATGTAACTTAGTCAACCTTCTCTCATTGATGTGACCCAGTCTACAATGCCATAAGAAAGTTTTATTAATTTCTGGAGACTTTCTTTTGTGTGTATTCTGGACATTGAAAATCTGTGGTTGGTTTAAAACGTATATTCCGTTGTTCAATGTACCTGACCCAATCAAAACTTGGTTAAGGTGAATGTTCACTACATTACTTACAAATGCAAATTCATAACCTTCTTTAGATAATAAAGATACAGAAATGATATTACAGGTTGCATTTGGTACATAATAACAACTACGCAAAACCAAAAAGTGTCCATCTGACAAGCCCAGGTGATAGTCCCCCACGGCCTCAGCATCCATGCCAGTACCGTTCGCAACTCTGAGGGTCATGTCACCTGCCTTCAAAACTCTACACTTTCTCAACGCCTGCAAAGAATTACAGATATGAGATCCCGATCCGGTATCGAATACCCAGGAAGTAGAGTTTATTGATAGACAGTTTTCAATAACATACACACCTGAAGCTGAAGCTGCAACTCGCTTCAAATCCTGTGTTCTGGCTTTCCAAGCCTTGAAATCCTATTTCCAGTGACCACTTTTGTGACAATAGAAGCATTCTTCCTTCCCCACCAGCTTTCCCGCTATCTTTGTTGCTTTTCCTTTTCCCTTCGTATCCACTTTACCGACACCGCCTCTTGGTTTGGCGGGGGCTTTCTTCTTCTTACCCTTGGCTTTCGCCCTGGATCTAGAAGAGGAAGATCCTCCTACAAACAAAGTGGATGTCTCCCTACCTTTCTGTAGGGTGCCCTCAGCACTCCTCAACATGTTCAGAAGTTCGGAGAGTTCAACCTCCTTTCCTTGCATGTTGAAGTTAAGAATAAACTGGGCGTAAGTGGAAGGAAGGGACTGGAGAATCAAATCAGTATAGAGTTCATTCTCCAACGTGGTCCCAAGGTCCGCGAGCTCCTCAATGAAGCCAATCATCTTAAGCACGTGTTCCGCTACCGATGATCCGACGGCCAACCTTGCCGAAAACAACTTCTTTGACACTTCGTATCTTGCGATACGAGACTGCTCTCCATACAGTTCTTTTGTATGGAGAAATATGGACTCTAGGTCCATATTCTCGTGCCTCCTCTGATGTTCATTGTCCATCGAGGCAAGTACGGGGCATTTGGCCTTCGCGCAATCTATCTCCCATGTCTTACGGATTTCCTTATCCGCGATGCTGGAGGTGGGACCTGGGACAGGGGGAGCTTTGGTGGTAAGGACATACCCCAACTTGTCGTAAGTGATTGCCATCTTGACATTCCTGAGCCAATCTTTGTAGTTTGGCCCTGTCAATATGTTTTTATCTAGAAGTAACTTAAGTCCAGTCATGTTGAATGGTCGCTGCAATTAGGAGAGAGAAAAGAAACACTTTAGCATGATGCTCTTGCAAGTTTAGAGTGGTTTTTAATTTGTCTAAACTGGATGGCTCCCACTGTCTCTCGAATCCCTTCTCAAACCGTAAAGAAAGGATTAGTCAGGATCACTCTCACCGTACAATACTTGCTTAACCGTTCAGCCAGGCCAGTGTCGGTACTTCGAGGGAGGTTTTCCAACGCTTTCGCGAGTTCCTTAATTAAGTAACCTCTTTTCCCTGTGGGCGTAGCCCTGCTAACACCTTTCTAGACACCTACTAAGTTTATAGTATTGATCGTTAAGTGAGAGTTTTCCCGAGGAGTAGCATGTACTCACAGTAGGATCGGGATCCAAATATCATCGCGTGAAGAAACTGAAGGAATCCTACCAGAATCACCACACTCCAAATGGTATGCAAATCTAGCAAGTTTCAGTACTTATGAAACTCCCGATGTGGATTTTTTTGCCCCATGCTCTTATGACCTTGGCGTGAGGTCAAAATGTCATAAGTCACATGTCAAGTTCTTCCCATCATTATCCTGGTTAATTTGAACCCACCCGTACCTACCCTTGACGTAGGCCAAAATGGCAGTACGACTGTCTCAAACCAACGCATTCTATCTATGCAACAGATAAATATCCGGCAGCTACCAATCACTATGCCTTGGCGTGAGGTCAAAATACATAGCTTGAATACTACCGTATATTTAACTGAAATGATGGAGGGCTACGAATGGTTTTGGCGAAACCGTGAACGTAGTGAACTTGATATAATCGATGGAACGGGATAGCTTTTAAAAGGAGTGGCTCAAGCTCCGCATTTAAAAGTTAGTTTTGAAAAGAACCGAGTGGTTTTTCGAAAGTGTTCCAACGACTTTTGCTTGGTTTATTATCTTGCATTAGTTCTTTTAATGCGTGATATTCTTGCATTAGTTCTTTTAATGCGTCCCATCATTTAATCCCACCATTGCAGAAAACAACCAAAATATGACGTACGCTTATGCCATTCGCATTCGCCACGGGGCCCCGTCATCACCCGTTAGGTTACTTAACTAACGACAGAGCGGGGGCTGGGCTAGCGCGGCTGTAAAACATAAGCAACGCCTAAATAGTTATAAATGTAAAGCAATGATAGACATTACAGATCACAGATGAATACATTGGATATACTAGGAATCCGCAATCCGTTCGAGCCTGCAACGAAAAGCGGATTACACGGTCGCGGTGAATAGCCAAAACCCCACCCAAGACCCCTACGGGTGCGGCAAACTACCCGCCAAGTATCCGAAACGAAGCAACCTCCCTCACCACCGTGAGTAGGCCACTCGGCACTTCGAGATACCCGGTAGTTTGTGCACCCCCTCCATGGGTCTATCCTAGGAGCAAAAACAGTAAAAAGAATTATACAATGACGGCTACAACCCCGACCCGGTTGTGCGGCCAAACAAATAATAATATTACATCAATTTACATATTACATGAATGAAAGAAAAAGAAAAGCTCATCTCACATCCACCCCGGCTATTCACCCGCGACAGTCCAACGCATTCATATACACATACCATCATCAATCACAGATCACAGATATGTATAACCCCGACTAATCGACATATAGCGATTAGCCGACGTTCAATACATGCAAACATCACAGATATAACATATTAGTCAAAGTATAGTGAAGTTCGATCCAAAAATACGGATTTATAGGACCCTAAAATCAAATTTCTTTTCTGGAAAACCTGGGAACATATAAACCATCTTAAAAATCCCAAAACCCTACCAGAAGAACACTGCACCAAACCCGGTCGTGAGAGGAGCCTAAACGGCGGCGGTTCCGCGGCAAATGCATACCTATCGCCGCGGAACCGCGGCGGTTTGAGGGAATCAGGCGACCGTTTTTGGTGGGTGTTTTCACAAAACCCTGAGCCGATTTTAGGAGTAAAACTTTTTATCTTTTGAGCACAAAAAAATTCAACAGAAAGTTAGGGTTTTTATCTTTTAGGTTTTTGTGATTTTTCCGATCGAACTTCCGTACACTTTACTACTTAGCTAGTTTAAGTTTAGTTAGGCTCTGATACCACTGTAAGTCCACGTTTCCAACCCCGGTTCTTGCGGGGAGGCGGAAACGGTATAAAAAACAAATTTTTAGCGCATTAGGCAACATGGACTAACAAAAGTCGGGATCTTTTATAAACTAAACTAGCTACAAAGCTAAAGAGAGTTAGCTACTCGGAAAAGATGTTATACCTCACTTGAACTCCTTCTTCTTGAAACCTTTGTAGAGCTTGGATGGTGCTTTCCTCGTTGCCTTCTTCCGTCAAAGATAGATCCACCTGAGGGTTCAACCTTCGGACTCCTTTCTCGAACTTTGAGAGAACTAGGATCTTTGGCTTGCTAAACCTCTAACCCTAGAGTGAGTAGAGAATGGCTTTGGGGTGTTTTTATCTCAAGGAGAGGGATTCTCAACAAATGAGAAGGAAGGTCTTTGAACTTGAGGAGGAGGAAGAAGAAGAGAAGAGAGAGAAGAGTTATGATAGAATGAATAATATCCTTCTCATTTTACAACCATAACCAAAATGAAAAGAATATCAAATTAGCAATAATAATAAAAATGAAATAGTTGATGGATGGTTTGGAATGACTATTATCATTACATTCATTAAATGGTTTTGCTAGAATCAAAGAGCATCTTTGATATGTAATGATAATGGTCAAACTTTCAACCATGGTCAACAAGTCAACCTTGGTCAACAAGTCAACAAATCCAACCATGACACAATTTCATTTAATTAATATTATTAATTGATATATCACAAATTCATTAGGGTTTGGAAAAAGACGACTGTCAACAGTGCAAACACACCCGTTCCGAAACCCTAATGAAAATCCTCTTCCTCCGCCTCAAACAACTGTGTATACACACCCGCATTCTTGTTCCGAGGAACATGAACACAATGAGATAAAACTAACCCCAAAACATATACTAGTATCTGGCTCAAACCAGAGCCTGCTAGTAATATCCGTCCGGACTCCAAACGTGCACAAGTGCGCGGATGAGAACGAACCCTGTCGCAAAACCATGCGACCTCTACTCTGTTTTGCCCAGAGGCGAATAGCCCTCTGTGTGGGACTCTAAAGACTCGACACTACGCTGGCAGTGGGTTTAACCACAGACCACAAGCGGCACTAGCTGTGCGTAACGATCCCCAGGTAGATGCCGATAAGAAGACTGACGAGGTGAACCCCATCTGAACTCCTACTGAGTCTGAATGTGACAGTCTCCGTACAGTCCGGTCTGTTCATCTGATACATCGCATGGCGGGCCTAGGGGGCGGTAAACGTCAGTCCCCTAATAGCGGTACAAGTCGTGTCGGAGTGAAGCCCAAAACACCCTGAGATAACACTGGAAACCTACCACTATATCTCGATTGCCCTGGCCAGGGACTACTCGTGTAATGGCTCTCCTTGACACAGCGCGATGTCAACCCCCAATACCGGGAGAGACGAATCCTGTCTAACCGTCACTGCCTCCAAATGCTTCGGGACTGTACCCAACTACTACCTGTTTGCACGACTCCTTTGAGCCGTGGTAGGGTAGTAATCAAAGTACAGTGGGAACACATTCGAGGCGAAGTGACAGTGTCAAGTCAGCGGACTAAGCTGTACTCATGTCACCTGGGAACTGATAACTGAAGATAGGTATAATACCAACCTGTCAGTTCCCGACGAGTCCTGTCCAGTATACTCGTAACCCAACGAGCACCCGTATACTATCTCCAGTACGACGTACTGATGGCTGTGGGACAGACCATCTCCCACACTGGGATGAGAAGCGCATACGCTAGTCTACTCCGGAGTATCGATGCCCTGTCTCGATAGTCCTGCGACTAGGGACCTGTATAAGAATGTGCTTATAGATTACCCAGCCCCCACTAGTGTGACTGCCATCACAACGCTGGTAATCAAGCAAAGATCCTAAGGGCTCCACTAATGTGTATAGGTGATATACTAAAATAAACACAAGTACACATTGAAGTAGAAACAAACCAAGTAGCATACTACTATATTGAGCAAGATTGTTTATACAAGGTGAATATCCCAAGCTTCCATTAAGTAATATACAAACTAGTATGATACAGTAATGGCCTCTAGGGCATATACACTAACAGGATCCTTACGACTTACAGAAGAAACGAACACTTAGGAATCCTCACGATTCTTAAGGAAAAAATACACCTACAAGATCCTCACGACTTGTAGGAAGAAATACCTTTGTGAGACCCTTACGGCTCATGAAGTCAAAAGCCTTAGTCGACAGGACCTTAACCCTTGTCGCTAAGCCACCTTTGTTCGACATCGACAGAGGCAAATGATGATTCGCTCCTGGCAATAGCCCAGTTGTAGCGGTGCTGATGCCGAAATCGGTGTCTAATTCCAGGCTTACGGCGAAAAGCCAATAGGCCGCACATGCATATGAAATAGCCAAAATGATGGGGCAACTTGCAATAAAAAGCAGCAAGTAAAAATGTATGCATGAAAAATAGCCGAAATGATTGGGCAACACGCAATAAAAAGCAGCGAGTGAAAATAAAATAAATAGCCGAAATGATTGGGCATCGCGAAAAATAGCCGAAATGATTGGGCAGTCGCGACCTTCGCGATATAAAAGCTGAAATGATAGAGCATCGCGGAGATAAAATAAAAAAATGATGATAAAACTTTGGCCCTACAGTTAAGATCACATCGATCCCTGTATACAATCCAAAGGCCTAAACAAAGAGGGAACAATACTTTCCCAACAGGCTCCGCCAGAAGACGAAGCCAAATCTCGACGGTTCAGTCCAACTCCGAAGAAACCAGTGTCTTCAGCAGATTCCTCGACTCACGGATACAAACACTCCTTGACGAGAGCCTCCTGATCCGCGTCGACTCGCAGAGCCACCAGTGCTTCCGTGGGAAATTCTCGACTCGTTTCAAACCCCAAGGAAACAAATAATCCTTGGCGCTAGGGAAACAAATAATCCCTAGCAAATTCCTCGACTCACGGATACAAACACTCCTTGACGAGAGCCTCCTGATCCGCGTCGACTCGCAGAGCAACCAGTGCCTCCGTGGGAAATTCTCGACTCGTTTCAAACCCCAAGGAAACAAATAATCCTTGGCGCTAGGGAAACAAATAATCCCTAGCAAATTCCTCGACTCACGGATACAAACACTCCTTGACGAGAGCCTCCTGATCCGCGTCGACTCGCAGAGCAACCAGTGCCTCCGTGGGAAATTCTCGACTCGTTTCAAACCCCAAGGAAACAAATAATCCTTGGCGCTAGGGAAACAAATAATCCCTAGCAAATTCCTCGACTCACGGATACAAACACTCCTTGACGAGAGCCTCCTGATCCGCGTCGACTCGCAGAGCAACCAGTGCCTTCGTGGGAAATTCTCGACTCGTTTCAAACCCCAAGGAAACAAATAATCCTTGGCGCTAGGGAAACAAATAATCCTTAGCAAATTCTTCGACCCACGGATACAAACACTCCTTGACGAGAGCCTCCTGATCCGCGTCGACTCGCAGAGCCACCAGTGTCTCCGTGGGAAATTCTCGACTCGTTTCAAACCCCAAGGAAAAAAATAATCCTTGGCGCTAGGGAAACAAATAATCCTTAGCAAATTCCTCGACTCACGGATACAAACACTCCTTGACGAGAGCCTCCTGATCCGTGTCGACTCGCAGAGCAACCAGTGCCTCCGTGGGAAATTCTCGACTCGTTTCAACCCCAAGGAAACAAATAATCCTTGGCGCTAGGGAAACAAATAATCCCTAGCAAATCTCTCGACTCACGGATACAAACAATCCTTGATGAGAGCCTCCTGATTCGCGTCGGCTCGCAAAGCAACCAGTGCCTCCGCGGGAAATTCCCGATTCGTCTCAACTTGCAAGATGAAGCCTCAGGCAGCAGGGACTAAAAACCTTGCTTCCTGAACAATGGGACCCTACAAGTCGATCTAAACCGGTCTCTTGCATACTATTCACGGGTCTCACTTTCCGAAGTCGAGTTTCGACAAGGAGGGAAACAACCGCTTACGAGTCCTCTCGACTCGTAAGAGGGAAAAATTCTCTTACAGGATCCTTACGACCTATAAGAGAAAACACACTTAGGAATTCTCACGATTCTAAGGAGAAAATACACCTACGAGATCCTCTCGATCCATAGGGAGAAAAGTCTTTATGAGACCCTCACGGCTCATAAAGTTGAAAAGTCTTAGGTGGCAGATCCTACCCCTGTCTTCTAAGCCATTACTGCCCTACAAAGAGGTTAAGATGGACCATCTACGAGCCACACTTGCTAAAGCTACATGCCACTGAAATGGAGAAGTTACTCATGAGCGTATAAACTACTTCACACCAGAGTAAAACATAAAGAAATAGAAGGGTGCGGCTCATGGAATTGAGAGTTTGGAACTATATCTTTTAAGAGTCGAGATTTGAGTCAATGATAAATGACGACGCTTGTGTCGGCTCGTTATTTTCGCAGATCGAGATTCTGAAAGTTATATACCATTCCGAAACTGGTCATACGTTATGCATTACTCTGCACTACTTCACCCACATATATACTTACGTGGGCAAAGTAGTGGGGGGCATTTGTTCCCGCCAAAAATTTCTGCGCAAAAGAGTCCAAGGTATCAAATGACAGCGATACGCTTAAGAAAATGCGAACCAGTATCTTCCGGCCTGTATTTTGATAAACTCCCCAGTGAGAAACTGTTAAATTATGATGGTATTGAAAGCATCTCGAAAAAACCTTCGATTTGATATATTATGGGCCTCATAATTCATCCGGGATCAAAAGTTATGAGCAAATGTCTATGAACATGTGATCTAAGGAAGAAGACGCGAACCAGTATTTTCCGAGCTGTATTTTGACAAATTCCGGAACGAAAAACAGCTAAATTCTGATGATATTGAAAGCATCTCGAAAAGTCCTTCGATTTGATATATTATGGGCCTCATAATTCATCCGAGATCAAAAGTTATGAGCAAATGTGTTATACACGTGTAATCTAAAGTAATGCTCTACTACATGGGGAAGGCATTTTTTAGTCCCACTTCGGGAAAAGGAGAGATGGCTTCTCTACCACTCCCATATAAATAAGAGAGGATACCTCTTAGAAAGGTAGAGTGAAATCCTCAAAGGATTCAATACTCAAAGGAGCTTAGTTCTCCGAGATAGGAGCATGCTCCTCCATAATGCGCAAATGCGCAAGCGCCATGTGCGCTACGTGCAACGCACGTGTGCCCGCGTGCAACGCACGTGCGCACCACATGAGAATATTTAATAATATTAAAAGGAGCTTGTTCGCTATATATAGAAGCTCTGCTTCTCCTCATAATGCGCATGTGCGCCACGTGCAACGCACGTGTGCCCGCCACGCGCGCACCACGTGCAACGCACATGCGCACCACATAAGAATATTCAATTAAAAGAAGACTCGTTCACCATAGGAGCTTGCTCTCCCCATAATGCGCATATGCGCAAGATCCATATGCGTTACGTGCAAATATGAGCGCCAACACGTACGACGCACGTGCGCCGAACACGTGCGACGCACGTGCGCCCAACACGTGCGACGCACGTGAACGCAAAGAAGCCTTTTTCAGCAGCGAGAAGCTTAAGCTCCAGCCTGTTCTTCCCCCCTAATGAGTGAGACATGGTTCAAAGGGTACATCCCTCCACACCTTCGATATATGGCACTGTAATCTCTCAGTGTCGTCGGAGAGGTGGTGGGTCCCAACTGTAAGTGCACGGCGGCGCCCCGGCCGTCAATCCGACGGCCAAACGCGGAAGCGGTGATAAACTTTAATTTTTGCGGACTTAGCAAACCGGCACCACCGCGCACTAAACACCCGGATCGTGCCATTAAACTAGTCTAAGCTAACAAGAGGATGGGTTAGAGATGTACCGACTGATCCGAGTCCTCCGGTCTTCATCTCCTCTCCGATCTACTCGCGGGATCTCCGGTCATCGCCTCCTCGCCGGAAGGGCACCACGTCGCCTGCATCTTTTACGGGCTCCCGCTTCTATACCGAGGCAACTCGGGCATGAAGCCGGCAACTCGACATGCTCAAGATATGCTGTAGAATGTAGTGTAGAAGTTTATGTCTCACTTTGGGGTTGGTTGCCATAGATGGAGGAAATGAGATAAGAAAAATGGTGCTTGCATTTTTCTAGCATGAATGAGATCAAGAAGATGAAACTCTCAAGAATGAAGAACTCTCTCCTTCTTCTTCTCTCTTTCTTTTTCTTCTTCTCTCTTTTCTAATGAAAAACTTATCATCCAAAAGAGAATGGTGGAGGAGGTAATATCAAACATGAAGGGAGGTGAGTGTAGGAAGTGAAAAGAGGTGACCACATCCTAGACATAAAAACATCAACCATGCTTATCACTCCATACTCTTTCAAATCACAATTAATGCAAGTGATGGATGAAAGATATCATGATCAAACCTTATGCAATAAAACCCTCCACAATGTGTTATTTGCAAACTTGCAAATAACACCCTCCATCGGAAAAGTCCGGCCGGGAAAGAACAAAGGAAAACCGCCCGGAACGGAATGCAAACTGGCAACACCAGAAAACTGGTCCCGTAATAAATTACAGGAAAACCCCGATACTGTGCATACACACCCGCATCTGTATTCCGTCCGGATACAAATGCAGCGAGACAAAATCTACACTGTACTATACTAGGATCCGGCTTAAAACAAAGCCGGCTAGTAATATCCGTCCGATCCTGATCCGTGCAATACCGCACGTATCTGATCGAACGCAGCCATATAACCATACGGCCACTGGTACAAAAACTGTCCGATCCTGATCCGTGCAATACCGCACGTATCTGATCGGACACTGCCATATCTCCATACGGCCTCTACAGCGTTTCGCCCGAAAGCTTGAGTAACTGAAAGTGTGGTGGACTCTAAAGACTCGTCAATACTATGGCTGTGGATTTAACCACTAGCACGTCAGAGGTATAAGCCAATACGTAACGGGCCACCAGTTATTGACTAAAAGGGACGTCGATGAGCGAACTCATCCTGACACCCTACTGAGCCTGTCAGTGACAATATCCGTACAGTCCGGTCCGTTCGTCTATGAGCATCGCATGTCGGGCCTAGGGGGTTGGTAAAAGTCAGACCCCCAAAAGCGGTACAAGTCGTGTCGGAGTGTAGCCCAGAACACCCTGAGATACTACTGGAATACCTACCAGGAAATCTCGTGCCTTGGCCAAGGACTTCGTGTAATGGCTCTCCTAGACACAGCGCGACCTCACCCCCAATACCGGGAGAGACGAAACCCCCAAAGATCCGCTCACTGCCTCCATGTGGCTCGGGACTGTACCCAACTAAAACCTGTTTGCACGACTCCGTTGAGCCGTGGTAGGGTAGTAATCAAAGCATAGTGGGAACTCACACGAAACAAATGACGATCCCCAGGTCGATGAACTAACCTGTACACATGTCACCTGGGACTGCTATCTGACGTCAGGTATAAGACCAACTAGCATGTTCCCGGCCAGTCCTGTCCGGTGTACTCATAACCCAATGAGCACCTGCATACATCTTAGGTGAACCAACTGACACCAGTGGCTTGTGAGACCGGCCACCGCCCCTCGTCGGGGTCTCGACTGTATACACTAGTCTACTCTGGAGTATCGATGCCCTGTCTCGAAACTCCCACGACTAGGGACCTTTTAAGGATGTGCTTATAGACTACCAGCTCCCACGTATATGATCGCCCTCATACTGCCGGTAGTCAAGCAAGAATCCTAGGGGCTCTATCAACGTGCAATAGTGACCTGTCATGTCACCTAAAGCAGTACACGATGATAAAGGTAAACCAGATAGCGTACTATCATCTCGAGTAAGACTGTCTTCCCGGGATAGGTCCTCCCTCAATCATTGCAATCACGTGCCTGTGATCCAATAATTGACTCTGAGGGCACTATCTCCAACAATCTCCCACTTGCACTCAAGGCTAATTATTGCGATATCGCATACTCACAGCCCGTGTGATACCGAACACCCAACTCCTCTACTAGTCAGTCTCACAAAAACCGGTTGTGAAACTATTGCGTTCGAGGAATAGCCTCAGTGAGTGGATCCGCCTTGATGTTTCTTTCTTTGTCTCTCTTTATCTCAAGTTCGCGGAGAAAGCCGTCTCCTGAAATGAGCAATACCTGTCTTAGAATGTCTGGATGTCTGATGGGACCTATCTCATAAATGAACTCCAAATCCAAACTTCTTAGACTGTATCGTCAACTGAATTTAATCAGTATCCTGCGCCATGCCTCCCTCAGTATCACCTTGGACCAACTATCCAAAATACTGCCCCTCGTCAGAAGGATAACTACAACTCTGACAACCTCCTTGTCGTCCATGTCACCTTGGAAGCCTGGAATGATAACTGCCTCCCGACTGTTCCTCCAGGATTGGATCAATATCAACTTATTGCATCTAGTGCAAGAACAACATCTGGTGTGGTACTTGACATCTCATGATTGACCCAATTGCCTAAGCAAGTGATCTGCCAATCATGTACATCCCTCTCTACTTTAGTCTATAAGACACCTTTAGAGAGGGTGACTCCATTACCTGCAGGTACACTACCGTGCCAGGAGTCGTCCATTCTAAATACTTTTAGAATGCTGTCAAAGTACCCTGATTGGGAAACCACCCAAATCTAGATCTAAAACCATAGATCTAGTAACCAGTATGTTTGATATAATGTCCAAGTCCTTTGTGGAGAAAACCACTGTGTGACGACCAAAGTATAACTGATCATAGTATAGGAATATCACTTCCTACTACCTTCTCAACAGATCCATCCCCTACTCTGATGACGTCAAACCTATGACTGTCACATCAGAAATGGATGATCTATCTCCGCTACATCTGCTTTAGTCTGTAAATAGACATAAGCCTGATGTCCACCAATGCTTCCGCTGCTCCCACTGACTACGACAACCCTCTGGCAGAGTCATACAGACGTGCACTTCCAAAGCTAGTTTAGAACGACGCTATACTCATCCTCCTGCCGGGTCTCGCTGCCTGGAACAACAGCAATGGCAAGTGTGGGTAAACAAGAACTTCCCTGTCACCGTCCTTGAGGCTACCGGAGTACCTCTCGGGTGCCTGAAGTTACCCACCTTATCTGTGGAGTGGCCAATGCAATGTCAAATCAGATTGAATCTTTAGGTTCCTTATCAAATCTTCAGTAATCGTTTGCGGTTCTGGAATCACTTCCAGTTCTACCATACTCCCACTACTGTTTTTGAAAAAATCCATTTTTAATAAAACTGTGGCGAGTCTAGAACAATATTTCTATTGATCTTCCAGATGGTAGAAAGTCAACCCTCGTCATAGCCTGGGTCAACCCACAAACAGCCATTACAGAAACGTGCCTTGAGTTATCCAGAGTCTGGTTTTAATCATAAGCCGGACAACTCCCCGTACCTTAACAATGTTAAGATACGAACTGTACTATATCCAATATAGAACCAGAGGCACTGATTTAATTGAACCAGATTCAAATCATGCAGCTATCTCCAGTGCATGTCAACTAAATGGAAGGAGGTCGATCAGCGTTACTCAACTTAGGAATGCTTCCAATTATGAGTAACCTGAAAGAGAAGTAATTACTATCAACTGAATACCATACACAAGTATCTACATCTTCGATCACTTTGAAGAATCCCGATACTTGCTACACCTGGTTCTCTACTCTATTCAAATACCTATAACTCCTCAAAACTCAGACCCTGTGTTTCTATGAAACACATGTCTAAGAACTAGAGAAGTTAAAAGTAAACAGAATATAGTATGAGGACCAACCCCTCTGTCCTAATGGACACTGGACAACATACAATACTCTGTATGAGTCCGCTGAGTCTAACAACTCTTTCACTGTGTGTCGTAGGTTGAAAACTGTACTTATGGTTAAGAAGAATTACACCGCTGTTTAATGCTCCTTACCTAACCATCCACTGATATAGGTAAATGTCATCGACATAATATCAAAAGGTATATCTCACTCTATGAAAAATAGACGTACAGATATATCAATTTGAAATTGGTGCACAACAGCGGATATTCAAAACCAAATATTTGCCGACCGGCAAACAGCCCAGGTGATTTCCTCAAATATCACCAATTACAACGAATCCCGATATAATGAGGATGGTCACCTAATTCCTAATAACTTACTCCCACTCATCATCTGTAAAACCATACAGATGTGAGAATCAAACCTGGTAAATACATACCCTGGAGCAAGTGTCCAATCGGGAAATCAGTTTTCTTTTAACAGTACACAGTTGAATTAAAACATTGAAATGTTTCGATGGGGTATCCTGGTATTCCTAGCAATGCCTCTTCCATTATCCAGATTCACAACTATAACCGTATAATTCTTTGCCACCTCTCCAAATCCCTTTATATGTCTTTAGTCATTACCTTCTGCACACCCTTTTAGGCCAATTGGTTTTCTTCCTTCCCTACCGTTCGGCACCAGCCTATAGTTTGGAAGAAGACTATCCAAAAAGCATAAAGGGTGTACTGTCCTAATCCTAGGAGCACTCGCAATGAGAGAAGGCGATGATAAAAGACAACCGAATAAACCATATTCCTATTTCTCCTGGACCAGAATCCATCCCCTAACTGGAACAAGTTCCTTTCGAGTTCGTATATAACCATACGATGGAGTATCCAATAAACTGTGGATCTTCGTAGTGATACGGTGTGTCCGGGAGAAATACAAAGGTGATTTAGGATTGGCGAAGAAATACTTGGTTTGGTCGTGAATAACAGTCGCAATTTACTTTGCCCTCTTACTAATCCCTTGCTTTGTCTTAATCTTAATACCTTCTGTACACCGTTTAGGCTAACTGGTTTTCTTCATTCCCTACCGGTCGGCACCGGCCTATGGTTTGGAAGAAGACTATCCAATTTGCGTAATAGGTGTACTACTCCTAAACCAAGGAGTACTCGCAACCTGAGAGAGGGTGAAAAGAAAAGACAACTGAATAATCCTATTCGTTTTCTCCAGAACCGGAAACCATCCTCGAATTCCTTCGAGTTCGTATCTAACCATACGATGGTTTTGTCCAATGGAAGTGGACGTTCGCAGTAATACGGGATGTCCTGGAGAAAAGAGTAAAAGTAGGAGTGGCAATGAGGTCTGCAACTCTGAAAATCCAAAAGCCTGTGTTAAGAAGGTTCGGTCAACTTGGTTTCTGAGTCGTAGTCTTAGGGTCGGGTCAATGGTCGCTGCCAAAGAGAGAGAGAAAAGAAACACTCAGTGTGCACTCAATCCTAGATCAGAATGGTTACCGATTTATCTAATCTGGAAACCTCTCACTGTACCTCAAATTCTCCTCCAAACCTGAAAAAAGAATTAGTCGGGGTCACCCGAGGAGTAAACCAACTCATCAGTGGGAATCGGGATCCAACTATCATTGCATGATAACGTGACGGAATCCGCTCACGGTATCACACTCCAGAAGGTATGCGCATATCTGGCAAGTTTCAGTTCTTTTGAAACTCCCGATGTGATTTCTGCCCCATGCTCTTATGACCTTGGCGTGAGGTCAAAATATCATAAGTCACATGTCAAGTTCTTCCCATCATTATCCAGGTTAATTTGAACCCACCCGTACATACCCTTGACGTAGGCCAAAATAGTAGTACGACTGTCCCAAACCAACGCATCTATCTATGCTGCAGATAAATACCCGGCAGCTACCAAACACTATGCCTTGGCGTGAGGTCAAAATACATAGCATGAATACTACCGAATATTTAACTGAAATGATGGAGGGCTACGAATGGTTTCTGGCGAAAACCTTTAACGTAATGAACTTGATATCGTTGAAGGAACGGATAGCTTTTTAGAAAATATAGTGACGAAAACCTTTACTAAATAGGTCACTCCCGGTGAAGGGATCTCAGCTCTTTCCCCGTAGAATGGGGTGCAGGATATTCCAACTGAATACCACGGTGCAAAGCAAAAGTAATCGACTATAGTGAAGTTAATGCCCTGACGCAAACTTCTGTCCAAGGGGTCACTCCCGGTAAAGGGATCTCGGCCCTTGCCTCGTCGACTGAGGAGCAGGATATTCCAAATGAATAACAAGATGCAAAACAAAAGTGAACGTCCTTGCAATAACAGCTTTTTGAAAAGTGTTCCAACAACATCAGAATAGGTTTGTTTAACTTGCATTGATCCGAATCAACGCAGTCCCATCAATTGATCACACCACAAAGAACGAAAATATACTGACGTACGTATATGCCATCCGCATTCGCCACTGGGTCCCGTCATCACTCGTTAGGTTAGCTTACTAACGACAGAGCGGGGACTGGACTAGCGCGGATGAAAAACATATACAACATCTACTAATATATATACCAATATATAGTATTTCGCTCAAGGCGTGAAAAGAAATGCAACATCACAGAATGTACAGCATCACAGAACAATACAGATATCTGGGATCCCCGGGTTTCACAGAGCCACTACTGAAACCCGACGTTCCCCTGGTCGTGTGGATAGCCTGTGCAATGAAATCCTAGACCCCTACGGGCGCGGCAAGTCACCCGCCAAAACCTGAAGCGAGGCAGCCCCCTTCAGCTCCGTGAATGGACCACCCAGCACTCCACGGAATCCGGCAACTTGGGCACCCCTCCTGGGTCAACCTGTACCCCCTACGAGTGCGGCGAATAGCCCGCTAATCCCAGAGTGAAGCCCCCTCCGTCCCAATGCTATGAGATGCGGGCTTGTTGCCCTCCAGAACCCGGCCGTCCGTGCACCCCACCGCGGGGTAATCCTAGTACAGAAAGTAAAAATATACATACACCGGGTACATCGACCGCAACCAGGTCGTGCCCCAAAAGAATAATACAAACAGGCAGTGACGGCAGTCCACAAGTCGGACGCTCGCCCCGCAATATCAAATGTACATAATACAACAACACAGTACTAGCATTGCATCCAGGCTATCCCCCACGACCGATCCGCAACATCACAGCAAATACATAGAACATCAACGTGAAAATCACGTTCGCAAATCCGTCTAACCGGGCTATAGCAGTTAGACCGGATTTACCGATCGAGTGACATTCACGGTCGCAGATATAATGTAAATACTGTGAAAAATGTGTTTAAAATTTTCCGATTGACCAAAAATTAACAAGTGGGCCCTCAAGCAAAACTGTAGCACTCACAGAAAACCTGGGCCCAATTTTAATATTCCAGAAACCACATTTTCAACTCAGGAACATTCTACAAAATTTTGGGGAAATGAACAGTTGTTACTGCGGCGGAAGCGCGGCCAAAGCAGGGGTTTGGCCGCCCTTCCGCGGTGGAACAGTGAGTTCATGGTACCAAATTTTTACAGTGTGTTTCTAATTCCCTGCACATCACTCTGAGACAACCTGAAAAATTTTTGGACTCAAAAAAATTTCGACAGAAACTGATGTGCTTGAAATACGCGTTTTCGGGATTTTGTTCGATCGGAAACGTAAAACACATTAAACAAAGCTAGACGAAGTTAATGGCGAGGCTCTGATACCACTGTAAGTGCACGGCGGCGCCCCGGCCGTCAATCCGACGGCCAAACGCGGAAGCGGTGATAAACTTTAATTTTTGCGGACTTAGCAAACCGGCACCACCGCGCACTAAACACCCGGATCGTGCCATTAAACTAGTCTAAGCTAACAAGAGGATGGGTTAGAGATGTACCGACTGATCCGAGTCCTCCGGTCTTCATCTCCTCTCCGATCTCCTCGCGGGATCTCCGGTCGTCGCCTCCTCGCCGGAAGGGCACCACGTCGTCTGCATCTTTTACGGGCTCCCGCCTCTATACCGAGGCAACTCGGGCATGAAGCCGGCAACTCAACATGCTCAAGATATGCTGTAGAATGTAGTGTAGAAGTTTATGTCTCACTTTGGAGTTGGTTGCCATAGATGGAGGAAATGAGATAAGAAAAATGGTGCTTGCATTTTTCTAGCATGAATGAGATCAAGAAGATGAAACTCTCAAGAATGAAGAACTCTCTCCTTCTTTTTCTCTCTTTCTTTTTCTTCTTCTCTCTTTTCTAATGAAAAACTTATCATCCAAAAGAGAATGGTGGAGGAGGTAATATCAAACATGAAGGGAGGTGAGTGTAGGAAGTGAAAAGAGGTGACCACATCCTAGACATAAAAACATCAACCATGCTTATCACTCCATACTCTTTCAAATCACAATTAATGAAAGTGATGGATGAAAGATATCATGATCAAACCTTATGCAATAAAACCCTCCACAATGTGTTATTTGCAAACTTGCAAATAACACCCTCCATCGGAAAAGTCCGGCCGGGAAAGAACAAAGGAAAACCGGCCGGAACGGAATGCAAACTGGCAACACCAGAAAACTGGTCCCGTAATAAATTACAGGAAAACCCCGATACTGTGCATACACACCCGCATCTGTATTCCGTCCGGATACAAATGCAGTGAGACAAAATCTACACTGTACTATACTAGGATCCGGCTTAAAACAAAGCCGGCTAGTAATATCCGTCCGATCCTGATCCGTGCAATACCGCACGTATCTGATCGAACGCAGCCATATAACCATACGGCCACTGGTACAAAAACTGTCCGATCCTGATCCGTGCAATACCGCACGTATCTGATCGGACACTGCCATATCTCCATACGGCCTCTACAGCGTTTCGCCCGAAAGCTTGAGTAACTGAAAGTGTGGTGGACTCTAAAGACTCGTCAATACTATGGCTGTGGATTTAACCACTAGCACGTCAGAGGTATAAGCCAATACGTAACGGGCCACCAGTTATTGACTAAAAGGGACGTCGATGAGCGAACTCATCCTGACACCCTACTGAGCCTGTCAGTGACAATATCCGTACAGTCCGGTCCGTTCGTCTATGAGCATCGCATGTCGGGCCTAGGGGGTTGGTAAAAGTCAGACCCCCAAAAGCGGTACAAGTCGTGTCGGAGTGTAGCCCAGAACACCCTGAGATACTACTGGAATACCTACCAGCAAATCTCCTGCCTTGGCCAAGGACTTCGTGTAATGGCTCTCCTAGACACAGCGCGACCTCACCCCCAATACCGGGAGAGACGAAACCCCCGAAGATCCGCTCACTGCCTCTATGTGTCTCGGGACTGTACCCAACTAAAACCTGTTTGCACGACTCCTTTGAGCCGTGGTAGGGTAGTAATCAAAGCACAGTGGGAACTCACACGAGACAAATGACGATCCCCAGGTCGATGAACTAACCTGTACACATGCCACCTGGGAACTGCTATCTGACGTCAGGTATAAGACCAACTAGCATGTTCCCGGCCAGTCCTGTCCGGTGTACTCATAACCCAATGAGCACCTGTATACATCTTAGGTGAACCAACTGACACCAGTGGCTTGTGAGACCGGCCACCGCCCCTCGTCGGGGTCTCGACTGTATACACTAGTCTACTCTGGAGTATCGATGCCCTGTCTCGAAACTCCCACGACTAGGGGCCTTTTAAGGATGTGCTTATAGACTACCAGCTCCCACGTATATGATCGCCTTCATACTGCCGGTAGTCAAGCAAGAATCCTAGGGGCTCTAATAACGTGCAATAGTGACCTGTCATGTCACCTAAAGCAGTACACGATGATAAAGGTAAACCAGATAGCGTACTATCATCTCGAGTAAGACTGTCTTCCCGGGATAGGTCCTCCCTCAATCATTGCAATCACGTGCCTGTGATCCAATAATTGACTCTGAGGGCACTATCTCCAACACCAACGACCAATGATCCTTCTTTCTAAAATAAAAAGAAAAGAAAAGGAGAGAACATTTTGTGAAAAATTGAACAGAGAAGACTCTGAAGAATTGGAGAGAAATCCTCAAGAACAAAGAAAAAGGTAAAAACCTTTAGAAAAAGAGAAAATTCTCTTATGAACAGATCATTGATCTGAGAACAAGATCTAGGATATCTAATGAAAAGAAAAGAAAAAAATAAATAAAAAACAATGCCTTGCACTTCTTTTTATGAACCACTGGTTCTTTAGAAAACAAGAAGAAAAAACTTGTTTTTTCTGATCTGAAATTGATCCAAAAGAATAACAACAGTGCCCAGCACTTGCCAAAACTGCGCTATTGCACAAGCCGCCAGGAAGCGCCACGTGTCAGCAACGCAGCAGCGCAGCGCACTAACGCAGCGCATTGCGCTGTTGCGCTTGCGCTCACCAGAACGTGACACGTGCCATCTCCACGAGCGCTTGCGCTCTTTAATTTGCGCAAAGCGCCTGACAAGCCATGTGGGGCACTGTCAGAGTATTTAATGCTCTGCATTATTAAGAAAAGGGACAGAGCCCAATTAAAAGGCCTAACAGGCCTAATCAAAAATGCTATGCATTTTAAAAAGGGGCAGAGCCCAACCAAAACAAAGAAAAATAATTCAGTGAGGGGGCAAGGCCCTAGCACAGGTCCAATAGGCAAAAGACAAAAGAATTTTGAAACTGGACTTAGCCCAGTCGTGGCCATAAGTCCTCAAATTAAATTGACTGAGCAAAATTGCTCTCCTAAATCAATTTACAATCGGTTCGAGGGTACATCTCTGAACTTCTCTGACACCTATCGTTGTAATCCTTCAACGACGTCAGAGAGGTGACGGGTCCCGACGACCACATATCGGTATGGACTGTGGGGTCCTTAAACTCGTGGACCGAAACGTCCTTAAACTAATATTCATCCCAAAATGGGAATGTTGGACCGAGACGTCCTTAAACTAATATTGGACCGAGACGTCCTTAAACTAATATTGGACCGAGACGTCCCTAAACTAATATTGACCGAGACGTCCCTAAACTAATATTGGACCGAAACGTCCTTAAACTAATATTCATCCCAAAATGGGAATGTTGGACCGAGACGTCCTTAAACTAATATTGGACCGAGACGTCCCTAAACTAATATTGACCGAGACGTCCCTAAACTAATATCGGACCGAAACGTCCTTAAACTAATAATGGATCACCACGTCCCTAAACTGGTGATGGACCGAAACGTCCTTAAACTAATAATGGACCACCATGTCCCTAAACTGGCGATGGACCACCACATCCCTAAACTGAAACATGGACCACTACGTCCCTAAACTGGAACAATAGAGCCTCCAAATGCTCTTTTGCCGGATCTAAACGATCCCGTTTAAGTTAATCTTAACCCCAACCACGGCTAACGTATCCTTAAACATTTAAATGGACCATAAAACTCTAAATCAACTTTGGTTCAAGGGTGCATCTCTGAACTCCTCTGACACCTATCGTTGTAATCCTTCAACGACGTCAGAGAGGTGACGGGTCCCGACAGCCATACATTAAATGAATCACCACGTTAAGTTGATCTTAGTTTTTAAACTGGACTAACGTATCCTTAACGAACGTTTAAGTTGATCTTAGCCTCAATAGGGCTAACGTATCCTTAAACTAAAATACCAAACCCAAATCTAAGTAAATGCGGATTTGGACTAATCCACGTCCTACGGGCGACTAAATAAATAGTCTCTGTATACAATCCACGGGCAACCACAAACAAAACAAACACCCACGACACGAAGTGAAATTCTGGAGAAGGAGAAAGTTGTTACCGCGATGCGGTAGCGTAATTAACTGCAGGGGCTTGCGCCTGCAGGGAAGAGCGTCCCCATAATAAAAAACCCCTCAAGCGAGGGGGAATCTGACGAAGTCTGCTATATCGACCGCATCCGTCTAAACCTCCGATACACGGTGCCATAAATCAACTTGGCATCTTCGGAGAGGTGGACGGATAAAACCAAATAGCATCTGCCCCGAATCTCAGGCACAGACGTCCTAACGTCTCGGCCGCCATTCGGAGGGGAACACTCCCCCCCTCTTAAATAAATTCGGTCCCCGAATTTAAATTTAAACCCCCATTTTCTAAAACATTTCAAAATTCAACTCAATCAACGGAGCTCCGAAATCACGGAAGATATCGAAATACTACAGCGCATCGCGTGCACCTGAAAACGAGTATGAAACTCAAAATCGAACTCCGTCAAGCGTCACGCAAATTATCGAGTTTGCACGCATATCATCGGAGTTACAATGGAGATACAGATCTCGAAAACCACTACTGAAATCCAATATACACTAGTCAAATACAATAATGCATATATAGTACACATCCTTGAAAAATCTTCTAAAACAGAATAGAACACATGCAAAATCTTTTCTGAATCGCCGTGTGATGCGTAACTCATGACACAAGTGACGGACGTTCACTTGTAAAGTAGTAAACATACATTCATATATGTTTGCTCAAATATACGTTCCACCCTTTTTGAAATATCCCAAAAGATTTTCCCTTTTAGTGTTCGTGTCACTCACGGATACATAAGAAATAGCGAGACTATAGCTCTTTTTTTGAAAACCTCTGGTTAAACATTTTAATGCATGCAAAGAACTCAGGTACTGTCCTCAGATCAGTCATGTTCGGCTACTACATAATATAATGCCCAACAAGGAAACAAAGTGCTCAAGAGCAAAAATCAGTCTCAAAAGGCGTATCCAAAAATCACGTGCGTCTGGTGTGCACGGAAATCAAATCCAAATACAAGTGCCACGTGCACAAAATTCCAAACTAGGTGCAACGGGTGTGCACGAAATCATCTGTCAAATGCAACTGGTGTGCATGACAACAACATCTAGTGTATCTATAGTGCATGAAAATCTCAGTCGAGTGCATCCGGTGTGCACAAAATCACATCTCATATCATGCACCAACCATGCGGGAAAATCCAAATAAGGTGCATCCATCATGCACGAATGAAATCACATCCAGTATGCATGGATAAAATCTAAATCAAGGGCATCCAATATGCACGAGTAAAATCTCACTCAAGTGCATCCGACGCGCACTAAATCCAATATCAAACGCCTAATATGCGCAAAAATCCAACCCAAGCGCGTCAAGTCCAAATAAATTTCCAGTGAGGCAAAGCGCACGGAAAGCGAACGTCAGGTGCAACGCGCACAAAAACATAAGTCTGGAGAAACAAATGCTCAAATACATAAATCGGTGCAACCAACGTACGGAGTATAAATCCGGTGCAACCAAGGCATGAAATACCCATATAGTGCAACAAGTGTATGAAATGCAAATCTAGTGCATCCAGTGCACTAAATACAAATCCGGTACATCCAGTGCACGAAATACAAAATACAGTGCATCCAGTGCACAAAATGCAAATCGGGTGCAACAAGTGCACCGAAGCTCATCAATAACTCAAATGTGTATAAAAGCAACACCAAGTGTACCAAGGTGTATAAAAAGCAGAGGCGTGTGCAACTATGTGCACAAAATCCGTATCAATGCACTGCAAGCAAATGTGAGCTATACCGAGTGCAAAAATCAAATCGAGTGTGTACCACATGCACAAAAACAAATCAACTGTATGAAATCCACGAAATCATAAACATGTGCAGCAAAGGCACCAAAACCGATCTCAAGTGCAATAAATATGCACAAATTATAAATCAACACAACGGTGTATAAATCATATATCAAGTGCAATAACTATGCACAAAAATGTAAATACCCAGTATGTGCAGCCATGGTGCACGAAAACAATATCATGAAACTCAAATCATCAAAACTCAAATCCAAGCGATATAAGCGTGATTCTCGCATCACAAATGCAAATCGCAACAAATGACATTGAGCTACACATACAATGTCGAAAAATGTCGGTGCGCCCAAAACTGGCAGAGCAAGAATATCCACCTGCCTCCTGCTCACGGTCTGGCGTCCTCTGTCTCTGGGTCCTCATTTTCTCTGTGGATTACCGATCTCGCAATCCACCGACTCATCGGCTCGGTCAGGCGTGCTAACAGAAACGATTCCACTCTTACACTTCTCTGGTCAACTATCGGCCAATTAGTATGATTACTCATAAAGAAGCACGTCACTGACGTCGGCCTCTGGCCCTATGAATACACGTGACACATCTGATCGTCGGTGCAAATCTTATTGCAGCAGTGTCCTAGAAGGAACCTGCTCAGGGACTCTTCCGATCTCGCCTATGTCGAACTGTACGGAGGCTAATACTCTTACATAATCATCTTCTCGTTCTCTGAACATCTGCGTTCTCAGCACAGCATTTCCTCGGGAACTGGCTGTATCCCAACGCATCTGTATACACATCAGATCTCTAATCTCGACGAGAAGTAACCACAGCTCGTCCGCATCTTGCACAAACCTCTGGTTCCACTCGTCTTTATCATCTTCCACTTCGACGTCACGTCATGCTATCTGCATACTGCAAATGTTCTCAGCCACGGTCAATCCGGAGTCTCTCACACGGACTCGAAATTACAACTCAGTATCTTCATCACTCTGTAGAAGATATCTAGCCGAACACATCCTCGGGAACTCATCCCAACCATCGGAGGAATACTCAATACTCACCCGTTCTCGATCAACTCACAACACATCTGGGTGAGATCCTTCTATCCGAAGTTGGTTAACTTACTGGTCTCCTATCACATGATATCCGGACGACGTTAAACTTTTCGATCAATTCATCAAAGTCCCATAATTCCCGGAGAGTTCAACACTTGAGCACAGTTTAATAATATCTAGTACATGCCACAGTACCCATGGACCAGCCGTAGAAGAGCAAACCCAAGCCTCATTAATGGCACCGCGGAACTGCCACAAACCCTAAGGTTCAAAGCAGTTCCATGGGCATTATGTCGAGTTAGGGTTTCATTCTTCTAGAGGGTCCACAGAATTACTTGCATGTTCCTCCGAATACCTTAAACTTGGAAAAATGGGTTTCTGACATTCGTTCGAACCTTTAACTTCGTCTAAACAACATGTGAATACCCTTCGTCTTTCAAATCAAGATAGACTAGCTATCATCTTTCGCAGCTCTGCCTGAAAGCTCCAGCGATCTCAGCTCGCAAAGTAAGGAGGCGACATCCTATCAATCTCAGGAACAGCTGGGTCATCTGTCTGCACGGTAGACGACATCACAATCTCTGAGGTATGTTGTACATCAACAGTCCTCTCACAACTGGCAGCCTGTAATAATGGCCCGATCATCCGGTGCAAAACCGCACACCCGCCTTAAACAAGAGGTCACAACACAAACACTAAATCGACACGTCCCCATGTCACCAGAAAACACTATGGTCAGTCCTCGCCCATGACGAGCTCGCCCTGACCGCAACACTAGTAGCAGCTCAATCTACGCTCAAACTATGGTGACAGGAACCTCAAGCATGTATCGATGAAAACAGATCAAATGAATGAAAGGAATCAACAGATCCCAAAATGGATACATGATCATAAGGAGGAACAGAATCAGTGAGAGTATGATCATGGAAAAGAATAGAATCAAAGATCTCAAATGGATGTATAATCAAGGGTACAAAGAGAATCACAGATCTCAAAATATGTACATCCTAAGGTTTCTTAAGTGGAGTATCATACCGTAAATATGCCGCAGAATATACGTACGGTACGTCACTCTACTCAAGCTATCTACTCCATTAATCAGGGTCAACCTATGAAAAGAAAGTTCGGGTCTAATACCCCTCTGTTCAAGTCTAAGTTCCGTAATGTCAAGCCTAGGTTCCGAAATATACATACACCGTAGACTCCTCATAGTCAAACATAGAATCGAACCAAGGTTAAACCCAGCGCTCTGATACCAACTTTGTCACGACCCAAAAGTTTAGTTCGTGACCGGCACTTAAATCACGCCGCGTCTAAAGGCGCAACGTAATTCAAGTAAGCCGAAACCCAGAAATCTAAACCCTTTAAAGAAAATAATAGAGGTGAAGTTTTGAAATAAAAGTATGGTGAAAATCAAAGTTTTCTTAAATACATAAGTAATGGAACTGGAAAATGCAAGTAAATTTTTCTAGTGGAAAACATATTTCGTCTTTTAAAAATTTAGGCAGCACCTCCTTTGTATATTTTGATCCAAAGCCATAAATACATGATAATAATAAAGGCATCCCCAAGCGGGAGGTAACTCTTCGCCAAACGGCGGATTCACAACCACGCAAGACATAAATACATGTATACGATGCCCAACGGCGAATGTCACCACAAAAGATAAAGTAAAGCAAGACATCAACTCAAAAGGCGAACATATAACCCATCGCTCAAGTCTCGCAACTACAAGTCTTGCTAAGTCCAACTGCATATACAAACACTAGTCTCTGATTTGATGGAGTTAACTAGATACAATATAAATACAAGAGGGGTACGATCCAACATGTACCACCTACCAAAGAAAAACACCTGAATGCAGCTGTGTGCCTGCGATGCCACTACTGATCTATGCGGTCAACCTGCAAGAACTGTGGCACAACGAGGGTGAGTTGCCAACTCGTGAGTAGAAAACATCTACAGGTAGAAATCGAATAAACAACGATTCCTAGGTCAACTATATCATAAAGGTAATACTATGATATCTAGGGTGACCGTATCTGCAAATGTGCCAACAATGTAATCAATGCCAATCTGCGTGAGGCTAACGTCCAACCATATAATCAATGCCTGTATGCATGTGGATCTCGTCCACGTGTCAACCAATAACACAACAACATCATGCATGTAAAAATCATAAAGCATATGCATGAAGGTATGAGCATATAAATCAACGTGTGTCCCTCGCGACACATCAAAATCATGGAACCTGAGTATCCAGCAGTGACACTCAAAACATCATGAAACCCGTGTCCAGCATCGACACGTAAATCCTCATATCTCGGGCTCCGTCAGTCCGGATCGGCCTTCGGGCTCCGTCTGCGGGATCAGCCGGCGGGCTCCGGCAGAACGGGTCGGCCCATATCCATCCTTCGACTCCGATCGGTATTCTCCGAATAACCGCCAGGTCCAACCAATCACCGGTGGGTAGTAGTCCCTCTGCCAGGCTCATCGTCTACTGCACAACAATCCGTTCTCGCCCCAGGGTACCATACCGGATCCACCATGAACCCGCAAACGGATCATCCAACTCCTCGAATCGGGTTTCAGATATCACACGTCTCAGAACCGAGAAAACGCATGGTGGACGCACTGAAATATCATATCAAGAGAAACCGGGTTTTTAAAACAATACATACTTTCTTTTGAAATGACCACGGTTCTCAAATCCAGAAATCTCATGAAAACAGCATATCTCAATGCGTATAATCGTAAAGCATGATGTATGCGACATATAACAAAATGTAAGCATATCCGTATATCATGCAGCATAGATCAGTAATGTGAGCCTGGGCATATCATCATATTATGAGCATAGCAATATAATAGCGTGATGTAGCAATCCTACTGTGTGAGTGACATAGCAATTATCGATGATGAAGAGTGTGAGCCGGCCAATCTGTGTAAATGTAACATACGCATCATCGATAATGGTGCAGGTGTACAAGCACAGGTATATGTAATGTAATGAGAGTGACATGAATGTAGCATAAGTAAATCGTATGCGAATGCTGACAGGTATACGTATCTAACATGATCGAGTCGGTGAATCAATCAATCGACTTCCAGCCTCACAACATCACATACGGTATAACCCATCATACCGCATCCTCTAGTCAAGGGTGCGGATCAATCATCAGACAAAACTCATCATGTACGGAAAATCATCATACGGTGGCATTAAACTATCAGGGATCCTATTAACCTATATGAAAATGAGGGTACGGACCTAACATCTCGTACATCATATCACTCGTGATTCACAACATTATATATCTCTATATACCTATATCACAGGTCGCACCCATAACAATCTCATGTCAGGGGACCGGCAAAGGTATCAATCATCTCATATCGACTCGCGTCCATATACCGACATATCAATCAAGTCATCATATCACATCGTATATTCTTTTCATCATATTAATATCTCATAACAAGTCATCTTACATATACATTCTATCCTATACATCAAATGTCATGCTACTCTAAAATTCATAATATTCTAGTATAACTACAAATCTATAAGTCGTGATTCACATTCACTTTTCATATTCTTATAGCTTTCATCTCATATCTTCATATGTATATATTCAATCATTCATCTTTATCAATCTTTTTTTACCATATTCCTAGTTTTCAAATTTAGGTTTCTACGATTGTACCTTATAGATCGGTTTCCATCAAAAACTTGCGGGGGTGCTATACGCCATCCACCCGACTTCCCCCGTAGATATAGATCTACTCACTTTAATCCTTACTTGCCGAAATCGATGACGCCATGCTTCATCGTCTCGAAATCCACGCGAAGGTACCTACAATACATACACAGTCGCAATAGCATTAAAACCAAGTACGGAAAACCAATACGGCATACGGTGCGCTGATAGGTTAGAACCTATAGCCTACGCATGCAAAACAACTATACCAACCCTTGTTGTTGACGTACAAACGCCCAACAACCCAATACAATACAAACACTAAACCCAAGCATTCAAAATACGAAAAACATATCCAAAAATTCATACCTATGTGCTCCCAGATTTTCAGTAAGGTGAAAAGAGCTTAAAAAAACAATTCTATGGGGTATTATATGGAGTTAGTGAGCTACTCAGCCAATTCCAGCACCAAAACCCAAGATTTGGCTGGCCACAAAACCCAGAATTCCGGCCTGCTCGGCCCAGACAGCTCCGTTGGGGTTCTCCTTCTCAGGGTGGTCTCCTATTGGTCCATCTGGGTCCCTGGTATTGTTTACTTCTCTTAGAAACTCCCCGGGTCGCTCAAGATTCCCTGTAGGCTCACACTTTAACACAAAACCGGTGAATTTCTTAAATCCGTATTCTCTATTCTAGGTCCAGAAATCGATCTCTAGGGTCTTGTACACCCTCACTACTGATCATAAGTCCACAAGTCACCAAAACCCTCTCTAGAATTTTCCACACTTCACATACCCTGACTAAAACACATTATAAATTAAACTAGAGTGCAAAACCTAAGATCTAAACTAAATTGAAGGGAGTATACCTCATGGATGCAACTCAAGAGAACCCTAAAAGTCCAAAGTCATTAAAATCCTACTTTGCTTGGTCCAAAGTGTAGAGGATGAGGAGGGGAACTTTTGTGAAGGGGGTATAGGGTTTTGACAAGGTTTTTTGAGATGGATCTTAGGGTTGAAGGTGGAGGGAAATGAGTTGAGGAAGAAGATGAAAGAAATAATGAGGAGTGGAATAAGTGGCTGCCCTCTCTCTCTCTTTCTTATTCTAACTCTTTTCGTTACCCTCGCTCTCTTTATTCTCACCCTCTCAATAATAACCTTTTCTCTTTTCTCTTTTCTTTTTAAAACCCAAACCACATAATACTCCAAAAACCACAAGAACACAACATGTAACCAAAATGCAACATGACATGGTGCACTAACCATGAAAAACTGTAGAAACACGGATTTGGCTTAATCGCGATTAGTAGTGCACTAATCGATTTTTATCCAAACTGCATATAATTAATTATAAAAATGCCAAATCCGATAAATATATTTTTAAATGAATAAATCATTTTAAATCTTCAATTATTTCACAATTACTGGTATATATTTATACCTTTTTACGAAAACCCAAATTTCGCAAATCGGGTAGTTTTCGCGAAATATATTATTTTAATATTAAAATTCCAAAAATAATATTTTATATTTTCTGAAATGTTATAACCTAGCTAAGAGATGGAGGCTACAACCTTTTTAGACCGTGTCCTTCTCTTCTCAAGCTCCGTGTAGTAGTCCACACGACCCCTCTAGGCTCCACTTGAAGTTGGATCGAGCTTCCTTCGCGATCTTCGTACCGAAGATGATCCACCTGAAACACCTCTAATCCAAGCTACCTCTTCACTAAACTCTTTGGTGAAGGAAACACGCTACACTTGAGTGCCAATCCAATGTAGGATGGTGAAGTAGGGGTTCTAAGCTCACTAGGATTTATCTCAAAACCCTATGATTTACATCGCATATGAGGGTTAGGGTTTTGTAGAAGAGGAAGAAGAAGATGGAAACAATGGAGAGAGCTCAAAAATGGCTAAGGCATGAACTCATCAAAAACTCAAGTGAAGAATGGCAATACTTTTGACCTCACTTATTCAAGTATGAAATAAATTGCAATAATAAATTGCAACTATGCTTGAATAGTGAGTCAAGACTAATAAAGAAATGAGAAATGCCATGCTTCACCCCATTCCTCATTTTCCACCTCATTTCTATTTTTCACAAAAATAGAAAATCCTACCATGCTTCATATAATATATATATATATATATATATATATATATATATATATTATAAAGAAAATAATTAGTGAGCTAATAATATTAGTCAATATATAATTATATCAAATATAAATATATATCATATTGTTAAATCAACACTTGATTTAATAATCCGGTTATATCACATATAACCGACTAATATTATTTATCTGTATATCACATTATCAAATTAACACTTGATTCGATAATCCGGTTATATCACATATAACTTAACTGATAACAAATAACCGCCAGATTAGAATACGGTATTACATACTCGTATTTAATAAGGCCCCCGCACATATCAACATATGTGCCCTACTTCGTTTCGTCTGAACTAGGAAACTTCTGTGTGGGACTCGCCAGCAGTAGGTAATGATCACATCAGTTACCCACAAGCCGTCAGCGGTACTAACTGGACGTAACGGCTACCCAGGTATTGAGCGAATAGAAGATCAACAAGAAAGCTTGTCCAAACTCCAATGAAGCCTATAAGTAACACTTACCGTATAGTCCGGTCTCTTCGTGTGATATGTCACATATCGAGTCTGGGGGTGGAATCGTTAGACCCCAATAACTTGATAAGTCATGACGATGTGTGGCCTATAACGGTACGAGAAACTACTGATAACTCTTACCAGTAAATCTCATCAACAGCCCTGGTCAGGAACTTCCTGTTATAGCCAATCGAGCATAGTGCAACATCAACTCCCTATACCGGGAGAGAAGAAACTCTTCCTATCGCTCATTGCCTCCATGTAACTCGGGACTGTATCCAAAATCCACCTGTTTGCACGACTCTTTTGAGCCATGGTAGGGAGGAAATCAAAGCACAGTGGGAGCCACACAAGACTCTATGACGATCTCGGGTCTATAGACTAACCTGTACCGGTGTCACCAGAGAACTGCTATCTGACGATAGGTATAGTACCATCTAGGAGTTCTCGGCGAGTCCTGTTCGGTGTACCCATTCTCTAATGAGCACCTGTGTACAATCTTTGATGTCAAACACCAATGGATACAGGATCAACCATCGCCCCCTATAGGGTCAAGAAACGTACACACTAGTCTACTCTGGAATATCGATGCCCTGTCTCGATACTCCATCGACTAGCAACTGTTAAAGGATGTGCTTGTAGACTACACAAGTCCCAGTAGTATGATCTGCATCATAGTCCTGGTAGTCAAGCAAACATCCTAAGGACTTTATCAACATGCATCAGAGAGACAGTATAATAATACAAGTGAACATGTTAAGATAAAGAGCAACCAAATAGCATACTATTATGTCGAGCAAGAAAGTCCTCTATATATATGTCCAATCATCCACTATATCATACAGTAATGTCCTCTAGGGCATACATATTCCTAACAATGACTTTGTCGTTCGACATTCGTACGTCAACGCCGAAGTATTTTATCGGTTTTAGTACGCGTTGACCATAGGTTCTAACTTATATGCGCTTTGCTCGTTGTATCAGTTTTTGGATATGGATTTTCATGCGATTCGATATGATTTCGATTGTAGGTACAATCGCTTGGACTTCCGATATGACGAAGGAGGGCGAGGCATCCGTCGGAATCGGCTAGGATGAGGCTTGTTAATGTGAGTAGATGTATATCTATGGGAGAAGTCAGGTGAATGGTGTATAACACCCCCGCAACAGTACTACTAGGATAATACACACACACACACACCTAGCCTTTAGGGTTATTAGAATACTATATGCGATACTAGTAGACTTAGTAGAACGATATAACCCTAGTACTATTTCTTAGCCTATGAGCTAAATCTACTTATGTAAGTATATAAATACATATATTTATAATATGACATGATAAGATGAGAATATGATCCGATATGATGACACGAGTCGATATGATTGGATATAATGATATGAGGCAATGTTATATGATATGATATATGAGGACATGAAATGATATATGATGATATGAGATGAGATGATGTACGTGACTATAAATCCGTACTATTGATTTGATGATATCGTATGATGGATATTTCGTACGTGATATGATGATGAGGGATCGCCGACTTATATATCGACTCGAGAAAAACTTGTTTAAATTCACATAGTAGATATTATGATATGTTTAGAGCCATATCTATTTTCAAAACTAACGAATCGTTACACACTTTTAAATGATAATTTCAAGGGACGCTACGACTTTCAAAATGGTATCTTTTTTCAAAAACATCATAGCCCCTACTTTCTAAAAACAACGATTCGTACTATTTTAAACTATAACTGTATGTCTCATACGTAGTTGCGTATTTTTATACTGTTCATGTTTACGATTTCTCTATTCTGTTTACGCTCGCGTTACGATTTCTTATTTCTGCATACGCTCGCATTATTTTCATTTATGATATATATACTACACTTCATACCCTTACCTTTACATGGCTTCGTTTGCATACGCATCATTACCGATGATGCACATGTTGTGCGTACACATACTTGCTGGCTCACACACACATCATCGGTAATTGCCATGACATGAACACATTAGAAATCGCTATGTCACTGTATCACCTTATAACCTGTTAGCATTTTAATTACTGATTAGTACATAGTAGCACATATTATTGTACATATTGCACTTTCTTTAGCTTGCTAGATGACACGCTCATATGAACACACTTGCTATGCATTACAGTATTGTTCTGTACCTGTACATATTATTTAATTATTCCCGTATTCCTATGAGATTCTGTTTTCATGAGATTTCTGGATTTGAGAAACCGTATATATTATTTAAAAACTTGTGAATGTTTTAAATACATGGTTTTTTCTTGATATGATATTTCGGCGTCCACCATGAGATTTCTCGATCTGAGCTATGATGATTATCTGAATCGAGGCAGGAGAGACCGATTGCGGATACATGGTGGATCTAGTACGGTATCGCAGGGCAAGAAGATCGTATAAAAAGGCATTGAGCCTGGCAAGGGAACACTACCTACCGGTGACAGTACTGGACTCGACGGATATCCGGAGAATACCGACCGGAGTGATATGAGAAAGATAGATATGATGACGGATCCGATGAGACGGTCCTGAGATATGAGGGCCATACCGATGAGACGGCATCTGAGATATGAGGATTTTCGTATCGATACTGGACACTGGTTTTATGATGATTTCAAGTGTCGATGCTAGGCACTCAGGATTTTATGATGATTTTGATGTGTCGTTGGTGGACACACATTGGATGATACATATATGTGACACAGAAGGCATGGTACCACGTATTGACGCAAGCATGATATTATATATTTATATACCTATGTATACACGATTACCTTTGATACTACACGGTACGATATTATTATTAAAGTACGACCTAAGTAGATCGTTATACATCCGATTTCTACCTGATGATGCCTTCTACTCACGAGTTAGCAACTCACCCCCATTGTGCCATAGTTTTCTTGCAGGACCGACCGCTCGGATCAGTAGCGGCTTACTGGCACATCTCTCATTTTGGGTGATTTGCATTGGTATGTGAGTTACAGAACAGAGCGTAACCACTATTGTATACTTTTATATTCTTTGTATCTAGTTAAAAGATCCATCAACAAGAATATATATATTTGGTAGACTTAGAGACCGGTTGTATATTCAAGTATGGTTTTACGGCAGGGTTCCGATCACATATGTGTACTGGATACACGCATGCTGTTCGGGCGGTTAATACTAGTGGGATTTGGTTTAAGCCGGATCCTAGTGTTATATTATTTGATTGTTATCATCTCATTGTACTCGTATTTTTCGGAATACGAATACGGGTATGTATATACAGTGAGGACATTCTTGTAATTTTACATGACATGCTTCTAGAAGGAGACACCTCATTATTTGGATTATCTATTTTGGGAAATAGATTAATGAGGTGGGGATTTGGAGACATACTTGGCATGGGGTGAAGCATAGCTCTTGGATTTGTTTATTTGTTTGACTTCACTATTGAAGCATGGTTGATTATTTGTATTGGAAAATAATCCATGCTTCAATGAGTGAAGTGAGAGGGAGCCATTCTTCACTTGATAATCTTAGCTCATTTGCATTTTCTCACTCTATCACCAAGTTTCCTCTCCTTCTTCCTCAAAGAGACTCTAACCCTCACATGAGTTGTGAAATATAGAGTCTCATGAGATATAACACTCCATTAGATACTCTACATCACCTAGGCTATTTAGCTTAGCAAACTAGGTACCCTAGTTACCTCGGTTTAGAGGTTGGAGCTTGAAGTGCATACTCTTGGGTGGATCATCTTCGACACGAGCAGGCCGACGTTGCAAGCTCGATCCATTCTTCAAGGAGCTAAAGAAGAGGAGGAGAAGAAGATGACCCAAAGGACATGGTTTAAGGAGGTATAACACTTTTCTTAGTAGTTAGAACCTCCTAGTTAGTTTAGTTAGTTAAGATTTTCGTAAAGATCCAGGAGTTTAGTCGGTGTTGCGAAGCATAGAAAAATCCTTTTTTGCAAATTCCGCCTCCCCGCAAACCCGTGGGGTGTGCGACATCGACTTACAGTGGTATCAGAGCCTACCAAACCATAACTAGCAGTTTAGACGATATTTAGAATTACGAAACCGAAATAACTCCGAAATATCGAAACCGAAATCCAAGTTTCTGTCAATTTTTCCAAAGCCTCTAAAAATTATTTAAACAGTTGCAAAGTGCACCTTTACTTGTAACTAGAACACTGTAGAAAAATAAGACCATGAATCAAAGATTTGGCTGGCCACATCATCAAATTTCCCGGCCTGGCAGGCCCAATGAATGTATTTGGTCTCGTAATTTTTATGGTGTTCTGGTATCTTCGATTTAGGGTTTCAGGTATTGTTTGATTTTGCCCAGATTTCATATTATGTTATCTTTATGTTGGGGCAATACGGAGTATTCTGAAGTCACAGTTTTAACATCGTTTACAAGTTTCAGTTTGTATATGTGTTTCGAAACGTCCGCTAATTTCTATACGTCGATTAGTGGGGGTTGCACATATTCGTGATCTGTTGATGGTTTGTGTACATGGAGTGTTGGATCGTCGTGGATGAATAGCCAGGGGATGTGAGAAGAGTGTTTTCTTTTCTTTCATTCATGTAATTTGTAAATGTGATGTAATATTATTTTGCGGGGCACATCCGGGTTGAGGTTGTAGCCATTGTTGTATTATTTCATTTATTGTTTCTTGCACCTAGGATAGACCCAAGGCGAGGTGTACAAACTACCGGGTTCTTGAAGTGCCAAGTGTCCTACTTATTTTATTGAGGAAGGTTGCTTCACTTCGGGAATTTGGCGGGTAGTTTGCTGCACCCGTAGGGGTCTAGAGTGAGGTTTGGCTATTCATCAAGATGGTGGAATCCGTCTTTCGTTCTGGGCTTAAACAAAACACGGAATTCTTAGTATATCCAATATATTCATCTATGATCTGTGATCTGGAATGCCTATTATTGCGTGAGACGGATGGGTATATATATATATGATATATAATAAACGTTGCTTATTGATTGGAAAGTTTTTGCGTACTTAGTTAATTACCGCAATCAAGAACATTTCGCTTGTAGCTAGCCGGTTGAGTACGGGTCGTCCGCAGGGAGATGGGAATCTTTTTCTATGTGCTTTAACGAGTTAAGTCCAAATGTCCAGGTTTGTTTTGAGATTAACTATGTGCTAAAATGATATATAAAGAGAGCTTGTTAGGGTTAGGATTAGGTTAGTTTGAGTTAGGAGTCACTCACTTCTTTCGTTGCCACTCTTAATATCGGTGTTATGGTAATCGGCAACAACGGGGATTAGCACGACTAGGAAGGAACTTGCGAGTATAAGCTAGGCTTTCCAACGTATAAGTTCTTCCTTTTGGTGCTTGTCCGTCTGTTCTTGGCTCTTAGCCTTAACCTCCGGTTAATTCAACCACAACCGGTCTCACTAAGGAATCACCGCTATCATGTAGGATATGGTGCTGTAGGGAGCGGATTGTGGTTCAATTAACGGGAGCCCGAAATAAGATGTTGGGCAAGAAAAGAGTGAGAGAGATTTCCTTCTCTCAAACTTTCCTTATCCTACCCTAACAAATATGAAAACTACTCACCCATTATAAGAAAAAGAAAATAAAACAAAGGAGGAAGATAGAAAGAAAGAGGTTAGAAGATTACAACTAGCTATTTGAGACCTCATCTTGGCAAGGATCAAGCTTAAGCATCATTGTTGTTTAAGGATAAAGAAAAAGAGAACAAGAAAGAAACAAACAACAAATAACAACAACTAGATTAGCTAATGAAAATTACAAGCAATTATAATTAACAAAAGAACAAGACAAGCATGATAACAAAGAGAACTCTTTTATTCATTCTTCACTCACAACATCAAGTTTTTAATGGAGAAGAGATGAGAAGAGGAAGAAGAATAACAACATGTATTCTAAACTCTAAAACACAAGAATAAGTACCCTTGGCTTTGGCAAGTTCTGGACTATTTATAGGCAGGCAACAGAAATTCTAGGGCAACATTCAGTATAAACATGGAATGACCAAAACACCCATAAATATTCTTCAGCCGACAAGAATATACGGCCGCGGATCCGCGGCCTAAGCGTGCTTATGCCGCGGTTCCGCGACCCTATTGGGGATTTAGGTCTTCAATTTTGGTGCCTTCCCCTGGTTTGCAGTACCCTTCAGTCTGGTATATGTTGTTTCTCAGAATTTCTTCACGATTTTTCCAGAATTTCTGCAGATCAAAAGGAGATGTGATGTGGATCTTTTGCCATGATTTTTCTTGAGCTCCGCGTAGATATGTTGGATCTTGTGCTGACATTGAGCTTTGTGCATGAAAATGACATCGATTTGCCATTTTGTCCCTTAAACTGGTGTGCGGCAACATACGGATAGAGAGCGGAGACCCGTGTTTTATCTGTGGTTGGCAGTAATCCGGAATTTGTCGTGCTTTTCCATGAATTTCACTGTTTAGAGCTGAGAACCTGTATCCTGCAATTGACTAGCAAACACGGCTCAAGAGTACCTACCGATAAGCAATGTGATAAAAATTAGGCGGTATAAAAATGCAAAAATCTGATATGAACAAATACCCCCAAACTTAATATTTGCTCGTCCCGAGCAAAGCCAATTTATTCACAAAAAATTCCTAACCTCACTTTCGCAGGGAACGCGATTGCACTGAGCATGTGCAACAAGCCGTTAAACCTCTAGGTGTCCCTAGTAGGAGGAGTGTTGTCTCCTGAGGGTTTTCAGCGGATACTACCCACAAAATCCGGTCAAGCTAGTTTTACAAAATAGCTATGATTCAAACCCTAAAGTTTTGTTTCAGAAAATAACAATTCTATTATCCTAAGTCTAAACTATCGAACCTTTATTTTTCACACCTCGCTTCTTATTTAACTTAAGATTTTATATGTCTTTACGTGCAGTGCAAATAGTGTTGTAATGTTCCAGAAGGGTCGAATAAAGTCATCATGTCATACAATAAAGCCCAGATAAAATTTTTAAAAGGATCACATAAGTTTTATAAAGAGTTAAGCATTTTTCAAGTTTCCTTTTCCAGTAAAGTTTCAACTTCAGAATTTCTATCTTCCCTAACATGAAACTAGGTCTTATTTTTCACTCCACTTTTTTCTTGTTTTCATTTCATACACACCTTTGTGAATGTGCAATAGTCTTTATCATAGAATAAAACCTTCATATCTCCGCTAGAAATATTTTTTTTTATAAAAACCTGTCTTTTGTCAAGATTATTTTCACACAAAGATCCGTTAGGAATTTTAACTCGGAGAGAATACTTGCTTAACTTTGTTTTAATCTGGACTTTCTAGTCTTCTTAACGAGCTTTGGGCCAATGCACCCAAACCAGTTGGCTTTAGGGCATTAGGTGTAGAAACACCCCAGCGGACTTAATTACTCAAGTTACCTAGGTCCAAAAACAAAAGACAATTTAGCGTGAAAATCATGATGATTCAATGCGAACGGAGATATAACTGGCAGTTCAATTATTTTTTGGATAAAAGACGTGTTTAGTGGGTTCGGTGTGTAATCATTCCAATCAAGTTCCAGATGGGTTATTTTTCAGACTTAGTTCCACTTAAGGCATCAATAACATTCCTTCATATTCACTTCACTTCATAAACTATTCTTGATATTACTTATTTCAGAACAAACCTATTAGATCCTCAGAAAATCATTTATCCATTTAAAAGTTTTTTTAGACATAAAAGACTTGTCATCTAATTTCCAAAACTCACGACACGTGTAGTGTGATGTAAAGACGTATATCAGCTATAGTTAACTTCAACGGAGAGTTATCTTTCAGGTTTTCAAAATCTAAAAATAAGATTTAGTTATTCTTATCTTATCAAACAAAACCGTCGAAATGTTGAATCAGAGTTCTCCCACTAGCTAACTTGACAGAAAAGTTTTTATGTTTTTAAAATTTTCTGATTTTTATGGATTTTAATATGCAGATGCAAAATATACATATGAATGCGAAGGTTAGAAATGCGTACCGAGTGTACCCCCAAACTTAAACTGGACAGTGTCCTCACTGTCATTGCATGAAGAGATCATTTGAAGGGTCAAAATTGTCGGTTAGATATACACAATATATATATTTTTTTGTTTATGTTTTTGTTTTTAAAGAAAAGAAGAATAGTAAAAATGGAAAAGAATATCCACAAATATATACAAAATGGTATATACATACCCCCAAACTTATTTGGAACAGTGTCCACTGTTCTTGGCTGGATAACCGAAGTTTGGTGGTAGGCAGAGGAAGATTATGCAGGGTAAACCGGCTCCTGCAAGACCAGGAGCTCCTCTGTTGGTTCGGCACTAAGGTACGGTTTAAGTCGGTGTCCGTTTACTTTGAAAAATGAACCGTCCTTTGGATTCTCCAAATCCACAGCGCCATGCGGATACACATTCCGCACAAAATACAGCCCTTTCCAGCGAGATCTGAGCTTTCCTGGATGGAAGTGTAGCCGGGTGTCGTAAAGCAGTACCTGCTGACTAGGTACGAACGTTTTGCGCAAAAGGTGTTTATCGTGAAACACCTTCATTCGGTTCTTAACGACAACCGCGTTATCGTAAGCCTCATCCCTAAGCTCGCTCAATTCGTTCAACTTCAGCTTCCGATGGCTGCCCGCATCTTCGAGAGACAGATTCAGTTCTTTTATCGCCCAAAATGCGCGATGCTCTATTTCGACAGGGAGGTGGCAAGCCTTTCCGTACACAAGCCGATAGGGAGACATGCCAAGATCGGTCTTATAAGCCGTTCGAAATGCCCAAAGGGCATCAGTGAGTTTCAACGACCAATCCTTTCGGTTCTTGGAAACCGTCTTCTCCAGTATCTGCTTGATTTTCCGATTTGAAACTTCGGCTTGCCCACAGGTTTGGGGATGGTAGGGCGTAGATAGCTTATGATTAATGGAATATTTCCGCATCAATGCCTCGAAAGTCTTATTGCAGAAATGAGTTCCATTGTCGCTAATGATCGCTCGGGGGTGCCCAAATCGGGAGAAAATGTTTTCTTTAAGAAACCTAACGACAACCTTGTTGTCGTTAGTCCGGCTGGGCACAGCCTCGACCCACTTAGAGACGTAATCAACAGCGAGAAGGATGTACAAGTTCCCGAAAGAGCTGGGAAACGGCCCCAATGAAATCTATCCCCCAAACGTCGAAAATCTCCACAACCAAGATTGGTTGGAGCGGCATCTCGTTCCTCCGGGATATCCGGCCCAAGTGTTGGCACCGGGAGCAAGTCTTACAATAGTCATGAGCGTCTTTGAAGAGTTGTGGCCAGTAGAAACCACATTGCAAGATCTTCTAAGCTGTCTTTCGGGGGCCAAAATGCCCGCCACATGCTTGATCGTGGCAAAATGACAGCACACTCTTGAATTCATCGTCAGGGACACACCGACGAATAATCTGGTCGGGACAGTACTTGAACAGATAGGGTTCGTCCCTGTAAAAGTGTTTTACTTGGGATAAGAATCGAAGTCTGTCCTGACTTGACCATTCAGTCGGTAGTAGCCCTGTGGCCAAATAGTTCACAATATCTGCGGACCAGGGTTCGCGAGATACTGTCAAGAGCTGTTCATCCGGAAAAACGTCGTTGATCGAAAGTTGAGGCGACGGCGAAGAAGGAAGTCGTGAGAGATGGTCGGCGACTACGTTTTCACATCCTCTTTTGTCCTTGATGACAAGGTCAAACTCTTGAAGCAAGAGGATCCAACGTATTAGCCGAGATTTTGCATCTTTCTTCGCAAAAAGATGGCGCAGAGCAGAATGGTCTCTGTAGACAATGACTGGAGAGCCGATGAGGCAGGGCCTGAACTTTTCTAAAGCAAATACAACAGCCAAGAATTCCTTCTCAGTTGTTGTATAATTAAGTTGGGCGTCGTTCAGGGTTCGGCTAGAATAATAGATTACATGCGACATCTTGTTGATGTGTTGTCCAAGGACAACACCAATGGCAAAGTCGGATGCATCGCATATAATCTCAAATGGGTGCGTCCAGTCAGGTGAAGAAAGAACGGGAGCAGAAGTGAGTGAGCTTTTTAATGACTCGAACGCAGTCACACAGCTCGAGTTGAAGTCGAATGGCGTGTCCTTGGCCAGTAGAAGAGTCAAGGGCCTAGCAATCTTGCTAAAGTCCTTGATGAATCGTCTATAGAAACTGGCATGGCCAAGGAAGGCTCGGATGTCTCTGACGCATCTGGGAGGAAGGAGATTGGAAATGACCTCAATCTTCGCTTTGTCAACTTCTATGCCATTTTGCGAAATGATATGTCCTAAGACAATACCTTCGCACACCATGAAGTGGCACTTCTCCCAATTCAAAGTGAGATTCTTGTCCTTACATCGGGTAAGGATAGCGTCAAGATGCAGCAAACACTCGTTAAAGGAATCACCGAAGATGGAGAAATCATCCATGAAGATCTCCAGGAATTTCTCCACCATGTCTGAGAAGATTCCCATCATACACCGCTGGAAGGTAGCGGGCGCATTGCATAACCTAAAGGGCATGCGACGATTTGCGAACCTGCCGAAAGGACAAGTGAATGTGGTCTTGTCCTGGTCTTTTTCGGCAATGGGAATCTGATTATAGCCGGAGTAGCCATCAAGAAAGCAGTAGTACTCGTGTCCGGCCAATCGTTCAAGCATTTGGTCAATGAAAGGTAGCGGAAAGTGGTCTTTCCGCGTTGCGGCGTTGAGTTTTCTGTAATCGATGCATACTCGCCACCCAGTTTGGGTGCGAGTAGGGATTAACTCGTTCGCCTCGTTAGTAATGACCGTTATGCCTGATTTCTTGGGGACAACGTGAATGGGGCTAACCCACTGGCTATCAGAGATAGGGTAAATGATACCATTATCCAGACACTTCACGATTTCCTTTTTCACAGCCTCCTTCATGACTGGGTTGAGTTGCCTTTGTGGATCCCTGGCTGGTTTGGCATCATCCATCAGATGAATGTGATGTTCAACGATCAGGGGACTAATCCCCTTGATGTCCGCCATGGACCAGCCAAAAGCTTGCTTATTGCTGTGCAAGACCGCAAGAAGGGCTTTCTCTTGCTCTGGAGCTAGAGAAGCCGAGATGATAACAGGAAGGGTCTCGTTCTCACCCAAGTAAGAGTACTTAAGGTGAGACGGCAAAGGCTTGAGTTCGAGCATTGGAGGTGAAACTATTGAAGGCAAGATTGGTGAAAAGGTCTCGAACTCAAAGAATTCCAGCAAAGGTTCAAAACGAGTGTAAGCGACCGAGTTGGATGGTTCAGGTAACTCATCCGGAAATTCGAAGGATTCAAACTCGGGTGGTGAGTGGCTAAGATCGTTCGAGAAAGTGAAACACTCGTAGTCATTGTCGGGCGCAGAAACAGCAGCAGGTTCGAAGAGGAACGCACTAGTGGCGTTAAGGTTATCGTGATCGAACAAAAACTCCTCGAATTCACACTCTTCTGGGGTGATCTCCTGGATTGAGCAAACGTCTAGTATATGAGCATTAGGTTCGGTGGGCTGATTCCCCAATCTAAAAATGTTGAGTTCAATTGTCATGTTTCCAAAAGATAGGTTCATCGAACCATTGCGACAATTGATCACAGCATTTGAGGTTGCAAGGAATGGGCGACCGAGTATCACCGGAATTTGATTCCGGGGGTTAGCTACAGGCTGTGTGTCTAATACAATGAAGTCAACGGGGAATATGAAGTCCCCAACCTTGATTAACACATCCTCTAGCTCACCCCTAGGATGGGTGATTGATCGGTCGGCCATTTGGAGAGTACAGTGTGTGGGTTTCAGCTCTCCCACACATAATTGCTCATATACTAAGTACGGAAGCAGGTTAACACTGGCACCAAGATCTAATAGTGCGCGGTTGATGTTCTTATCCCCAATGGTAATAGAAATCGTAGGACAGCCAGGGTCCTTTCATTTTTGCGGTAAAGATTGGGTAAGAGCATCACTCACAGCACTAGCCAAGAAAACTTTCTTAGGTACCTGAGACTTCCTCTTTTTCGTGCACAAGTCCTTTAAGATTTTCGCGTAGGACGGGACTTGTTGGATAGCATCTAAAAGGGGAATGTTGATGTTAACCTGCTTAAACAACTCCAGAATCTTCTCCATTTGTGGATTTTGTTTATTGGACCTCAACCGGTTTGGAAATGGAGCGTTTTTAAAATTGGTTGAGTCCAATGCTTGTGGAGGAGATTGTGGAGTTGGAACGGATCCCAGAGCTGGTGTTTTCGTGGAGTGAGAAGTGGGTCCGTTCAGAGCAGAAGAAGAAGAAGAAGAAGAGCCTTTTGACGAATGGAGAATATGCTCAGAAGACGAAGAAGAAGAAGAAGAAGAAGAAGCGGCCGGGGTGTCATTATCGTCAATTGTTGTGCCGATGTTGTTGTGCAGCATCCTTCCCGATCTCAATGTAGTCACGGCACTCACATTATAGTTCTGTTGTTCAAGAGCAACATGTACATTATGTGGGTGACCGGGATTTGAGAGTGGTTGAGATGGAAGCTTCCCCTTTTCTCGCTCGCTTAACGCCGCATTCAGCTGTGCAATCTGGGCTTCGATGGTCTTGATGCTTTGCCCGTGTACAGCAGTGTGTTGCACCAAAGACTGAATAGACGACTGGATGTTTGCGGTAGATTGTGTCGATTGTTTAACGAACGCCTCCAGACTTCGTTCTAGCGGGGAAACCTTATCGTTGTTTGACGGAACAAAGTTGTTTTGTGGAAAAGAATTGTTGGGTGCAAAGTTGTTCGTCTGATTTTGAAAAGGTTGGGGTTGGAAGGGCTGCTGAAACTGATGTTGAGTTTGTTGTTGCGCTTGTTGTTGCGGAGGAGGGGGCCTCTGGAAATTGTTGCCTTGGAATTGTTGCTGATTCTGATTCCAGGCGAAATTGGGGTGGTTCCTCCAACCGGGATTGTAGGTGGAAGAGTATGGATCATTTCTCGGTCTTTGCTGAAATGCAGCATTAACCTGATCCTTTCCTTGAGATGGTGGATTGTAAGGACACTCTTCGGTTAAGTGAGAAGGATCGGAACAACAAGCACAAATGGTACGAAGGGGAAGAATAGGGGCAGGAGCAGGAGATGAAAATTTGCTCTCTATCGCCTCAAGTTTTCTCGTTATTGCAGCCATTTCTGCTTTCATCGCAATAGAGACATCGAGTTGGTGAATTCCTACCCTAGACTGACCAGTAGAAGTGGAGGAGGAAGAAGAAGAAGTTGGTCTAGTACTTTCCCATTGAAGCGTTTGTTCCGCAAGGTCGTCGAAGAATTGCCACGCTTCCTCGTCAGATTTCGATAGGAAGTGGCCCTGACAAATGGTTTCCAACAACTGCTTGGTTGCTGGGTTCAGGCCCTCGTATAAGGTTTGGCAAAGTTGCCATTTCTCGATACCATGGTGAGGGCACTGAACAAGAAGGTCTTTATACCGGTCAAAGCACTTCCAGAAGGGTTCAGTAGGAAGCTGAGAGAATCGGTTGATTTCGTTACGGATCCTTGCGGTTTTATGATTCGGATACAATTTCTTGAGAAACTCTTTCACAAACTCGTCCCAACTGGTTCTGGAGTGGGAAGCGGTGCTATACAACCATTTTTTAGCAAGATCGCACAAAGTGAACGGAATGACCCGTAGCCGTATAGCATCGTCCGACAGCTGGGTAGTTTTCATCATGGCACAAACATTTTGAAACTTGTTGATGAAGATATAGGCATCTTCAGATTCATGCCCATGAAATTTCAGAAGCATGTTAATGAAGTGGGACTTAATTTCAAAATTATCCCCATTGGCCGGTGGAAGGGAAAGACAAGTGGGAAGTGCAGAACGGGTGGGATAGAAACGATCCTGGAGCGCGATTCGCTGCGGCGCTACAACAGGCGGTGGTGGTGGGTTATTTGCATCCGTAGGAGGTGGAGTCAATCCCGGGGGAGTCAAAGAGATGTTTGGATTAAATCCTGACATCGCGGAAGAAGAGGTTGGTGATGGTGAAGGTGAGGATGTATGAACAGAATTTGGGTCAACGTCGGAGTTGGCCGGCAAAGGTAAGGGTGAAAGAGGCGTGGACGGAGTTTCGACGTCTGAGTCGATCGCGTAGTCGGTAGCGACTAACATAACGCGGACTAGGCCGGCGCTAGTGTCCCGAGTCCAAGCGGATATACACTAAACGAGTTTAGTATAGTCAAAGCGGAGAAGGTGAGGGTAAGAAAACGTCAATGGAGAAATACGATGGGTGGTGGGTGAAAAAATGGATTCTGGCGACAAAGGGCATGTTTTTATAAAAGTTTTTGGTTTTGTGTTTTTTTTTTTATTTTAGAAAGATCTTTACAGAAATATGTACGGACTTACGGCTTCAAGCAATCACAAACAATATATGCACAATCACACCTAGATCTAGGGTCACCTAGGTCAGCTAGACAGCTCCTAACTGTTCCAAAGGGCTAGAAATAGGACCTCAAACCGCCTCTTCTCTGCCAATTGCGGCCAGGTAAGTGCGAGGTAAGTGAGAGGCTCCCCACTACGTAAGTAGTGGTCCTAATTAAGTAACCACTTTCCTTGGACACACTTGCCTAGACACCGCAAAGTCAGGATAGGATAAACGGCCGATGCCTGTAACTAGTCCTCTGTCCTATTGAGCGCGAAGTCCTTAGGGCTGAGTCTAGTATTTTTTTAATTAAACAATGGTCAATGCATATGCTTTTTGTGATTTCTGGGGTCCTGGGAAGGGTGATGAAATCCCCACCCAATCTGGATTGGTTTCAAGCCCCTTAAAGTTCGTATTAATATATGCAAAGCAGTAACAATCAACTGCAAACAATTTTTATTTTTTTTAGCGCGGCGCAAAGAATCCTGCACAAAAACAATTTATTGGAAGGGGAAGAGAGTTTGCACAAAAAATGCTGCAGAAAACACAGTTCAGTGGAGTTCAGAGGAGTGGGGACTAGAAGAGAGAGACTTACCCAAAATTTGGGCTCCTGAAAGCTTCCACCCGCCGCGGTTCCGCGGCCTAAGCGTGCTAATGCCACGGTTCCGCGGCTTGAAGGTGCCCTTGGAGCTTCATTTTCCTTGTGGGTGCTGACTTGGCTGTCCTCTTCTTGTCTGGTGGTCCTGAATCTTGATTTGCTTACTGGATCTGCTGCAGAATCTTACAGTAGACCGTTGGCTCCGTATTGATCCATCGCGGTGTAGCCGCGAGATATGGGTCTAACTTCCCACGTCTTTGGCATTGAACTCGACCGTCTTTTTATCCTGCACACTTGCACAAAAAACTAATCAAAAATAACAAGATGGGTTTTTTTACAATGTATATTTTTTTTCGGTTATATTTATATTCACAAATTAACCCGAAATTATACAAAGAAATAAACTACCGTCTCCCCGACAACGGCGCCATTTGATTGGAAAGTTTTTGCGTGCTTAGTTAATTACCGCAATCAAGACGGTTTCGCTTGTAGCTAGCCGGTTGAGTACGGGTCGTCCGCAGGGAGATGGGAATCTTTTTCTATGTGCTTTAACGAGTTAAGTCCAAATGTCCAGGTTTGTTTTGAGATTAACTATTTGCTAAAATGATATATAAAGAGAGCTTGTTAGGGTTAGGATTAGGTTAGTTTGAGTTAGGAGTCGCTCACTTCTTTCGTTGCTACTCTTAATATCGGTGTTATGGTAATCGGCAACAACGGGGATTAGCACGACTAGGAAGGAACTTGCGAGTATAAGCTAGGCTTTCCAACGCATAAGTTCTTCCTTTTGGTGCTTGTCCGTCCGTTCTTGGCTCTTAGCCTTAACCTCCGGTTAATTCAACCACAACCGGTCTCACTAAGGAATCACCGCTATCATGTAGGATAGGGTGCTGTAGGGAGCGGATTGTAGTTCAATTAACGGGAGTCCGAATTAAGATGTTGGGTAAGAAAAGAGTGAGAGAGATTTCCTTCTCTCAAACTTTCCTTATCCTACCCTAACAAGTATGAAACTACTCACCCATTATAAGAAAAAGAAAATAAAACAAAGGAGGAAGATAGAAAGAAAGAGCTTAGAAGATTACAACTAGCTATTTGAGACCTCACCTTGGCAAGGATCAAGCTTAAGCATCATTGTTGTTTAAGGATAAAGAAAAAGAGAACAAGAAAGAAACAAACAACAAATAACAACTAAATTAGCAAATGAAAATTACAAGCAATTATAATTAACAAAAGAACAAGACAAGCATGATAACAAAGAGAACTCTTTTATTCATTCTTCACTCACAAAAGCTCACAACAAGTTTTTAATGGAGAAGAGATGAGAAGAGGAAGAAGAATAACAACACGTATTCTAAACTCTAAAATACAAGAATAAGCACCCTTGGTTTTGGCAAGTTCTGGACTATTTATAGGCAGGCAACAGAAATTCTAGGACAACATTCAGAATAAACATGGAATGACCAAAACACCCCTAAAAAGTCTTCAGCCGACAAGACTATACGACCGCGGATCCGCGGCCTAAGCGTGCTTATGCCGCGGTTCCGCGGCCCTATTGGGGATTTAGGTCTTCAATTTTGGTGTCTTCCCCTGGTTTGCAGTACCCTTCAGTCTGGTATATGTTGTTTCTCATAATTTCTTCACGATTTTTCCAGAATTTCTGCTGATCAAAAGGTGATGTGATGTGGATCTTTTGCCATGATTTTTCTTGAGCTCCGCGTAGATATGTTGGATCTTGTACTGACATTGAGCTTTGTGCATGAAAATGACATCGATTTGCCATTTTGTCCCTTAAACTGGTGTGCGGAAACATACGGATAGAGAGCGGAGACCAGTGTTTTATCTGTGGTTGGCAGTAATCCGGAATTTGTCGTGCTTTTCCATGAATTTCACTGTTTAGAGCTGAGAACCTGTATCCTGCAATTGACTAGCAAACACAGCTCAAGGGTACCTACCGATAAGCAATGTGATAAAAATTGGGCGGTATAAAAATGCAAAAATCTGATATGAACATTTATGCTTTGCACCCGCGCTAGTCCAGCCCCCGCTCTGCCATTAGTTAAGTAACCTAACGGTGCATGACAGGGCCCCGTGGCGAATATGGATGGTATAAGCGTACGTTCTATTTTCGTTTCTTTTCTATAATGATAGGGTTAAATGATGGGACCGCATTAACATTGATTAATGCAAGGAAAACAAACCAAAGCTTAAATCGTTGGAACAATTTCAAAACCACTCGGTTTTCTTCAAAAAGCAACTTTTAAATGCGGAGCCTAAACCACTCATTTTAAAAGCTATCATGGTTCCTTCGACTATATCAAGTTCATTACGTTCATGGTTTCGCCAAAACCATTCGTAGCCCTCCATCATTTCAAATGGGTATTCAGTAGTATTCAAGCTATGTATTTTGACCTTCTCCAAGGCATAGTGATTGGTAGCTGCTGGGTATTCAACTGTAGCATAGATAGATGCGTTGGTTTGGGACAGTCGTACTACTATTTTGGCCTTCGTCAAGGGTATGTATGGGTAGGTTCAAATTAACCTGGACAATGACGGGTAGAACTTGACTTGCGACTTATGATATGTTGGCCTTCATCAAGGTCATAAGAGCTTGAGGCAAAAATCCATATCGGGAGTTTCTGAGGAAATTGAAACTTGCTAGTGATGCATACCATTTGGAGTGTGATGATTTCGGTAGGATTCCTTCACGGTTGTCACACGATGATATTTGGATCCTATCCTACTGTGAGTATCTGCTACTCTTCGGGAGATTTTTCACTAAAACAATCAATGTTATAAACCATGTAGGTGTCTAGAACGGTGTTAGCGGGGCTACGCCTCCAGGGAAAAGAGGTTATGTAATAAAGAAACTTCACGAAAGCGTTGGAAAACCTCCCTCGAAGTACCGACACTAGCCTGACCGAAAGGTTAAGCAAGAATTGTAAGGTGAGATTAATCCTAACTAATTCTTCTTTTATTTTTTGAGGAAGGATTCGAGGAACAGTGGGAGCCATCCTATTTAGATAAACTAATAACCAATCTAAACTTGCAAGAGCATCATGCTGATTGTTTCTTCTCTCTCTCCTAATTGCAGCGACCAAAATGACCGGGCTTAAGTTATTGCTTGATAATAATAAATTGACTGGGCCAAAATATAAAGATTGGCTAAGGAATGTCCAGATGGCCATTACCTATGACAACCTGGGCTACCTCCTTACTACCGAAGCCCCCGCCGTCCCAGGTCCAGATTCCACTGTCGTGGATGTTGAAATCTGTAAGACATGGAAAAAAGACAGTGCAAGAGCCAAGTGCCTCGTATTAGCCTCAATGGATTATGAAAACCAGAGACAGCACGAGAAGATGGACTTAGTTTCCATCTTCCTCTATACCAAGGATTTATATGGAGAGCAATCTTGTATCACAAGATATGAGACCTCGAAGAAATTATTTCATGCGAGTTTGGCTGTCGGGTCATCTGTAGGGGACTACGTCCTTATGATGATTAGCTATATTAAAGAGCTCGCAGACCTTGGGACCACGTTAGAGAACGAGTTAAATACTGACTTGATTCTACAGTCCCTTCCCTCCACCTACGTCCAGTTTATCTTGAATTTCAATATTCAAGGGAAGGAAGTTTCACTTCCAGAACACCTCAACATGTTGAGGAGTGCTGAGGGCACCCTGCAGAAATCCAGAGAGACACCCGCTCTGCTTATTTAGGAATCTTCCTCTTCTAGATCCAAGGCGAAAGTCAAGGGAAAGAAGAAGAAGGCCTCCACCAAGCAGATAGGCGGTGTCAGTAAGGTAGAGAGAAAGGGAAGGGCAAAAGTTTCAGGGCTAACAGTAAGGAATGAGGAATGTTTCTATTGTCACGGGAAAGGGCATTGGCAGAAAGACTGCAGGGCTTGGAAATCCAGAAACCAGGATTCGAAGTACGTTGTGGCTTCGGCTTCAGGTGTGTTTATGATTGAAAACTGTATGTCAATTAACTCTACTTCCTGAGTACTAGATATCGGATCCGGATCTCATATCTATAATTCATTACAAGCTCTGAGAAATTGTAGAGTTATCAAGGCAGGTGATATGACTCTCAGGATTGCTAACGGAATGAGCGTGGACGCTGTATCCATAGTGGAATGAGCGTAGATGTTGTATCCGTAGGGGAATATCACCTAGGATTGACAAGTGGACAGATTTTGATTTTGCGTAACTGTTTGTGTGTACCTAGTCTGGCTTGTAATATCATTTCTGTATCTTTACTTTCTAAAAAAGGTTATGATTTTACATTTGTAAGCGATGTGCTCCACATCCACCTTTGTTGGCTATAGTGCCCTTAAGTCAATTATTGTAATCGCAGGCACGCGATTATGATGATTGAGGGAAGACCTATACGAGTAGAACGTCTTACTCAAAATGATAGTATGCTATCGGGTTTGTTTTTATCATCATGTACATGCTTTATGTGGTATTACAGATCACTATTACATGTTGATAGAGCCCATAAGATTCTTGCTTGACTACTAGCATTATGATGGTGATCATATACGTGGGAGTTGGGTGGTCTATAAGCACATCCTTAAATATCCCTAGTCGAGAGAGTATCGAGACTGGGCATCGATACTACGGAGTAGACTAGTGTATACTTATCGAGACCCCGACGAGGAGCGGTGGCCGGTCTCACAAGCCATTGGTGTCATTCAGTCACCTAAGATAGAATACAGGTGCTCATTGGGTTTTGAGTACACCGGACGGACTCGCCGGGAACATGCTGGTTGGTATTATACCTATTGTTGGATAGCAGTTCCTAGGTGACATGTGTACATATTAGTCTGTCGACCTGGGATCATCATTTGTCTCGTGTGAGTTCCCACTGTGCTTTGATTACTACCCTACCACGACTCAAAGGAGTCATGCAAACAATTTTTTGTTCGGTACAGTCCCGAGCCATATGGTGGCAGTGAGCGGATCGTTGGGGATTCGTCTCTCCCGGTATTGGGGATTGATGTCGTGCAGTGCACGGGTGGCCATCGCCAAAAATCCTTGGCCAAGATAGATGAGAATTACTGAATTGGATCTCATTGGGTGATGGGCTTCATACCGACACGAAATACCGCGTTATTAGGGGTATGACTTTATCCAGCCCCTAGACTCGATATGCGATACTCTTAGACGAACAGACCAGACTGTACGGAGATTGTTACTGACAGGCTCAGTAGGGGTTCGGATGAGTTTGCTCGTCGACCTTCCTTTCGCTCAATACCTGGGCAGCCGTTACATACAGCTAGTGCCGCTGACATACTTATGGTTAAACCCACTGCCAGCGTATTGACAGGTCTTTAGAGTCCCGCATAAAGGGTTTCCCTAGTTCTGGCGAAATGATGTAGTAGCCGTATTGCATACGTGTAGGGTTCCGATCGACCGATTGTACTATGTATCAGGAACTTCGATCAGACAGTTGATAATACTAGTCGGTTCAGGTTTAAGCCGGATTATTAAATCAAGTATTAATTTAATAATTTACGTATATATATTTCGATATGTATATTCTAATATTATGTTCTTTGTGTTATTCTATCACTTCAGGTATTCGTATTTCGGTACGAATACATGTATGTATATATACAGTAGAATATAATCCGTATTCTTTACAGATAACATTCTAGAAGATGGACACCTCATTTAGTTTTTATCCATTTATTATTAAATGGAAATGAGGTGTAAAGGTTGAGAAAAGGGAGTATGGTGAGAACCATGTTTGCATAGTGTGCACAAATGAATTATTAATTCATTTGTGCAAACTATTCAAGCATGGGTTCTATTTTAAAATGGAAAATAATGTTTTTACAAAACCAAGCATGCTTGATATTTTCTAACTTGATGGAAAAAGAAAAAAAATGGTTTATTTTTTAAGGCTCTCTCACTCTCACCATTAGCTTCACTCTCCTCTCTAGGGTTTTTCATGAGTTCCTCCACCTTCAAGCTTTAACTCCTCTCTACAATCTCATGAGTTGAGAATCAAGAGAGGAGGTGAGATAGATAAACACTTGGAACCATTCACTACATCCTAGGCACTCTAGACTAGCCATCTTGAGTCCCTAGTTGCTTCACTTGTTTATGGTGTGGAGCTAGAGCCAAGAGCTATATCCCTAGGGTGGGTCATCTTCGACGAAGGAAGACCGGCGGCCAAGTTCAATCGAGCACGCCTTAAGGAGCTAAGGAAGAGGATGGAAGACCGAAGGAATTGGTTCGTTCGGTATAATATTTCTAACCTTGTAGTTTATCTCTTTGTAGATTGCTAGTAAGGGTTTATGGTTCGATACTAGCGGGTTTCGTTAGCGCCAAGTTTTTAAACGCCAGTTTTTGTTCCGCACCGGTCACAGCTGATGGCCAGGGCGCTATCGTAACCAAACAACCTTAATCAAAATTTGATTGGGTTAGGTACACTAGATAATGGTATATACGTATTAAATCAAGCTCAGGTTTTCAATATCCAGAACACAGTTAAAAGAAAGTCTCCAGAATTAAATCAGGCTTTCTTATGGCATTGTAGACTGGGTCACATCAATGAAACACGGTTGACGAAATTACATAAAGAGGGATATTTGGATCCGTTTGAATATCAGTCCTATGCAACTTGTCAATCATGTCTCGAAGGAAAGATGATAAAGACTCCGTTCACTAGACACGAGGTAAGAGCCAGCGAGCTCTTGGGACTCATACACAGCGACGTGTGTGGTCCAAAGTCTACACATATAAAAAGTGGTTATTCCTGCTTTATTACTTTTACGGATGATTTCTCAAGGTATGGACATGTATTCTTGATGAAACACAAATCCGAGGCCTTTGAGAAATTCCGAGAATATAAGAATGAAGCGGAAAAACAAATCGGCAAAAGTATTAAGACACTTAGATCTGATCGAGGTGGTGAATACTTAAGTGCCAAGTTCCTGGATTACTTAAAAGAGAATGGAATTCTCTTTCAGCTCCTCCGTACACACCTCAACAAAATAGTGTATCGGAAAGGCAAAACCGAACCTTATTGGATATGGTACGTTCCATGATAAGTAACGCTGAGTTACCGCGATCCTTCTAGGGTTATGCGCTAGAATCAGCTGCATATATTTTGAACAAGGTTCCTACTAAGTCCGTGCCTACCACACCATACAGATGTGGAGTGGGAAGAAACCCTATCTTAAGTATCTTAAGACATGGGGATGTCCAGCTTTTGTAAAAAAGCAGCATGCGGACAAGCTCGAGCACGCTCAGTTCTGAGTAAGTTTGTGGGATACCCAAAGAACTCCAGGGGTATATTTTCTATTACGCGAAGGAACAAAAGATCTTTATTTCTCGGCATGCCCACTTTTTGGAAACTCAATTTCTTGAAAATGAGATAAGTGGGAGCGCAATAGAACTGGAAGAAATTCTAAAACCACAAGGTATTACTGAAAGCATGGTGCAACCAGAAGTTTCGAAAGAACCAGACATCCCTGCACCACTCCGCAGGACTAGTAGGGAGTCTCATCCACCTGAGAGATACTACGGTTTTCTCATAGATGGGGATAGAGAGGATTGCATCATTGACGATGATGATCCAACTAGCTTCCAGCAAGCCATTAAGAGCAGAGACTCGGTAAAATGGATGGATGCAATGTGGGCCGAAATGGAGTCCATGTACACCAACAAAGTATGGACTTTAGACATTGCTCCAGAAGGGGTAAAACCCGTAGGCTGCAAATAGATCTTCAGAAAGAAGATTGGTGTAGATGGATAGGTTGAAACCTATAAGGCTAGACTTGTTGCAAAAGGTTATCTTCAAAGACCTGATTTGGAATATGATGAAACCTTTTCTCCAGTGGCTATGCTCAAATCCATTCAGATCCTTCTTGCCATTGCTGCCTTCCACGATTATGAAATTTGGCAGATGGACATAAAGACCGCTTTTCTGAATGGAAATTTGGAAGAGTGTGTCTATATGGATCAGATGGAGAGTTTCATAGAGTGTGGGAGCAGCAGAAGAGTATGCAAGTTGCTTAAATCCATTTATGGATTAAAGCAGGCATCACGGAGTTGGAACATCTGTTTTGATGAGACAGTCAAGGAATTCGACTTTATCAAAAATCCAGATGAACCATGTATCTATAGTAAAATTGTAGTTAGAATTGTGGTATTCCTCATCTTTTACATGGATGACATTCTCCTGATAGGAAATGACATTCATGTGCTACAATCAATCAAAGGATTCTTATCACAAAGGTTCTCCATGAAGGACCTGGATGATACCTCCTACATTCTGGGGATCCAGATCTATCATGATAGATCTAAATGGATGTTGGGACTTTCACAGTCAAGGTACATCGACACCATACTGAAAAGATTTAGTATGGAAGATTCAAAGCACGGTAATCTACCAGTTTGTCACGGAATCACCCTCTCCAAAGAGTTGTCTTCCAAGACTGATTTGGAAAGGGATCGCATGACTATTATACCCTACGCTTCTGCGGTAGGCTCTATAATGTATGCGATATTGTATACCAGATCAGATGTAGCTTACACACTGAGCGTTGTAAGCAGGTATCGGTCAAACCTATGGAAGAAGCACTGGACAGCAGTGAAGAACATTCTCAAGTACCTGAGAAGGACTAAGGAGATGTTCTTGGTGTATGGCAGTGAAGAGATCCAGATCGAGGCCTTCGCCGACTCCAGCTTCCAGAGTGACAAGGATGACTCCAGGTCCATGTCAGGTTATGTTTTTACTCTCAATGGAGGGGCGGTCTATTGGAAGAGCTCTGAGCAGGACACCGTTGCTAACTCGGCGATGGAAGCGGAGTATATCGCTGCATGTGACACCGCGAAAGAAGCAGTCTGGATCAGGAAGTGTTGGTGATATGTATGCCATAAAGGCCATTATTGTATGATATAGTGGATGCTTGGACATATATATGGAGGACTTTCTTGCTTGACATGATAGTATGCTATCTGGTTGCCTTTATCTTAACATGTTCACTGGTATTATTATACTGTCTCTCATATACATGTTGATAAAACCCTTAGGATGTTGGCTTGACTACCAGGATTATGACGTAGATCATACTATCGGGACCTGGGTATTCCACAAGCACATCCTTCAGTTGTTCCTAATCGAGGGAATATCGAGACAGGGCATCGATATTCCAGAGTAGACTAGTGTGTACGTTTCTTGACCCTGTATGGGGCGATGGTTGATCCCATATCCATTTTTGTTTGACATTAAAGATTGTACACAGATGCTTATTAGAAAATGGGTACACCGAACAGGACTCGCCGAGAACTCCTAGATGGTACTATACCTATCATCAGATAGCAGTTCTCTGGTGATACGGGTACAGGTTAGTCTGTAGACTCGAGATCGTCATAGAGTCTTGTGTGGTTCCCACTGTGCTTTGATTTTCTCTCTACCATGGATCAAAGGAGTCTTGCAAACAGGTGGACTTTGGGTACAGTCCCGAGTCACATGGAGGCAATGAGCGATATGAGAGGTTTCGTCTCTCCCGGTATAGGGAATTGATGTTGCTCAATGCTCAATTGGCTATAACAGGAAGTCCCTAGCCAGGGCTGTTGATAAGATTTACTGGTAAGTGTTGCGAGTAGTTTCTCATAACGGTATAGGCCTTACATCAGCATGACCTATCAAGTTATTGGGGTCTGACGATTCCACCCCGAGACTCGATATGCGACATATCAGACGAAGAGACCGGACGGTACGGTAAGTGTTATCTATAGGCTTCATGGGAGTTTGGACAAACTTTCTTTTTGATCATCTAATCGCTCAATACCTGGGTAGCCGTTACGTCCAGCTAGTCCCGCTGATGGCTTGTGGGTAACTGATGTGATCATTACTTACTGTTAGTGTATTGACGAGTCTTTAGATTCCCACATATAAGTTTCCTGGTTCTAGCGAAACGAAGTAGGGCACATATGCAGATATGTGCGGGGGGCCTGATTAAATATGAGTATGAGATACCGTATTGTAATCTGGCAGCTATTTGTTATCAGTTAGGTTATATGTGATATAACCGGATTATCGAATCAAGTATTGATTTGATAATGTGATACATAAATAAATGATATTAGTCAGTTATATGTGATATAACCAGATTATTGAATCAAGTGTTAATTTAATAATATGATATATATTATATTTGATATAATTATATATTGACTAATATTATTAGCTCAATGATTATTTTCTTAATATATATATATATATTAATATATATATTTGATATATGTAAATATATATATATTAAGAAGCATGGTAGGATTTTCTATATTTTGTGAAAAATAGAAATGAGGTGGAAAATGAGGAATGGGATGAAGCATAGCTTTTATATTTCTTTATTCATTTGCTTGCACTATTGAAGCATGGCTCAATTTATTTATTGAAATAAATTCCATGCTTCAATGAGTGAGGATATTAAGTGTGACATGGTTCATTTTTTTGTGAGAGTTATTCATATTTCATTTTGGGAGCTAATATGATGAGTTTCTCTCTAGCTCTCTCCTTTTTCCTCACTCCACCTCCAAGCCCAATCCCTCACATGAGTTTTGAAACCTTGAGCTTGTGAGAACCCTAGTGAGCAAACAACACCCCTACTTCACCATCCTACACTAGATTAGCACTTTGGTGTAGTGTGTTTACTTCACTAAAGAGTTTACTGAAGATGTAGCTTGGATTAGTGTACTTCGGATGGATCATCTTCGGCACGAATGTCATTGAAGCATGTTCGTTTAACCTTCAAGTGGAGCCTAGTGGAGTCGCGTGGACTACAACCTGGAGCTTTAGAAGAGAAGGACACGGTCTACAAAGGTTGTAGCCACCTTTCTCTTATATTAGTTATTGTTATATCATAGTTAAATCCTAATTATTTAGTTTATGATCTTGCTCGGTGTTGATTAGCACCCCGAATTTTTTAAAATCGGCATGCTTGATGCTAGTAAAACCCAATGGTGGTGCGAACATACACTTTCAGGAAGTTCGTGACAGAACTTCAGGTGGTTTCGTCCATTGTTGAACCAATACCACTGTATTGTGACAACAATGACGTTATAGCTTTAGCGAAGGAACCAAGGCCCCATCAGAAGTCCAGACACACCTTGAGGCGGTACCACCTGATCAGGGAGATTGTTGATCGCCGGGAGATCGAGGTGCGAAGAGTAGAGACATAGAACAACACTGCAGATCCACTCACAAAGGCCATCCCTCCGACACAGTTTGAGAGGCTAATCGAGATGATAGATCTGCGATATGCCAATACATGGCCTTAGTGAAAGTGGGAGATTGTTAGTGATATATGCTCTAGAGGCCATTATTGTATCATACTGGATTGTATATTAAATATTGGAAGCTTGGGATATTCACAGTTATAATAACAGTCTTGCTCAAAATGGTAGTATGCTACCTGGTTTGATTCTATCTCAATATATGCATATGTTTCTTATAGCATATCGCTTATACATATTGGTAGAGCCCTTAGGATCTATGCTTGACTACCATTGTTGTGATGGCAATCACACTAGTGGGGTCTGGGTAGTCTATAAGCACATCCTTATACAGGTCCCTAGTCGTAAGATTATCGAAACGGGGCATCGATATTCTAGAGTAGACTAGTGTATATGCTTCTCATCCCAGCAGGAGAGATGGTCTATCCCACAGCTATTAGTACGTCGTACTGGAGATAGTATACAGGTGCTCATTAGGTTATGAGTTACACTGGACGGACTCATTGGGAACTGCTGGTTGGTATTATACCCATCGTCAGGTAGCAGTTCCTAGGTGGTATGAGTACAGGTTAGTCCGTTGACTTGCATCGCTATTCATCTCGAGGGTGTTCCCACTTCACTTAGATTACTACCCTTCCATGGCTCAAAGGAGCCATGCAAACATGTAGTAGTTGGGTGCAATCCCGAAGCACTTGGAGGTAGTAGCGGTTAGATAAGATTCGTCTCTCCCGGTATTGGGGGTTGATATCGCGCTGTGTTCAGAAAGCTATTACACAAAGTCCCTGGCCAGGGCAAGCGAGATTTACTGGTAGGCACTCCAGTAGTTTCTCAGGGTGTATTGGGCTTTACTCTGGCATGACTTATTGCGCTATTAGGGGTCTAACGTTTACCATCCCCCTAGGCCTAATATGCGAGTATCTTAGACGAACAAACCGGACTGTACGGAGATTGTCACAAATAGGCTCAGTAGGAGTTCAGATGAGTTTTCTCATCGGCCTTCTTATCGACAGATACCTGGGTAGCCGTTACGTGCAGCTAGTACCGCTGACGGACTTATAGTTAAACTCATTGCCAGCGTACTGTCGAGTCTTTAGAGTCCCACACTAAGGGTTTACCTGCTTCAGGTGAAACGATGTAAAGACCGTATAGTTTTAGTAAAGATCCTGGAGTTTATTCGGTGTTGCGAAGCATAGAAAAATCATTTTTTGCAAATTCCTCCTCCCCACGAACCCGCGGGGTGCACGACATCGACTTACAATTTTCATTGGTATGTGAGTTACAGTACAGAGTGTAACTACCGTTGTATACTTTTATATTCTTTGTGTCTAGTTAAAAGCTCCATCAACCAGACTGTATATATTTGGTAGACTTAGAGACCAGTTGTATATTCTTTGAATTTAGAGTTGAGACTTGTGTATATATTCTTTATATTGGATTGGATGATGTTTTTGGTTTTCCTTATTCTTTTTTGTAATTGATCTTCTCCTTGGGATCCATATATTTTACTTGCGTGGTTGTGTTTCTGCCGATTGGTGAAGAGCTAGCCCCCGTTTGGGGATGCCTATATTATTCTTGATATACTGGTTTTGGATCAAAATTTACAAAAGTGGTGCTGCCCAAATTTCAAATGACGAAAATGTTTTCAACTTTAGTATCCAACATACTTGTATTTTCTACATGTAAGTCCATGTCGCGCACCCCACATGTCCGCGGGGAGGCGGAATTTGCAAAAAACGATTTTTCAAAGCACGCAACACGGACTTAAACTCCAGGATCGATGCTAAACCCTAGCTAACAAAATACTGTGTGAAGTTTAACTATTCGGATGAAAGTTATACCTTACGAAAACAAGTCCTTTGGGTCTTTTAGTCGATGTCCTCCTCGTCATCGTAGGCTCCAAGGATCGTTACGGATCTTGGCTTCCTCATCGGCTTCCTCGAGTCAAAGAAGATCCACCCGAGAGTCTATAGTCTGAGCTCCAACCTCAACTCCGAGGTAACTAGGGGCAAGTAGCTTGCTAGACTAGATGGCATAGGTCATGTAGAGAGTGAAGATGGTTTAGTTTGTCTCTTGGAACCCTAGGTTTCTCAACTCATGAGAGGTATTGGGTTATGAGGAAGAAGTGAAAGACTTGAGGAAAAGAGAATGAAGTTGTGAACTTTTTGAGTGAAGCTTAGCTTCCCACTTGATAAAGAATGAAGCATATCTCATAATTGTTGAGATATAATATCACACACAAATATCTAATATGCTTCACAAAATATCTATTTTGTCAAGAGACTGAGTCATGAGCATGAGTCACCAAGTAGCCATGCTAGATTCAATGTTTAAACTCCACCTCATTTCCTCACCAAATTTGTTTAATCCATTAAAGAATTAAACCCTAATTAGGATTCCACTTCGAGAAGCTTTCCCGAACTAATTACGAGAATTCCCCTCATCTGTATATATATACCCACATTCGCATCCTGAAGAATACGAATACAAAAATACGAAACAAATCCATCAATACAATACTAGGATTCGGCTTAAACCAAAGCCCACTAGTATTATCCGCCCGAACATCATACGCGCACAAGTATACGTACTTGATTGAAGCCCCATCGTAAAACCATACGTGTTGGATATAGTGCCCTCAGAGTCAATTATTGGATCGCAGGCACGTGATTGCAATGATTGAGGGAGGACCTATACCGGTAGGACAGTCTTACTCGAGAGGTTTGTATACTATCTGGTTTGTATTTATCATCGTGTACATACTTTAGGTGACATTGTAGTTCACTATTACACGTTGATAGAGAATAGTATGCTATCTGGTTTATCTTTATCATCGTGTACAGCTTTAGGTGACATTACAGGTCACTGTTGTACGTTGATAGAGCCCTTAGGATTCTTGCTTGACGGCCAGCAGTATGATGGCGATCATATACGTAGGAGCTGGGGTCTATAAGCACTTCCTTAAAGTGGTCCCTAGTCATGGGAATTTCGAGACTGGGTGATCAGTCGAAAATACTGCATCTTTAACACGGCAATTTCCCTATCATTTGCACTCATCTAGAAGTGTTCGGCATTCATATAGCACATATTAGCAAATCAGTCGTTAAATATCATATTGCATGTGTTAGACTCTAAAACCGGCACTATAAAGGAAATTGACTGCATTTCATGGCATCGCATCATCCCTATATTGCGCAACACTTGTTTCAAGATTTGTGCAGGAAATTGCAGGATCAAAAGAAGCTGATAAAATACACCAACTCCAAGTTTTGAGATCTGGTAGCAATCCAAAAGGAAAAATACAATTCAACATATCAGATAAAGACCCAAACAACAGCCCAAGCATGTGCCAGAAAGCCCAAACCCCAAGCTTCCAACATGGCCGCGGAACCGAGGCCGGAGCCGGCTTGCGCCGCGGTTCCGCGGCGATCTTGCCACGTCACCTCCTCAACTTTGCTTCAATATTCCTCTCTCAGGGCCCACATTCATTTCACATGCTTCAAGTTCCAGAAAACTCCAGAGGCTTCTGCCAGTTCAGCAAACTAGGGTTTCTAAGCTTAAACAATCCTAGCTTAAAGCCTAAGCTAAGCTCCTAACAAACTATTTCTAGAAGCTCCTCAACAAACTTTTGGAGGGAAATTCAAAATTCAAATCCTAGATCTAGGGTTTTGGGAAGTCTATAAATAGAAGCCTAGACCTAGGGTTAATGGCTAATCTAAAATCCTTAATCTTTAGTTTTCAATCATTAGTAGTTCAATTCTTCCATCTTCTTCCACAAGTCTAGTGACAAGACTTGTGCGAAACCCTAACCCTAATTCCTATCCAAATTCAAGATCCCGAGTACTAAATCAAGCGAGAAGCCCTTCAACATTTTAGGAGCGGAGCCGATCTTCAACAGAGCAAGTGGTCCAAGCCGATCCACGACTTACGGAGACAAGCGAAGCCAAATCAACAATCGAGTTCTTCCTCTTGTAGTTATTGAGCGACTGTAATGAAATTGTTGATATAAATAAAAGGTGAAATTCTTTAATCTTGTTTTCTTTAAATTCTTGCATCATGATTCGATCTCAATTTGTAATTGTAGTTCTTGTTGTGATATTTGAGTAAAACTCCGCTCGTCGAGGAGTCGAGACGATCAATAGAATGATGATGTAACAAATCTTAAAACGATTCTTGAGTCCTACGAGTCTTGTAAACCCTAGCAAGTTCAAGAATCGATGACCTAGTTTCGTTGCGACGCTTTCTTGATTGTTATCGCTCAAAATTAGGGATCTACAATCGTTTCTTGAATTTACTAGAGGCTAGAATGTGAATGATATCGACGAAAGAACAAGGGATAAAAGATGAAACCCTAGTTTCACTAGAAATCCCTAACTCTCGTCGATCATCATCGATCTAGTAACAACTCTTCGAAGGATAAGAATACGACATCTTGAGATTACATCACATCTATAGATCCGATCGATTCCTACGAGCCTCATTTAGATTCTTGATATTTGGTTGGAAAAATCATCGAAACTCTATTCTCGATTGTTTATCATTTTCTTGATTCTTGATTAGAATAGTGACACTTGAATCTATCGATAAAATCTTGAATCATGTTTTCTTTTCTTTTCTATTAACTTTTCAATTTGAACAAATCAAACATACAAACGAATCGCACAATCCCTGTGGACGATCCGCACTCGCTTACGATCTACAACTGACACCGTAGTTGATTGCGGTCAAATAATTCTTTGATTGTGAATTTTATTCATTTTCTAAATACCGACATAAAGAAACTTATTCGAGTTACACGACACAATCGGAATTTACATTCAATCAAATGGCGCCGTTGCCGGGGATCGCGCGCTAATTCGTTTTATATTGAAATTTGAATTGAAAGATTTATTCCATTGTAATTTTGTGATCAAAATTCGTGCAAAAATCTAAACAATTTGCTGTGGTTTATTGCAAGGAGATCTGGAGCTTGCTGTGAAGTTGGAATTTTTTTTGGAGAATTCCAGAGGACTCAGGGACTACACAGAAGCCCTCTGTGAAAATTGTGTGCAGGGATCATCACCGACGGCGGCGAAATCGCGGTGGGAGCCAGCATTTGCAGCGGTTGTGCGGCTTTCTAAAGGGTTCACTGTGCAAATTTTGGCAGGTAACCTCTTACTTTCTTATCTCCTTCTAAAATCTTCTCCAATTAACATTTTGTGCAGGTTTCTTTGCAAAATAATCGCAGCGCGCAAAAATAGCAAAAATTAAATTGTGCTTGTTTTGATTCTTGTGGTTGTTTGCATAATTAATACGGACGTTAAGGGGCAGGACCAAATCCAGATTAGGTGGGGAGTACATTAACCTTCCTAAGCCCCGAAAATCGCAAAACTTGCATCCGCATTTACCCCAATTAACTAAAAAAGATCTAGAGATGACTCTAAGGACCGTCGCGCTCACTTAGGACAGAAGAAGTCCGTGGGTAATTCATTGCTTATCCGCGTTTCTCTTGTGGTGTCTAGGCAAGTGTGTCGAAGGCTAGTGGTTACTTAATTAGGCCCACTACTTACGTAGTGGAGAACCTCCCACTTACCTGGCACTTACCTGGCCACAGGAGAGACAAAGAGGCAGTGGAGGATTTATCCTGCGTCTTTTCTTCTGGCAGTTAGGAGCGGTCTAGAGATCTGACCTAGGCGACCCTAGAATTAGGGTTTTGTGTGCTGCATTTGTGGTGTTGCATCATTTTTTTTCAAAAATCCGTCCTATTTTCAAGACAAACACCGCATTCATTCATTCATTACCCCTAATTATAAATTCACGCTGCCACTTGTACTAACCCTTTTTAGTGCAAGATAGGCTGGACACGGGATTCTAGTGCCCGTTAAGTCCGCGTTTCCCTCATCGACCCAAAAGTCGGTATTTCTACATTTACCTTTTCTTCACCCACCACCACACCCACATCGATGGATCCGTCTCCATCGAACTTCTTTTCCACTACTCTGCCGCCGTCCGTTGGTGCGCAGAATCCACCTTGCATCTCTCTCCAAGAGAGGTGCTATCCAACACAAGGTCCACATTCCACTTGTCTTTCCATTCCACCAGCCAACGGGGAAAATTTTCAAATAAAACCCCAATACATCAACCTTCTACCAAAATTTCACGGTCTCGAGTCTGAGGACGCATACGTGTTTATCACGAAATTTGAAAATGTATGCGCAATGATGGGTACTTCACAGCTTTCTGTGGATTCTTTGCGTCTTCGTCTTCTCCCATTTACCTTGTGCGATTTAGCCGAGAAGTGGCTATATAACACTACCGCACATTCCATTTCAAATCGGGAAGAATTCGTCAAAGCATTCCTTAAGAAATTTTACCCACATCACAAAACAGCTCGAGTCCGCAGCGAAATAAATCAATTCACCCAGCTTCCATATGCACCATTTTCAAAATGTCTTGAATGCTTCAAGGATCTGTTAGTCCAATGTCCTCATCACGGCATCCCGAGATGGGAACTGTGCCGAATCATTTATGAGGGCATTAATCCTAACACAAGACATACCCTTGAATCCATGTGTCAAGGCAACTTCATGACCAAAGATGATGGGGAAGCCTGGAAATTTCTAGAAGATTTCGCTGAAAGATCTTTACAGTGGGAGGGTGTGAGTCAATCGTCTAGGGATGGCAATAATATTTCCATAGGAGTTAGAGCTGACATTTCAGCTATGCAAAAGAAACTTGAGACTATGGAAAACAAATTTTTAGCCGCCCTAAGTCAAATATCACTCTCCAAAACTGTATGTGGATGCTGTTCTGATCCTTCTCATTTGACGGAAGAATGTCTACGAAATTCTCTGTTTCAAGGTCACGAGCATACCAATGTCGCATTTCATAGACCTAGAAACGATCCATTTTCTTCCACATATAATCAGGGTTGGAGGAATCACCCAAATTTTTCTTGGAACCAATCACAATCTCAAAACACGGTTCCAACCCAAAACAATTTCCAAAGGGTCCCTCCACCACAACATCACCCACAACTTCAATTGAGTCAGCACCCCTTCCAATCACATAACTTTCAAAATCCGGTCAATACACCTGCACTGTCTAGTCCTTTACAGTTGACCGGGACTGATGAATCCTCTTCATTTGCACAATACATGAATTTGGTCTTAACAAATATCATGCAAGTTTCGGCTGAAATGAAGTCTTCTGTCGATAAAATTGAGAAAAACTCTGCGTCACAAAGCGAGAGTATTAAATCGATGGAAGAAGAAATTGCACGATTAAAAGCCGAAATGAGTGCAAGAGAGAAAGGGAAACTTCCAGCTCAACCCTTACCCAATCCTGGCTATTCACATCATGTGAGTGCAATCACGTTGAGATCTGGAAGAGTGCTTGACAATCACGTTGGGGAAGAGATTGATGACACTGAAAAATCTATCAATGATACCCCGGCTGAGACCTTTCCTTCCACTTCTACTTCTAATTCTGACCCCAGTTCTTCTACCCCACCACCTTCTTGCGGGCCTATTCTTCGTTTCCCACAAGGCCCGCCACCTCAGCCCATCTCTTCTAGTCTACCACCGACGATCCCCACTTCTATTTTGGGATCGGGTCCACACACACTTCCTTCTCCTATGATGGACCCAGCGCTTATTGCTAAAGCACCTTATTCTAATCGGTTAAGGGCTAACACATCGAGTCCATATATGGAGAAGATTATGGACATTTTTAAGCAAGTTAACATCAACATCCCTCTCCTAGATACCATCCAACAAGTTCCGTCCTATGCGAAAACTCTTAAGATCTTGTGCACTAGGAAGAGGAAGACTCAAGTGCCCAAGAAGATTTTTATGGCAAAGACTGTAGACACGGCTTTCCCCCAACAAGTACCGAGGAAACGTAAGGACCCTGGCTGTCCTACTATTTCCATTTCTATTGGGGAAAAACACATCAACCGTGCTCTACTAGACCTTGGCGCTAGTGTTAACTTGCTTCCATACTCTGTTTATGAGCAGTTAGGGATCGGAGAGTTGAAGCCAACCCATTGCACTCTCCAGATGGCTGACCGATCAATCACCAAACCTAAGGGTGAACTGGAGGATGTGTTAATAAAAATCGGGGAATTCATCTTCCCTGTTGATTTTATTGTAATTGATACACAGCCTGTAGAGAACCCACGGAACCAAATTCCGGTGATTTTAGGTCGCCCCTTTTTGGCCACTTCCAATGCTATCATCAACTGTCGTAATGGTTCTATGACCCTATCTTTCGGGAATAGGTCAATTGAGCTGAACATTTACAAGTTGGGAAGTGTACCCTCCGAACCTACTGCTCATGTCTGTTCTGTCGACTTAATGGATGTCGACAGCAGCGAATTTGATGATCCTCCTGATATCGATCTTGACTCTTTTCATACGTTGTTGTTTGACCCAACTATGTATCATACACATACGGACTCTTCCACCGAGATGTCCGGGTCAACAACTAACACTGATTATGAACTGCTTTTAGAGTCTGAAATCACCCTGCACCTTGTGATGACATTATTCTTAGGGGTATAGATGAAACTTTTGAGGAGATCTTCGCTGATGAACTCGCATTTCTGAAAAGCACGGGTGTTGAGATGAATCATGTCCAAATCAATGAAATTGAACCTCCACCCCTTCTTCTGAACTGTAAAAAGAATGCGAGTAATCCATCACATTCACTGCATCGTCTCTCCAAAATGAGACGCACACACATTCTATTCCACCACTTACCATTTCCCCACTTCTTCTTCCACCAACCAGAGCACTGCATTGATAAAAATTTTGACTGGTTGGTGTTGACGTTTGGTCTTTGCAAAACTTGGCATCGACCATTAATTTTTGACCCCCTCATGTGATTTTCAAAAGATTAACATTGCATAACTCAAGTTTAGGGGGGCATTTTTTCTGGCTCTTGAAAAGAAAATTTTTACAAAATGATGAGCCAAGAATAAGTTTGGGGGAGGTTATTCACTTAAATATTTTTGCCCCCACTAATAAATTCCTCCCAAGCTTATAGGTTTTTCGAGATTTAGCAGATGGCAACAGTGAGGACACTGTTGAAAACAAGTTTGGGGGAGGTTTGTGCTTATTTTTGCATCATTTGCATCATACTTTGCATAAGCACAAAACATTTAAAAACCTATAAAAATTTAAAAAAAATTCAAAAATAAAAATATTTTTTGTACATAAATAAGATAATAAAAGATTAGATAGTGAAAAATTACATCCATGAGATTAGAAAAATTTAAGAAAACCAAGAAAATTAGAAGTTTTCTTATACGAACTAGTAATAAGTAGTTATGAGCCGTTGTCCCAAGGGTTAGTAAGATGAAGGAAGTCACTAATCTGAGGATAAAAATAAGTCTGAAAAATAGTTTCTATTCTGGAAGCCAAACATTTTGAACGTTGATACCCTGCTATTCGCACTTACACACGTCTTAAAGCCTGGGATAGTAGAGGATACCTTGAAATGCTCTTGTCTAAAAGCCAAAGTATGAAGGAAATAAAAAAAAATATATAATGAAGAAAATATAAAATGGTGAGAAAAATGAACACTGGTTTTGTTATCGCCAAGGCAGCAATAAAAAAATATAGCGAGGGTGCTTCTTCACCTAGTGCCCTAAGGCCAACTGGTCTGGGAGTCATTGCTAAGCCTTAGGTGGTGCAAGACGAGGAAAATACACTAAGTAAGCAAGCACAGGAGTAATCGGTCGGTTAGTACCTCAAGAAGTATTAACGGTCGCATGAAAGTGTGTGAGCAATCTCATCTAAATATTCATTAATTAAAAAGTACTGAGGCTGATGGGCAAGAGTATGATAGCTTGAATTGAATTCTCCGGGTGTAGGGATGTCTTTACATACACGCAGGGTTATATGATCGATGTTTGGAAGAAAGATAGGAATGAAGAATAAGACGATGTTTTATTGAGGGAGGATGTGATTTCCGACATCTTTTCATAACTATAAAGATAGGGCTCATACAATCGAAAAGCTAGCTTAGTTGGAAACCCTAATTTTCAAAGCTTTTCTTTTACAATTCTTGTCTTTAAATGTAATATTCAAGATCTTTCTTTTATTATTGGATTTTGTGGGTGCAATCCGCTGAAAACCCTCAGGAGACAACACTCCTCCTACTAGGGACACCTAGAGGTTTAAAGGCTTGTTGCACGTGCTCAGTGCAATCGTGTTGCCAACGAAAGTGTGCTAGTTAATTTTTCTCTTTCTTTATTTTCTCCTTCCCTTTTTAATAAAACAGTTCGCTCGAGACGATCGAAAATAATTTTTGGGGAATTTGATCAGTCGAAAATACTGCCTTTTTAACACGGCAATTTCCCTATCATTTACACTCATCTAGAAGTGTTCGGCATTCATATAGCACATATTAGCAAATCAGTCGTTAAATATCATATTGCATGTGTTAGACACTAAAACCGGCACTATAAAGGAAATTGACTGCATTTCATTGCATCGCATCATCCCTATATTGCGCAACACTTGTTTCAAGATTTGTGCAGGAAATTGCAGGATCAAAAGAAGCTGATAAAATACACCAACTCCAAGTTTTGAGATCTGGTAGCAATCCAAAAGGAAAAATACAATTCAACATATCAGATAAAGCCCCAAACATCAGCCCAAGCATGTGCCAGAAAGCCCAAACCCCAAGCTTCCAACATGGCCGCGGAACCGCGGCCGGAGCCGGCTTGCGCCGCGGTTCCGCGGCGATCTTGCCACGTCACCTCCTCAACTTTGCTTCAATATTCCTCTCTCAGGGCCCATATTCATTTCACATGCTTCAAGTTCCAGAAGACTCCAGGGCTTCTGCCAGTTCAGCAAACTAGGGTTTCTAAGCTTAAACAATCCTAGCTTAAAGCCTAAGCTAAGCTCCTAACAAACTATTTCTAGAAGCTCCTTAACAAACTTTTGGAGGGAAATTCAAAATTCAAATCCTAGATCTAGGGTTTTGGGAAGTCTATAAATAGAAGCCTAGACCTAGGGTTAATGGCTAATCTAAAATCCTTAATCTTTAGTTTTCAATCTTTAGTAGTTCAATTCTTCCATCTTCTTTCACAAGTCTAGTGACAAGACTTGTGCGAAACCCTAACCCTAATTCCAATCCAAATTCAAGATCCCGAGTACCAAATCAAGCGAGAAGCCCTTCAACCTTTTAGGAGCGGAGCCGATCTTCAACAGAGCAAGTGGTCCAAGCCGATCCACGACTTACGGAGACAAGCGAAGCCAAATCGACAATCGAGTTCTTCCTCTTGTAGTTATTGAGCGACTGTAATGAAATTGTTGATATAAATAAAAGGTGAAATTCTTTAATCTTGTTTTCTTTAAATTCTTGCATTATGATTCGATCTCAATTTGTAATTGTAGTTCTTGTTGTGATATTTGAGTAAAACTCCGCTCGTCGAGGAGTCGAGACGATCAATAGAATGATGATGTAACAAATCTTAAAACGATTCTTGAGTCCTACGAGTCTTGTAAACCCTAGCAAGTTCAAGAATCGATGACCTAGTTTCGTTGCGACGCTTTCTTGATTGTTATCGCTCGAAATTAGGGATCTACGATCGTTTCTTGAATTTACTAGAGGCTAGAATGTGAATGATATCGACGAAAGAACAAGGGATAAAAGATGAAACCCTAGTTTCACTAGAAATCCCTAACTCTCGTCGATCATCATCAATCTAGTAACAACTCTTCGAAGGATAAGAATACGACATCTTGAGATTGTTAGTGTATATGCCCTAGGGGCCATTATTGTATCATACTAGTTTGTATATTACTTAATGGAAGCTTGGGATATTCACATGTATATAACAGTCTTACTAAACATGGTAGTATTCTACTTGGTTTTTCTATCTTAATATGTGAGTATACCTATTGATAGAGCTCTTAGGATCTTGCTTGACTACCAGCGTTGTGATGGCAGTCACACTAGTGGGGGCTGGGTAGTCTACAAGCACATCCTTATTCAGGTCCCTAGTCATTGGATTATCGAGACAGGGCATCGATACTCCGGAGTAGACTAGTGTGTATGCTTTTCATCCCAGTTGGGGAGATGGTCTGTCCCACAGCCGTCAGTACGTCGTACTGGAGATAGTATGCAGGTGCTCGTTAGGTTACGGGTACACCGGACAGGACTCACAGAGAACTGTTTGTTGGTTTTATACCAGTCGTCAGTGAACAGTTCCCAGGTGACATGAGTACAGCATAGTCTACAGACTTGACACTGCTACTTCGCCTCGAGTGTGTCCCACTGTTCTTAGATTGCTACCCTACCACGGCTCAAAGGAGTCGTGCAAACAGGTAGCAGTTGGGTGCAGTCCCGAGCACTTGGAGGCAGTGGCGGTTAGACAGGATTCGTCTCTCCCGGTATTGGGGGTTGATATCGCGCTATGTCAGAGAGCCATTACGCAAAGTCCCTGGCCAGAGCAAGCGAGATTTGCTGGTAAGTTCCAGTAGTTTCTCAGGGTGTAATGGGCTTCGCTCCGACACGACTTATACCGCTATTAGGGGACTGACGCTTGCCGCCCCCTAGGCCCGATATGCGATAGTCTTAGATGAACGGACCGGTCTGTATAGAGATTGTCACATCAAACTCAGTAGGAGTTCGGATGGGTTTCCTCATCGGCCTTCTTATCGACATCTACCTGGGGACCGTTACGTACAGCTAGTGCTGCTTGCGGTCTGTGGTTAAACCCACTGCCAGCGTAGTAGTCGAGTCTCTAGAGTCCCACACAGAGAGTTTCCCTACTCCAGGCGAAACGATATAGAGGTCGTAAGGTTTTACGACAAGGGTTCGGACGCATACGTGTGTTTACGCACGTACGACTTTCGGACAGTTTTTACTAGTCGGCTTTGGTTTAAGCCAGTTACTAGTATCCGGTTATTGGATTTATACAGTCTAAAGTTTTTCCGTGTTTTCACGGATAGGAGGGGCGTTCTCATAATTGCGCGTGAAGCTTCTAGAAGATGGTGACTAAGGAGGTTAAGGTGGCATATACATTAAATGAGATTAGTGAGTCATATGGATGATTCATCCATGTCATTAATGCTTCATAATTGCTTAATGACTCATGGAGATGAATCACCATAAGATATTTATCAAGCATGGTTGTAAATCATTTTCTTTTTCTTTTCTTGAAAAACAATAATGCTTGATATATATTATGATAACTCATTTTCTCATTTCATTATTCTTCTCACCTTCTCTCTCCTCAAGCTTCCTCTCTTCAAACCCTAATCCTCCCCTCTCATGTGTTGAGTACAAGGATTAGTTAGACTACTTAATCCATAACCCTCACTCTATATCATCTAAATACTTTGATTAGCACTTAAAGAAACCTAGTTGCCTCAAGTTTAGAGGCAAAGCTTGGAGTATAGCTCTCGTGGTGGATCGTCTACTACTTGGAGAAGGCCGAGGAGGAGGTGGTGTTCGTAAAGACGAAGGACACGGTTCTTTAGGTATAATCCCTTCACATAGTAGTTTAGAACTTCTATGTTTGATGTTAGTTATCGTTTAGCTTCGATTCATGCGGTTAGTCGATGTTTAAGCATAGATCAAGATCGTTTTTCATATTTCCGCCTCCCCGCAAGTCGTGGGGTGTTGTACATCGACTTATAGAGATTACATCACATCTATAGATCCGATCGATTCCTACGAGCCTCATTTAGATTCTTGATATTTGGTTGGAAAAATCATCGAAACTCGATTCTCGATTGTTTATCATTTTCTTGATTCTTGATTAGAATAGTGACACTTGAATCCATCGATAAAATCTTGAATCATGTTTTCTTTTCTTTCTATTAACTTTTCAATTCGAACAAATCAAACATACAAACGAATCGCACAATCCCTGTGGACGATCCGCACTCGCTTACGATCTACAACTGACACCGTAGTTGATTGCGGTCAAATAATTCTTTGATTGTGAATTTTATTCATTTTCTAAATACCAACACAAAGAAACTTATTCGAGTTACATGACACAATCGGAATTTACATTCAATCACTGGGCATGGATATTCCATTAGTAGACTAGTGTATACAGTCGAGACCCCGACGAGGGGCGGTGGCCGGTCTCACAAGCCATTGGTGTCAGTTGGTTCACCTAAGATGTATACAGGTGTTCATTGGGTTATGAGTACACCGGACAGGACTCACCGGGAACATGCTAGTTGGTATTATACCGGACGTCAGATAGCAGTTCCCTGGTGACATGTGTACAGGTTAGTTCATCGACCTGAGATCGTCATTTGTCTCGTGTGAGTTCCCACTGTGCTTTGATTACTACCCTACCACGGCTCAAAGGAGTCGTGCAAATAGGTTTTAGTTGGGTACAGTCCCGAGCCACATGGAGGCAGTGAGCGGATCGGCAGGGGTTTCGTCTCTCCCGATATTGGGGGTGAGATCGCGCTGTGTCTAGGAGAGCCATTACACGAAGTCCTTGGCCAAGGCAGGAGATTTACTGGTAGGTATTCCAGTAGTATCTCAGGGTGTTCTGGGCTACACTCCGATATGACTTGTACCTCTTTTGGGGGTCCGACTTTTACCAACCCCCTCGGCCCGACATGCGATTCTCATAAACGAACGGACCGGACTATACGGATATTGTCACTGACATGCTCAGTAGGGTGTCAGGATGAGTTCGCTCATCGACCTCACTTTTGGTCAGTACCTGGTAGCCCGTTACGTACAGCTAGTACCACTGACGTGCTAGTGGTTAAATCTACAGCCAAAGTATTGACGAGTCTTTAGAGTCCCCCACAGACAGTTCTCAAGTTTCAGGCGAAACGTTGTAGAGGCCGTATGGATTTATGGCAGGGTTCGAACATACGCGTACACTTGTGCATGTGTTATGGTTCAGACGGATGATGCTAGCGGGCTTTGGTTTAAGACGGATCCTAGTATTATACTGTGTAGATTTTGTCTCATTGCATTTGTATTCGGTCGGAATACAAATGCGGGTATGTATATTCAGTCGCGGGGTTATCCTGTAATTTATTACGGGATCGCTTTTTGAAGTTGCCTGTTTGCATTCCGTTTCGGCCATTTTCCTTTCTTTCTTTTCATGGCTGAATTTTCTTTTGAGGGGGTATTTTTGTAAAAGTGGCTTTTACAAAATGGAGGGTTTTTTTTTTTGCGGTGGCTGGAGCTCCAGCAGATTTCAGGAATCCTCTTGATGAGATTGATTCATTTGTGCTCATTGCTTGCATTTAAGTGATTGGATTTGAGAAAGACTTTGTTGTGACCTTTTTGCTTATCATCACCTCTTGCTTTTTCCTACACTCACCTCCCTTCACTTCCTCCCTCTCTCAAATATGGCCGAGCCACATTTTGGGACAGCCTCTCATTCATTTTGGTGGTGGAAATTTTGATCTCATTTGCTTGCACAAAATTCTTTAGCTCCATTTCCAAAAGCTCATTTCCATTTCCACCAAAAATGGCAACTTCGATTAACCCTTGAGGCAATGCGTTCTACACTTAGTTTACAGCAATCTTGGACACGTCGGCTAGCAAACTTCGTGTTCGAGGTACCTCGGTTCAGAGGCGGGATCCCGTAAAAAAGGCTTCTCGATTTGGTGCCCTTCCGACGAGGAGACCGGAGATCGGTGATGCCGCGAGGAGCTTGGGATGGTGGCCAAAGACCGAAGGACACGGATCGATCGGTATAGCTTTTCTATCCCTTCTCTAGATAGCTAGTTGTAGGTTAATGGTTCGATCCGGGAAAAAGTATACGATAGCGCCAGTTTCAAGTTAAGAAAAAGTTTTTGTTTCCGCATTTTGGCCTCGGACAGACGGCCGGGGCGCTACCGTAGACTTACATGGTATCAGAGCCAGGCCATTAACCTTTACTAGCTTGCTCTAACGTGTTTAGAATTTCGATCGAACGAAAATTCCAAAACCGCGATTCCAAGTCATCAAGTTTCTGTCGAATTCTTTTTGTGCTCTAAAATTTTTTTTGGGTATGTCAGAAAATCATGTAGGGTTTTTTAAGGGCACTGTAGAAATTTGGTAGGTTGATCCAACAGGAACGCAGCGGAACCGCGGCCTTACCCTCCTCTTGGCCGCGGTTCCGCCGCCATTCTGGGACTTCATCGCACCAAATATCTTCAGGTGGTCTCTGACTTGGAATTGGGATTTCTGGTATTTTTTGTTTGGGCCCAGATTTGTTTGATTACTGGGAATTGTGCTTGGGGCCCACTTCGGGAAATTTTGTCGATCGAAAATTTTAAACATGTTAGTTCACAGTATTTACATTATATCTGCGACCATGAATGTCATTCGAGCGGTAAATCCTGTCTAATTGCTATAGTTCTTTTAGACGGATTTGTTCACGTTGATGTTCTGTGTTGTGCTGTGATGTTGCGAATTTGTCGTGGTGGTTAGCCTGGATGCAATGTTAGTACAGTTTGGTTATATTTGTACATTTGATATTGCGGGGCGAGCGTCTGACATGTGGACTGCCGTCACTGCCTGTTTGTATATTATTCTTTTGGGGCACGACCGGGCTGAGGTCGATGTACCCGTTGTATATTTTACTTTCTGTACTAGGATTACCCCGCGGAGGGGTGCACGGATAGCCGGGTTCTAGAGGGCAACGAGCCCGCATCTCATGGCTTTGAGACGGAGGGGGCTTTACTCTAGAATTGGAGGGCTATTCGCCGCACTCGTAGGGGGTATAGGTTGACCCAAGGAGGGGTGCTCAAGTTACCGGATTCCGTGAAGTGCTGAGTGGTCCATTCACTTTGTTGAAGGGGGCTGCCTCGCTTCAGGTTTTGGCGGGTAACTTGCCGCGCCCGTAGGGGTCTAGGATTTCATTGCACAAGCTATCCACATGACCATGGGAACGTCGGGTTTCAGTAGCGGCTCTATGAAACCCGGGGATCCCAGACTATCTGTATTGTTCTGTGATGCTTATTACATTTCTGTGATGTTGCATTTTATCACGCCTTGAGTGAATATTATATATTGATATATATACTAGTAGATGTTGTATATGTTTTACACCCGCGCTAGTCCAGTCCCCGCTCTGTCGTTAGTTAAGTAACCTAACGGGTGATGACGGGACCCAGTGGCGAATGCGGATGGCATATACGTACATCATATTTTTGTTCTTTATTGGTGTGATTAATTGATGGGACTGCATTGATTCGGATCAATGCAACATAAACAAACCTATTCTGATGTTGTTGGAACATTTTTCAAAAAGCTGTTATTGCAAGGACGTTCTCTTTTGTTTTGCACAGTGGTATTCGGTTATGAATATCCAGCACCTCAGTCGACGAGGCAAGGGCCGAGATCCCTTCACCGGGAGTGACCCCTTGGACAGAAGTTTGCATCAGGGTAATAACTTCTCTATAGCCGATTGCCTTTTGCTTTGCATCGTGGTATTCAGTTGGAATATCCTGCACCTCATTCTACGGGGAAAGAGCCGATATCCCTTCACCGGGAGTGACCTCTTTAGCAAAGGTTTTCGCCACTATATTTTTATAAAAAGCTATCCGGTTCCTTCAACGATATCAAGTTCATTACGTTAAAGGTTTTTCGCCAAAAACCATTCGTAGCCCTCCGTCATTTCAGAAGGGTAGCACTTAGTATTCATGCTATGTATGTTGGCCTTCGTCAAGGCATAGTGTATAGTAGCCATTTGTTACTTTTCTGCTGCATAGATAGATGCGTTGGTTTGGGACAGTCGTACTACTATTTTGGCCTTCGTCAAGGGTATGTACGGGTGGGTTCAAATTAACCTGAATAATAACAGGTAGAACTTGACATGTGACTTATGATATGTTGGCCTTCGTCAAGGTCATAAGAGCATGGGGTAAATTCACATCGGGAGTTTCTAAAGAAGCTGAAACTTGCCAGATATGCGCATACCTTCTGAAGTGTGATAACGTGAGTGGATTCCATCATGTTATCATGCGATGATAGTTGGATCCCGATTCCCACTGATGAGTTGGTTTACTCCTCGGGTGATCCCGACTAATTCTTCTTTCAGGTTTGGAGGAGAATTTGACGATACAGTAGGAGGTTTCCTGATTGGATAAATTGATAACCATTCTGATCTAGGTTAGAGTTCACGCAAAGTGTTTCTTTTCTCTCTCTCTCTTTGGAAGCGACCATGACCCGACCCTATACTATGAACCAGTGACCAAGTTAACCGAACCTTCTTAAACACTGGCTTTTGGATTTTCAGAGTTGCATACCTCATTGCCACTCCTGCTTTTACCCTTTTTCTTCAGAACATCCCGTATTACTACGAACATCCACTTCCATTGGATAAAACCATCGTATGGATATATACGAACTCGAAGGAACTTGTTCCAGATTCGAGGATGGTTTCTGGTTCTGGAGAAAACGAATAGGACTATTCAGTTGTCTTTTCCTTTTACCTTCTCTCAGGTTGCGAGTGTTCCTTAGATTAGGACAGTACACCTATTACGCTTATTGGATAGTCTTCATCCAAACCAGAGGCAGGTGCCGAACGGTAGGGAATGAAGAAAACCATTTAGCCTAAAAGGTGTACAGAAGGTATTAAGTAAAGACAAATAAAGGGATTAGTAAGAGGGCAAAGTAAACTGCGACTGCTATTTATGACCAAACCAAGTATTTCATCGCCACTCCTACTTCACCTTTGCATTTCTCCAGAACACCCCGTATCACTACGAAAATCCACAGGTTATTGGATACTCCATCGTATGGTTATATACGAACTCGAAGGAACTTGTTCCAGTTCGGGGATGGATTCTGGTTCAGGAGAAATAGGAATAAGGTTTTATTCAGTTGTCTTTTATCTTTACCTTCTCTCGTGTTGCGAGTGCTCCTACGATTAGGACAGTACACCTATTACGCTTATTAGATAGTCTTCTTCCAAACCATAGGCTGGTGCCGAACGGTAGGGAAGGAAGAAAACCATTTAGCCTAACGATGGTGCGCAGAAGGTAACGACTAAAGACATATAAAGGGATTTGGAGAGACGGCAAAGAAATATACGGTTACAGTTGTGAATCTAATAATGGAAGAGGCATTACTAGGAATACCCGGATACCCCTTCGAAACATTTACATGTTTCAGTTTCACTGTGTATTGTTAAAAGAAAACTGATTTCCTAATTAGCCCTTGCTCCAGGGTATGTATTTACCAGGTTTGATTATCATATCTGTATGGTTTTAGAGATGACGAGTGGGAGTAAGTTATTGGGAATTAGATGATCATCCTCATTATATCGGAATTCGTTGTAATTGGTGATATTTGAGGAAATCGCCAGGGCTGTTTGCCGGACGGCAAATATTTGGTTTTGAATATCCGTTGTTATGCACCAATTTCAAATTGATATATCTGTACGTTTATTTTCATAAATTGATATATAACTTTTTGAAATTATGTCGGTGACATTTACCTATATCAGTGGATGGTTAGGTAAGGAGCATTAAACAGCGGTGTAATTCTTCATAACCATAGTACAGTTTTCAACCTACGACGCACAGGGTTTAAGTTATTCAACTCAGGGGACTTATACAGAGTATTGTATGGTGTCCAGTATCCATGAGAACAGAGGGGTTGGTACTCGTACTATATTCTGTTTACTTGTGACTTCTCTAGTTCTTAGACATGTGTTTCGTAGAAATGCAAGGTCTAAATTTTGAGAAGTTATAGGTATAAGAATAAAGTAGAGAACCAGGTGTTGCAAGTATCAGGATTCTTCAAGGTGATCGAAGATGTAGATACTTGTGTATGGTATTCAGTTGATAGTAATGATTATGAGAACTTGCTTCTCTTTCAGGTTACTCATATCTGGATGTATTCCTAAGTTGAGTAATGCCGATCGGCCTCTCTCCATTTAGTTGACATGCACTGGAGACAGCTGCATGATTTTGAATCTGGTTCCAATTAAATTAGTGCTTCTGTTTCTATATTGGATATAGAACGGTTCATATCCTAACGATGTTAAGGTACGGGGAGTTGTCCGGCATATGCTTAAAACCAGACTCTGGATAACTCAAGACACGTTTCTGTAATGGCTATTTGTGGGTTGACACGGGCTATGACGAGGGTTAACTTTCTACCATCTGGAAGATCAATAGTGATATTGTTCTTGACTCGTCACAGTTTTAATAAAAATGGATTTTTTTCATCAGAAAACAGTAGTGGGAGTATGGTAGAACTGGAAGTGATTCCAGAACCGGAAACAATTACTGAAAATTTGATAAGAACCTAAAGATTCGATCTGGTTTGACATTTCATTGGCCACTCCGAAGATATGGTGGGTAACCTTAGGCACTCGAGAGGTACTTCGGTATGTTCAAGGACGGTGACAGGGAGGTTCTTGTTTACCCAGACTTGCCATTGTTGTTGTTCCAGACTGTGAGACCCGGCAGGAGGATGAGTATAGCGTCGTTCTAAACTAGTTTTAGAAGCGTACGTGTATATAACTCTGCCAGAGGGTTGTCGTAGTCAGTGGGAGCAGCGGAAGCATAGTGGACAAGTAGCTTACGTTTATTTAGACTAAAGCAGAAATAGCGGAGATAGATCATCTATTTCTGATGTGACAGTCATAAGTTTGACTTCATCAGAATAGGGGATGGATCTGTTAAGAAGGTAGTAGGGTGTGATGTCCTGGTATTTGGATGACATACATAGAGTAGGAAGTGAAATTCCTATACTACGATCGGTTATACTTTGGTTGCCACACAGTGGTTTCTCCACAAAGGACATGGATTTCATATCAGACATTCTGGTTACTGGATCTATGGTTTTAGATCTAGATTTGGGTAGTTTCCCAATCAGGGTACTTAGACAGCATTCTAAAGGTGCTTTAGAATGGACGACTCCTGGCATGGTGGTGTACCTGCAGGTGATGGAGTCACCCTCTCTAAAGGTGTCTTACAGACTAAAGGGGAGAGGGATGTGCATGATTGGCAGATCACTTGTTTAGGCAATTGAGTCAATCATGAGATGTCAAGTACCACACCAGATGTTGTTTTTTGCACTAGGTGCAATAAGTTGATATTAATCCAATCCTGGAGAAATGATCGGAAGCAGTTTTAGAACATAAGTGGATGTTCTAGGGATCTGATAACGGCAGCCTCCTTCGGGAGACGGTTATCATTCCAGGTTTCCAAGGTGACCTGGATGACATAATGACTGTCAGAGTTATAGTTTTCCCTCTGACGAGGGGCAGTAGTTTGGACAGGAGGTCCAAGCGGATACTGAGGGAGGCATGGTGCAGGATACTGATTAAATTCAGTTGACAATACAGTCTAAGAAGTTTGGATTTGGAGTTCATTTATGAACTGGGTCCCATCAGATATCCAGACATATTCTAAGACAGGTATTGCTCATTTCGGGAGATGGCTTTCTCCGCGAATTTGAGATAAAGAGAGACATAGAAAGAAACATCAGGGCGGATCCACTCACTGAGGCTAATCCTCGAACGCAATAGTTTCGCAAATGGGCTTTGTGAGACTGATTAGTAGAGGAGTTGGGTGTTTGGTATCACACGGGCTGTGAGTATACGACATCGCAATAATTAGCCTTGAGTGCAAGTGGGAGATTGTTGGATATAGTACCCTCAGAGTCAATTATTGGATCGTAGGCACGTGATTGCAATGATTGAGAGAGGACCTATACCGGTAGGACAGTCTTACTCGAGAGGTTTGTATACTATCTAGTTTGTCTTTATCATCGTGAACATGCTTTAGGTGACATTGTAGTTCACTATTACACGTTGATAGAGAATAGTATGCTATCTGGTTTATCTTTATCATCGTGTACAGCTTTATGTGACATTACAGGTCACTATTGCACGTTGATAGAGCCCTTAGGATTCTTGCTTGACGGCCAGCAGTATGATGGCGATCATATACGTGGGAGCTGGGGTCTATAAGCACATCCTTAAAGTGGTCCCTAGTCGTGGGAATTTCGAGACTGGGCATCGATACTCCATTAGTAGACTAGTGTATACAGTCGAGACCCCGACGAGGGGCGGTAGCCGGTCTCACAAGCCATTGGTGTCAGTTGGTTCACCTAAGATGTATACAGGTGCTCATTGGGTTATGAGTACACCGGACAGGACTAGCCGGGAACATGCTAGTTGGTATTATACCTGACGTCAGATAGCAGTTCCCTGGTGTCATGTGTACAGGTTAGTTCATCGACCTGAGATCGTCATTTGTCTCGTGTGAGTTCCTACTGTGCTTTGATTACTACCGTACCACGGCTCAAAGGAGTCGTGCAAACAGGTTTTAGTTGGGTACAGTCCCGAACCACATGGAGGCAGTGAGCGGATCGGCAGGGGTTTCGTCTCTCCCGGTATTGGGGGTAAGATCGCGCTGTGTCTAAGAGAGCCATTACACGAAGTCCTTTTCCAAGGCAGGAGATTTACTGGTAGGTATTCCAGTAGTATCTCAGGGTGTTCTGGGCTACACTCCGACACGACTTCTACCGCTTTTGGGGGTCTGACTTTTACCAACCCCCTAGGCCCGACATGCGATGCTCATAGACGAACGGACCGGACTGCACGGATATTGTCACCGACATGCTCAGTAGGGTGTCAGGATGAGTTCGCTCATCGACCTTCTTTTTGGTCAGTGCCTGGTAGCCCGTTACGTACAGCTAGTACCACTAACGTGCTAGTGGTTAAATCCACAACCAAAGTATTGACGAGTCTTTAGAGTCCCCCACAGACAGTTCTCAAGTTTCGGGCGAAACGTTGTAGAGGCCGTATGGATTTATGGTAGGGTTCGAACATACGCGTACACTTGTGCATGTGTTATGGTTCGGACGGATGATACTATCGGGCTTTGGTTTAAGCCGGATCCTAGTATTATACTGTGTAGATTTTGTCTCATTGCATTTGTATTTGGTCGGAATACAAATGCGGGTATGTATATACAGTCGCGGGGTTATCCTGTAATTTATTATGGGATCGCTTTTTGAAGTTTCCAGTTTGCATTCCGTTTCGGCCATTTTCCTTTCTTTCCTTTCATGGCTGAATTTTCTTTTGAGGGGGTCTTTTTGTAAAAGTGGCTTTTACAAAATGGAGGGTTTTTTTTGTGGTGGCCGGGGCTCCAGCAGATTTCTGGAATCCTCTTGATGATATTGATTCATTTGTGCTCATTGCTTGCATTTAAGTGATTAGATTTGAGAAAGACTTTGGTGTGACCATTTTGCTTATCATCACCTCTTGATTTTTCCTACACTCACCTCCCTTCACTTCCTCCCTCTCCCAAATATGGCCGAGCAAAATTTTTGGACAGCCTCTCATTCATTTTGGTGGTGGAAATTTTGATCTCATTTGCACCTCATGAAGGGTTTGGAAGCATCACATGTACCAAAAATTATAATTTTAGGGTGCTATGTAAGCATACAAAGAATCAATCCTAGAAAATTAGGGTTTCTAAAACAACACTTCATCACAAGTAGGTTAAGCTTGGGTTTTGAGAGTACAACCTTTGTAGCTCCCTACGCTAGACTCCTCGGCTACTTGGGGCTTGGAAAAGGTCCGCTTGAACTCCTCTAGGTCCATGATGATCCACCCGGAGTCCGCTTTGTCCAAGCTTGCAACTTCACTTGATCAAGAGAAGAGAATGAAGCTAACACTCTAAACAAGTAGGCAAGACTTGTGTAGAATGATGTTGTGGTGGCTTTTCTCACTTCAAAATCCTAACTTGATGAGTAATTTGCTCACTAGATAAATCTAGAGAGCAAAAGATGAAGGAGGAAGAAAATGGTGGCCTTTTAGAATAAGAGAAAAAATAAACTCTCTTGAGAAAATAGAAAATATATATATATATATATATATATATATATATATATATATATATATATATATATATATATATTACCTCTCATCTCAAACCATGGTTGAACAATAAGGATATTATTGAACTTGAATTAAAACCCAAAAGGAAAGTTAATCCATGGTTAAATGGTGGGTGAGCATGGTTAGGTCAAAGAAGACTGTAGAAAGAAACCATGAATTATCCTTTCCTATTTTTTCTTTTTGTTTTAAAACAAATGCAATAATAATTCATATATATAAAACCATGGTGTGAGTCTTATATTGCCACCATTTTCTTTGTATATACAACCATGAAGGATGATGTATGTATGTATGTGTGCATGCACATCCATATGTACATGAATCAAGAAAGAATGCATACATGCATGCATACATCCAAAAATACAAGAAAGGATTTTCTAGTGAGAATCTAATGGTTAAATGATAAATCAACACTTGATTTATCAATCCGGCCATATCACATACGACCCAACCAAAAGCAAGCCGCCCGATTAATGTACGGTATCTCATACGCGCATTTTGTAAGTCCACGTTGCCCACCCCGGTGCTTGCGGGGAGGCGGAAAAGGGAATAAAAATCGGATTTTATGAGCTTAGGAAACATGGACTATGCTTTGAAGGATCTTTGCTAAACAAAAACTTGCTAAAGCTAACTAGAAACTAGCTAAGTGCTAGAAAGGTTATACCTTGGGCTTTAAGTCCTTCTCTCCTTGCTCCTTGGAGTGGTGGAAGGAGGTCATCTTGGTCGTCTTCTCACGTCGAAGAAAGATCCACCCGAAAGCCTCAACCTTTGGCTTCAACTCCAAGCTAGAAGTAACTAGGGTTCAAGAAGTGCTAGTCCTTCAACCCTAGATGAGAGTAGAGATGATCAAGAGAGGGTTTTTCTCAAGCTCAAGTGTTTCTCAACACATGAGAGGGGAGAGCTTGAGGGAGAGGAAGAACAAGAGAGAGAAATGAAATGATAGAATGAGAATAATGTGAACATTCTCACTAATATGTGCATATTATTTTAATTAGATAATTAGCTAGATAATTGTCATGGTTAATCAAGACATGACCATTATCATTTCATTTTAAATGCAAATTGCAAGGATCAAAGTGCATCTTCCAAATGAAATGATGATGGTCAAAGTGTCAACCAAGGTCAACAAGTCAATAAGGTCAAATGGTCAACAACCATAACCATGCTCAATTATTAAACTAATACCAATTAACAATAATACACACATAAACATTAGGGTTAATAAAATGAGAATAGCCATTAACCCTAATCAAGGTCCTCTCCCTCTGTCTCAAGCAACTGTGCATACGCACCCGCATTCATGATCCGAGGAACACGAATACAATGAGAAAAACCAATCCCAAATCATATACTAGGATCCGGCTTAAACCAAAGCCCGCTAGTATAAACTGTCCGGACAGCAAACGTGCACAAGTGCGCGAATGTGAACGAACCCTGTCGCAAAACCATGCGGCCTCTACTCATTTTGCCTAAAGGCGAATAGCTCTCTGTGTGGGACTCTAAAGACTCGACACTACGCTGGCAGTGGGTTTAACCACAGACCGCAAGCGGCACTAGCTGTACGTAATGGTCCCCAGGTAGATGTCGATAAGAAGACTGACGAGGTGAACCCCATCTGAACTCCTACTGAGCCTGTATGTGACAATCTCCGTACAGTCCGGTCTGTTCGTCTGATACATCACATGGAGGGCCTAGGGGGGCAGTGAACGTCAGTCCCCTAATAGCGGTACAAGTCGTGTCGGAGTGTAGCCCAGAACACCCTGAGATAACACTGGAAACCTACCAGTATATCTCGCTTGCCCTGGCCAGCGACTACTCGTGTAATGGCTCTCCTGGACACAGCGCGATGTCAACCCCCAATACCGGGAGAGACGAATCCTGTCTAACCGTCACTGCCTCCAAGTGTTTCGGGACTGCACCCAAAAACTACCTGTTTGTACGACTCCTTTGAGCCGTGGTAGGGTAGTAATCAAAGTGCAGTGGGAACACACTCGAGGCGAAGTGACAGTGTCAAGTCAGCGGACTAAGCTGTACTCATGTCACCTGGGAACTGATAACTGACGATAGGTATAATACCAACCAACAGTTCCCGACGAGTCCTGTCCAGTGTACTCGTAACCTAACGAGCACCCGTATACTATCTCAAGTACGACGTACTGACGGCTGTGGGACAGACCGTCTCCCACACTGGGATGAGAAGCGCATACGCTAGTCTACTCCGGAGTATCGATGCCCTGTCTCGATAGTCCAACGACTAGGGACCTGTATAAGGATGTGCTTATAGATCACCCAGCTCCCACGAGTGTGAGCGCCATCACAACGCTGGTAATCAAGCAAAGATCCTAAGGGCTCTACTAATATGTATATCAGCTATATGCTAAAAGAAACACATGCACATATTAAAGCAGAGACAAACCAAGTAGCATACTACCATTTCGAGCAAGATTGTATATACAACTGTGAATATCCCAAGCTTCCATCAAGTAATATACAAACTAGTATGATACAGTAATGGCCTCTAGGGCATATACACTAACAATCTCCCACTTGCACTAAGGCCATGTACTGGCGTATCAAAGACCTATCATCTCGATCAGCCGCTCGAACTGAGTCTGGGGCAAGGCCTTGGTGAATGGATCTGCTGTGTTATCTTCTGAAGCAACTCTCCGGACCTCGATCTCCTGGCGATCCACGATCTCCCTGATCAGGTGATACCGCCTTAAGATGTGTCTGGATTTCTGATGGGACCTGGGTTCCTTCGCTAAAGCTATAGCCCCGTTGTTGTCGCAATACAGAGGTATTGGGTCAACAATGGACGGAACCACCTGAAGTTCTCTTAAGAACTTCCTCATCCAGACAGCTTCTTTTGCGGCATCAGATGCAGCAATGTATTCCGCTTCCATCGTCGAGTCAGCAACGGTTTCCTGTTTGGAGCTCTTCCAACACACCGCCCCTCCATTGAGGGTAAAGACAAAACCCGACATGGACTTGGAATCATCCTTGTCACTCTGGAAGCTGGAGTCAGCAAAGGCCTCAATCTGCAGGTCTTTTCCGCCATACACCAAGAACATCTCCTTTGTCCTTCTCAGGTACTTGAGAATGTTCTTTACTGCTATCCAATGTTTCTCCCCAGGGTTTGACTGATACCTGCTTACCATACTCAGTGCATAAGCCACATCCGGTCTGGTACACAACATCGCATACATTATAGAGCCTACCGCAGAAGCGTAGGGTATAATAGACATGCGATCCCTCTCCAAATCAGTCTTGGGAGACATCTCTTTGGAGAGGGTGATCCCGTGACAAGCCGGTAGATTACCGCGCTTGGAATCCTCCATACTGAATCTCTTCAGTATGGTGTCGATGTACCTGGACTGTGAAAGTCCTAATATCCTCTTGGATCTGTCACGGTAGATCCGGATACCCAGAATGTATGAGGCATCACCCAGGTCTTTCATGGAGAATCTGTGTGACAAGAACCCCTTGACAGATTGTAGCATAGGAATGTCATTTCCTATTAAGAGAATGTCATCCACATATAAAACGAGGAATACTACAGTTCTCGCTACAAATCTACAATAGATGCATGGTTCATCTGGATTTTTGATAAAGCCAAATTGCTTGACCGTCTCATCAAAACAGATGTTCCAACTCCGCGATGCCTGCTTTAGTCCATAAATGGACTTAAGCAACTTGCACACCTTTCCGCTGCTCCCATTCTGAATGAAACCCTCTGGCTGATCCATATAGACACACTCCTCTAAATGTCCATTTAGAAAAGCTGTCTTTACGTCCATCTGCCAAATCTCATAATCGTGGAAGGCAGCAATGGCAAGAAGGAAATGGATTTCAGCATAGCTACTGTAGAAAAAGTTTCGTCATAGTCCAAACCAGGTCGCTGACGAAAACCCTTTGCTACCAGTCTAGCTTTATAGGTCTCAACCTGTCCATCTACACCAATCTTCCTTTTGAAGATCCACTTGCATCCTACGGGTTTTACCCTATCTGGAGCAATGTCCAACGTCCATACTTTGTTGGTGAACATGGACTCCATCTCGGTCCGCATTGCATCCGGCCATTTTACCGAGTCGACGCTCTGAATGGCTTGCTGGAAGCTAGTAGGCTCATCACAATCTATGATGAAATTCTCTCTATCCCCGTCAATGAGAAAACCGTAGTATCTCTCGTGCGGATGAGACTGCCTACTACTTCTGCGGAGTGGCGTGGGAATGTCCTGATCTTTCGAACCCTCTGGTTCTACTAAGCTTTCAGTAATAGCTTGTGGTTCTGGAATTTCTTCCAGTTCTATTGCGCTCCCACTTATTTCTTTTTCTAAGAACTGATGTTCCAGAAAATGGGCATTACGAGAAACAAGGACTTTTTGTTCCTCTGCGTAATAGAAAAGATACCCCCTGGAGTTCTTAGGGTATCCCACAAACTTGCACAGTACTGAGCGTGCCTCGAGCTTGTCCGTATGCTGCTTTTTGACATAAGCTGGACATCCCCAAATCTTCAGGTATTGAAGATAGGGTTTCTTCCCACTCCATAACTCATATGGTGTGGTAGGCACAGTCTTAGTGGGAACTCGGTTCAAAAGGTATGCAGCTGATTCTAGCGCATATCCCCAGAACGATCGCGGCAACTCAGCGTTACTCATCATGGACCGTACCATATCCATTAGGGTTCGGTTCCGTCTCTCCGATACACCATTATGTTGCGGAGTGTATGGAGGAGTAAGCTGAGAGAGAATTCCATTCTCTTTTAAGTAACCCAGGAACTCGGCACTCAAGTATTCACCACCTCGATCAGATCTCAGTGTCTTTATACTTTTGCCTGTTTGTTTTTCTACTTCATTCTTATATTCCTGGAACTTATCAAAAGCTTCGGATTTATGCTTCATCAAGAAGACATGTCCGAACCTTGAGAAATCATCCGTAAAAGTAATGAAGTAAGAATAACCGCTTCGCGCATGTGTAGACATTGGACCGCACACGTCGCTGTGTACGAGTCCCAAGAGCTCGCTCGCTCTTACTCCGTGTCCAGTGAACGGAGTCTTTGTCATCTTTCCCTTGAGACAGGATTGACAAGTTGCATACTATTGATATTCGAACGGATCCAAATATCCTTCTGCATGTAACTTAGTCAACCTTCTCTCATTGATGTGACCCAGTCAACAATGCCATAAGAAAGTTTTATTAATTTCTGGAGACTTTTTTTTGTGTGTATTCTGGACATTGAAAATCTGTGGTTGGTTTAATACGTATATACTGTTGTTCAATGTACCTGACCTAATCAAAGCTTGATTAAGATGAATGTTCACTACATTACTTACAAATGCAAATTCATAACCTTCTTTAGATAATAAAGATACAGAAATGATATTACAGGTTGCATTTGGTACATAATAACAACTACGTAAAATCAAAAAATGTCCATCCGACAATCCCAGGTGATAGTCCCCCACGGCCTCAGCATCCATGCTAGCACCGTTCGGAACTCTGAGGGTCATGTCACCTGCCTTCAAAACTCTACGCTTTCTCAACGCCTGCAAAGAATTACAGATATGAGATCCTGATCCGGTATCCAATACCCAGGAAGTAGAGTTTATTGATAGACAATTTTCAATAACATACACACCTGAAGCTGAAGCTGCAACTCGCTTCAAATCCTGTGTTCTGGCTTTCCAAGCCTTGCAATCCTGTTTCCAGTGACCACTTTTGTGACAATAGAAGCATTCTTCCTTCCCCACCAGCTTTCCCGCTATCTTTGTTGCTTTACCTTTTCCCTTCGTATCCACTTTACCGACACCGTCTCTTGGTTTGGCGGGGGCTTTCTTCTCTTACCCTTGGCTTTCGCCCTGGATCTAGAAGAGGAAGATCCTCCTACAAACAAAGTGGATGTCTCCCTACCTTTCTGTAGGGTGCCCTCAGCACTCCTCAATATGTTCAGAAGTTCGGAAAGTTCTACCTCCTTTCCTTGCATGTTGAAGTTAAGAATAAACTGGGCGTAAGTGGAAGGAAGGGACTGGAGAATCAAATCAGTATAGAGTTCATTCTCCAACGTGGTCCCAAGGTCCGCGAGCTCCTCAATGTAGCCAATCATCTTAAGCACGTGTTCCGCTACCGATGATCCGACGGCCAACCTTGCCGAAAACAACTTCTTCGACACTTCGTATCTTGCGATACGAGACTGGTCTCCATACAGTTCTTTTGTATGAAGAAATATGGACTCTAGGTCCATATTCTCGTGCCTCCTCTGATGTTCATTGTCCATCGAGGCTAGTACGAGGCATTTGGCCTTCGCGCAATCTATCTCCCATGTCTTACGGATTTCCTTATCCGCGACGCTGGAGGTGGGACCTGGGACAGGGGGAGCTTTGGTGGTAAGGACATACCCCAACTTGTCGTAAGTGATTGCCATCTTGACATTCCTGAGCCAATCTTTGTAGTTTGGCCCTGTCAATATGTTTTTATCTAGTTATAACTTAAGTCCGGTCATCTTGAATGGTTGCTGCAATTAGGAGAGAGAAAAGAAACACTTTAGCATTATGCTCTTGCAAGTTTAGAGTGGTTTTTAATTTGTCTAAACTGGATGGCTCCCACTGTCTCTCGAATCCCTTCTCAAACCGTAAAGAAAGGATTAGTCAGGATCACTCTCACCGTACAATACTTGCTTAACCGTTCAGCCAGGCCAGTGTCGGTACTTCGAGGGAGGTTTTCCAACGCTTTCGCGAAGTTCCTTAATTAAGTAACCTCTTTTCCCTGTGGGCGTAGCCCCGCTAACACTTTTCTAGACACCTACTAAGTTTATAGCATTGATCGTTAAGTGAGAGTTTTCCCGAGGAGTAGCATATACTCACAGTAGGATCGGGATCCAAATATCATTGCGTGATAAAACCGAAGGAATCCTACCAGAATTATCACACTCCAAATGGTATGCAGCGCTAGCAAGTTTCAGTACTTATGAAACTCCCAATGTGGATTTTTGCCCCATGCTCTTATGACCTTGGCGTGAGGTCACAATGTCATAAGTCACATGTCAAGTTCTTCCCATCATTATCCTGGTTAATTTGAACCCACCCGTACCTACCCTTGACGTAGGCCAAAATGGCAGTACGACTGTCTCAAACCAACGCATTCTATCTATGCAACAGATAAATATCCGGCAGCTACCAATCACTATGCCTTGGCGTGAGGTCAAAATACATAGCTTGAATACTACCATATATTTAACTGAAATGATGGAGGGCTACCGATGGTTTTGGCGAAACCGTGAATGTAGTGAACTTGATATAATCGATGGAACGAGATAGCTTTTAAAAGTAGTGGTTCAAGCTCCGCGTTTTAAATGTTTAGTTTTGAAAAGAACCGAGTGGTTTTCAAAGTGTTCCAATCGACTTTTACTTGGTTTATTTTCTTGCATTAGTTCTTTTAATGCGTCCCATCATTTAATCCTACCATTGCAGAAAACAACCAAAATATGACGTACGCTTATGCCATTCGCATTCGCCACGGGGCCCCGTCATCACCCGTTAGGTTACTTAACTAACGACAGAGCGGGGGCTGGGCTAGCGCGGCTGTAAAACATAAGCAACGCCTAAATAGTTATCATATATAAGTATATAGCAATGATAGACATTACAGATCACAGATGAATACATTGGATATACTAGGAATCCGCAATCCGTTCGAGCCTGCAACGAAAAGCGGATTACACGGTCGCGGTGAATAGCCAAATACCCCACCCAAAACCCCTACGGGTGCGGCAAACTACCCGCCAAGTACCCGAAGCGAAGCATCCTCCCTCACCACCGTGAGTAGGCCACTCGGCACTTCGAGATACACGGTAGTTTGTGCACCCCCTCCATGGGTCTATCCTAGGAGCAAAAACAGTAAAAAGAATTATACAATGGCGGCTACAACCCCGACCCGGTTGTGCGGCCAAACAAATAATAATATTACATCAATTTACATATTTAGAATGAATGAAAGAAAAGCAACACTCGTCTCACATCCACCCCGGCTATTCATCCGCGACAATCCAACCCATTCATATACACATACCAATACCAAACACAGATCACAGAGATGTATAACCCCGACTAATCGACATATAGCGATTAGCCGACGTTCAATACATACAAACATCACAGATATAACCGTTATAGTCAAAGTGTATTGAAGTTCGAAAAAAATACGGATTTATAGGCCCCCAAAAATAAATTTCTATTCTGGAAAATCTGGGCACATATAAAATATCTTAAAAATCCTAAAACCAAGCCAGAGATACACTGCACCAAACTCGACCCAGTGAAGAGCCAACTTGGCCGCGGTTGCGCGGCAATAACTTGCTATTGCCGCGGAACCGCGGCTCCTTGGTCGAGTCACTGGACCGGGTTTGGTGGTTATCTTTAAAAAACCCTGAGACGATTTTAGCAATATAACAAATTTTGTTTTGACCAGAAAAAAATTTAACAGAAACTTAGGGTTTCGAAAACTTGGTTTTTCGATTTTTACGTTTCGAACTTCGATACACTTCACTACTTAGCTAGTTTATGTTTAGTTAGGCTCTAATACCACTGTAAGTCTACGTTGCCCACCCCGGTGCTTGCGGGGAGGCGGAAAACGGAATAAAAATCGGATTTTATGAGCTTAGGCAACATGGACTATGCTTTAAAGGATCTTTGCTAAACAAAAACTTGCTAAAGCTAACTAGAAACTAGCTAAGTGCTAGAAAGGTTATACCTTAGGCTTTAAGTCCTTCTCTCCTTGCTCCTTGGAGTGGTGGAAGGAGGTCACCTTGGTCGTCTTCTCACGTCGAAGAAAGATCCACCCGAAAGCCTCAACCTTTGGCTTCAACTCCAAGCTAGAAGTAACTAGGGTTCAAGAAGTGCTAGTCCTTCAACCCTAGATGAGAGTTGAGATGATCAAGAAAGGGTTTTTCTCAAGCTCAAGTGTTTCTCAACACATGAGAGGGGAGAGCTTGAGGGAGAGGAAGAACAAGAGAGAGAAATGAAATGATAGAATGAGAATAATGTGAACCATTCTCACTAATATGTGCATATTATTTTAATTAGATAATTAGCTAGATAATTGTCATGGTTAATCAAGACATGACCATTATCATTTCATTTTAAATGCAAATTGCAAGGATCAAAGAGCATCTTCCAAATGAAATGATGATGGTCAAAGTGTCAACCAAGGTCAACAAGTCAATAAGGTCAAATGGTCAACAACCATAACCATGCTCAATTATTAAACTAATACCAATTAACAATAATACACACATAAACATTAGGGTTAATAAAATGAGAATAGCCATTAACCTTAATCAAGGTCCTCTCCCTCTGTCTCAAGCAACTGTGCATACGCACCCGCATTCGTGATCCGAGGAACACGAATACAATGAGAAAAACCAATCCCAAATCATATACTAGGGTCCGGCTTAAACCAAAGCCCGCTAGTATAAACTGTCCGGACAGCAAACGTGCACAAGTGCGCGAATGTGAACGAACCCTGTCGGAAAACCATGCGACCTCTACTCATTTTTCCTAAAGGCGAATAGCTCTCTGTGTGGGACTCTAAAGACTCGACACTACGCTGGCAGTGGGTTTAACCACAGACCGCAAGCGGCACTAGCTGTACGTAACGGTCCCCAGGTAGATGTCGATAAGAAGACTGACGAGGTGAACCCCATCTGAACTCCTACTGAGCCTGTATGTGATAATCTCCGTACAGTCCGGTCTGTTCGTCTGATACATCGCATGGCGGGCCTAGGGGGCGGTGAACGTCAGTCCCCTAATAGCGGTACAAGTCGTGTCGGAGTGTAGCCCAGAACACCCTGAGATAACACTGGAAACCTACCAGTATATCTCGCTTGCCCTGGCCAGGGACTACTCGTGTAATGGATCTCCTGGACACAGCGCGATGTCAACCCCCAATACCGGGAGAGACGAATCCTGTCTAACCGTCACTGCCTCCAAGTGCTTCGGGACTGCACCCAAAAACTACCTGTTTGCACGACTCCTTTGAGCCGTGGTAGGGTAGTAATCAAAGTGCAGTGGGAACACACTCGAGGCGAAGTGACAGTGTCAAGTCAGCGGACTAAGCTGTACTCATGTCACCTGGGAACTGATAACTGACGATAGGTATAATACCAACCAACAGTTCCCGACGAGTCCTGTCCAGTGTACTCGTAACCTAATGAGCACCCGTATACTATCTCAAGTACGACGTACTGACGGCTGTGGGACAGACCGTCTCCCACACTGGGATGAGAAGCGCATACGCTAGTCTACTCCGGAGTATCGATGCCCTGTCTCGATAGTCCAACGACTAAGGACCTGTATAAGGATGTGCTTATAGATCACCCAGCTCCCACGAGTGTGAGCGCCATCACAACGCTGGTAATCAAGCAAAGATCCTAAGGGCTCTACTAATATGTATATCAGCTATATGCTAAAAGAAACACATGCACATATTAAAGCAGAGACAAACCAAGTAGCATACTACCATTTCGAGCAAGATTGTATATACAACTGTGAATATCCCAAGCTTCCATCAAGTAATATACAAACTAGTATGATACAGTAATGGCCTCTAGGGTATATACACTAACACATTTTAACCGGGTCTATGCGCATATCGCATATGCGTACCACAACATTTCGCCTAGACTAGGTAACTCCTTTGTGGGACTCTAAGACTCATCAATACGCCGGCAGTGGGTGATGATCATATCAAGCACCCCCAAGCCGCAAGCGGTCAGCTAAACGTAATGGCCACCCGGGTATTGAGCGATCAGAAGAAAACAAGCGAACCTGCTACAACTCCCGTCGTGCCAACCGGCAACACTACCCGTGCAGTCCGGTCTCCTCGTCTGATATGTCGCATATCAAGTCTATGGGTGGTAAACGTCAGACCCCAATAATCGATAAGTCGTGCCGATGTGAGGCTCATAACGGGTCGAGAAACTACTGGTAACACTTACCAGTAAATCTCTAATCAGCCCTGGCCAGGGACTTCCCTGTTACTGCCAATCGAGCACAGCGCAACATCAACCCCCAATACTGGGAGAGACGAAACCCCTCCTATCGCTCATTGCCTCCATGTGACTTGGGACTGTACCCAAAAACTACCGTTTTGCACGCCCTCATGGACGTGGTAAGGTGGAAATCAAAGCATAGTGGGAATCACACAAGACTCTATGACGATCTCGGGTCTACAGACTAACCTGCACAAGTGTCACCAGAGAACTGCCATCTGACGTGAGGTATAATACCATCTGGGAGTTCTCGGAGAGTCCGTCCAGTGTACCCAGTCTCCACTGAGCACCCGTATACCCTCTCTGATGTCAAACACCAATGGATATGGGATCATCCATCGCCCATCTCATGGGTCGAGAAGCGTATACGCTAGTCTACACTGGTATATCGATACCCCGTCTCGATACACCTACGACTAGGGACCTTGAAGGATGTACTTATGGACTACCATGTCCCCACTAGTATGATCCGCATCATAGTCCAGGTAGTCAAGTACACATCCTATGGGCTTTACCAACATGTAACTATAAGACAGTATAAAGAGACAAGTATACATGTTAAGATAAAGAGCAACCAGATAGCATACTATCATATCAAGCAAGAAAGTCATCTCTATATATGTCCAAGCATCCAATATAATATACATCATCTGTACAATACTGGCCTCTAGGGCATACATATAACTAACAATCTCCTACTTGCATTAGGGCCAGCTGCTGTAGTATCGCATACCGAGCATCCCGAAGAGTCTATCAAACTGTATCTGGGGAATGGCCTTCGTGAGTGGATCCGCTGTTTTATTCTTCGTGTCAACCCTCCTGACCTCGATCTCCTAGCGATCAACTATCTCCCAGATCAGGTGATACCGCCTCAGAATATGCCTGGATCGCTGATGGGACCTGGGTTCCTTGGCCAAAGCCACCGCTCCATTGTTATCGCAATATAAAGGTATTGGATTCTCAATGGATGGAACCACTCCAAGTTCAGTAATGAACTTCTTGATCCAGACAGCCTCTTTGGCAGCATCGTTGGCAGCGATGTATTCAGCCTCCATCGTCGAGTCTGCCACGGTTTCCTGCTTGGAACTCTTCCAGCTAACGGCTCCTCCGTAAAGAGTAAAGACAAATCCCGACTGCGACTTAGAGTTGTCCTTATCACTCTGGAAGCTCGAATCGGTAAAGGACTCCACTTGGAGTTCTCCGTTACCATACACCAAGAGCATCTCTTTAGTTCTTCGCAAGTACTTGAGAATGCTCTTCACAGCTGTCCAGTGACTCTCTCCAGGATCAGCTTGATACCTGCTCACTACACTTAGTGAGTATGCTACATCGGGTCTGGTACATAGCATCGCGTACATGATAGAGCCTACAGCCGAAGCATAGGGTATCCCTTGCATGTGAGCTCTCTCCAAATCAGTCTTGGGAGACATCTCTTTGGAGAGAGTGACTCCAGAGATCGTGGGTAAGTTCCCACACTTGGATTCTTCCATACTAAACCTCTTTAGTATGGTGTCAATGTACCTGGATTGGGACAATCCCAATAACCGTTTGGATCTATCTCTATAGATCCTAATTCCCAATATGCAGGAGGCATCACCAAGATCTTTCATTGAGAATCTTTGTGATAAGAAGAGCTTGACCGATTGCAGCATAGGAATGTCATTTCCTATCAAGAGTATGCCGTCCACGTACAATACGAGGAAGACTACCTTACTCTCTGCCACCTTCTTGTAGATACAAGGTTCATCTACGTTTTTGACAAAATCAAACTCTTTGATAACGACGTCAAAGCAGATGTTCCAACTCCGTGATGCTTGCTTTAATCCATAAATGGATTTAAGCAGCTTGCACACCTTCCCGCTGCTCCCACTATCTACGAAGCCCTCTGGCTGAGTCATGTACACGCACTCTTCTAAATCGCCGTTTAGAAAGGCGGTCTTAACATCCATTTGCCAGATTTCGTAATCATGACATGCAGCGATGGCAAGCATGACCCGGATGCATTTAAGCATAGCCACTGGAGAAAAGGTTTCGTCATAGTCCACACTTGGTCTTTGACGAAAACCCTTTGCAACAAGTCTAGCTTTGAAAGTCTCCACTTTCCCATCTACACCAAGTTTTTTCTTGAATATCCACTTGCTCCCAATGGGTTTTACCCCTTCAGGAGCAACTTCCAAAGTCCATACTTTGTTAGTGTACATGGATTCCAACTCGGACCGCATTGCATCCAGCCATTTCACTGAGTCCCTACTCGTGATGGCCTGCTCGAAGCTAGATGGGTCATCATCCTCCATGATGCAATCCTCGCTCCTACCATCCATGAGAAAACCATAGTATCTCTCAGGTGGGTGAGAAACCCTACTAGATCGGCGGAGTGGTTGGGGTTCATCGGGAACTACGGAATCCTCTGGTTCCACCAGATCTTCTGTTGCAGCTTTTGTAGCTGGAACCTCTTCCAGTTCTATCTCATGTCCACTAATCTCTTTTGCAAGAAATTCCTTTTCTAAAAAGGTGGCATGCCGAGAAACAAATACTCTTTGTTCCTCAGTGTGGTAGAAGATATACCCTTGTGAATTCTTGGGATATCCTACAAATTTGCATAGAACATACCGTGCCTCGAGTTTGTCCGGATTTTGTCGTTTGACATAGGCTGGACAACCCCATATCTTAAGTTAAGACATGGTCTCTTCCCTTTCCATATGTCATATGGAGTGGTAGGCACAGATTTGGTGGGGACCATATTCAGTAGATGTATGGCTGTCTCTAGCGCATACCCCCAGAAGGAAATAGGTAACTCAGCTGTGCTCATCATAGAGCGCACCATATCTAATAGGGTGCGGTTCCTCCGTTCCGATACACCGTTGTGCTGTGGTGTATATGGAGGAGTCAGCTGAGAGAGAATCCCATTCTCTTTTAGGAAGTCCAGGAATTCATTGCTCAAGTATTCACCTCCTCGATCAGATCGTAGATTTTAATACTTTTTCCGGTTTGGTTCTCGACTTCTTGTTTATATTCTCTAAATTTCTCAAAAGATTCAGACTTGTGTCTTATCAAGAACACATGTCCGTATCTTGAGAGATCGTCAGTGAATGTAATGAAGTACGAAGAACCATCCCTGGCATGTGTAGACATGGGACCGCATACATCACTATGTATCAGTCCCAAGAGTTCGGTAACTCTTTCTCCGTGTCCCGTAAACGGAGTTTTGGTCATCTTGCCTTTGAGACATGACTGGCAAGTGTCATAAGATGAAAATTCGAACGGTTTCAAATATCCATCCTTATGCAACTTAGCTAGTCGTGTCGCATTGATGTGACCTAGTCTACAATGCCACAAGAAGGATTCGTTCAGTTCTGAACTCTTCCTCTTGTGTGTGTTTGTTATGCTCAGAACTATTGATTGATTTAGAACATAAATGCCATTGCACAACATGCCTGATCCAACCAACTTTTGGTTATGGAAAATGTTCATAACATTATCCTGTAATACAAAATTATATCCCTCTTTACTCAACAAAGAAACCGATATAATGTTGCATATCAGGTTTGGCATGTAATAGCATTCGTTCAGAATCAATGTATTACCAGTTGGTAATACAAGGTGATATTCCCCGACGGTTTTAGCTGCAACAATTGCACCATTTCCAACCCTTATGTCTTTATCACCTTCTCCAAGTTCTCTACCTTTCTTAAGCCCATGTAACTGATTATATATATGGGATCCTGACCTGGTATCTAATACCCAAGACGTAGGGCAAATGGAGAAACAGTTCTCTGTAACGAACACACACGAAGAAAATGCATCAGCATATACTTTCTTCATTCGGGTGGCATGGGAATCCTGGTATTCCCCTATGTCCTGTTCAGTCCTATAACTCTTGTAAGATAGAACGGAACCAACGTTCCCCAGCACAGTATAGCATGCGAGTTCAGTCAATACATCCATATTATTATCTGGATTAAGGCATGACATGGTCACTACCTGGAGAGAAAGAGAAGAAAACACTTTAGCGTATGCTCTTGCAAGATCAGATTGGTTATTATCTTATCTAATCAGGATGGCTCCCACTGTTTTTATCAAATCTTCCTTCAAACCTTAAAAGGAAAGACTAGCCGGGATTAATTACACCCTACAACTTCGCCGATCTTTCAGCCAGGCCAGTGTCAGTACTTTGAGGGAGGTTCCCCGTGCTTTCGCATGGACCTAATTAAAGTAAACCTCGTTTTCCCAGAGGCGTAGCCCCGTAGACACCTTTCTAGACACCTACTTGATCGGCTAATTGTCCTGTGTAAAACTCTCCCAGGAGTAACAATTACTCGCAGTGGGTATCGGGATCCAACTATCTCATAGAAGGTATGCAATCTCATTGCAAATTTCAACACTTGAAATTCCCGATAATATTTTGCCCCTAACGTGCTATGACCTTGACGAAAGCCAACAAACCATAGCCCGCTAGTCAAGTTCAACCCGTACATTTCTTGACTGAATTAAACCCACCCGCATGACCCTTGACGAAAGCCAACAAAGCCGTACGACTACCCTAATCCAGTCGCATCATATGCAGCAGATAAGCAGCATATAGCTACCGCTCACTACACCTTGACGAAAGCCAACAAATGTAGCACGAATACTATATACAACTTATTTGAAATGACGGAGGGCTACGACAGGTTTTTCTGAAAACCTATTGCGTAATGAACTTGATATCGTTGTAAAATCGCGTGAATTTTGAAATGGAGTGATTTTGAGGCTTTCATTAGTTTTGCTAAAGAGGTCACTCCCGGTGAAGGGATCTCGGCTTTTTCCTTATGGAATAAGGTGCAGGATATATCATATACATCGCTATGCAAAGCAAAACTCCAAAAGCTGTCAAAAGTCAAACCGAGTGTTGTAGCATCTGCCAGTTTTGCTAAAGAGGTCACTCCCGGTGAAGGGATCTCGGCTCTTTCCCCATCGAATAAGGTGCAGGGTATATCATATATACCGCTATGCAAAGCAAAACTGTGGCTACCTTTTTTATTTGAAAATTTGATTCTACAACATCCTTTAGGTTTCTTATCTTTCATTAATCACATTAATGAAGTCCCATCATTTAAGTCACCTAAACATCACAGATAAATACGACGTACACTTATGCCATCCGCATTCGCCTCGATATCCCCTCGTCCACCGTTAGGTTAGGTAACTAACGGCAGAGCAGGGCAGGGCTAGCGCGGGTGTAAAACATAAGTAACGCCTATATAATATATCATATATACTATATACAGTATTTATCACAGAACATATCTAATGATCACATCACAGATATCGCAGCAGAAACATAGATATAATGTGGGATATACTAGGACGTCCGTATTTAGTATTTAGCCAACAATAGAAAATACGGATTCCACAGTCGCGATGAATAGCCAAGCCCACACCCTGGACCCCTACGAGAGCGGCAAGCGACCCTACCAATTCTGGAGTTTAGGAGACCCGGTCTCGACTCCTCGAGATGGCCTCCCACTGAACCCCAGAACCCGGTCACCTGTGCTCCCCTCCTTGGGTCCTTCCTAATGCGGAAAAGTAAATAATATACAACACTGGTGGCATCAACCTCAACCCGGAAGTGCCCCAAATAAAAGAATATTACATTACATTTAAATTTACATGAATGAAAATATAAAACTCTCATCTCACATAAAAAAAACCCGGCTATTCAATCGCGACAATCCTGCACATCATATCTCAGCAACACATAATATCATATATCATCAACGTAAGTAAGTATGGGTACCCCAATTGTCGTTGATGTATAGCAACGAAACCGGCAATATCGACATACTACACTTACGGTCACAGAAAAGAAAGTGTAAAATTACAATATTTGGAATCCACATTCTCTTTAGACATCGTAAATGCGAAATATCACATATTTCGTATTTCATGCCTAACTATATGAATTCCACATATTGTATCACATTCCAGATAAATAGACAGTATTAAAGTTTTCGAACGAATGACCAAATACCCAAAATTCCCCAAAGCTCAACACTTGAGCGGAGTTCAAAAACCCGGAGTGTGACACAGTAGTAGCTGTCCAGCCGTAGAAGGGTCAAGCCAACGCCTCACATGTGGCACGCCGTACTGCCCCAAACCCTAAGGTTCAAAAGGCAGTTCAAGACGGTCACATAATCGAGTTAAGGTTTGTTTTCTTCTAGAGGGTCCACCACAAAACTTGCACGTATTTCCGAAAGATTAAAAGCCCGTGAAAAAGTGAGTAAATGATACTCGTTCGAACAATTCAATACTTTCTAAATTACCCCGAAAAGACACGAAATCAAGATTCCGATCGAATCACCGACTCCAAAACAATCTCCAGAACATACAGCACAAAATTCAGATTAAAAATACCCCAAAAATTATACAAGCAGACAAAATAATTACTGTACAAAAACGACACTGAGATTCATCCGTACGGCCGCGGAACCGCGGCCCAAGCTGGCTATTGCCGCGGTTCTGCGGTGGAAAGTACTGTTCATGGGTTCGTTTTTCACAGTATTGCTTATATTTCCCAGCTGAATTTTTTAAGTATTTTTAATTCTGAAAAACAACAGTTTTGAAAAAATGTCCAGAGAGTGCTAAAAATCCGTATTTTACCATTCGATCGGAGTTTTAACTTCGTTAAAGTGTCGCCTAATGTTCTAGGTCGGCTCTGATACCAATGTTGGGTTTACCTAGCACCTCATGAAGGGTTTGGAAGCATCACATGTACCAAAGATTATAATTTTAGGGTGCTAAGTAAGCATACAAAGAATCAATCCTAGAAAATTAGGGTTTCTAAAACAACACTTCATCATAAGTAGGTTAAGCTAGGGTTTTGAGAGTACAACCTTTGTAGCTCCCTACGCTAGACTCCTCGGCTACTTGGGGTTTGGAAAAGGTCCGCTTGAACTCCTCTAGGTCCACGATGATCCACCCGGAGTCCGCTTTATCCAAGCTTGCAACTTCACTTGATCAAGAGAAGAGAATGAAGCTAGCACTCTAAACAAGTGGGCAAGACTTGTGTAGAATGATGTTGTGGTGGCTTTTCTCACTTCAAAATCCTAACTTGATGAGTAATTTGCTCACTAGATAAATCTAGAGAGCAAAAGATGAAGAAGGAAGAAGATGGTGGCCTTTTAGAATAAGAGAAAAGATAAACTCTCTTGAGAAAATAGAAAATATATCTATATATATTTTTTACCTCTCATCTCAAACCATGGTTGAACAATAAGGATATTATTGAACTTGAGTTAAAACCCAAAAGGAAAGTTAATTCATGGTTAAATGGTGGGTGAGCATGGTTAGGTCAAAGAAGAGTGTAGAAAGAAACCATGAATTATCCTTTCCTTTTTTTTCTTTTTGTTTTAAAACAAATACAATAATAATTCATATATATAAAACCATGGTGTGAGCCTTATATTGCCACCATTTTCTTTGTATATACAACCATAAAGGATGATGTATGTATGTATGTGTGCATGCACATCCATATGTGCATGAATCAAGAAAGAATGCATACATGCATGCATACATACAAAAATACAAGAAAGGATTTTCTAGTGAGAATCTAATGGTTAAATGATAAATCAACACTTGATTTATCAATCCGGCCATATCACATACGACCCAACTAAAAGCAAGCCGCCCGATTAATGTACGGTATCTCATACGCGCATTTTAACCAGGTCCATGCGCATATCGCATACGCGCACCACAACGTTTCACCTGGACTAGGTAACTCCTTTGTGGGACTCTAAGACTCGTCAATACGCCGGCAGTGGGTGATGATCATATCAAGCACCCCAAAGCCGCAAGCGGTCAGCTAAACGTAACGGCCACCCGGGTATTGAGCGATCAGAAGAAAACAAGCGAACCTGCTACAACTCCCGTCGAGCCAACCGGAAACACTACCCGTGCAGTCCGGTCTCCTCGTCTGATATATCGCATATCAAGTCTAGGGGTAGTAAACGTCAGACCCCAATAACCGATAAGTCGTGCCGATGTGAAGCTCATAACGGGTCGAGAAACTACTGGTAACACTTACCAGTAAATCTCTAATCAGCCCTGGCCAGGGACTTCCCTGTTACGGCCAATCGAGCACAGCGCAACATCAACCCCCAATACCGGGAGAGACGAAACCCCTCCTATCGCTCATTGCCTCCATATGACTCGGGACTGTACCCAAAAACCACCGTTTTGCACGCCCTCATGGACGTGGTAAGGTGGAAATCAAAGCACAGTGGGAATCACACAAGACTCTATGACGATCTCGGGTCTACAGACTAACCTGCACAAGTGTCACCAGAGAACTGCCATCTGACGTGAGGTATAATACCATCTGGGAGTTCTCGGCGAGTCCGTCCAGTGCACCCAGTCTCCACTGAGCACCCGTATACCCTCTCTGATGTCAAACACCAATGGATATGGGATCATCCATCGCCCATCTCATGGGTCGAGAAGCGTATACGCTAGTCTACACTGGTATATCGATACCCCGTCTCGATACACCTACGACTAGGGACCTTGAAGGATGTACTTATGGACTACCATGTCCCCACTAGTATGATCCGCATCATAGTCCAGGTAGTCAAGTACACATCCTATGGGCTTTACCAACATGTAACTATAAGACAGTATAAAGAGACAAGTATACATGTTAAGATAAAGAGCAACCAGATAGCATACTATCACATCGAGCAAGAAAGTCATCTCTATATATGTCCAAGCATCCAATATAATATACATCATCTGTACAATACTGGCCTCTAGGGCATACATATAACTAACAGATCCGCGGTGTTATCCTTTGTGTCTACTCTCCGAATCTCGGTCTCATGGCGATCAACTATCTCCCGGATCAAATGATATCGCCTGAAGATGTGTCTGGACTTTTGATAGGATCTAGGTTCTTTGGCCAACGCCATAGCTCCATTATTATCACAATACAATGGTATTGGATCAATAATGGTTGGAACTACTCCTAGCACCGCAACGAACATCCTCATCAAGACGGCTTCCTCGGCAACATCATTTGCAGCAATATACACAGCTTCCATCGTGGAGTCTGCAACGGTATCCTGTTTGGAACTTTTCCAACATACCGCCCCTCCATTGAGGGTAAATACAAACCCTGAGATAGATTTATTGTCATCTTTATCACTTTGGAAGCTGAAATCGGTAAAGGCCTCCATTTGGAGATCCCCGTTACCATACACCAATAACATTTCTTTAGTCCTTCGCAAGTACTTAAGAATGTTCTTCACGGCTATCCAGTGTTGCTTCCCTGGGTTGGATTGATACCTACTCACTACATCTAGTGCATAAGCTACATCAGGGCGAGTACATAACATTGCATACATTATAGATCCTACGGCTGAAGCGTAGGGTATAATGCTCATGCGAGCTCTCTCTTCATCAGTCTTTGGACAGAAGTCCTTAGAGAGAGTGATTCCATGGCAAGCGGGCAAGGCACCATGCTTGGAATCTTCCATACTAAACCTTTTTAGGATGGTATCAATGTACTTTGATTGGGACAATCCCAACAATCTCTTGGATCTATCTCTGTAGATCCTTATGCCCAAAATGTACTAGGCATCACCCAGGCTCTTCATAGAGAACCTTTGTGATAAGAATAATTTGACCGATTGTAGCATAGGAATATCATTTCCTATCAAGAGAATGTCATTTACGTACAATACGAGGAATGTGACAATACTCCCTACAATCTTCTTATAAATGCATGGCTCATCTATATTTTTGATAAAATCAAACTCTTTGATTGTATCATCAAAACAGATGTTCCAGCTCCGTGAGGCCTGCTTTAATCCATAAATGGATTTAAGCAATCTGCATGATTTCCCGCTGCTCCCACTGTCAATGAAGCCCTCTGGCTGATCCATATAAACGCATTCCTCTAAATCACCATTTAGAAATGCAGTCTTAACGTCCATCTGCTAGATTTCATAGTCGTAGTGAGCGGCAATAGCAAGTAGGATCCGAATGGATTTAAGCATTGCTACTGGAGAGAAAGTTTCATTATAGTCCAGTCCTGGTCTTTGACGAAAACCTTTCGCTACAAGCCTTGCTTTATAAGTCTCCACCTGTCCATCAACACCAATCTTTTTCTTAAAGATCCATTTGCACCCAACGGGTTTTATCCCAGGAGGTGCAACATCCAAAGTCCATACTTTGTTGGTGTACAAGGACTCCATTTTGGATCTCATGGCATCCAGCCACTTCACTGAGTCACCACTCGTGATAGCTTGCTGAAAACTAGTAGGGTCATCATCATCCATGATGCAATCTTCTCTATCACCATCAACGAGAAAACTATAGTATCTCTCCGGTGGGCGAGAAGTTCTACTAGATCTCCGGAGCGGCTGAGGTTCTTGATGTTCTACTGCAACATCAGATTCAACCAATTCATCCTGAGTAATTTGTGTCTCTAGAACCTCTTCTAGTTCTACCGCACTGCCATCAGTACTATTTGTAAAAATTTCATTTTCCAAAAATGTGGCATGTTGAGAAACAAACACCTTTTGTTCCTCCTTGTGGTAGAAAAGATATCCATATGAATGTTTTGGATATCCCACAAATGTACACATGACTGATCGTTTCTCGAGTTTATCCGGATTCTGCTTTTTGGCATAAGCCGGACAACCCCATATCCTAACTCTTTTAAGAGATGGTCTCTTTCCACTCCACATCTCATATGGAGTGGTAGACACGGTCTTTGATAGAACCCTGTTCAATAGATAAATTGTTGTCTCTAATGCATGTCCCCAAAAGGAAAGTGGCAACTCAGCATCACTCATCATGGACCGTACCATATCCAATAGGGTATGATTCCTCCGTTCTGACACACCGTTGTGCTGTGGTGTGTACGGAGGAGTGAGCTGAGAGAGAATCCCATTCTCTTTTAAAAAGTCTGAAAACTCAATGCTTAAATACTCTCCACCTCGATCTGATCAAAGTTTCTTGATACTCGAGCCTGTTTGTTTTTCTACTTCAAGTTTGTACTCCTTGAATTTCTCGAAAGCTTCGGATTTATGTTTCAATAAAAACACGTGTCTAAATCTTGAGAAATCATCAGTGAAAGTGATGAAGTATGAAAAACCGCCTCTAGCATGTGTAGACATTAGTCCACATACATCACTATGTATTAGGCTTAAGAGTTCAGTAGCTCTCTTTTCTTGTCCAGTAAACGGAGTTTTGGTCATTTTACCTTTGATACAAGACTGACAAGTCGCATAAGATTTATATTCAAAAGGTTTTAAATATCCATCTTTATGTAGCTTGTTTAGTCTTGTTTCATTAATATGACCAAGTCTACAATGCCAAAGAAAAGATTCATTTATATCTGAAATCTTTCTTTTATTTGTATGTTGTATATTGAATACTGTGTGTTGGTTTAGGACGTAAATTCCGTTACATAATGTACCATACCCAATCAACTGTTGATTCAAGTTAATGTTCATAACATTATTTTGCAACACAAAATGATATCCTTTATTGTCCAACAAAGATACGGATATTATATTACATAGCATACCAGGTACAAAATAACAAGGGTTCAAAACCAAAATACATCCTGAAAGCAACCCCAGATGATACCCTCCTACGGATACAGCATGTACATTGGAACTGTTTACCGTCGAACGACGGCACGACGTAGAGACATCTAGGCCTGAGATTCGGGGCAGATGCTATTTAGTTTTATCCGTCCACCTCTCCGAAAATGCCAAGTTGATTTATGGCACCGTGTATCGGAGGTTTAGACGGATGCTGCCGATGTAGCAGACTTCGTCAGATTCCCCCTCGCTTGAGGGGTTTTTGATTGTGGGGACGCTCTTCCCAGCAGGTGCAAGCCCCTGCAGTTAATTACGCTACGGCATCACGGTAACAACTTTCTCCTTCTCCAGAATTTCACTTCATGTCATATGTGTTTGTTTTGTTTGTGGTTGCCCATGGATTGTATACGGAGACTAATGTATGTCGTCGCCCGTAGGACGTAGATTAGTCCAAATCCTTACTTACTTAGATTTGGGTTTGGTGTTTTAGTTTAAGGATACGTTATCCATATTGAGGCTAAGATCAACTTAAACGTTCATTAAGGATACGTTAGTCTCATTTGAGACTAAGATCAACTTAACGGAAAGAGCATTTAGGGGCTCTATTGTTCCAGTTTAGGGTCTATTTAATATATGGCCGTCGGGACCCGTCACCTCTCTGACGACGTTGAAGGATTACAACGACAGGTGTCAGAGGAGTTCGGAGATGTACCCTTGGACCAAAGTTGATTGGGGGTCTTATAGTCCAATTTGGGACTAAAGTCTGTTTGAATGTTTAAGGATACGTTAGCCATATTTGAGTCTAAGATCGACTTAAACGGGACCGTTTAGATCCGACAAAAGAGCATTTGAGGGCTCTATTGTTCCAGTTTAGGGACGTAGTGGTCCATTGCCTGTTTAGGGACATGGTGGTCCATTGCCAGTTTAGGGACGTGGTGGTCCATGTTCCAGTTTAGGGACGTGGTGGTCCATGTTCTTTATGGCCGTCGGGACCCGTCACCTCTCTGACGTCGTTGAAGGATTACAACGATAGGTGTCATAGGGGTTCAGAGATGTACCCTCGAACCGGATGCAAATTGATTTAAAAGAGCAGCCGTGCTCAATCAATTTAATTTGAGGACTTACGGCCATGATTGGGCTAAGTCCAGTTAAAAAAATATTCAACGTTTTTATTTATCTTTGGCCTATTAGGCTTGTGCTAGGGCTTTGCCCCTTTTTAATAATGCACTGCATTTTTTGTTTGGGCTCTGCCCTTTTAGTGCATTGCATTTTTATTTTGTTTGGGCTCTGCCCTTTTAATGCATTGCATTTTTATTTTGGCCGGCTAGGCCTTTTTGATTTGGGCCTAACCCTTCAGTAAACAATGCAGTGCATTTGTCAGGCGCTTTGCACCAATCATTGAGCGCAAGCGCTTATGGTGGTGACACATATCACGCAAGCGCAGTGCGCTGCGCTGTTGCGCAGCTGACACGTGGCGCGCTCTGGTGAGTTGCGCCAATTTCAGAGAGCAATGCTCTATCTTAAAAGCGCATAGCACAAGTGGCTCTGGTGCTTACACGTGGCGCTCTCTGGTGGCTTGCGCCAACCCAGGAGCCCAACAGTGCAGTCTTGCAAGTGTAAGACACTGTTTCAATAACTTGATCTAATTTTTGGATTCAAGAAAAGAATTTTTCTGAAATTCCAGAACCAATGGTTCATAAAAAGTGCAAGGCACTATTATTATTTTTTTTATTATGAAGATTATTGATCTTGTTCTTAGATCAATGATCTATTCATAAGAAATTCTTCTATCATAAAGGTTATTTTTTTACCTTTTTCTTGAGTTTCTTTTCAAATTTCTTCAGAGTTGAAGTTCTTGATGATTCTCGATGTTCATCCTTTGAGTTGGGGTCTAGGGGTCTTTATATAGTGCCCATAGATTTGTTAAGTTTGTTAAAGAGATCATTCTCTGAGTGATTTGGGGAATTTTCCCCACCGTTGGATCTTTGATCCAAGGGCTTCTGTTTTACAGAAAGAAATCTTCTTGTTTTAACAAGAACAGAAGTATCTTACTAAAATTTTAATTCTGTTTGGCGCAAACGCCCCAGCGCGTGACACGTGTCATGCAGCGCAGCGCAACTTCTCTTGCGCAACTTCGCTTGCGCAACTGCGCTGACACGTGTCGTGCAACGCAACTGCATTTGTGCTGACACGTGTCGCGCAGCACTGCGCTGACACGTGTCGCGCAGTGCAGCGCTTGCGCAACTGCGCTGACACGTGTCGCGCAGCGCAGCGCTTGCGCAACTGAAGCGTTGCTTCCTTTAATTTTTGTTTTAAATAGAGCCTTGCTCTAATTGGGCGCGCTGCCTTGGGCGCTACGCCTGGCATATCAACTTCTGACTCGTGGCGCGTTGCGCGCAGCGCACGGAATTTGAGGCGTTGCTTCAAAATTTGAATTTTTGAAATTAAAACAGTGCCTTGCTCTGATTGGGGGAAACAAATGCCGTTGCGCTCACGTGGCGCATACGTGAGTGCAGCGGTGGCAAAATCTTGGCCGTTAGATCAACAGGTGAGTTGAAGGGGCGCAGGCGCCTATAAATACGACCCCTGGCCCTTGAAATTTTTTTACCATTTTCAAGAACTTGAATTTCAGAGCCTTGCACTTGTTTAAGAACTTTAGAGCCTTGCTCTCGTTTCTTTCCAAGAACTCTAGAGTTCAGATTTTTAGAACAACTTAGGAAAAATTTTAAATTAAATTAAATTTGATTAACAGAGCCTTGCTCTTATAGATCTTTGATATAAAGAAAACCCCTTTGGGGTTTTATTAACAGAGCCTTGCTCTCAAAAATTTATAGATCGACAGAGATCTTGTTCATGGGTTTTAACCCATGAACAGAGCTTTGCTCATGGACCAAATGTAGATCTCTTTTTTTTTGATCTAAAAATGGAGAACTCCTAAAAGTTTTCATGGATCTTTAATATCCCAAATTTTTAATCTTTAGGAATTAAAGTTTTCTTTTGATGGATTTTTCCATCATTATTATAGAGCTAGGCTCTTTTTAGGAAATTTTATTCCCTTGAGACCAGAGTTTGACAAATGTCACTCTATGACAGAGCTTTGCTCTGAAAGAGGAGATTTTCTCCTTGTCTCTAGGGATTTCCTATTAATGAGAATATTCTCTTAGGGATCTTTTCATTAATTGACAGTCTCACCCAATGATGGGGCTGTCTTATTAAATGATGCACTGTCATCCAGATTTTGTGGGTCCCCATTTGGTCCCCTACCTACTGCCTTGCAATGTGGTAAAAAAGAATTTTTTAAAACGCCAAGCGTTGGAATTACAACACTGACGGCTCATTTTTGTCCCTCCACAGGAAACATGTCTGCCAATCAGTCTTTCCCGTTTGTTCGCTCGGAGGGAGGGTTTCCCCAGGCACCGGTGGACCGGGTGGTGCTCGCTCTCATTAAGGATCATGACCCCGAGCACAAGAGCCTTCACTTGTGGGGTAAGTGGTATAATGAGATCATCCTGGGTCGCCGAAGTTTCAGTTCCGCCACGCCGTCTGAGCCCATAGTTTCGATCCCCTATGCGGATGAACCCCCGGTGAAGTATGCCATGGATGTCAAAAACTGGAATTCGGATGACCTCCTCCAACCCGCAATTGGTGCTATTCCCGTGCAGCCGCCGCCGGCAATAGACATTTTGGGAAGGCGAATCTGTCAGGATGATGCACGCCCTTGGGGACAGGCCTATAATATTGGATTGGTCCCGCGACCGCCCGCCGGATATTTGCAGTGGGCCCGGTACATCTTATCGGCGAAAAGGACTCATTTGACAAAAATTGGTTTGTATTCAGCTATCTACGTCTCACTTTTTGAGTATCCCTCTCCTCCAACGTGGTGGATTAAGACTTTTATCGAGCAATGGAATATCCCCACCCACACCTTCTTGATGACGGACAGGGAGGTCTCTATTTCCTTGGAGGAGTTTGCCGAAATCTCGGGTCTGCCGATGAGGGGGGAGCATTACGAAGAGTTGCTTCCTCCTGACGAATACGTCTTTGCCACCAAGCCGCTAGTGTTTGATCTGACTCCGGAGAACGCTATTCAGCACCAGTATCCGGGCTTAGTGAAGGTGTTGGACATCTATGAAGGGCTCTATCTGGAATCGGGCGTCCGGGGAGTCAGTTTCGCAGATTTTATCGCCCGCTTCATTCGACCGGAGTTTCTATCGGAGCGGAGCGAGATGTTCGCCCAGCTCGATGACCCTTTTGGCTTCGGCTTGGACCGCCGACCCATATCGGAGAATGAACAAAGGGACTTTTATCTCCCCGGCGCCGCCGTCGTCCCTTTCTCAGAAATCGCCGTCCCGGGTATGGATGAGGAGACCTTTTTTGTAGGGTTCCTGGGCTTGTGGCTGTGCAGCTTTGCGCTCCCCATGCATTCGCGCCACATGCAGTCATCTGTTTTCTACCTAGCGCATCGGATGGTGGCTGGTTTGCAGTTGTCAGTAGGAATTACCAGGATGGCTTATCTTTATAATGGACATAGCGTAGCGGCAGACGCTAGTGAGCCTGGGGTGCAGCCCGCTAACTTCCCGATGCACTACTTCACCTCCTGGATGGAAATGCACGTGCACGGGGTGTTCGGCGCCCATAAGATTCCTCCATTTTTTTAGAAATGCAGACTCCCAAGAGTCATGCGGTTGGTCGGCGCTTAAATCGTGGTTGCATCTCCGCAGGATTTTAGGGGGCTGCTCCTTCGTCCGCACCTGGTCGGAGCGAAGGTTTCCTTTCTGGATAAAGTTGTAACCATAGGCTCAGAGACCACCAAGTCAGTAGTGCCGCTGCGCGATGATTTTAAAGACGGGGCTTCCATATTGAAGGCTCGGGAGATCCTCCATCTCTACTCCATTCGGCCGGGCTACCTGGTGTTTAGGCAGAATGAGACGGCGCTCCTCATGAGGTATAACCCTCACCGGTTCGCTCAGCAAACGAGCTATCACCAGGGGATCTCGATGGAAGCGTTCTTGGAAGAGCCCGTGGTCAGCCAAGAGGGGATAAGGAACGCAATGCACCATTTCATGCGGCTTAACACGGGCTCCTATTTCTTCATCAGCGAGCCGAGCCGTGTCCCTAAGATCCTCAACGCGTACGTGGCTTGGTACGCGCATGCCATGGGTCCAGTTATCCATATGGAGAAGCGCATGCTGGTTGACCGCAAGGGTGCGCCTCCCGGCGGTGATCGCAAGGCTCCCTTGAAGCCAAGGACCCCGGTCATTCCTCCGCTGAAAGACGCCGGAGTTGATCGACCACGCGTGCTGAGCCCCCTGCGCGGATTGCCGCTGCCTGTTACGGTGAATGTGCCACCGGCGCCCCGTGCTCCAAGGGAGACGGTCAATGTGGTATCGCCGGAGTCAGGCATAGGTGCGGATATCGGGACCCGCCGCCCCAAGGTATCCGCAAAGCGCAAATCGATCCCGGGTGCACCCAGGGCTGGCGGGCCAAAGAAGAAGAAGTCGCTCCTCTCCCTCGACGCTATCCTCGGTTTAGAGCCTCAGGCCCCTCTAATCGAAGGTATAAGCGAGTATGGCAGCAATTAAGGCTTCTCGGTAGATCCCGCAGACACCGACCTGGCGCCCGCCATTGCGGCTTCTGAGCGATCAGCCAGACTCGAAGCGTGGTTGGATAAACTCGCTCGAGTAGGTAATCATTAGCTGCACTCTTTGCTATTTCATCGCATTTTTATCATTATCTTTGATTAATGCTTTTCCCCTTTTTAACAGGTGTCACTACTGAAGAAGCCATCGCTGCCTCTCTAAAAACCTTCCAGGAGGAGGAAAAGAAGCACGCCTTAATGGGCGTTGGTACGTCTCGCCTTATCAAGAAATTTTTTTTTGTTATCTTTTTTTTTTTGATGGCCAACCTAACCTTCTTCCTTTGTTTTCTTTGTAGGGGCTGCACCAGCTGATGCGGGGACTCTCCCGGGGCCCGCTACTGAAGTCCCAGTCTCGTCGGGGCTGTTGCGAGAACCTCAACTCGACAAGTTGACGAGGGATGCCTTGAAGAATTTGGAGGCATCCCTGTTCACGGACGTGGACGTCTCCATGAAAGAGGCTTTGGTGAGGTCCGTCTCAACGGCTCGGGAGGAGAGAAAGCAGCTGAGGCGCGAGGCGAAGGCACGCAGGGCTGCCTCAGCCGCGGGAACGGGTCCAAGCACCATCATTCCCATTGGTTCTCCCTCCGAGGAGCTCCCGGCCGGCCTATCTACCGCACGCAGACAAGTGGCGCGTGCAGTTCGGGAAGCTAATGATAAGTCCACTTCAGGTAACGTACTTTTCAAGATTTCGTTGTAAGAATTGTAAACCTATCGGCTCTTATATATTTTGTCTTGTAGGGCCAAGTCCAACCGAAGGGGAGGCGGAAACCGTCGAACCCAAGGGGCAAGAGGAAGAAGAACCGGCCGAACCCAAGCCGACGGTGGACGACGTTGCTGGGGTTGCCGAGCCTGAGCTGGGGGCTGAGGGAGCTGTACCTGAGAAGGTCGTTGATGCCGAGCCTGAGATGGCGGCAAATGAGGCGACCGCTATAATTGAGCCCGAGGCAGCGGCGGACGAGACGCCTGAGACCAGCGACCCCATGGTGATGGCGGATGAGACAATGGCGACCGCCGAGCCCGAAGAAGTAGCGGGTGAGACGGGCATGACTCCTGAGGACGAGCCGGCCGCTCTTTCTCAAGAGTCTGGCAATGCTCCGATCATTGCTCTGCCCGCTTACGGTCCTCCGCCGTCTCCTGGCCTCGCAAGCACGATGACAGCCCCCGTAGAGTCTGGGGATGAAGCCACGGGTGGTGGACTTATGTCGATGAAGGAGGGAGACGCCTCCGTTTCGGCTGGAGGCTCATCAAGTAAATTTCAGATTACTGTCCTTTTTTTCTTTATCTTGCAATCTTTCCTGACTGGTTTATCCTTGTTTTTAACGCAGGTGCGGCCAGTGCCGATGCTCCATTGCTCGAGGGAGCGCCGTCAACTACTGCCTTGGCGGTGGTCACCTCTCAGCCTTCCCTTATACCATCAAAGATGTTGGAAGGTATGGGTTTGCAACTTATTAGTTTTAGCTTTCAGACGCATAATTTATGTACTAAAGTCGTACCATTGTGTCTTTTCAGGAGTACTTTTTGATCATCTCTATCAGGTGTTGCACCCACACTTCTTCTTCCCATCTGAGCTCGCTTCTTCCTCTAGTGGTGCGGGTGAGTATAGTTTCCGACTGATATCTTTTTTTTTTAGTGATGAAATTATTTCTAACTTTTTCTCGTCCTGATTACAGTGCTACCAATCGAAGGAGGGGATGAAAGATCGGCCGCGCCACCGGCCCTTCCGGCCTTGCCACCTGCTGTAGCTGGTATAGCAAACTATCGCATTGATGACTCCCTTTTTTTTGTATTTCTTGAACTGTCATCTAATCGTATCTTGTTTTTTTAGTTGTCGTTCCGATCTCGGTGCCTTTCGAGTCTCGTGTCACAATGCCGGCAGGCCCTTTCTTGAGGCGTCCGTCCTCGAAAGGCGCCGCGAATAGTCTGCGCATGTTGAGCGACTATATTGAGGAACTCGACGTTGAGACTCCTACGTCTGCCGCAGATTTTGCTTTGGCGGTTAACCCAATGCTGGTGATACTCGTAAACTACCATAACGAGGGCATCGTCGCATCTTGGGTTAATCACTGCAGGGAGATCGAGGCTCGCCTGCATCAACTAGAGTTCATGCTCCCTGCTCCCGAGACCTTAGCCGCAAGCCATCAAAGAGCAGCATGGATTGAGCAAAGCGCTTCTTACTTCCGCTATCTCGAACAAGAAGTTACTTCAAGGCGTAAGGAGCACGGCGAGACTTCGAGCAAATCTTCCCAACTGCATGCTCGGGTGGAGGCAAACGCTGCCCGGCTGAAGGTTATCTTTGAAGGCCTTCTGCGATGCCTCTCCGAAGGGTTAACACTGAGGCAACAGCTTGACGTTGTCGAGCGGGATGCACCTAATCAGGAGGCAGCCCAGCTGGCAGCTGAGGAGCAACTTTCATCCTATTTGCAGCAGCGGGCCCAGGTGGAAACGGAAGTGGCCGCGGCAGCCACTCAGGAGGAGGCGCTGAAGGAAGTGCGAGAGCAGCTCGCGGATTTGTTAAAGATACTTCCTTCTCAGTAGCTACTTTTTGTATTATTTGTACTTGTAAATAAAAATGTATATTTTTTTTATTCTTTAACACAATGTATCTTGTACTCAATCAAGTTTATGAATAAAAGATATACATTCTTTGTAATGTCTTGTGTCATTTCTCCGCCTTTTTCTTTTTATTATCAGCATGCTACCTTAGTAAACATGGTTGACAGGTGATAGAGCCAGCATCCTGTATTGGCTTCTTCAAAAGGCAGCGATGGCTTAGGCCGCAGGTTCAGATCTGCTGCCTAAGACTTTTCAACTTTATGAGCCGTGAGGGTCTCATAAAGACTTTTCTCCCTACGGATCGAGAGGATCTCATAGGTGTATTTTCTCCTTAGGAATCGTGAGGATTCCTAAGTGCGTTTTCTCTTATAAGTCGTAAGGATCCTATAAGAGAATTTTCCCTCTTACGAGTCGAGAGGACCCGTAAGCGGTTGTTTCCCTCCTTGTCGAGATTCGAGTTTGGAGAGTGAGACCCATGGATAGTATGCAAGAGACCGTTTTGGGCCAACTTGTAGGGTCCCAGTGCTTAGGGAATAAGTTTTTTAATCCTTACTGCCTAAGGCTTTATCTTACGAGTCGAGCCGCATCGAGGCGTTCTCGCAAAGACATCAATTTCTTCACAAGTCGAGACGAATCGAGAATTTCTCGCAAGAATATCCTAACGTCACAGTTAACCTCTGCTCTTTACGACAGAAGTCTGTTAGGGTCTGTGGTACTTAGGGTTTTGGCCGTCATACCGTCGCATCAGCTGATATATTCCTCGATAGGCAATCGTGTTGTTCGAGTAGCCCTGCGACTACCGTGTCTCTGATCCCTTTGGGGGCTGGACAAGACGTCTTCAAGCAATCCTCCTTGGTAGTTTGACCGTCGGAAGAGCAAGCGTTAGGAATTTGCCATGCCGCTTTTTACTTGAGGTTAGGCTCATTTTGGTGAGCCCCGATGAGTCATATTCACTCCGCGCTGGTGTGGGATGATCTCCGATAGTCTTTCAGGTTTTATGTGAGTTGCCGTCAAGACCCTGAATCTAGGAATTTGGCATTTGCTTTGTTTGCTGGCATCATGTCTGCTGTATCGAGATGAATGTCGCGGCGGGAACTAGGGATTTTTCCGTGGCTCCGTTTGTTTGATTGTTGCATCTGAACCCTGCTGGAGGAAGAACGCTGGGGTGACATCTCGTCTGCTGTATCGAGACGAATGTCGCGGTTGTCTCTAGGTTGCTGGTGAACCGTCGAGGTTTGGAGCTAAGGATTTTCCCGTGGCTCCGTTTGTTTGATTGTCGCGTCAGAATCCTGTTGGAGGAAGAACGCTGAGGTGACATCTCGTCTGCTGTATCAAGACGAATGTTGCGGTTGTCTCTAGGTTGCTGGTGAACCGTCGAGGTTTGGAACTAGGGATTTTGCCGTGGCTCCGTTTGTTTGATTGTCACGTCTGAACCCTGCTGGAGGAAGAACGCTGGGGCAACATCTCGTCTGCTGTATCGAGACGGACGTCGCGGTTGTCTCTAGGTTGCTGGTGAACCGTCGAGGTTTGGAACTAGGGATTTTGCCGTGGCTCCGTTTTACTGACCATGGGGTCTTTTGTTGACGTTGTATCTACATCCTGCTGGATTGCGAATGAACGCCATTTTTGACATTGCGTCTGCTGTAACGAGACGAATGCTGAGGTGGGGTTGGGATTTTGCCGTCACTCCGCTTTGCTGACCATGGGGTCTTTTGTTGACGTTGCATTTGCATCCTACTGGACTGCGAACGAACGCCGTTATTTTACATTGCGTCTGCAGTAACGAGGCGAATGCTGAGGTGGAGTTGGGATTTTGCCGTCACTCCGCTTAGCATCCTGCTGGACTACGAAGGAACGCCGTTCTTGACATTGCGTCTGCTGTAACGAGACGAATGCTGAGGTGGAGTTGGGATTTTGCCGTCACTCCGCTTTGCTGACCATGGGGTCTTTTGTTGACGTTGCATTTGTATCCTGCTGGACTGCGAAGGAACGCCATTGTTGACATTGCGTCTGCTGTAACGAGACGAATGCTGAGGTGGAGTTGGGATTTTGCCGTCACTCCGCTTTGCTAACCATGGGGTCTTTTATTGATGTTGCATTTGCATCTTGCTGTTCTGCGAAGGAACGCCGTTGTTGACATTGCGTCAGCTGTAACGAGACGAATGCTGAGGTGGAGTTGGGATTTTTTCGTCACTCCGCTTTACTAACCATGGGGTCTTTTGTTGAGGTCGCATTTGCATCCTGCTGGACTGCAAAGGAACGCCGTTGTTGATTCTTAGGCTGTAGATATTGCCGCTAAGATTTGGAACTAGGGACTATGCCGTGGCTCCGTTTCGTTGCGACCCTGAGGTCGGTTGTTGACGTCATGTCTGCATATGGTTGGAGTGAGGAGAAACGCCGTTGGTGATCTCTAAGTTGTCGATATCGACGTTGAGATCCTGAAACTAGGGGTCATCTTTTTGCTCCGTTTGTTGACATTGTGTCTGCAATATTGCGACAAATGTCGAGATTGTCTCTAAGTTGTCTATGAACCGTCGAGATTTGGCTTCGCTTTCTGGTGGAGCCTGTTGGGAAGGTATGGTCCCCTCTTTGTTTGTGCCCATGAATTGTATACAGGGATCGATGTGATCTCACCTGTAGGGCAAAAGTTTCATTCATTATTATTTTTTTTATATTATTGTTTTTTTTCCGCGATGCTCTATCATTTCAGCTTTTATATCGCAAAGGTCGCGATTGCCCAATCATTTCGGCTGTTTTTCGCGGTGCCCAATCATTTCGGCTGTTTATTTTATTTTTACTCACTGCTTTTTATTGCGAGTTGCCCAATCATTTCGGCTATTTTGTATGCATAAGTTTTCTTTACTTGCTGCTTTTTATTGCAAGCTGCCCCATCATTTCGGGTATTTCGTATGCATGTGCGGCTTGCTGGCTTTTCACCGTAAACCTGAAATTAGACACCGTTTTCGGCATCAGCATCGCTACAACTGGGATATTGCCAGGAGCGAATCATCATTTGCCTCTGTCGATGTCAAACAAAGGTGGCTTAGCGAACAGGGTTAAGGTCCTATCGACTAAGGCTTTTAACTTCATGAGCCATAAGGGTCTCACAAAGGTATTTCTCCCTACAAGTCGTGAGGATCTTGTAGGTGTATTTTCTCCTTAGGAATCGTGAGGATTCCTAAGTGTATGTTCCTCTGTAAGTCGTAAGGATCCTACAAGAGGGTTTTCTCCTTATAAATCGAGAGGACTTACAAGGGTCATGCATCATGCGTACATATCCCCAGTCACGGATGGGACTTGGTTAGGGAAATGTTTATTCGCGCCCGTGGATTGTATACAAGGGTCAGTATTGAACCACTTGTAGAGCAAAATTGAAGGTTGTGGGGGTTGCTTAAGCACAGGTTTAGGTCTCTGTAACTTAAGACTTTCAAATCTTATGAGCCGTGAGGGTCCCATAAGAGAGTTCTCCGTACGAGTCGTGAGGATCTCGAAAGTGTATTTTCTCCTTAGGAATTGTGAGGATCCCTAAGTGGGTTGCTCCCTTGTGAGTCGTAAGGATCTCACGCGGGTGGTTTCTCCTTACAAGGTCGAGAGGACCCTGTAAGTGTCCTTTAACGAGGTTGCGCCCTTTCAGGTTTTCACGAACACTCGCCGGTAGCCCTGCTGTTTTTACTCACAGAGCCCTTTCGGGTTTTCATCCATGCCCATTTTGCTTATGGACATACCGTTTTTCTTTTTATTCTTTTTATTCTTTTTTTATGAGGTCGCGCCCTTTCGGGTTTTAACGAACACTCGCCGGTAGCCCTGTTGTTTTTACTCACAGAGCCCTTTCGGGTTTTCATCCGTGCCCGTTTTGCTTATGGACATACCATTTTTATATTTTTTATTTATTTATATTTTTTTTATTATTTTATTCTTTATTCTTTTTTTTATCTCGTCCGCCTGAGGATGCTGCGGTAGTAGTTTAAAGACGTTTCGGTCATTTGCAAGTTTTAGGACATTGTGGTCCATCATTAGTTTAAGGACGTTTCGGTCCGCCGTCGCCGTATTTGAGGCGAATTTCTAGTTTACTGACTTTTCGGTCTATAGGGATTTCTCTATGACTGAGCATGATGCCCCCGGCGTATCTATTTTTCTCGGAGCGTGCGGTTGTGGCGGGCTCACCTTCCAGTTTTCGGAGATGACGAACTTGCCTTGTTGGTATTGGTCTTCGACCCAGTTTTTGAAGACGTAACAGTTTTCGATCGGATGGCCCAATACTTGGTGATAAGGGCAATAATTAGAACTGTTGACATCATCCATTTGTAGTTGGTGTTTCGGTTCCGGTAGAGTGATAAGACTATTATGCACTGCCACTTCGAACAGCCTCCTTATTTCATCCTGGGGAAATGAGTAAGGACGTCTTAGCCTCTCCTCGAGGGATATGCGTGGACGCATATTGTTTTGACGAACAACCGGTTTAGGTCCACTCGACTGTTGTTGAGTGTTGGCGACGAAGGTCATCTTCCCCTTTCCTTTATCCTTTTTGCTCGATCCTTTGTTTGCGGGGCCGAGATTTTTTCCAAGTAGCGGGCGACTGCACGGCTGAGTGTTCTCGCAACTCCTCAATTCTTTCATTTTTGAAATGGATTCCTTGAGGATAGGGTTGAGGGCAACTCCTTCGTCAGAGTCGCTTCCGAAGGTGATAATTTGCGCTCCCTTGGAGTCGGCCATGTGACAGTCGGCGGCGGCTCTTTTGCGCTCATCTATCGCATTTTTCTGATGTCTACGAGCTCTACGCTTTGTCCTGTTGAAGTGTTTCTTTTGAGTGACATACCCTTGCCACCAACACTTAAAGGAGTCACAGTCTTCGGTAGGATGTATGATCTTCTGATGATATAAGCAGAAGTTAGGATGCATCTCTACTCCACCGAGAGTATTTTCTTCAGAGGGTGGTAGCTTCATTCCCACTGATAGGGCTTTGGCGAACCTTTTCCTCATCTTGAATTTGTTTTTATCCGCAGCGGATGACTTTTGATTTGACGGGAGTGCCTCAACTCTTTGGTCTAGTAGTCGGTGTTTGGCTCCTTCCAATATGGCCATCTCACGCTCTTGATTGGCTTTAACTTTCAGACGAATCTCATTCAGGAAGGCATCGATCAACTCGTCTGACGGCCGCAGAATTTTTGGTTCAGGGTTCGCCCTCGGTTTCTCGGCGCGAGGAGTCTCTTTATCATCCGCCAATGAGTGAGAGATCACATGACAACTCGCTACGTAGTCTTCGGATTCATCTGATGAGTTTTCTCCATCGTTTTCGTCCTCGACAAAAGAACAAGCCGCCCCCATCGTGTCCGTCTTCTTTGGAGTGTGCGGCTGTAGTGGGTTTACCTTCCAGTTTTCAGACAGCGCAAACTTGCCTTGTAGGTACCGATCCTCGATCCATCCCTTAAAAACGAAACAATCCTCGATCGGGTGACTTACCGTTTGGTGGTAAGGGCAATAATCGGGATTATTGAGATCGCCTGGCCGCAACGGACGTTTTGGATTCGGCAGATTGATGAGTCTGTTGCGTACTGCCAGCTCGAACAGTCTTCTCGTTTTATTCTGAAGAAACGAGTAAGGACGTCCTAGTCTCTCCTCGAGGGATGGGCGTGGACGCGCGTTATTTTGGCGAACGACCGGCTTTGAGTTGCTCGGCTGTTGTTGAGCATTGGCAACGACATTCGCTTTCCCTTTTCCTTTTTTATTTCGAGAGTCTGGTTTTGGAGGAGACGGTCCGTGGCCCATCTAGTCCATTTGGGCTAATTTGTCGATCAATGCCTGGAAGGTGGTCGGCCTGAAGAACATCATGAATTGCGAGATGGTCGGTTGCGGATCAAGAGTGCCCACGAACATGCCTACCGCAGGTACCTCTTCTATGCGTTGTTCGCATTTTGACCATAGGTTCCGCCATTGTGTTGCGTATTGGACCCATGTTTCGCCGGGCCTTATCCTGGCATTTATCATTGCTGTTATCAGGGTGCGTTCACTAGCACTCGCGAATCTTTGTGTAAACAGTAACTCCATCTCCGCAAATGTTTTGACAGAGTCGTTAGGTAGCTCCGAATACCATTCAAAGGCTGTTTCTGCTAAGCTGCCAACGAATTGGCGAAGCAACAGTTTGTCATCGCCTCCAGTGTTGCCGCATAAGGACCTGAATTGAGCGACGTGCTGATGTGGATTCCCTGTCCTTTTATATACGTGGAACTTAGGGATCGTATATCCCGGCGGGTAACTGATTTGGTCATACCAGCCCGGATAGGGTCGTCCAGTTCTAACAGTTTGCCTAGCCGATTCACTCGCCTGATGAGCTCGTATTTGCTGAGCTATATAGTCATCCAGCGCGGCCTTAGAAATGGTTTCGTCTTTGGTTGCTGAAAGAGCCGGCGGAGTATTAGATGTCTCCCTTCTATCGTCTTCAACAATGATTGGAGGGTCATCAGCTGGAGGGTCCGGCTGTAACATCTGTTGGAGATAGTGCCCTCAGATTCAATTATTCGATCACAGGCACGTGATTACAATGATTGATGGAGGACCTATCCCGATAGGACAGTCTTACTCGAGATGATAGTATGCTATCTGGTTTATCTTTATCATCGTGTACTGCTTTAGGTGACCTGACAGGTCACTATTGCACGTTGATGGAGCCCCTAGGATTCTTGCTTGACCACCAGCAGTATGAGGGCGATCATATACGTGGGAGCTGGTAGTCTATAAGCACATCCTTAAATGGTCCCTAGTCGTGTGAGTTTCGAGATAGGGCATCGATACTCCAGAGTAGACTAGTGTGTACATTCTAGACCCCGACGAGGGGCGGTGGCCGGTCTCACAAGCCACTGGTGTCAGTTGGTTCACCTAAGATGTATACAGGTGCTCATTGGGTTATGAGTACACCGGACAGGACTCGCCGGGAACATGCTAGTTGGTCATATACCAGACGTCAGATGGCAGTTCCCTGGTGACATGTGTACAGGTTAGTTCATCGACCTGGGGATCGTCATTTGTCTTGTGTGAGTTCCCACTGTACTTTGATTACTACCCTACCACGGCTCAAAGGAGTCGTGCAAACAGGTTTTAGTTAGGTACAGTCCCGAGCCACATGGAGGCAGTGAGCGCATCTTCAGGGGTTCGTCTCTCCCGGTATTGGGGGTGAGGTCGCGCTGTGTCTAGGAGAGCCATTACACAAAGCCCTCGGCCGAGGCAAGGAGATTTACTGGTAGGTATTCCAGTAGTATCTCAGGGTGTTCTGGGCTACACTCCGACACGACTTGTACCGCTTTTGGGGGTCTGACTTTTACCAACCCCCTAGGCCCGCCATGCGATGCTCATAGACGAACAGACCGGACTGTACGGATATTGTCACTGACAGGCTCAGTAGGGTTGTCAGGCTGAGTTCGCTCACAGACGTCCCTTTTAGTCAATACCTGGTAGCCCGTTACATATTGGCTTATACCTTTGACGTGCTAGTGGTTAAATCCACAACCAAGATGTTGATGAGTCTTTAGAGTCCCCCACATTCAGTTACTCAGCTTTCGGGCAAAAAGTTGTAGAGGCCGTATGGAGATATGGCAGGGTCCGATCAGATACGTGCGGTATTGCACGGATCAGGATCGGACAGTTTGTACTACAGGCCGTATGGTTATATGGCAGGGTTCGATCAGATACGTGCGGTATTGCACGGATCAGGATCGAACGGATATTACTGGCCGGCTTTGGTTTAAGCCGGATCCTAGTATAGTACAGTGTAGATTTTGTCTCATTGCATTTGTATTTCGGTCGGAATACAAGTGCGGGTGTGTATGCACAGTATCGGGGTTTTCCTGTAATTTATTACGGGACCAGTTTTCTGGAGTTGCCAGTTTGCTTTCCGTTTCAGCCAATTTCCTTTGTATCGTTCATTGGCCGAAGTTTGGTGGAGGAGGGCTTATTTGCATTTGTGCAAATAAGCAATTGTGGAGGGGGTCTTTGCATTTTGTTGTATCATGATAGCTTTTCCTTGACCTTGACTTCTAGCTTCATCATGCCTTGACTTTTGTAGGACATGATGGTTGATGATGAGTGATGGTTGTTGGTTGAGTGTTGGAATTATTTTGTGATAATTGCCTTTTCATGATAACATTGTTTTTCCTCTTGCATTATTGATCAAGCCACACACTCTCCACTCTCTCTTTCATTCCCTAGCATGGCCGGCCACTTCATGGAGTGGGCTGTCCAAATTTTTGGATGGGGATTTGTTGTTCTTTTCATGCTCCCAAAATCCCCAAGTCCCTCTACATAGTTCTTGTATCATCCCTCCACCAATATGGCACCTCCATGAACCCCGTATGAGACATAGCCTCTACACTACATTCTACAGCAAACCTTGGGCACGTCGACTAGCCAGCTTCGTGCCCGAGTTGCCTCGGTATTGAGGTGGGAGCCCGTAAAAGATGCAGACGATGTGTTGCCCTTCCGGCAAGGAGGCGACGACCGGAGTTTCCGCAGGAGATCGGGATGATGACGAGAAGACCGGAGGACTCGGATCAGTCCGTATATCTCTATTCCCTATCTTGTAGTTAGCTAGGACTAGTTAATGGTTCGATCCGGGTTTTAGTGCGCGGTGGTGCCGGTTTGCTAAGTTCGCAAAATTAAAGTTTATCACCGCTTCCGCATTTTAGCCTCGGGATGGAGGCCGGGGCGCAGCCGTGCACTTACAGTGGTATCAGAGCCTCGCCATTAACTTAGTCTAGCTTTGTTAAATGTGTTTACATTTCCGATCGACCAAAATTTCAAAATCCGCGTTTTTGTTCACATCTGTTTTCTGTTGAAATTTTTTGGAGTCGAAAAATTTTTCAGGTTGCAGAAAAGTGATGTACAGGAAGTTATAAGAGTCTGTAGAAATTCGATGCACTAATTCCACTACAGGAGCGCGGAACCGCGGCCAAACCCCCCCTTGGGCCGCGGTTCCGCCGCAATGTGTTGGGTTTGCTGCACCAATTTTCTACAGTCTCTTTCTGGGGTGTTTTTAGGGGTTTTGGAATATTAAACTTGGGCCCAGAATTTCTTGATGTGCTACAGTATTGCTTGGGGGCCCACTTGTTAAAATTTGATCGATTGGAATATTTTAAACACATTATTTCACAGTATTTACATTATATCTGCGACCGTGAATGTCACTTGATCGGTAAATCCAGTCTAACTGCTATAGCCCGGTTAGAAGGATTTGCGAACGTGATTTTCACGTTGATGTTCTGTGTTATGCTGCGATGTTGCGGATTGATCGTGGGGGATAGCCTGGATGCAATGCTAGTACAGTTGAGGTTGTATTATGTACATTTGATATTGCGGGGCGAGCGTCCGACATGTGGACTGCCGTCACTGCCTGTTTGTATTATTATTTTGGGGCACGTCCAGGTTGCGGTCGATGCACCCGTTGTATGTATATTTTACTTTCTGTACTAGGATTACCCCAAGGAGGGGTGCACGGATAGCCGGGTTCCAGAGGGCAACGGGCCCGCATCTCATGGCATTGAGACGGAGGAGGCTTCACTCTGGAATTGGCGGGCTATTCGCCGCACTCGTAGAGGGTACAGGTTGACCCAGGAGGGGTGCCCAAGTTACCGGATTCCGTGAAGTGCTGGGTGGTCCATTCACGGTACTGAAGGGGGCTTCCTCGCTTCAGGTTTTGGCGGGTGACTTGCCGCGCCCGTAGGGGTCTAGGATTTCATTGCACAGGCTATCCACACGACCAGGGGAACGTCGGGTTTCAGTAGTGGCTCTGTGAAACCCGGGGATCCCAGATATCTGTATTGTTCTGTGATGCTTATTACATTTCTGTGATGTTGCATTTTATCACGCCTTGAGCGAAATATAATATATTGGTATATATGTTAGTAGATGTTGTATATGTTTTACATCCGCGCTAGTCCAGTCCCCGCTCTGTCGTTAGTTAGCTAACCTAACGGGTAATGACGGGACCCAGTGGCGAATGCGGATGGCATATACGTACATCAGTATATTTTCGTTCTTTGTGGTGTGATCTATTGATGGGACTGCGTTGATTCGGATCAATGCAAGTTAAAAACAAACCTAATCTGATGTTGTTGGAACACTTTTCAAAAAGCTGTTATTGCAAGGACGTTCACTTTTGTTTTGCATCGTGATATTCAGTTGGAATATCCTGCTCCTCAGTCGACGAGGCAAGGGCCGAGATCCCTTCACCGGGAGTGACCCCTTGGACAGAATTTTGCGTCAGGGCATTAACTTCACTATAGCCGATTACTTTTGCTTTGCATCGTGGTATTCATTTGGAATATCCTGCACCCCATTCTACGGGGAAAGAGCCGAGATCCCTTCACCGAGAGTGACCTCTTTAGCAATGGTTTTCGTCACTATATTTTAAAAGCTATCCGTTCCTTCAATAATATCAAGTTCTTTACGTTAAAGGTTTTCGCCAGAAACCATTCGTAGCCCTCCGTCATTTCATATGGATAGTCAATAGTATTCAAGCTGTGTTTGTTGGCCATAGTCAAGGCACAGTGTTTGGTAGCTATTGGGTGTTCATATGCTGCATAGTTAGATGCGTTGGTTTGGGACAGTCGTATAGCCTTGTTGGCCCTAGTCAAGGGCTTGTACGGGTAGGTTCAAATCAACCTGGATAATGACGGGTAGAACTTGACATGTGACTTATGATTTGTTGGCCTTAGTCAAGGTCATAAGAGCATGGGGTAAAAATCCACATCGGGAGTTTTCAAAAGAACTGAAACTTGCCACATATGCGCATACCTTCTGGAGTGTGATGACGTGAGCGGATTCCGTCACGTTATCATGCGATGATAGTTGGATCCCGATTCCCACTGATGAGTTGGTGTACTCCTCGGGTGATCCCGACTAATTCTTCTTTCAGGTTTGGAGGAGAATTTGACGGTACAGTGGGAGGTTTCCAGATTAGATAAATTGGTAACCATTCTGATCTAGGTTAGAGTGCACGCTGAGTGTTTCTTTTCTCTCTCTCTTTGGCAGCGACCATTGACCCGACCCTAAGACTATGACTCAGTGACCAAGTTGACCGAACCTTCTTAAACACTGGCTTTTGGATTGTCAGAGTTGCAAACCTCATTGCCACTCCTACTTTTACCCTTTTCTCCAGGACACCCCGTATTACTACGAACGTCCACTTCCATTGGACAAAACCATCGTATGGTTAGATACGAACTCGAAGGAATTTATTCGAGGATGGTTTCCGGTTCTGGAGAAAACGGATAGGATTATTCAGTTGTCTTTTCATTTTACCTTCTCTCAGGTTGCGAGTACTCCTTGGTTTAGGAGTAGTACACCTATTACGCAAATTGGATAGTTTTCTTCCAAACCTTAGGCTGGTGCCGACCGGTAGGGAATGAAGAAAACCAATTAGCCTAACGATGGTGTACAGAAGGTATTGAGTTAAGACAAAGTAAGGGATTAGTAAGAGGGCAAAGTAAATTGCGACTGCTATTCATGACCAAACCAAGTATTCCTTCGCCAATCCTAAATCACCTTTGTATTTCTCGAGGACACTCCGTATCACTACGAAGATCCACAGTTTATTGGATACTCCATCGTATGGTTATATACGAACTCGAAAGGAACTTGTTCCAGTTCGGGGATGGATTCTGGTTCAGGAGAAATAGGAATAAGATTTATTCAGGTGTCTTTTATCTTCACCTTCTCTCGCGTTGCGAGTGTTCCTAGGATTAGGACAGTACACCCATTATGCTTATTGGATAGTCTTCTTCCAAACCATAGGCTGGTGCCGAACGGTAGGGAAGGAAGAAAACCATTTGGCCTAAAGGGGTGTGCAGAAGGTAATGACTAAAGACATAAAAAAAAAGGGATTTCGAGAGGTGGCAAAGAATTACACGGTTACAGTTGTGGATCTGGATAATGGAAGAGGCATTACTTGGAATACCGGGATACCCCATCGAAACATTTCAATGTTTCAGTTTCACTGTGTACTGTTAAAGGATAACTAATTTCCCAGTTAGACACTTGCTCCAGGGTATGTATTTACCAAGTATGATTCTCACATCTATATAGTTTTACAGATAATGAGTGGGAGTAAGTTATTGGAAATTAGGTGATCATCCTCATTATATCGGGATTCGTTGTAATCGTTGATATTTGAGGAAATCACCTGGGCTGTTTGCCGGTCGGCAAATATTTGGTTTTGAATATCCGTTGTTATGCACCAATTTCAAATCGATATATCTGTACGTCTATTTTCATAGAGTGAGATATACCCTTTTGAAATTATGTCTACGACATTTACCTATATCAGTGGATGGTTAGGTAAGGAGCATTGAACAGCGGTGTAATTCTTCATAACCAAAGGTACAGTTTTCAACCTACGACACACAGTGAATAAGTTATCAGACTCAAGGGACTTATACAGACTATTGTATGTTGTCCAGGGTCCATCAGGACAGAGGGGTTGGTCCACGTACTATATTCGGTTTACTTATGACTTCTCTAGTTTTTAGACAAGTGTTTCATGGAAACACAGGGTCTGAATTTTGAGAAGTTGTAGGTATTTGAATAAAGTAGAGAACCAGATATTGCAAGTATCGGGATTTTTCAAAGTGATCGAAGATGTAGATACTTGAGTATGGTATTCAGATGATAGTAATGATTAAGAGATCTTGCTTCTCTTTCAGGTTATTCATAATTGGAAGCATTCCTAAGTTGAGTAACGCTGATCGGCCTCTTTCCATTTAGTTGACATGCACTGGAGACAGCTGCATGATTTGAATCTGGTTCAATTAAATCAGTGCCTCTGGTTCTATATTGGATATAGAACAGTTCATATCTTAACGTTGTTAAGGTACGGGGAGTTGTCCGGCTTATGATTAAAACCAGACTCTGGATAACTCAAGGCACGTTTCTGTAATGGCTGTTTGTGGGTTGACCCAGGCTATGACGAGGGTTGACTTTCTACCATCTGGAAGATCAATAGTGATATTGTTCTATACTCGCCACAGTTTTATTAAAAATGGATTTTTTCAGAAAACAGTAGTGGGAGTATGGTAGAACTGGAAGTGATTCCAGAAGCATAAACGATTACTGAAGATTTCATAGGAACCTAAAGATTCAATCTGGCTTGACATTCCATTGGCCACTCCGCAGATACGGTGGGTAACTTCAGGCACCCGAGAGGTACTATGGTAGCCTCAAGGACGGTGACAGGGAAGTTCTTGTTTACCCACAATTACCATTGCTGTTGTTCCAGGCTGCGAGCCCCGGCGGGAGGATGAGTATAGCATCGTTCTAAACTAGTTTTAGAAGTGTACGTCTATATGACTCTGCCAGAGGGTTTTCATAATCAGTGGGAGCAGCGGAAGCTTTGGTGGACAGGTGGCTTATGTCTATTTATAGACTAAAGCAGATGTAGCGGAGATAGATCATCTATTTCTGACATGAAAGTCATGGGTTTGACTTCATCAGAATAGGGGATGGATCTGTTGAGAAGGTGGTAGGATGTGATGTCATGGTATTTGGATGACATACACAGAGTAGGAAGTGATATTCCTACACTACAATCGGTTATACTTTGGTCGTCACACAGTGTTTTCTCCACACAGGTCTTGGATATTATATCAGACATACTGGTTACTAGATCTATGGTTTTAGATCTAGATTTGGGTGGTTTCCCAATTAAGGGTACTTAGACAGCATTCTAAGAGTATTTAGAATGGACGACTCCTGGCATGGTGGTGTACCTGTAGGTGATGGAGTAACCCTCTCTAAAGGTGTCTTACAGACTGAAGTAGAGAGGGATGTGCATGATTGACAGATCTCTTGCTTAGGAAATTGAGTCAATCATGAGATGTCAAGTACCACACCAGATGTTGTTCTTGCACTAGATGCAATAAGTTGACATTGATCCAATCCTGGAGAAACAGTCGGAAGCAGTTTTAGAACATAAGTGGATGTTCTAGGGATATGATAACGACAGCCTCATTCGGGAGACAGTTATCATTCCAGGCTTCCAAGGTGACATGGACGACAAGGAGGTTGTCGGAGTTATAGTTTTTCCTTCTGACGAGGGGCAGTATTTTAGACAGGTGGTCCAAAGCAATACTGAGGGTGGCATGGCGCAGGATACTGATTAAGTTCAATTGACGATACAGTCTAAGAAGTTTGGATTTGGAGTTCATTTATGAGCTAGGTCCCATCAGACATCCAGACACATTCTAAGACAGGTATTGCTCATTTCGGGAGATGGGTTTCTCCGCGAACTTGAGATATAGAGAGACATAGAAAGAGACATCAAGGCGGATCCACTCACTAAGGCTATTCCTCGAACGCAATTGTTTCGCAAGCGAGCTTTGTGAGACTGACTAGTAGAGGAGTTGGGTGTTCGGTATCACACGTGCTGTGAGTATGCGACATCGCAATAATTAGCCTTGAGTGCAAGTGGGAGATTGTTGGAGATAGTGCCCTCAGATTCAATTATTCGATCACAGGTACGTGATTACAATGATTGATGGAGGACCTATCCCGATAGGACAGTCTTACTCGAGATGATAGTATGCTATCTGGTTTATCTTTATCATCGTGTACTGCTTTAGGTGACCTGACAGGTCACTATTGCACGTTGATGGAGCCCCTAGGATTCTTGCTTGACCACCAGCAGTATGAGGGCGATCATATACGTGGGAGCTGGTAGTCTATAAGCACATCCTTAAATAGTCCCTAGTCGTGTGAGTTTCGAGATAGGGCATCGATACTCCAGAGTAGACTAGTGTGTACATTCGAGACCCCGACGAGGGGCGGTGGCCGGTCTCACAAGCCACTGGTGTCAGTTGGTTCACCTAAGATGTATACAGGTGCTCATTGGGTTATGAGTACACCGGACAGGACTCACCGGGAACATGCTAGTTGGTCATATACCAGACGTCAGATGGCAGTTCCCTGGTGACATGTGTACAGGTAGTTCATCGACCTGGGGATCGTCATTTGTCTTGTGTGAGTCCCACTGTACTTTGATTACTACCCTACCACGGCTCAAAGGAGTCGTGCAAACAGGTTTTTGTTGGGTACAGTCCCGAGCCACATGGAGGCAGTGAGCGCATCTTCAGGGGTTCGTCTCTCCCGGTATTGGGGGTGAAGTCGCGCTGTGCCTAGGAGAGCCATTACACAAAGCCCTCGGCCGAGGCAAGGAGATTTATTGGTAGGTATTCCAGTAGTATCTCAGGGTGTTCTGGGCTACACTCCGACACGACTTGTACCGCTTTTGGGGGTCTGACTTTTACCAACCCCCTAGGCCCGCCATGCGATGCTCATAGACGAACGGACTAGACTGTACGGATATTGTCACTGACAGGCTCAGTAGGGTTGTCAGGCTGAGTTCGCTCACAGACGTCCCTTTTAGTCAATACCTGGTATCCCGTTACGTATTGGCTTATACCTCTGACGTGCTAGTGGTTAAATCCACAACCAAGATGTTGACGAGTCTTTAGAGTCCCCCACATTCAGTTACTCAGCTTTCGGGCGAAAAGTTGTAGAGGCCGTATGGAGATATGGCAGGGTCCGATCAGATATGTGCGGTATTGCACGGATCAGGATCGGACAGTTTGTACTACAGGCCGTATGGTTATATGGCAGGGTTCGATCAGATACGTGCGGTATTGCACGGATCAGGATCGAACGGATATTACTGGCCGGCTTTGGTTTAAGCCGGATCCTAGTATAGTACAGTGTAGATTTTGTCTCATTGCATTTGTATTTCGGTCGGAATACAAGTGCGGGTGTGTATGCACAGTATCGCGGTTTTCCTGTAATTTATTACGGGACCAGTTTTCTGGAGTTGCCAGTTTGCTTTCCGTTTCAGCCAATTTCCTTTGTATCGTTCATTGGCCGAAGTTTGGTGGAGGAGGGCTTATTTGCATTTGTGCAAATAAGCAATTGTGGAGGGGGTCTTTGCATTTTGTTGTATCATGATAGCTTTTCCTTGACCTTGACTTCTAGCTTCATCATGCCTTGACTTTTGTAGGACATGATGGTTGATGATGAGTGATGGTTGTTGGTTGAGTGTTGGAATTATTTTGTGATAATTGCCTTTTCATGATAACATTGTTTTTCCTCTTGCATTATTGATCAAGCCACACACTCTCCACTCTCTCTCTCATTCCCTAGCATGGCCGGCCACTTCATGGAGTGGGCTGTCCAAATTTTTGGATGGGGATTTGTTGTTCTTTTCATGCTCCCAAAATCCCCAAGTCCCTCTACATAGTTCTTGTATCATCCCTCCACCAATATGGCACCTCCATGAACCCCGTATGAGACATAGCCTCTACACTACATTCTACAGCAAACCTTGGGCACGTCGACTAGCCAGCTTCGTGCCCGAGTTGCCTCGGTATTGAGGTGGGAGCCCGTAAAAGATGCAGACGATGTGGTGCCCTTCCGGCAAGGAGGCGACGACCGGAGTTTCCGCAGGAGATCGGGACGATGACGAGAAGACCGGAGGACTCGGATCAGTCGGTATATCTCTATTTCCTATCTTGTAGTTAGCTAGGACTAGTTAATGGTTCGATCCGGGTTTTAGTGCGCAGTGGTGCCGGTTTGCTAAGTTCGCAAAATTAAAGTTTATCACCGCTTCCGCATTTTGGCCTCGGGATGGAGGCCGGGGCGCAGCCGTGCACTTACAACATCATCCCTACCATATCTTGGAAGAGGAGCGCCATCTGTTTTATGTTAGCCGCTTGCTCTGCGGCTTCCTTGTCCTTCTTTTCGAGGACTCTACGTAGGAAGTCAGCGTCAGTTTCTTGTTCGTGACGCTGTTCTGATGACGACTCCGAGCATTCTTTTGTCTCAGTAAGTGCAGCCATTGCAGTCATCATTTCCTGAAGCTTTTGTTGTTGCTCTTGGGCTTTCGTCATGGATCGGGTGAGCGGTCGGTGGCCTGTAGAATCCCGGCTTTCCTCCTTTCCGGAAGCCATATAAACAGTGTGCACCCCCATGCCCCCAGATCTGGGGCGTCTGTGTTTAGCGCTTTTACGGTTCGCCATATTCACAGGGGCTTTTTGCGGCCTCATTTTCTTCTGAGTGATTGACGTTGAGGGAGCCGTTGCAGTGGGCACCTAAATAGCTGTTGCTTTATGTGGCTTGGCGGAGTAATTCTTCTCCTGCCGCACCTTCATCTTTTCCTGTCGGCGAATGTAGTCTTGATCGATCACTGACTCTTGTACTTGACCCCAGATCTCGTAGATTTTAGAGGACAACCGTTGAGGGGGTAGTTCTGGCCTCGCCTCTGTAACATTCTCTACCGGTGGCGAAGATCTTTTCAGTACGGCAGTAGGAGAGTTTCTGCGCACCCTGTTGAGCAGTTCAAAGCTGTTCTCAGTCGAAACAGCAGAATTGATCCCCACCATTGGAGCTGGCGGAGTTATCCCAGAGGGGGAGTTTCCCCCGGCCTTCCTCACTCGGCGCCAGTGGCAACGTCGAGCGTGTCATGCGGATGGGGTTGTTCTAACCGTAGGGGTGACCTCCTCATGCCCCCTGTGTTGGTCATAATCTGCTGGCACCAGCCTTTTAAAGACCGACGTCCATTGAATGGGGACGGCCAACCTGTCAACAGTAGACTTCCGAGCAGGGGAAGCAACCTTGGTGATTTTTCCTGAAACTGGATTAGGGATAGCTATTCGCTTCGGGACAACATCTTCTGGTATTGCTTGCTTTTTTACGGGCCCGTTGGAGCTCTGACCTAGCCTGTTAAAACCCGAGGCAGTGGAGTTGAGCGACCCGTTGAGAGGGGCCGCGGTAGTTGTAAGCCGATCAAAGAACGACTTCTTTAGAGCTTCTTGCGACGCTATTGGGGCATTGAAGCTCATCGGTGGGAGCATAGTCCCGAAGAATAGTCCAGTGGTGGCCTGAGTTACCTGCTCCACTGGCGTCTTGAAAAGAGAGGCCGCTTGGGGTCCGTAGGTCACTACTCCAGCAGGGACGGAGCAAGACTTGAAGTTGCAGGTAGTGCAGTTTGAAGCCATTGATCTTCTATTTTCTGCACGGAGCAATACACCAAATCTAAGTACCTTGAATCCATAGGCAACCACAGCAAACCTCGATTTGTTCGCAAACACGACACACGAAGTGTGGAGTGGAAAGAGGAAAAGGTCCCACCGGGCGTGCCAGAATCTGTTTACCGCCGAAAGACAGCGCGATGCAGAGACGTCTAGGCCTGAGATTCGGGACAGATGCTATTTTGTTTTATCCGTCCACCTCTCCGAAGATGCCAAGTTGATTTATGGTACCGTGTATCGGAGGTTTAGACGGATGCGGCCGATGTAGCAGACTTCGTCAGATTCCCCCTCGCTTGAGGGGTTTTTGATTGTGGGGACGCTCTTCCCTGCAGGTGCAAGCCCCTGCAGTTAATTACGCTACCGCATCACGGTAACAACTTTCTCCTTCTCCAGAATTTCACTTCGTGTCATGTGTGTTTGTTTTGTTTGTGGTTGCCCGTGGATTGTATACGGAGACTAATTTATGTCGTCGCACTTAGATTTGGGTTTGGTGTTTTAGTTTAAGGATACGTTAGCCATATTGAGGCTAAGATCAACTTAAACGTTCATTAAGGATACGTTAGTTTGATTTGAAACTAAGATCAACTTAACGGAAAGAGCATTTAGGGGCCCTATTGTTCCAGTTTAGGGACGTAGTGGTCCATTTAATATATGGCCGTCGGGACCCGTCACCTCTCTGACGACGTTGAAGGATTACAACGACAGGTGTCAGAGGAGTTCGGAGATGTACCTTTGGACCAAAGTTGATTGGGGGTCTTATAGTCCAATTTGGGACTAAAGTCTGTTTGAATGTTTAAGGATACGTTAGTCATATTTGAGGCTAAGATCGACTTAAACGGGACCATTTAGATCCGACAAAAGAGCATTTGAGGACTCTATTGTTCCAGTTTAGGGACGTAGTGGTCCATTGCCAGTTTAGGGACATGGTGGTCCATGTTCCAGTTTAGGGACGTGGTGGTCCATGTTCCAGTTTAGGGACGTGGTGGTCCATGTTCTTTATGGCCGTCGGGACCCGTCACCTCTCTGACGTCGTTGAAGGATTACAACGATAGGTGTCATAGGAGTTCAGAGATATACCCTCGAACCGGATGTAAATTGATTTAAAAGAGCATCCGTGCTCAGTCAATTTAATTTGAGGACTTACGGCCATGATTGGGCTAAGTCCAGTTAAAAAAATATTCAACGTTTTTATTTATCTTTGGCCTATTAGGCTTGTGCTAGGGCTTTGCCCCTTTTTAATAATGCACAGCATTTTTTTTTTGGGCTCTGCCCTTTTAGTGCATTGCATTTTTATTTTGTTTGGGCTCTGCCCTTTTAATGCATTGCATTTTTATTTTGGCCTGCTAGGCCTTTTTGATTTGGGCCTGGCCCTTCAGTAAACAATCCAGTGCATTTGTCAGGCGCTTTGCGCCAATCATTGAGCATAAGCGCTTATGGTGGTGACACATATCACGCAAGCGCGGTGCGCTGCGCTGTTGCGCTGCTGACACGTGGCGCGCTCTGGTGAGTTGCGCCAATTTCAGAGAGCAATGCTCTATCTTAAAAGTGCATAGCGCAAGTGGTTCTGATGCTGACACGTGGCGCTCTCTAGTGGCTTGCGCCAACCCAGGAGCGCAACAGTGCAGTCTTGCAAGTGTAAGACACTGTTTCAATAACTTGATCCAATTTTTGGATTCAAGAAAAGAATTTTTATGAAATTCCAGAACCAATGGTTCATAAAAAGTGCAAGGCACTATTATTATTATTTTTATTATGAAGATCATTGATCTTGTTCTTAGATCAATGATCTATTCAGAAGAAATTCTTCTATCATAAAGGGTTTTTTTTAACCTTTTTCTTGAGTTTCTTTTCAAATTTCTTCCGAGTTGAAGTTCTTGATGATTCTCGATGTTCATCCTTTGAGTTGGGGTCTAGGGGTCTTTATATAGTGCCCATAGATTTGTTAAAGAGATCATTCTCTGAGTGATTTGGGGAATTTTCCTCACCATTGGATCTTTGATCCAAGGGCTTCTGTTTTACAGAAAGCAATCTTCTTGTTTTAACAAGAACAGAAGGATTTTACTAGAATTTTAATTCTGTTTGGCGCAAACGCCCCAGCGAGTGACGCGTGTCATGCAGCGCAGAGCACAGCGCAACTGCGCTGACACGTGTCGCGCAGCGCACAGCGCAGCGCACAGCGCAGCGCAACTGCGTTTGCGCTGACACGTGTCGCGCAGCGCAGCGCTTGCGCAGCTGCTCTGACACGTGTCGCGCAGCGCAGCGCTTGCGCAACTGAAGCGTTGCTTCCTTTAATTTTTGTTTTAAATAGAGCCTTGCTCTGATTGGGCGCGCTGCCTTGGGTGCTACGCCTGGCGTATCAACTTCTGACACATGGCGCGTTGCGCACAGCGCACGGAATTTGAAGCGTTGCTTCAAAATTTGAATTTTTGAAATTCAAACAGAGCCTTGCTCTAATTGGGGGAAACAGGAACCATTTCCAGCCCGTAGAGTGTGGTCCCTAGTCTTTAAAACTCTACTGTTTCTCAATCCCTGCATACAATTACATATGTGAGAACCAGAACCGGTATCTAATACCCAAGATGTAGAGTTTAATGAAAAACAGTTTTCAGTTACAAACACACCTGAAGCGGAAGCATCATCATGCTTCTTCTTCTTGAGATCTGCAAGGTACAAAGCACAATTGCGTTTCCAGTGTCCCGACTTGTGGCAGTAAAAACATTCTCCTTTTCCACTTCCCGCGGCCCCAGATTTGTCTTTCCCCTTCGCCTTTTGAACTCCACCTCTCGGCTTGGTGGGATTCTTCTTCTTTCCCTTGGCCTTGGCTTTCGGGACTGAAGAGGAAGATGGCCCATAAAGCAGAGCGGGAGTTTTTGCTGTTTTAAGCGTGCTCTCTGCATTTCTCAACATATTGAGAAGTTCAGGCAATGATTTCTCCAAATCGTTCATATTGAAATTCACTATGAACGGAGCAAAGGCGGGGGAGTAAGACTGTAGAACAATATCTGTATATTGCTCATTATCCATAGTCCATCCCAGTTCCTCAAGTTCTTCTATAAGACCAATCATCTTCAAAACATGGTCTCCTACTGATGCACCGAGGGCCAACCGCATCTGAAATAGCTTTCTAGATGCGTCGTATCGTAAAGTACGAGATTGCTCTTCATACAACTCCTTTGTATGAAGAATGATGGATTGTACATCCATCTTCTCGTGATGTTTCTGATGGACACTGTCCATAGAAACAACACGAGGCACATGGCCGTTTTGCAATCAATATCCCATGTTTTTCGGATCTCCTTATCCGAAACAGATGATTCAGGTCCTGGGACGGGTGGGTCTTTGGTAGTGAGGACATATGATACTTTACATATGTGAGTGCAATGTTCAAGTTCCTCAACCATTCTTTATAATTTGGTCTAGTCAATTTGTTTTTCTCTAAAAGAAGCTTAAGTCCCGTCATCGGTATCTGCCATTAGGAGAGAGAAAAGAATACACTTAGCGAAATGCTCTTGCAAAGATCAGATTGGTTATCATCTTATCTAATCGATGTCCCCCACTGATTTAATCAAATTTTCTTTCAAACCTAAAAAGAAAACTAGCCAGGATTAATTACATTCTACAGTTTCGCTAACCGGTCAGCCAGGCCAGTGTCGGTACTTGAGGGAGGTTCCCCGTGCTTGCGCACGGACCTAATTAAAATAAACCTCGTTTTCCCAGAGGTCAAAACCCCGTTTAACACCTTTCTAGACACCTACTGGATTAGCTAATTATAAAGTGTAAAATTCTCCTGGGAGTAACTCTTACTTACAGTGGGATCAGGATCCAACTATCATATCGATGGTATGCAATCTCATTGCAAATTTCAACTCTTGAAACTCCCGATATAGTTTTTACCCCTAGATGCTTATGACCTTGGCTATGGTCAATATATCATAAGCACTAGTCAAGTTCTACCCGTCATTTCGAGATTAACTAGACCCACCCATATGACCCTTGACTATGATCAACATAATCACATGAATGTCCTTACTGATCGCATCATATGCTTGTAGGAAGACATCACTTAGCTACCGTACACTACTCCTTGACTATAATCAACATACGTAGCACGAATACTAAGTACTCTGCTTCCTAAAATAACGGAGGGTTGCGGATGGTTTTATGAAAACCTTTAACGCTTTGAACTTGATCTCGTTGTAGAATCTAAATAGTTTTTAGAAAAGGAGTGGCTTAAGCTCCGCAACTTTTGAAACTTGCTTTTTCATAAAAGGGCCGAGTAGGTTTCAAATCCGATTCTACAACATCTTTAGGTTTCTTTTCTTTTACATTAATCTCATTAATGTATTCCCATCATTTAATTTCCTAACCCATTACAGAAAGAAACGAAAAGCAGTATTACATATCACATATATAACAATATCACATTTGTCTCAGATATTAAGCAATCACATCACAGAATAATTAGCAGCAGAAACACATATATGAAAATATAGGATATACTAGGAACTCCGTATTTTCTATTTAGCCTGCGATAGAAAATACGGATTCCACGGTCGTGATGAATAGCCAAGCCCACACCCTTAGACCCCTACGAGAGCGGCAAGTGACCTTTCCAATTCTGGAGTTTAGGAGACCCGGTCTCGACTCCTCGAGATGGCCTTCCACTGAACTCCAGAACCCGGTCACTCGTGCTCCCCTCCTTGGGTCTATCCTAATGCGGAAAAGTAAAATATACATCAATTGAGACATCATCCTCAACCCAGATGTGCCCCAATAAAAGAATAATATATACAATGAATTTTACATGAATGAAAAGATAAACTCTCGTCTCACATAAAAACCCCGGCCATTCAATCACGACGATCCTATACATCATATCACATCAACAATTGAAAAGCATAGACGACGTTAAAATATATCAATCAACACATCAACATACCCACAGTTGTAATAGATCTCAACACTTGAACCTGTATAAGAAAATTCCCAGAGAGCATACATGGTACCTACGGATCAACGCAAGAGCCCACGGTCCAAGTCTCACCAACGGCGCCGCGGAACCGCCGCAAATACACCTATTTGGCCGCGGTTCCACGGTCGTTAAGTCGAGTTAGGCGCTCGTTTTTCTTGGGGATCCATAGAAAACCCTGCTCTATTTTCTGCATATTTTTAATTACAAAAATTCCAACTTTTGAAAAAATTTCCAGTGAGCATGTAAAAATCGCATTTTTCATGTTCGGTTGAGTTTTTAAACATCGTCCGGCTTACCCTAAAGCTCTAGCTAGGCTCTGATACCATGTTGGTGTGTAGTAGCGCCTCTAGTAAGGTTGCAACATCATAAAGTAGTGAACTTTCATTTTAAAAAGGGCTATTACAAACAAACTACGCATCGTAACTTGAGATTAGGGTAAAAACATCATTATGTGAAGTCTAAACTAAAGGAAAAGGAAATACAATCTTTGTAGACAACTCCTTCGGTCTTTAGGACTCCTATGGCTTTGTACAAGGTTTGGAACGACTCCGCTCGAGGTCCTTCGTTGTCTACGATGATCCACCCGGAGATTCCTAGAATAAGCCCTTAGCTTCACAAAATGAAGCAAGCACTCTACACTAAAGGGCTAGGGTAGTGTAGAATGGTTGTGTGGTTTGTAAACTCACTTAAAAACCCTTTCTTTTTAATTTCCTCACTCAAAACAAAACTCAAGAGAGCTTGGAGAAGGAGGAAGGTGAAGATGGCAAAAGCTTTTGTGTGAATAATGAAAACTTATTTTCTAAAATGAAAATGAAAATATTATATATGAGACACTCTCACATATAACCATGGTTGGTTAAATATCTAGATATTATTTGGATGGGTTAAAGAACAAAAGGAAATTAAACCATGGTTAAAGTCAATGGTCAAATAAGAAGTGTGTAGAAAATGAGTCATTAATCTAATTTCTTTTTTCCTTTAATCCATTAACAAAAATCTTGATATTTAGTAACCATGTGAGTCTTATATTGCCATCTCATTTGTATCATCAACCATGACACATATGCATGTGTGTATGTGTGCATGCACATCATCATGTGTATGTGTGAACATACATGCATACATCCAAAAGAAAAAGGGTTAATTAAAAGTGAGCTTAAAAATAATATTAAATCAACACTTGACTTAATAAATCGGTCACATCAAATGCGACCCGACAAATATCGAACGTCCGATTAAAATACGGTATCACATATCCGTATTTAATCGAGCTCCTGCGCATATCTCATATGCACACCACAACATTTCGCCTGAGCTAGAAAAATCCTGTGTGGGACTCTAAGACTCGTCAATACGCCGGAAGTAAGTGATGATTATATCAAAACACCTACAAGCCGCAAGCGGTCAGCTAAACGTAACGGCCACCCGGGTATTGAGCGATCAGAAGAAAAACAAGCGAACCCGTCAAAACTCCCGTCGAGCCATTGGCAACACTTACCGTACAGTCCGGTCTCTTCTTCTGACATGCTGCATATCAAGTCTAGAGATGGAATCGTCGAGCCCTAATAACTCAATAATTCATGTCGATATGGTCTATGACCGGTCGAGAAACTACTGATAACATTTATCAGTAAATCTCATCAGCCCTGGCCAGGGACTTTTAGTCAGAGCCAATCGCACATTGCACAACATCAACTCCCAATACCGGGAGAGACGAAACCCTTCCTATCGCTTACTGTCTCCATGTGTCTCGAGACTATACCCAAAAGCCACCTGTTTGCACGGCTCGGTACAGTCGTGGTAGGGTGGAAATCAAAGTACGGTTGGAGAACACACAAGACTCTATGACGATCTCGGGTCTACAGACTAACCTGTACCAGTATCACCAGAGAACTGCTATCTGACGATAGATATAATACGATATAGGAATTCTTTGTGAGTCCGTTCGGTGTACCCAGTCTCTACTAAGCACCCGTATACAATCTTCGATGTCATAACACCAATGGATATGGGATCATCCATCGCCCATCATATGGGTCAAGAAACATACACGCTAGTCTACTCTGGAATATCGATGCCCTGTCTCGATACACCTACGACTAGGAGCATTCAAGGATATGCTTATAGACTACACATGCCCTACTAGTATGATCCACATCATAGCCATGGAAATTAAGCATATATCATCATGGCTTTATCAACATGTATTAAATGAACAGTATCAAGCAAACATGTCAGATAAAGTAAAACCAGATAGCATACTATCATGTCGAGCAAGAAAGTCATATATCAAATATACATATATACATGTCCAAGCATCAACTATACATATAATGGCCTCTAGGGCGTACATATATCCAACAGTGTACTCATAACCTAATGAGCACCTGCATACTATCTCCAGTACGACGTACTAATGGCTATGGGACAGACCATCTCCCCTGCTGGGATGAGAAGCGTATATACAAGTCTACTCCAGAGTATCGATGCACCATCTCGATAATCCTACGACTAGGGACCTGTATAAGGATGTGTTTTTGGATTACCCAGCCCCCACTAGTGTGACTGCCATCATAACGCTGGTAATCAAGCAAAGATCCTAAGGGCTCTACTAATATGTATAAGCGATATGCTAAAAAAAACACATGCACATATAGTAATAGAAACAAACCAAGTAGCATACTACCATTTTGAGCAAGACTGTCAATACAACTGTGAATATTCCAAGCTTCCATTAAGTAATATACAAACCAGTATGATACAATAATGGCCTCTAGGGCATACATCACTAACACTATAAACTTGTTTATACTTTAAAATGAGAACCTGATTTCATTATACATTTCTTTCAAAACTTCACCTCCACTATTTTCCTAAAGAGGTTTAGATTCCTGGTTTTCGGCTTACTTGGGTTACGATGGGTCCTATAAACTTCACGTTATTCAAGTGCCAGTTACGTACCATTTCCGGGTCGTGACAAAGTTGGTATTAGAGCGTTAGTTTTAACTTTTTTTCGAGTCTAGATTTGACTATGTGGAGTCTAGGGCGTATATTTCGGAACCTAGGCTTAACCTTACGGAACTTAGACTTGACTAAGAGGGTATTAACCCGAACTTTCGTTACATAGGTTGACCTTGCTTGATGGCGACGGTAACTCAACATAGTAATGTACCGTGCATATGTTCCACGGCATACTTATGATACGCTGCTCCGTTTAAATAACCTTAGGATGTGTATATCTTGTGATCCGTATTTCTATTCGTTCTTATGATCTATCCTCATCGATATTTGGTTGCGGTTCATGCCACCTTGGCTATGCAAGTTGAGAGAGCTGTAGTTAGAGATGCGGTCAGAGCGAGCTTGTCAGGGACGAGAACTGACCAGGGTGTTATCCCGGTGACACAGGAACGGATTGTTATCCTTTTATGCTTGGATTTCTCGTTTGAGACGAGCGTTTGAGATCTGCACCACCAGATGGTCGGGCCATAGCATGAGGCCAGTTAGATTGAGAGGACTTGTCACGACCCAATTTAGGAACGCAACCGGCACTTAAATCACGCGACATCAAAAGGCATAACGCAATTCAAGTAAGCCGAAAACCCAGAAATCTAAACCAAGAAAAGAAGTAAAGTGATAAAACAATACTTAAAAACATTTAAAAATATCAAGTTATAAAATCTCAACTTGAATTTATTTTCTTAAAAATTTCGGCAGCATCTCCTTTGTAAAAACTAGCCCCGAACGGGTACAAACATAGAATATATAAAAGGCATCCCCAAAAGGGAGCAACTCACGCCTAAAGGCGAAACACCACCACAACAGGTATATACGACACCATAGAGAAGAACAAGCAAATAAGAAGTTAAAACAGCATAATAAGTGGTAAAACCACATCACAACATAAATAAGAGGTCGACTCACACGAGCAAAACACCCAGAAGCACAAATAATACAATATAGATCCTCACAATCTCCTCTCTAAGTTAAATATATGTAAGTGGTAGATAGAGAGTACTAGATACAAAATAAGATATACAATGGAATTATACGGATACCCGCAAAACCCACTGTAGGGTGTTTTTCGTCACCCCATTGAGATGGGAATACGCGCGCGCTTGTCAGGCGTACTACAGATTCCCCCTGCCTAGGGTATGCCGGGGTTTAATGATTGTGGTGATCCGAATCTCCGGAAGCCGCGGACTAAGCTGCCGTTAATTACCCCCCGCCTTTGAGGCGAGGGATGTTGGAGATAGTGCCCTCAGAGTCAATTATTGGATCACAGGCACGTGATTGCAATGATTGAGGGAGGACCTATCCCAGTAGGACAGTCTTAATCGAGATGATAGTATGCTATCTGGTTTACCTTTATCATCGTGTACTGCTTTAGGTGACCTTACAGGTCACTATTGCACGTTGATAGAGCCCCTAGGATTCATTCTTGACTGCCAGCAGTATGAGGGCGATCATATACGTGGGAGCTGGCAGTCTATAAGCACATCCTTAAAAGGTCCCTAGTCGTGGGAGTTTCGAGACAGGGCATCGATACTCCGGAGTAGACTAGTGTATACAGTCGAGACCCCGACGAGGGGCGGTGGCCGGTCTCACAAGCCACTGGTGTCAGTTGGTTCACCTAAGATGTATACAGGTGCTCATTGGGTTATGAGTACACCGGACAGGACTCGCCGGGAACATGCTAGTTGGTCTTATACCTGACGTCAGATAGCAGTTCCCTGGTGACATGTGTACAGGTTAGTTCATCGACCTGGGGATCGTCATTTGTCTCGTGTGAGTTCCCACTGTACTTTGATTACTACCCTACCACGCTCAAAGGAGACGTGCAAACAGGTCTTAGTTGGGTACAGTCCCGAGCCACATGGAGGCAGTGAGCGGATCTTCGGGGGTTCGTCTCTCCCGGTATTGGGGGTGAGGTCGCGCTGTGTCTAGGAGAGCCATTACACGAAGCCCTCGGCCGAGGCAGGAGATTTACTGGTAAGTATTCCAGTAGTATCTCAGGGTGTTCTGGGCTACACTCCGACACGACTTGTACCGCTTTTGGGGGTCTGACTTGTACCAACCCCCTAGGCCCGCCATGCGATGCTCATAGACGAACGGACCGGACTGTACGGATATTGTCACTGACAGGCTCAGTAGGGTGTCAGGATGAGTTCGCTCATCGATGCCCCTTTTGGTCAATAGCTGGTAGCCCGTCACGTATGGCTAATACCTCTGACGTGCTAGTGGTTAAATCCGCAGCCATAGTATTGATGAGTCTTTAGAGTTCCCCACATTCAGTTACTCAAGTTTCGGGCGAAACGCTGTAGAGGCCGTATGGAGATATGGCAGGGTTTGATCAGATACGTGCGGTATTGCACGGATCAGGATCGGACAGTTTGTACTACAGGCCGTATGGATATATGGAAGGGTTCGATCAGATACGTGCGGTATTGCACGGATCAGGATCGAACGGATATTACTAGCCGGCTTTGGTTTAAGCCGGATCCTAGTATAGTACAGTGTAGATTTTGTCTCATTGCATTTGTATTTCGGTCGGAATACAAATGAGGGTGTGTATACACAGTATCGGGGTTTTCCTGTAATTTATTACGGGACCAGTTTTCTGGAGTTGCCAGTTTGCTTTCCGTTTCGGCCATTTTCATTTGTATCTTTCAATGGCCGAAGATTGGTGGAGGAGGGCTTATTTGCAATTGTGCAAATAAGCATTTGTGGAGGGTGTTCTTTGCATTTTGTTGTATCATGATGGTGCACCATCCATTGACTTGACTTCTAGGATCATGATGGTTCATGATTGCTTACCTTTTGTCATGGTGATGATGATGGATTATGATGGTGGAGCGTGGGTTTGTGTTTTTGATCATTTCCTTTCATGATATCATTTGACCTCTCTCTCACTTGGATTATTGGATGGCTCCATTCATTTTGATACACACTCACTCTCATTCTCTCCTTCCCCATTAGCTTGGCCGGCCATGCATGAAGGGGGGCTGCCCATTTTGTTTGAGTGTGGGTTTTTTGTTCATTTGGCTCTTGAAAAATTCCCACAAGTTCCATCTCAAAACTACATATGATTTCTCCACCATATGGCAATTCCTACAACCCCAAAATGAGACATGAGTTCCACACTACATTCTACAGCAAATCTTGGGCACGTCGACTTGCCAGCTTTGTGCCCGAGTTGCCTCGGTATAGAGGTGGGAGCCCGTAAAAGAAGCAGGCAACGTGGTGCCCTTTCCGGCGAGGAGGTGGAGACCGGACATTCCGCGGGAGATCGGGACGAAGACGAGAAGACCGGAGGACACGGATCACTCGGTATATCTCTCTTCCCCATCTTGTTGTTAGCTAGGACTAGTTAATGGTTCGATCCGGGTTCTAGTGCGCGGTGGTGCCGGTTCAAGAAAATTTAAAGTTAGCCATCACTTCCGCATTTGGCCTCGCGATGGAGGCCGGGGCGCCGCCGTGCACTTACAGTGGTATTAGAGCCTCGCCATTAACATAGTCTAGCTTTGTCTAATGTGTTTTACACTTCCGATCGAACAAATGTTCCGAAAACCCAATAACACATGCATCAGTTTTCTGTCGAATTTTTTCTGGATCGAAATTTTTTTCAGGTTGTAGAAAAGTGATGTACTGGAAGATGTAAGCGTTCTGTAGAAATTCGACGCAGTGAGTCGACTGTAGGAGCGCGGAACCGCGACCAAACCCCCCTTTAGGCCGCGTTTCCGCCGCACTGTAGTGTGATTGCTGCATCAAATTTCTGCAGTTGCTTTCTGGGTTGAAAATAGGGTTTTTGGAATATTAATTTTGGGCCCAGATTTTCTTGATGTGCTACAGTAGTACTTAGGGCCCACTTGTTAAATTTTGATCGATCGGATATTTTAAATACATTAGTTCACAGTATTTACATTATATCTGCGACCGTGAATGTCACTTGATCGGTAAATCCTGTCTAACTGCTATAGCCCGGTTAGACGGATTTGCGAACGTGACATTCACGTTGATGTTCTGTGTTATGCTGTGATGTTGCGGATTGGTCGTGGGGGATAGCCTGGATGCAATGCTAGTACAGATTTGGTTGTATTATGTACATTTGATATTGCGGGGCGAGCGTCCGACATGTGGACTGCCGTCACTGCCTGGTTGTATTATTATTTTGGGGCACGACCAGGTTGCGGTCGATGTACCCGTTGTATGTATATTTTACTTTCTGTACTAGGATTACCCCAAGGAGGGGTGCACGGATAGCCAGGTTCCAGAGGTCAACGGGCCCGCATCTCATGGCATTGAGACGGAGGGGGCTTCACTCTGGAATTGGCGGGCTATTCGCCGCACTCGTAGGGGGTACAGGTTGACCCAGGAGGGTGCCCAAGTTACCGGATTCCGTGAAATGCTGGGTGGTCCATTCACGGTACTGAAAGGGGCTGCCTCGCTTCAGGTTTTGGCGGGTGACTTGCCGTGCCCGTAGGGGTCTAGGATTTCATTGCACAGGCTATCCACACGACCAGGGGAACGTCGGGTTTCAGTAGTGGCTCTGTGAAACCCGGGCATCCCAGATAACTGTATTGTTCTGTGATGCTGTACATTTCTGTGATGTTGCATTTTATCACGCCTTGAGCGAAATATAATATATTGGTATATATATTAGTAGATGTTGTATATGTTTTGCATCCGCGCTAGTCCAGTCCCCGCTCTGTCGTTAGTTAGCTAACCTAACGGGTAATGACGGGACCCAGTGGCGAATGCGGATGGCATATACGTACATCAGTATATTTTCGTTCTTTGTGGTGTGATCAATTGATGGGACTGCGTTGATTCGGATCAATGCAAGTTAAAAACAAACCTAACCAGATGTTGTTGGAACACTTTTCAAAAAGCTGTTATTGCAAGGACGTTCTCTTTTGTTTTGCATCGTGGTATTCAGTTGAAATATCCTGCTCCTCAGTCGACGAGGCAAGGGCCGAGATCCCTTTACCGGGAGTGACCCCTTGGAAAAAAAGTTTGCGTCAGGGCAATAACTTCACTATAGCCGATTACTTTTGCTTTGCATCGTGGTATTCAGTTGGAATATCCTGCACCTCATTCTACGGGGAAAGAGCCGAGATCCCTTCACCGGGAGTGACCTCTTTAGCAATGGTTTTCGTCACTATATTTTCAAAAAGCTATCATGTTCCTTCAACGATATCAAGTTCTTTACGTTAAAGGTTTTCGCCAAAAACCATTCGTAGCCCTCCGTCGTTTCAGACGGGTAGCACGTAGTATTCATGCTATGTTTGTTGACCTTCGTCAAGGCATAGTGAATGGTAGCTGCTTGTTACCTTTCTGCTGCATAGATAGATGCGTTGGTTTGGGACAGTCGTATAGCCTTGTTGACCTTCGTCAAGGGCTTGTACGGGTGGGTTCAAATTAACCTGGAGAATGACGGGTAGAACTTGACATGTGACTTATGATATGTTGGCCAAAGTCAAGGTCATAAAAGCATGGGGAAGAAATCACATCGGGAGTTTCTAAAGAAACTGAAACTTGCCAGATATGCGCATACCTTCTGGAGTGTGACACCGTGAGCGGATTCTGTCACGTTATCATGCGATGATAGTTGGATCCCGATTCCCACTGATGAGTTAGTTTACTCCTCGGGTGACCCCGACTAATTCTTCTTTCAGGTTTGGAGGAGAATTTGACGGTACAGTGGGAGGTTTCCAGATTAGATAAATTGGCAACCATTCTGATCTAGGTTAGAGTGCACGCTGAGTGTTTCTTTTCTCTCTCTCTTTGGCAGCGACCATTGACCCGACCCTAAGACTATGACTGAGTGACCAAGTTGACCGAACCTTCTTAAACACTGGCTTTTGGATTGTCAGAGTTGCAAACCTCATTGCCACTCCTACTTTTACCCTTTTCTCCAGGACACCCCGTATTACTACTGTAGGGTTCCTAGGCACGATAATGAGGTCTCACAAGGCATCAACCATGCTAATTTCAAATTTTAGGGGTGCCGAGAAACCCTATTACGGATCGTTGGCTAGAAATTTAGGCGAAACAACGAGCTAGTTAACAACTTAACTAAAGTGTAACGGAAATACAACCTTTGTAGATTCGGTGCTCCACCTCCATAGCTCCGTGATGATGTCTCCTCGCTGCGATCATCGGATCCTGGGCTCTAGCGTCGGCTTCATCGGAGAAAAAGCGGGCTAGGTCATCGACGACGATGCCGAAGATGATCTACGTCGAGGCATCACAAGATCAAGCTCCACCTTCACCAAGCCATGAAAACTTGTGAAGGAAACACCCTATACTACTTGGCAAGAGGTATAGGATGAAGAAATAGGAGGTGGGTTCACTTTAGAATTGGATTTCTCACTCATTTCATCAAGTCACCATTGATGAAGTCTAGGTTTTCTTCTTGAAGAAGAAGATGATAATATTATCATAAGTTATTTGAATAGAAAAGAAAAATCAATCCTTATCATAATTTTAACTATAGTTATGTGTAGAGAATTGACCAAGGTTAAAGGAATTGTTAGGGTTAAGGAGATGAAGACAAAATGGTCACTTTGGTCAAACCTTCATGAAGCTTCAACAAGCTTCATCTTTTAAAAGCAACCATTATGTTTTCTTTTCTCTTTTCCTTTTTAATCCAAAAATAAAAAGATAAATGAATGAATAAATAAATATAAACTCTAACCATTTATTTAACCAAGGTTTAATTCTTTACACAAACCCTAGCAATCATGTATCATCAAATATGCTACAATCTAGTGTACAAAAGTATATCACATATACAATGTGCACATCAAGTGAGAAAATCCATTTAAAGTGAACCCATACTAGTTAATGTAAAGTAATATATCATATATATAATTATACATTAAATCATTAAATCAACACTTGATTTAACGATCCGGTCATATCGCATATAACCGACTAATATCAATAGTAACAACTTATCGAATCAACACTTGATCCAATAACACGGCTATAACGCATATAACCGATCAATGTTACAAATCGCGAGAATCGAATACAGTATCACATACTGGTATTATTCTCGGTCCCGCACATATCTCATATGCGCTCCTATTTCGTTTCGTTTGAACAAGGAAACCTCTGTGTAGGACTCTAAAGACTCGTCAATACGCCGGCAGCAGGTGATGATCATATCAAACACCCACAAGCCGCAAGCGGTCTGCTAAACGTAACGGCCACCCGGGTATTGAGCAATCAGAAGATCGACGAGCAAGCCCGGTCACACTCCAGTGAATCCAACCAGTAACACTTACCGTACAGTCCGGTCTCGTCGTCTGATATATCGCATATCTTGCCTAGGGGTGGTAAACGTCAGACCCCAATAGCTCGATAAATCGTGTCGATATGAGGTCTATAACAGTTCGAGAAACTACTGGTAACACTTACCAGTAAATCTCAGCAACCCTGGCCAGGGATTTCCGGTTATAGCCAATCGAACACAGCGCAACATCAACTCCCTATACCGGGAGAGACGAATCCCCTCCTATCGCTCATTGCCTCCATGTGATTCGGGACTGTACCCAAAAGCCACCGTTTTGCACGCCCTCTTGGACGTGGTAAGGTGGAAATCAAAGCACAGAGGGAATCACACAAGACTCTATGACGATCTCGGGTCTACAGACTAACCTGTACCAGTGTCACCAGAGAACTGCCATCTGACGTGAGGTATAATACCATCTGGGAGTTCTCGGCGAGTCCGTCCAGTGTACCCAGTCTCCACTGAGCACCCGTATATCATCTCTGATGTCAAACACCAATGGATATGGGATCATCCATCGCCCATCTGTATGGGTCGAGAAGGTATACGCTAGTCTACTCTGGTATATCGATGCCCCGTCTCGATACACCCATGACTAGGGACCTTGAAGGATGTACTTATAGACTACCATGTCCCCACTAGTGTGATCCGCATCATAGTCCAGGTAGTCAAGTACACATCCTAAGGGCTTTACCAATATGTAATAGAGAGGCAATCAGTATACACGTTAAGGTAAAGAGTAACCAGATAGCATACTATCATGTCGAGTAAGAAAGTCCTCCCTATATATGTCCAAGCATCTACTACAATATACATCCTATATATAGTAATGGCCTCTAGGGCATACATATAACTAACAACTACGAACGTCCACTTCCATTGGACAAAACCATCGTATGGTTATATACGAATTGGAAGGAATTTATTCGAGGATGGTTTCCGGTTCTGGAGAAAACGAATAGGACTATTCAGTTGTCTTTTCCTTTTACCTTCTCTCAGGTTACGAGTACTCCTTGGTTTAGGAGATAGTACACCTATTACGCAAATTGGATAGTCTTCTTCCAAACCTTAGGCTGGTGCCGAACGGTAGGGAATGAAGAAAACCAATTAGCATAACGATGGTGTGCAGAAGGTATTGAGTTAAGACAAAGAAAGGGATTAGTAAGAGGGCAAAGTAAATTGCGACTGCTATTCACGACCAAACCAAGTATTTCTTCGCCAATCCTAAATCACCTTTGTATTTCTCCAGGACACTCCGTATCACTACGAAGATCCACAGTTTATTGGATACTCCATCGTATGGTTATATACGAACTCGAAAGGAACTTGTTCCAGTTCGGGGATGGATTCTGGTTCAGGAGAAATAAGAATAAGGTTTATTCGGTTGTCTTTTATCTTCACCTTCTCTCGCATTGCGAGTGCTCCTAGGATTAGGACAGTACACCCATTATGCTTATTGGATAGTCTTCTTCCAAACCATAGGCTGGTGCTGAACGGTAGGGAAGGAAGAAAACCATTTGGCCTAAAGGGGTGTACAGAAGGTAATGACTAAAGACATATAAAGGGATTTGGAAAGATGGCAAAGAATTACACGGTTACAGTTGTGAATCTGGATAATGGAAGAGATATTACTAGGAATACCAGAATACCCCATGAAACATATCAATGTTTCAGTTTCACTGTGTACTGTTAAAAGAAAACTGATTTCCCAATCAGATCTTGCTCCAGGGTATGTATTTACCAGGTATGATTCTCACATCTGTATGGTTTTACAGATGATGAGTGGGAGTAAGTTATTGGGAATTGGGTGATCATCCTCATTATATCGGGATTCGTTGTAATCGGTGATATTTGAGGAAAACACCTGGGCTGTTTGCCGGTCGGCAAATATTTGGTTTTGAATATCCGTTGTTATGCACCAATTTCAAATTGATATATCTGTATGTCTATTTTCATAGAGTGAGATATACCTTTTTGAAATTATGTCTATGACATTTACCTATATCGGTGGATGGTTAGGTAAGGAGCATTAAACAGCGGTGTAATTCTTCATAACCATAGTACATTTTTCAATCTACGACACACAGTGAATGAGTTATCAGACTCAAGGGACTTATACAGAGTATTGTATGTTGTCCAGGGTCCATCAGGACAGAGGGGTTGGTCTTCGTACTATATTCAGTTTACTTATGACTTCTCTAGTTTTTAGACAAGTGTTTCGTGGAAACACAGGGTCCGAATTTTGAGAAGTTATAGGTATTTGAATAAAGTAGAGAACCAGGTATTGCAAGAATCGGGATTCTTCAAAGTGATCGAAGATGTAGATACTTGTGTATGGTGTTCAGTTGATTGTAATGATTAAGAGAACTTGCTTCTCTTACAGGTTACTCATAATTGGAAGCATTCCTAAGTTGAGTAACGCTGATCGGCCTCCTTCCATTTAGTTAACATGCACTGGAGACAGCTGCATGATTTGAATCTGGTTCAATTAAATCAGTGCCTCTGGTTCTATATTGGATATAGAACAGTTCATATCTTAACGATGTTAAGGTACGGGGAGTTGTCCGGCTTATGATTAAAACCAGACACTGGACAACTCAAGGCACGTTTCTGTAATGGCTGTTTGTGGGTTGACCCAGGCTATGACGAGGGTTGACTTTCTACCATCTGGAAGATCAATAGTGATATTGTTCTAGACTAGCCACAGTTTTATTAAAAATGGATTTTTTCAGAAAACAGTAGTGGGAGTATGGTAGAACTGGAAGTGATTCCAGAACCACAAACGATTACTGAAGATTTCATAGGAACCTAAAGATTCAATCTGGTTTGACATTCCATTGGCCACTCCGCAGATACGGTGGGTAACCTCAGGCACCCGAGAGGTACTCCGGTAGCCTCAAGGACCGTGACAGGGAGGTTCTTGTTTACCCACACTTGCCATTGCTGTTGTTCCAGGCTGCGAGACCCGGCAGGAGGATGAGTATAGCGTCGTTCTGAACTGGCTTCAGAAGTGTACGTGTATATGACTCTGCCAGAGGGTTGTCGTAGTCAGTGGGAGCAGCGGAAGCATTGGTGGACAGGTAGCTTATGTCTATTTATAGACTAAAGCAGATATAGCGGAGATAGATCATCAATTTCTGATGTGACAGTCATAGGTTTGACTTCATCAGAATAGGGGATGGATCTGTTGAGAAGGTAGTAGGGTGTGTTGTCATGGTATTTGGATGACATACACAGAGTAGGAAGTGATATTCCTATACTACGATCGGTTATACTTTGGTCGTCACACAGTGTTTCTCCACATGGGACTTGGACATTATATCAGACATTCTGGTTACTAGATCTATGGTTTTTGATCTAGATTTGGGTGGTTTCCCAATCAGGGTACTTAGACAGCATTCTAAGAGTATTTAGAATGGACGACTCCTGGCACGGTAGTTTACCTGCAGGTAATGGAGTCACCCTCTCTAAAGGTGTCTTACAGACCAAAGGGGAGAGGGATGTGCATGATTGGCAGATCACTTGCTCAGGCAATTGAGTCAATCATGAGATGTCAAGTACCACATCAGATGTTGTTCTTGCAACAGATGCAATAAGTTGATATTAATCCAATCCTAGAGAAACAGTCGGAAGCAGTTTTAGAACATAAGTGGATGTTCTAGGGATATGATAACGACAGCCTCATTCGGGAGACAGTTATCATTCCAGGCTTCCAAGTTGACATGGACGACAAGGAGGTTGTCAGAGTTATAGTTTTCCTTCTGATGAGAGGCAGTATTTTGGACAGGTGGTCCAAGGCAATACTGAGGGAGGCATGGCGCGGGATACTGATTAAGTTCAGTTGACGATACAGTCTAAGAAGTTTGGATTTGGAGTTCATTTGTGAGCTAGGTCCCATCAGACATCCAGACACATTCTAAGACAAGTATTGCTCATTTCGGGAGATGGTTTTCTCCGCGAACTTGAGATATAGAGAGACATAGAAAGAAGCTTCAAAGCGGATCCACTCACTGAGGCTATTCCTCGAACGCAATCGTTTCGCAAACGGGTTTTGTGAGACTGACTAGTAGAGGAGTTGGGTGTTCGATATCACATAGGCTGTGAGTATGCGACATCGCAATAATTAGCCTTGAGTGCAAGTGGGAGATTGTTGGGGATAGTGCCCTCAGAGTCAATTATTGGATCACTGGCACGTGATTGCAATGATTGAGGGAGGACCTATCCCAGTAGGACAGTCTTACTCGAGATGATAGTATGCTATCTGGTTTACCTTTATCATCGTGTACTGCTTTAGGTGACCTTACAGGTCACTATTGCACGTTGATAGAGCCCCTAGGATTCATGCTTGACTGCCAGCAGTATGAGGGCGATCATATACGTGGGAGCTGGCAGTCTATAAGCACATCCTTAAAAGGTCCCTAGTCGTGGGAGTTTCGAGACAGGGCATCGATACTCCAGAGTAGAATAGTGTATGTAGGGTTCCTAAGTACCCTAGTGAGGTCTCACAAGGCATCGAACATGCCAATATAAAATTTTACGGGTGCCGAGAGACCCGACTACGGATCGTCGGCTAGATTTTAGGCGAAAAGATAACTAGTTAACACTTAACTATGAGAATACGGATATACAACCTTTGTAGATCCGGTGCTCCACCTCCACGGCTCCGCAACGAAGTCCCCTCGCTGTCCAAATGAATTCCCGGGCTCTAGCGTCGGCTTCATCGGAGAATGGACGGGCTAGGTCATCGATGTCCATGCCGAAGATGATCTACGTCGAAGCATCGCAAGATCAAGCTCTCACTTCACCAAGTCATGAAACTTGTGAAGAAAACACACTCTACTACTTGGCAAGAGGTAGAGGATGAAGAAATAGGAAGTGGGTAGACTTTAGAATTGGATTTCTCACTCATTTCCATCAATCACCATTGATGGAGCTTGCTTTCTTCTTGAAGAAGATGAGGAAGAAGATGAAGAATCTTATGATAAGTTAATTAAAATAGATAATAAAAATCAACACTTATCATAATCTTAACCTTAGTTAAGTGTAGAGAATTGACTAAGGTTGTGTTGAATGGTTAGGGTTAAGGATGAGAACAAAAAGGTCAATTAGTCAAAGCTTCATGAAACTTCAACTAAAAACAAAAATGAAGCCACCATTCATTTATCTTTCAATTTATTCAAAATGAATAAATAAATAAGATAAATGAATAAGTAAAAACCCTAATCAACAACTTAACCAAGGTTAATTCTTTACACTTAACCTAAAAAGCATGTATCATCAAACATGATACAATGTTGTGTACAAAAGTATATCACATATACAATGTGCACAAACCAAGTGAGAAAATCCATTTAAAGTGAACCAATACTAGTTAATGCAAAGTAATATATCAAATATATAATTATGCATTAAATCATTAAATCAACACTTGATTTAACGATCCGGTCATATCGCATACAACCGACTAATATCCAATGTATCGGTTTATCGAATCAATCCATGATTCGATAACTAGGTTATATCGCATACAACCATTCGACACATTCTTCGCGAGAATGGAATACGGTATCACATACACGCATTATTCTCAGTCCCGCACATATCTCATATGCGCTCCTATTTCGTTTCGCTTGAGCCAGGAAACCTCTGTGTAGGACTCTAAAGACTCGTCAATACGCCGGCAGCTGATGATGATCATATCAAACACCCACAAGCCGCAAGCGGTCTGCTAAACGTAACGGCCACCCGGGTATTGAGCGATCAGAAGATCGACGAGCAAGCCCGCTCACACTCCAGTGAATCCAACCAGTAACACTACCGTACAGTCCGGTCTGATCGTCTGATATGTCGCATATCTTGCCTAGGGGTGGTAAACGTCAGACCCCAATAGCTCGATAAGTCGTGTCGATATAAGGTCTATAACAATTCGAGAAACTACTGGTAACACTTACCAGTAAATCTCAGCAACCCTGGCCAGGGATTTCCTGTTATAGCCAATCGAACACAGCGCAACATCAACTCCCTATACCGGGAGAGACGAATCCCCTCCTATAGCTCATTGCCTCCATGTGACTCGGGACTGTACCCAAAAACCACCGTTTTGCACGCCCTCTTGGACGTGGTAAGATGGAAATCAAAGCACAGTGGGAACCACACAAGACTCTATGACGATCTCAGGTCAACAGACTACTCTGTACCAGTGTCACCAGAGAACTGCCATCTGACGTGAGGTATAATACCATCTAGGAGTTCTCGGCGAGTCCGTCCAGTGTACCCAGTCTCTACTGAGCACCCGTATATCATCTCTGATGTCAAACACCAATGGATATGGGATCATCCATCGCCCATCTTCATGGGTCGAGAAGGTATACGCTAGTCTACTCTGGTATATCGATGCCCCGTCTCGATACACCCACAACTAGGGACTTTGAAGGATGTACTTATGGACTACCATGTCCCCACTAGTATGATCCGCATCATAGTCCAGGTAGTCAAGCACACATCCTAAGGACTTTACCAACATGTAACAGAGAGACAATCAGTGTACACGTTAAGGTAAAGATCAACCAGATAGCATACTATCATGTCGAGCAAGAAAGTCCTCCCTATATATGTCCCAGCATCCACTACAATATACATCCTATGTACAGTAATGGCCTCTAGGGCATACATATAACTAACAATCTCCCACTTGCACTAGGGCCATCTGTAGCAGTGGTTGTAGTATCTCATACTCAACCATCCCATAAAAGTCTCTCTCTGGTAATAGGCCTTCGTGAGTGGATCCGCCGTGTTGTCCTCTGAGTCTACTCTCCTAACCTCGATCACCCTGGAGATCAACCATCTCCATGATCAGGTGATACTGCCTTAGAATAAGTCTGGATCACTGATGGGACCGACGTTCCTTGGCATAAGCCACAACTCCATTGTCACACAATGGGAGGAACATAGTTCATCTCATGAACCAATATACACCCAAACATCCTCTTTGGTAGCATCTTAAGTAGCGATTTATCTAGCCTTTATCGTCTAGTATGTTACGGTATCTAGCTTGGAACTCTTCCAACATACCGTCCCTTTACTGAGGGTAAAGACAATGCCTGCGACTGACATTCAGTCGTCTTTATCACCCTGGAACACTTCCAGTGATTCTCCCCAGGATCAATTGATACCATCTCACTACAACTAGTGAGAATCCTAACATCCATTTAGATCTATCTCATAGATCCAAAATCCAGGATTTAGTAGGTATCACTTTGATCCTATATGGAGAATCCTAGTGATAAGCGGAGATTGATCGAGCGTAGCATAGGAAACTCCTTCCCTATCAAGAGTATGTCATTCACGTACTCTACGAGGATCATCACCATACTCCCTACTACCTTTTTGTATATACAAGGTTCATCTACCATTTTGATGATGTCAAACTGTTTGACTATTACATCAAAACAGGCGTTCTAACTCCGCGATGCCTGCTTTATCATATAAAGCATCTTACACACGTTTCCGCTGCTCCCACTGTCTACGAAGCCCTCTGGCTGTGTACTTATAGACGCACTATTCTAAAACAACATTCAGAAAAGTAGTCATGACACCCAACCACCAGATATCGTAGTCATGGTATGTAGCCGTGGCAAGTAGGATCTGGATGGACTTAAGCATAGGTACTGGAAAAGGTTTCATCATTATCCACGCCTGGTCGATGACGAAAACCTTTAACTAGTCTAGCTTTGAAAGTCACAACTTTTCCATGTACACCAAGTAATCTTCTCAAGATATACTTGCTCCTAATGGGAATTTAACCCTTCAGATATAGCAGCCAAAGTCCATACTTCGCTGGTGTACATGGATTCCATCTCAGATCGCTAAACATCCAGCCATTCTTACAGAGTCCCACTCCTGATGGCCAGTTCGAAACTAGTTGGGTCATCATCTCATGATGCAGTCCTCGCTCCCGCTGTCATAGAGAAACCTAAGTAACTCTCAGGTGGGTGAGGAACCCTACTAGATCGGCGGAGAGGCTGAGGTTCGTTGGAATCTATTGAATCCTTTGGTTCTATCAAATCATCTGATGTAGTTTGTATAGCTGGAACCATTCCAGTTCTACATAACGGACCTTGCCTCGAGCTTGTCCGGATTTTGCTTTTTAGACATAGGCCGGACAACCCCAAATCTTAACTAACTTAAGATATGGGCTCTTCCCTTTCCATATCATATATGAAGTGGTAGGCAACTAATTTGATCATGACCCTATTCAATAGGTATGCAGCTTCTCAAGCGCACAACTCCCAAAAGGAAACAGGTAACTCAGTAGTACTCATCATAGAGCACACCATATCGAATAGGGTGTATCTGCTCCGCCCCGATATACCATCGTGCTATGGTGTATACGGAGGAGTAATGCTGAGAGAGAATCTCATTCTCCTTTAGAATATAGTTCAGGAATTCCATGCACAATTATTCTCCTCCTTGATCTCATCATAGGACATAATACTTATACCCGTATTTTGGTTCTCTACTTCTAACTTATATTCTGTGAATATCTTAAAAGGTTCGGACTTGTGTTTCAACAGGAACATAGGTCTGAATCTCGAAAGATTATCAGATAATGTAATGAAGTAAAAAGAACCGGTCTTGGTATGTGTAGACAGGGGACTTACATACATCAACATGTATCATCCCAAGAGTTTAGTAACTCTTTCTCTGTTTCCAATAAACAGAGCTATGGTCAACTTATCTTTGTGACATGACTGGCGAGTTTCACAAGATGTAAATTCAAACTAATTTAAATATGCATCTGTATGTAACTCAAGCTAGTCGGGTCGCATTGATATGACCGAGTCTACAATACCTCAAGAAGGATCCATCCATTTCTGAACTCTTCCTCTTGTGTGTGTTCCATATACTAAGAACTGTAATTTGATTTAGAACATTAATGCTTTTAGATAACGTGCCTGAACCGATCAACTTTTGATATAGGAAATGTTCAAAACATTATCCAACAATACAAAATTTTATCATTTCTTTACTAATAAAGAGAGTGATATGATTTTGTATATCAGGTTCGGTATCTAATAACATTCGTTCAGAATCAATGTATTACAATACATGGTGACAGTGACCGACAGACTTGGCTGCAACACTTGCCCCGTTTTCTGCCTCATGAAACTTATCACCCGTTCTCAGTTTTTCTATCCTTTTGTAGCCCTATGTAACATCTTACATATCTGGGATCCTGATCCGGTATCAAATACCCAGGATACAGAGGATACTGAGAAACAGTTCTGTGTAACGAACACACCCGAAGAAGATGCATCATATGCACTTTCTTCGTTTGGGCGGCATAGGAATTCTGGTATTCCCCTTATTTCCTGCTCTGTCTTATAACAATTATAAGTTGGAGCGGGACCAACGTTCCCCAGCTCAGAATAACAAGCGGGTTCGGTCAATTATCCGTTTTATTATCTTGATTAAGGCATGATATGGTCGCTACCTGGAGAGAGAGAGAAGAAAACACTCAGCGTGCGCTCTTGCAAGAATAGATTGGTTATTATTTTATCTAATCAGGATGGCTCCCACTGCTTTTTATCAAATCTTCCTTCAAACCCTAAAAGGAAAAACTAGCCGGGATTAATTACACACTACAAGTTCGCCAATCTTTCAGCCAGGCCAGTGTCGGTACTTTGAGGGAGGTCCCCCGTGCTTTCGCACGAACCTAATTAATGTAAACCTCATTTTCCCAGAGGCGTAACCTCGTTAACACCTTTCTAGACACCTACTTGATCGGCTAATTGTAATGTGTAAAACTCTCCCAGGAGTAACTCTTACTCGCAGCGGGTATCGGGATCCAACTATCTCATAGAAGGTATGCAATCTCATTGCAAATTTCAACACTTGAAATTCCCGATAATATTTTGCCCCTAACCTCCTATGACCTTGACAAAGGCCAACAAACCATAGGATGCTAGTCAAGTTCAACCCGTCATTTCCTGATTGAATTAAACCCACCCGCACGGCCCTTGACAAAGGACAACAAGGTCGCACGACTACCCTAACTCAATCTGCATCATATGCATAAGCAGATAAGCACCAGTCAGCTACCGCACACTACGCCTTGACAAAGGCCAACAAACGCAGCACGAATACTAACTACTACTTATCTGAAATGACGGAGGGCTACGACAGGTTTTTCTAAAAACCTATTGCGTAATGAACTTGATATCGTTGTAGGATCGAATGAATTTTGAAATGGAGTGTTTTTGAGGCTTTTCTAGTTTTGCTAAAGGAGTCACTCCCGGTGAAGGGATCGTCGGTCCTTTCCTCGTCGAATGAGGTGCGGGATATATCATATATATCACTGTGCAAAGAAAAAACACTTAAAAGCAATCAAAAGACAAACCGAGTGTGTAGCATCTGCCAGTTATTGCTAAAGGAGTCACTCCCGGTGAAGGGATCTCGGTCCTTTCCTTATCAAATAAGGTGCAGGATATATCATATATACCGCTGTGCAAAGCAAGAACTGTAGCTACCTGTTTTATTTTGAAATTCGATTCTACAACATCTTAGGTTTTGTTTATTTCATTAATCACATTAATGAAGTCCCATCATTTAAAGTACCTAAACATCACAGATAAATACGACGTACACTTATGCCATCCGCATTCGCCTCGATGTCCCCTCGTGCACCATTAGGTTAGGTAACTAACGACAGAGCGGGGCAGGGCTAGCGCGGGTGTAAAACATAAGTAACGTCTATATAATATATCATATATACTATATACTGTATCTATCACAGAACATCACATGATCACATCACAGATATCGCAGCAGAAGAATCATATGAAATATTGGATATACTAGGACGTCCGTGTTTTCAATACAAGCCAGTACAAAACACGGATTCCACGGTCGTGATGAATAGCCAATCCCACACCCCTAGACCCCTACGAGAGCGGTAAGCAACCCTGCCAATTCTAGGGTTAGGAGACCCGGACTCGACTCCTCGAGTTGGTCTCCCACTGGACCCCAGAACCCGGTTACTTGTGCTTCCCTCCTTGGGTCTATCCTAATGCGGAAAAGTAAATAATATACAAAAGGTGACATCTTCCGCTACCTGGAAGTGCCCCAAATAAAAGAATATTACATACAAGTTTTTACATGAATGAAAATGAAAAACACTCATCTCACATAAAAACCCCCGGCTATTCGAACACGACGATCCAATATAACATATCCAGCAACACATAACATCACATGTCATCAACATAAGTAAATATGCGCATCCCAATTGTCGTTGACATATAGCAACGAAACCGGCGATATCACATATTACACTTACGGTCACAGAAAAGAAAGTGTAAAACTACAACAGTCGGAATCCGCAACCACCTCAGACATCGCATGCCTGACCAAATGAATTACTTAGACATCGCATGCCTAACAATTATAAACCCCGCATTTTAGTCTCAAAATCGAAAACTCTTTTCAATATCAAGTCGGGCAATTCAACAAGATTCCCGACATCCTGATCGCATGCTCGTCGCAAACTTCTGTAGACGGCTGCACCCCCGATACCGTCGACGAAGTGCACCAAGGCGGAACACCGCTGCCGCAAGCACCCGAACGGATGCTTTCGGCGACGGGGTTCTCCTACAGTCACTTGGTCGGGGCTATGGGGTGAGGCTGTCTATTAAGTTTACCCGGCGAGTATCCACGTACGCTACGTGATTGCAACGGACTTTTGATCACATCAAAATTCCGTGGCAACCGATCAAGTGAGACTAAACTGCTATGTTTATAACATTCATTCAGTTATCTCATAACTTTTGTGAATTCCAATTGTTGTATCACATTCCGGATAAACAGAAAATGTTAAACTTTCCGATCGAACAATCGAACACCCAAGTTTTCCCGATACAGTTCAACACATGAAATAAGTCTAACAACATTCAGTTCGTGCCTCAGTACTAACGGTCCAGCCGTAGAAGGGTCAAGCCAACGCCTCACATGTGGCATGCCGTACTGCCCCAAACCCGAAGGTTCAAAGGGCAGTTCAAGACGGTCACATAATCGAGTTAAGGTTTGTTGTCTTCTAGAGGGTCCATTGCGTTACTTGCACTACTTAGAACATCGTTAAACTACGGAAAAATCCAACACTTGGAAATTTCCCGACAGGGGAAAAATTGGGTATTTATATCCGGTCGAACTTTTTAACATATTCTAAAATTTATTCGGAAAGCCGCACAGACAAAATTTGAAACCCCGATCGAAACACCGAATCCCCAAAACAACTCCAGAAAATTCAACTCTTGAATAAAATTTAAAAAATACCCAGAAAATCCAGCATAATATAATAAGAGTTACTGTGCAAACATACAAGGATGACGTCATCAAGGCGCGGCGGAACCGCCGCAGAATGCAGGCTTCTGCCGCGCTTCCGCCGCGGTCTTTACTGTTCATGGGAAACTTTTTGCGCCGTAATTCTTAGATTTCCTTGCTGAATTTTCTACATATTTTTAATTTCGAAAAATCCACAAATTTGGAAAAAGTCCAGAAAGCTATTTTGGGTTCGGATTTTGGTTCGATCGGACTTCAAAGTCCGTCTAGACTTCGCCTAAGGCTCTAGCTAGGCTCTGATACCAGTGTAGGTCAGGCAGCCACCCCATCCAATGGGGTCGCCGTGGCACCAACGGGTCCCTCAGCCGCTACTTTTTACGCATGCCCCCTCGTGAGGACTACAACCCGCCGGAACACCTTCCGGTCTCGGGACACCCTGGGGGTAAGAGCCTATGCTTCGCCACACTGTCACACAGTGAGAACCCCCCATAGGTCGACATCCAATGCCTAGTAGCTCTAATACCAGTGTAGGGTTTCTAGGCACCCTAGTGAGGTCTCACAAGGCATCGAACATGCCAATATAAAATTTTACGGGTGCCGAGAGACCCGACTACGGATCGTCGGCTAGATTTTAGGCGAAAAGATAACTAGTTAACACTTAACTATGAGAATACGGATATACAACCTTTGTAGATCCGGTGCTCCACCTCCACGGCTCCGCAACGAAGTCCCCTCGCTGTCCAAATGAATTCCCGGGCTCTAGCGTCGGCTTCATCGGAGAATGGACGGGCTAGGTCATCGATGTCCATGCCGAAGATGATCTACGTCGAAGCATCGCAAGATCAAGCTCTCACTTCACCAAGTCATGAAACTTGTGAAGAAAACACACTCTACTACTTGGCAAGAGGTAGAGGATGAAGAAATAGGAAGTGGGTAGACTTTAGAATTGGATTTCTCACTCATTTCCATCAATCACCATTGATGGAGCTTGCTTTCTTCTTGAAGAAGAAGATGAAGAATCTTATGATAAGTTAATTAAAATAGATAATAAAAATCAACACTTATCATAATCTTAACCTTAGTTAAGTGTAGAGAATTGACTAAGGTTGTGTTGAATGGTTAGGGTTAAGGATGAGAACAAAAAGGTCAATTAGTCAAAGCTTCATGAAACTTCAACTAAAAACAAAAATGAAGCCACCATTCATTTATCTTTCAATTTATTCAAAATGAATAAATAAATAAGATAAATGAATAAGTAAAAACCCTAATCAACAACTTAACCAAGGTTAACTCTTTACACTTAACCTAAAAAGCATGTATCATCAAACATGATACAATGTTGTGTACAAAAGTATATCACATATACAATGTGCACAAACCAAGTGAGAAAATCCATTTAAAGTGAACCAATAGTAGTTAATGCAAAGTAATATATCAAATATATAATTATGCATTAAATCATTAAATCAACACTTGATTTAACGATCCGGTCATTTCGCATACAACCGACTAATATCCAATGTATCGGTTTATCGAATCAATCCATGATTCGATAACTAGGTTATATCGCATACAACCATTCGACACATTCTTCGCGAGAATGGAATACGGTATCACATACACACATTATTCTCGGTCCCGCACATATCTCATATGCGCTCCTATTTCGTTTCGCTTGAGCCAGGAAACCTCTGTGTAGGACTCTAAAGACTCGTCAATACGCCGGCAGCAGATGATGATCATATCAAACACCCACAAGCCGCAAGCGGTCTGCTAAACGTAACGGCCACCCGGGTATTGAGCGATCAGAAGATCGACGAGCAAGCCCGCTCACACTCCAGTGAATCCAACCAGTAACACTACCGTACAGTCCGGTCTGATCGTCTGATATGTCGCATATCTTGCCAAGGGGTGGTAAACGTCAGACCCCAATAGCTCGATAAGTCGTGTCGATATGAGGTCTATAACAATTCGAGAAACTACTGGTAACACTTACCAGTAAATCTCAGCAACCCTGGCCAGGGATTTCCTGTTATAGCCAATCGAACACAGCGCAACATCAACTCCCTATACCGGGAGAGACGAATCCCCTCCTATCGCTCATTGCCTTCATGTGAGTCGGGACTGTACCCAAAAACCACCGTTTTGCACGCCCTCTTGGACGTGGTAAGATGGAAATCAAAGCACAGTGGGAACCACACAAGACTCTATGACGATCTCGGGTCAACAGACTACTCTGTACCAGTGTCACCAGAGAACTGCCATCTGACGTGAGGTATAATACCATCTGGGAGTTCTCGGCGAGTCCGTCCAGTGTACCCAGTCTCTACTGAGCACCCGTATATCATCTCTGATGTCAAACACCAATGGATATGGGATCATCTATCGCCCATCTTCATGGGTCGAGAAGGTATACGCTAGTCTACTCTGGTATATCGATGCCCCGTCTCGATACACCCACGACTAGGGACTTTGAAGGATGTACTTATGGACTACCATGTCCCCACTAGTATGATCCGCATCATAGTCCATGTAGTCAAGCACACATCCTAAGGGCTTTACCAACATGTAACAGAGAGACAATCAGTGTACACGTTAAGGTAAAGATCAACCAGATAGCATACTATCATGTCGAGCAAGAAAGTCCTCCCTATATATGTCCCAGCATCCACTACAATATACATCCTATGTACAGTAATGGCCTCTAGGGCATACATATAACTAACAGTGTATACAGTCGAGACCCCGACGAGGGGCGATGGCCGGTCTCACAAGCCACTGGTGTCAGTTGGTTCACCTAAGATGTATACAAGTGCTCATTGGTTTATGAGTACACCGGACAGGACTCGCCGGGAACATGCTAGTTGGTCTTATACCTGACGTCAGATAGCAGTTCCCTGGTGACATGTGTACAGGTTAGTTCATCGACCTGGGGATCGTCATTTGTCTCGTGTGAGTTCCCACTGTACTTTGATTACTACCCTACCACGCTCAAAGGAGACGTGCAAACAGGTCTTAGTTGGGTACAGTCCCGAGCCACATGGAGGCAGTGAGCGGATCTTCGGGGGTTCGTCTCTCCCGGTATTGGGGGTGAGGTCGCGCTGTGTCTAGGAGAGCCATTACACGAAGCCCTCGGCCGAGGCAGGAGATTTCCTGGTAGGTATTCCAGTAGTATCTCAGGGTGTTCTGGGCTACACTCCGACACGACTTGTACCGCTTTTGGGGGTCTGACTTTTACCAACCCCCTAGGCCCGCCATGCGATGCTCATAGACGAACGGACCGGACTGTACGGATATTGTCACTGACAGGCTCAGTAGGGTGTCAGGATGAGTTCGCTCATCGATGTCCCTTTTGGTCAATAGCTGGTAGCCCGTCACGTATGGCTAATACCTCTGACGTGCTAGTGGTTAAATCCGCAGCCATAGTATTGACGGGTCTTTAGAGTTCCCCACATTCAGTTACTCAAGTTTCGGGCGAAACGCTGTAGAGGCCGTATGGAGATATGGCAGGGTTCGATCAGATACGTGCGGTATTGCACGGATCAGGATCGGACAGTTTGTACTACAGGCCGTATGGATATATGGCAGGGTTCGATCAGATACGTGCGGTATTGCACGGATCAGGATCGAACGGATATTACTAGCCGGCTTTGGTTTAAGCCGGATCCTAGTATAGTACAGTGTAGATTTTGTCTCATTGCATTTGTATTTCGGTCGGAATACAAATGCGGGTGTGTATACACAGTATCGGGGTTTTCCTGTAATTTATTACGGGACCAGTTTTCTGGAGTTGCCAGTTTGCTTTCCGTTTCGGCCATTTTCATTTGTATCTTTCAATGGCCGAAGATTGGTGGAGGAGGGCTTATTTGCAATTGTGAAAATAAGCATTTGTGGAGGGTGTTCTTTGCATTTTGTTGTATCATGATGGTGCACCATCCATTGACTTGACTTCTAGGATCATGATGGTTCATGATTGCTTACCTTTTGTCATGGTGATGATGATGGATTATGATGGTGGAGTGTGGGTTTGTGTTTTTGATCATTTCCTTTCATGATATCATTTGACCTCTCTCTCACTTGGATTATTGGATGGCTCCATTCATTTTGATACACACTCACTCTCATTCTCTCCTTCCCCATTAGCTTGGCCGGCCATGCATGAAGGGGGGCTGCCCATTTTGTTTGAGTGTGGGTTTTTTGTTCATTTGGCTCTTGAAAAATTCCCACAAGTTCCATCTCAAAACTACATATGATTCCTCCACCATATAGCAATTCCTACAACCCCAAAATGAGACATGAGTTCCACACTACATTCTACAGCAAATCTTGGGCACGTCGACTTGCCAGCTTCGTGCCCGAGTTGCCTCGGTATAGAGGTGGGAGCCCGTAAAAGAAGCAGGCAACGTGGTGCCCTTTCCGGCGAGGAGGTGGAGACCGGACATTCCGCGGGAGATCGGGACGACGACGAGAAGACCGGAGGACACGGATCACTCGGTATATCTCTCTTCCCCATCTTGTTGTTAGCTAGGACTAGTTAATGGTTCGATCCGGGTTCTAGTGCGCGGTGGTGCCGGTTCAAGAAAATTTAAAGTTTGCCATCGCTTCCGCATTTGGCCTCGGGATGGAGGCCGGGGCGCCGCCGTGCACTTACAAGGGAACCTCCGATTAACGGGTTAAACTGGTCATGCAAACTCGATGTGCAGTGTACGTGTGTTTTGTTTTGGAGGGGCGTTTAAATATATCGGGAGCCACGCAGAGTTTTTACGGGGGAAAAAGACATCCAAAGGATGCGTCGGGCCAGCGCCTAGGCGCTTGAGCGCAAGCGCGCTACGTGTCGGCACGTGGGCACTTTGCGCTCGAGCACAGAGTGCTGGAGCGCAACGCGCCACTTGTCGGCACGTGGGCGCTTTGCGCTCGGACGCTGGGCGCTTGAGCGCAAGCGTGCCACGTGTCGGCACGTGGGCGCTTTGCGCTCGAGCGCAGAGTGCTGGAGCGCAACACGCCACGTGTCGGCACGTGGGCGCTTTGCACTCGGACGCTGAGCGCTTGGGCTCAAGCGCGCCACGTGTCGGCACATGGGCGGCTTGCGCTCGAGCGCTTGCGCTGGAGGGCAAGAGCGCCACGTGTCGGCACAGGGGCAACTTGCGCTCGAGCGCTTGCGCTGGAGCGCATGCGCGCCACGTGTCGGCACGGGGGCGACTTGCGCTCGAGCGCTTGCGCTTGAGCGCAAGAGCGCCATGTGTCGGCACGGGGGCGACTTGCACGCGAGCGCAAGCGCGCCACGTGTCGGCAAGTGGGCGGTTTGCGCTTGAGCGCAAGCGCGCCACGTGTCGGCCGCGGGCGCTCTGCGCTTGAGCGCCGGCGAGAAAAAGAGGCTTTTAGCCTAAAAAAATTTCTCGGAAGAGAAATTTGAGAGGAGTTGGACTCCTGAGTGTGTTTTTTTTTTGGGGGTTTAGTGAAAGATGCTCTTCTTCTTCCTCCTCTGTTAGCTGGATCTTGAAGATCAAGAGATATGGGATTTTTAAAAATCTCTCCTTTTTGAGATCTAGTGACAGATCAGAGTTCCCCTTTATGGGTTTTGTAGTGAAAAACTATTTTGTTTTATAAAAAGAAGAGTAAAACTCTTGATTTAATTCAAGAGAAAGAAGAAGGTTTTGGAACCTTGAAGAAGGAGAAAAGATCTCAGATCTGGAAAATTTTTAGAGAGAGAAAAAGTTGTTGAGATATTTCATTATCTTTGCCTTTATAGGCTATATACTTTACACATAGCCCCTTGGGCTTCACAAAATGGCATTTTGCCTATCCCATGGCTCATGTGCCATTTCTTTTTGCACATAAGCCATGGGCTTTACAAAAATTTGGCTTTATGCCTATTTTTCTTACCTTTATCCATAAAATAAAATAAAAGAAATGCAACAAAATTATTTATTACAAAATTTTTATCTTGGCATGGGGAGAGGCCGGCCGCTTCATGTTCGGGCTCGACCCGGGCATGGGCCCACTGGATTTGGGCTTGGGCCCACTTGACTTGGGGTTGACTTTGATTTTGACTTGGTCAACCAGGGTGTAAATTTTTACCCCAACAAATTGCCCCCCATCAATAAATGCACACCACATATGTGGGTCGTGTGCATGAAATTGATGGATCTTCTTTCTCGTGGAGGCGACTTGATTTGGTTCCCGCTTTTTGGGAAGCTGGCATTGCCCTTTTTACGACATGGATGGTCGTTGCTTGACATGTCTCCGAGACGGAGTGTCCGTGATAGACGTTTTCCCTGGCCCGGAGTGATCTGGTTCCCGCTTTGTAGGAATCTTGCGCTGCCCTTTTTGCGACTTGGACGGTCGATGCTGCCTTTTTTGTGACTTGGACGGTCGATGCTGCCTTTTTTGCGACTTGGACGGTCGGTGCTGCCATTTTAGCGACTTGGACGGTCGGTGCTGCCATTTTAGCGACTTGGATGGTCGGTACTGCCCTTTTTGCGACATGGACGGTTGGTGCTGCCATTTTAGCGACGTGGACGGTCGATGCTACCCTTTTTGCGACTTGGACGGTCGATGCTGCCATTTTAGCGACGTGGACGGTCGGTTCTGCCAGTTTAGCGACGTGGACGGTCGATGCTGCCATTTTAGCGATGTGGACGGTCGGTTCTGCCATTTTAGCGACGTGGACGGTCGGTGCTGCCATTTTAGCGACGTGGACAGTCGATGCTGCCCTTTTTGCCACTTGGACGGTCGGTTCTGCCATTTTAGCGACGTGGACGGTCGGTTCTGCCCTTTTTGCGACTTGGACGGTCGATGCTGCCCTTTTTGCGACGTGGACGGTCGGTTCTTCCATTTTACCGACGTGGACGGTCGATGCTGCCCTTTTTTCGACGTGGACGGTCGGTTCTGCCATTTTAGCGACGTGGACCGTCGATGCTGCCCTTTTTTCGACGTGGACGGTCGATGCTGCTCTTTTAGCGACTTGGACGATCGATGCTGCCATTTTAGCGACGTGGACGGTCGGTTCTGCCATTTTAGCGACATGGACGGTCGGTTCTGCCCTTTTTGCGACTTGGACGGTCGGTTCTGCCATTTTAGCGACGTGGACGGTCGGTTCTGCCCTTTTTGCGACTTGGATGCTCGATGCTGCCCTTTTTGCGACGTGGACGGTCGGTTCTGCCATTTTAGCAACGTGGACGGTCGATGCTGCCCTTTTTTCGACGTGGACGGTCGATGCTGCCCTTTTAGCGACGTGGACTGTCGATTCTGGATTTGACTTGCCCCGCTTCTTGCGGCGTCAGGGAAGAAGTTGACTTGTTTCCGAGGTGGAATTTGGTTCTGCCAAGGAGGTCATTGGTTGTTTCGCCGACCTGATGTGATTTGGGTTGACATCAGTATCGCTACGCTGGAATATGGTACCAGGAGCGAATCATCATTTGTCATGACAGGGTTTGGGAATTGGTTTTGTTTGGCATCTGCATTGCTGCACTGGAATAATGCCAGGAGCAACTCATCATTTGCCCCGAGAGGATTTGGGAATTGATGGCTTAGGAGGCAGGTTTAAATCCCTATCACCTAAGACTTTTCAATTTTATGGGCCGTAAGGGTCCCATAAAAGCATTTTCTCCCTACGAGTCGAAAGGATCTCATATGTGTGTTTTCTCCTTAAGAGTCGTGGGGACTCCTAAGTGTGTTGCTCCTTTGTGAGTCGTAGGGATCTCATGCGGGAATTTTCTCCTCACAAAGTCGAGAGGACTTTACGAGTGCATTTCATTTCTTTTCTTTTTTACGAGTTTGCGCCCTTTCGGGTTTTCACAAACTCGCCGGCAGTCCCGCTGTTTTTACTCACGGAGCCCTTTCGGGTTTTCATCCGTGCCCATTTTCTTGTGGACATACCGTTATTATTATTATTTTTTCTTCTTCTTTTTCTCTCTTTTTTTTTGGAGAGATCGGGATTGTTTTACGCCCGTGGATTGTATACGGTTTTGCAGGATGTATGATCCAGACCGTAGGGCCGGAAAAATTTCTGGGCTTTGTTGGCGTCTGCATCGCTGCACTGGAATGTGGTACCAGGAGCGACTCATCATTCGCCGTTAGGGTATGGGATTTGGAATTTGGTTGGCGTCTGCATCGCTACACTGGAATATGGTACCAGGAGCGACTCATCATTCGCCACTTTGGGGTTGGGGAGCGATGGCTTAGGAGACAGGTTTAGATCCCTGTCACCTAAGACTTTTCAATTTTATGGGCCGTGAGGGTCCCATAAAAGCATTTTCTCCCTACGAGTCGTAAGGATCCCGCAGGTGTATTTTCTCCTTAGGAGTCGTGAGGACTCCTAAGTGTGTTTTTCCTTTATGAGTCGTAAGGATCCCACAAAGGTTTTTTCTCCTCATGTATCGTGAGGACACAAGAATGGGTCTTCTCAATGGAGCATAATTCCAAAGGCGGAGACCAGCCGCGTAACTGGTAATTATGGTGGGGCATGGGTATGACGAGAATTATTTGAGCCCGTGGATTGTATACGGTAGTCAATTTGGGGACTAACCGTAGGGCTGGGAGATTTTTGAGAAATTGGATTTTGGTTGGCGTCTGCATCGCTGCACTGGAATGTGGTACCAGGAGCGACTCATCATTCGCCGTTTGGGGACTTGGAATTTGGATCTTGTTTGGCATCAACATTGCTGCACTGGAATAATGCCAGGAGCAACTCATCATTTGCCTTGGGAGGACTTGGGATTTGGGTTTTTGGTCGGCATCAGCACCGCTAACACTGAAGTGAAATGCCAGGAGCGACTCATCATTTGCCGTTGCCCGTTGGGGAACGATGGCTTAGGAGATGGTTTGGGTCCCTATCACCCAAGGCTTTTCAATTTTATGGGCCGTGAGGGTCCCATAAAAGCATTTTCTCCCTACGAATCGTAAGGATCCCGCAGGTGAATTTTCTCCTTAAGAATCGTGAGGATTACTAAGTGTGTTGCTCCTTTGTGAGTCGTAAGGATCTCACGCAGGGGTTTTCTCCTCACAAGGTCGAGAGGACTTTGTGAGTGTATTTCATCTCCTTTTCACGAGTTTGCGCCCTTTCAGGTTTTCACAAACTCGCCGGCAGTCCTGCTGTTTTTACTCACGGAGCCCTTTCGGGTTTTCATCCGTGCCCATTTTGCTTGTGGACATACCTTTTTTTTATTTTTTTATTTTTATTTTATTATTTTTTTTGGTGGAACTTTGAATGTGGTCTCACCGGTAGGACTTGGGAGAGATAGAAGTCATTTTACGCCCGTGGATTGTATACGGTTTTGCAGGATGTATGATCCAGACCGTAGGGCTGATGTGCTCAATTCGCCTGCGACTTGGAGCATTCACGTGTAGTATTTTTTGAGATATCGGCCATTGATGGGTGGCATGGGCCTTTCTCCCTCGGTACTTATTAGTTGGTAGGATCCTCCGTCGAACACTTTCTCGATGACGTATGGTCCTTCCCAGTTTGGCTCGAATTTTCCCTTGGCATGTCGGTTGGGGATGATCGGTCTTTTGAGGACCAACACCAATTCACCTTTCTTGAAAGCGCGGAGACGGGTTATCTTGTCATAGGTCCGTGACATTTGGGCTCGGTATAGCTCCAGACTTTGCTGCACCGCGAGCCTCTTTTCTTCGAGGGCATCGAGTTCTTCAAGTCGAAGGAGCACGTGTTCCTCCTCCGTCAACTCATGCTGAACGGCCATTCTTAAGCTTGGAACTTCGACTTCGAGGGGGAGGACCGCCTCCACTTCGAAGAGCAATGAGTATGGAGTGGACTGAGTTGGAGTACGGTGCGTGGTACGATATGCCCACAATGCCTCGTGAAGTTTGAGATTCCAGTCTCTCTTGTTGGCTGAAGCATTTTTCCTCAGGAGCTTGCATAGAGTCTTATTGAAGGCTTCGGCTAGCCCATTGGCTCTTGGATTATAGATGGAGGAATATCTCCAGTCTATCTTGTGCTGAGTAGCGAACCTTGAGACATTGAAGCTCTTGAAAGATGGCCCGTTGTCAGAAACGATTCTTCTAGGTGTACCGAAGAGGTATAGAATATTATGATGGAAGAATGTCGGAATATCTTTTGTCTTGACTTCTTTTAGCGGGACAGCTTCATCCCATCTGGAGAAGTAGTCTGTCGCGGCCAGTATGAACCGGTGGCCTTTAGATGACGGAGGATCAATTGGGCCAACAATGTCGGTGCCCCAGACTTCGAAGGGCCACGACGCCACCGTAGGATGCAACTGTTTGGGATGCTTGTGAATGAAATCACCATGGATTTGGCAGATCTGACATTTCTTTGCATATTCTCCGCAATCCCGTATCATGGTGGGCCAGTAATACCCAAGCCGTTTGATTTGAAGTCGCATCTTGGGGCCAGATTGGTGAGCACCGCAAACGCCCGAGTGAACATCTTTCATGACCTTTTGGGCTTCGGCCAATGACAGACACCTGAGCCAGAGTTGGTCATATGACCTGCGGTATAACGTGTCATTTACAAACACGTATCGGAGAGCTCTTTTCTTCAGCTGAATCCTCGCAGATTTTTCTTCGGGCAGCTCGTCGTATCGGAGGTACTCTATGAAGGGTTCTCTCCAATCGGGCTCGTCTTGGATGATCGAAGCTTCTTCGGCGGGACTGCTCTTCTGTTCCGCGCTTTCCTCTTCTCTTAGAGAGACTGGGGGTAGAATTTTCCGACTCCTGACTGTGATCAGAATTTCGTCCATGTCAGGATCAGCCAGCTCCTTGGCTAAGCGAGCGAGTATGTCGGCTTTTCCGTTCAACGCTCTGGGGATTCTCATTAGTTCAATATGAGTGAACCATTTCATAAGTTCCACCACCCGGCCTCTGTACTGAGCTAACTCGGGTTTGTATATCTTATAGTCGCCGCTTACTTGGTTGACGACAAGCTGGGAGTCACCGTAAACCCGTTGCCGAAGGATTTCCATTTCTATGGCGAGTTCCAAACCAGCTATCAGAGCTTCATACTCAGCTTCATTGTTTGTCCGAGGCTCGGTGAGAGCAAAAGAACGCCGTAGGGTTCCCATTGATGGCGTGATGAACACCAATCCTATCCCCGCTTTTACTTCCGGGACGCTTGATCTGACGGAGCTCCTTATTGATGAGGCCCCATCAAAGTAGAGCTCCCAACATGGCTCATCTTCCTCGAGGTGCAGCACTTGTTCGTCGGGTAACTCACAATTTAGCGGCGACCCTTCTGGTATGGGATGAGCAGCGAGAAAGTCTGCAATAGCTTGCCCTTTTACTGCTTTCTGAGGAGTGTAAACTATGTCAAACTCAAGTAGCATAACAGCCCATCTTGCCATTCTGCCAGCTAGGCTCGCTCTGGTCATCAAGTGTTTGAGCGGGTCGACCTTGGAGATCGGCATAACACGATGAGCGAGTAGATAGTGCCTCAGCTTCTTCACAGCAAATATCAGAGCCAGGCATTGCTTTTCGATTGGGGAATAGTTGTGTTCCGCCCCGACTATAGTTCGACTGAGGTAGTAGAGTGCATTTTATTTTCCCTCCTCGTTATTCTGGGCGAGGAGCGCACCAAGTGACTCATCTACCGCGGCAGTGTAGAGAATCAACGGTTTATTTGGAATGGGAGCGGCCAGCACTGGAGGGTGCAACAAGTATTGTTTGATGCTTTCGAACGCTGCTTGACATTCGGCATCCCAGATAAAAGGAGCTCCTTTCTTCATGAGCTTTGAGAAGGGCCTACATCTCCCTGATAAATTTGAAATAAACCTCCGTATATAAGCAAGCTTGCCTTGAAAAGATCTTAGCTGCGTCAGACTCTTCGGAGGAGGCATCTCCATGATGGCCTTTATCTTTGATGGGTCAACTTCGATCCCTCGATGTCGGACTATGAAGCCAAGGAATTTTCCCGATGACACGCCAAAAGCGCATTTCAGAGGATTCATCTTCAGGTCAAATTCCCTCAGTCTGGTGAGAACGGTCCTGAGATCTTGGATATGATCGGCCTTGGCTTTAGTCTTGACGACCAGATCATCAACATAGCATTCGACGACTTTATGGATTAGGTCATCAAAGATATTAGTCATTGCCCTTTGATATGTAGCACCTGCGTTCTTCAGTCCGAATGGCATTTCCTTGTAGCAATATATTCCGATCGGGGTTCGAAATGCTGTGTGTTTCTCATCCTCAGGCGACATCTTGATCTGATTATATCCAGACGAGCCATCCATAAAGGTGAACAGTTCGTAATTTGAGGTGTCATCGACCATCATTTCCATAACCGGTAGCGGGAAGTCGTCTTTAGGACATGCCTTGTTGAGGTCCCTGAAATCGACACAAACTCGGATCTGCCCATTTTTCTTCTTCACTGGGACTATGCATGCGATCCAGTCCGCATATTTCTCTTCCTTGATGAAGCCGGCATCGATGAGTTTCTTGGTTTCCTCGATGACCTTTTCTTCCAACTCCCTTCTCATTCTTCGAGGAGCTTGTTTGACTGGCTTAGCATCAGGAGATATAGCCAGCTTATGCATGGCTACCTCAGGGGAAAGGCCAGGCATTTCTTTGTACATCCACGCGAAACAGTCGACGAACTCACGCAGCAGGGCAATTATCTGCTCTTTCATTTCCTCCGACAAGAGTGAGATGATGTAGGTCGGCCTTGGATTATCGGGCGTTCCTAAGTCAATCTCGGTTAGCTCATCAAAGGTTGCTTGTCCTCCATCTTCGAGCTCTTGAGGAGCTTCTTCTGGCTCGGCTATCTCGTCATCATCATTTGATCTTTCGCTGGCCTTACCAACATGGATCATGTAGCACGCTTTGGAATCGGGTTGAATGTAGCATATGCCCCGTTTATCTGGAATTCGTCCATCGATGAGTGCTCGGACCTGGGGCGGATACCATAGCCCTTCGTAAAACTTTGCTTCGGACTCCGTTTGATCTAACCGGCATCCGCACTTCTTAAAGTATTCCCTCATCTCGGGCGCATAGTATCTGGGATTGAGGACGGCTCTTATGCATCTCTCATAGGGAAGGCACGCGACAGAAAGATCGTCCGGGTGCACAACTGGGTTTGACCTGTAAAACAGGATTCCCTTCTGTCCATTTTTCCTCCCGGGCACGTAGAAAGTTTTCAGCTGGTCCACGGTAGAGACTGACAATGCGTCGAGCTCTTTGCACATCCGTTCCGGCACCCTTGTGATGGCCAGGGACCCTTCTGGGACTTCGAAGGTCTCTCGTAGTTTCGCTTGCTGCATGGGGGCCGATCTGCACCGCTGTTGCACGGCAGGTCCTCTTCTTCTGACTCTTCGGTGTCACTGCCAAGATGAGGGCGGACTTTGCTGCTAGATGGGCCTTCAGTAATAGATTCGTCCGTATCGCTGCCGAAATGAGGGCAAGTTTTACGGAAGGACGGGCTTCCAGTGTCGGACTCATCAGTGTCGCTACCGAAATGCGGGCGCACTTGGGTATTTTTGCTTTTGAAAGTGACAGCCGGCGCAGATTTTCTTTTGAGTCTTGGGGCCGGTCTATCCTCAGTCAGTTGTGGCTTAGCATTTTGGTAGTTCATAAAGTACCGAGAATCTTCATATCGGACTTCATGCACACCGAACGGCTAGATGTCTCCGTCAATGCGTCTTTCTTCGCCATTTTTAGTATACTTCATGCATTGATGGAGAGTTGACGGAATGATGCCGTAATCGTGGAGCCACGGCCGCCCCAAGAGAATCTTATAAGACGTGTCGGCGTCGATCACGTATATCTTAGCTTCAGTTTGCAGATCCCCGAATTTGATTGGCAAAGCTATAGACCCCAGAATTTGCTGGCAATTTTGGTTGAAGCCTTGAATGACAATCCTTTCCCTTGACAAGTGTCGGACGTCCATTGACAAACTCTTCAGAGTTCGCAAGTTCATGATGTTCACTGAGGACCCCGGATCAATCAAAATGCGATTAATTCGATCTCCGTCGCTGTACCCGGTCACGTAAAGCGGCCGATTATGCTCAGCCGTTCCCAGTAGCAAGTCTTCATCCTTAAATGTGACTGCGGCGGCATGCAAAGCGTGCTGGGCTTCTTTCATATTAATTTCCGCAAAGTGAGCCTGATACCGCTCGGGGTTTTGTAGAGAGTGAATGAGAACATCTCTAAGCTCCTTAGATAGGACCAAGGCGTCGTAGATGCTCAGGAGAGACGGAAGCTTTCGGAGATGTGCCAAGACATTATAGTCCACCGAGGAAGGACTTATGTTTTCATCAGCCGGTTCTCTGCCATCTTCTTCATTAGAGACTTGTTTTTCCTTCCCTTTTGGGGCGTTGCCCTGATTTTGCGGTAGAGCCCTGCCGCTTCTGAGCTGGATTTGATTGGCCGTTGTGGCGAGCTCCTCGTCCTCTTCGGGAAAACAGAGCTCCTCTTCCGAGTCGCTGCCAAGATGGATGGCGTAGCAAGTCACTACTGGGATCTCTTCATTGGAGTCTTCTTCTAACTCCTACAGAATTTCAGCCGCTTGTACAGGGAAGAACTCCTTCAATTGAATCAATGTTCTTTCCTTTTGTTCATATTGTTCGAGGGAATCGATATATTTTTGAATGGTCGATCTCCCTGCAGACTCTTTTTCGCGCCGAGCTGCACTCTTCTTCTTCTTGAGCTTCTTGGATTTTGAGCCTGATGGAGCCGCATTGGCAGCTGGACTGGTAGGCTTCTTCTGCCCTTCCCATTCCGTCCTGGGTTCTTTCCGAAGTAGCTTTATCATCTTCTTCGTCTTATTAGATATGTGCGTACTCCACGGAGGCCGCGATCAGTCCGTTTCATTTCTCGGGGCAGCGGGTTCGGCTGTCTGCTCCCAGAAGGCTTCAACTTCTGTCTGTATAAAGTTGGTGGTTGCAACTTGATTGTTCACCAACACACTTTTGGACATCTCGATCTCTCCGGCCATGTACTGCTTCTCGACCCAGTCTTTGAAGATATAGCAATCCTCGATCGCATGGCTCACTACTCAGTGGTACGGGCAATACAGAGGATTGTCGGTCATTTTTGCTTCTTGGGGTCTTTTCGACTCCGGCAATTGTAGGCCATTGTTCAAGGCATCTTTAAATATCTTGCGGACCTTGTCCCTTCTGAAAGAGTAAACCTTATTCTTTTTCTCCTCTAGGGAAGGCCCATCTCCTCCCAGCAATGGCTTTCGAGACCGGTTGGTTTTGGATTCGCCCGCCCTTCGCTTTTCTTCATTGTCGGAGGCATTGAAGACATTGGTACTGCTGGAACTCCCGCTTCTACGGTTGTCGTCCCGCTTGCTTTTCCAGGTTTTGTCTCTCTGAGAGTCCGGCGGGGACTCTTGCTTCGAGCGTTCCAGCATTTGTACTTTCTTGGTTAGCTCCTGAAATGTCTTGAGGCCCGCTGTACACAAGAATGGGACCATCCAATTGCTGAGGTTCCCAATTAGAAGACTGACGGACTGGTCCTGCTCTAGCGGTGGTTCGCACTTGACTGTGAGATTACGCCATCGGGCGATAAAGTTGGTGTTGCTTTCATTCTTCCCCGGCTTGGTCCTCACAAGGTCGGCAATGGAGATTTTATCACTGACACTCATGAACCTTTGCCGAAACAGGGACTCCATTTGGGCAAAGGTAATGACGGACCCGTCCGGTATACTCGCATACCAGTTTAAGGCGACGTCGGTCAGGCTGTTGACAAACTGACGAAGAAGGAGCGCGTCATTGCCCCCTGTATTTCCGCACGATGCTTTGAAGTGAGCGGCGTGCTGATTTGCATTCCCCTTTCCATCAAATCTTCCGAACTTAGGAATGACGTAGCCGCTTGGGAACTCAATCAGATCGTACTGCACGGGATATGGCCGCCCACTACTGCCGATTTCTTTCTGAGCTTCAGCTTCGGCCACCGATGTTTTAACCTTGCTGGTGACCAAATCCATTATCCGATCCTGTGTTAGCGGGATAGTGCTATCTGGGGCCAAGGCGTCCCCAGAAGCGGAATGTGGCCGGCTTTCATTCGGCTCGACCAGTCTTGGTCCCAAAGGAACAGGCATTGGCTGCCTCGGATTGTCATCACCCGGCTGATTAGTAGCGGCTTGTGCCTGATTGGGAGGCGCTCGAGCAATTTGAGCCGTAAGCTGCATCACCACGTTCGTTAAGTCGTCAATCTTCGAATAGAGCTTGGCCATCTCTTTATCTTTGCTCCTGAGCTGTTTTCGAAGCTCTTGAAGCAGCTCTTGCTCCGCAGTCCTGGGGCGGAAAGTCGGCTCTTCCTCGTTGTCCGAGCTTGACTCTGCATGGACCGAGGGGTCTTTCTGCCTATCATCCTCATCGAAAGGGTTTTCTTCATCAAGCGAGGGCGGCTGTTCTTGGGCAGCGGCAACCACATTCAGGCTAGATTGGGCTTGGGATGTGGTGGCCCCATCCTTGCTTTTGCTGCGAAGGTTGTCGCTGAGGCGCCCGCCCGCCATATAGACCTTATGGATGATATATCCGGCCGTCTTTCTATCATTGGCAGCTGATTTCACGGATCGCTGTCTTGACCCCCTTGTTTCGGTAGCTGGTAGTCGATTGAAGGCGGCTGGCCTAACCAAGTTCTTGAATGGTGCTGGCGCTTCTTTTCTGGATTTGCCCCGCTGCTTTCGTGCGGAACAGAGCGCCTGATAGACCCTTGAAGAGACAGTGTCATACTTTTTCTATTGGGGCCGGGACACGTCTCTTTGTAGCACTGTTCGGACCGCTGTCTTCTTGATTCTGGCGGTCATGGCATTTTTCTGAACCCACTTCAGAGGCTCGAAGGAATTGCCGATTCTTACGTCCGACTCAGCCGTCGTCGCAGGGCAACCCTGCACTTGGAACTTCACATGATTCCATTTGGCTGAAGCCCTGGCCCTCTTGTTGGCTCGATACCTGAGCCGCTTCTGCCTTAACTTTTCTGTTCTAAGCGCCTGGCAGACTTCGGCTCTTTGGGAAGACGCCGCAGACCGGTCGATGGAGGGCCTTAGAGATACGCTCGATTGTGCATTTGTTGGAGTCATCGCCTGAGCTCGTCCGCAACATTTGATGTTGCCCTTTGTACCGAAGTTCTTGCCCCCCGCTGGAGCACCAGAGAATCGTTCAGATACCGTCCTAAGTTTCGGTTGTGGTGCCTTGGCGATCACGACATTCGGCCTCTTACCCTTTGAGACCGGCTTGGCCACCTGTTCCGCCGGGATCTCCGCCAGATGAGCGCTTCCGGCAGGGTAGATGATGACGGAGCCGAACTGGCAGGGCGGTTCCTCCCACTGTCGACTGAGGCTTGCGGGGAGAACCATACGAGCGTTGATCTTGACCACGTACGGAATCGGGGTCACGTTGGAAGCTGAATTCTTCTGGGGAGACATTTTCGTTGAAGGTTGATTGCTGCACGGAAAAAAAAAATCATTTCAGAATAGGCAATCGATATGTGTATTGATTTAGTTCGCATGAACGTTTAACCCGAAATATGGGAGGAGAGATAGGTCCAACCGGGCGTGCCAGAATCTGTAGGGTGTTTTTCGTCACCTCATTGAGATGGGAATACGCGCGCGCTTGTCAGGCGTACTACAGATTCCCCCTGTCTAGGGTAGGCCAGGGTTTAATGATTGTGGTGATCCGAATCTCCGGCAGCCGCGGACTAAGCTGCCGTTAATTACCCCCCGCCTTTGAGGTGAGGGAACCTCCGATTAACGGGTTAAACTGGTCATGCGAACTCGATGTGCAGTGTACGTGTGTTTTGTTTTGGAGGGGGGTTTAAATATATCGGGAGCCACGCAGAGTTTTTACGGGGGTCCCGCTACCCGGATAGCGGGCTGGGGGCCAAGGGGGCTAGCAGCCCCCTTGCGGGGTGCGGGGCAGCGCCCCGTTAGAAATTTTTTCTAACAGGGACAGTGTCATGGATCAAGAAGTTCATTACTGAACTTGGAGTGGTTCCATCCATTGAGCATCCAATACCTTTGTAATGTGATAACAATGGAGCGGTGGCTTTGGCCAAGGAACCCAGGTCCCATCAGCGATCCAGGCATATTCTGAGGCGGTATCACCTGATCCGGGAGATAGTTGATCGCCGGGAGATCGAGGTCAGGAGGGTTGACACGAAGAACAACACGGCGGATCCACTCACGAAGGCCATTCCCCAGATACAGTTTGAGAGACTCTTCGGGATGCTCGGTATGCGATACTACAGCAGCTGGCCTTAGTGCAAGTGGGAGATTGTTAGTTGTATGTATGCCCTAGAGGCCAGTATTGTACAGATGATGTATATTATATTGGATGCTTGGACATATATAGAGATGACTTTCTTGCTCGATATGATAGTATGCTATCTGGTTACTCTTTATCTTAACATGTATACTTGTCTCTTTATACTGTCTTATAGTTACATGTTGGTAAAGCCCTTAGGATGTGTACTTGACTACCTGGACTATGATGCAGATCATACTAGTGGGGGCATGGTAGTCTATAGGTACATCCTTCAAGGTCCCTAGTCGTGGGTGTATCGAGACGGGGCATCGATATACCAGTGTAGACTAGCGTATACGCTTCTCGACCCATGAGATGAGCGATGGATGATCCCATATCCATTGGTGTTTGACATCAGAGATGGTATACGGGTGCTCAGTGGAGACTGGGTACACTGGACGGACTCGCCGAGAACTCCCAGATGGTATTATACCTCACGTCAGATGGCAGTTCTCAGGTGTAACTTGTACAGGTTAGTCTGTGACCCGAGATCGTCATAGAGTCTTGTGTGATTTCCACTGTGCTTTGATCTCCACCTTACCACATCCATGAGGGCGTGCAAAACGGTGGTTTTTGGGTACAGTCCCGAGTCACATGGAGGCAATGAGCGATAGGAGGGGTTTCGTCTCTCCCGGTATTGGGGGTTGATGTTGCGCTGTGCTCGATTGGCCGTAACAGGGAAGTCCCTGGCCAGGGCTGATCAGAGATTTACAGGTAAGTGTTACCAGTAGTTTCTCGACCCGTTATGAGCCTCACATCGGCACGACTTATCGGTTATTGGGGTCTGACGTTTACCACCCCTAGACTTGATATGCGACAGATAAGACGAACAGACCGGACTGTACGGTAAGTGTTACTGGTTGGATTCACAGGAGTGTGAGCGGGCTAGCTCGTCGATCTTCTGATCGCTCAATACCCAGGTGGCCGTTACGTTTAGCAGACCGCTTGCGGCTTGTGGGTGCTTGATATGATCATCATCTGCTGCCGGCGTATTGACGAGTCTTTAGAGTCCTACACAGAGGTTTCCTGGCTCAAGCGAAACGAAATAGGAGCGCATATGAGATATGTGCAGGACCGAGAATAATGCGTCTATGTGATACCGTATTCCATTCTCGCGATGAATGTATCGATTGGTTATATGCGATGTAACCTAGATATCGAATCAAGGATTGATTCGATAAGACGATACATAGGATACTAGTCGGTTATATGCGATATGACCGGATCGTTAAATCAAGTGTTGATTTAATGATTTAATGTATAATTATATCTTTGATATATTATTTTGCATTAACTAGTATTGGTTCACTTTAAAAGGATTTTCTCACTTGTAGTTCACAAGTTGTATATATGATATACTTTTGTGCACTAGATTGTATCTTGTTTGATTATGCATGTAATTTGACTTTGTGTTAAGACTTATACCATGGTTATGATAATGGTTAGGGTTTTGATTTATTCACTTATTTATTTATCCATTTCTTTTGACAAATAAATAAAAAGAAAACAAAATGGTTTCATTCTATCTTGAAGCTTGTTGAAGCTTCATGAAGGTTTGACCAATGTGACCATTTTGTCTTCATACTTAACCCTAACCATTCCAAATAACTATGGTCTAATCTCTACACATAACCATAGTTAGAAGATGATAAGTATTCATTTTTTATTTCTATTAAAGAATTCTTATCATATTCGATCTTCTTTTTCCTCTTCATCTTCAAGAAAGAAACCATACCTTCAATAATGGCAACTTGAGCAATAGTGTGAGAAATCCAATTCTAAAGTGAACCCACCATCTATTTCTTCACCCTCTACCTCTTGCCAAGTAGTATAGGGTGTTTTCTTCACAAGTTTCACAACCTGGTGAAGTTGGAGCTTGATCTTGTGTAACCTCGACGTAGATCATCTTCGACATCGTAGCCGACGACTAGTCCGCTCATTTTCTCCGATGAAGCCGATGCAAGAGTCCGGGATTCGAGATGGACAGCGAGGGGACGACTACGTGGAGCTAAGGAAGTGGAAAACCGGATCTACAAAGGTTGTAGCTTCTTATCTTTAGTTAAGTTGTTAACTAGTTTACTGTTTCGCCTAAAATTCTAGTTAACGATCCGTATTAGAGTTTCTCGGCACTTGTAAAATTTGAAATTGGCATGGTTGATGCCTTGTGAAACCTCTTGAGAGTGCCTAGGAACCCTACAATAGCCGCCTGATCCTGAAGGCAAATATAGAACTGGTGCAGTCGTCAAACGCTTCTATAACTGCTGGAAACTCTGCTCATATGCCTCAGTCCAAAGAAAAGGAACTCCCTTCCGGGTCAGTCCAGTCGGCGGTGCAGCGATAATCGAGAAATCCTGCACGAAACGGCAGTAATAACCGGCTAAGCCTAAGAAGCTGTGAACCTCTGTCACTGATACAGGTCTGGACCAAAGCTGTGCGGCCTCGATCTTCTTTGGGTCCACTCATATACCATCTCCCATAACCACATGACCCAAGAAGTCAACACTATCAAGCCAAAATGCACACTTCGAGAATTTAGCAAACAGCTGGTGCTCTCTCAATGTCTACAAGGTAATCCTCAAGTGCTGCTCATGTTCCTCTCGACTTCTGGAATAGACCAGAATGTCATCAATAAAAACAATATTGAACTGGTCAAGGAACGGCCTGAAAATCCAGTTCATCAAATCCATGAACGCTGCTGGGGCATTGGTGAGTCCGAACGACATCACCAAAAACTCATAATACCCGTAGCGCGTACGAAAAGCAGTCTTCGGAATGTCATCATTCCGAACCCTCGACTGATGATAACCCGACCTCAAATAAATCTTAGAAAAATGTCCCGCACCCTGGAGCTGATCAAACAAATCGTCAATGCGAGGTAAAAGATACCTATTTCGCACCGAAACTCGGTTCAATTGACGATAATCAATGCACAGTCTCATACTTCCGTCCTTCTTCTTGAAGAACAGAATAGGAGCTCCCCAAGGCGAAACACTCGGACAAACAAGTCCCCTGTCAAGCAACTCTTGCAACTAATCTTTAAGCTCTTTAAGCTCAGCCGGGGCCATCCGATAAGGCGGTAGAGAAATTGTCCCCGTTCCGAGAATCAAATCAATGCAAAACACGATATCGCGCTCTGGAGGCAATCCAGGTAACTCATTAGGAAATACGTCGGGAAACTCTCTCACAATAGTAACCTGGTCCAATAGATCTGTTGTGGCTCCATTATCACGAATAAAGGCTAAGAATCCCTGACATCCTTTCTTCAAGAGCCGACTAGCGCAAAGGGCATAAATCAAACTGTGAGGGGTGGAACTACGGTCCCCCTGCACAACAAGAATTGACTCGCCCGGAAAACAAAATCTAACTGCCTTCTCACGGCAATCCACAGACGCATAGCAAGTAGCTAACCAGTCCATGCCAAGGAGAATGTCAAAGTCCAATATATCAAGAAGGATCAAATCGACGAACGAATATCTATCACCAATATGAACGGCACACGACCGAAACACGTATCACACAACAAAAGACTCACCAACGGGAGTAATCACGATAAGCGGCTGATCTAATAAGGACGACTCTCGGCCCAACCTCGGTACGAAGTGTGTAGAAACATACGAGTGCGTAGATCCTGGGTCGAACAATATGCGCGCATCGAAAGAACACACTGAAGAGTACCTGTCACTACTGCATTCGACACCTGCGCATCCTGAGGAGTCAACGCAAAAATACGGGTGTCACGACCCGAAATATTAGCTCGTGACCAGCACTTGAATCACGCAACGTCTAAAGGCATAACGGAATTCAAGTAAGCTGAAACCCAGAAATCTAAACCTTTTAAGAAAAATAAATGAGGTGAAGTTTTGAAATAAAGGTATGATGAAATCAAGTTTTCTTAATGCATAGAAAAGGAACATGAAAATGTAAGTAAAATTTATAAATTTGAAAACGTGTTTCGTCTTTTAAAAATTTAGGCAGCACCTCCTTTGTATATTTTGATCCAAAACCACAATACATAACAAGAATAATGGCATCCCCAAGCGGGAGCTAGCTCTTCGCCAAACAGCGGATCACAACCACGCAATACCGTATAAATAAGTATACGACGCCCAACGGCGAAGTTCACCACAAAAAGATAAAGAAAAGCAAGACATATAAACCACAAGTAGCGGAAAACCCCTCGCTCTAAGTCTCGCAACCGCAATCCCACTAAGTCTCATTACTTATACAATTTACAAAATTTGATTGATGGAGTTAACTAGATACAATATGAAATATAGATACAAGAGTGGGTACGATACAAATGTCCCACCTACCAATGCAAAACACCCGAATGCAACTGTGTGCCAGCGAAGCCGCTACTGATCCAAGCGGTCAAACTGCAAGAACTGTGGCACATCGGGGGTGAGTTTCCAACTCGTGAGTAGAAAAAATATCAACAGATAGAAATCGAATAAACAACGACTCCTAGGTCAACTATATCATAAAGGTAATACTATGATATCTAGGGTGACCGGGTCTGTATATGTGCCAACAAGGTAGTCAATGCCTATAAGCATGTGGGTAACATACAACAGTAATAATCAATGCATGTATGCATGTGGATCTCGTCCACCTATATAATCAATGTATGAATGCATGTGGATCTCGTCCACCCATATAATCAATGTATGAATCCATGTGGATCTCGTCCACCCATATAATCAATGTCTATATGCACGTAAATATCATAAAAGAGTGTGCATGAAAGTATGAGAATATAAATCAATGGTGTCCCTCACGACACATCAAAATCATGAAACCTGAGTGCCTAGCATCGACACTCGAAAACATCATGAAAACTGTGCCCAGCATCGGCACGTAAATACTCATACATCGGGCTCCGTCAGTCCGGATCGGCCCATGGGCTCCGTCAGTCTGGATCGGCCCATATCATCTCTCGACTCCGGTCGGTATCCTCCGGATATCCGCCAGGTCCAACCAATCATCGGTAGGTAGTAGTCCCTCTGCCAGGCTCACCTTCTACTGTACAGTGATCCGTTCTCGCCCCGGGGTACCATACCGGGTCTACCATGTACCCGCAATCGGCCTCATCCAGCTCCTCGAATCGGGATTCACTTATCGCTCTCAGAACCGAGAAAACACATGGTGGACGCACTGAAATATCATATCAAGATAAACCGGGTTTTTAAAACAACACATAATCTCTTTTGAAATATCCACGATTCTCAAATCCAGAAATCTCATGAAAACAGCATATCTCAATGCGTAAAATAATAGAGCATGATGTATGCGACATATAAAAGAAATGTGAGCATATCCGTGTATCATGCAACATGGAACAGTAATATGACATATTAAGGAAAAACCGCTCTTTTAAAACGATTCCAGTTTTTAAATATATCCCGCGGTCCTAATCTCCCAATAAAAACCAGTTCTTTATGGAGGTATAATATTTATATGCGCAAGTATAGATGTACCAATGTATGTGTGCACCAATATGGATATACAAGTGTATGTGCGCAAATATGGGTATATCAATGTATATGTGCACCAATATGGATATACAATGTGTATATGTGCAAGTATGGATGTATCAATGTATATGTGCACCAATATGGATATACAATGTGTATGTCATGATGCAGCAACCCTACTGTGTAGTGACATGGCAATTATCGATGATGAAATGTGTGAGACTACAATCTGTGTACGTGTAACATACGCATCATCGATAATGGTGTAAGTGTACTAGCACAGGTATAAGTAATGCAATGCGAATAACATGAATGCATCATAAGGTAAATCGTCAGCTAAAAGCTATAAGGTATACATATCTAACATGATCGAGTCGGTAAATCTATCAATCGGCATCCAGCCTAACAGTATCGCGTACGGTATAATCCATCGTACGGCAACCTCTAGTCCAGGGTAAGGATCAATCGTTAAGTCAACTCATCATGCACGGAAAATCATCGTATGGCGGCATTAAGCTCTCAGGGATCCTATCATCCTATAAGACGAGGAGGGTACGGACCTAACGTCTTATATGGCTACCACTCACGATTCACAACATATAAATATCTCTATATACCTATGTCCCAGGTCACATCCACAATAATCTCATTTCAGGGGACCGGTAGGGTATAAATCATCTCAATCGACTCGCATTCGTATACCAACATATCACCAAATCTTCAGATCGCGTCATATATCCTTTTCATCGCATTCATGTCCCTCACCAAGTCAATTTACAAAAACATTCTACCTTTACTCTAAGCATAAGTATCTAATCTAACATACACACCCGAACCATACAAACGGTTTTTGAAAAGATGCGAATCGTAGTTTTGAAAGTAAGGGCTACGGTGTTTTTAAAGAAAAGATATCATTTGAAAATCCGTAACGTCCCTCAAGGTATTTGTTTAAAGATGCATACGATTCTTCAGTTTAGAAATAAGTATGGTTCGGATGGCGCATCTACGTCGACTATCTAGTCCTATAGTATCCTAAACGGCAATATCGTCAAACATCATCCTCAAATCCCGTTATCACATAATAGCCGTATTATATCATTTCTAACAATCCTTAGTTTCAAATATGGTTTCACTAACTATAATTTAACTCTAACCCTAGTTTCTAAATCTAGGTTTTCTTAACCATAAGCTACAAATCGGTTTCCACCAAAACTTTGCGGGGGTGCTATACGCCATCCACCCGACCACCCCCGTGGATATAGATCCACTCACCTTGCTTCTTGTTGGCCGATGTCGATGACGCCACGCTCCGTCGCCTCGGAATCCACGTGAAGGTACCTACAATAATAAATAATCGCAATGCGTATTAAAATCAAGGCGGAAAAACCAAAATGGCACAAGTTTCGCTCATAGGTTAAAACCTATAGCTTCGCGTGCAAAACACGACAAATAACCCTGGTCGTGGACGTCCAAACACCACACGACGGAAACACAATACCAAATACCAAATTCAAATTCATTAAAAGCCGAAAAACAATTCCAGAAACTAAGTGAAACACTCCCAGATTTTCCCCAGGTGACAATTAGCCAATTCTGCATACAGGAGGGGTCTAATTTAGTTCAAAAAGAGCCATGGACCAAACCTGAGACCCTAATTTCCTGCTCTGGCCGCAAATTGTGGACAGAATGGATAAATCTGCGGCCATGGGTTGGGGTATGGGGCTAAACTTTCAGTGGTAGCTTCCTAGATTCCTGCACGACTCCCAGTAATTGCTAAATAATTTTTTGTGTCCCCGGGTTACTCCAGATTTCCCTGCAAACCCTTTATTTCTACAAAACCGACATGAACTCAAATCCCAAATCCGTAATTTTGGTTTCTAGGCTATGGTCCAGGTCAAGAATCACCTCACAAGTCTCATTGACAGCCACAAAACATCACCAATTTCCCAAACCCTTCTCTTGGGATTTCAATGTTCACACATCCATCACTAAAGGACATCTAACTTAAACAAAAGCTAGGAAATCACAACTACTCTAAATGAAAAGAGATATACCTCATGGTTACACCCAAACAAAACCCTAGAAGTCCCAATGTTGTCAAAATCCGACTTTTCTTGGTTCATTGAGATGAGGGTGAGGAGGTGATCATTTTTTTGTGAAAGGGTATAGGGTTTTGGCAAGGTTTTTGGGGTGGATCAAGAGGGTAAAAGATGGAGGGAGATGAGGAAGAAGAAGAAGAAGAAAATGGTGGAGGGAAAAATAAGGCAGCACTCTCTCCCTCTCTCTCACTTTCTCACTCTCATCTCTCTCCTTGCATGCTTATCTCATCATTATGTCCCCTCTCTCTCTCCTCAATCATTTCTCTTTTCTTTTCTTTTCTTTTCTCACCCAAAAGCCCAACCCTAACATAAAACACACAAATGAAATAACATGTAACATGTCATGGTGCACTAACCATGGAAACTGTAGAAACACGGGTTTGGCTTAATCGCGATTAGCAGTGCACTAATCGGGTTTTTATCGAAACTGCATATAATAAATTTTAAAAATGCCAAATCCTTTAAATATATTATTAAATGAATAAATTATTTTAATTTCCATTTATTTCACAATTATCGGTATATATTTATACCTTTTTTTCGAAAACCCCAATTTCGCAAATCGGGCAGTTTCCGAGAAAAATATTATTTTAATATTAAATTCCAGCAATAATATTTTATATTTTCTGAAATGTTACAATCATCCCCCCTTAAATAAATTCGGTCCCCGAATTTAAATTTAAACCCCCAAAATCTAAAACATTTCAATAATCAGCTCAAAACAACGGGGCTCCGAAATCATGGAAAACGCAGAAATAACACAGCGCGTTAAGTGCACATAAAAATGAGTACAAAACTCAAAATCGAACTCCGTCAAGCGTCACGCAAATCATCGGATTTGCACGCATATCTTCGGAGTTACAATAGAGATACAGATCTCGAAATCCACTACTGAAATCCAATATACACTAGTCAAATACTATAATACGTATATAGTACGCATCTTTGAAAACTCCAAAATCTGAATAAAATACAAGCAAAATCTTTTCTAAATCGCCGCGTGAATGCGTAACTCACGGCATAACTGACGGACGCTCATTTTAAAATAATAATATATGTCCATATATATGTTTTCTTAATACACGTTCCGTCGTTTTCAAAATATCCCAAAAGGTTTTCCTTTATAAACGTTCGTGTCGCTCACGGACACGTAGGAAATAGCGAGAGTATAGCTCCTCTTGAAAATCCTTTTGGTAATCTTTTAATGCATGCAGAGTACTCAGGTACTGTCCTTAGATCAGTCCTGTTTGGCTACTACACAATATAGTGCCCATCATGAAAACCAAGTGCTCAAAAGCAAAATCAGCCTCAAAAGGCGTATCCAATAATCATATGCGTCTGGTGCGCACGGAAATCAAATCCAAACATAGGTGCCACTATACGCACAAAGAAAAACTAAGTGCAACGGGTGTGCACAAAAGCATCTGTCCACTGCAATGGGTGTGCATGACAACAATATCTGGTGCACCTATTGTGCACGAAAACAACATCTGGTGCATTAAATGCACGAAATACAATCAATAACTCAAACGCATAAAAAGCAACACCGAGTACACCAAGGTGTATAAAATCGTAAACGTGTGCAACTGCGTGCACAAAATACAAATCAATGCACTGCAAGCACATATAAGTTATACCGAGTGCAAACATCACCTCATCCGCATGAAATCCATGAAATCATAAACACATGCTACGAAGGCACAAAATCGACATCAAATGCAATGGATATGCACAAATCGCAAATCAACACAACAGTGTATAAAATGTATATCGGGTGCGATAACTATGTGCAAACATGCCAATACCTAGTAGGTGCAGCCATGGTGCACGAAAACGATATCATGAAACTCAATCCTCAGAACTCAAATCCAAGCGATATAAGCGTGATACCCGGATCACAAACGCAAATCGCAACAAAGGACATCGAGGTACACCTCCTACAATGTCGAAAAATAAATCGGTGCGCCTAAAAACCCGTAGAACAAGAACATCCGCTTGCCTCCTGCTCACGGTCTGGCATCCTCGGTCTCTGGGTCCTTATCTTCTCTGTGGATTTACCAACCTCGCAATCCATGGTCTCATCGGCCCAGTCAGGTGTGCTAATGGGGATGATTCCGTTATGGCACTTCTCTGGTCATCTCTCGATCAATCATCACGACCACTCATAAGGCAGCACGTCACTGGTGTCGTCCTCTGGCTCTCTGAATACACGTGACACATCTGATCCTGGGTGCAATTCTAATTGCAGCAGTGTCCCATAAGGAATCCTGCTCAGGGTCTCTTCTGATCTCGCCTATGCCGAACTGTACGGAGGCTGGTACTCTTACATAATCTTTTCTCGTTTCCCGGACATCTGCGTTTCAGCACAACGTTTCCTCGGGAATTGGCCGTATCCCAACGCTCTGTATGCATATTTGATCTTTAATCTCGATGGAGAGTAGCAACAGCTCGTCAGCATATCGCATGAACCTCTGGCTCCAATCGTCTGTATCATCGTCCACTATGACGTCACGCCATGCTATCTGCGCACTGCAACTGTTCTCGGGCAACGATCGATCCGGAGTCTCTCACACGGACTCAAAGTTACGAACTCGGTATCTTCATCACTCTGTAGAAGATCTCTAGCCGAACACGTCCTCGGAAACTCGTCCCAACCATCGGAGGAATACTCAATACTCGTCCGTCCTCGATCAGCTCACAACGCATCTGGGTGAGGTCCTTTATCCAAAGTTGGTCAGCTTGCTGATCTCCTATCACATGATAACTGGACGACGTCAAACTTTTCGATCGAGTCATCGAGGTCCCAAAATTTCCCGAAGGCTCAACACCTGAGCACAGTCTAAAAATATCTGGTACATACCACAGCACCTCTGGACCAGCCGAAGAAGTGCAAACCCAAGCCTCACTGATGGCACTGCTAAACTGCCATAAACCCTAAGGTTCAAAGCTGTTCCATGGTCATCATGTCGAGTTAGGGTTTCATTCTTCTAGAGGGTCCACAGAATTACCTGCATGTTCCTCCAAACACCTTAAACTTGGGAAAAATGGGTTTCTGACACTCACTCGAACTTTTTAACTTCGCCTAGCCGACATGCGAATACCCTCCGTCCGCACCCTAAACGGTGCCTCAATCCTCCAGGAAACGCGATACATCGGCGGCCATCTCTGGATCGGTCTGCTCTAGATCTGAGTAAGACTCTCCACACTGAAAATCTTCAACTCAACTGGGCCTGCGTCGGCGCATCAATCTGACGAATCACCTTCGTCTCCCAACTCGGGGTAGGCTAGCTATCATCTGTCACATATCTGCCTGGAAGCTCCGGCGATCTCAGCTCGTAAGCTCTGGAAGCGACATCCTATCAATCTCAGCAACAGCTGGGTCATCTTTCTGCATGGTAGGCAACATCATAATCCCTGAGGTATGCTGTACATCAACAGTCCTTTCGCAGCTAGCAGCTCTAACAGTGGCCCGATCATCCGGCATAAAACCAAACACTTGCCTCCACAAGAGGTCACAACATAACACTACATCGAGACGTTCCCATGTCACCAGAAAACACAATGGTCATCCCTCGTACCAGACGAGCTCGCCCTGACCGCAACAGTAGCAGCAGCTCAAACTGCGCTCAAACCATGGTGACAGGAACCTCAATCGAGTATCGAACAGAGCAGATAACGGCAAGAAAGGAAACGACAGTTCCAGAATGGATACATGATCATAAGAAGGAACAGTATTAATGAGAGTATGATCATGGAAACAAATAGACTCAAGGATCTCAAATGGATGTATAATCATGGGTATGAAGAGAACCATAAGTCTCAAAATATGTACATCCTAAGGTTTCTTAAGTGGAGTATCGCATCGTAAATATGCCGCAGAACATACGTACGGTACGTCACTCTACTCAAGCTACCAACTCTATCAATCAGGGTCAGCCTATGAAACGAAAGTTCGGGTCTAACGCCCCTTCGTTCAATTCTAAGTTCCGTAAGGTCAAGCCTAGGTTCTGAAATACATACCCACCCTAGACTCAGCATAGTCAAACATAGACTCGAACCAAGGTTAAACCTAGCGCTCTGATACCAATTTTGTCACGACCCGAAATATTAGCTCGTGACCAGCACTTGAATCACGCAACGTCTAAAGGCGTAACGGAATTCAAGTAAGCTGAAACCTAAAAATTTAAACCTTTTAAGAAAAATAAAGGAGGTGAAGTTTTGAAATAAAGGTATGATGAAATCAAGTTTTCTAAATGCATAGAAAAGGAACATGAAAATGTAAGTAAAATTTATAAATTTGAAAACGTGTTTTGTCTTTTAAAAATTTGGGCAGCACCTCCTTTGTATATTTGTATCCAAAACCACAATACATAACAAGAATAATGGCATCTCCAAGAGGGAGCTAGCTCTTCGCCAAACAGTGGATCACAACCACGCAATACCGTATAAATAAGTATACGACGCCCAACGGCGAAGTTCACCACAAAAAGATAAAGAAAAGCAAGACATATAAAGCACAAGTAGCGGAAAACCTCTCGCTCTAAGTCTCGCAACCACAATCCCACTAAGTCTCATTACTTATACAATTTACAAAATTTGATTGATAGAGTTAACTAGATACAATATGAAATATAGATACAAGAGTCGGTACGATACAAATGTCCCACCTACCAATACAAAACACCCGAATGCAACTGTGTACCAGCAAAGCCGCTACTGATCCAAGCGGTCAACCTGCAAGAACTGTGGCACAACTGGGGTGAGTTGCCAACTCGTGAGTAGAAAAAATATCAACAGATAGAAATCGAATAAACAACGACTCCTACGTCAATTATGTCATAAAGGTAATACTATGATATCTAGGGTGACCAGGTCTATATATGTTCCAACAAGGTAGTCAATGCCTATAAGCATGTGGGTAACATCCAACAGTAATAATCAATGCATGTATGCATGTGGATCTCGTCCACCCATATAATCAATGTATGAATGCATGTGGATCTCTTCCACCCATACAATCAATGTATGAATGCATGTGGATCTAGTCCACCCATATAATCAATGTCTGTATGCACATAAATATCATAAAAGAGTGTGCATAAAAGTATGAGAATATAAATCAATGGTGTCCCTCACGACACATCAAAATCATGGAACCTGAGTGCCTAGCATCGACACTCGAAAACTGTTAGGTTTACATAGCACCTCATGAAGGGTTTGGAAGCATCACATGTCTCAAAATCAAATTTTTAAGGTGTTAAGTGAACATACAAAGAATCATCACTAGAAATTTAGGGTTTCATTACATGTACATCATCACAAGTAGAAAAAGCTAGGGTTTTGAGAGTACAACCTTTGTAGCTCCCTACGCTAGACTCCTTGGCTACTTGAAGGTTGGAAAAAGGTTCGCTTGAGATCTTCTAGGTCCACGACGATCCACCCGAAGCTCCTTTGCCCAAAGCTCCTTGCTTTACTCGATATGTGAATGAAGTAGAGCAAACACCCTACACAAATGGGCTAGATGTGTGTAGTATGATGATGTGGTTTGTATTCTATAATCAAAACTCTTTCTTTTTAACAACCTCACTCAAGAAAATTATCAAGAGAGGAAGAAGAAGATGGTGGCTAAGCTTTTTCACAAAAGAAAAGTTATGAGAGTGAACAATAATTGAAATGAGAAAAGAATAATATATATTAATCCTTTCTCACTTCAACCATGGTTAGAATCATCTAGATTTTTATCAAATGGGTTAAAGACAAAAGGATAATTAACTCAAGGTTAAATGGTGGTTGAAGCATGGTCAAAGATGATAAGTATAAACCTTGTGTGAATTATCCATTCTCTTTTCCTAAATGATAAATAAATAGATACTTCTACAATATAAGTCTTGCATTGCCACCATACATGTATCAACAACCATGATACTATGTATGTATGTATGTATCCATGCACATCATCATGTGCATACATGCATGCATACAAAAAAAGAAAAAGAGTTTGATTAAAGAATTAATCTAAAAGTCATTTGTTAAATCAACACTTGATTTTGCAAACCGGTCATATCACATACGGCCCGACCAATAGAAAATGCCCGATTAATATACGGTATCACATATCCGTATTTAATCGAGTCCCCGTGCATATCTCATATGCACACCACATCTTTTCGCCTGAGCCAGGAAACTTCATTGTGGGACTCTAAGACTCGTCAATACGCCGGCAGTAGGTAATGATCATATCAAATACCTACAAGCCGCAAGCGGTCAGCTAAACGTAACGGCCACCCGGGTATTGAGCGATCAGAAAAAAAACAAGCGAACCTGTCACAACTCCCGTCGAGCCAACCGGCAACACTACCGTACAGTCCGGTCTCTTCGTCAGATATGTTGCATATCGAGTCTAGGGATGGTAACGTCGACCCCAATAACTCAATAAGTCGTGCTGATGAATGGTCTATAACAGATCGAGAAACTACTGATAACACTTATCAGCAAATCTCAACAGCCCTGGCCAGGGACTTACTGATATAGCCAGTCGAGCACAGCACAGCATCAACTCCCAATACCGGGAGAGACGAAACCCCTCCGATCGCTCATTGCCTTCGTGTGTCTCGGGACTGTACCAAACGGCCACCTGTTTGCACGACTCAGTACAGCCGTGGTAGGGTGGTAATCAAAGTACAGTGAGAGAACACACAAGACTCTATGACGATCTCGGGTCTACAGACTAACCTGCACCAGTGTCACCTGAGAACTGCTATCCGACGATAGATATAATTCCATATAGGAGTTCTCGGCGAGTCCGTCCAGTGTACTCAGTCACCACTGAGCACCCGTATACGATCTCGATGTCAAACATCGATGAATGTGGGAACATCCATCGCCCATCATATGGGTCTAGTATCATATACGCTAGTCTACTCTGGTATATCGATGCCCCGTCTCGATACACCTACGACTAGGGACATTCCAGGATATGCTTATAAACTACAGATGTCCCACTAGTATGATCTCTATCATTATCACAATAGCCAAGTCTATATCCTCAGGGCTTTATCAACATGTGTGAATGAATAAAAGCATGATCAAATCAACATGTCAGATAAAGAAGAACCAGATAGCATACTATCATGTCGAGCAAGAATGTACACTGAATATATATATATACATGTATAAATACATCCACTATCATATAATGGCCTCTAGGGCATACATATATCCAACAAAAACATCATGAAAACCGTGCCCAGCATCGGCACGTAAATCCTCATACATCGGGCTCTGTAAGTCCGGATCGGCCCACGGGCTCCGTCAGTCCGGATCGGCCCATATCATCTCTCGACTCCGGTCGGTATCTTCCGGATATCCACCAGGTCCAACCAATCCCCGGTAGGTAGTAGTCCATCTGCCATGCTCACCATCTACTGCACAGCGATCCGTTCTTGCCCCGGGGTACCATATCGGGTCCACCATGTACCCACAATCGGCCTCATCCAGCTCCTCGAATCGGGTTTCACATGTCGCTCTCAGAACCGAGAAAACACATGGTGGACGCACTGAAATATCATATCAAGAGAAACTCGGTTTTTAAAACAAAACATAATCTCTTTTGAAATATCCACGGTTCTCAAATCCAGAAATCTCATGAAAACAGCATATCTCAATGTGTAAAATAATAGAGCATGATGTATGCGACATATAAAAGAAATGCGAGCATATCCGTGTATCATGCAACATGGAACAGTGATATGACATATTAAGGAAAAACCGCTCTTTTAAAATGATTCCAGTTTTTACAAATATCCTGCGGTTCCTAATCTCCCAATAAAAACCAGTTCTCTATGGAGGTATAATATGTATATGCGCAAGTATAGATGTACCAATGTATGTGTGCACCAATATGGATATACAAGTGTATGTGCGCAAATATGGGTATATCAATGTATATGTGCACCAATATGGATATACAATGTGTATATGCGCAAGTATGGATGTATCAATGTATATGTGCACCAATATGGATATACAATGTGTATGTCATGATGCAGCAACCCTACTGTGTAGTGACATAGCAATTATCGATGATGAAGTGTGTGAGACTACAATCTGTGTACGTGTAACATACGCATCATCGATAATGGTGTAAGTGTACTAGCACAGTTATAAGTAATGCAATGCGAATAACATGAATGCATCATAAAGTAAATCGTCAGCTAAAAGCTATAAGGTATACATATCTAACATGATCGAGTCGGTGAATCTATCAATCGGTATCCAGCCTAACAGTATCGTGTATGGTATAATCCATCGTACAGCAACCTCTAGTCCAGGGTAAGGATCAATCGTCAAGTCAACTCATCACGCACGGAAAATCATAGTACGGCGGCATTAAGCTATCAGGGATCCTATCATCCTATAAGACGAGGAGGGTACGGACCTAACGTCTCGTACGGCTGCCACTCACACAACATATAAATATCTCTATATACCTATATCCCGGGTCACATCCGCAATAATCTCATATCAGGGGACCGGTAGGGTATAAATCATCTCAATCGACTCGCATTCGTATACCAACCTATCACCAAATCTTCAGAACGCGTCATATATCCTTTTCATCGCATTCATGTCCCTCACCAATTTAATTTACAAAAACATTCTACCTTTACTATAAGCATAAGTATCTAATCTAACATACACACCCGAACCATACAAATGGTTTTTGAAAAGATGTGAATCGTAGTTTTGAAAGTAGGGGCTACGGTATTTTTAAAGAAAAGATATCATTTGAAAATCCGTAACGTCCCCAAGGTATCTGTTTAAAGATGCATACGATTCTTCGGTTTAGAAATAAGTATGGTTCGGATGGCGCATATACGTCGACTATCTAGTCCTATAGTATCCTAAACAGGAATATCGTCAAACATCATCCTCAAATCCCGTTATCACATAATAGCCGTATTATATCATTTCTAACTATCCTTAGTTTCTAATATGGTTTCACTAACTATCATTTAACTCTAACCCTAGTTTCTAAATCTAGGTTTTCTTAACCATAAGCTACAAATCGGTTTCCACCAAAACTTTGCGGGGGTGCTATACGCCATCCACCCGACTTCCCCCGTAGATATAGATCCACTCACCTTGCTTCTTGCTGGCCGATGTCGATGATGCCACGCTCCGTCGCCTCGGAATCCATGTGAAGGTACCTACAATAATAAACAATCACAATGCGTATTAAAATCAAGGCGGAAAAACCAAAACGGCACATGTTTCGCTCATAGGTTAAAACCTATAGCTTCGCGTGCAAAACACGACAAATAACCCTGGTCGTGGACGTCCAAACGCCACACGACGGAAACACAATACCAAATACCAAATTCAAATTCATTAAAAGCCGCAAAACAATTCCAGAAACTAAGCGAAACACTCCCAGATTTTCCCCAGGTGACAATTAGCCAACTCTGCATACAGGAGGGGTCTAATTTAGTGCAAAAGGAGCCATGGACCAAACCTGGGACCCTAATTCTCTACTCTGGCCGCAAATTGCGGCCAGAATGGATTAATCTGCGGCCTTGGGTTGGGGTATGGGGCTAGGCTTTCAGTGGTAGCTTCCTAGGTTCCTGCACGACTCCCAGTAATTGCTAAATAATTTTTAGTGCCCCCTGGTTACTCCAGATTTCCATGTACAATCTTTATTTCTACAAAACCGACAAGAACTCAAATCCCAAATCCGTATTTTTGGTTTCTAGGCTATGGTCCAAGTCAAGAATCACCTCACAAATCTCATTGACAGCCACAAAACATCACCAATTTCCCAAACCCTTCTCTTGGGATTTCAAAGTTCACACATCCATCACTAAACGACATCTAACTTAAACAAAAGCTAGGAAATCACAACTACTCTAAATGAAAAGAGATATACCTCATGGTTACACATAAACAAAACCATAGGAGTCCCAATGTTGTCAAAATCCGACTTTTCTTGGTTCATTGCGATGAGGGTGAGGAGGTGATCATTTTTTTGTGAAAGGGTATAGGGTTTTGGCAAGGTTTTTGGGGTGGATCAAGAGGGTAGAAAATGGAGGGAGATGAGGAAGAAGAATAAGAAGAAAATGGTGGAGGGACAAATGGGGCAGCACTCTCTCCCTCTCTCTCACTTTCTCACTCTCATTCTCTCTCCTGGCATGATTATCTCATCATTATGTCCCCCCTCTCTCTCTCCTCAATTTCTTTTCTTTTCTTTTCTTTTCTCACCCAAAAGCCCAACCCTAACATAAAACACACAAATGAAATAACATGTAACATGTCATGGTGCACTAACCATGAAAACTGTAGAAACACGGGTTTGGCTTAATCGCGATTAGCAGTGCACTAATCGGGTTTTTATCGAAACTGCATATAATAAATTTTTAAAATGCCAAATCCTTTAAATATATTATTAAATGAATAAAATATTTTAATTTCCATTTATTTCACAATTATCGGTAAATATTTATACCTTTTTTTTCGAAAACCCCAATTTCGCAAATCGGGCAGTTTCCGGGAAAAATATTATTTTAATATTAAATGTAAGTCGACGTTGTACACCCCACGACTAGCGGGGAGGCGGAAGTATGAAAAAAAAATCATTTTGTTTGAAGCAACTTCGACTAACCGAAAGGACCTTTGCTAAACTATAACTAACATTAACATAGGAGTTGTTAACTACTATGACAAGAGATTATACCTAATGAACCTAGTCCTTCGTCTTCTCGTTATCCACTTCCTCGTCGGCCTCCTCTATGTAATAGACGATCCACCCGAGAGCTTCTACTCTAAGCTTTGCCTCTAATCTTGAGGTAACTATGTTTCTTTAGTTTCTAATCAAAGACACCTAGATGATATAGAGTATGGTTATGGATTAATTAGTCTAGCTAATCCTTGATCTCAACACATGAGAGGGTAGGATTAGGGTTTGAAGAGAGAGAGCTTGAGGAGAGAGAAGGTGAGCAAGATTATGATGAAAAATGTTTCTCACTTCTAATATATTATGAAGCATAAAGAATTATCAAATTAATAAATCAAATGATTTATCATCATGCTTCATTAAATATGTGCAATGAATCATAAAGTGAGTCATTAAGCAATAAATGCCTCATTAACTCACTTGAATGATTCATCTAATGAGTCACAAATGCATTTAATGTAATGCCACCTAAACCCTCAAGTCACCATACTTCTAGAAGCTTCCCGCCAAATTACGAGAACACCCCTCATATCCGTGAAAACACGGAAAAACTTTAGACTGTATAAATCCAATAATCCGATACTAGAATCTGGCTTAAACCAAAGCCGGCTAGTAAAAACTGCCCGAACATCGTACGTGCATAAATGCACGTGCATGTCCGAACCCTGTCGTAAAACCATACGACCTCTATATCGTTTCTCCTGGAGCAGGGAAACTCTCTGTGTGGGACTCTAAAGACTCGACTACTACGCTGGCAGTGAGTTTTACCACAGACCGCAAGCGGCACTAGCTGTACGTAACGGTCCCCAGGTAGATGTCTATAAGAAGGCCGATGAGGAAACCCATCCGAACTCCTACTGAGCCTGATGTGACCATCTCCATACAGTCCGGTCTGTTCATCTAGGACTATCACATATCGGGCCTAGGGGGCGGCAAACGTCAGTCCCCTAAAAGCGGTATAAGTCGTGTCGGAGTGAAGCCCATTACACCTTGAGAAACTACTGGAACCTACCAGTAAATCTCGATTGCCCTGGCCAGGGACTATGCGTAATGGCTCTCTGACACAGCGCAATATCAACTTCCAATACCGGGAGAGACGAATCATGTCTAACCGCCACTGCCTCAAAGTGCTCGGGACTGCACCTAACTGCTACCTGTTTGCACGACTCCTTTGAGCCGTGGTAGGGTAGCAATCTAAGAACAGTGGGACACACTCGAGGCGAAGTAGCAGTGTCAAGTCTGCGGACTATGTTGTACTCATGTCACCTGGGAACTGTTAACTGACGACGGGTATAATACCAACCAACAGTTCCCTACGAGTCCTGTCCGGTGTACCCGTAACCCAACGAGCACCTGTATACTATCTCCAGTACGACGTACTGATGGCTGTGGGACAGACCATCTCCCCAACTGGGATGAAAAGCGTACACACTAGTCTACTCCGGAGTATCGATGCCCTGTCTCGATAATCCTACGACTAGGGACCTAAAAAAGGATGTGCTTGTAGACTACCCAGCCCCCACTAGTGTGACTGCCATCACAACGCTGGTAGTCAAGCAAGATCCTAAGGGCTCTATCAATACGTACACACATATTAAGATAGATAAAACCAAGTAGCATACTACCATGTTTAGCAAGACTGTTATATAACTGTGAATATCCCAAGCTTCCATTAAGTAATATACAAGCTAGTATGATACAATAATGGCCCCTAGGACATATACACTAACAATCTCCCACTTGCACTAGGGCCATGTACTGGCATATCGAAGACCGATCATATCGAGTAGCCTCTCGAACTGAATCTGAGGTAAGGCCTTTGTGAATGGATCAACAATGTTCTCCTCTGTAGCAACTCTCCGGACCTCGATCTCCTGGCGATCTACGATCTCCCTGATCAGGTGATACCGCCTTAAGATGTGTCTGGACTTCTGATGGGACCTTGGTTCCTTTGCTAAAGCTATAGCTCCGTTGTTGTCGCAATACAGAGGTATTGGATCAACAATGGTAGGAACCACCTGAAGTTCTGTTAGAAACTTCTTCATCCAGACCGCTTCTTTTGCGGCATCGCAAGCAGCAATATACTCCACTTCCATGGTCGAGTCAGCAACGGTGTCCTGCTTGGAACTCTTCCAGCACACCGCCCCTCCATTGAGGGTAAAGACATAACCTGACATGGACTTGGAAACGACCTTATCACTCTGGAAGCCGGAATCAGCAAAGGCCTCGATCTTGAGGTCTTTTCCGCCGTAAACCAAGAACATCTCCTTTGTCCTTCTCAGGTACTTGAGAATGTTCTTCACTGCTATCCAGTGATTCTCCCCAGGGTCTGACTGATACCGGCTTACCACGCTCAGTGCGTAAGCTACATCTGGTCTGGTGCAAAACATCGCATACATTATAGAGCCTACCGCAGAAGCGTAGGGTATAATAGATGTTAGTTATATGTATGCCCTAGAGGCCATTACTGTACATTGGATGTATATTGTAGTGGATGCTGGGACATATATAGGTAGGACTTTCTTGCTCGACATGATAGTACGCTATCTGGTTGCTCTTTATCATAACGTGTATACTTTCCGTCTCTCTGTTACATGTTGATAAAGCCCATAGGATGTGTACTCGACTTCCAGGACTGTGATGCAGATCATACTAATGGGGGCCTGGATAGTCCATGAGTACATCCTTGAAATGTTCCTAGTCGAGGGAATATCGAGACGGGGCATCGATATTCCAGAGTAGACTAGCGTATATCTTCTCGACCCATGCGATGGGCGATGGATGATCCCATATCCATTGGTGTTTGACATCAGAGATGGTATGCGGGTGCTCAGTGGAGACTGGGTACACTGAACGGACTCGCCGAGAACTCCCAGATGGTATTATACCTCACGTCAGATGGCAGTTCTCTGGTGACACTGGTACAGCTTAGTCTGTTGACCCGAGATCGTCATAGAGTCTTGTGTGTCTCCCACTGTTGATTTCCACCCTACCACGGCTCTACTGAGTTGTGCAAACAGGTGGTTATTGGGTACATTCCCGATTCACATGGAGGCAATGAGCGATAGGAGGGGATTCGTCTCTCCCGGTATTGGGGGTTGATGTTGTGCTATGCTCGACTGGCCATAACAGGAAATCCCTGGCCAGGGTTGCAGTGATATACTGGTAAGAGTTATCAGTAGTTTCACGAATGTTATGGACCTAACGTCGGCATGAATTATCGAGCTATTGGGGTCTGACGTTTACCACCCCTAGGCGAGATATGCGACATATCAGACGAATAGACCGGACTGTACGGTAAGTGTTACTGGTTGGATTCACAGGAGTATGAGCGGGCTTGCTCGTCGATCTTCTGATCGCTCAATACCCGGGTGGCCGTTACGTTTAGCAGACCGCTTGCGGCTTGTGGGTGCTTGATATGATCATCATCTGCTACCGGCGTATTGACGAGTCTTTAGAGTCCTACACAGAGGTTTCCTGGCTCAAGCGAAACGAAATAGGAGCGCATATGAGATATGTGCGGGACTGAGGATAATTCGTGTATGTGATACCGTATTCCATTCTCGCGATGAATGTATCGATTGGTTATATGCGATATAACTTAGTTATCGAATCAAGGATTGATTCGATAAGCCGATACATTGGATACTAGTTGGTTATATGCGATATGACCGGATCGTTAAATCAAGTGTTGATTTAATGATTTAATGTATAATTATATATTTGATATATTACTTTGCATTAACTAGTATTGGTTCACTTTAAATGGATTTACTCACTTGATATGCACAAGTTGTATATGTGATATACTTTTGTGCACAAGATTGTATCATGTTTGATGATACATGCAAGCTTGGGTTTGTGTAAAGAATTGACCATGGTTATATGAATGGTTAGGGTTTCATTTTATTTACTTATTCATTTATTTATTCTTTTTGTTTATTTTGGAAAAAGAAAAAGATAAAGAGAAAAAGAATGGTTGCTAGTTTTGTTTTTAGTTGAAGTTTCTTGAAACTTTGACCAAGTCACCATTCTTGTCTCATCCTTAACCCTAACCATTCAAGTTAACCATGGTCCATTCTCTACAACTAACCAAGGGTTAGTAAATGATAAGTATTGATTTATTTATCTAATTTACATAACTTATCATATCATCTTCTTCTTCATCTTCAACTTGAAGAAAGCTTGCACCATCAATGGCAACTAGCCAAAATGAGTGAGAAATCCAAATCTAAAGTCTACCCACTTCCTATTTCTTCATCCTCTACCTCTTGCCAAGTTGTATAGGGTGTTTCCTTCACAAGTTTTCAAGGCTTGGTGAAGTTGGAGCTTGTTCTTGTGATGCCTCGACGTAGATCATCTTCGGCATCGAACCGACGATCAAGCCCGCCCATTCTTTGATGATGCCGATGCTAGAGTCATGGGTTTGATTTGGACAGCGGAGGGAGATCATCACGGAGCCTAGGAGGTGGAGGACCGAATCTACAAAGGTTGTAGCCCCTTCCCTTTAGCTATATTTCAGTTTGCTTGCTTGCTTCGCCTATACTTCTAGCCAACGATCCGTTCTAGGGTTTCTCGGCACCGCAATTTTTAGAAATTGGCATGTTTGATACCTTGTGAGACTCCACTAGTGTGCCTAGGAACCCTACAGTGGTATCAGAGACTAGCTAGAGCCTTAGGCGAAGTCTAGACGGAATTAGAAGTCCGATCGACCCAAAACCCCGATTTTAACATGCTCTGGACATTTCTGTAAAATGTGGTTTTTTCGAAATTAAAAATATGCAGAAAAATCAGCAGGGAATCCTAAGAATTACTGTGCAACACGTGTCCATGATTCGACAAGAGTGCGGCGGTTCCGCGGCCGTATTATCACAGTGCGCAATACTGTTTGCACAGTAATTCCTAGATTCTGGTGTTGGTTTTCCTGGGAATATTTTAATATTTATTCCAGAGTTTTATTTTCTGGGTTGTATTGGGAACTCAGTGTATCGATCGGATTGTCTAATTTTGTCGGTGTGCTTTTCCGGGTATTTTTAGAATATGTTAAAAAGTTCGACTGGATATAAATACCCAACTTTTCCCCTGTCGGGAAATTTCCAAGTGTTGGATTTTTCCGTAGTTTAACGACGTTCTAAGTAGTGCAAGTAACGCGATGGACCCTCTAGAAGACAACAAACCTTAACTCGTTTATGTGACCGTCTTGAACTGCCCTTTGAACCTTCGGGTTTGGGGCAGTACGGCGTGCCACATGTGAGGCGTTGGCTTGACCCTTCTACGGCTGGACCGTTGGTACTGAGGCACGAATTGAATGTTGTTAGACTTATTTCATGTGTTGAGTAGTATCGAGAAAACTTGGGTGTTCGATTGTTCGATCGAAAAGTTTAGCATTTTCTGTTTATCCGGAATGTGATACAATAATTGGAATTCACAAATAGTTATGAGATAACGGAATGAATATTATAAACATAGCAGTTTAGTCTCACTTGATCGGTTGCCACGGAATTTTGATGTGATCAAAAGACCGTCGCAATCACGTAGCGTACACGGATACTCGCCGGGTAAACTTAATAGACAGCCTCACTCCATAGCCCCGACCAAGTGACTGTAGGAGAACCCCGTCGCCGAAAGCATCCGTTCGGGTGCTCGCGGTGCGGTGTTCCGCCTTGGTGCACTTGGTCGACGGCGTCGGGGGTGTGGCCGCCTACTAAAGTTTGCGACGAGCATTCGATCAGAATGTCGGGAATCCTGTTGAATTGACCGACTTGATATTGAAAAGTGTTTCGATTTTGAGACTAAAATGCGGGGTTTATAATAGTTAGGCATGCGATGTCTAAGTAATTCATTTGGTCAGGCATGCGATGTCTGAGGAGGTTGCGGATTCCAACTGTTGTAGTTTTACACTTTCTTTTCTGTGACCGTAAGTGTAATATGTGATATCCCCGGTTTCGTTGCTATATGTCAACGACAATTGGGATGGACATATTTACTTACGTTGATGACATGTGATGTTATGTGTTGCTGGATATGTTATATTGGATCGTCGTGTTTGAATAGCCGGGGGTTTTTATGTGAGATGAGTGTTTTTTCATTTTCATTCATGTAAAACTTGTATGTAATATTCTTTTATTGGGGCACTTCCAGGTTGCGGATGTTGTCACCATTTGTATATTATTTACTTTTCTGCACTAGGATAGACCGAAGGAGGGGAGCACAAGTAACCGGGTTCTGGGGTCCAGTGGGAGACCAACTCGAGGAGTCGAGTCCGGGTCTCCTAACCCTAGAATTGGTAGGGTTGCTTGCTGCTCTCGTAGGGGTCTAGGGGTATGGGATTGGCTATTCATCACGACCGTGGAATCCGTGTTTTATACTGGCTCGTATTGAAAACAAGGACGTCCTAGTATATCCAATATTTCATATGATATTTTCTGCTGCGTTATCTGTGATGTGATTCTGTGATAGATATAATATATAGTATATATGATATATTATATAGACGTTGCTTATGTTTTACACCCGCGCTAGCCCTGCCTCGCTCTGCCGTTAGTTACCTAACCTAACGGTGCAGACGGGACATCGAGGCGAATGCAGATGCCATAAATGTACGTCATATTTATCTGTGATGTTTAGGTAATTTAAATGATGGGATATTCATTAATGAGATTAATGAAAGAAAATAAACCTAATTGATGTTGTGGAATCGAATTTCAAAATAAAACAGGTAGCTACAGTTCTTGCTTTGCATCGCGGTGTTCATTATAGAACATCCTGCACCTTATTAGATGAGGAAAGGACCGAGATCCCTTCACCGGGAGTGACTCCTTAAGCAATAACTGGCAGATGCTACAACCCTCGGTTGTCATTTGATCGCTTCTATAGTTTTCTCTTTGCACAGTGATATATATGATATATCCCGCACCTCATTCGATGAGGAAAGGGCCGACGATCCCTTCACCGGGAGTGACCCCTTTAGCAAAACTAGAAAAGCCTCAAAAACGTTCCATTTAAAACCATTTGATTCCGCAACGAGATCAAGTTCAAAAAGTTAAAGGTTTTCATAAAAACCAGCCGCAACCCTCCGTCATTTTAGGAAGTAGAGTACTTAGTATTCGTGCTGTGTTTGTTGACCATGGTCAAGGCACAGTGTACGGTAGCTAAGTGATGTCTTCCTACACCGCATATGATGCGATTAGTTAGTACGGTCGCGTGACTTTGTTGACCTTAGTTAAGGGTCATGTGGGTGGGTCTAATTAATCACGAAATGACGGGTAGAACTTGACTAGTACTTATGATTTGTTGACCATAGTTAAGGTCATAGGTGCTAGGGGTAAAAAACCTTTATCGGGAGTTTCAAGTGTTGAAATTTGCAATGAGTTTGCATACCTTCTATATGATAGTTGGATCCCGATACCCACTGCGAGTAATTGTTACTCCTGGGAGAGTTTTGCACTTTACAATTAGCCGATCAAGTAGGTGTCTAGAAAGGTGTCAACGGGATTACGCCTCTGGGAAAGCGAGGTTTACAGTAATTAGGTCCGTGCGAAAGCACGGGGAACCTCCCTCAAAGTACCGACACTGGCCTGGCTGAAAGATTGGCGAACTTGTAGAGTGTAATTAATCCCGGCTAGTCTTTCCTTTTAAGGTTTGAAGGAAGATTTGATAAAAACAGTGGGAGCAATCCTGATTAGATAAAATATATAACCAATCTGATCTTGCAAGAGCGCACGCAGAGTGTTTTCTTCTCTCTCTCTCCAGGTAGCGACCATATCACGCCTTAATCAAGATAATAATTTGGATGTATTGACCGAACCTGCTTGTTATACTGAGCTGGGGAACTTTGGTCCCGCTCCAACTTATAATTGTTATAAGACAGAGCAGGAAATTGGGGAATACCAGAATTCCTATGCCGTCCAAACGAAGAAAGTGCATATGATGCATCTCCTTCGGGTGTGTTCATTACAAAGAACTGTTTCTCAGTATCCTCTGCATCCTGGGTATATGATACCGGATCAGGATCCCAGATATGTAATCTGTTACATAGGGCTACAAAAAGGTAGAAAAACTAAGAACGGGTGATAAGTTTCATGAGACAGAAACCGGGGCAAGTGTTGCGACCAAGTCTGTTGGTCACTGTCACCCTGTATTACCAGTATATTGATTCTGAACAAATGCTATTAGATACCGAACCTGATATACAAAATCATATCAGTCTCTTTATAAGTAAAGAATTGATAAAATTTTGTATTGATGGATAATGTTTTGAACATTTCCTATATCAAAAGTTGATCGGTTCAGGCACGTTATCTAAAAGCATTGAAGTTCTAAATCAAACGACAGTTCCTAGTATACAGAACACACACAAGAGGAAGAGTTCAGAAATGAACGAATCCTTCTTGAGGCATTGTAGACTAGGTCACATCAATGCGACCCGACTGGCTGAAGTTACATTTTAGATGCATATTTAAATCAGTTTGAATTTACATCTTGTGAAACTTGCCAGTCATGTCACAAAGATTAGATGACCATAGCTCTGTTTATTGGAAACAGAGAAAGAGTTAGTAAACTCTTGGGACTGATACATTATGATGTATGTAAGGTCTCCTGTCTACACATGCCAGGACTGGTTCTTTATACTTCATTATATTCTCTGATAATCTCTCAAGATTCAGTCATATGTTCCTGTTGAAACATAAGTCCGAACCTTTTGAGATATTCACAGAATGTAAGTTAGAAGTAGAGAACCAAAATACGGGTATAAGTATTATGTCCTATGATAAGATCAGGGAGGAGAATACTTGTGCATAGAATTCCTGGACTATTCTAAAGGAGAATGAGATTCTCTCTCAGTGTTACTCCTCTGAATACACCACAGCACAACGGTGTATCAGGGCGGAGCAATTGCACAATATTAGATATGGTGTGCTCTATGATGAGTATTACTGAGTTACCTATTTCCTTTTGGGGTTATGCACTTGAGAAGCTGCATACCTATTGAATTAGGTTTGAATCAAATCACTGCCTACCACTCTATATAAGATATGGTATGGGAAGAACCCATCTCTTAAGCGAGTTAAGATTTGGGGTTGTCCGGCCTATGTTTAAAGCAAAATCCGGACAAGATCGAGGCAGGATCAGTTCTGTAGAACTGGAAAGGTTCCAGCTATACAAAACTGCAGTTGATGATTTGACAGAACCAAAGGATTCTATAGTTCCCGACGAACCTCAGCCTCTCCGCCGATCTAGTAGGGTTCCTCATCCGCCTGAGAGATACCTCGGTTTCTCGATGACAGTGGGAGCGAGGAATGCATCATGAGATGATGACCTAACTAGTTTCGAGCAGGCCATCGAGAGTAGGGACTCTGTAAGAATGGCTGGATGCTTAGCGATCTGAGATGGAATCCTTATACACCAACAAAGTATGGACTTTGGTTGCTATATCTGAAGGGTTAAATCCCCATCAGGAGCAAGTATATCTTGAGAAGATTACTTGGTGTAGATGGAAAAGTTGAGACTTTCAAAGCTAGACTTGTTAAAGGTTTTCGTCATCGACCAGGCACGGATAATGATGAAACCTTTTCCATGGAATATGCTTAAGTCCATCCAGATCCTACTTGCCACGGCTATATACCATGACTGCGATATCTGGTGGTTGGGTGCCATGACTACTTTTCTAAATAATGATTTAGAAGAGAACGTCTATAAGAACACAGCCAGAGGGCTTCGTAAACAGTGGGAGCAGCGGAAACGTGTGCAAGTTGCTTTACATAATGAAGCAGGCATCGCGGAGTTGGAACGTCTGTTTTGATGTGATAGTCAAAGTGTTTGACTTCATCAAAATGGTAGACGAACCTTGTATATACAAAAGGGTAGTAGAGAGTAAGGTGGTCATCTTCGTATTGTACGTAGACAACATACTCTTGATAGGAAAAGAGTTTCCTATACTACGATCGGTCAATCTCCTATTATCACTAGGATTCTCCAAATAGGATCAAAGTGATACCTCCTAAATCCTGAGTTTTCATCTATGACATAGATGTAATTGGATGCTAGGATTCTCAATAGATGTAGTGAGATGGTATCAATCGATCCTGGGGAGAATCACTGGAAGAGTTCCAGGGTGATAAAGACGACTGAATGTCAGTCACGGGCATTGTCTTTACCCTCAGTAGAGGGACGGTATGTTGGAAGAGTTCCAAGCTAGATACCGTGGCAAACTAGACGATAAAGGCTGGTAACATCGCTATTGAAGATACTACCAAAGAGGAAGTTTGGGTGTATATTGGTTCATAAGATGAACTAGGTTCCTGCCATTGTATGACAATGGAAGTGTGGCTTCGGCCCTAGAACCCTGGTCCCATCAGTGACCCAGACAAATTCTGAGGAAGCATCACCTGATCATGGAGATAGTTGATCTCCGGGGTGATCGAGGTTAGGAGAGTAGACTCAGAGGACAACACGGCGGATCCACTCACGAAGGCCTTTTCCTAAAGAGAGACTTTTAGGGGATGGTTGAGTATGTGATACTGCAACCACTGCTACAGATGGCCCTAGTGCAAGTGGGAGATTGTTAGTTATATGTATGCCCTAGAGGCCATTACTGTACATTGGATGTATATTGTAGTGGATGCTGGGACATATATAGGTAGGACTTTCTTGCTCGACATGATAGTACGCTATCTGGTTGCTCTTTATCTTAACGTGTATACTTTCCGTCTCTCTGTTACATGTTGATAAAGCCCATAGGATGTGTACTCGACTTCCAGGACTGTGATGCAGATCATACTAGTGGGGGCCTGGATAGTCCATGAGTACATCCTTGAAATGTTCCTAGTCGAGGGAATATCGAGACGGGGCATCGATATTCCAGAGTAGACTAGCGTATATCTTCTCGACCCATGCGATGGGCGATGGATAATCCCATATCCATTGGTGTTTGACATCAGAGATGGTATGCGGGTGCTCAGTGGAGACTGGGTACACTGAACGGACTCGCCGAGAACTCCCAGATGGTATTATACCTCACGTCAGATGGCAGTTCTCTGGTGACACTGGTACAGCTTAGTCTGTTGACCCGAGATCGTCATAGAGTCTTGTGTGTCTCCTACTGTGCTTTGATTTCCACCCTACCACGGCTCTACTGAGTTGTGCAAACAGGTGGTTATTGGGTACAGTCCCGATTCACATGGAGGCAATGAGCGATAGGAGGGGATTCGTCTCTCCCGGTATTGGGGGTTGATGTTGTGCTATGCTCGACTGGCCATAACAGGAAATCCCTGGCCAGGGTTGCAGTGATATACTGGTAAGAGTTATCAGTAGTTTCACGAATGTTATGGACCTAACGTCGGCATGACTTATCGAGCTATTGGGGTCTGACGTTTACCACCCCTAGGCGAGATATGCGACATATCAGACGAACAGACCGGACTGTACGGTAAGTGTTACTGGTTGGATTCACAGGAGTATGAGCGGGCTTGCTCGTCGATCTTCTGATCGCTCAATACCCGGGTGGCCGTTACGTTTAGCAGACCGCTTGCAGCTTGTGGGTGCTTGATATGATCATCATCTGCTACCGGCGTATTGACGAGTCTTTAGAGTCCTACACAGAGGTTTCCTGGCTCAAGCGAAACGAAATAGGAGCGCATATGAGATATGTGCGGGACCGAGGATAATTCGTGTATGTGATACCGTATTCCATTCTCGCGATGAATGTATCGATTGGTTATATGCGATATAACCTTGTTATCGAATCAAGGATTGATTCGATAAGCCGATACATTGGATACTAGTCGGTTATATGCGATATGACCGGATCGTTAAATCAAGTGTTGATTTAATGATTTAATGTATAATTATATATTTGATATATTACTTTGCATTAACTAGTATTGGTTCACTTTAAATGGATTTACTCACTTGATATGCACAAGTTGTATATGTGATATACTTTTGTGCACAAGATTGTATCATGTTTGATGATACATGCAAGCTTGGGTTTGTGTAAAGAATTGACCATGGTTATATGAATGGTTAGGGTTTCATTTTATTTACTTATTCATTTATTTATTCTTTTTGTTTATTTTGGAAAAAGAAAAAGATAAAGAGAAAAAGAATGGTTGCTAGTTTTGTTTTTAGTTGAAGTTTCTTGAAACTTTGACCAAGTCACCATTCTTGTCTCATCCTTAACCCTAACCATTCAAGTTAACCATGGTCCATTCTCTACAACTAACCAAGGGTTAGTAAATGATAAGTATTGATTTATTTATCTAATTTACATAACTTATCATATCATCTTCTTCTTCATCTTCAACTTGAAGAAAGCTTGCACCATCAATGGCAACTAGCCAAAATGAGTGAGAAATCCAAATCTAAAGTCTACCCACTTCCTATTTCTTCATCCTCTACCTCTTGCCAAGTTGTATAGGGTGTTTCCTTCACAAGTTTTCAAGGCTTGGTGAAGTTGGAGCTTGTTCTTGTGATGCCTCGACGTAGATCATCTTCGGCATCGAACCGACGATCAAGCCCGCCCATTCTTTGATGATGCCGATGCTAGAGTCATGGGTTCGATTTGGATAGCGGAGGGAGATCATCACGGAGCCTAGGAGGTGGAAGACCGGATCTACAAAGGTTGTAGCCCCTTCCCTTTAGCTATATTTCAGTTTACTTGCTTGCTTCGCCTATACTTCTAGCCAACGATCCGTTCTAGGGTTTCTCGGCACCGCAATTTTTAGAAATTGGCATGTTTGATACCTTGTGAGACTCCACTAGTGTGCCTAGGAACCCTACAATAGACATGCGATCCCTTTCCAAATCAGTCTTGGGAGACCTCTCTTTGGATAGGGTGATTCTGTGACAAGACGGTAGATTACCGCACTTAGAATCTTCCATACTGAATCTTTTCAGTATAGTGTTGATATACCTGGACTGCGAAAGTCCCAACATCCTCTTGGATCTATTACGATAGATCCGGATCCCCAGAATGTAAGAGGCATCACCCAGGTCTTTCATGGAGAACCTGTGTGACAAGAATCCTTTGACAGATTGTATCATAGGAATGTCATTTCCTATTAATAGAATGTCATCCACGTACAAGACGAGGAATACGATAGTTCGTGCTACAACTTTACTATATATACATGGTTCATCTGGATTTTTGATAAAGTCATATTCTTTGACTGTTTCATCAAAACAGATGTTCCAACTCCGCGATGCCTGCTTTAGTCCATAAATGGACTTGAGCAACTTTCTTACTTTCCCGCTGCTCCCACTCTGATTGAAGCCTTCTGGCTGATCCATATAGACGCACTCTTCCAAATTACCATTTAGAAAAGTCGTCTTTACGTCCATCTGCCAGATCTCATAATCATGGAAGGCGGCAATAGCAAGAAGGACCCGAATGGATTTGAGCATAGCCACTGGAGAAAAAGTCTCCTCATAGTCCAAACCAGGTCTTTGACGAAAACCCTTTGCAACAAGTATAGCCTTATAGGTTTCCACCTGTCCATCTACACCAATCTTTTTCTTGAAGATCCATTTGCATCCTATGGGTTTTACCCCACCTGGAGCAAAGTCCAAAGTCCATACTTTGTTGGTGTACATGGACTCCATTTCGGTCCACATTGCATCTAGCCATCGTACCGAGTCGCCACTCTGGATGGCCTACTGGAAGCTAGTAGGTTCATCATTATCAATGACGCAATCCTCTCTATCCCTATCTATGAGAAAACCGTAGTATCTCACAGGCGGATGAGACGGCCTACTACTCCTGCGGAGGGGTGCGGGAATGTCCTGTTCTTCTTGAACTACTGGTACTACCAAACTTTCAGTAGTAGTTTGTGGTTCTGGAATTTCTTCCAGTTCTATTTCGCTCCCACTTATTTCCTTTTCTAAAAACTGATATTCTAGAAAATGGGCATTACGAGAAACAAAAACCTTTTGTTCCTCTGCGTAATAGAATAGATACCCCTTGGAGTTCTTTGGATATCCCACAAACTTACACTGTACTGATCGTGCCTTGAGTTTGTCCGCATGCTGCTTTTTAACAAAAGCTGGACATCCCCAAATCTTCAGATACTGAAGATAGGGTTTCTTCCCACTCCACATCTGATATGGTGTGGTAGGCACAGTCTTGGTAGGAACCATGTTCAAAAGATATGCCGCTGATTCTAGCGCATAATCCCAGAAAGATCGCGGTAACTCAGCATTACTCATCATGGAACGTACCATATCCAATAGGGTTCGATTCCGTCTCTCCGATACACCGTTATGCTGTGGAGTGTATGGAGGAGTAAGCTGAGAGAGAATTCCTTTCTCTTTTAGGTAACCTAGGAACTTGGCACTTAAGTATTCACCACCTCGATCAGATCTCAGTGTCTTGATACTTTTTCCGGTTTGGTTTTCTACTTCATTCTTATACTCTTGGAATTTTTCAAAAGCCTCGTATTTATGTTTCATCAGAAAAATGAATCCGTACCTAGAGTAATCATCCGTAAAAGTAATGAAATAGGAAAAACCACCTCTTGCATGTGTAGATATTGGACCACATACATCGTTGTGTATGAGTCCTAAGAGCTCGCTCGCTCTTACTCCATGTCCAGTGAATGGAGTCTTTGTCATCTTTCCTTTGAGACATGATTGACAAGTGGCATAAGATTGATATTTGAATGAATCCAAATATCCTTCTCTATGTAACTTAGTTAACCTTGTCTCATTGATGTGACCTAGTCTACAATGCCATAAGAAAGCCTTGTTTAAATCTGGAGACTTTCTTTTTAGTGTGTTCTGGACATTGAAAATCTGGAATTGGTTTAAGACATATATACCGTTATCCAGTGTACCGGACCCAATCAAACCATGATTAAGGTGGATGTTAACAACATCGCTTACAAATGTGAAATCATAACCTTTATTTGATAACAAGGAAACTGATATGATATTACACGTTAAACTAGGTACACAAAAACAGTTATGTAAAACCAAAATATGTCCACTCGTCAATCCCAGGTGATAATCCCCTACGGACACAGCTCCCACGCTAGCTCGGTTAGCAACCTGGAGGGTCATATCACCAACCTTCAGCACTCTACGGTTTCTCAGTGCCTGCAATGAATTGCATATATGAGATCCTGATCTGGTATCCAATACCCAGGAAGTAGAGTTGATTGACAGACAATTCTCAATTACAAACACACCTGAAGTCGAAGCCACAGCTTGCTTCGGTTCCTGGTTCTTGGCGTTCCACGCCTTGCAATCTTTCCTCCAATGCTCTTTCCTATGACAATGGAAGCACTCATCCTTGGACACTACTGGCACCGCAATCTTTTTCTTTCCCTTCGCTCCCACCTTACTAACACCTCCTCTAGGTTTGGTGGCGGCCTTATTCTTCCTTCCTTTGGCCTTAGCCTTGGACCCGGAAGAAGAAGTACCGCGAACAAACATAGTGTGTGTTTTCCTTGCCTTCTGCAAGGTGCCCTCTGCACTCCTCAACATGTTAAGGAGTTCTGAAAGTTCAACTTCTTTTCTTTGAATGTTGAAATTCAGAATAAACTGGGCGTAGGTGGAAGGGAGGGACTGGAGAATCAGGTCTGTATAGAGCTCAATATCCAAAGTCGTCCCAAGGTCTGCGAGCTCTTCTATATAGCCAATCATCTTTAGGACATATTCTCCTACCGATGATCCGACAGCCAACCTCGCTTGAAACAAGTTCTTTGAGGTCTCGTATCTTGCTATACGAGATTGCTCTCCATAAAGTTCCTTTGTATGGAGAAATATGGCATCTAGATCCATATCCTCGTGCCTCCTCTGATGTTCATTATTCATCGAGGCAAGCACGATGCACTTGGCCTTCGCGCAATCTAACTCCCAGGTTTTGCGGATTTCCTTATCCGCATTACTGGATTTGGGACCTGGGACTGCAGGTGCCTTAGCGGTGAGGACATACCCCAATCTGCCATAGGTCAAAGCCATTTTGACATTCCGCAGCCAATCTTTATAGTTTGGCTCTGTCAGTATATTTTTTTCTAATAGTAACTTAAGTCCTGTCATTATCTCGGTCGCTGCAATTAGGAGAGAGAGAGAGAGAACACTTTAGCATGATGCTCTTGCAAGTTTAGAGTGGTTTTTAGTTTATCTAAACTGGATGGCTCCCATTGTTTCTCGAATCCCTCCTCAAACCAAAAAGGAAGAACTAGCCAGGACTATTCTCACCGTATAATACTTGCTTAACCGTTCAGCCAGGCCGGTGTCGATACTTCGAGGGAGGTTTTCCAACGCTTTCGCGAAGTTCCTTAATTAAATAACCTCTTTTCTCTGGGGGCGTAGCCCCACTGACACCTTTCTCGACACCTACTTGGTTTATAGCATTGATCGTTAAGTGACGAATCTCCTGATGAGTAGCATATACTCACAGTAGGATCGGGATCCAAATATCATCGTATGATAATGCTGAAGGAATCCTACCAATATTCATCACACTCCAAATGGTATGCATCTCTTTGCAAATTTCAGTTTCTTTAGAAATTCCCGATATTAATTTTTGCCCCATGCTCTTATGACCTTGGCGTTGGTCAAAATGTCATAAGTCACATGTCAAGTTCTATCCATCATTATCTTGTTAATTTGAACCCATCCGTACATATCCTAGACGTTGGCCAAAATGATAATACGACTGTCCCAAACTAACTCATCTATCTATGCAACAAATGAATACCCAGCAGCTACCAAACACTATGCCTTGGCGTTTGTCAAAATACAAAGCTTGAATACTACTGAATACCCAAATGAAATGACGGAGGGCTACGAATGGTTTTGGCGAAACCGTCAACATAGTGAACTTGATATGACCGAAGGAACCTGATAGCTTTTAAATGGAGTGGTTAAAGCTCCGCAATTAAAAAATATCTTCTGTTTTAAAAATAACCGAGTGGTTTCTTTTAAACTGTTCCAACGATTCAACTTTGGTTTATTTTCTTTGCATTAATAATAATGCGTCCCATCATTAACCTATCATTGCAGAAAACAACGAAAATACAACGTCCTCTTATGCCATCCGCATTCGCCACTGGGTCCCGTCATCACCCGTTAGGTTACTTAACTAACGACAGAGCGGGGGCTGGGCTAGCGCGGGTGTAAAACATAAGTGACGTCTAAATAGCTATCATATATAGATATTGTACATTCGTCTGACACAATAATAGGCATTCCAGATCACAGATGAACATTATTGGATATACAAGCAATCCGCGTTTCTTTTGAGCCTGCAATGAAAGACGGATTACACAGTTGTGATGAATAGCCATTACCCCACCCTAGACCCCTACGGGTACGGTAAACTACCCGCCAAATACCCGAAGTGAAGCGGTCTCCCTCAACAACGTGAGTAGGCCACTAAACACTTCAAAGTACCTGGTAGTTTGTGCACCCCACCTTGGGTCTATCCTAGGAGCAAAAACAGTAAAATGAAATAATACAATGGTGGCTACAACCGCAACGTGGAAGAGCCTCGCTAAACAATAACTAACTTATTAGCAAAGTCGTAAGAATTTCGAACGCAAAACGAACCGGAAAAAATATCGTATATTCCAAGTTTCTGTTGAATTTAAAATGAGGTCTAAAAATTTTTCAGGGACCTCTAAAAATACAAGCAGGGAAATATAAGAATACTGGAAAAAATTGGGTGCATGAATCGGCCAAACAGCCGCGGAACCGCGGCCGATCCCACCGATCCGCCGCGGATCCGCGGCCGAGTTGAAACCGATTCAGCCCAATTTTCACCAAAAACTCTTCTGTGAATATTTTTTCTTTTCTGGAATGTTTATTTTTTACCGGTAGTTTCTCCCTTGCCCTGGCCAGGGACTATGCGTAATGGCTCTCTGACACAACGCGATATCAACTCCCAATATCAGGAGAGACGAATCCTGTCTAACCGCCACTGCCTCCAAGTGCTCGGGACTGCACCCAACTGGTACCTGTTTGTACGACTCCTTTGAGCCGTGGTAGGGTAGCAATCTAAGAACAGTGGGACACACTCGAGGCGAAGTAGCAGTGTTAAGTCTACGGACTATGCTGTACTCATGTCATCTGGGAACTGTTAACTGACGATGGGTATAATACCAACCAACAGTTCCCTGCGAGTCATGTCCGGTGTACCCGTAACCCAACGAGCACATGTATACTATCTCCAGTACGACGTACTGATGGCTGTGGGACAGACCATCTCCCCAACTGGGATGAGAAGCGTACACACTAGTCTACTCCGGAGTATCGATGCCCTGTCTCGATAATCCTACGACTAGGGACCTGAAAAAGGATGTGCTTGTAGACTACCCAGCCCCCACTAGTGTGACTGCCATCACAACGCTGGTAGTCAAGCAAGATCCTAAGGGCTCTATCAATACGTACACACATATTAAGATAGATAAAACCAAGTAGCATACTACCATGTTTAGCAAGACTGTTATATAACTGTGAATATCCCAAGCTTCCATTAAGTAATATACAAGCTAGTATGATACAATAATGGCCCCTAGGGCATATACACTACCATTAAATTCCAACAATAATATTTTATATTTTCTGAAATGTTACATCGGGCCTGCCGTCTACCGGCATCCGGCTGTCCTCCGCCTCTGCCACCTCGTCCCCTCTGAACAAAACTGCTACGACCACGGCCTCTCTAAGCATAGGTCTGGCGTGAAGCAACAACGAACGTAAGATGAAATGCCCTCTGAGGTGGTGAAGGTAGTAAAGTAACATGTGGAACTGCCGCCTCGCCCTGGCGTACCTAAGTACAATCTCTGACACGATGATACTGACTCCCACACCGGAAACATCCAGATGACAGCTGCTGACCCTGTGGATAAGAGCTATATAATTGTCCTTGTCTCAAGCCTATGCTATCACCACGGCCTGGAGGGGGTCTGCCGCGGTGTCTACCTATCCGCCTCTGGGCTGATACATCAGTACGAATCCGCTTCGGTCCCGGAACGGCCGAAGTCTCGGAAATAAGCTCCTCTACCAGTAGGGCTGCGTCTACCGCGGCTGGATACGTATCAAAATGCTGGGTGCCAATAGAGAGGAACAACTGGGTAACCAAGCCTTGTACAAATCTCTTGACGCGCTTCTTTTCAGTATCCACCAAATATGGAGCATAAATGGATAGCTGGATGAACTGAATATCATACTCCGCCACTGTCATACTAGGATTCTGGTGCAAAGACTCAAAGCTGCGAGCTCAAGCATCTCTGACGCTTTGCGGGAGAAAACGAGCAAGAAAAACTATCGCGAACTCCACTCAGGTCATAGGATAAAGACTTGCGGCTCGACCTCTCTCCAAAAACTCGCACCAAGTCTGGGAAAGACTCTACAGACAAAAACTAGCGAACTCTACCGATCTCGCATCGGAGCATTTCAACGAACGATAGATCCTAGCCATCCAGTCAAGGAACGACTGTGGATCCTCAGCTGCGTCGGTGCCGATGAAAACCGGAGGCTTCAGCCTCATAAACTCTGATAAAGATACGACGATAATCTCGATAGCGGTAGGTACGACTGTCTGAGCAGTAGGTACCATCACGGTCCCCGTAATAGGTGGAATAACCTCCGATCTCTGCGCTTGAATAGTCTCAACCAACGATCCCACCATCTGACGCAAATCCTGAATACTGGCCTCTAGCCTAGCAATACTGTTGGATATAGTGCCCTCAAAGTCAATTATTGGATCGCAGGTACGTGATTGTAATGATTGAGGAAGGACCTATACCGATATGACAGTCTTGCTCGAGATGATAGTATGCAATCTGGTTTATCTTTATCATCATATACATGCTTTAGTTCACTATTGCATGTTGATAGAGCCCATAAGATTCTTGCTTGACTGCCAGCAGTATGATAGCGATCATATACGTGGGATCTGGGGTCTATAAGCACATCCTTAAAGTGTCCCTAGTCGTAGGAGTTTCGAGACAGGGCATCGATACTCCAGAGTAGACTAGTGTATACAGTCGAGACCCCGATGAGGGGCGGTGGCCGGTCTCACAAGCCATTGGTGTTAGTTGGTTTACCTAAAATGTATACAGGTGCTCATTGGGTTATGAGTACACCGGACAGGACTCGCCGGGAACTTGCTAGTTGGTATTATACATATCGTCAGATAGCAGTTCCCAGCTGACATGTATACAGGTTAGTCTGTCGACCTGAGATCGTCATTTGTCTCGTGTGAGTTCCCACTGTGCTTTGATTACTACCCTACCACGCTCAAAGGAGACGTGCAAACAGGTTTTAGTTGGGTACAATCCCGAGCCACATGGACGCAGTGAGCGGATCGTCGGGGATTCTTCTCTCCCGGTATTGGGGGTTGATGTCGCACAGTGGAAATCCTAGGCTGGGGTAGTGGAGAATTACTGATTTGGATCAGTAGTTTCTCAGGAGGTGATGGGCTTCATACCGACACGAATTATCGCGTTATTAGGGGTCTGACTTTATCCACCCCCCTAGACTCGATATACAATACTCTTAGACGAACGGACCGAACTGTACGGATATTGTCACTGTCAGGCTCAGTAGGGTTTCTGGATGAGTTCGCTCGTCAGCTTCCCTTCCAATCAATACATAGGCAACCGTTACGTACAGCTAGTACCTCTGACGTGCTAGTGGTTATACCCAGTGCCAGTGTGTTGATGAGTCATTAGAGTCCCCCACACACAGTTTCCCAAGTTCGGGCGAAACGTTGTAGAGGTCGTATGGTTTTATGGCAGGGTTCGGAAAATGCACGTGCGTTTACGCACGTGTCATATTTCGGGCAGATAATACTGGTGGGCTTTGGTTTAAGCCGGATCCGAGTATTATACTGTGTGGATATGATATCTTTGTCTCAGTTGCATTTGTATTCGGTCGTAATACAAATGCGGGTATGTTTATACTGTTACGGGGTTATCCTGAAATTCGTTTCGGGAACACTTTTGGAAGTTGCCAGTTTCCAGTTTTCTATCACCCGTCTTTAACATTCGGTTAAATACGGATTTATCTTTTCTTGGGTGAGTCATAGTTCTAGAAGGTTCTAGAAATGGTGACTAGATTCTTGTATCTTTCTTAACATTAAATGAAATGGTGCTGTGTTATTATGAATCACCATTTTGCATTTAATGATTTTAGTGATTCATTCATTCATTAATGTGAAGTGATAAGCTTTCTTCTTATGGTCACCATTTTTCCTCCTACACTCACCCCCTTCCTCTTTATAGTGGCCGGACCCTTATGAGTGAGAGAGAGAGATTGATTCATTGGGAAAAAAGTATATGGAATTTGGTTCATGAAAATTAGAATTGCTTATTTCTCATTTACCCGATTCAAATGGCAAATTCATTAACCGTTCGTCCATGGCTTTGGACGAAGTGAGACAAAGTGTTCTACTCATTCTCTACATCAATCTTGGTCATCTCTTTTAGCAAACTTGATGATCGAGTTTCCTCGGTTCAGAGGCGGGAGCCCGTTTAAAGATCCGTCGACGTGGTGCCACCTGGACCAGAAGACTGGAGATTCAGGAGATCGGATCATCCGCAACAAAGCGTGGGATGATGGTTGAAGAACGAAGGACTCGGATCGTTCGGTATAACATTTCTACCCACTTTGTAGTTTGTTAATTTAGCTTTAATGGCAGATCCGGGTTATAGTATATGATAGCGCCGGTCAAAAAGTTTTTGTTCCGCATCTGGCGTCTGTTAGACGGCCGGGGCGCTACCGTGGACTTAAAGTGGTATCAGAGCCTCACCATTAAGCTTTACTAACTTGTGCTAACGCGTTTAAAATATCGAACGAACCGAATTTCAAAAACTACAGTTTTTCTTTTCAAAGTTTCTGTCGATTTTTAAAAGGGTCTAAAAATTATTTTGCATATCACAGAAATTTAAGCATGATTTTTGAAGCATTCTGGTGAAATTTGGGCACGTGATCCCACAGTACTGCCGCGGATCCGCGGTCAAAACTAGGGTTTGACCGCAGAATCGCTGCCAGCATGTGGGAACAGTGATCCAAATTTTTCCAGAGAGTTTACCATGGGAAATTGTGGTTTTTGGTATATTTCTTTTGGGCCCAGATTTTATTACTGTACACCAGATGTACGTGGGGCCCACTTCGGGAAGTTTTGTCGATCGAAATTTTAAACTTGTTAGTATGCAGTAATTACATTATATCTCCGACCGGGAATGTCATTTGAGCAGTAAATTGCGTCTAATTGCTATAGTTCTTTTAGACGGGTTTGCGAACGTGACATTCGCGTTGATGTTCTGTGTTGTGCTGCAATGTTGCGGATTTGTCGTGGTGGATAGCAGTGTGCAATGGTAGTGCAATTTGGATTTATTTGTACATTTGATATTGCGGGGCGAGCGTCCAACATGTGGACTGGCATCACTGCCTGTTTGTATAATATTCTTTTGGGGCACAACCGGGCTGAGATCGATGTACCCGTTGTACATATTTTTATTCCTGTACTAGGTTTACCCCGCGACGGAGTGCATGGATAGCCGGGTTCTGGAGGGCAACGGGTCCATATCTAATGGCTTTGAGAGGAAGAGGGGCCTCACTCTAGAATTGGCAGACTATTCGCCGCACTCGTAGGGGGTATAGGTTGACCCAAGGAGGGGTGCTCAAGTTACCGGATTCCGTGAAGTGTCGGGTGGTCCATTCACTATGCTGTAAGGGGCTGCCTCTCTTCAGGTTTTAGCGGGTAACTTGCCGCACCCGTAAGGGTCTAGGTTTCATTGCACAGGCTATCCACACGACCAAGGGAACGTCGGGTTTCAGTAGCGGCTCTGTGAAACCCGGGGATCCCAGATTATCTGTATTGTTCTGTGATGCTTATTACTTTTCTGTAATGTTGCATATTATCACGTCTGGAGTGATTATTGTATATTGGTATATATACTATTAGATGTTGTATATGTTTTACACCCGCGCTAGTCCAGTCCCCGCTCTGTCGTTAGTTAAGTAACCTAACGGGTGATGACGGGACCCAGTGGCGAATGCGGATGGCATATACATACATTTTATTTTTCGTTCTTTTCTGGTGTGATTGATTGATGGGACTGCGTTGATTCTGATCAATGCAAAGGAAAACAAACCTGTTTGGCAGTTGTTGGAACAGCTTTAAAAAGTGTTATTACAAAAACGTTTTCTTTTGTTATGCATAAGGGTATTCAGTTGGAATATCCTGCACCTCATTCCACGAGGGAAGGGCCGATATCCCTTCACCGGGAATGACCCCTTGGGCAGAAGTTTGCGTCAGGATAATAACTACACTATAGTCGATTGCAAGTTGCTTTGCATCGCGGTATTCAGTTAGAATATCCTGCACCTCATTCCACGAGGAAAGAGCCGAGATCCCTTCACCGGGAGTGACCTCTTTAGCAAAAGGTTTTCGCCACTATATTTTTATAAAAAGCTATCAGGTTCCTTCAACGAGATCAAGTTCAATACGTTAAAGGTTTTTTGCCAAAAACCAGCCGTAGCCCTCCGTCATTTCTTATGGATGGTCAGTAGTATTCAAGCTATGTTTGTTGGCAAAAGTCAAGGCATAGTGTTTGGTAGCTGCTGGGTATTCATCTGTTGCAAAGATAGATGCGTTGGTTTGGGACAGTCGTACTGCCTTGTTGGCCAAAGATAAGGGTAGGTACGGGTGGGTTCAAATTAACCTGGATAATAACGGGTAGAACTTGACATGTGACTTATGATTTGTTGGCCAAAGTCAAGGTCATAAGAGCATGGGACAAAAATCATATCGGGAGTTTCTAAAGAAACTGAAACTTGCCAGGCATGCGCATTCCTTCTGGAGTGTGATAACTTGAGTGGCTTCCATCAAGTTATCATGCGATGATAGTTGGATACCGATTCTCATTGATGAGTTGGTTTACTCTTCGGGTGATCCCAATTGATTCTTCTTTAAGGTTTGGAGGAGAATTTGACGGTACAGTGGGAGGTTTCCTGATTAGATAAATTGATAACCATTCTGATCTAGGTTAGAGTGCATGCAGAATGTTTCTTTTCTCTCTCTCTTTGGCAGCGGCCTTTGACCGATCCTAGACTATGACTCAGTGACCAAGTTGACCGAACCTTCTTGAAATACTGGCTTTTGGATTGTCTAAAGTTGCATAAGTCGTTGCCGCTCCTTCTTTTACCCTTTGTATTTCTCAGAACACCCCGTATTACTACGAACATCCATTTCCATTGGATTGATCCATCGTATAGTTATATACGAACTCGGAGGGACTTCTTCGAGGATGGATCCAGGTTCAGGAGAAATAGAATTGGTTTATTCAGTTGTCTTTTATTATCACCTTCTCTCAGGTTGCGAGGGCTCCTTAGTTTAGGAGGGTACACCTATTACGCTTATTGGATAGTCTTATTCCAAACTATAGGCAGGTGCCGAAAGGTAGGGAATGAAGAAAACCAATTAGCCTAAGTAGGGTGTACAGAAGGTAATAACTAAAGACAAAATAAAGGGATTAGAAAGAGGGCAAAGTAAATTGCGACTGTTATCATTCACGACCAAAACACGTACTTCATCGCCACTCCTATTTCACCTTTGCTTTTTTCCCCGGTTCGGGAGAAATAGAATAAAGTATTATTCAGTTGTCTTTTGTCATCACCTTCTCTCAAGTTGCGAGTACTCCTTGGTTTAGGAGGGTACACCTATTATTCTTACTGGATAGTCTTCTTCCAAAATATAGGCTAGTGCCGAACGGTAGGGAAGAAAGAAAACCATATAGCCTAACGATGGTGTACAGAAGGTAACGACTAAAGACAAATAAAGGGATTTGGAGAGGTGGCAAAGAAATATACGGTTAAAGTCATGAATTGGATTATGGAAGAGGCATTACGAAGAATACCAGGATACCCCTACGAAACATTTTCATGATTCAGTGCATTGTTAAAGGAAAACTGATTTCCCGATTAGATACTTACTCCAGGGTATGTATTTACCAGGTATGATTCTCACATCTGTATGGTTTTATATATGATGAGTGGGAGTAGATTATTGGGAATTAGGTGATCATCCTCATTATATCAGAATTCGTTAGAATTGGTGATATTTGAGGAAATCACCTGGGTACAGTTTTCAACCTACGATGCACAGGTTTTGAGTTATTCAACTCAACGGACTTATACAGAGTATTGTATGTTGTCCAGTATCCATCAGGACAAAGGGGTAGGTCCTCGTACTCTGTTCTTTTTACTTGTAACTTCTCTAGTTTTTAGACAGGTGTTTCGTAGAAATACAATGTCTAAGTTTTAAGAAGTTGTGGGTATAGGAATAAAGTAGAGAACCAGATGTCGCAAGTATCGGGATTCTTCAAAGAGATCGAAGATGTAGATTTTTGTGATTGGTATTCAGATGATAGTAATGTTTTTGAGAAACTTGTTTCTCTTTCAGGTTACTCATAATTGGATGGATTCCTAAGTTGAGCAATGCTGATTAGTCTCTCTCCATTAAGTTGATATGCAATGGAGACAGCTGCATGATTTGAATCTGGTTCCAATTAAATAAGTGCCAAAGTTTCTATATTGGATATAGAACGGTTCATATCTTAACGATGTTAAGGTACGGTGAGTTGTCCAGCTTATGCTTAAAACCAGACTTTGGATAGCTCAAGGCACGTTTCTGTAATGGCAGTTTGTGGGTTGACCCTGGCTTTGACGAGGGTTGATTTTCTACCATCTGGAAGATCAATAGTGATATTGTTCTTGACTCGCCACAGTTTTAGTAAAATGGTTTTTTTCATAAAACAGTGGTGGGAGTATGGTAGAACTGGAAGTGATTCCAGAACCGCAAACGATTACGGAAAATTTAATAGGACCTATATATTCAATCAGGTTTGACATTCCATTAGCCACTCCGCAGATATGGTGGGTAACCTCAGACACCCAAGAGGTACTCAGGTAGCCTCAAGGACGGTGACAGGGAGGTTCCTGTTTACCCAGACTTGACACTACTGTTGTTTCTGGCTATGAGACCCGGCAGGAGGTTAAGTATAGCGTCATTCTAAACTAGCTTTAGAAGTGGACGTATATATTATTCTGCCAGAGGGTTGTCATAGTCAGTGGGAGCAGCGGAAGCAAAGTGGGCAAGGAGCTTATGTCTATTTATAGACTTGAGCAGATATAGCGGAGATAGATCATCTATTTTTGATGTGACAGTCATGGGTTTGACTTCATCAGAATAGGGAATGGATCTGTTAAGAAGGTAGTAGGGTGTGATGTCCTGGTAATTGGATGACATACACAAAGTAGGAAGTAAAATTCCTATGCTACAATCGGTTATACTATGGTAGTCACACAGTTGTTTATTCACACAGAGATATAATATCAGACATTCTGGTTACTAGATCTATGGTTTTAGATCTAGATTTGGGTAGTTTCCCAATGTGGGTACTTTGACAGTATTCTAATAGTATTTTAGAATAGATGACTCCTGGCATGGTAGTATACCTGCAGGTGATGGAGTCACCCTCTCTAAAGGTGTCTTACAGACTAAAGGGGAAAGGGATGTGCATGATTGGCAGATCACTTGCTTAGGCAATTGAGTCAATCGTGAAAAGTCAAGTACCACACCAGATGTTGTTTTTGCACTAGATGCGATAAGTTAATATTAATCCAATCCTGGAGAAACATAAGGAAGTAGTTTTAGAACATAAGTGAATGTTCTACGGATTTGATGACGGCAGCCTCCTTCGGGAGACGGTTATCATTCCAGGCTTCAAAGGTGACATGAATGACAGAGTGATTGTCAGAGTTATAGTTTTCCCTCCCTCGAGGGACAGTATTATGGACAGTTGGTCCAAGAGGATACTGTGGGAGGCATGGTGCTGGATACTGATTAGGTTCAGTTATTGATACAGTCTAAGAAGTTTGGATTTGGAGTTCATTTATGAATTAGGTCCCATCAGATATCCAGACATATTTTAAGACAGGTATTACTCAATTCGGGAGATGGCTTTCTCCGCGAACTTGAGATTAAGAGAGACATAGAAAGAAACATCAGGGCGGATCCACTCACTGAGGCTATTTCTCGAACACAATAGTTTTAAAAACGAGTTTTGTGAAACTGATTAGTAGAGGAGTTGGATGTTCGGTATCACACGGATTGTGAGTATGCGACATCGTAATAATTAGCCTTAAGTGCAAGTGGGAGATTGTTGGATATAGTGCCCTCAAAGTCAATTATTGGATCGCAGGTATGTGATTGCAATGATTGAGGGAGGACCTATACCGATATGACAGTCTTGCTCGAGATGATAGTATGCTATCTGGTTTGTCTTTATCATCATATACATGCATTAGTTCACTATTGCATGTTGATAGAGCCCATAGGATTCTTGCTTGACTGCCAGCAGTATGATGGCGATCATATACGTGGGAGCTGGGGTCTATAAGCACATCCTTAAAGTGTCCCTAGTCGTAGGAGTTTCGAGACAGGGCATCGATACTCCAGAGTAGACTAGTGTATACAGTCGAGACCCCGACGAGGGGCGGTGGCCGGTCTCACAAGCCATTGGTGTTAGTTGGTTCACCTGAGATGTATACAGGTGCTCATTGGGTTATGAGTACACCAGACAGGACTCGCCGGGAACTTGCTAGTTGGTATTATACATATCGTCAGATAGCAGTTCCCAGGTGACATGTGTACAGGTTAGTTTGTCGACCTGAGATCGTCATTTATCTCGTGTGAGTTCCCACTGTGCTTTGATTACTACCCTACCACGCTCAAAGGATACGTGCAAACAGGTTTTAATTGGGTACAGTCCCGAGCCACATGGAGGCAGTGAGAGGATCGTCGGGGATTCGTCTCTCCCGGTATTGGGGGTTGATGTCGCACAGTGCATGGGTGGCCATCACTAGAAATCCTCGGCCGGGGTAGTGGAGAATTACTGGTTTGGATCAGTAGTTTCTCAGGAGGTGATGGGCTTCATACCGACACGAATTATCGCGTTATTAGGGGTCTGACTTTATCCACCCCCCTAGACTCGATATGCGATACTCTTAGACGAATGGACCGGACTGTACGGATATTGTCACTGTCAGGCTCAGTAGGGTTTCTGGATGAGTTCGCTGGTCAGCTTCCCTTCCAATCAATACATAGGCAACCGTTACGTACAGGTAGTACCTCTGACGTGCTAGTGGTTATACCCAGTGCCAGTGTGTTGATGGGTCATTAGAGTCCCCCACACACAGTTTCCCAAGTTCGGGCGAAACGTTGTAGAGGCCGTATGGTTTTATGGCAGGGTTGGGAAAATGCACGTGCGTTTACGCACGTGTCATATTTCGGGCAAATAATACTGGTGGGCTTTGGTTTAAGCCGGATCCGAGTATTATACTGTATAGATATGATATCTTTGTCTCAGTTGCATTTGTATTCGGTCGTAATACAAATGCGGGTATGTTTATACTGTTACGGGGTTATCCTGAAATTCGTTTCGGGATCGCTTTTGGAAGTTGCCAGTTTCCAGATTTCTATCACTCGTCTTTAACATTCGATTAAATGCGGATTTATCTTTTCTTGGGTGAGTCATGGTTCTAGAAGGTTCTAGAAATGGTGACTAGATTCATGTATCTTTCTTTGCATTAAATGAAATGGTGATGTGTTATTATGAATCACCATTTTGCATTGAATGATTTTAGTGATTCATTCATTCATTAATGTGAAGTGATAAGCTTTCTTCTTATGGTCACTATTTTTCCTCCTACACTCGCCCCCTTCCTCTTTATAGTGGACGTCCGCTTGTGAGTGAGAGAGAGATTGATTCATTGGGAAAAAAGTATATGGAATTTGGTTCATGAAAATTAGAATTGCTCATTTCTCATTTACCCGATTCAAATGGCAACTTCATTAACCGTTCGTCCATGACTTTGGACGAAGTGAGACAAAGTGTTCTACTCATTCTCTACATCAATCTTGGTCATCTCTTTTAGAAAACTTGATGATCGAGTTGCCTCGGTTCAGAGGCGGGAGCCCGTTTAAAGATCCGTCGACGTGGTGCCACCTGGACCAGAAGACTGGAGATTCAGAAGATCGGAGCAGCCGTAACAAAGCGTGGGATGATGGTTGAAGAACGAAGGACTCGGATCGTTCGGTATAACATTTCTACCCACTTTGTAGTTTGTTAGTTTAGCTTTAATGGCAGATCCGGGTTATAGTATACGATAGCGCCACTCAAAAAGTTTTTATTCCGCATCTGGCGTCTGTTAGACGGCCGGGGCGCTACCGTGGACTTACAAATACGACCTAGAGAAGGTGGATCAATCTGCTTATGAAGAATAGACATGCCGCCCTGGTCAGTCCTCGTCTCAGACGAACCTGCCCTGACCTTAGCTCTAGCGGTAACTCTATGTGCCCTCATAGTGTTTGGCGGAATAGTGGCTGGAATAAGAAAACAGGATTCGATAAGAACATAGAAATTGAATCATAAGGATATATGGAATCAAGTAAGGAATTAAAAGAAAATATGTGCTAAGGTCACTTAGGCAGAGTACCGTGTCGTAAGTATGCCGCGGAACATACACACGCTATGTCACTCTGCTTAAGCTACGTACTCCATCATACCAAGATCATCCTACACTCCGAAAGGTAAAACCTAGCGCTCTGATACCAACTTTGTCACGACCCAATTTAGGAACGCGACCGGCACTTAAATCACGCGACGTCAAAAGGCGTAACGTATTACAAGTAAGTCGAAAACCCAAAAATATAAACCAAGAAAAGAAGTAAAGTGATAAAAAAAATAGTTAAAAACATTTAAAAATCTCAAGTTATAAAATCTCAACTTAAATTTATATTCTTAAAAATTTCGGCAGTATCTCCTTTGTAAAAACTAGCCCCAAACGGGTATAAACATAGAATATATAAAAGGTATCCCCAAACCGGAGCAACTCATGCCTAAAGGCAGAACACCACCACAACACGTATATACGACGTCGTAGCGAAGAACAAGAAAATAAAAAGTTAAAACAACATAATAAGAGGTAAAACCACATCGCAATATAAATAAAAGGCCAGCTCACACGAGCATGACACCCAGAAGCACAAATAATATAATATCGATCCTCACAATCTTGTCTCTAAGTCAAATATATGTAAGTGGTAGATGAAAAGTACTAGATACAAAATAAGATATACAATGGAATTATACGGATACCCGCAAAACCCACCTACACCAAAATCATGACCAACAGTAGCGGTATCCACAGAAGTAGATGCAATAAGGAGCCCTGCCGCGACAACGCTGAGGGTCAAACCTGTAAAACACTGTTGCACAACGGGGATGAGTTTCCAATTCATGAATAGTAAATAACATCGTACAGATAATCGCAAGCATGCACGAAAAGCAATAATCTGAAATATGCAATCTAATGGCATAAGTATAACAATACGGATATGCAACAAATCATGATCAAAGTACACCACCAGGGTACAACAACTACATGAAACGGTGCATGTCATAATAAATCCTGAATGTGGGATAAAACATAATCCTCATCAATGAATCTGTTGGAGATAGTGCCCTCAGAGTCAATTATTGGATCACAGGCACGTGATTGCAATGATTGAGGGGAGGACCTGTCCCAGTAGGACAGTCTTACTCAAGATGATAGTATGCTATCGGGTTTATCTTTATCATCGTGTACTGCTTTAGGTGACCTTACGAGTCACTATTACACGTTGATAGAGCCCCTAGGATTCTTGCTTGACTACCAGCAGTATGAGGGCGATCATATAAGTGAGAGCTGGAGTCTATAAGCACATCCTTAAAAGGTCCCTAGTCGTGGGAGTTTTGGAGACAGGGCATCGATACTCCGGAGTAGACTAGTGTATACAGTCGAGACCCCGACGAGGGGCGGTGGCCGGTCTCACAAGCCATTGGTGTCAGTTGGTTCACCTAAGATGTATACAGGTGCTCATTGGGTTATGAGTACACCGGACAGGACTCGCCGGGAACCTGCTAGTTGGGTTTATATACCAGACGTCAGATAGCAGTTCCCTGGTGACATGTGTACAGGTTAGTTCATCGACCTGGGATCGTCATTTGTTTCGTGTGAGTTCCCACTGTGCTTTGATTACTACCCTACCACGGCTCAAAGGAGTCGTGCAAACAGGTTTTAGTTGGGTACAGTCCCGAGCCACATGGAGGCAGTGAGCAGATCTGCAGGGGTTCGTCTCTCCCGGTATTGGGGGTGAGGTCGCGCTGTGTCGAGGAGAGCCAGAACATGAAAAGTCCTTGGCAAAGCCAGGAGATTTGCTGGTAGGTATTCCAGTAGTATCTCAAGGTGTTCTGGGCTGCACTCCGACACGATTTGTACCGCTTTTGGGGGTCTGACTTTTACCAACCCCCTAGGCCCGCCATGCGATGCTCATAGACAAACGGACCGGACTGTACGGATATTGTCACTGACAGGCTCAGTAGGGTGTCAGGATGAGTTCGCTCATCGACGTCCCTTTTGGTCAATACCTGGTAGCCCGTCACGTATTGGCTTATACCTCTGACGTGCTAGTGGTTAAATCCACAGCCATAGTATTGACGAGTCTTTAGAGTCCACCACACTCAGTTACTCAGGTTTCGGGCGAAACGCTGTAGAAGCCGTATGGAGATATGGCAGGGTTCGATCAGATACGTGCGGTATTGCACGGATCGTGATCGGACGGTTTTTACTAGCCGGCTTTGGCTTAAGCCGGATTCTAGTATTTGATAGTGTAGTTTTGTCTCTTTGCATTTGTGTTCAGTGGGAATACAAATGCGGGCATGTATTTGCAGTAGCGGGGTTTTCCTGTAATTTATTACGGGATCAGTTTTCTGTAGTTGCCAGTTTGCATTCCGTTCCGGCCGGTTTTCCTTTGTTCTTTCGCGGCAGGACTTTCCGATGGAGGGGGTAATTTGCAATTGTGCAAATTACTTTTTATGGAGGGGTTTCTTGTGATTGTGGCTTCCTCATGATGAGATTCCTTTTGCATCATATGTCTTGCATTTATTGTGATGAGAGTGAAAGGAGGTGAGTGAGAAATTGATGTGAGCATTTTTCCTTTATCATTCTTTTTCTTCATATATTGTGATGTCTTTTTCTCTCTCCAATCTTCTTCTTGATGAGAAGGGCCGGCCACATCCTAGTGGGAAAAGAGGGAGAAATTGATTTGGTGTGGGAAATCTTCATCTCATTTTGTTTTGCTTTAAAAATCCCTCACTACTCTCCAAAGTTCTTCTTGCTCCTCCACATCCAAACAAGGCAACTTCAAACCCTCAAAGAGACAATGGCTACTACACTATTCTACAGCAAATCTTGGACGCGTCGGCTAGCCAACTTCGTGCCCGAGTTGCCTCGGTCAAGAGGTGGGAGCCCGTAAAAGATTCCGGCTACGTGGTGCCCTTTCCGACGAGGAGGAGATGAACGGAGTTTCCGCGGGAGATCGGAGTGGAGACGAAGACCGAAGGACACGGATCGCTCGGTATAGCATCTCTACTCTTTTCTATTTTGCTAGTTAGCTAGGTTAATGGCCCGATCCGGGTGAAAAGTGCGCGGTGGTGCCGATTTGCAAAGTTCGCAAAGTTTTTGTTTCCGCGTTTCCGACGTCGGATCGACTGCCGGGGCGCCCCCGCGGGCTTACATTGGTATCAGAGCCACGCCATTAACCTTGCCTAGCTTGCTCTAGCGCGTTTAGAACTCGATCGAACAAAAACCCCAAAAACTGAATTTTCAATACTTCATGTTTCTGTCGAAATTTTTTCAAGCTCCAAAAATTTTTCAGGTCATTGCAGAAACATGTGTAGACAATCATAAGAATTCTGGGAAAATTTGGAGCAGTGATACGCTAGTACGACCGCGGAAACGCGGCCAAACCCCTGGTTTGGCCGCGGTTCCGCGGTTGTATGGTGTGATCATTGCACCAAAATTTCCCAGTAGGCTTTAGACTGGAAAATAGGGGTTTTGGGATATTATTTTTGGGCCCAGATTTTTTGGAAGTGCTACAGTACTGTATGGGGCCCACTTGATAATATTTGTTCGATCGGATATTTTAAACATGCTAGTTCACAGTATTTACATTATATCTGCGACCGTGAATGTCACTCGATCGGTAAATCCTGTCTAACTGCTATAGCCCGGTTAGACGGATTTGCGAACGTGACATTCACGTTGTTATTCTGTGTTATGCTGTGTTGTTGCGGATCGGTCGTGGGGGATAGCCTGGTTGCAATGTTAGTACAGTATTGTTGTATTATGTACATTTGATATTGCGGGGCGAGCGTCCGACATGCGGACTGCCGTCACTGCCTGTTTGTATTATTCTTTTGGGGCACGACCAGGTTGCGGTCGATGTACCCGGTGTATGTATATTTTACTTTCTGTACTAGGATTACCCCGCGGAGGGGTGCACGGGTAGCCGGGTTCTGGAGGGCAACAAGCCCGCATCTCATGGCGTTGAGACGGAGGGGGCTTCACTCTAGAATTGGCGGGCTATTCGCCGCACTCGTAGGGGGTACAGGTTGACCCAGGAGGGGTGCCCAGGTTACCGGATTCCGTGAAGTGCTGGGTGGTCCATTCACGTTGCTGAAGGGGGCTGCCTCGCTTCAGGTTTTGGCGGGTAACTTGCCGCGCCCGTAGGGGTCTAGGATTTTCATTGCACAGGCTATCCACACGACCAGGGGAACGTCGGGTTTCAGCAGCGGCTCTGTGAAACCCGGGGATCCCAGATATCTGTATTGATCTGTGTTGCTATACATTTCTGTATTGTTGCATTTTTTTCACGCCTTGAGAGAAAATTATATATTATATATACTAGTAGATGTTGTATATGTTTTTCATCCGCGCTAGTCCAGTCCCCGCTCTGTCGTTAGTTAGCTAACCTAACGTGTGATGACGGGACCCAGTGGCGAATGCGGATGGCATATACGTACGTCAGTATATTTTCGTTCTTTGTGGTGTGATCAATTGATGGGACTGCGTTGATTCGGATCAATGCAAGATTAACAAACCTATTCTGATGTTGTTGGAACACTTTTTCAAAAAGCTGTTATTGCAGGGGCGTTTACTTTTGTTTTGCACAGTGGTATTCGGTGATGAATATCCAGCTCCTCAGTCGACGAGGCAAGGGCCGAAATCCCTTCACCGGGAGTGACCCCTTGGACAAAAGTTTGCGTCAGGGCATTAACTTCACTATAGCCGATTACTTTTGCTTTGCATCGTGGTATTCAGTTGGAATATCCTGCACCTCATTCTACGGGGAAAGAGCCGAGATCCCTTCACCGGGAGTGACCTCTTTAGCAAAGGTTTTCGTAACTATATTTTTAAAAGCTATCAGTTCCTTCAACGATATCAAGTTCATTACGTTAAAGGTTTTCGCCAGAAACCATTCATAGCCCTCCGTCGTTTCATATGGATGGTCAATAGTATTCAAGCTGTGTATGTTGGCCAAAGTCAAGGCACGGTGTTTGGTAGCTGTTGGGTATTCATATGCAGCATAGATAGATGCGTTGGTTTGGGACAGTCGTACTGCCATTTTGGCCAAAGTCAAGGGTAGGTACGGGTGGGTTCAAATTAACCAGGAAAATGACGGGTAGAACTTGACATGTGACTTATGATATGTTGGCCAAAGTCAAGGTCATAAGAGCATGGGGTAGAAATCCACATCGGGAGTTTCAAAAGAACTGAAATTTGCCAGGTATGCGCATACCTTCTGGAGTGTGATAGCGTGAGCGGATTCCGTCACGTTATCATGCAATGATAGTTGGATCCTGATTCCCACTGATGAGTTGGTTTACTCCTCGGGTGATCCCGGCAAATTCTTCTTTCAGGTTTGGGGAAGAATTTGACGTTACAGTGGGAGGTTTCCAGATTAGATAAAGTGATAACCATTCTGATCTACGTTAGAGTGCACGCTGAGTGTTTCTTTTCTCTCTCTCTTTGGCAGCGACCATTGACCCGACCCTAGACTATGACTCAGTGACCAAGTTGACTGAACCTTCTTTATACTGGCTTTTGGATTGTCAGAGTTGCAAACCTCATTGCCACTCCTACTTTTACCCTTTTCTCCAGGACACCCCGTATTACTACGAACGTCCACTTCCATTGGACAAAACCATCGTATGGTTATATACGAACTCGAAGGACTTCGAGGATGGTTTCTGGTTCTGGAGAAAACGGATAGGACTATTCAGTTGTCTTTTCTTTTCACCTTCTCTCAGGTAGCGAGAACTCCTTGGTTTAGGAGTAGTACACCTATTACGCAAATTGGATATTCTTCTTCCAAACCATAGGCTGGTGCCGACCGGTAGGGAATGAAGAGAGCCAATTAGCCTAAAAGGTGTACAGAAGGTATTAAGTTCAGACAAAGCAAAGGATTAGTAAGAGGGCAAAGTAAATTGCGACTGCTATTCACGACCAAATCAAGTATTTCTTCGCCAATCCTGAACAGCGGTGTAATTCTTCTTAACCATAAGTACAGTTTTCAACCTACGACACACAGTGAATGAGTTATAAGACTCAAGGGACTTATACAGAGTATTGTATGTTGTCCAGCATCCATTAGGACAGAGGGGTTGGTCCTCGTACTATATTCGGTTTACTTATGACTTCTCTAGTTTTTAGACAGCTGTTTCGTAGAAACACAGGGTCCAAATTTTGAGAAGTTATAGGTATATGAATAAAGTAGAGAACCAGGTATTGCAAGTATCGGGATTCTTCAAGGTGATCGAAGATGTAGATACTTGTGTATGGTATTCAGTTGATAGTAATGGTTAAGAGAACTTGCTTCTCTTTCAGGTTACTCATAATTGGAAGCATTCCTAAGTTGAGTAACGCTGATCGGCCTCCTTCCATTTAGTTGACATGCACTGGAGACAGCTGCATGATTTGAATCTGGTTCAATTAAATCAGTGCCTCTGTTTCTTGGATATAGAATAGTTCATATCTTGACGTTGTTAAGATACGGGGAGTTGTCCGGCTTATGCTTAAAACCAGACTCCGGATAACTCAAGGCACGTTTCTGTGATGGCTGTTTGTGGGTTGACCAGGGCTATGACGAGGGTTGACTTTCTACCATCTGGAAGATCAATAGTGATATTGTTCTTGACTCGCCACAGTTTTAACTAAAAATGGATTTTTTCAGAAAACAGTAGTGGGAGTATGGTAAAACTGGAAGCGATTCCAGAACCACAAACGATTACTGAAGATTTGATAAGAACCTAAAGATTCAATCTGGTTTGACATTCCATTGGCCACTCCGCAGATAAGGTGGGTAACCTCAGGCACCCGAGAGGTACTTCGGTATACTCAAGGATGGTGGCAGAGAGATTCTTGTTTACCCAGACTTGCCATTGCTGTTGTTCCAGACTATGAGACCCGGCAGGAGGATGAGTATAGCGTCGTTCTAAACTAGTTTTAGAAGCGTACGTGTATATGACTCTGCCAGAGGGTTGTCGTAGTCAGTGGGAGCAGCGGAAGCATTGGTGGACATCAGGCTTATGTCTATTTATAGACTAAAGCAGATATAGCGGAGGCAGATCATCTATTTCTGATATGACAGTCATAGGTTTGACTTCATCAGAATAGGGGATGGATCTGTTAAGATGGTAGTAGGGTGTGATGTCCTGGTATTTGATGACATACACAGAGTAGGAAGTGATATTCCTATACTACGATCGGTTATACTATGGTCGTCACACAGTGGTTTCTCCACATAGGACTTGGATATTATATCAGACATTCTGGTTACTAGATCTATGGTTTTAGATCTATATTTGGGTGGTTTCCCAATCTGGGTACTTGGACAGCATTCTATGAGTATTTAGAATGGACGACTCCTGGCACGGTAGTGTACCTGCAGGTGATGGAGTCACCCTCTCTGAAGGTGTCTTACAGACTAAAGGGGAGAGGGATGTGCATGATTGACAGATCACTTGCTTAGGCAATTGAGTCAATCATGATGTGTCAAGTACCACACCAGATGTTGTTCTTGCAGTAGGTGCAATAAGTTGATATTGATCCAATCCTGGAGAAACAATCGGAAGCAGTTTTAGAACATAAGTGAATGTTCTAGGAATTTGATAACGGCAGCCTCCTTTAGGAGACGGTTATCATTCTAGGCTTCCAAGGTGACCTGGATGGCAGAGTGGCTGTCAGAGTTATGGTTTTCCCTCTGACGAGGGGCAGTATTTTGGACAGTTGGTCCAGGAGGATACTGAGGGAAGGCATGGCGCAGGATACTGATTAAGTTCAGTTGACGATACAGTCTAAGAAGTTTGGATTTGGAGTTCATTTATGAGCTAGGTCCCATCAGACATCCAGACATTCTGAGACAGGTATTGCTCATTTCGGGAGATAGCTTTCTCCGCGAACTTGAGATATAGAGAGACATAGAAAGAAACACCAGAGCGGATCCACTCACTGAGGTTATTCCTCGAACGCAATAGTTTCGCAAACGAGCTTTGTGAGACTGACTAGTAGAGAAGTTGGGTGTTCGGTATCACACGGGCTGTGAGTATGCGACATCGCAATAATTAGCCTTGAGTGCAAGTGGGAGATTGTTGGAGATAGTGCCCTCAGAGTCAATTATTGGATCACAGGCACGTGATCGCAATGATTGAGGGGAGGACCTGTCCCAGTAGGACAGTCTTACTCAAGATGATAGTATGCTATCTGGTTTATCTTTATCATCGTGTACTGCTTTAGGTGACCTTACGAGTCACTATTACACGTTGATAGAGCCCCTAGGATTCTTGCTTGACTACCAGCAGTATGAGGGCGATCATATAAGTGAGAGCTGGAGTCTATAAGCACATCCTTAAAAGGTCCCTAGTCGTGGGAGTTTCGAGACAGGGCATCGATACTCCGGAGTAGACTAGTGTATACAGTCGAGACCCCGACGAGGGGCGGTGGCCGGTCTCACAAGCCACTGGTGTCAGTTGGTTCACCGAAGATGTATACAGGTGCTCATTGGGTTATGAGTACACCGGACAGGACTCGCCGGGAACCTGCTAGTTGGGTTTATATACCAGACGTCAGATAGCAGTTCCCTGGTGACATGTGTACAGGTTAGTTCATCGACCTGGGATCGTCATTTGTCTCGTGTGAGTTCCCACTGTTCTTTGATTACTACCCTACCACGGCTCAAAGGAGTCGTGCAAACAGGTTTTAGTTGGGTACAGTCCCGAGCCACATGGAGGCAGTGAGCAGATCTGCAGGGGTTCGTCTCTCCCGGTATTGGGGGTGAGGTCGCGCTGTGTCGAGGAGAGCCAGAACATGAAAAGTCCTTGGCCAAGGCAGGAGATTTGCTGGTAGGTATTCCAGTAGTATCTCAGGGTGTTCTGGGCTGCACTCCGACACGACTTGTACCGCTTTTGGGGGTCTGACTTTTACCAACCCCCTAGGCCCGCCATGCGATGCTCATAGACGAACGGACCGGACTGTACGGATATTGTCACTGACAGTCTCAGTAGGGTGTCAGGATGAGTTCGCTCATCGACGTCCCTTTTGGTCAATACCTGGTAGCCCGTCACGTATTGGCTTATACCTCTGACGTGCTAGTGGTTAAATCCACAGCCATAGTATTGACGAGTCTTTAGAGTCCACCACACTCAGTTACTCAGGTTTCGGGCGAAACGCTGTAGAAGCCGTATGGAGATATGGCAGGGTTCGATCAGATACGTGCGGTATTGCACGGATCGTGATCGGACGGTTTTTTCTAGCCGGCTTTGGCTTAAGCCGGATTCTAGTATTAGATAGTGTAGTTTTGTCTCTTTGCATTTGTGTTCAGTGGGAATACAAATGCGGGCATGTATTTGCAGTAGCGGGGTTTTCCTGTAATTTATTACGGGATCAGTTTTCTGTAGTTGCCAGTTTGCATTCCGTTCCGACCGGTTTTCCTTTGTTCTTTCGCGGCCGGACTTTCCGATGGAGGGGGTAATTTGCAATTGTGCAAATTACTTTTTATGGAGGGGTTTCTTGTGATTGTGGCTTCCTCATGATGAGATTCCTTTTGCATCATATGTCTTGCATTTATTGTGATGAGAGTGAAAGGAGGTGAGTGAGAAATTGATGTGAGCATTTTTCCTTTATCATTCTTTTTCTTCATATATTGTGATGTCTTTTTCTCTCTCCAATCTTCTTCTTAATGAGAGGGGCCGGCCACATCCTAGTGGGAAAAGAGGGAGAAATTGATTTGGTGTGGGAAATCTTCATCTCATTTTGTTTTGCTTTAAAAATCCCTCACTACTCTCCAAAGTTCTTCTTGCTCCTCCACATCCATACAAGGCAACTTCAAACCCTTAAAGAGACAATGGCTACTACACTATTCTACAGCAAATCTTGGACGCGTCGGCTAGCCAACTTCGCGCCCGAGTTGCCTCGGTCAAGAGGTGGGAGCCCGTAAAAGATTCCGGCTACGTGGTGCCCTTTCCGACGAGGAGGAGATGAACGGAGTTTCCGCGGGAGATCGGAGTGGAGACGAAGACCGAAGGACACGGATCGCTCGGTATAGCATCTCTACTCTTTTCTATTTTGCTAGTTAGCTAGGTTAATGGCCCGATCCGGGTGAAAAGTGCGTGGTGGTGCCGATTTTCAAAGTTCGCAAAGTTTTTGTTTCCGCGTTTCCGGCGTCGGATCGACGGCCGGGGCGCCCCCGCGGGCTTACAGAATCACCATCATAAAAATCCGGCATCCATCAATGACACCCCAAATCTCAATATCTCAGGTTCCGTCACTCTGTTCGGCCCTCATATCCATCACATCATGGAACCTGAGTGTCCAATATCGACACTCGAAATATCATGAAACCCGTGTCCAGTATCGACACGTAAATCCGTAAATCTCAGGCGCTGCATACTATGATCGGCCCTCAAATCAATCTCACGACTCTGGTCGGTATCCTCTGGATAACTGCCGGGTCCAACCTCTCACCGGTGGTAGTGCTCCCTCCTGCCAGGCTCATCGTCATCCCCACGGTCTTCTTGCCCCGGGGTACCTTACCGGGTCTACCATGTACCCGCATACGGTTCATCCAACTCCCCGAATCAGGTCTCAAAAACAAGCTCAGAACCGAGAAAACTCATGGTGGACGCCTCGAAATCACATGACAAGAAACCGCATTTTTAAAACAATTTATAATTTCCTTTGAAATATATCCGCGGTTCTCAAATTTAGAAATCGCATGAAAATAGTATCTCAATGCATATATCCATGAAGTACGATGTATGCAAACTTAGAACAGTAATGCGAGCATATCAAGGGAAAACTGCACTTTTTAAATATATTAAGTTTCAAAGGTATCTTGCGATTTCCCAAATCCACGAAATCGAAATACAACATCATATGAGAGTATATATGTGACTATAGCAATGTATGTATGTATGCATGTATGTATGTATGCATGTATGTATGTACGTATGATGCAATTCATATGCGCAATAAAACAAGAATCAATGTCAAACTGTTAATAATAATGGAAGCGGTACAATATATTATCCATGTCAATTTCTATAGTGTGCGTGTCATGGCAATTACCAACGGTGTGTATGTGGCATACAATTCGGTGCTCGTGCGACATGAACCATTAGTAATGATGCAGTGTCCAATAATACTATGTCCATGTACAACAGGTAATAGGATGTGCAAAATGGTACTCATGCACGATCAATATATATACATATAAGCATATGGTTATATCACTGAATCTAGTCTTTGACGCATAACGCCATACAGGAGATTCCCCCGTAGATATTAAATCAACTCACCGGACGATCTCGAGCTAGGTGAATCCAATCACCTCTTTCCCTTTCCTAGCAACGTCCGAAGTCCCCGCAATCGATCCTAATATAACACAAAATCATAACAAGTGAAATTAGCAAACTATCCGATAACACACGGAAACAACGACAACTAACGAATCGACTCCCCCAAGCTACCAAGTGTTAGCTTAGCGGGCTAAAGCGTGCAGCGACATCCTAGACCAAACCTACGGTTGTAAGCTATACGAAACACTCAAACAAAGTCGGATAATCCGTATCGCACGATATCGAAACGCTAGAATTAGCTAAACGGTTCCAGATTTTGCCTACAGGCAATATAGGAAAAACAAAGTGTACCAAATACCATAAATACCCTACAGATAGCTACCCACCAAAATACAACACCTAATTCTACACAAAACCGGCGGCGCTGGGCCAAACGTGAATCTCGCCGGGCGAACAAAGAAGGGTAGGGTCCGGGTTTCTAGGGTACACTCAGGGTTCTTGTATCAATCTACTGTATTGCTAGATTTTATTAGAGATCACCCTAATAACAACAGATCACAGAGACACAAAACTATAACACAAAATACGATATTTTGCACAAAACTATAATTTTATGGTATTAAACAGAAACTAATTATCAAAAAAAGTTCCTTAGAGCCTAATTAACAGTTTGAGATCATTACATCACCACAACTTGGGAAAACCCCTAGCTATCAAGCTCCAAATCATCACAAGAGGGCTTAAGCATGAGTTGTGAAGGGTTTAGTGAGGTTTGACGAAGGTTTAGGCTTAAGGTTTGTGGGAAAATATGGATCAAGAGAAGAATTTAGTGGAGAAGAAAATGAGAGAGTGTGTGAGTCATGAGGAAATGAGAGAGAGTGAGGTGAAGAAAATGAGAGGGTGAGAGTGTGAGGTGAGAATGAGACATGCTCTCTCTCTCTCTCTCTCTCTCTTCATTAATTGCCTCTCTTGCCTTGTCCCATGCCATGCCTCAATATTCAACTCTTCTCTTCTCTCTTTCATATTTTTAAAATAAAAACTCTTTTACTTAAAAACTAAATATAAATATGTAAATGTAACATGACATACAAATGGTTAAGTGTGACATGGCTAGTAAAGCATGGTTAACACCTCCTTAACCCAAGATTAATATGCACATGTGGGTGCAAGCACGAAAATATTTAAATAAAATATTAATTAATTAAATAAAATATGTGAAAACAATTATTGGTTAAATTTTATTAAAAACCCGCATAATAACGCTTAATTAACTCTAATCGGATTCTAAGGTGTTATAGGACTGTTGAAGTACAGCCTACTCCTGAGATCATGGTGTTGTCTACCGTGCAAACAGATGAATCAGCTGTTGCTAAGATTGACGAGATATCGGTTCCAGAGTTCACAATGCTGAAGCCACATGAGCTATAGGCAGGAATGTGACAGAGCATCCCTAGTCATTCTTGGATAAGTGACTAGGATATTTCGTTTATTTGAATTCCCCGATGCGAGATCAGTTGAGTTGACTAGTTTCAGTTGAAAGGTCTTTCTCAGACCCGACGTGAATAGATCAAGAGAAGACGAGCAGTACATATTCATCCAATAGAATGGATGAGTTCTCGAAGAAGAATTTTGCCAGATTTCTTCCACCAAGTGTTGGAGATGCCCGGGTTCGTAGCTTTGAGTCTTTGCGAGAGACTCCAAATATAACCATAGCCGAATATTGAATTGCAGTCTACGTAGCTATCAAGATACGACTTCGAATTGGTCGATATCGAAGAGAAATGGATCAAGAGGTCCGTGAGAGATCTCAAAGAGTTGTTGTTCCTTTCCGTTGATGCCAAAGATTTGATATATATGCAGAAGCGTTGGATACAGCTATATTTTCATAGGAAAGTCATGATAAGATTGCAGCTGTCCCGGAACAAAAACGGATTAACCTAAGTGCTATCTTCTGGGCAGTTCGGCAGAGATGATATTGGAAGAGACCGTGGCAGGTTCTTTTCAGGATACTATGGCGATAAAGATTTATATCCAGGATCGGTTGTACGGCACGTACTCAAAGGGCCAGAGGCCACCATCATTGATGTACTATATTACGAGTGGCCAAGTTAAATTGGCCGGAGATATTCAGAGAGGCGTCAGAGCGGGACTGTTTCTGTTGCTACTCCTAACAGAACCGTCGAGCCGAGAAATCGTGGGATTGGTGATCCACAGCAAGAACAAAGACCCAGAGACAGAGGACGCTAGACCATTGGCAGAAGGAAAGTAGAAATTCTTGCTCTGTCGGCTCCGGATGCACCGGTGCCTCTCGACATTGGAGGAGATGTACCTCAATGTCATTTGTTTGTAATTTGTGTTTTGGTGATTCGAGATCACGCCTTCGTCACTTTGATTTTTGCATTTTGATGATTTAGTTTCACGATTGATATTTTTGTGCATTGTAGCTACACTTGATAGCTATTTTTCCTTCTGCACAATAATTGCACTTGATTTATGTTTTTGTGCATATCCATTGCACTTGGTATTGTTTTGTGCATGCCGTTGCACATATTTATGATTTCGTGTATCCCGATACACTCGATTTTGATTTTGTGCATATTTTATGCACCTGATTTGACTTCGTGCACTTCGATATACTTGATGTTGATTTCATGCACATTGTATGCACCTGATTTCGATTCATGCGCTCGATATTGTTTACATGCGCTTTCGATGCAATGATATTGATTTTCGTGCACGCCAGTTGCACTAGATTTATATTTTCGTGCACTTAGTTGCACTTGATTTAGATTTTCGCGTACACTCGGCGCACATGGTGTGGTCTTGTGCACATTTAATGCACTTGATTGAGGTTTTCGTGCACTCTAGATGCACTTGATGTTGTTGTCGTGCACACCCGATACACTTGGCATATGCTTTCGTACACACCTGCTGCACTCGGTTTTCGTTTTCGTGCACATTCGTGGCACTTGGATTTGACTTGTATTTTCGTGCATACCGGACGCACGTGAGTTGGTTTTCATATAGACCTATTGGGATTGATTCTTTTTTAGCATCATATTTTATGGTATACTATATTATATAGTAGCAGAGCAGAACTGGTCGGAGGACAGTACTTGAATGTTTTTGCATGTATCGATATTTACTGAAGAGGTTTTCAAAAAGAGCTATAGTCCCATTATTTTCCTACGTGTCAGTGAGCGACACGAAATTTTACAAAAGGAAAATCTTTTTAAATAATTTTCAAAAAGGCGGGACGTATATCTTAAGCAAAACGTATATGTATACACACTGTTAGTTATATGTATGCCCTAGAGGCCATTACTGTACATGGGATGTATATTGTAGTGGATGCTGGGACATATATAGGTAGGACTTTCTTGCTCGACATGATAGTAGGCTATCTGGTTGCTCTTTATCTTAACATGTATATTTTCTGTCTCTCTATTACATGTTGATAAAGCCCTTAGGATGTGTACTCGACTTGCAGGACTATGATGCAGATCATACTAGTGGGGCCTGGTAGTCCATGAGTACATCCTTCAATGTTCCTAGTCGTGGGAATATCGAGACGGGGCATCGATATTCCAGAGTAGACTAGCGTATATCTTCTCGACCCATGTGATGGGCGATGGATGATCCCATATCCATTGGTGTTTGACATCAGATACGGTATGAGGGTGCTCAGTGGTGACTGGGTACACTGAACGAACTCGCCGAGAACTCCCAGATGGTATTATACCTCACGTCAGATGGCAGTTCTCTGGTGACACTGGTACAACTTAGTCTGTTGACCCGAGATCGTCATAGAGTCTTGTGTGTCTCCCACTGTACTTTGATTTCCACCCTACCACGGCTCTACTGAGTCGTGCAAACAGGTGGTTTTTGGGTACAGTCCCGATTCATATGGAGGCAATGAGCGATAGGAGGGGATTCGTCTCTCCCGGTATTGGGGGTTGATGTTGCGCTATGCTCGACTGGCCATAACTGGAAATCCCTGGCCAGGGTTGCAGTGATTTACTGGTAAGTGTTATCAGTAGTTTCACGCTTGTTATGGACCTTACATCGGCATGACTTATCAAGCTGCTGGGGTCTGACGTTTACCACCACTAGGCGAGATATGCGACATATCAGACGAACAGACCGGACTGTGCGATAAGTGTTACTGATTGGATTCGCATGAGTGTGAGCAGGCTTGCTCGTTGATCTTCTGATCGCTCAATACCCGGGTGGCCGTTACGTTTAGCAGACCGCTTGCAGCTTGTGGGTGATTGATATGATCACCACCTACTGCCGGCGTATTGACGGGTCTTTAGAGTCCTACACAGAGGTTTCCTGGCTCAATCGAAACGAAATAGGAGCGCATATGAGATATGTGCGGGACCGAGAATAATACCAGTATGTGATACTATATTCTATTCTCTCGATTAGTATCATCGTTCGGTTATATGAGATATAGCCGGGTTACCGAATCAAGTGTTGATTCGATATATTGATACACTAGATATTAGTCGGTTATATGCGATATGACCGGATCGTTAAATCAAGTGTTAATTTAATGAGTTAATGTATAATTATATATTTGATATATTACTTTACATTAACTAGTATTAGTTCACTTAAGATTGATTTTCTCACTTGATGTGCACAAGTTGTATATGTGATATATGTTTGTGCACTAGTTTGTATCATGATTGATGATACATGCAAACATGAGTGGGTGTGTGACATACACCATGTTAATTATAATTTAGGTTTTTATGTATCTTAATTATTCAAAATCGTGGCTTCTTTTGTCATGGCTTGAAGCTTCATGAAGCTTGAAGCAACTTTGACAAAGTCCACTCATTTTGTCTTGATTAAGATATTCATTAACCAAACCATTATAATTAACTATGGTTTAGTCTCTACAAAGGTTAACTCACCCATTGTTGCATTATTATAGACTTCACTTGATTATTCTTTTTACATAATTCATTCTTATTCTTCTTCCTCTTCTTCAAGTGAAGAAGAGCTTTCTAAAAATTTTCAAGTGAAGATTTAGAGTGAGAAATCCAAATCTAAAGTGAACCCATTTCCTATTTCATCATCCTCTACTACTTGCCATTTAGTTTAGGGTGTTCTCTTCACAAAGTTCTTGACCTAGTGAAGATGGAGCTTGAGTTTGAGTCTCCTCGACGTAGATCATCTTCGGCCTCGAAGTCAACGACCTAGCCCGCTCATTTCTCCGAAGAAACCATCGCTAGAGTCCGGGATCCCGATGATCGCAGCGAAGGGACGTCAACACGGAGCTTTAGAAGTGAAGGACCGGATCTACAAAGGTTGTAATCCCTTTCACTTGTAGTTAAAATGTTTAACTTGCTAGTTTTCGCATAATCTCTAGTATACGATCTTGGTTAGGGTTGTTCGGCACGGCTATTTTTTTTTTTGAAACGGGCATGGTTGATGCCTTGTAGAACCTTGTTAGAGTGCCTAGGAACCCTACACACACACAAGTGAACGTCCGCTACTCATGCCGTGATATACGCATCACACGATGAGTTGAAAAGGATTTTGCAAACATTTTTATTCAGTTATTTAAATGATTTGGTAAGGATGCGTACTATACATATATTGTAGTTTTGATTATATTATACTTTATTTAAACAGAAGATTTCGCAACTTGCATTTTCATCATCTCCTATGATTTGCATGACGCTTGACAGAATTTCGATTATTGGGTTTTGCACTTGTTTTCATGCGCATGTGTTGCGCTATGATATTTTAGCTTATCTGTGACTTCGGAGCCCCATAGATTTCATTTGATTTACTGAAATGTTTAAAGATTTAAGGGATTTAAATTTAAATTCGAGAACTAAATTTATTTAAGGGGGGAAGACTATAACATTTCAGAAAATAAAAAATATTATTTTTGAATTTAAATAATAAATTTCACAGATATTATACGAATATAGATTTGAGTTTTCGTGAATCGGTATAATTACATATCTATATTTTTGGAAAATAATTGGAATTTAAAAATGAATTATTATTTATGAAAACATTTAATTGATTTAGGCTTTTTATAAATTAATTTATAATTATTTCCATACAAGTTTAATATAAACTTGATTAGTACTTCAGTAATTATGCATTAGACCAAGCCTAATTCTTTAAACAATGTTTAACTCGTCATGACATGTTAATGTCTCATTTTATCATGGTTTTATGTTTTGTTTACAAAAAAAAGATAAGAAAAGAAAAGATAAGAAAAAGAAAAGAAAAAGAAAATTGAATAAGAGAGGGGATATGGAGGGGACAAAGAGTTATGAGAGGTACGGTAGGAGAGAGAGAGTGTATGAGAGAGAGGGGGATGATTGTATCAACCATCTTTTTCTTCATCGTCATCTTTTTCTTCATCTCCTCTTCATCTTCTTTTTCTTCATTTTCTCCATCTCCTCTAACTCCCTCTACCACCACTAAACACAACCAAAATCAATTCAAAACCACATAATACCTTCACAAAAAATATTTCTCACCTCATCCTATAACTCATGGCGTGTTCAAGATTTCGTTTTGGGGAGCTTTGGCTATCTAGGAATTTTCTTGAGTTGCTCTTATGAGGTAAAACACTCACCTTTCATCAAGATTTTAAATTTCCTAACCTCATAATTAGTTTAGAGCTCAAAAGTTTATGTTTAGTGAACTTGGAAAATTCTAGGGTGATCTTTGTTGGATGATATAAGTAGTAGTGGTATAGTATAGACTTAGTTTGTGACTAAAACATCTCTGAGTGATACATAAGGGTCTGTGAGTGCATGTAACCTCGGTTAGAATGAGTTTAGAAATTTTCGATGTCGGTTTTGTGGAGTTTTTGAGGATCAAATGGAATCTGGAGCAACTTGGGGTCTTTACAAGATAAACAAACAATTACATTGACCTAGTTAGACCATCAGGAGACCACCACAAAAGAATGAGACCCAAATTCGAAAATTCGACCGCCGGTGGTGGTTACTGTAGCACATTCTAGCGGCCAAATTTTTGAATTTGGTGTCAGGGTTTGGTCAGTAGCTCATATATTTTGTAAGTAAGCCTCTGTGATACTTTGTTTTTCTCTATATGTCCCAAGGAAATCTGGGAGTATTTTGACTTGGTTTTGGCGATATTTTCCGATATTTTAAACTTGGATTTTGGATTTTTGTGTATTGACTTGGTCGTTCGACGTTCGCACGTCAACGCCAGGAGTATTTTATCGGTTTTAGCACGCGTTGACCATAGGTTCTACCCTATGTGCGCTTCGCTCGTTATATCGATTTTTGGATATGGATTTTTATGCGATTCGATATGATTTCGATTGTAGGTATGATCGCTTGGACTTCCGAGACGACGAAGGAGGGTGTGACATCCGTCGGGATCGGCTAGGACGAAGCATTTTAAGGCGAATAGATGTATATCTACGGGGGAAGTATGGTGGATGGCGTATAGCCCCCACGCAACCGTGGTGTGTGTGTGTGTGTGTGTATATATATATATTAGATATGTATATATATATATATATTAGATATGTATACTTAGCCTATAGAGTTATTAGAATACTATATGCGATAGTAGTAAACTTAGTAAAAAGATATACCCCTAGTACTGTTTCTTAGCCTATGAGCTATATCTACTTATGTAAGTATATAAATACATATATTTATAATATGATATGATAAGATGAGGATATGATCCGATATGCTGACGCGGGTCGATATGATTGGATATGATAATATAAGGCGATATTGTATGATATGATATATGAGGACATGAGATGATATATGATGATATGAGATGAGATGATGTATGTAACTATAGATCCGTACTATTGATTTGATGATATCGTATGATAGATATTCCGTAAATGATATGATGAGGATGGATCGCCGACTTATATATCGACTCGAGAAAATTTTATTTAAATTCATATAATATATATTATGATATGTTCAGAGTCATACCTATTTTCAAAACTAACGAATCGTTACGCACTTTTAAATGATAACTTCAAAGGATGCTATGACTTTCTAAATGGTATCTTTTTTTCAAAAACATCGAAACCCCTACTTTCTAAAAATAACGATTCATACTATTTTAACTATAACTTTATGGCTCATACGTAATTGTGTATTTTTATACTGTTCAGGTTTATGATTTCTTAATTCTGTTTATGCTCGCGTTATGATTTCTTATTTCTGCATACGCTCGCATTATTTTCATTTACGATATATATACTACGCTTCTATAACATTTCAGAAAAATAAAATATTATTTTTGGGGATTTTTATAATTAAATAATAATATATTGAATATTTTAATAGTGTGGTATAATTAAATACTGATAAATTGGGAAAATATTTGGAAAATTATAGAAATTACTGGAAAGATGGTGTTTTATATAGCATTTATAAATTTTTATATAATTAATTATATTGCTTTTAATGCTAATCGCGATTGAATATCGCTAATCTTTCATTAATCCGGTTTTGTGCACATGACATGCACCACATCATTTTTACACTTGTGTTACATTTTCCTACATGGCTTTCTTGTTTTGGGTTGGTTTTAAATGAGAGAAAAGAAGAGAGAAGAGAAAAGAAAACAAAACAAAAGAAAAGAAAAAGAAAATGATAAACAAAAAAGTATGGGCAAGAGAGAGAGAGGGGGGTGAGGGGTCAAATCTTAGTCTTGAGCCATTCTCTCTTCACTCATTCACTCATTTTCTCTCCTCCCCCTCTCACATGGTTGCTGCCCTCATCTCCCTCTCCCCTCTACCTACTCACAACTCCATGAAAAACAACTCAAAACCTCATCCCCACTTCATTAAAAACATGCACAAACTCACAAGCTACACTTTGGACCAAGAAAGTTTGCATTTTGGGCTCTTGGGCAACTCAAGAAAATTCTTAAGTTGCCAAATGAGGTAATTCCTTCATCATTTGCATTGTAATTGATTCAATTTAGTTTTCATGCAAGTTTAGAAGTGTTTTAGTGTTGTGTTGTGAACTTTGAGAATTTCTAGAAGAGGTTAGGGTTTGAATTGAATCTTAAAGTGTAATTGAGATTTGTAGAGACCACACAACCCCTGTAGTGATCGTATTTTGGATTAAAACCATAGAATAAAACCCCAAACCCAAACTTAGAAACCCTGACATCGGCAGATTTTATGGAAATTGTGATGTGTTTTGGTATCTGCTATCACCCGGTTGACCTGAAAAATATTTAGTGAAGACTAAGAGATGTGCAGGCAACCTAGAACCTATACCCAAAACCTGAGACCCCCACTCCAAGTTCTGGCCGCAAATTTACTCATTTTAGCCGCAAATTACGGCCTGGGTAGAGTGGAAATGATCCGTGTTTGGTCCAGGGCTTTATCTCCAGTAAATTAGACCCTCCATATGTGCAAAATTGGCTAATTTCACTTAGGGTAAAATCAGGGACCATTTTCTTGAGTTGCTGCATTGTTTTGCAACTTCGTTTTAATTTGGGATTTGGTATTTGATTTTGTGTTCCTTCGTCTGGTGTTTGTACGTCAGCGACGGGAGTTGTTTGGTGGTTTTGCAGGCGTAGGCTATAGGTTTTAACCTATGAGTGAAACGTGTGCCGTTTTGGTTTTCTGACTTGATTTTAATACGCATTTTGTGATTGTGTATTGGTTTTAGGTACCCCCACGTGGATTTCAAGACGACGAGGATGAGCGTGGCGTCATCGACTCCAGCAACCGAGGATCAAAGTGAGTAGATATATATCTACGGGGGAAGTCGGGTGGATGGCGTATAGCACCCCCGCAGTTCGTAGTGTAGTGTATGGTATATATTATATGGATATGTTTATATGTTATTGTGAGATTATGATTATCTAGATAGACTTTATGAGTCATGGTTAATTTTAGTATAATTGGATGATTGTGTCGTTAGTTAGCTTAGCCGCGAACCCTAGAATAAGTTTACACCCACACGCGCACACACACATGTTTACATTGTTTTACTTGTGCGTTTATGGGGATATGTATATATATACACACACATAGGTATGGGACTATGTATATATATATATACGTATACTTATACATGGATGAAGAGAATTGTTTATAGTACTTGGAGATGAGTCGATGAGATTGGGCATGATGCCGTGAGATCGGTGATATGTTTTGGTTCGTATTATGAGATACGACATGAGATTATAGCGGGCCTTTAGGCGTGTGTTTTCATACACGCATATATATATATATATATATATATATATATATATATATATAGTATCAGTATCTACTAGACTTAGATCAGTACCCCTAATACAGGATATGATGATAAGGATACCAGATAAATGATGAGATAAATGTGATATTCGACCCGTACCCAGATTTGGGATGCCGTACGATGGATTACCGTATGAGCTATATATTGATGATAAATCTGCACTCTTGACTCGAGGATGTCATATTGTATCATATGTGATGCTATTGAGGCGGGATCACCGACTATTATATTTATATGTATCGACTCAGATTTAGGTGGTTTCCTTACCTTTTCGATTAGCCTGTTAGTTTAGTTCTGTAGTTTACGTATAGATGTTAGACTAGACTCGAGTCATACCTATTTCAAAACTAATGAATCGTGAGTATTTTAAAGACAGGCCAAGGGATTCTACAGATATTTTCAAAAGACGCATCTTTTCTTAAAAACACCATAGCCCTTATTTTTCTAAACACAACGATTCGTGTTATTTCAAATGGAAAAACTGTATGACTCATATATATTGATGTAGATTCTTCACAGTTGCGTTTATTATTCATTTTCCGCATATTCTTGCTATTCGCATCGCATTGCATGTTTAAATGTGTTTATTGTTATATTAAACCCATGCTGTTAGGACACCAGCACCATTACCGATGATGCGTATACTCCACGTACACCTACTTGCCGGCTCACACACTTCATCATCGATAATTGCCATGTCACTATACAATAGGATTGTTGCATCAGGATATGACTCCTTGCATGAAATACTTGCGTATATACCTACTTGTACATCCATATTGGCGCACAGGCTTATTGTACACTCATACTTGCGTATATACCTACTTGTACATCCATATTGGCGCACAGGCATATTGTACACTCATACTTGCGTATATACCTACTTGTACATCGATATTGGCGCACAGGCATATTGTACACTCATACTTGTGTATATACCTACTTGTACATTCATATTAGCGCGCAGGCATATTGTACACTCATACTTGCGTATATACCTACTTGTACATCCATATTGGCGCGCAGGCTTATTGTACACTCATACTTGCGTATATACCTACTTGTACATCCATATTGGCGCACAGGCTTATTGTACACTCATACTTGCGTATATACCTACTTGTACATCCATATTGGCGCGCATGCATATTGTACACTCATACTTGCGTATATACCTACTTGTACATCCATATTGGCGCGCAGGCATATTGTACACTCATACTTGCGTATATACCTACTTGTATATCCATATTGGCGCGCAGGCATATTATACACTCATACTTGCGTATATACCTACTTGTACATCCATATTGGCGCGCAGGCATATTGTACACTCATACTTGCGTACATACCACTTATACATACATAGATGATGCTGGCTTGATTTGGAGAATTGGGAACTGCATGTTATATTTTCAAAACTTGATCCACTTAAAAGAGCAGTTTTCCCTTGTTGCTCATAGTACGACTTTATGCTGCATACATCACATTACATGGATTTACGCATTGAGTTTTGGATTTTATGTGATTTCTGGATTTGAGAACCGAGGTATTATTTAAAGAAAGTATGCATTGTTTGAAAACCCGGTTTCTCTTGATATGATATTTCAGTACGTCCACTATGCGTTTTCTCGGTTCTGAGACGTATGATAGAAACCCGATTCGAGGAGGAGGATGATCCGTTTGCGGGTTCATGGTGGACCCGGTATGGTACCCCCGGGCGAGAAAGAGATTTCGTGGGGATGACGATGAGCCTGCTAGAGGGACCACTACCTACCGGTGATAGTATTTGGGCTCGGAGGATATCCGGAGGATACCGACCGGAGTCGAGTGATGATATAGGACGATCCGGACTGACGGAGCCCGTGGGCCGATCCGGACTGACGGAGCCCGTGGGCCGATCCGGACTGACGGAGCCCGATATATGAGGATTTACGTGCTGATGCTGGGCATGGGTTCATGATGTTTTTGAGTGTCGATGCTGGACACTCAGGTTCCATGATTTTGATGTGTCGCGAGGGACACACGTTGTTCTATATCCTCATACTTTCATGCATATGCTTTTATAACTTTTACATGCATGATGTTGTGTCATTGGTTGGCTGTGGACAAGATCCACATGCATACAGGCTTGATTACATGGTTGGATGACATCCACATACTTATAGAATTCGTGATATAGTTGATACTGATTTCATGATGATTACATTGATAACACCTCATGTTATGATATGTTGCTACCTAAGGCACTGACACGAGCACTTGGTATTACACTTGGTATAGATGTTTACCCTTGCCACCTTTTCATACTTCAGACTTTATCATATTGAGGATATATATATTACTGATCGTATTGACCATGGACTGAGTCATGCATACGATTTCTGCTCTGTGATGTTTTCTACTCACGAGTTGGCAAGTTACCCCCGTTGTGCCATAGTTTCTCGCAAGTCTTGTCGTACAGGTTTCATTACGGCTTTCTGGAACACTGCATCCATTCCGGATGATTGCTTGGTAGGTGGGTTCACTTGCATCGTGACCACCATTGTATTTTATTTATTCAGTTGTATCTAGTAAACTCCATCAACCAGACTTGTATATTTATTTCGACCTTAGAGTTGCGCGTTGTATTATTATGGGTTTTCATGTTGATTTGAGTTTCCTTTTGAGTTTTGATCCTCGCCCTTCGGCGTTGTATATTATATTGCTTGCGTGGTTGTGACCGTCGACTGACGAAGAGCTAGCTCCTGCTTGGGGATACCTTTTATCATTCATGTACATATTTATCATGTTGTACCCCGTTCGGGGCCAGTATTTACAAAGGAAACTCTGCCGAAATTTTCAGAAAAGACTTGATGTTTTAAAACAATGGGTAATTCGGCTTGTTTTAATAAAACACTTTCTTTAAAATGGTTTTAGATTTCTGGGCTTTTGGCTTACTTAGATTAGATATGGTCCTATAGACTTCATATGATTCAAGTGCTAGTCACGTGCCATTTCGGGTCGTGACAAAATTAGTATCAGAGTGCTAGGTTAACCTTGGTTCGAGTCTATGTTTGACTATGCGGAGCCTAGGGCGTTTGTATATATACGGAATCTAGGCTTGACCTTACAGAACTTAGACTTAGTCGAGGGGGTATTAGACCCGAACTTTCATCACGTAGGTTGACCTTGGTTGATGGAGTAGGTGACTTAAGTAGAGTAACGTACCATATTTACGATACGCGGCATATTTACGATACGCTACTCCGCTTAAGAAGCCTTAGGATGTACATTTCCTTGCACAGCATTATATTCATTCCTATGATCTATCCTCATCATTATTGGTTATGGTTTTGATGTCACGATTACACGGGAAGAGAGAGAGCTACGGCTAGAGTTGCATCAACACGAGCTCGTCACAGAAGAGGACTGACCAGGGCGTGATTCCAGGGACATACGATTGCATAGAGGCGTCGTTTTATTGTGTTTTCGCGCCAGGAGCGTTTGATGGATCACTTTTACAAGATTACTCGGACGTGCAGATCAGCACCAGAGGATTGAGCCACTGATAGAGGCCAGCCAGAATGTGTTGACCATCAATGCACCGATTATTCTTGATGATTGAGATACTATTCAGCATGCAGACGGATGAGCCAGTTATTGCTGCGAACGACGAGATATCACCCCAGATGTTGGAGCTATTGCGGTACGAGTTATACTTAGAGATATGATAGAAGGTCACTAGTCACCCGAGGATGAATGACTAGGACATATGGTTCGTTCGCTTACCCCGATGCGAGGTCATCAGATTGATTGTTTCCAGCTAGAGACGACTTCACGCAGGTACGTTGGGAGTCGAAGGAAACGATCGAATACCAGAAACCCATTTTCCAAGTTTAAAGTATTCGGAAAAACATGCAAGTAATTCCGTGGACCCTCTAGAAGAATGAAATCCTAACTCGACATAATAACCATGAGAGCGCTTTAAAACCTTAGGGTTTGCGGCAGTTCAGCGGTGCCATTAGTGAAGCTTGGGTTTGCCCTTCTACGGTTGGTCCACAGGTACTGTGGCATGTACTGGAATACTATTAAATTGTACCCAAGATGTTGAGATCTTGGGGGATTATGGAACCTTGACAAATTGATCGAAAGGTTCGACGTCATTCGGATATCATGTGATGGGATACATTGCTTGGGAGACTCCAGATACGAGTATAGCCGTTGGAGCACAGTCCATGCAGCCACGAAGAGACGAGTCCAAAGCAGTCGACATTAGAGAAAAGTGGAGTAAGAGGTTCGTACGAGATCTTGATGTGATGACGTTCCACTCCGCCGACATCAGAGATGTGATACGCATGCAGAGGCGTTGTATATGGATATATCTTCCAGAAGGAGTCGCGATGAGTATGCAGCCGTTCCGGAACAAGAAACAGATTTAATAAAGGATAATGACTTCCGGGCAATTCGGCAGAAACGAGATTTAGGAGAGACCTTGACAGGACCTTTCTGGAATACTATACGAAAATACTTGGACCCAGGAGCGGTCATATTGCGCACACCCAGTAGACCAGAGTTCGGAATCGTCGACGAGACATGTTATGAGTGACCATGACAGTTGGCCAGAGATTCTTAGAGGATGTTCTTGAGCAAGACTATTTCCGCCATATTTTGATTTCGGTATTTTGGGTGATCTATTCTCATGATTGAGTTTTGATGACTGAGTTTCATGATATTTGTTTTCATGCACCATGGTTGCACCTATCGGGTATTTATATTTTGTGCATAGTTATTACACTTGAGATATGCTTTATACACCGTTGTGTTAATTTATAATTTGTGCACAGTTATTGCGCTTAATATCATTTTTTTTCCTTGGCTGCACATGTTTATGATTTCATGGATTTCATACAGTTGGGTTGATTTTGTGCATATGATACACACACGATTTGGTTTTTGCACTCGGTATAGTTCACATATGCTTGCAGTGCATTGATACGTATTTTGTGCACCACAGTTGCACCTGACTTCGGTTTGATGTCATTCGATATTTTAATTTTGATTTCATGCCTATGTTATGCATGTGATTTGATTTATGCTTTTGGCATAGTTTTCATGCACTTTTAGTGTTTTGATTTGATTTGTGCACGGTGATGCACATGGTTGTGAGATTATGTACCGCGGTATAGCTGATTTGGATTGAGGTTTATTGTATACCGTCGATTTCGATTATGATATTGATGTTGATTTCGTGCACTCTGTGCATTTGATTTGGATTCTTGCGCATATTTGGCGCGCTTGGATTGGATTTTGCGCATGTTCGGCGCTTGATATTAGATTTCATGATTTCGTGCAGGTTGGATGCAGATGATTTAGATTTTATTCGTGCATGATGGATGCACCTGATTTGGATTTTCGCGCATGTTGGGCAGCATGTTATGAGATGCGATTTTGGTGCACACCAGATGCACTAAATCGGGATTTTTTGTGCATATCAGATGCACCTGATATTGCTGTCAGGCACACCATTGCCTCTGACAGGTGTTTCATGCACACCCGTTGCACTTAGATGTTGTTCTGTGCACGTGTATGGCACATTCATGGATTTTGATTCCCGTGCGCACCAGACGCACGCGGTATTCTTATGCACATTTTGGGATTGATTTTTTATGGAGCAGTAAGTTTTTATGATATTTACTATTTATTTTCATACTGAGAAGGACTAGTCAGAGGACAGTACCTGAATATACTTTGCATGCATTGATAGCTATCGAAGGGATTTCCAAAAAGGGAGCTATAGTCTCAGTATGTACCTACGTGTCTGAGATGACACAAAACGTTTAAAAACAAGGAAACCCTTCTAAATTATTTTCAAAACGGCGAGACGTGCATATTAAACAAAGGATATATATAGACATAGCTATTTTCTTATAATAAACGTCCACCACCGTGCCGTGTTACGTGCATCGCACAACAACTTAAAAAGGTTTTGGCATGCATCACTTCCTGATGTTTTAATGATATTTAAATGTATAGTTGAGTACATCATATTGGTTTCGTTTTGGATTTTGACATTGGTGTCTTGACCATGACTCCGATGATTGCGGGATGCTTGACGGAGTTTGCCTTTGATTGATATACTCGTTTTCATGCGTATGCATTGCGCTACGATGTGCTTTATGTATTTATGATTTCGGGACCCCGATAGCTTAGTCTTTTACTGAAATGTTTTAGTATTGAGGGGTTTATATTTAAATTCGGAGACCGAATTTCTTTAAGGGGGGAAGACTATAACATTTCAGAAAAATAGAATATTATTTTTGGGGATTTTTATAATTAAATAATAATATATTGAATATTTTAATAGTGCGGTATAATTAAATACCGATAAATTGGGAAAAAATTTGGAAAATTATAGAAATTACTGAAAAGATGGTGTTTTATAAGATTTGAGCATTTATAGATTTTTATATAATTAATTATATTACTTTTAATGTTAATCGCGATTAAATATCGCTAATCTTTCATTAATCCGGTTTTGTGCACATGACATGCACCATATCATTTTTACACTTGTGTTATATTTTCCTACATGGATTTCTTGTTTTGGGTTGGTTTTAGATGAGAGAAAAGAAGAGAGAAGAGAAAAGAAAACAAAAGAAAAGAAAAAGAAAATGATAAACAAAGAAGTATGGGCAAGAGAGAGAGGGGGGTGAAGGGTCAAACCTTGGTCTTGAGCCATTCTCTCTTCACTCATTCACTCATTTTCTCTTCTCTCCCTCTCACGTGGCTGCTGCCCACATCTCCCTCTCCCCTCTACCTCCTCACAACTCCATGAAAAACAACTCAAAACCTCATCCCCACTTCATTAAAAACATGCACAAGCTCACAAGCTACACTTTGGACCAAGAAAGTTTGCATTTTGGGCTCTTGGGCAACTCAAGAAAATTATTGAGTTTCCAAATGAGGTAATTCCTTCATCATTTGCATTGTAATTGATTCACTTTAGCTTTCATACAAGTTTAGAAGTGTTTTAGTGTTTTGTTGTGAACTTTGAGAATTTCTAAAAGAGGTTAGGGTTTGAATTGAATCTTAAAGTGTAATTGAGATTTGTAGAGACCACACAACCCCTATAGTGATCGTATTTTGGATTAAAACCAGAGAATAAAACCCCAAACCCAAACTTAGAAACCCCGACATCGGCGGATTTTATGGAAATTGTGATGTGTTTTGGTATCTGCTATCACCCGGGTGACCTGAAAAATATTTAGCGAAGACTGAGAGATGTGCAGGAAACCTAGAACCTATACCCAAAACCTGAAACCCCCACTCCAAGTTCTGGCCACAAATTTACTCATTTTGGCCGCAAATTTCGTCCTGGGTAGAGTGGAAATGATCCGTGTTTAGTCCAGGGCTTTATCTCCAGTAAATTAGACCCTCCATATGTACAAAATTGGCTAATTTCACTTAGGGTAAAATCTGGGACCATTTTCTTGAGTTGCTGCATTGTTTTGCGACTTCGTTTTAATTTGGGATTTGGTATTTGATTTTGTGAACCGTCTTCTGGTGTTTGTACGTCAGCGACGGGGGTTGTTTGGTGGTTTTGCAGGCGTAGGCTATAGGTTTTAACCTATGAGCGAAACGTATGCCGTTTCGGTTTCCCGACTTGATTTTAATATGCATTTTGCGATTGTGTATTGGTTGTAGGTACCCCCATGTGGATTTCAAGACGACGAGGATGAGTGTGGCGTCATCGACTCCAGCAAGCGAGGATCAAAGTGAGTAGATATATATCTACGAGGGAAGTCGGGTGGATGGCGTATAACACCCCCGCAGTTCGTAGTGTAGTGTATGGTATATATTATATAGATATGTTTATATGTTATTATGAGATTATGATTATCTAGATAGACTTTAGGAGTCATGTTTAATTTTAGTATAAATGGATGATTGTGTCGTTAGTTAGCTTAGCCGCGAACCCTAGAATAAGTTTACACCCATACGCGCACACGCACACATGTTTACATTGTTTTACTTGTGCGTTTATGGGGATATGTATATATACACACACGTAGGTATGGTACTATGTGTGTGTGTGTGTGTGTATATATATACTTATACTTATACATGGATGATGATGATTGTTTATGGTACTTGGAGATGAGTCGATGAGATTGGGCATGATGCAATGAGATCGGTGATATGTTTTGGTTCGTATTATGAGATACGACATGAGATTATAGAGGGCCTTTAGGCATGTGTTTTCATTCACGCATATATATATATATATATATAGAGAGAGAGAGAGAGAGAGATAGATAGATAGATAGATGGTATCAGTGTTAGATATATGTATGGCCTAGAGGCCATTAAATGTATAGTGGATGCTTGGACATGTATATATGGATTGAGATGACTTTCTCGCTTAACATGATAGTATGCTATCTGGTTTACTTTATCTTGACATGTTGATTTGATCATGCTTTTATTCATTTGCACATGTTGATAAAGCCCTTAGGATATTTGCTTGACTACTGTGACTATGATGCGGATCATACTAGTGGGGAATATGTAGTTTATAAGCATATCCTTGAACTATTCCTAGTCATGGGTGTATCGAGACGGGGCATCGATATTCCAGAGTAGACTAGCGTATATTATTCTTATCCCATATGATGGGTGATGGATGATCCTATATCCATCTGGTGAGGTGACACCAAAGATTGTATGTGGGTGCTCAGTGGAGACTGGGTACACTGAACGGACTCACAGAGAACTCCTATGTGGTATTATATCTATCGTCGGATAGCAGTTCTCAGGTGACACTGGTGCAGGTTAGTCTGTAGACCCAATATCGTCATAGAGTCTTGTGTGTCGTCCCACTGTACTTTGATATCCACCCTACCACGGCTCTACTGAGTCGTGCAAACAGGTGGACTTTGGGTACAGTCCCGAGGCACATGGAGGCGATGAGTGATAGGAGGGGTTTCGTCTCTCCAGGTATTGGGAGTTGATATTGTGCTATGCTTGATTGGCTATAACAGGAAGTCTCTGGCCAGGGCTGCTGAGATTTACTGATAAGCGTTATCAGTATTTTCTCGATCTATTATGAGCCATACACCAGCATGACTTATTGAGTTATTGGGGTCGATGATTCTATCCCTAGACTCGATATGCAACATATCTGACGAGGAGACCGGACTGTACGGTAAGTGTTGCCAGTTGGCTCGACGGGAGTTTTGACAGCTTCGCTTGTTTTCTTCTGATCGGTCAATACCCGGGTGGCCGTTACGTTTAGCTGATCGCTTGCGGCTTGTAGGTATTTGATATGATCATTACCTACTGTCGGCGTATTGACGAGTCTTAGAGTCCCACAATGAAGTTTCCTGGCTCAGGCGAAAAGATGTGGTGTGCATATGAGATATGCGCGGGGACCCGATTAAATACGGATATGTGATACCGTATATTAATCGGGCATTTTCTATTGGTCGGGTCGTATGTGATATGACCGGTTTGCAAAATCAAGTGTTGATTTAACAAATGACTTTTAGATTAATTCTTTTATTAAACCCTTTTTCTATTTTTGTATGCATGCATGTATGCACATGATGATGTGCATGGACACATACATACATACATTGTATCATGGTTGTTGATACATATTTGGTGGCAATGCAAGACTCATATTGTAGTAATTATCTATTTATTTATCATTTTGAATAAAGGAAAGGATAATTCACACATGGTTAATGTTTATCATCTTTAACCATGCTTCAACCACTTTTTAACCTTGAGTTAATTATCCTTTTTCCTTTTTAACTCATTTGATAAAGATCTAGATAATTGCTAGCCATGGTTGAAGTGAGAAGGATTAATATGGATTATTCTTTTCTCATTTTCAATAATTCACTCATATCATTTTCTTATGAGCTCAAGGTTAGCCTCCATTTTCTTCTTCCTCTCTTGAAAATTTCTTTGAGTGAAGTCGATAAAAAGAAAAGGTTTTGATTATAGAATACAAACCACATCATCATACTACACACATCTAGCCTATTTGTGTAAGGTGTTTGCTCTACTTCATTCACATATCAAGTAAAGCAAGGAGCTTTGGGCAAAGAGATTTCGGGTGGATCATCGTGGACAAGGAAGGCTTCCATCGATCCGTTCCAAACTCTCAAAGTGCCAAGGAGTCACCAAGGGAGGTCTACAAAGGTTATAATCTCTACTCTTAGTGATACTTTTTCTTTTGCATGTGATGCTTAGTCAAAAGAAACCCTAAATTTCTAGTTATGATTCTTGTCAAGTTCACTTAGCACCTTAAAAATTTGATTTTGGCATATGTGATGCTTCTAAACCCTTGATGAGGTGCTAGGTAAACCCAACAATGGTATCATAGCCAAGCTAGAGCTTTAGGCGAAGTTTAGGCGAAGTTAAAACTCCGATCGAACCACGAAACACGGAATTAGACCCTTCTCTGGACATTTTTTAAAACTGTGATTTTTCCTGAATTAAAAATACTTAAAATATTCAGCAGGGAAATATAAGCATAACTGTAAAAAAACGACACCATGATCCGTACATACCGCCGTGGAACCGCGGCCATACCTCGCTTGGGCCGCGGATCCGCGGCCGTACAGAATCATTATGGCATCTTTTTTGCACAGTAATGTCCGTAGCTGCTTGTACATATTTTTGGGTATTTTTAATCTGACTCAAGTGTTGAGTGTTCTGGGGATTATTTTGGATTCGTTGATTCGATCGAAAAATTTAATTTCGTGTTGTTTTCGGGTAATTTAGAAAGTATTAAAAAGTTCGAACGGATATCATTAACTCACTTTTTCCCGGCACGAAAAACTTTCAAGTGTTGAATTTTTCTCGAGTTTAAATCTTTCGGAAATACGTGCAAGTAACGTGGTTGACCCTCTAGAAGAACACAAACCTTAACTCGATTATGTGACCGTCTGAACCGCCTCTAAACCTTAGGGTTTGGGGCAGTACGGCGTGCCACATGTGAGGCGTTGGCTTGACCCTTCTACGGCTGGACCACTGCTACTGTGACACATTCTGGGATTTTTTGAACTCCGCTCAAGTGTTGAGCTAATTAGGAAATCTTGGGTATTTGATTATTCGATCGGAAAGTTTAATACTGTCTATTTATCTGGAATGTGATACAATATGTGGAATTCATATAGTTAGGCATGAAATGCGAAGTATGTGATATTTCGGATTTACGATGTCTAAAGAGATTGTGGATTCCAAATGTTGTAGTTTTACACTTTATTTTCTGTGACCGTAAGCGTAGTATGTGGGGTATCACCGGCTTCGTTGCTATACATCAACGACAATCGGGATACGCATATTTGCTTACGTTGATGATATGAGATATTATGTGTTGCTTAGATATAATGTGCAGGATTGTCGCGATTGAATAGCCGGGGGTTTTTATGTGAGATGAGAGTTTTATTTTCATTCATGTATAAATCAATTGTATGTAATATTCTTTTATTTAGGGCACTTCCGAGCTGAGGAAGATGTTTCCATCATTGTATATTATTTACTTTTCCGCATTAGGATAGACCCAAGGAGGGGAGCACAAGTGACCGGGTACTAGGGTTCAGTGGGAAGCCATCTCGAGGAGTCGAGACCGGGTCTCCTAAACTCTAGAATTGGAAGGATCACTTGCCGCTCTCGTAGGGGTCTAGGGGTGTGGGCTTGGCTATTCATCACGACCGTGGAATCCGTATTTTCTATTGTTGGTTAAATACAAAATACGGACGTCCTAGATATCCTTTTATTTTCATATGTGCTTCTGCTGTTGATATTCTATAATGTGATTACTTAGTATATGAGACGAATGGATTATTATTATATATATGATATATAATAAACGTTGCTTATGTTTTACACCGGCACTAGTCCCTCCCCGCTATACCGTTAGTTAAGTAACCTAACGGTGCATAACGGGACACTGTGGCGAATGCGGATGGCATAAGTGTACGTACTATTTTCGTTTCTTTTCTGTGATGGCTTAGGAACTTAAATGATGGGATTACATTAATGAGATTAATGTAAAGAAAAAGAAACCTAAAAGATGTTGTAGAATCAGATTTGAAACCCACTCGGCCTTTTTATGAAAAATGCAAGTTTCAAAAGATGCGGAGCTTAAGCCACTCCTTTTCTAAAACTATTTTGATTCTACAACGAGATCAAGTTCAAAGCGTTAAAGGTTTTCATAAAAACCATCCGCAACCCTCCGTCATTTTAGGAAGCAGAGTACTTAGTATTCGTGCTGCGTATTTTGATCATAGTCAAGGCGTAGTGTACGGTAGCTAAGTGATGTCTTCCTACAAAGCATATGATGCGATCAGTTAGGACATTCATGTGATTATGTTGATCATAGTCAAGGGTCATATGGGTGGGTCTAGTTAATCTCGAAATGACGGGTAGAACTTGACTAGTACTTATGATATTTTGACCATAGCCAAGGTCATAAGTAACTAGGGGTAAAAACCATATCGGGAGTTTCAAGAGTTGAAATTTGCAATGAGATTGCATACCATCTATATGATAGTTGAATCCCGATCCCACTGTGAGTCAGTGTTACTTCCAGGAGAATTTTGCACTTTACAATTAGCTGATCCAGTAGGTGTCTAGAAAGGTGTTAACGGGGTTTTCTTAGTTATATGTATGCCCTAGAGGACATTACTATACATACGATGAATATTGTAGTGGATGCTTGGACATATATGGGGAGGACTTTCTTGCTCGACATGATAGTACGCTATCTGGTTCCTCTTTATCTTAACATGTACTCTAATTGTCTCTATGTTACATGTTGATAAAACACTTAGGATATGTACTCGACTACTGGGACTATGATGAGATCATACTAGTAGGGCCACGGTAGTCGACGAGTACATCCTATAACTGTTTCTAGTCGAGGGTGTATCGAGATAGGGCATCGATTGATCAGTCGAAAATACTGCATTTCTAACACGGCAATTTCCCTACCTTTTGCATTCATGTATACGTATCCGGTATTCTTATCGCACATATTAACAAAACACATGTAGAATACTGGATTACTTGTACTGTACACTAAAACCGACAATTTTAGGGAAATTGTGTGTTTTTCATGGCATCGCATCATCCTTGTATTGCGCAACTCTTGTCCGGGGTCTAATGCAGGAAATTCCAGAAGCAAAAGCCTAAAATTGGGAAAAGATCTGATAAAATATATGCCAACTCAAAGGCTAAAGATCTGGTAGCAATACAGAAGGCCAAACAAAATTCAAATGATCAAAACAAGGCCCATATGTCAGCCCAAGTCAACAGAAGAAAACCCAAGCCCTGAGGCTTCCAAACCGCCGCGGTTCCGCGGCGGGAGCTGGCTTGCGCCGCGGAACCGCGGCGCTTTGATGGCTTCATGCTTCCAGATTTCTTCCACGTGGCTACTGTAACTGCCCAAGCTTCCAGAAGACTCCCGATTCTCCACGTGGCACATCTAGAAGGCTCGGTTTAACAAACTTTTGGAGGGAAATTCAAATTTTAGGCTTAACTAACTTTTTGGAGGGAAATTTAAATCATTTGGTTAACTAACTTGTGGGGGGAATTCAAATTTCAATTCTAGATCTAGAGGTCTATAAAAAGGAGCCTAGATCTAGGATGCAAATTGTTCAAGAATCACCATCTTCTTCCCTCCACAAGTTTAGTGACAAAACTTGTGCCAAATTCCAATTCAACCTCAAGATCAAGATCCCAAGATCAATTCAAGCAAGAATTCCTTCAACCTTTAAAAGCGACGCCGGATTTTCAACGGAGCAAGAGATCCACGCCGATCCGCGACTCAAGGAGCCGAGCGAAGCCGAAATCGACGATCTAGTTCCTTCCTTTTGTAAATTCAAGAGAGTTGTAACGAAATTTGTCGATAAATAAAGGTGAATTTTCTATATTCTTGCTTATCTTTTAGTTCAAACATAATGATTAGATCTCAATTTGTGATTGTGTTTGTGATCATGATGTTTGAGTAATCTCCGCTCGTGTAGGAGTTGTGACAATCTTTAGATGATGATGATTTAGATATTTTTTACAATTCTTAAATCCTATAATCTTTGGAAATTCTAGTGAATCAAATGATTAATGACCTAGTTTCGAGATGAAGCTTTCTTGATCGTGTTCACTCGAAACTAGGGAACAACTATTAAACATTTGATTAACTAGAAACTAGAATTTGAATGCATTCCATTGAAAGGACAAAGGATGAGTTGCGACATCCCTAATTTCCTCGCACGATCCTTAAACCTCGATGAATTCGCATCGATCTAGTACCAATTCGTTAAAGGATAAGAATGAGTAATCTTTAGATCTCATCACATCTATAGATCCGATCTACTTCTACGAGCCATACCTATAATCTTGAGTGTTGATTGGAAATTATCTCTCATCTCAATTCTTGTTTTTAATGTTTCTTTTAGATCTAGATTTTTCTTATCTTTGATCTTCAATTACAAATCATGAATTGTTTTCTTTTCTTTGCCTTAAATTTTCGACTCATCTAATTTGAAAGACGAACGATTACACTTTCCCTGTGGACGATCCGCACTTACTAACGCGCTACATCTGACACCGTTATTGATTGCGGTCAAAATATTTTTGATTGTGATTTCTAAATTCTATTTTCTAAAAACCAACCACACATCAAGAATATCATTCAATCAAAATGGCGCCGTTGCCGGGGATCGTGTGCTATTTGTTCATTTTTTGAAATTTGAGTTGAAAAGTTTATTCCATCTAAAATTTTGAGATCAAAACTCGCGCAAAACACTAAACGAGTTGTTGTGGTTAATTGCAAGGAAATCTGGAGCTTGCTGTGAAATTGGAAAATTGTTTGGAGAATTCCTGAGAGCTAAGGAAGTGTTCAGGAGTGCTCTGGTGAATTTTTGTGCAGAGAGGAGCTTAAGGCGCGGCGGAAGCGCGGCATTAGACGAATTGTGCGGTGGAAGCGCGGCCTATTGAGGGCTTCTCTATAAAATTTTTAGCAGGTAATTTCTATCTTTCTTATCTCCTTCCTAAAATCTGCTCCAATTAATAATTTGTTGCAGGCTTCTTTGCAAAAATCGCAGCGCCGCAAAAAGCAAAATAAATTGTGCTTGTTTTTGATTTTGTGGTTGTTTGCATAATTAATACGGATATTAAGGGGCACGACCAAATCCAGATTAGGTGGGGAGTTCATTACCCTTCCTATGCCCCAAAAATCACAAACTTGCATCCGCATTACCCTCATTAATTAAAAAAATATCTAGAGATGACTCTAAGGACCGTCGCGCTCACCGAGCGCTCACCGAGGACAGAAGAAGGCCGTGGGTAATTCATTGTTTATCCGCATTTTCTTGTGGTGTCTAAGGCAAGTGTGTCGAAGGGTAGTGGTTATTAATTAGGCCCACTACTTACGTAGTGGAGTACCTTCCCACTTACCTGGCACTTACCTGGCCACAGGGGGACAAAGAGGCAGTGGAGGATTTCATCCTGCGACTTGTCTTTTGGAAGTTAGGAGCGGTCTAGAGCCTGACCTAGGTGACCACTAGATTTTAGGGTATTGCTTGTTGCATTTGTTATGATCGCATCATATTTTCAAAATCCGTATCATTTTCAAAACAAACACCGCATTCACTTCATTCCCCTAATTATAAATCACGCTGCCACTTGTACTAACCCCTTTTAGTGCAAGATAGGCTGGACACGGGATTCTAGTGCCCGACTTGTCCGCGTCCCCTCGATCGACTCCGAAGTCGGTATTTCTCCATTTACCTTTCTTTTACCCCCCACCACACCCACACCGATGGATCAGTCTCCATCTAACCTCTTTACCGCTGCTCTGCCGCCGTCCGTTGGTGCGCAGAATCCTTCCCGCATCTCTCTCCAAGAGAGGTGCTACCCTTTGCGAGGTCCTCTCTCGACCTGCTTATCCATTCCACCAGCCAACGGGGATAACTTTGAGATTAAGCCCCAGTACATCAACCTTCTACCCAAATTCCACGGTCTCGAGACTGAAGACGCGTACGTTTTTATTACCAAATTTGAAAACATATGCGCAATGATGGGTACATCACAACTTTCTGTGGATGCCATGCGTTTACGACTTCTTCCATTTACTTTGTGCGATACAGCCGAGAAGTGGCTGTATAACACCACCGCACATTCCATCAAGAATTGGGAAGAATTCGTTGCGGCATTCCTTAAGAAATTCTACCCTATGCAAAAGACAGCTCGAATCCGTAGCGAACTATATCAATTCTCCCAGCTTCCAGCTGAACCATTCTCTAAATGCTTTGAACGATTCAAGGATCTTTTAGTTCAATGCCCACATCACGGCATCCCGAGATGGGAACTTTGCCGAATCATATATGAGGGCAGTAACCCTACCACTAAACAAAACCTTGAAAACATGTGCCAAGGCACCTTTATGACCAAGGATGATGGGGAAGTATGGAAATTTTTAGAAGAGTTCGCTGAAAAGTCACAACAGTGGGAGACTGGAACCCAGCCATCGAGTACGGGTGGCGTACACCAAATAGACGTGTCCATAGGTGTTCGAGCTGAGATGGCAGCAATGCAAAAGAAGCTCAACGCTATGGAATACAAATTCCTAGCAGCCTCCCTAAACCCAATGTCGCTCCCCAAAACTATTTGTGGGTGATGTTCTGATTCTTCTCACTTGACAGAAGAATGTCCATTAAACTCTCAGTTTCGAGGTCTCGAGCATACCAATGCCGCATTTCAAAGACCTAGAAACGACCCTTTTTCTTCCACATATAATCAGGGTTGGAGGAATCACCCGAATTTTGCTTGGAACCAATCTCAAAACACAGTTCCAAACCCTAATCAATTCCAAAGGGTCCCTCCACCACAACAGAAACCACTTCAACTCACCCAGCACCCCTACCAGTCACAAAATTTCCAAAACCAGGTCAACCCTCCTGCACCGTCTAATCCTATGCAGTCGACCTGTTCTGACGAGTTCTCTCAAGTCGCTCAAACCATGAAATCACTCATGTCAAATTTCATGGAAGTGTCGGCCGAGGTTAGGTCTTCCGTTGGTGAGATAAAGAAAAACTCAGCGTCCCAAGCTGAGAGTATCAAAACGATGGAAGCTGAGATTGCACGACTTAAGGCCGAAATGAGTGCAAGAGAGAAAGGGAAACTCCCAGCTCAACCTTTACCCAATCCTGGCTATTCACATCATGTGAATGCAATCACCACGTTGAGATCTGGGAGAGTGCTGGATAACCATGTTGGGGAAGAAGTTGATGATATTGAAAATCCTATCAACGCCCCGGCTGAGACCTTCCCTCACACACACACTTCTGCTTCTGATTCTTGTTCTTCTACCCCACCGCCTTCTCACGAGCCTATTCTCCATTTCCCACTAGGCTCGACACCTCAGCCCACCTCTTTTACTCCTCCACAGACGATCCCCACTCCTCTTTCGGGATCACGTCTACCCCCACTTCCTTCTCCTATGATGGACCCAGCGCTTATTGCTAAAGCACCTTACCCGAACCGGTTAAGGGCTAACACATCGAGTCCACATATGGAGAAGATCATGGAAATGTTTAAGCAAGTTAACATCAACATCCCTCTTCTAGATGCTATCCAACAAGTCCCCGCTTATGCAAAAACTCTTAAGGACTTGTGCACTAGGAAGAGGAAGACTCAAGTGCCAAAGAAGGTCTTCATGTCCAATAGCATTAGCACTGCTTTTATCCCTCCGCTACCAAAGAAACGTAAGGACCCAGGATGTCCTACGATATCGATTTCTATTGGGGATAAACACATCAACCGTGCTCTTTTAGACCTTGGCGCAAGTGTTAATCTGCTTCCTTTCTCAGTCTATGAGCAACTAGGGATCGGAGAGTTGAAACCAGCCCATTGCACTCTCCAGATGGCTGACCGATCAATCACCAAACCTAGGGGTGAACTGGAGGATGTGTTAATAAAAATCGAGGAATTCATATTCCCTGTGGATTTTATTGTACTTGATACACAGCCTGTAGCGAACTCACGGAATCAAATTCCGGTGATTTTAGGTCGCCCCTTTTTGGCCACTTCCAACGCTATCATCAACTGTCGTAATGGTTCTATGACCCTATCCTTCGGGAACAGGTCAATAGAGCTGAACATTTACAAGTTGGGAAGTGTACCCTCCGAACCTACTGCTCATGTCTGTTCTGTCGACTTAATGGATGTCGACAGCAGCGAATTTGATGATCCTCCTGATACCGATCTTGACTCTTTTCATACGTTGTTGTTTGACCCAACTATGTATCATACACATACGGACTCTTCCACCGAGATGTCCGGGTCAACAACTAACACCGATTATGAACTGCTTTTAGAGTCTGAAGATCACCCCGCACTTTGTGATGACATTATTCTTCGGGGTATTGATGAAATTTTTGAAGAGATCTTCGCTGATGAACTCGCATTTCTGAATAACACGGGTGTTGAGATGAATCATGTCCCAATCACTGAAATTGAACCTCCACCCCTTCCTCTGAACTGTAAAAAGAATGCAAGTTATCCATCACATTCACTGCTTCGTCTCTCCAAAATGAGACGCACACACACTCTCTTCCACCCCTTACCTTTTCCCCACTTCTTCTTCCACCAACCCGAGCAACGGCATTGATAAAATCTTCGAATGGTTGGTGTTGATCTTCGGTCTTTGCAAAGCTTGGCATCGACCAATGATTCTTGACCCCCTCATGTGATTTTCAAAGCTTAGCATTGCATAACTCAAGTTTGGGGGGGACATTTTTTCTGGCTCATGGAAAGAAAATTTTTACAAAAATTTTGAGCCAAGAATAAGTTTGGGGGAGGATCTTCACTTATATATTTTGCCCCCATTAATAAAATTCCTCCCAAGCTTACAGGTTTTTCAAGATTTAGCTGATGGCAACAGTGAGGACACTGTTGAAAACAAGTTTGGGGGAGGTTTGTGCTTAGTTTTGCATCATGTGCATATCATTTGCATAAGCACAAAACATTTCTTAAAAAAAAAACCATAAAAATTCAAAAAAATTCAAAATCCATAAAAATTTTGTGTAAATATTTTTTTTTGGTTCATCATTTTTTGTAAATAATTTTTCAAAACCCATAAAAACCTATAAAAATTTAAAAATTTTCAAAATCTATAAAAATTCAAAAAAATTCAAAATATAAAAACTTAGAAATTTTCAAAATATAAAAATATTTAATATTTATGATAATAAAAGATTAGATAGTGAACAATTACATCCGTGAGATTAGAAAAATTTAAGAAAACTAAGAAAATTATAAGTTTTCTTATACGAACTAGTAATAAGTAGTTATGAGCCGTTGTCCCAAGGGTTAGTAAGATGGAGGAAGTCACTAATCTGAGGATAAAAATAAGTCTGAAAAATAGTTTCTATTCTGGAAAGCCAAGCATTTTGAACGTTGATACCCAGCTATTCGCACTTACACACGTCTTAAAGCCCGGGATAGTAGAGGATACCTTGAAATGCTCTTGTCTTAAAGCCAAAAGTATGAAGGAAATAAAAAAAATGAATAAAATATAAAGTGGTGAGAAAAATGGACATTGATTTTGTTATCGCCGAGGGCAATAAAAAAATTTATAGCGAGGGTTCTTTTTCACCTAGTGCCCTAAGGCCAACTGGTCTGGGAGTCACTGCTATACCCGAGGTGGTGCAAGACGAGGAAAATACACCAAGTAAGCAAGCACAGGAGTGTTTACCCCAATCAGAGCAAAGCTCTGTTCAAATTCCAAGGCGGGAGATGAAGCAACGCTTCATCTTCCCCCAATCAGAGCAAAGCTTTGCTTTGAAAATTTAAACTTTAATAAATGAAGCAACGCTTCAGATTCTTTGCGCTGCGCACAACGCGCCACGTGTTAAAAGCTGATACGGCAGCGCAGCGCCCAAGGCAGTGCGCCCAATCAGAGCAAAGCTCTATTTTAAGTAAAAAGTAAAGGAAGCAACGTTTCAGTTGCGCAAACGCTGCGCTGCGTGACACATGTCTGCGCAGTTGCGCAAGCACAGCTGCGCAAGCGCTGCACTGCGCGACATGTGTCGGCGCAGTTGCGCAAGCACAACTGCGCAAGAACAGTTGCCCAAGCGCTGCGCTGCACGACACGTGTCTGCGCAGTTGCGCAACCACAGCTGCGCAAGCGCCGCGCTGCGCGACACGCATCACGCGCTAGGGCGTTGCGCAAAACAGAATTGAAATTTTAAAGAAATCTTTTCTGTTCTTGTTAAAACAAGAAGATTTTCTTCTGTAAAACAGGAGCCCTTGGATCAAAGATCCAACGGTGGGAAAAATTCCCCAAATCACTCAGAGAAAGATCTCTTAAACAAATTTAACTAATTTATGGGCACTATAAAAAGGACCCTAGACCTCAATTCAAAGGAGGAACATTTTGTGAAAAATTAAACAGAGAAGACTCTGAAGAATTGGAGAGAAACCCTCAAGAACAAAGAAAAAGGTAAAAACCTTTAGAAAAAGAGAAAATTCTCTTATGAACATATCATTGATCTGAGAACAAGATCTAGGATCTCTAATGAAAAGAAAAGAAAAAATAAATAATAAACAGTGCCTTGCACTTCTTTTTATGAACCATTGGTTCTGAATCTAAAAGATTCTCAAGATAACAGTGCCTTGCATCTTATATGAACCACTGGTTCTTTAGAAAACAAGAAAAAACTTGTTTTCTCTGATCTGAAATTGATCTAAAAGAATAAGAACAGTGCCCAGCACTTGCCAAAACTGCGCTATTGCGCAAGCCGCCAGGAAGCGCCACGTGTCAGCAGTGCAGCAGCGCAGCGCACTGCGCTGTTGCGCTTGCGCTCACCAGAACGTGACACGTGTCACCTCCACGAGCGCTTGCGCTCATTAATTGCGCAAAGTACCTGACAAGCCATGTGGGACACTGTCAGGGTATCTAATGCAATGCATTATTAAAGGGCAGAGCCCAATCAAAGGTCCAAGGGACCAAATAAAAGTGCTGCACATTATTTTAAAAAGGCAGAGCCCAATTAAAAAGTCTAAACAGACCAAAAATAATGCTATGCATTATTTAAAGGGGCAGAGCCCAATTGAGAGGTCCAAAGGACCAAAACAAATGCTCTGCATTATAATAAAAAAGGGCAGAGCCCAGTCAAAATAGGCATAAATAGCCTGAAGTAATGCTATGCATCATTCTAAAAAGGAGAAAGCCCAAACAGTGGCCTAACAGGCCAAATGCAAACAAAATGTGAACATTTTCAACTGGACTTAGCCCAATTTTGGCCGTAAGTCCTTAAATAAAATTGACTGAGCACAGCTCTCTCTTAAATCAATTTATATCCGGTTCGAGAGTACATCTCCGAGCTCCTCTGACACTTATCGTTGTAATCCTTCAACGACGTCAGAGAGGTGACGGGTCCCGACGACCACATACGTTTCGGTCCTTAAACTAATGTCGGACCGAAACGTCCTTAAACTAATGTCAGACCGAAACGTCCTTAAACTAATGTCGGACCGAACCGTCCTTAAACTAATGTCAGACCGAAACGTCCTTAAACTAATGTCGGACCACCACGTCCCTAAACTGGAATATGGACCACCACGTCCCTAAACTGGAATATAGACCGCCACGTCCTTAAACTGGAACATGGACCACTACGTCCCTAAACTGGAATAATAGAGCCTCCAAATGCTCTTCTGCCGGATCTAAACGATCCCGTTTAAGTCGATCTTAGCCCCAAAACACGGCGAACGTATCCTTAAACATTCAAGTGGACTAAAAAATTCCAAATCAACTATGGTTCGAGGGTACATCTCCGAGCTCCTCTGACACCTGTCGTTGTAATCCTTCAACGACGTCAGAGAGGTGACGAGTCCTAACGGCCATATATTAAATGAATCACTACGTTAAGTTGATCGTAGTCTCAAACAGGACTAACGTATCCTTAACGAACGTTTAAGTTGATCTTAGCCGCAACGCGGCTAATGCATCCTTAAACTAAAAACACCAAACCCAAATCTAAGTAAATACGGATTTGGACTAATCCGCGTCCTACGGGCGACGACATTACTCAGTCTCCGTATACAATCCACGGGCAACCACAAACAAAACAAACACCCACGACACGAAGTGAAATTCTGGAGAAGGAGAAAGTTGATACCGCGATGCGGTAGCGTAATTAACTGCAGGGGCTTGCGCCTGCAGGGAAGAGCGTCCCCACAATCAAAAACCCCTCAAGCGAGGGGGAATCTGACGAAGTCTGCTACATCGGCCGCATCCGTCTAAATCTCCGATACACGGTGTCATAAATCAACTTGGCATCTTCGGAGAGGTGGACGGATAAAACCAAATAGCATCTGCCCCGAATCTCAGGCAAGACGTCCTCACGCCGTCGCCGTCTTTTGGAGGGGAACAGATTCTGGCACGCCCGGTGGGACCTTTTCCTCTTTTCACTCCACACTTCGTGTGTCGTCTTCGCGAACCAATCGCGGTTTGTTAATGGTTGCCTTCGGATTTCAAGTTACTAAGATTTGGTCTTTTTCCTGGCGCAGAACTCAAGATTCAATGGCCTCTAACTGCACCAACTGCTCGAAATGCCACTGCAACGAACGCTCCACCTCACCGGGAGGTGTAGCATATGGGCCCCAAGCGGCTTCCTTCCTCGCTCTGCCGGTAGACCAGGTGACCCAAGCCACCACTGGCCTGTTCTTCAGGACCAATACCTGCACCGGAAGTGAACAAAAAGTCAGTCTTCGACCGGCTCACTGCTACGACGGCCCTTGTCAACGGGTCGCCCGCTACCAAACCGACAGCCTCTGTTTTCACCAGGTTAAATCAGAACTCTAAACTGGCTGTCCCAAGGAAAGCAATAACTGCTGCTCCAGAAGTCGTCAAGGCGGCTTCCCCTGTCAAAGAGTCAGTCTTTTCAAGACTGACGATTCCTGCTCCTGCCCCTGCTCGAGGATCCGTCTTCGACGGGTTGAATATCACCCCTCAAAAGACAACCTCAGTCTTTAAGAGGTTAACACCGGCGGCGCCTCATTCAGACAGGGGGCAAAAAGAAGATGTCTCAATCTCCGAGCCAGTCCCAACGGCTCGTCATGCTCGACGTCGCCATTGGCAACGAGTGAGGAAGGCAGGGGGCAACTCCCCCTCAGGGCTAACTCCACCGGCTCCAGTGGTGGAAGCCAACGCTGCTGTTCCAACTGGGAACAGCTTTGAACTCTGAGGATGGTACGGAAGAACTCTCCAATCGCTACACTGAAAAGATCTCCTCCGCCGGCGGAGAGAGTTCCGGAAACGAAGCAAGAACAACCCCCTCAACGGCTGTCCTCAAGAATTTATAAAGTTTGGCGGAGGGTTCAAGACTCTGTGATCAACCCAGATCACTCTCGTCAACGAAAGAAGACGAAGGTGCAAAAAGAAAAAGACTGTTCTATTGAACAGCAAGGGACAACAATCGCTAGGGTGCCCACTGCAACAGCCCCTTCAACTTCAACGGCCCACAAAAGAAGAAGGCCGGAGAAAACCCCCGCATCGGCGACAGAGATCAGAGGTGATGAACCCAAACGCCCTAAGTCAGGGGGCATGATAGTTCATACCGTCTACGTGGCATCTGGTAAAGAAGATAGCCGCATATATACGGGTCATCGACCGCTCACCCGATCAGTGACCAAGGCACAGGAGCAACAACAAAAGCTCCAAGAAATGATGAATGCTATGGCTGCACTTACCGGACCAAAAGAAAGCCCTGAAACGTCCTCGGACGAACGTCAGGAGGAAGAAACCGACGCTGAATTCCTTCGTCGGATATTGGAGAAGAAGGACAAAGAGGCTGCTGAACAAGCAGCCAACATACAGCGTATGGGCCTCCTCTTCCAAAACATAATAGGGATGATGATACAACAAGATCCTCCGGCTGAAGAGTCCCCGATCGTCCTTGGAGACGATAGGGGAGAAACATCAAATCCTCCACCAGCTTTGTCGATGGCTAAGGAGGATACAATCTCCAAAGCTGATTTGGATGAGTACATCGCCCAGCAAATACGGGTTCATCATGCGACCGAAGCGGCCGGTCAGGTCGTAAAAACGGGGCGGCCATATCCAAGTTGGTACGATCAAATCAAGTACCCACCCGGTTACACAATTCCCAAGTTCCATGTCTACAAAGGGACGGGCAATCCTCATCAACATGTTGCCCAGTTCAGGGCACTCTGCGGCAACACCGGCGGTGATGACAAGCTGTTGCTTCGCCAGTTTGTTGGAAGCTTATCAGATACGGCGTTCGAATGGTACTCTGAGCTCCCGAACGACTCTATTAAAACCTTCGCGGAGATGGAGCTGCTGTTTACTCAGCGTTTTACAAGCGCCAGTGAACGTACCCCGATGACGGCACTGATTAACGCCAGGATAAAACCCGGCGAGACGTGGGTTCAGTACGCTATACGATGGCGGAACTTATGGTCAAAGTGTGAGCAGCGCATTGAAGAAGCTCCCGCGGGGGTATGTTTGTGGGAACCCTTGATCCGCAAGCAACCATCTCACAATTTATGATGTTTTTCAAGCCAATTACCTTCCAGGCCTTGATTGACAAACTAGCGCAAATGGATCAAATGGGCCATAAACCCCCTCTTCCAAGGCCGGACTCCCGAAATGACAAAGGGAAGGGAAAAGCGATCGTCGTCGCTAATGCTCAACAACAACCGAGCGACTCGAAGCCGGTTGCTCGTCAAAATAATATGCGCCCGTACGTACCCCTTGAGGATAGGATGGGACGTCCTTATTCCTTTCCCCGCGATAAAACGAGGAGGTTGTTCGAGCTGGCGTTGCGCAACAGACTCATAAATCTGCCGGATGCAAAACGTCCGTTGCAACCAAGTGACGTCAACGAGCCCAACTACTGTCCTTATCATCGAGTACTAGGCCATCCGATCGAAGATTGCTACGTTTTCAAGAATTGGCTCGAAAACCAGTACCGACAGGGCAAGTTTGCGTTATCTGACAAATGGAAGGTGAATCCCCTCAGCCCTACACCTCTAAGGGGACGAATACGCCGGGGGCAACATGCTCCGTTATTGAATAAGCTCCTTGGGAGGTTGTATTATCAGCCAAGACAAAGAGGATGCTAAACGATCTTCAGACATGTCCAGCGATCAAGTGGAAGAACCCGTTGGAACCGCAGGTCATTGAAGAGATGTTGAAGCCACGTCCAACTCCAAAGACCGATGGTGGTGGTTCAAGCACTTGCAGCCAGCCGTCAAAATCTTTGAAAAAGAAGAAGAAGAAATCTAAGAAGCCCGTGAAGCCTGGCGACAAGCGCACGGACTTACAAAAGCAAATTGATGCGCTGGATGAATACAACCAAAAGGCACGGACTCCCATTACGCTCCAAGAGTTCATCAATCACGTCTTTCAAGAAGAAGATGAGGGAGAAAGTTCATCGGATGAATCCGAGGAATATGTGGCGAGCTGTCATATGATTTCCCATTCGATCACGAACGATGAGGAGACTCCTTGCACCGAAAAGCTGGGGGCAGATCCTGAACCAAAAGTTCTGGGGCCATCAGATGAAGTAATTGACGCATTCCTTAATGAAGCTCGGTTGAAAAGTAAAGCTGATCGGGAGCGCGAGGCGGCTATATTTGAAAGGGCCAAGCGCCAGGACTTGATAAAGGAGCTGAGACGATCCCGTTGGAGCTAAACACCTCCGCTACCGACAAAAGCCAATTCAAGATGAGGAAAAAGTTTGCTAAGGCCATATCAATGGGCATGAAGCTACCATCCTCTGAAGGGAACATCACTGGTGAAATGGAAACGCACCCCTCCTATTGCTTATATCATCAAAAGATTTCGCACCCCACTCAAGAGTGCAAAGCTTTCGATAGATGGTGGCAAGGATATGTTGCTCATCGACAACGCTTTAAGCGGGAAAAGCGTAAAACTCGTCGAGAGCAAAGAAATACGACCGAAGGGCTTAAAAGAACTGCTGGCGATTGTTGAATGGTTAACACCGGTAGATCACAAGTTCCTACATTCGGGAGTGATTCTGATGAAGATCTAGAACTTGCCCCTCTCTTTAAAGAGTCCGCTTCGAGAAAAGAAGAAGAACCGAAGGTTTGCGAAAATATCCGGCTACGTAATCGCACGCTGCCCGAAAAGAACCTCGGACCCTCGAACAAAAAAGATAAAGGGAAAGAAAATGCCTCTGAAGATATCGTCTTAGATGACCAAGTGGTGGAAGAGCTAGCTGCCAAAGACCCGCCAAAGAAGAATAAGGTGGATTACAACGTTTTAGCACATCTGAGGAAGCTGCCCTCACAGCTCAGCATTCTTGACGCCCTTTTGCTATCAAAAGAGGTGAGAGATTCGTTGATTAAGGCGATCCAAGACCCAGAACAATTCCAAGCATGCCTGGCCGAGGAAAAGATGAAGGATGAATTGGAGAAAGTGCACACGGCCGATGTTACTTTTGGCGATGAAGACCTTCTACTTGGGATGTGCGAACACAATCGCCCTCTCTATGTCTCGGGATACTGCCATGATATAAAGATAGGCAAAATCCTGATCGATAACGGGTCGTCTGTTAACCTACTCAACGTGCGGGTGTTAAAAGAAATCTGCATGAGTGTCCTGCACCTTGCTCGTGACAAGATCACCATCTCCGGGTTCGACTCCCAGTCATCAAGAACTCTTGGGTCTGTGATACTGACGCTACGCTTAGGACTACTCGTCACGGACGTTAAGTTCCACGTCATAGACGCCAAGACATGCTACAACGCTTTGCTCGGCCGACCATGGTTACACGAGTACAACATCATCCCTTCTACACAACATCAGTGTATGAAGTATTTTAAGGATGGTTTCGAGTATACCGTGGCGGGAGAACTGAACCCGTTCTCTGTCAATGAAGTCCGCAAATACGAAGATTCCAAATACTTCTTACCGGATTTCGAAGACACAGAAAGGTGTCACAAGCCGGAGAATAAAGCTAACGCCACCATCCCTGTCTTCAGCAGTGATACTGAGGAGGAAGAGGAGATAGTGTATTCGGGTCCGCCCCAACACAACACGCCAGGACCGTCCGCTCCTACGTTAATCTTTGGTAGCGACTCGGAAGATGAAATCCATGTTGTATTCTCTGCTCGACCTTCAATACGAACGTCCGCTGATGAAGAGCAAAGTCTACAAGTCGCCGTAGTGCCGCTTAAACACCATAAAGAACTGGATGCACTTAATATTTACAATATAGAAGAGCTGCAAACGTTCTATATCCCTCCCAGGAGAGAAAGCGAGAGAGCAATTCTGTTCTACCGCTCTGAAGAAACCAAGGTGGAAAAGGAAGTCTGGCATGGCGCGGATCCCACGCTCGACAGGCTTCAACCTATCCTTCTTCCCAGATATTATACAGAGGGTTTGAAAAAGCTGCTGAAACGCCAGGGGAAATCCTTCAAGCAGACCGTTCGAAAAGCCAGGTTCTATGACAAAGTCTGGAACGTTCCCGGAACTCAACGCAAACTGCCTAATGGGAAAATGGAGACAATCGGACTTGGATACATCCGGTCAAAGAAGCGAGAGCTACTAAACAGCTGTTACGTCATGTATGACTTCGATGAGGAAGCGGATGCTCAATGGGAGGACGCTAATCCTGAGACAATGAAAATTCCAGATGCAAAAGTGCCCAGTCCGTCGTTCGAAGAGAAAATGGACAAGCTTATAAGGGAAGCGGGTCAAAATGTCCGGGACGATCATAACCGCGAAATAGTCATCTACGAGAAAGCCAAGATGCAACGCCTTCTCCAACAGGCCGTGAAAGATGAAAAGGCCGCTCCCTGTCAACCTGTTATAAAGAAGGCTCGACGCAAAAGCAGAAATAAGTCGAAAGGCCGAAAAGGCGCTCAACGGCAACAAAGCAGGGCTAAGAAGCCACGCAAACGGGAGTCAAGTGTTATTGATCTATCCCTTATGAAGAAAATGGGTCGAGCATACTCGTTTCCTCGGGACAAGACGAAGAAGATACTTGATCTTGCTCTAAAACATCAAATGCTTACATTGCCGGAGTCTAAACATCCCGAACGAGCGGGCGAAGTCTCACACCCGGACTATTGCTCTTACCATCGAGTAATAGAGCATCCTCTTGAAGATTGCTTCACCTTCAAGAATTGGGTCGAAGATCAGTATCAGCTTGGCAAATTCACTCTGTCTGACAACTGGAGGGTAGCGCCGCCACAGAAGCACGAGCCCAAGGCCACGAAAGAAGAACCGGTTCCACATAGGGATTGGAAGCGAATTCGCACCTGTCACATGATTACAATATTAAAAGAAGAGCCCGAGGACATAGATGAGCTCCCTTAGTGCTTCGAAAACAGCAGCGACGAGATAATCTCAGAATTCCCACCAGCGCCAAAAGAGCTGGAAGATGGAATCCATACCACTGCAGATAACCTCAAGAAGATTGAGTTGGGGACGGCAAACGATCCACGACCGATATTCATCAGCGAGTTACTATCTGAAGAAAGGGTAGCTGCGTTAAAGGATGTGCTTCTGCAGCATAAAGATTGCTTCGCGTGGAACTATTCCGAAATGCCAGGACTAGATCCAGAAATTGTTGTACACAAATTGGCGATATCCCCGGACATCAAGCCAGTCAAATAGGCGCCGAGGAGAATGCGGCTCAAGCTCGAGATGAATATCAACGCCGAGGTCAAGAAGCTGATCGACTCTGGCTTTATCTAGGAGGTTCAATATCCTGAATGGATCGCTAACATCGTCCCGGTGATGAAGAAAAATGGGACGGTGCGTATATGCATGGACTTTCGGGATCTCAATAAAGCTTGCCCAAAGGATGATTTCCCAGTACCAGTCACCGAACTGATGATAGACAATACATCCACTCATGAGGTTTTCTCCTTCATGGATGGCTCATCATGATCGCTAACATCGTCCCGGTGATGAAGAAAAATGGGACGGTGCGTATATGCGTGGACTTTCGGGATCTCAATAAAGCTTGCCCAAAGGATGATTTCCCAGTACCAGTCACCGAACTGATGATAGACAATACATCCACTCATGAGGTTTTCTCCTTCATGGATGGCTCATCAGGGTATAATCAGATAAAGATGCATCCCGAAGACCAGAAGCATACCGCCTTCAGGACCCCTCTAGGTATATTCTGTTATAAAGTGATTCCCTTCGGTTTAAAGAATGCCGGTGCCACTTATCAAAGGGCCATGACAAAGATCTTCGATGACCTTATACACGAAATCGTCGAATGCTATATCGACGATCTCGTGGTTAAAAGCAAATCATACGAGGAACATCTCGAGCATTTGAAGACCGTATTTCAACGCCTTCGGCAATACAACTTGAAAATGAACCTGCTCAAGTGTGCATTCGGAGTTTCCTCAGGCAAATTCCTGGGATTCATTGTTCGACACCGAGGTATTGAAATAGATCCGTCAAAGATCAAAGAGATCATGGAAATGCCTCCGCCGAGAACTCTCAAACAGTTGCGATCTCTCCAAGGGAAGCTCGCATACATACGGCGATTTATAGCCAACCTTTCAGGCAAGTGCCGTCCCTATAGCCACCTGATGAAGAAGGGAACCCCATTTTTCTGGGATCACAAATGCCAAGGCGCACTGGACGAGATCAAGCAGTACCTGCAGAACCCTCCAGTATTGGCTGCTCCAGTTAAGGGAAAGCCTCTCATTCTTTACACGACCGCCCTCGAAGGTTCCTTAGGCGCATTATGGGCACAAGTGAACGATCAAGGCAAGGAAAGAGCACTCTATTACTTAAGTTGAGTTCTGCTGGGAGCAGAAAGCAACTACTCCCCCATTGAAAAACACTGCATGGCGTTGATCTTCGCGATAACAAAGCTCGGGCACTATGCGTTGGCGCATGAGGTCCGTCTCATTTCAAAGGTGGACCCCCTTAAATACTTGATGTCAAAGGCCATATTGACGGGATGACTCGCTAAATGGGCCCTGCTCTTAATGGAGTTCTCGATAACCTATCAACCTCTCAAGGCAGTGAAAGGCCAGGCCATCACCGACTTCCTCGCTGAGCATCCGATACCCGCCGATTCTCCTCTGAATTGCGATCTTCCAGACGAACATGTGTTTCATGCGATCGACGGTGATAATACCCGATGGGAGCTTTATTTCGACGGAGCATCTTCCATGAAGAAGCGCAAACAAAGTACCCCTATAATTAAATCGGGGGTAGGACTCATCTTTATAACTCCACAAGGAGGGATAATGCGCTACGCATTCTCCCTGACGGAGCTGAGGACAAACAACGAAGCCGAATACGAAGCTCTGATAGCAGGCCTCGAGATCGCCATTGACATAGGAATTGAAAACCTCCTCATATACGGAGATTCTCAACTGGTCGTTAGTCAAGTAAACGGCGACTACCAAACGTGCAAGCCAGAATTGGTAAAGTACGGCGAAAAGGTGCAACAATTGTTGACCCAAATTCCCTCTTATACTTTGGAGAACATACCGCGCGCGGAAAACAGCAAAGCAGACGCGTTGGCCAAACTTGCTAAAGAACTGGCTGATCAGAACCTCAATAACGTTAGAATCGTGGTACAAAGCCGTCGAGTGCTTGCCCCAGCAGAAATATCTCCGGAATTATCCGAAGAAAAGGGAGCGAGCGAGCAGACAACCCTGCAAGTAAAACATTGGGAAAATACCGAGGATTGGAGGGAAGTCTTCATAGATTACTTCAAGTCCTACCGAATGCCTGAAGAAGCATCCACAAGACATCAGCTCATGAAACGAGCTCTGTCTTTCGCCTTCGTCAACGACACTCTGTACAAGAGGTCGTTTAATTCTCTATGGCTAAGGTGTCTCGGACCTAACGAAGCGAAAAGAGTCGTTCAGGAAGTTCACGACGGACTCTGCGGTTCTCACCAAGCGGGCCCAAAGATGAAGTTGAAGATAAAACGGATGGGATACTACTGGCCCACGATGATTCAAGACTGCCTCGAATATGCGAAGCAATGCCACTCATGCCAAATTCATGGGGACTTCATCCACCAGCATCCAAATCCACTACATCCAACGGTGGCTAGCTGGCCATTCGAAATGTGGGGGACTGATATAGTCGGCCCCATTGAACCAGCATCGTCTAGGGGACATCGTTTCATCCTGGCAACGACTGACTACTTCTCCAAATAGGCAGAGGCAGTACTGCTGAGGGAAGTAAAGACGGAGAATATCCTCCACTTCTTCAAGACGCACGTCATATATCGGTTTGGAACTCCGCGACGGATCATCTCCGATAACGGGCCAGCCTACAGAAGCCACAAGATCAGTCGCTTTGCACAGCAGCACAATATAGACTAGAGATATTCCTCGGTTTATAATCCGCGAGCTAATGGTCTAGCCGAGGCCTTCAACAAGACCTTGACGAAAATCATGAAAAAGACGGTGTCCCGAAATAAGAAGGACTGGCACGAAAGACTGCAAGAAGCTCTTTGGGCGTATCGAACTACATTTAAGACGGCCACAAACACAACGCCATACGCGTTGGTATTTGGGACGGAAGCAGTACTCCCCCTTGAGATAGAGTTACCCTCTCTACGAGTGGCAGTCCACTACGAGCTGATGGACGAAGAAAATGCTCACCTTCGGCTTGAGGAGCTTGACGCCCTTGATGAAACCCGGCTCACAGCGCAACAAAATCTGGAGGCCTATAAAGCAAAGATGACGCGCTCATATGAAAGATTGACCCGACCGAGGACATTCCGCCAAGGCGAACTCGTGTTAGTGGTCAAAAGGCCTATGATCCCCAATCGCGCCAAGCGGGGAAAATTCGAGCCAAACTATGAAGGCCCGTACATCATAGATAAGGTCTACCAGGGTGGGGCCTATCTACTCATGGACATGCATGGTGAAAGGCCTTTCAGGCCGATAAACGGTCGCTTCCTAAAGAAATACTACGCTTAATGAGCCACAGCCTAGGTCAATGATAGGTGACGACGACCATTTCCGCTCGCTATCTTCCTAAGCTCAAGTTTATAAGCAGTAGCCAGCCTCTCAATGTCGGACCGAAATGTCCTTAAACTAATAGCAGACCGAAACGTCTTTAAATTAATACCGCAGCATCCTTAGGCTGACAAGATGAATAAAAAAAAATAAAGAAAAAATATAATAAATAAAAACGGTATGTCCATAAGCAAAAAGGGCACGGATGAAAACCCGAAAGGGCTCCGCGAGTAAAAACAGCAGGGCTACCGGCGAGTGTTCGTGAAAACCCGAAAGGGCGCGACCTCGTAAAAAAAAAGAGAAAAAGAAAATAAAAAGAATAAAAAAAATGGTATGTCCATAAGCAAAATGGGCACGGATGAAAACCCGAAAGGGCTCCGTGAGTAAAAACAGCAGGACTACCGGCGAGTGTTTGTGAAAACCCGAAAGGGCACAACCTCGTTAAAGGACACTTACAAGGTCCTCTCGACCTTGTAAGGAGAAACCACCAGCGTGAGATCCTTACGACTCACAAGGGAGCAACACACTTAGGGATCCTCACGATTCCTAGGGAGAAAATACACTCGCGAGATCCTCACGACTCGTAAGGAGAACTCTCTTATGGGACCCTCACGGCTCATAAGATTTGAAAGTCTTAAGTTACAGAGACCTAAACCTGTGCTTAAGCAACCCCCCACAACCTCTAATACTTCCCTACAAGTGGTCCAGTACTGGCTCTTGTATACAATCCACGGGCGCGAATAAACATTTCCCTAACCAAGTCTCATCCGTGACTGGGGATATGTTCGCATGACCCTTGTAGGTCCTCTCGACTTACAAGAAGAAAACCCTACTGTAGGATCCTTACGACTTACAGATGAACATACACTTAGGAATCTTCACGATTCTTAAGGAGAAAATACACCTACAAGATCCTCACGACTTGTAGGGAGAAATAACTTCGTGAAACCCTTACGGCTCATAAAGTCAAAAGCCTTAGCCGACAGGACCCTAACCCTGTTCGCTAAGCCACCTTTGTTCGACATCGACGGAAGCAGATGATGATTCGCTCCTGGTAATATCCCAGTTGTAGCGGTGCTGATGCCGAAATCGGCTTACGGCGAAAAGCCAGTAGGCCGCACATGCATACGAAATAGCCGAAATGATGGGGCAACTTGCAATAAAAAGCAGCAAGTAAAAATGTATGCATGCAAAACAGCCGAAATGATTAGGCAACTCGCAATAAAAAGCAGCGGGTAAAAATAAAATAAATAGCCAAAATGATTGGGCACCGCGAAAAATGGCCGAAATGATTGGGCAATCGCGACCTTCGCGATATAAAAGCTGAAATGATAGAGCATCGCGGAGATAAAATAAAAAAAAAGAAGAAATGATAAAACTTTGGCCCTACAGTTAAGATCACATCGATCCCTGTATACAATCCAAGGGCGTAAACAAAGAGGGAACCATACTTTCCCAACAGGCTCCGCCAGAAGACGAATCCAAATCTCGACGGTTCAGTCCAACTCTGAAGAAACCAGTGCCTTCAGCAAACTCCTCGACTCACGGATACAAACACTCCTTGACGAGAGCCTCCTGATCCGCGTCGACTCGCAGAGCAACCAGTGCTTCCGTGGGAAATTCTCGACTCATTTCAAACCCCAAGGAAACAAATAATCCTTGGCGCTAGGGAAACAAATAATCCCTAGCAAATTCCTCGACTCACGGATACAAACACTCCTTGACGAGAGCCTCCTGATCCGCGTCGACTCGCAGAGCCACCAGTGCCTCCATGGGAAACTCTCAACTCGTCTCAAACCCCAAGGAAACAAATAATCCTTGGCGCTAAGGAAACAAATAATCCTTAGCAAATTCCTCGACTCACGGATACAAACACTCCTTGACGAGAGCCTCCTGATCCGCGTCGACTCGCAGAGCCACCAGTGCCTCCGTGGGAAATCCTCGACTCGTTTCAAACCCCAAGGAAACAAATAATCCTTGGCGCTAGGGAAACAAATAATCCTTAGCAAATTCCTCAACTCACGGATACAAACACTCCTTGACGAGAGCCTCCTGATCCGCGTCGACTCGCACAGCCACCAGTGCCTCCGTGGGAAATCCTCGACTCGTTTCAAACCCCAAGGAAACAAATAATCCTTGGCGCTAGGGAAACAAATAATCCTTAGCAAATTCCTCGACTCACGGATACAAACACTCCTTGACGAGAGCCTCCTGATCCGCGTCGACTCGCAGAGCCACCAGTGCCTCCGTGGGAAATCCTCGACTCGTTTCAAACCCCAAGGAAACAATAATCCTTGGCGCTAGGGAAACAAATAATCCTTAGCAAATTCCTCAACTCACGGATACAAACACTCCTTGACGAGAGCCTCCTGATCCGCATCGACTCGCAGAGCCACCAGTGCCTCCGTGGGAAATCCTCGACTCGTTTCAAACCCCAAGGAAACAAATAATCCTTGGCGCTAGGGAAACAAATAATCCTTAGCAAATTCCTCAACTCGCGGATACAAACACTCCTTGACGAGAGCCTCCTGATCCGCGTCGACTCGCAGAGCCACCAGTGCCTACGTGGGAAATTCTCGACTCGTTTCAAACCCTAAGAAAACAAATAATCCTTGGCGCTAGGGAAACAAATAATCCTTAGAAAATTCCTCAACTCATGGATACAAACACTCCTTGACGAGAGCCTCCTGATCCGCGTCGACTCGCAGAGCCACCAGTGCCTCCGTGGGAAATTCTCGACTCGTTTCAAACCCCAAGGAAACAAATAATCCTTGACGCTAGGGAAATAAATAATCCTTAGCAAATTCCTCGACTCACGGATACAAACACTCTTTGACGAGAGCCTCCTGATCCGTGTCGACTCATGGAGAAACCAGTGTCTCCGCGGGAAAATTCCCGATTCGTCTCAACTTGCAAGATGAAGCCTCAGGCAGCAGGGACTAAAAAACTTGCTTCCTGAACAATGGGACCCTACAAGTCGATCTAAACGGTCTCTTGCATACTATTCACGGGTCTCACTCTCCAAAGTCGAGTTTCGACGAGGAGGGAAACAACCGCTTACGGGTCCTCTCGACTCGTAAGAGAGAAAAATTCTCTTATAGGATCCTTACGACTTATAAGAGAAAACCACACTTAGGAATCCTCACGATTCCTAAGGAGAAAAACCCCCTACGAGATCCTCTCGGTCCGTAGGGAGAAAAGTCTCTATGAGACCATCACGGCTTATAGAGTTGAAAAGTCTTAGGCAGCAGATCTAAACCTGCGGCCTAAGCCATCGCTATCTCTTGAAGAAACCAAGATGCTTACTCTATTATCTGTCAACCATGTTTATTAAGATAGCATGCCGATAATAAGAGAAAGAAGAAAGCTACAGAATGAGCATCCGATTTACGTTTGATCAAGCGTTCGAGACACACTCATTCATGCACAAGCAAAAGACTCAGAACGAAAAATAAAGACAAGCTGGGATAAAAAATTTCCATTAATATGGCCAATAGTTCTTACAATCATAAAAAACAATGAACGAAAAATATTATTACAGTGGAATAACTTCAGACCCAGGACATGGATTGAGGAACACGAAAGCGACCCTATCTATGACTTTCCAAGCCTCGCGGACCATCCTAGTGTGCTTTCTTTCGCGAGCACAAGCGTCAGGGTCCGCCCTGATGTCTTCCACCCTCCGATAAGCGGCGAATATGGCAGACTGTTGAAAGACCTCGTGCAAGAGATCGATGAGACTATCTCGCCATCTATTTGAGATAAAGTTCAACAGGTACACCGAGTGCACCTTATCCTCAGCGGCATCCAGCGCCCTAAGCGGCACACCGGAACAGAACGGGGGAAGCGCTTCCCAGATGGCTCCCACGATAAGCTTAAGAAGGGAGGAACGCCGGGGAAGCAGGGGACCGTTGTATGCGTTGAAGCGGCTCATGATTTCAGCACACTCCGCGTTTGTGAACTCTCGATTTTGAGAGCGGCCAAGTCGGCGGATGTCCCCGTAAGAGATGATCTCGTTAAGAGCATACATATGGGCATCCATTGTTCCTGTAAAAGAAGATCGACAACAATCAGCAACCCTTAAAAGTTATGTTATATAATTTAAAAGGAGCAAAGCTCCATTAATGAATCAAGAAATTATAAATGAAAATCTTTCGGAGAGCAAAGCTCTATTAATGGAACCCTAACAGGGTTATCCTTAATCCTCTTTAGACCCCTTTAGAGCAAAGCTCTGCTAAATGAAACCCTAAATGGGTCTTCTTTAGATCAGGGATCTATTGAGAGCAAGGCTCTGTCAATGAAAATTAATCTAATTTAATTTAATTCAAATTAAAATTTTCACCTAAAAGTTTTAAGAGTCTAACTTTTGAAGTTCTTGAAAATAAAGAACAGGGCTCTGAGTTCTGAAAGTAAAATTTTAGAGATGATAATCATTTGTTGAGGACCAAAGGTCCTATTTATAGGCACCAAGTGCCCTTTCAACTTCCAAAAGCTGTCGCGACGGTTGGGATTCTGCCACCGTTGCGCTTGCGTTTGGAGGCCACATAAGCGCAACGGTGGGGGGGCATTTGTTTACCCTAATCAGAGCAAAGCTCTGTTCAAATTCCAAGGCGGGAGATAAAGCAACGCTTCATCTTCCCCCAATCAGAGCAAAACTTTGCTTTGAAAATTTAAACTTTAATAAATGAGGCAACGCTTCAGATTCTTTGCGCTGCACGCAACGCGCCACGTGTCAAAAGCTGATACGGCAGCGCAGCGCCCAAGGCAGTGCGCCCAATCAGAGAAAAGCTCTATTTTAAGTAAAAAGTAAAGGAAGCAACGTTTCAGTTGCGCAAACACTGCGCTGCGTGACACGTGTTTGCGCAACTGCGCAAGCACAGCTGCACAAGCGCTGCACTGCGTGACACGTGTCGGCTCAGTTGAGCAAGCACAACTGCGCAAGCACAGTTGCGCAAGCACCGCACTGCGCGACACGTGTCTGCGCAGTTGCGCAAGCACAGCTGCGCAAGCGCCGCGCTGCGCGACACGTGTCTGCGCAGTTGCGCAAGCACAGCTACGCAAGCGCCGCGCTGCGCGACACGCGTCACGCGCTAGGGCGTTGCGCAAAACAGAATTGAAATTTTAAAGAAATCTTTTCTGTTCTTGTTAAAACAAGAAGATTTTCTTCTGTAAAACAGGAGCCCTTGGATCAAAGATCCAACGGTGGGGAAAATTCCCCAAATCACTCAGAGAAAGATCTCTTAAACAAATTTAACTAATTTATGGGCACTATAAAAAGGACCCTAGACCTCAATTCAAAGGAGGAACATTTTGTGAAAAATTAAACAGAGAAGACTCTGAAGAATTGGAGAGAAATCCTCAAGAACGAAGAAAAAGGTAAAAACCTTTAGAAAAAGAAAAAATTCTCTTATGAACAGATCATTGATCTGAGAACAAGATCTAGGATCACTAATGAAAAGAAAAGAAAAAATAAATAATAAACAGTGCCTTGCACTTCTTTTTATGAACCATTGGTTCTGAATCTAAAAGATTCTCAAGATAACAGTGCCTTGCACCTTATATGAACCACTGGTTCTTTAGAAAACAAGAAAAAACTTGTTTTCTCTGATCTGAAATTGATCCAAAAGAATAAGAACAGTGCCCAGCACTTGCCAAAACTGCGCTATTGCGCAAGCCGCCAGGAAGCGCCACGTGTCAGCAGTGCAGCAGCGCAGCGCACTAACACAGCGCACTGTGCTGTTGCGCTTGCGCTCACCAGAACGTGACACGTGTCACCTCCACGAGCGCTTGCGCTCATTAATTGCGCAAAGTACCTGACAAGCCATATGGGACACTGTCAGGGTATCTAATACAATGCATTATTAAAGGGCAGAGCACAATCAAAGGTCCAAGGGACCAAATAAAAGTGCTGCACATTATTTTAAAACGGCAGAGCCCAATTAAAAAGTCTAAACAGAACAAAAATAATGCTATGCATTATTTAAAGGGGCAGAGCCCAATTGAGAGGTCCAAAGGACCAAAACAAATGCTCTGCATTATAATAAAAAGGGCAGAGCCCAGTCAAAATAGGCATAAATAGCCTGAAGTAATGCTATGCATCATTCTAAAAAGGGGAAAGCCCAAACAGTGGCCTAACAAGCCAAATGCAAACAAAATGTGAACATTTTCAACTGGACTTAGCCCAATTTTGGCCGTAAGCCCTTAAATAAAATTGACTGAGCACAACTCTCTCTTAAATCAATTTATATCCGGTTCGAGGGTACACTCCGAGCTCCTCTGACACTTGTCGTTGTAATCCTTCAACGACGTCAGAGAGGTGACGGGTCCTGACAACCACATACGTTTCGGTCCTTAAACTAATGTCGGACCGAAACGTCCTTAAACTAATGTCGGACCGAAACGTCCCTAAACTGGAATATGGACCACCACGTCCCTAAACTGGAATATAGACCGCCACGTCCTTAAACTGGAACATGGACCACTACGTCCCTAAACTGGAATAATAGAGCCTCCAAATGCTCTTCTGCCGGATCTAAACGATCCCGTTTAAGTCGATCTTAGCCCCAAAACACGGCGAACGTATCCTTAAACATTCAAGTGGACTACAAAATTCCAAATCAACTCTGGTTCGAGGGTACATCTCCGAGCTCCTCTGACACCTGTCGTTGTAATCCTTCAACGACGTCAGAGAGGTGACGAGTCCTGACGGCCATATATTAAATGAATCACTACGTTAAGTTGATCTTAGTCTCAAACAGGACTAACGTATCCTTAACGAACGTTTAAGTTGATCTTAGCCGTAACGCGGCTAATGCATCCTTAAACTAAAAACACCAAACCCAAATCTAAGTAAATACGGATTTGGACTAATCCACGTCCTACGGGCGACGGCATTACTCAGTCTCCGTATACAATCCACGGGCAACCACAAACAAAACAAACACCCACGACACGAAGTGAAATTCTGGAGAAAGAGAAAGTTGTTACCGCGATGCGGTAGTGTAATTAACTGCAGGGGCTTGCGCCTGCAGGGAAGAGCGTCCCCACAATCAAAAACCCCTCAAGCGAGGGGGAATCTGACGAAGTCTGCTTCATCGGCCGCATCCATCTAAATCTCCGATACACGGTGCCATAAATCAACTTGGCATCTTCGGAGAGGTGGACGGATAAAACCAAATAGTATCTGCCCCGAATCTCAGGCAAGACGTCCTCACGCCGTCGCCGTCTTTCGGAGGGGAACAAGGAGTAATCGGTCGGTTAGTACCTCAAGAAGTATTAACGGTCGCATGAAAGTGTGTGAGCAATCTCATCTAAATATTCATTAATTAAAAAAAATACTGAGGCTGATGGGCAAGAGTATGATAGCTTGAATTGAATTCTCCGGGTGTAGGGATGTCTTTACATACACGCAGGGTGATATGATCGATGTTTGGAATAAAGATAGGAATGAAGAATAAGACGATGTTTTATTGAGGGAGGACGTGATTTCTAACATCTTTTCATGACCATTAAGATAGGGCTCATGACAACCGAAAGGCTAGCTTAGTTGGAAACCCTAATTTTCAAGGCTTTTCTTTTACAATTCTTTTCTTTAAATGTAATATTCATGAACTTTCTTTTATTATTGGATTTTGTGGGTGCAATCCGCTGAAAACCCTCAGGAGACAACACTCCTCCTACGAGGACACCTAGAGGTTTAAAGGCTTGTTGCACGTGCTCAGTGCAATCGTGTTGCCTACGAAAGTGTGCTTTTCTCTTTCTTTATTTTCTCCTTCTCTTTTTAATAAAACAGTTCGATCGGGACGATCGAAAATAAGTTTGGGGGAATTTGATCAGTCGAAAATACTGCATTTCTAACACGGCAATTTCCCTACCTTTTGCATTCATGTATAGGTATCCAGTATTCTTATCGCACATATTAACAAAACACATGTAGAATACTGGATTACTTGTACTGTAAACTAAAACCGACACTTTTAGGGAAATTGTGTGTTTTTCATAGCATCGCATCATCCTTGTATTGCGCAACTCTTATCCGGGGTCTAATGCAGGAAATTCCAGAAGCAAAAGCCCAAAATTGGGAAAAGATCTGATAAAATATATGCCAACTCAAAGGCTAAAGATCTGGTAGCAATACAGAAGGCCAAACAAAATTCAAATGATCAAAACAAGGCCCATATGTCAGCCCAAGTCAACAGAAGAAAACCCAAGCCGTGAGGCTTCCAAACCGCCGCGGTTCCGCGGCGGGAGCTGGCTTGCGCCGCGGAACCGCGGCGCTTTGATGGCTTCATGCTTCGAGATTTCTTCCACGTGACTACTGTAACTGCCCAAGCTTCCAGAAGACTCCCGATTCTCCACGTGGCACATCTAGAAGGCTCGGTTTAACAAACTTTTGGAGGGAAATTCAAATTTTAGGCTCAACTAACTTTTTGGAGGGAAATTTAAATCATTTGGTTAACTAACTTGTGGGGGGAATTCAAATTTCAATTCTAGATCTAGAGGTCTATAAAAAGGATCCTAGATCTAGGGTGCAAATTGTTCAAGAATCACCATCTTCTTCCCTCCACAAGTTTAGTGACAAAACTTGTGCTAAATTCCAATTCAACCTCAAGATCAAGATCCCGAGATCAATTCAAGCAAGAATTCCTTCAACCTTTAGAAGCGACGCCGGATTTTCAACGGAGCAAGAGATCCACGCCAATCCGCAACTCAGGGAGCCGAGCGAAGCCGAAATCGACGATCTAGTTCCTTCCTTTTGTAAATTCAAGAGAGTTGTAACGAAATTTGTCGATAAATAAAGGTGAATTTTCTATATTCTTGCTTATCTTTTAGTTCAAGCAAAATGATTAGATCTCAATTTGTGATTGTGTTTGTGATCATGATGTTTGAGTAATCTCCGCTCGTGTAGGAGTTGTGACGATCTTTAGATGATGATGATTTAGATATTTTTTACAATTCTTAAATCCTATAATCTTTGGAAATTCTAGTGAATCAAATGATTAATGACCTAGTTTCGAGATGAAGCTTTCTTGATCGTGTTCACTCGAAACTAGGGAACAACTATTAAACATTGGATTAACTAGAAACTAGAATTTGAATGCGATCCATTGAAAGGACAAAGGATGAGTTGCGACATCCCTAATTTCCTCGCACGATCCTTAAACCTCGATGAATTCGCATCGATCTAGTACCAATTCGTTAAAGGATAAGAATGAGTAATCTTTAGATCTCATCACATCTATAGATCCGATCTACTCCTACGAGCCATACCTATAATCTTGTGTGTTGATTGGAAATTATCTCTCATCTCAATTCTTGTTTTTAATGTTTCTTTTAGATCTAGATTTTACTTATCTTTGATCTTCAATTACAAATCATGAATTGTTTTCTTTTCTTTGCCTTAAATTTTCGACTCATCTAATTTGAAAGACGAACGATTACACTTTCCCTGTGGACGATCCGCACTTACTAACGCGCTACATCTGACACCGTTATTGATTGCGGTCAAAATATTTTTGATTGTGATTTCTAAATTCTATTTTCTAAAAACCAACTACACATCAAGAATATCATTCAATCATCGATACACCAGAGTAGACTAGCGTATACGTATCTTGACCCATATGATGGGCGATGGATGATCCCATATCCATCGGTGTTTGACATCAAGGATGGCGTACGGGTGCTCAGTGGAGATTGGGTACACTAGACGGACTCGCCGAGAACTCCCAGATGGTATTATACCTCACGTCAGATGGCAGTTCTCCGGTGACACTGGTACAGAGTAGTCTGTTGACCCGAGATCATCATAGAGTCTTGTGTGATTACCACTGTGCTTTGATTTCCATCATACCACGTCCAAGAGGGCGTGTAAAAAGGTGGCTTTTGGGTAAAGTCCCGAATCACATGGAGGCAATGAGCGATAAGAGGGGATTCGTCTCTCCCAGTATAGGGAGTTGATGTTGCGCTGTGTTCGATTGGCTATAACCGGAAATCCCTGGCCAGGGTTGCTGAGATTTACTGGTAAGTGTTATCAGTAGTTTCTCGAACTGTTATGGACCTCATATCGACACGACTTATCGAGCTACTGGGGTCTGACGTTTACCACCCCTAGGCGAGATATGCGACATATCAGACGAAGAGACCGGACTGTACAGGAGTGTTACTGAATGGATTCACAGGAGAATGTACAGGCTTGCTTGTTGATCTTCTGATCGCTCAATACCCGGGTGGCCGTTACGTTTAGCAGACCGCTTGCGGCTTGTGGGTGTTTGATATGATCATCACCTACTGCCGGCGTATTGACGAGTCTTTAGAGTCCTACACAAGGGTTTCCTGGCTCAAGCGAAACGGAGTAGGAGCACATATGTGATATGTTCGGGACCGAGATTGATACGATATGAGATACCGTATTCTATTCTCGCGATTTGTAACATTGAGGGTTGTATGCGATATAACCGGGTTATCGGATCAAGTGTTGATTCGATAAGTTGTTACACATGATATTAGTCGGTTATAGCCGGGTTATTAAATCAAGAGTTGATTTAATAATTTAATGTATAATTATATATTTGATATGTTACATTACATTAACTAGTATTAGCTCACTTAAGATTTATTTTCTCACTTGATTGTGCATAAGTGTATATGTGATATATATTTGTGTGCATATGATTGTGTCATGCTTGATGATACATCAAAGATGGGTGTATGAGACTTATATCAAGTTTAGGTTAAATTAGGGTTTACTTATTTCCTTAAGAATAACAAAAGAGATGAGACTTTAGTCAATGTTATCAAGCTTGTAGAAGCTTGTATGCAACATTGACAAAGTCAACTCTTTTGTCATTCCTTAGGATATTAGTTAACCCAACCCTTAACCTCATACTTTGGTTAGTTCTCTACATGAGTTAAGCATGAGGGCTTAACTCAACCATGGTGCAATAATTCAAAGGATAAGTTTTCATTTGGATGAATTATTCACTTCTTCTTCTTCTTCCTTCAACAAAAGCTTTCTAGCTTCAATGGAGCTTGAGAAAAAGTGTGAGAAAATCAATTCTAAAGTGAGCAACCTTCCTATTTCATCATCCTCTACTACTTGCCATTTAGTAGAGGGTGTTCTCTTCACAAAGTTTTTGACCTAGTGAAGGAATAGCTTGAGTTAGTGTCTCCCCGACGTAGATCATCTTCGGCCTCAAAGTCATCGAAGAGAGCACGTTCGTTCTTCTTGTGGAGCTTCTCTAGAGTCCGTAGTTCACGATCGCAGCGAAGGGGACATCTACACGGAGCTATTGAAGTGAAGGACCGGATCTACAAAGGTTGTAATCCCTCTCACTTAGTGTTAAACTGTTTAACATGTTAGTTTTCGCCTAAACTCTAGTATAAAGATCCGGCTTTGGGTTGTTCGGCACGGCTAAAATTTTAATCGGGCATGGTTGATGCCTCGTAGACCCTTGTGCGTGTGCCTAGCAACCCTACAGTGGTATCAGAGCCAAGCTAGAGCTTTAGGCGAAGTTTAAAGTCCGATCGAACTCCGAATACCCGGTTTATACCCCTCTCTGTACATTTTCTAAAAATGTGATTTTTTAAGTATTAAAAATACTCAGAAAAACAAGCAGGAAAAACTAAGAATTACTGTGAAGTACGGCCCACTAATTCGCTCATATGACCGAGGAACCGCGGCCAAACCAAGGGTTTGGCGGCGGTTCCGCGGCCAAAATTTTGAATTAGTCTCTGGAACTTCATATATTTATTCTTAGGTCCTTTCTTGTCATTTTTTTCTGGGAATTTTTTAATTTCACTCAAGTGTTGAGTTTTCTACGATTGTATTGGGGACTCGTTGATTCGATCGGATAATTTAACTTTGTTTAGTTTGTCCGGGTAATTTTTAGAAACTGTTAAAAAGTTCGAACGGATATCAATAACTCACTTTTTCCCCTGTCGGAAAATTTTTCAAAAGTTGGATTTTTTCTCGAGTTTAAGAACGTTCTAAGTCGTGCAAGTAACACGGTGGACCCTCTAGAAGACAACAAACCTTAACTCGATTATGTGACCGTCTTGAACTGCCTCTAAACCTTAGGGTTTGGGGCAGTACGGCGTGCCACATGTGAGGTGTTGGCTTGACCCTTCTACGGCTGGACCATTGGTACTGTGGCATGTGATGGATGTTTTTAAACTGATTTCAAGTGTTGAGATATATTGGGGAAATCTTGGGTGTTTGATTATTCGATCGGAAAGTTTAACATTATCTATTTATCTGGAATGTGATACAATATTTGGAATCCACAGGTAGTTATGAGATAACTAATTTGAATGTTATAAATCTAGCAGTTCAGTCTCAGATGATCGGTTGCCACGGAATTTTGATGTGATCAAAAGTCCGTCGCAATCACGTAGCGTACGCGGATACTCGCCGGGTAAACTTAACAGACAGCCACGCCCCATAGCCCCGACCAAGTGACTGTAGGAGAACCCCATCGCCAAAAGCATCCGTTCGGGTGCTCGTGGCAGCGGTGTTCCGCCTTAGTGCACTTTGTCGACGGCATCCGGGGATGCGGCCGTCTACTAAAGTTTGCGATGAGCATTCGATCAGGATGTCGGGAATCTTGTTGAATTGCCCGACTTGATATTGAAAAGAGTTTTCGATAATGAGACTAAAATGCGGGGTTTATAATTGTTAGGCATGCGATGTCTAAGGAATTCATTTGGTTAGGCATGCGATGTCTAAGGAGGTTGCGGATTCCAACTGTTGTAGTTTTACACTTTATTTTCTGTGACCGTAAGCGTAGTATGTGGTGTATCGCCGGCTTCGTTGCTATACATCAACGACAATCGGGATACGCATATTTGCTTACGTTGATGATATGAGATATTATGTGTTGTTGTGATATGTTATATTGGATCGTCGCGTTTTGAATAGCCGGGGGTTTTATGTGAGATGAGAGTTTTTTCTTTTTCATTCATGTAAAATTCATTTGTATGTAATATTCTTTTATTGGGGCACTTCCGGGCTGAGGATGATGTCACCGTTGTATATTATTTACTTTTCCGCATTAGGTAGACCCAAGGCGGGGAGCACAAGTAACCGGGTTCTAGAGTCCAGTGGGAGATCATCTCGAGGAGTCGAGACCGGGTCTCCTAACCCTAGAATTGGCAGTGTTACCTGCCGCTCTCGTAGGGGTCTAGGGATGTGGGTTTGGCTATTCATCGCGACCGTGGAATCCGTGTTTTATACAGGCTCGTATTGAAAACACGGACATCCTAGTATATCCAATATTTCATATATGTTCTTCTGCTGCAATGTTCTGTGATGAGATCATATTACTGCCTGAGACGAATGTTTATATTATATATATGAGATATATGTTGTATTGTAGATTTCGTTTCAAATTTGATGCTTGTGAAGCATATTAAAATGGGACTTCATTAATGAGATTAATGAAAATAAAAGAAACCTAAGATGTTGTAGAAACTTGTTTAAAAACTGGTAGCTCTAGTTCTTGCTTTGCATAGCGGTGTTCTTTGTAGAACATCCAGCACCTTATTCGATAAGGAAAGAGCCGAGATCCCTTCACCGGGAGTGACCTCTTTAGTGAAACTAGCAGATGCTGCATACTCGGTTTGTCTTTTGATTGCTTCTATAGTTTTTGCTTTGCATAGTGGTATTTGTGAAATATCCTGCACCTTATTCGATAAGGAAAGAGCCGACGATCCCTTCACCGGGAGTGACCTCTTTAGCAAAACTAGAAAAGCCTCAAAAACACTCCATTTAAAATCACTCGATTCTACAACAATATCAAGTTCATTATGCAAAGGGTTTTCTTAAAAACCTGTCGTAGCCTTCCGTCATTTCAGATAAAGTACTTCATAGTATTCGTGTTGCGTTTGTTGGCTTTCGTCAAGGCGTAGTGTGCGGTAGCTATTTATGCTTATCTGCTAGCATATGATGCGATTGAGTTAGAGTAGTCGTGCGACTTTGTTGGCATTCGTCAAGGGTCGTGCGGGTGGGTTTAATTCAATCGGGAAATGACGGGTTGAACTTGACTAGTAGCCTATGGTTTGTTGGCATTCGTCAAGGTCATAGGACACTAGGGGCAAAATATTATTGGGAATTTCAAGTGTTGAAATTTGCAATGAGATTGCATACCTTCTATGAGATAGTTGGATCTCGATAACCGCTGCGAGTAAGAGTTACTCCTGGGAGAGTTTTACACATTACAATTAGCCGATCAAGTAGGTGTCTAGAAAGGTGTTAACGGGGTTACGCCCCTGGGAAAATGAGGTTTACTTTAATTAGGTCCATGCGAAAGCACGGGGAACCTCCCTCAAAGTACCGACACTGGCCTGGCTGAAAGATTGGCGAACTTGTAGCGTGTAATTAATCTCGGCTAGTCTTTCCTTTTAGGGTTTGAAGGAAGATTTGATTAAAACAGTGGGAGACATCCTGATTAGATATATTAGATAACCAATCTAATCTTGCAAGAGCATACGCTGAGTGTTTTCTTCTCTCTCTCTCCAGGTAGCGACCATATCACGCCTTAATCAAGATAATAATACGGATGTATTGACCGAACCCGCTTGTTATACTGAGCTGGGGAACGTTGGTCCCGCTCCAACTTATAATTGTTATAAGACAGAGCAGGAAATTAGGGAATACCATATTTCCCGTGCCGCCCAAACGAAGAAAGTGCATGCTGATGCATCTTCTTCGGGTGTGTTCATTACAGAGAACTGTTTCTCAGTATCCTTTACGTCCTGGGTATGAGATACCGGATCAGGATCCCGCATATGTAATCTGTTACATGGGCTACAGAAAGGTAGAGAACTGAGAACGGGTGATAAGTTTCATGAGACAGAAAATGGTGCAAGTGTTGCAGCCAAGTCTGTTGGTCACTATCACCCTGTATTACCAGAATACATTGATTCTGAACGAATGTTATTAGATACCGAACCTGATATACAACATCATATCAGTCTCTTTATTAGTAAAGAAAGGATATAATTTTGTATTGTTGGATAATATTTTGAACATTTCCTATATCAAGAGTTGATCGGTTCAGGCACGTTATCTAAAAGCATTGACGTTCTAAATCAAACTACAGTTCTTAGTATACGAAACACATACAAGAGGAAGAGTTCAGAAATGAACGAATCCTTCTTGAGGCATTGTAGACTAGGTCATATCAATGCGACCCGACTAGCTGAAGTTACATTAAGATGCATATTTAAATTTGTTTGAATTTACATCTTGTGAAACTTGTCGGTCATGTCACAAAGATAAGATGACCACAGCTCTGTTTATTAGAAACAGAGAAAGAGTTAGTGAACTCTTGGGATTGATACATGCTGATGTATGAAAATCTCCCGTCTACACATGCCAAGACCGGTTCTTTGTACTTCATTACATTCTCTGATGATCTCTCAAGATTCAGACATATGTTCCTGTTGAAACACAAGTCCGAACCTTTTAAGATATTCACAGAATGTAACTTAGAAGTAGAGAACCAAAATATGGGTAAACGTATTATGTCCTTTGATGTGATCAAGGAGGAGAATACTTGAGCATGGAATTCCTGGACTATTCTAAAGGAGAATGAGATTCTCTCTCAGCAATACTCCTCCGTATACACCACAGCACGTCGGTGTATCAGGGCAGAGCAATAGCACCCTATGTGATATGGTGTGCTCTATGATGAGTACTACTGAGTTTCCTATTTCCTTTTGGGTGTTATGCGCTTGAGAAGCTGCATACCTATTGAATAGGGTTCAAATCAAATCAGTTGCCTACCACTTCATATGTGATATGGAAAGGGAAGAGCCCATATCTTAAGTTTGTTAAGATTTGAGGTTGTCCGGACTATGTCTAAAATCAAAATCCGGACAAGCTCGAGGCAAGGTCTGTTATGTAGAACTGGAAAGGTTCCAGCTATACAAACTGCAGCTAATGATTTGGTAGAACCAAAGGATTCAATAGTTTCCAACGAACCTCGGCCTCTCCGCCGATCTAGTAGGGTTCCTCACCCACCTGAGAGATACTTCGGTTTCTCTATGACAGTGGGAGCGAGGATTGCATCATGAGATGATGACCCAACTAGTTTCGAGCAGGCTATCAGGAGTGGGACTCTGTAAGAATGGCTGGATGCTTATCGATCTGAGATGGAATCCTTATACACCAACAAAGTAAGGACTTTAGTTGCTTTATCTGAAGGGTTAAATCCCCATCAGGAGCAAGTATATCTTGAGAAGATTACTTGGTGTACATGGAAAAGTTGAGACTTTCAAAGTTATGCTTAAGTCCATCCAGATCCTACTTGCCATGGCTACATACCATGACTACGATATCTGGCGGTTGAGTGTCATGACTGCTTTTCTAAATGATGTTTTAGAAAAGAGCGTCTATAAGTACACAGCCAGAGGGCTTCGTAGACAGTGGGAGTAGCGGAAACGTGTGCAAGATGTTTTATGTGATAAAACAGGCATCGCGGAGTTGGAACATCTGTTTTGATGTGGTAGTCAAAGAGTTTGACTTCATCAAAATGGTAGATGAACCTTGTATATACAAAAAGGTAGTAGGGAGTATGGTGGTGATCCTCGTAGAGTACGTGGATGAAATACTCTTGATAGGGAAGGAGTTTCCTATGCTACGCTCGGTCAATCTCCGCTTATCACAAGGATTCTCCATATAGGATCATAGTGATACCTCCTGAATCCTGGATTTTGGTTGTATGAGATAGATCTAATTGGATGTTAGGATACTCACTAGTTGTAGTGAGATGGTATCAATCGATCCTGGGGAGAATCATTGGAAAGGTTCCAGGGTGATAAGGACGACTGAATGTCAGTCGCAGGCATTGTCTTTACCCTCAGTGGAGGGACGGTATGTTGGAAGAGTTCCAAGCTAGATACCGTGACTTACTAGACGATTAAAGGCAAGATACATCGTTACCGAGGATGCTACCAAAGAGGCAGTCTGGATATATATAAGTTCATGAGATGAACTCCGTTCCTACCATTGTGTGACAATGGAGTTATGGCTTTTGCCAAGGAACCCCCGTCCCATCTGAAATCCAGATATAATTCTTAGGCATTATCACCTGATCATGGAGATGGTTGATCTTCAGGGAGATCGAGGTTAGGAGAGTAGACACAGAGGACAACAACGCGGATCCACTCACAAAGGCCTTTTTCCCAGTAGAGACTTTTATGGGATGGTTGAGTATGAGATACTTCAACCGCAGCTAATTGTTGGGTATGTGATACCATAACAGATGGCCCTAATGCAAGTGGGAGATTGTTAGTTATATGTATGCCCTAGAGGCCATTACTATACATACGATGTATATTGTAGTGGATGCTTGGACATATATAGGGAGGACTTTTTTGCTCGACATGATAATACGTTATCCGGTTGCCCTTTATCTTAACATGTACTCTAATTGTCTCTATGTTACATGTTGATAAAGCCCTTAGGATATGTACTCAACTACTGGGACTATGATGAGATCATATTAGTGGGACCACGGTAGTCGACGAGTACATCCTATAACTGTTCCTAGTCGAGGGTGTATTGAGACAGGGCATCGATACACCAGAGTAGACTAGCGTATACGCATCTTGACCCATATGATGGGCGATGGATGATCCCATATCCATCGGTGTTTGATATCAAGGATGGTGTACGGGTGCTCAGTGGAGACTGGGTACACTGGACGGACTCGCCGAGAACTCCCAGATGGTATTATACCTCACGTCAGATGGCAGTTCTCCGGTGACACTGGTACAGAGTAGTCTGTTGACCCGAGATCGTCATAGAGTCTTGTGTGATTCCCACTGTGCTTTGATTTCCATCATACCACGTCCAAGAGGGAGTGCAAAAAGGTGGCTTTTGGGTACAGTCCCGAATCACATGGAGGCAATGAGCGATAGGAGGGGATTCGTCTCTCCCGGTATAGGGAGTTGATGTTGCGCTGTGTTCGATTGGCTATAACCGGAAATCCCTGGCCAGGGTTGCTGAGATTTACTGGTAAGTGTTATCAGTAGTTTCTCGAACTGTTATGGACCTCATATCGACACGACTTATCGAGCTACTGGGGTCTGACGTTTACCACCCTTAGGCGAGATATGCGACATATCAGACGAAGAGACCGGACTGTACGGGAGTGTTACTGAATGGATTCACAGGAGAATGTACAGGCTTGCTTGTTGATCTTCTGATCGCTCAATACCCGGGTGGCCGTTACGTTTAGCAGACCGCTTGCGGCTTGTGGGTGTTTGATATGATCATCACCTACTGCCGGCGTATTGACGAGTCTTTAGAGTCCTACACAGGGGTTTCCTGGCTCAAGCGAAATGGAGTAGGAGCACATATGTGATATGTGCGGGACCGAGATTGATACGATATGAGATACCGTATTCTATTTTCGCGATTTGTAACATTGATCGGTTGTATGCGATATAACCGGGTTATCGGATCAAGTGTTGATTCGATAAGTTGTTACACATGATATTAGTCGGTTATAGCCGGGTTATTAAATCAAGAGTTGATTTAATAATTTAATGTATAATTATATATTTGATATATTATATTACATTAACTAGTATTAGCTCACTTAAGATTTATTTTCTCACTTGATTGTGCATAAGTGTATATGTGATATATATTTGTGTACATATGATTGTGTCATGCTTGATGATACATCAAAGATGGGTGTATGAGACTTATATCAAGTTTAGGTTAAATTAGGGTTTACTTATTTCCTTAAGAATAACAAAAGAGAGGAGACTTTAGTCAATGTTATCAAGCTTGTAGAAGCTTGTATGCAACATTGACAAAGTCAACTCTTTTGTCATTCCTTAGGATATTAGTTAACCCAACCCTTAATCTCATACTTTGGTTAGTTCTCTACATGATTTAAGCATGAGAGCTTAACTCAACCATGGTGCAATAATTCAAAGGATAAGTTTTCATTTGGATGAATTATTCACTTCTTCTTCTTCCTTCAACAAAAGCTTTCTAGCTTCAATGGAGCTTGAGAAAATGTGTGAGAAAATCAATTCTAAAGTGAGCAACCTTCCTACTTCATCATCCTCTACTACTTGCCATTTAGTAGAGGGTGTTCTCTTCACAAAGTTTTTGACCTAGTGAAGGAATAGCTTGAGATAGTGTCTCCCCGACGTAGATCATCTTCGGCCTCGAAGTCATCGAAGCGAGCACATTCGTTCTTCTTATGGAGATTCTCTAGAGTCCATAGTTCACGATCGCAGCGAAGGGGACATCTACACGGAGCTATTGAAGTGAAGGACCGGATCTACAAAGGTTGTAATCCCTCTCATTTAGTGTTAAACTGTTTAACATGTTAGTTTTCGCCTAAACTCTAGTATAAAGATCCGGCTTTGGGTTGTTCGGCACGGCTAAAATTTTAATCGGGCATGGTTGATGCCTCGTAGACCCTTGTGCGTATGCCTAGCAACCCTACAGGTTTGACCTCTGGGAAAACGAGGTTTACTTTAATTAGGTCCGTGCGAAAGCATGGGGAACCTCCCTCAAAGTACCGATACTGACCTGGCTGACCGGTTAGCGAAACTGTAGAATGTAATTAATCCTGGCTAATTTTCTTTTCAGGTTTTGAACGAAAATTTGATTAAAGAAGTGGGAGACATCGATTAGATAAGATAATAACCAATCTAATTCTTTGCAAGAGCATTTCGCTGAGTGTATTCTTTTTTCTCTCCTAGTGGCAGATACCAATGACGGGACTTAAGCTTCTACTAGAGAAAAATAAACTGACGGGGCTGAACTATAAAGAATGGTTGAGGAACTTGAACATTGCACTAGCATATGATAAAGTATCATATGCCCTCACAACCAATGCCCCACCCGTCCCAGGACCTGAATCATCTGTCTCGGATAGGGAGATCCGAAAAACTTGGGATGCTGATTGTAACATAGCCAAGTGTCTCCCGCTTGCTTCTATGGACAATATCCATCAGAAGCAACACGAGAATATGGATGTACAATCCATCTTTCTTCACACAAAGGACTTGTATGAAGAGCAATCTCATATTTTGAGATACGAGGCATCTCGAAAGCTGTTTCAGATGCGAATGGCCCCTGGTACATCAGTAGGAGACCATGTTTTAAAGATGATTGTCTTATAGAAGAACTGGAGGAACTGGGATGGACCATGGATAATGAGCAGTATACAGATATTGTTCTACAGTCTCTCCCCCTTGCCTTTGCTCCGTTCATAGTGAACTTCAATATGAATGATTTGGAGAAATCATTACCTGAACTTCTCAATATGTTGAGAAGTGCAGAGAGCACGTTGAAAATTTTGAGGACTCCCGCTCTGCTTGCTGGGCCATCCTCCTCTTCATTCCCAAAAGCCAAGGCCAAGGGAAAGAAAAAGAAGAAGTCCATCAAACAGAAAGGTGGAGTTAAAAAGGCAAAGGGGAAAGACAAATCCGGGGCTATGGGAAGCGGGAAAGGAGAATGTTTTTACTGCCACAAGTCAGGACATTGGAAACGCAACTGTGCTGTGTATCTTGCTGATCTCAAGAAGAAGAAGCATGCTGATGCTTCCACTTCAGGTGTGTTTGTAACTGAAAACTGTTTTTCTTTAAACTCTGCATCTTGGGTATTAGATACCGGTTCTAGTTCTCACATCTGCAATTGTATGCAGGGATTGAGAAATAGTAGAGTTTTGAAGACAGGTGACCATACTCTGCGAGTTGGAAATGGTTCCAATGTACATGTTGTATCCGTGGGAGAGTATCATCTTGGGTTGCCTCCGGGTTGTATTTTGGTTTTGAACCCGTGTTATTTTGTACCCAGTATGCTATGTAATATAATATCCGTTTCTTTTCTTTGTTAGACAATGAAGGATATCATTTTGTATTGCAAAATAATGTTATGAACATTAACTTGAATCAAGAGTTGATTGGGTATGGTACATTAAATAACGGTATTTACGTCCTGAACCAACACACAGTTTTCAATATACAACATACTAATAAAAGAAAGTTTTCAGATATAAATGAAGCTTTTCTTTTCATTGTAGACTTGGTCATATTAATGAAACAAGACTAAACAAACTACATAAAGATGGATATTTAAATTCTTTTGAATATAAATCTTATGCGACTTGTCAGTCTTGTATCAAAGGTAAAATGACCAAAACTCCGTTTACTGGACACGGAGAAAGAGCTGTGGAACTCTTAAGCCTCATACATAGTGATGTATACGGACCAATGTCTACACATGCTAGAGGTGGTTTTTCATACTTCATTACTTTTACTGATGATTTCTCAAGATTCGGACACGTGTTTTTGATAAAGCACAAATCCGAAGCTTTCGAGAAATTCAAGGAGTATAAACTTGAAGTAAAAAAACAAACAGGCTTGAGCATCAAGAAACTTCGATCAGATCGAGGTGGAAAATATTTAAGTACAGAGTTTTTAGGCTTCTTAAAAGAGAATGAGATTCTCTCTCAGCTCACTCCTCCTTACACACCACAGCACCATGGTGTGTCAGAACGGAGGAATCGTACCCTATTAGATATGGTACGATCCATGATGTGTGATGCTGAGTTACCGCTTTCCTTTTGGGGGCATGCATTAGAGACAGCAATGTATCTATTGAACAGGGTTCCAACCAAGACCGTGTCTACCACTCCATATGAGATATGGAGTGGAAAGAGACCATCTCTTAAAAGAGTTAGGATTTGGGGTTGTCCGGCTTTTGTTAAAAAGAAGAATCCAGACAAATTCGAGACACGATCGGTCATGTGTAAATTTGTGGGGTATCCAAAACATTCATATGGATATCTATTCTACCACAAGGAGGAACAAAAGGTGTTTGTTGCTCAGCATGCCACATTTTTGGAAAATGAAATCTTTACAGACAGTACTGATGGCAATGCGGTAGAACTAGAAGAGGTTCTGGAGACACAAATTACTCAGGACGAATTGGTTGAAACTGATGTTTCAGTAGAACTTCAAGAACCTCAGCCGCTCCGGAGATCTGGTAGAACTTCTCGCCCACCAGAGAGATACTATGGGTTTCTCATTGATGGTGATAGAGAAGTTTGCATCATGGATGATGATGACCCTACTAGTTTTCAGCAAGCTATCACGAGTGGTGACTCAGTGAAGTGGCTGGAAGCCATGAGATCCGAAATGGAGTCCATGTATACCAACAAAGTATGGACTTTGGACGTTGCGCCTCCTGGGATAAAACCCGTTGGGTGCAAATGGATCTTTAAGAGAAAGATTGGTATAGATGCACAGGTAGAGACCTTTAAAGGAAGGCTAGTAGCGAAAGGTTTTTCGTTAAAGACCAGGATTGGACTATGATAAAACTTTCTCTCCAGTAGCAATGCTTAAATCCATTAGGATCCTGCTTGCTATTGCTGCTCACTATGATTATGAAATCTGGCAGATGGACGTTAAAACTGCATTTCTAAATGGTGATTTAGAAGAATGCGTTTTTATGGATCAGCCAGAGGGCTTCATTAACAGTGGGAGCAGCGGGAAAGCATGTAGATTGCTTAAATTCATTTATGGATTAAAGCAGGCCTCACGGAGCTGGAACATCTGCTTTGATGATACAATCAAAAAGTTTGATTTTATCAAAAATATAGATGAACCATGCATTTATAAGAAGATTGTAGGGAGTACTGTCACATTTCTCGTATTGTACGTAGATGACATTCTCCTGATAGGAAATGATATTCCTATGCTACAATCGGTCAAACTATTCTTATCACAAAGGTTCTCCATGAAGGACCTGGGTGATGCCTCATGCATTTTGGGCATAAGGATCTATAGAGATAGATCCAAGAGGTTATTGGGATTGTCCCAATCAAAGTACATAGACACCATCCTAAAAAGGTTTAGTATGGAAGATTCCAAGCGTGGTGTCTTGCCTTCTTGTCATAGAATCACTCTCTCCAAGGACTTCTGTCCGAAGACTGATGAAGAGAGAGCTCGCATGAGCGTTATACCCTACGCTTCAGCCGTAGGATCTATAATGTATGCGATGTTATGTACTCGCCTTGATGTAGCTTATGCACTAGCTGTAGTAAGCAGGTATCAATCCAACCCAGGGGAGAAACATTGGATAGCAGTGAAGAACATTCTTAAATACTTGCGAAGGACTAAAGAATTGTTCTTGGTGTATGGTAATGGGGATCTCCAGATGGAGGCCTTTACCGATTCCAGCTTCCAAAGTGATAAGGATGACAACAAATCTATCTCAGGGTTTGTATTTACCCTCAACGGAGGGGCGGTTAGTTGGAAGAGTTCCAAACAGGATACCGTTGCAGACTCTACGATGGAAGCTGAGTATATTGCTGCAAATGATTCTGCCAAGGAAGCCGTCTGGATGAGGAAGTTCATCGCGGAACTAGGAGTAGTTCCAACCATTGTTGATCCAATACCATTGTATTGTGATAATAATGGAGCTATGGCGTTAGCCAAAGAACCAAGGTCCTATCAGAAATCCAGACACATCCTGAGGCGATATCATTTGATCCGGGAGATAGTAGATCGCCAGGAGATCGAAATTCGGAGAGTAGATACAAAGGATAACACAGCAGATCCACTCACCAAGGCCCTTCCACAGCCGCAGCATGAGCGACTTTTTGAGATGTTGGGTATGAGATACGCCAATAACTGGCCTTAGTGCAAGTAGGAGATTGTTAGATATATGTATGCCCTAGAGGCCAATATATGTATAGTGGATGCTTGGACATGTATATATGGATTGAGATGACTTTCTCGCTCAACATGATAGTATGCTATCTGGTTTACTTTATCTTAACATGTTGATTTGATCATGCTTTTATTCATTTGTACATGTTGATAAAGCCCTTAGGATATTTGCTTGACTACTGTGACTATGATGCGGATCATACTAGTGGGGCATGTGTAGTTTATAAGCATATCCTTGAACTGTTCCTAGTCGTGGGTGTATCGAGACGGGGCATCGATATTCCAGAGTAGACTAGCGTATACTATTCTTGTCCCATATGATGGGTGATGGATGATCCCATATCCATATGGTGAGGTGACACCAAAGATTGTATGCGGGTGCTCAGTGGAGACTGGGTACATTGAACAGACTCACAGAGAACTCCTATATGGTATTATATCTATCGTCGGATAGCAGTTCTTAGGTGACACTGGTATAGGTTAGTCTGTAGACCCAAGATCGTCATAGAGTCTTGTATGTCCTCCCACTGTACTTTGATATCCACCCTACCATGGCTCTACTGAGTCGTGCAAACAGGTGGACTTTGGGTACAGTCCCGAGGCACATGGAGGCGATGAGCGATAGGAGGGGTTGCGTCTCTCCCGGTATTGGGAGTTGATGTTGTGCTATGCTTGATTGGCTATAACAGGAAGTCCCTGGCCAGGGCTGCTGAGATTTACTGATAAGCGTTATCAGTAGTTTCTCGATCTGTTATGAGCTATACACCAGCATGACTTATTGAGTTATTGGGGTCGACGATTCTATCCCTAGACTCGATATGCAACATATCTGACGAGGAGACTGGACTGTACGGTAAGTGTTGCCAGTTGGCTTGACGGGAGTTTTGACAGCTTCGCTGGTTTTCTTCTGATCGATCAATACCCGGGTGGCCGTTACGTTTAGCTGACCGCTTGCGGCTTGTAGGTATTTGATATGATCATTACCTACTGCCGGCGTATTGACGAGTCTTAGAGTCCCACAATGAAGTTTCCTGGCTCAGGCGAAAAGATGTGGTGTGCATATGAGATATGCGCGGGGACCCGATTAAATACGGATATGTGATACCGTATATTAATCGGGCATTTTCTATTGGTCGGGTCGTATGTGATATGACCGGTTTGCAAAATCAAGTGTTGATTTAACAAATGACTTTTAGATTAATTCTTTTATTAAACCATTTTTCTATTTTTGTATGCATGCATGTATGCACATGATGATGTGCATGGACACATACATACATTGTATCATGGTTGTTGATACATATTTGGTGGCAATGCAAGACTCATATTGTAGTAATTATCTATTTATTTATCATTTTGAATAAAGGAAAGGATAATTCACACATGGTTAATGTTTATCATCTTTAACCATGCTTCAACCACTTTTTAACCTTGAGTTAATTATCCTTTTGCCTTTTTAACTCATTTGATAAAGATCTAGATAATTGCTAACCATGGTTGAAGTGAGAAGGATTAATATGGATTATTCTTTTCTCATTTTCAATAATTCACTCATATCATTTTCTTATGAGCTCAAGCTTAGCCTCCATCTTCTTCTTCCTCTCTTGAAAATTTCTTTGAGTGAAGTTGATAAAAAGAAAAGGTTTTGATTATAGAATACAAACCACATCATCATATTACACACATCTAGCCCATTTGTGTAGGGTGTTTGCTCTACTTTATTCACATATCAAGTAAAGCAAGGAGCTTTGGGCAAAGGGACTTCGGGTGGATCATCGTGGACAAGAAAGGCTTCCATCGATCCGTTCCAAACTCTCAAAGTACCAAGGAGTCACCAAGGGAGGTCTACAAAGGTTGTAATCTCTACTCTTAGTGATACTTTTTCTTTTGCATGTGATGCTTAGTCAAAAGAAACCCTAAATTTCTAGTTATGATTCTTGTCAAGTTCACTTAGCACCTTAAAAATTTGATTTTGGCATATGTGATGCTTCTAAACCCTTGATGAGGTGCTTGGTAAACCCAACAATCAGTATGTACTAGACTTAGATCAGTACCCCTAATACAGGATATGATGATAAGGATACCAGATAAATGATGAGATAAATGTGATATTCGACCCGTACCAAGATTTGGGATGTCGTACGATGGATTTCCGTACAAGCTATATATTGATGATAGATCCGCACTCTTGACTCGAGGATGTTATATTGTATCGTATGTGATGCTATTGAGGTGGGATCACCGACTATTATATTTATATGTATCGACTCAGATTTAGGTGGTTTCTTAACCTTTTCGATTAGCCTGTTAGTTTAGTCTGTAGTTTACGTATAGATGTTAGACTAAACTCGAGTCATATCTATTTCAAAACTAACGAATCGTGAGTATTTTAAAGACAGCCCAAGGGATTCTACGGATATTTTCAAAAGACACATCTTTTCTTAAAAATACTGTAGCCCTTATTTTTCTAAACACCACGATTCGTGATATTTCAAATGGCAAAACTGTATGACTCATATATATTGATGTAGATTCTTCACAGTTGCGTTTATTATTCATTTTCCGCATATTCTTACTATTCGCATCGCATTGCATGTTTAAATGTGTTTATTGTTATATTAAACCCATGTTGTTAGGACACCAGCACCATTACCGATGATGCGTATGCTCCACGTACACCTGCTTGTCGGCTCACACACTTCATCATCGATAATTGCCATGTCACTGTACAATAGGATTGTTGCATCAGGATATGACTCCTTGCATGAAATACTTGCGTATATACCTACTTGTACATCCATATTGGCGCACAGGCTTATTGTACACTCATACTTGCGTATATACCTACTTGTACATCCATATTGGCGCACAGACATATTGTACACTCATACTTGCGTATATACCTACTTGTACATCCATATTGGCGCACAGGCATATTGTACACTCATACTTGCGTATATACCTACTTGTACATCCATATTGGCGCTCAGGCTTATTGTACACTCATACTTGCGTATATACCTACTTGTACATCCATATTGGCGCACATACATATTGTACACACATACTGCGTATATACCTACTTATACATCCATATTGGCGCACTGGCATATTGTACACTCATACTTGCGTATATACCTACTTGTACATCCATATTGGCTTACAGGCATATTGTACACTCATACTTGCGTATATACCTACTTGTACATCCATATTGGTGCACAGTCTTATTGTACACTCATACTTGCGTATATACCTACTTGTACATCCATATTGGAGCACAGGCATATTGTACACTCATACTTGTGTATATACCTACTTGTACATCCATATTGGCGCACGGGCATATTGTACACTCATACTTGCATACATACCACTTGTACATACATAGATGATGCTGGCTTGATTTAGAGAATTGGGGACCGCATATTATATTTTCAAAACTTGATCCACTTAAAAGAGCGGTTTTCCCTTGTTGCTCATAGTACGACTTTATGCTGCTGTTAGTGTATATGCCCTAGAGGCCATTACTGTATCATACTAGTTTGTATATTACTTAATGGAAGCTTGGGATATTCACCTTGTATAAACAATCTTGCTCAATATAGTAGTATGCTACTTGGTTTGTTTCTACTTCAATGTGTACTTGTGTTTATTTCAGTATATCACTTATACGCATTAGTGGAGCCCTTAGGATCTTTGCTTGATTACCAGCGTTGTGATGGCAGTCACACTAGTGGGGGCTGGGTAATCTATAAGCACATCCTTATACAGGTCCCTAGTCACAGGACTGTCGAGACAGGGCATCGATACTCCGGAGTAGACTAGCGTATGCGCTTCTCATCCCAGTGTGGGAGATGGTCTGTCCCACAGCCATCAGTACGTCGTACTGGAGATAGTATACGGGTGCTCGTTGGGTTACGAGTACACTGGACAGGACTCGTCGGGAACTGACAGGTTGGTATTATACCTATCGTCGGTTATCAGTTCCCAGGTGACATGAGTACAGCTTAGTCCGCTGACTTGACACTGGCACTTCGCCTCGAGTGTGTTCCCACTGTACTTTGATTACTACCCTACCACGGCTCAAAGGAGTCGTGCAAACGGGTAATAGTTGGGTACAGTCCCGAAGCACTTGGAGGCAGTGACGGTTAGACAGGATTCGTCTCTCCCGGTATTGGGGGTTGACATCGCGCTGTGTCTAGGAGAGCCATTACACGAGTAGTCCCTGGCCAGGGCAAGCGAGATATACTGGTAGGCTTCCAGTGTTATCTCAGGGTGTTTTGGGCTTCACTCCGACACGACTTGTACCGCTATTAGGGGACTGACGTTTTACCGCCCCCTAGGCCCGACATGCGATGTATTAGACGAACAGACCGAACTGTACGGAGACTGTCACATTCAGACTCAGTAGGAGTTCAGATAGGGTTCACCTCGTCAGCCTTCTTGTCGGCATCTACCTGGGGACCGTTACGCACAGCTAGTGCCGCTTGCGGTCTGTGGTTAAACCCACTGCCAGCGTAGTGTCGAGTCTTTAGAGTCCCACACAGAGGGTATTCGCCTCTGGGCAAAACAGAGTAGAGGTCGCATGGTTTTGCGACAGGGTTCGTTCTCATCCGCGCACTTGTGCATGTTTGGAGTCCGGACGGATATTACTGGCTGGCTCTGGTTTGAGTCCGATACTGGTATATGTTTTGGGGTTGCTTTTATCTCTCAGTATTCATGTTCCTCGGAACAAGAATGCAGGTGTGTATGCACAGTTGTTTGAGGAGGAGGAAGAGGACTTTCATTAGGGTTTGGAACGGGTGCGTATGCACAGTTGACAGTCGTCTTTTTCCAAACCCTAATGGATTTATGTTATATCAATTAATAATATTAATAAAATGAAATTGTGTCATGGTTGGATTTTGTTGACTAGTTGACCATGGTTGACTTGTTGACCATGGTTGAAGGTTTGACCATCATCATTACAAAAGAAAGATACTTTTTGATTCTAGCAAAATTAATTTAATGTTTGAAATGATAATGGTCATTCCTAAACCTTCCATCAACTATTTCATTTTCATTATTATTATTAACTTGATAATTCTTTTTCTTTTGTGATATGGTTGCAAGAAAAGAAAAAGAGAGCTCATTCTATCATTTTAGCTTCTCTCTCCTCACTTCATCTTCTTCTTCCTCTAGCTCAAGGAGAATCCTTCTCATGTGTTGAGAATCCCTCTCCTTGAAAGATAAACACCCCTTAGACACTCTCTACTCACTCTAGGATCAAAGGTTTGGCAAGCCGAAGATTCTAGTTCTCTCCAAGTTCGAGAAAGAGCCCGAAGGTTGAACCCTCAGGTGGATCCATCTTTGACGGAAGAAGGCAACGAGGAAAGCACCATCAACCTCTACAAAAGTTTGAAGACGAAGGAGTTCAAGTTAGGTATAACCATCTTTCCGAGTAGCTAACTCTCTTTAGCTTGTTTGCTAGTTTAGTTTAGAAAAGATCCCGACTTTGTTAGTCCATGTTGCCCCATGCGCTAAAAATTAGATTTTTATACCGTTTCCGCCTCCCCGTAAGAACCGGGGGTCGCAACGTGGACTTACAGTGGTATCAGAGCCTAACTAAACTTAAACTAGCTAGGTAGTGAAGTGTAACGAAGTTCGGAACCGAAAAATCCAAAAACCAAACTTTTCAAAAACCCTAGTTTCTGTTAAAAAATTTTCTGGTCAAAACAAAATTTGTTATATACCAAAAATTATCTCAGGGTTTTGTAAAGATAACCACCAAAAACGAGCCAGATATCTGACCAAACGACCGCGTTTCCGCGGCGACAGCAAGCTATGTCGCCGCGGATCTGCGGCCGTCTTGTCTCCTCTCTGCCTCGATTTTGGTGCAGTGTATCTCTGTATTGGTTTTAGGATTTTTAAGATATATTATATTTGCCCAGATTTTCCAGAATAGAAATTTGTTTTTGGGGGCCTATAATTCCGTATTTTTTCCGGACTTCACTACACTTTGACTATGATGGTTATATCTGTGATGCTTGTATGTATTGAACGTCGGCTAATTGTTATAAGTCGATTAGTCGGGGTTATACATCTCTGTGATCTGTGTTTGATATTGGAATGTGTATATGAATGTGTTAGACTGTCGCGGGTGAATAGCCGGGGTGGATGTGAGATGAGCTTTTGTTTTTCTTTCATTCATTTGTAATATGCAAATTGATGTAATAATATTATTTGTATGGCCGCACAACCGGGTCGGGGTTGTAGCCGTCATTGTATAATTCTTTTTACTGTTTTTGCTCCTAGGATAGACCCATGGAGGGGTGCACAAACTACCGGGTACTTGGCGGGTAGTTTGCCGCACCCGTAGGGGTCTTGGGTGGGGTTTTGGCTATTCACCGCGACCGTGTAATCCGCTTTTCGTTGCAGGCTCGAACGGATTGCGGATTCCTAGTATATCCAATGTATTCATCTGTGATCTGTAATGTCTATCATTGCTATATTTATAACTATTTAGGCGTTGCTTATGTTTTACAGCCGCGCTAGCCCAGCCCCCGCTCTGTCGTTAATTAAGTAACCTAACGGGTGATGACGGGGCCCCGTGGCGAATGCGAATGGCATAAGCGTACGTCATATTTTGGTTGTTTTCTGCAATGGTAGGATTTAAATGATGGGACGCATTAAAAGAACTAATGCAAGAATATCACGCATTAAAAGAACTAATGCAAGATAATAAACCAAGTTAAAGTCGTTGGAACACTTTCGAAAAACCACTCGGTTCTTTTCAAAACTAACTTTTAAATGCGGAGATTGAGCCACTCCTTCTAAAAGCTATCTCGTTCCATCGATTATATCAAGTTCACTACGTTCACGGTTTCGCCAAAACCATTCGTAGCCCTCCGTCATTTCGTATGAATATTCAATAGTATTCAAGCTATGTTTGTTGACCTTCGTCAAGGCATAGAGATTGGTAGCTGTTGGGTGTTCATATGTAGCATAGATAGATGCGTTGGTTTGGGACAGTCGTATTGCCTTGTTGACCTTCGTCAAGGGTATATACGGGTGGGTTCAAATTAACCTGGAAAATGGCGGGCAGAACTTGACATGTGACTTATGATTTGTTGACCTTCGTCAAGGTCATAAGAGCATGGGGCAAAAATCCACATCGGGAGTTTCATAAGTACTGAAACTTGCTAGATTTGCATACCATTTGGAGTGTGGTGATTCTGGTAGGATTCCTTCAGTTTCGTCACGCGATGATATTTGGATCCCGATCCTACTGTGAGTATATGCTACTCCTCGGGAAATTTCTCACTAAACGATTAATGCTATAAACCTAGTAGGTGCCTAGAAAGGTGTTAGCGGGGCTACGCCCCCAGGGAAAAGAGGTTATTTAATTAAGGAACTTCGCGAAAGCGTTGGAAAACCTCCCTCGAAGTACCGACACTGGCCTGGCTGAACGGTTAAGCAAGTATTGTGCGGTGGGATTGATCCCGACTAATTCTTCCTTTATGGTTTGAGGAGGGATTCGAGAGACAGTGGGAGCCATCCTGTTTAGACAAATTAAAAACCACTCTAAACTTGCAAGAGCATCGTGCTAAAGTGTTTCTTCTCTCCCTCCTAATTGCAGCGACCATTCGACATGACTGGACTTAAGTTACTTCTAGATAAAAACATACTGACAGGGCCAAACTATAAAGATTGGCTCAGGAATGTCAAAATGGCAATCACTTACGACAAGCTGGGGTATCTTCTTACCACCAAATCTCCCCCCGTCCCAGGTCCCACCTCCAGCGTCGCGAATAAGGAAATCCGTAAGACTTGGGAGATTGATTGCACGAAGGCCAGGTGCCTCGTGCTTGCCTCTATGGACAACGAACATCAGAGGAGGCATGAGAATATGGATTTGGAATCCATATTTCTCCATACAAAAGAACTGTATGGGGAGCAATCTCGTATCGCAAGATACGAAGTGTCGAAGAAGTTGTTTTCGGCAAGATTGGCCGTCGGATCATCGGTAGCGGAACACGTGCTTAAGATGATTGGCTACATTGAGGAGCTCGCTGAACTTGGGACCACGTTGGAGAATGAGCTCTATACGGACTTGATTCTTCAGTCCCTTCCTTCCACTTACGCCCAGTTTATACTGAACTTCAACTTACAAGAAAAGGAAGTTGAACTTTCAGAACTCCTCAACATGCTGAGGAGCGCAGAGGGCACCCTACAGAAAGGTAGGGAAACACCCGCTTTGTTTGTAGGAGGATCTTCTTCCTCTAGGTCCAAGGCGAAAGCCAAGGGAAAGAGGAAGAAAGCCCCCGCCAAACCAAGGGGCGGTGTTAGTAAAGTGGGTACGAAGGGAAAAGAAAAGGCAACAATGATAGCGGGGAAGCTTGTGGGTAAAGAAGAATGCTTCTATTGTCATAAAAGTGGACACTGGAAGAAAGATTGCAGGGCTTGGAAAGCCAGGACACAGGAACTGAAGCAAGTTGCGGCTTCAGCTTCAGGTGTGTATGTTATTGAAAACTGTCTTTCGATAAACTCTACTTCCTGGGTATTGGATACCGGATCAGGATCTCATATCTGTAATTCTTTGCAGGCATTGAGAAACCGTAGGTTTTTGAAGGCAGGTGACATGACCCTCAGAGTTGCAAACGGAGCTAGCATGGATGCTAAAGCCGTGGGGGACTATCACCTGGGAATGTCAGATGGGCATGTTTTGGTTTTGCGTAATTGTTTTTTTGTATCCAACGCAACTTGTAATATCATTTCCATATCTTTGGTTTCTAAAGAAGGTTATGAATTTGCGTTTGTAAGTAATGTTGTAAACATTCACCTTAATCAAGTTCTGATTGGGTCAGGTACACTGAGCAATAGTATATACGTGTTAAACCAACCACAGATTTTCAATGTCCAGAATACACACAAAAGAAAGTCTCAAGATATCAATCAGGCTTTCTTATGGCATTATAGACTGGGTCACATCAATGAGACACGGTTGACTAAGTTACATAAAGAAGGATACTTGGATCCGTTCGAGTATCAGTCTTATGCCACTTGGGAATCTTGTCTCATGGGAAAGATGACAAAGACTCCGTTCACTGGACACGGAGAAAGAGCGAGCGAGCTCTTGGGACTCATACACAGTGACGTGTGTGGTCCAATGTCTACACATGCGCGAAGCGGTTATTCATACTTCATTACTTTCACAGATGATTTCTCTAGGTATGGACATGTCTTCTTAATGAAGCACAAATCCGAGGCCTTTGAGAAATTTCGGGATTACAAGAATGAAGTTGAAAAACAAACAGGCAAAAGTATTAAGATTCTAAGATCGGATCGAGGTGGTGAATACTTGAGTGCCGAGTTCCTGGACTATTTAAAAGAGAATGGAATTCTCTCTCAGCGTACTCCTCCATACACTCCGCAACATAACGGTGTATCGGAAAGGAGGAATCGAACCCTATTGGATATGGTTCGTTCCATGATGAGTAAGGCTGAGTTACCGCGATCTTTCTGGGGCTATGCACTAGAAGCAGCTGCATATCTCTTGAACAAGGCTCCCACCAAGACTGTGCCTACCACTCCATATCAGATGTGGAGTGGGAAGAAACCCTGTCTTAAGTACCTTAAGATATGGGGATGTCCAGCTTTTGTAAAAAAGCAGCATGCGGACAAGCTCGAGGCACGTTCAGTACAGTGTAAGTTTGTGGGATACCCAAAGAACTCCAGGGGGTATCTGTTCTATTCCGCTGAGGAACAAAAAGTTTTTGTTTCTCAACATGCCCGCTTCTTGGAAACTGAGTTTTTGGAAACCCGGATAAGTGGGGATGCAATAGAACTGGAAGAAATTCCAGAACCACAAGCTATTACTGAAAGCTTGGAAGAGCCAGTAAGTTCAAAAGAACAGGACGTTCCTATGCCGCTCCGCAGAAGTAGTAGGCAGTCTCATCCGCCCGAGAGATACTACGGTTTTCTCATAGACGGGGATAGAAAGGATTGCATCATAGATTATGATGAGCCTACTAGCTTCCAGCAGGCCGTTCAGAGCGTTGACTCGGTAAAATGGCTGGATGCAATGCGGACCGAAATGGAATCCATGTACACCAACAAAGTATGGACGTTGGACATTGCTCCAGACGGGGTAAAACCCGTAGGATGCAAGTGGATCTTCAAAAGGAAGATTGGTGTAGATGGACAGGTTGAGACCTATAAAGCTAGACTTATAGCAAAGGGTTTCCGTCAAAGACCTGGTTTGGACTATGACGAAACCTTTTCTCCAGTGGCTATGCTGAAATCCATTCGGATCCTTCTTGCCATTGCTGCCTTCCACGATTATGAGATTTGGCAAATGGACGTAAAAACCACTTTTCTAAATGGAAATTTAGAGGAGTGTGTCTATATGGACCAGCCAGAGGGTTTCATTCAGAGTGGGAGCAGCGGAATGGTGTGCAAGTTGCTTAAGTCCATCTATGGACTAAAGCAGGCATCGCGGAGTTGGAACATCTGTTTTGATGAGACGGTCAAGGAATTTGGCTTTATCAAAAATCCAGATGAACCATGCATCTATAGTAGATTTGTAGCGAGAACTGTGGTATTCCTCGTTTTATACGTGGATGACATTCTCTTAATAGGAAATGATATTCCTATGCTACAATCTGTCAAGGGGTTCTTGTCGCACAGGTTCTCCATGAAAGACCTGGGTGATGCCTCATACATCCTGGGGATCCGGATCTATCGTGATAGATCCAAGAGGATATTAGGACTTTCTCAGTCCAGGTACATCGACACCATAGTGAAAAGATTCAGTATGGAAGATTCCAAGCACGGTAACCTACCGGCTTGTCACGGGATCACCCTCTCTAAAGAGATGTCTCCCAAGACTGATTTGGAGAGGGATCGCATGTCTATTATACCCTACGCTTCTGCGGTAGGCTCTATAATATATGCGATGTTGTGTACCAGACCGGATGTAGCTTATGCACTGAGTGTGGTAAGCCGGTATCAGTCAAACCCTGGGGAGAAACACTGGATAGCGGTAAAGAACATTCTCAAGTACCTGAGAAGGACTAAAGAGATGTTCTTGGTGTATGGCGGAAAAGACCTCCAGATCGAGGCCTTTGCTGACTCCAGCTTCCAGAGTGACAAGGATGATTCCAAGTCCATGTCGGGTTTTGTCTTTACCCTCAATGGAGGGGCGGTGTGTTGGAAGAGTTCCAAACAGGAAACCGTTGCAGACTCGACGATGGAAGCGGAATACATCGCTGCATCTGATGCCGCAAAAGAAGCCGTCTGGATGAGGAAGTTCTTGAAAGAACTTCAGGTTGTTCCGTCCATTGTTGATCCAATACCTCTGTATTGCGACAACAACGGGGCTATAGCTTTAGCGAAGGAACCCAGGTCCCATCAAAGATCCAGACACATCTTGAGGCGGTATCACCTGATCAGGGAGATCGTGGATCGCAGGGAGATCGTGGATCGCGAGGAGATCGAGGTTCGGAGGGTTGCTTCAGAAGAAAACACTGCAGATCCATTCACCAAGGCCTTACCCCAAACTCAGTTCGAGCGGCTGATCGAGATGATAGGTCTTCGATACGCCAGTACATGGCCTTAGTGCAAGTGGGAGATTGTTAGTGTATATGCCCTAGAGGCCATTACTGTATCATACTAGTTTGTATATTACTTAATGGAAGCTTGGGATATTCACCTTGTATAAACAATCTTGCTCAATATAGTAGTATGCTACTTGGTTTGTTTCTACTTCAATGTGTACTTGTGTTTATTTTAGTATATCACTTATACGCATTAGTGGAGCCCTTAGGATCTTTGCTTGATTACTAGCGTTGTGATGGCAGTCACACTAGTGGGGGCTGGGTAATCTATAAGCACATCCTTATACAGGTCCCTAGTCGCAGGACTGTCGAGACAGGGCATCGATACTCCGGAGTAGACTAGCGTATGCGCTTCTCATCCCAGTGTGGGAGATGGTCTGTCCCACAGCCATCAGTACGTCGTACTGGAGATAGTATACGGGTGCTCGTTGGGTTACGAGTACACTGGACAGGACTCGTCGGAAACTGACAGGTTGGTATTATACCTATCGTCGGTTATCAGTTCCCAGGTGACATGAGTACAGCTTAGTCCGCTGACTTGACACTGGCACTTCGCCTCGAGTGTGTTCCCACTGTACTTTGATTACTACCCTACCACGGCTCAAAGGAGTCGTGCAAACGGGTAATAGTTGGGTACAGTCCCGAAGCACTTAGAGGCAGTGACGGTTAGACAGGATTCGTCTCTCCCGGTATTGGGGGTTGACATCGCGCTGTGTCTAGGAGAGCCATTACACGAGTAGTCCCTGGCCAGGGCAAGCGAGATATACTGGTAGGCTTCCAGTGTTATCTGAGGATGTTTTGGGCTTCACTCCGACATGACTTGTACCGCTATTAGGGGACTGACGTTTTACCGCCCCCTAGGCCCGACATGCGATGTATTAGACGAACAGACCGGACTGTACGGAGACTGTCACATTCAGACTCAGTAGGAGTTCAGATGGGGTTCACCTCGTCAGCCTTCTTGTCGGCATCTACCTGGGGACCGTTACGCACAGCTAGTGCCGCTTGCGGTCTGTGGTTAAACCCACTGCCAGCGTAGTGTCGAGTCTTTAGAGTCCCACACAGAGGGTATTCGCCTCTGGGCAAAACAGAGTAGAGGTCGCATGGTTTTGCGACAGGGTTCGTTCTCATCCGCGCACTTGTGCACATTTGGAGTCCGGACGGATATTACTGGCTGGCTCTGGTTTGAGTCAGATACTGGTATATGTTTTGGGGTTGCTTTTATCTCTCAGTATTCATGTTCCTCGGAACAAGAATGCAGGTGTGTATGCACAGTTGTTTGAGGAGGAGGATGAGGACTTTCATTAGGGTTTCGGAACGGGTGCGTATGCACAGTTGACAGTCGTCTTTTTCCAAACCCTAATGGATTTATGTTATATCAATTAATAATATTAATAAAATGAAATTGTGTCATGGTTGGATTTTGTTGACTAGTTGACCATGGTTGACTTGTTGACCATGGTTGAAGGTTTGACCATCATCATTACAAAAGAAAGATGCTTTTTGATTCTAGAAAAATTCATTTAATGTTTGAAATGATAATGGTCATTCCTAAACCTTCCATCAACTATTTCATTTTCATTATTATTATTAATTTGATAATTCTTTTTCTTTTGTGATATGGTTGCAAGAAAAGAAAAAGAGAGCTCATTCTATCATTTTAGCTTCTCTCTCCTCACTTCATCTTCTTCTTCCTCTAGCTCAAGGAGAATCCTTCTCATGTGTTGAGAATCCCTCTCCTTGAAAGATAAACACCTCTTAGACACTCTCTACTCACTCTAGGATCAAAGGTTTGGCAAGCCGAAGATTCTAGTTCTCTCCAAGTTTGAGAAAGAGCCCGAAGGTTGAACCCTCAGGTGGATCCATCTTTGACGGAAGAAGGCAACGAGGAAAGCACAATCAACCTCTACAAAAGTTTGAAGACGAAGGAGTTCAAGTTAGGTATAACCATCTTTCCGAGTAGCTAACTCTCTTTAGCTTGTTTGCTAGTTTAGTTTAGAAAAGATCCCGACTTTGTTAGTCCATGTTGCCCCATGCGCTAAAAATTAGATTTTTATACCGTTTCCGCCTCCCCGTAAGAACCGGGTGTCGCAACGTGGACTTACTGCTGCATACATCACATTACATGAATTTACGCATTGAGTTTTGGATTTTATGTGATTTCTGGATTTGAGAGCGAGGTATTATTTAAAGAAAGTATGCATTGTTTGAAAACCCCGTTTCTCTTAACATGATATTTCAGTATGTCCACCATGCGTTTTGTCGGTTCTGAGACATATGACAGAAACCCGATTCGAGGAGGAGGATGATCCGTTTGCGGGTTCATGGTGGACTCGGTATGGTACCCCGGGGCGAGAGAGAGATTTCGTGGGGATGACGATGAGCTTACTAGAGGGACCACTACCTACCGGTGATAGTATTTAGGCTCGACGGATATCCGGAGGATACCTACCGGAGTCGAGAGATGATATGGGCCGATCCGGACTGACGGAGCCCGTGGGCCAATCCGGACTGACGGAGCCCGATATATGAGGATTTACGTGCCGATGCTGGGCGCGGGTTTTATGATGTTTTTGAGTGTCGATGCTGGACACTCAGGTTCCATGATTTTGATGTGTCGCGAGGGACACACGTTGGTCTATATCCTCATACTTTCATGCATATGCTTTTATGACTTTTACATGCATGATGTTGTTGTGTCATTGGTTGGCCGTGGACGAGATCCACATGCATACAGGCTTGATTACATGGTTGGATGACATCCACATACTTATAGACTTCATGATATAGTTGACACTGATTTCATGATGATTACATTGATCACACCTTATGTTATGATATGTTGCTACCTGAGGCACTGACATGAGCACTTGGTATTACACTTGGTATAGTTGTTTACCCTTGCCACCTTTTCATACTTCAGACTTTATCATATTGAGGATATATATATATTACTGATCGTATTGACCTAGGACTGAGTCATGCATACGATTTCTGCTCTGTGATGTTTTCTACACACGAGTTGGCAACTCACCCCCGTTGTGCCACAGTTTCTTGCAGGTCTTGCCGTACAGGTTTCATTGCGGCTTTCTGGCACACTGCTTCCATTCTGGATGATTGCTTGGTAGGTGGGTTCACTTGCATCGTGACCACCATTGTATTTTATTTATTCAGTTGTATCTAGTAAACTCCATCAACCAGACTTGTATATTTATTTCGACCTTAGAGTCGCACGTTGTATTATTATGGGTTTTCATGTTGATTTGAGTTTCCTTTTGAGTTTTGATCCTCGCCTTTCGGCTTTGTATATTGTATTGCTTGTGTGGTTGTGACCGTCGACTGACGAAGAGCTAGCTCCCGCTTGGGGATGCCTTTTATCATTCATGTACATATTTATCATGTTGTACCCTGTTCAGGGCCAGTATTTACAAAGGAAACTCTGCCGAAATTTTCAGAAAGACTTGATGTTTTAAAAAAATGGGTAATTCGGCTTATTTTAATAAAACACTTTCTTTAAAATGGTTTTAGATTTCTGGGATTTTGGTTTACTTGGATTAGATGTGGTCCTATAGATTTCGTATGATTAAAGTGCCAGTCACGTGCCATTTCGGGTCGTGACGGCTTCATACCCTTATCTTTAAATGACTTCGTTTTCTAAGGCACATGCACCATTACCGATGATGCACATGTTGCATGTACACATACTTGTCGGCTCACACACACATCATCGGTAATTGCTATACCACGTACACATTAGAAATCGCTATGTCACCGTATCACCTTATAATCTGTTAGCATTTTAGTTACTGATTAGTGCACAATATCACATATTATTGTAGATATTGCACTTTCTTTAGCTTGTACATGACACGCTCATATGAACACAATTGCTATGCATTACAGTATTATTCTGTGCATGTACATATTATTTCATTATTGCCATATTCTTATGAGATTCTGTTTTCATGAGATTTTTGGATTTGAGAAACCGCGTATATTATTTAAAAACTTGTGAATGTTTTAAAAATGCGGTTTTTTCTTGATATGATATTTCGGCGTCCACCATGAGATTTCTCGGTTCTAAGCAATGATGATTATCCGAATCGAGGCAGGGGGAGAGAGACCGATTGTGGATACATGGTAGACCCGGTACAATACTTCGGGGTAAGAAGATCGTATAGAAAGGCGTTGAGCCTGGCAGGGGAACATTACCTACCGGTGACAGTACTGGATTCGGTGGATATCCAGAGGATACCGACTGTAGTGATATGAGACGGATGGATATGAGGACCGATCTGATGAGACGGTGCCTGAGTATGAGGGTCGATCCGACAAGACGGCGTCTGAGATATGAGGATTTACATGTCAATGCTGGACACGGGTTTTATAATGATTTCAAGTGTCGATGCTGGGCACTCATAATTTTATGATGATTTTGATGTATCGTTGATGGAAATACATTGGATGATACATATATGTGACACAGATGACATGGTACCACGTATTGACACAAGCACGATATTATATATTTATATACCTATGTATACACGATTATCTTCGATACCACACGGTTCGATATTATTATTATAGTATGACCTACTTGATGGTGTCTTCTAATCATGAGTTGGCAACTCACCTCCGTTATGCCATAGTTTTCTTGCATGACCGACCGTTCGGATAAGTAGCGGCTTGGTGGCACATCTCTCTTTTTGGGTGATTTGCATTTGTCACGCCCCGCTTCCCAAAAGAAGGAGAAGGATGACGTGGCATGGTCCGCAACCTAACTGTATTGAAGGTGGTCTATTGAATACAGTTACGTTAAGCGTATGAATATTTAACATGCAGGATGTGTACCAAAACAAAAATAATAAAAGCGAAACGCATTTATTTCCATTAACCATCTTTATTACATCCCAAAAGAAAGAGTAAAATAAACCAAGTAGTTTAATTACATCGAGAAGAAACAAAAGCCCTAAACATGTGGGCAACAACAAAATTTAAATCTAGCTAATCTTCCATCGTCCAGTCTGCATAATCTTCATAAGTTGGCTTCACACCTTGATCTTCGCTATAATACTCATTCTTATCTGATGGACATTCCAAAGATAGAGGAAGAAAAGTAAGGTCTGTCAGCGAGTTATACTCGGGTAGGATTGCCTCATAAGAAAGTAAAGGTATAGAAACGAACAGGTGTATATAATGAATATGATGTACATGTGTCTAAGGTATGAGGTTATATACAAATTAGATATGTGAATATGAGTAGGTTGTGTGAGGTATATGTTTGGTAAAGGTTCAAGTCAAGTCAAACGGATATTCAGTCTAAGAGTAGATCAGGTTAAACAAGGTGTGTATGGATGGAACTGACTAGTGAACATACTTGTATCCTTGAGGTATCCCATGACTAACTGGAAGCAGTATGAGCTGGTACTCGTACCTGGGATGGCAATCAATGTGGTAGCGTGAACATCCCCGAAAGGTGTCCCATGACTACGATGGAGTTTTGTCTAGCGTGAATATCACTCAAGTGCACAGGTATTACCACCATTCAGTTCCATAATAAACAACAAGTCTAAACTGGTAAAATATCCACATCTAAGATACTGAATAACTCGTGTCTCAGAAAGAAAGGTAGATAAGATAACAGGTAGGTATAGCATATGATGTGAGTTTGGTGTTGAGTATCAATAGGTATTGTAAACATTTTAATTTGTTAAACAAGGGTCCGGATACTCGCGATTATTCTGTTGTGGCCACGGAACAACAACTGGGGAAGTGAAATGTACTGTTTCACTTCCTGGGATCATGATCGAGTAGTAGGGGAATCCGAGTTCCGAATTATCCTTGCCTAATCAAACTACCCATCCCCGTGATTCAGTATAAAGTTTCGGACGAATTAGAGTTAGTGCGTATACTTCTAGGCATGGAATTTCCACATTGTATAGTCGCCCATATATTGGACTGGTCACCCGGAATATCGGGATCTTCATATTTGTATAGTCGCACATATATTGGACTGGTCACCCGGAATATCGGGATCTTCATATTTGTATAGTCGCCCATATATTGGACCGGTCACCCTGCCTGCAGGGATCTTCAAAATAAGTATTTCATACCTAGGTCCGTGCATTGTAACCCTAACCGTATCATGTTTGTATATGTCATGTTGTCATAAACTGGAAATTTAAAAAGTATTGATCTCGTTTAATATGGCCTTCCACAACCACTCGTTTTATATTCTAAAGTTCGTAAAGTACTTCGTGTCAACTTAGTGAAAGCTTAGTTAAAAAAAGAATAATAGTGCTTAATTATCTTTTATTACTTCTAAGAAAAACCATGAGATTTGGGATATTTATTATTTTGGAAAAACATAATGTTTTACGGAAAATATCCTTTCGATAAAAGGTTGTGGTGTGTATTTGAAAATCTTTTGCAAGAGATTTTTATAAGGACAAGTTGCAAGAGGTTTTGAAAATCTAGACTGCTCCTAACTGTTCTAAAAGGACAAGTTGTGAGGTCTTTAAATCGCCTCTTCACCGCCAATTGTGGCCAGGTAAGCACAAGTAAGGAATGGAGGGATCCGCTCACGAATCACCGTGAGACGGGCCTTTTAAAATTACCTTTCTCACTTGTCTAGCCTAAGCACCACAAAATCTGGTTTAGATAAACGACCGATTCCTACAACCTTTCCTTTGTCCTAGATTGGTGTTATTTTAAAATTACATTTTAATAAGGTACTAAATATTCCTTTTGAAAAGATATCGTTATACGGATTATGGTCCTTGTTGAAAATGGCCCTTCAATAAAGGTCGAGGTATTTAAATGAAATTAATAATTTTATGAAATTATAGTGTTTTAGGTACGGAGTAACGTTTTAGAAAATACATTCGTTTTGGAAAAACCATAAGCCGTTATTTAAATTTAGTATTTTTCCTCTTTAAAAAGGTTGAAGGGATTTAACAATATTATAGAAGTTGATGAAAAGTGTAAATAAAATATATGTATATCATATCTAAAATATTTATTTCACATATCTTATCTCTTATGGATATTTTAAACAAATATAATATTTTAATTAAACGAGGGTATTGTGTGGAAGTAACCTATTTCGAGATCATTTTGATAGTATGGGTAAGTGTGGGTATGTCAGAGGTGAATTGACAATTCATGGGTTATGACATTAAGCATATCAGATTGCAGGTAGTATGAGAGTGCAATATATTTTTGTGTACAGAGGAAATTAAACACCGTTTTAAAACATGGGTTAACATTATCATTATTGAGGGTACAAGGAATAGGTATGCACGAATATTATAACATCATTTTAATACGGGGGTTGATGATTAGAAGTTAGAACTAGGTTATTGAGAAAAGAAGAAGCAACAGAAAAAGGGAAGAGAGGCGGATCCTACCTTTTGTTTGAGTCGGATACCGCAGGGTTGAAAACGTAGGCGTGTACAAAATCAACAATAGCTCCGCGCCCTAATTTTTCCTCGGTGATTGGGTGGAGTCGTAGCGTCGGCATCGTCGATAAGAAGGCGCTGGTATTTTTTTCAGAATTTTTGGAGTTCTGAGGTGTGAGAAACCGGTGTTTGAAGTGCCTATTTATAGCGTTTTTTCACCAACCATAAAATCCAAAAATTCCGTTAAAATACACGAAAAATCGTGCTGGCCAATGATTGCGTATCATCAGCTGATGATTGCGCCCGCCTCCAAAGGATCCTGACCGTTGGATCTGCATCCAACGGCCCAGGGCGCACCGCCACGCCGCCGCCAGATGCCACGTGTCGCCACGCTACACGCGTGCGCCTGCGAATGGAGACCACGCGTTTTTGCGTGGTCCCCACCAGGTGGGCGCCACCGTGAGGGTCTGGGCCGTTGGATCTTGTGATCCAACGGTCCAGGTTAAAGGGGTTTAAAAAATTTAAAATTAAAAATTAATGAAAATAAAAATTCAGCAGTTTATTTAAAAATATTGATTTGGGTTAAAAAAATTGTTAAAAATAGTTAAAATTACGGAACAATTATGGGAAAATTTCAGAAAATAGGTTTTATTATTATCTAAGTATAAAAATAATATTGGGCCAAAATAAATAATATATCCCATATTTACGGTTTTAGCTTAGTTATAATAATTATATAAAACCTAGTTTATCCTTGATATATTTTTAATTACAAATTAATTATTTTACTCGATAATAAAAATATGTAGATTATTTTAAGACGTTATAAAATCTTACTAAAACATTTTAAGCCTATAGAAACAATAAATAGATTTTAGAATATTCCTTTAATCCTATTCAATGCTTTGAAAATTATTACTTTAAAAATTATTCTTCTATCAACGAAACACGTAAATAATTATTTGATAGTAGAAATTTTAAATAAAATATTTTTTATTAGGTATTAGAAAACACGGTCATTACAATCTACCCTCCTTAAAATAATTCCGTCCACGAAATTTCAGAAGGTAGGTCAAGGAAAGGAAGAAATCACTAAGAAGGGATTATCGCGGTTAAATATTTTGGGTCTCGCTCTCTCGTCCCGTCTTCTCGCTTCCGCGTATATCTTGCCTGGTAGTTCCTTCCCCACATAACTCTAGACAGCTGGATTATCTTGTCCCTCAAGGTTTCATCCTTCTGGTATCCCGACCGGTTGCTGCTTGTAGAATACGCCAACCATTCCATAATCTCGGAATGATTAAAAGTATGACTAGGGTTGCCAGCATACCCTCTTAGCTGTGAGATATAAAAGTATTATGCGCACCCTCCATAGAAAATAGCAAAGCTAGTCTATACACAAACCCACCGTCTCCTTCCAAGATGTTAAACGGCCGATGAGTCGTGGGCTGAGCTTTCCTCGCTCCCCAAAACATATCACTCCCCGGTTAGGAGAAATCTTCAGAAACACGTGTTCTCCTGGTTGGAACTCTAGTGGCCTTCTCTTCGTATCTACCCAACGCTTCTGCCGATCTCGTGCTATGAGTAATTGTTCTCTGATGGTTCTTATCACCTCCACTGTCTCGACAATCATATCGGGGCCTAGAAGTTCTCGGTCCCCAACATCGTCCCAACTTAACGGTGACCTACACTTTCGTCCATACAAAGCGGCGAAAGGCGCCATTCCGATACTAGACTGGTAGCTATTGTTGTAAGCAAACTCTACCAAGTGCAGGTGATCTTTCCAAGATCCTTTAAAATCCAACATACAGGCCCGGAGCATGTCTTCGAGAATTTGAATAACCCTTTCTGATTGGCCATCGGTCTGAGAATGGTAAACGGTACTGAAACTCAGATTCGTGCCCAGACTCTCTTGTAGGATTTGCTAAAACTGAGATCTGAAACGTGTATCTCGGTCGGACACGATGCAAATCGGTACGCCGTGCAATCTGACAATCTCCTCCATATACCTTTTTGCAACGCTTTCGGTTGATTGACCCACTCGAAAAGGAATGAAATGCGCTGACTTGGTGAGTCGGTCCACAATCGCCCATACAGCATCGTTTCCCTTAGAGCTGCGAGGGAGAGCGGTCACAATATCCCTAGTAATGTTTTGTCATTTTCATTCGGGTATTGGTAACGGCTGTAACAGACCCGCCGTCCTGTGGTGTTCTGCTTTTACTTGTTGGTAAACAAGACATTTGGATACACTCTTGGCTATCTCTCGCTTCATCCCATGCCACCAATAGTTTTTCATGAGGTCCTTGTACATCTTTGTTCCTCCCGGATGAACAGAGTATAGAGAACTATGTGCCTCTTTTAATAATTCCTCTCTCATCTCCCCCTTAGGTACACAGACTCTGCATCCATATCTCAAAGAACCATCTTCATGGATGATGAAGTCCGTCTGCAGATTTGCGTCCACTTGTTCTCTGATTCTTTGCAACCTCGGGTCCTCCATTTGAGCTGTCTTGATCCGTTCGACTAATGTTGAGTGAATTTGCAAATTCATGAAGGATGTAAGCATTCCGGGCATTATCAACTCGGTCTCTAGTTCATTAAGATCTTGGCGATTCCTCCAATGAGTAGTCAGACTCGAAATCATTGGTTGGCGACTCAAAGCGTCCGGGACAACATTCACCTTTCCCGGATGATATTGTAAATTTACGTCGAAATCTGCCCTTAATTCCAGCCATCTCCTCTGCCTCATATTGAGTTCCTTCTTGGTGAAGATATACTTCAAGCTCTTGTGATCGGTGTAAATATCTACCCTCTCACCTAATAAATAGTGCCTCCAAATCTTGAGTGCGAAAACAACTGCGGCAAGTTCTAAATCGTGCGTTGGGTAGTTTCGCTCATGCACCTTTAATTGTCTTGACGCATATGCGACTATATCGTCGCGCTGATACATCACATCACCAAGTCCCCTCTCTGAAAAAATCGTTGTGGATGTTTAAAACTTCTGGGTTTGCTAAGAATTGTAAGAATGGTTGTGATAGTTACGATCTACCCTCCTTTGAATAATTTCATATTTAAAATTTTCAAAGGAGTAGCCACTACTAGGCACGGAAATCAGTAATGCTATCAGGAACCCTCTTTGCTGCATGTGTCGCTCCCGCGAGTTGGTGTATCACTTGATGCATGGAAAGTCTCTGAAGGGTTTAGGTACAAGGAATCGGAAAATGTAAAATCAGTTGTTGCTTCCAAATAGAAAAGTTTGGAAGTTGAAGGGAGGTTGTGAATTGATGGAAAACTTGAGAGAGATAATATAAAGGCAACTGGTCGAAATTATGAAAACTAGAGGAATTATAGTGAGTTTAACTAAGACTTGCATCGAAGGATAAATAAGCACGGTATCAAAAGAAACGTTGAAAAATAAAAGAGTATCTCTGCTGTCTTGCCACGTGGTATCATCCTTCTCGGCTGTCATGGTTAAAGTCTGGCGTTTGGGTCCATTCCTCTGCGCTTGCTTAAAAACATGCTCCTGTGATGGCAAGGGTGGTCCCTTTGGTGATGCCCCTTGACCGGTTGGTTTAGTGGAGGAAAGTGGTCGGTTTTCCTGTGTTGGTGCCTCATAGTTAGCCGGCTTGTTGATGGGGCCTAATTGTCTCCCTCTCTGAGGACAGTCCCCAATAGCATGATCCGGAGACCTACAGACTATGCAAAGTTTATTCACAATGCGACAGTCTCTCATGAAGTGTCCGGCTCTACCGCAATGGTTGCAAATAACGACTGGTTTTCCGAAGATAGTTGGTCCTGCTGGTCTCTTAGGTTGTTGTCTCCCGTTGAATCTGGAAGATGATCCCTCAAGAATTTGATTGGTTGGTCGCTTAATGCCAGACAAACGGTCATCCTTCCTCATCCGTCTCTGAAGGTCTTCAAAGTTTCGTGTCGCCTCTAAGATTTCATCATAAGTCGAAAGGGTGGCAAAAGACATGGATGACTGCGTCTTCAGATCCAATCCTTGTCTGAATCTCTTAGCATAAAGTTCTGGGGTTGCCACCAGATGATGCGCGAACCGACTTAACCTTGCGAACTCCGAAGCGTACTCGTCCACCGACTTATCCCACATGCTCCTTTGTTGGAATTGTATAAACTCTCTTTTCATCCTTAAGTGTGCCACGACTAGAAAATACTTGGTATCAAAATGTTGTTTGAACGTTTCCCAGTCGATGGGCTCCTTCAATCTACTTTCCTCTGCCTCCAACCATATCCTGGTATTATCCGTAAGTTGTAGCTTAGCGATGTTCACCCACGCGTCCTTTGGAATTTGAGCGGCACTGAGATCATTGACTGTTCCCTTGAGCCATTCCTCAGCTTCTAAACGAGTTTCCTTCCCCGAAAAAGTCTTAGGGTGGAGTGATCTGAACTGTTTCACTCCCGCCGAACCTTGAGGAACTGGGGTTAGTGCCTTACTTAAAATCTCTGCTTGCTGCTGCTTACTTTCACGTAGCTCCTGATGAAGGGTTGTTGCTCCAGTAGTCCTTGCATCCTTTGTAGCATAGCTGCTTGCTGAGCAGCGGCTTCATTGACTCCATTTCTCCTTCTATTGCGGTTATGGTGTCGTCCAGCCTTTGATGATCCGAATCAGAATAGGTTAGGTTACAAACGGCTGAGGTGAGACAAGATAATAACTTGCATGGAATAACAACAATTTATGCAAGAGAGAGACTAATAGGGAGGACAAGAGACACAAGAGAGATTTTTTCTCGAAACTAAGATTTTATTATCCAACTTCAATAAGGAGAGTACAACCGAAAAGTAAGGACATGCCCTTAATGTTCTTACATCGTTTTATTCGGCCAAAGAAAAGGAAAAGACTTATTAATCTCGATTATGGGAGTTCAACAAGTTGCGATAGGCCTCCGCACTAAGAAATGTACGACCATTCCCATGGTGTCTTGCGGGGACAACTACCTGAGTTTCTTTGGTCTCGAGTTCCTTCTCACTCGAAGCTTCGTCCTTCGACTTATCCTTCGGCAGGAGCCTCGCTCTCTGATTCCACCTCTATAGGGTTTTGTTCCTTTGCAGGAACATCCTCATCCGGACCATATTCCATAGGATTCTCTTCCGCCGCAGGAGCTTCTTTTTCTGGCCCTTCCTCTATATGCTCCTCTTCCACGGGATCTTCTTCTTCGTCTTCGGAGTCATTAGCCATCGCAGGCTCCGGAGTTACAGTATCGACTTCTTCGTCTTCCGAGTTGCTGTCGGAAATAACCGCCTGAGAGTCTACGACTTCGTCATCAGAATCTCTAGTTGTAGCTTCAAAAGTAATATCGGACATGTCATCCTCGTCGGAAAGATTTGCCACGACATGAAAGGAAGGTCATGGACAGGGTACAGAATGTCAAGGAAGGGATAAGGGACATAGGAAAGCTATGATATCGGTATAGATGGATGAGATTCACAAATATAATAAGTCAGTTAATGGTTTCATTTTAGTACACAAGAGGACCTGCATGGGCCACCACAAAAACCTGTCACGCCCCGCTTCCCAAAAGAAGGAGAAGGATGACGTGGCATGGTCCGCAACCTAACTGTATTGAAGGTGGTCAATTCAATACAGTTACGTTAAGCGTATGAATATTTAACATGCAGGATGTGTACCAAAACAAAAATAATAAAAGTGAAAGGCATTTATTTCCATTAACCAACTTTATTACATCCCAAAAGAAAGAGTAAAATAAACCAAGTAGTTTAATTATATCGAGAAGAAACAAAAGCCCTAAACATGTGGGCAACAACAAAATTTAAATCTAGCTAATCTTCCATCGTCCAGTCTGCATAATCTTCATAAGTTGGCTTCACACCTTGATCTTCGCTATAATACTCATTCTTATCTGATGGACATTCCAAAGATAGAGGAAGAAAAGGAAGGTCCGTCAGCGAGTTATACTCGGGTAGGATTGCCTCATAAGAAAGTAAAGGTATAGAAACGAACAGGTGTGTATAATGAATATGATGTACATGTGTCTAAGGTATGAGGTTATATACAAATTAGATATGTGAATATGAGTAGGTTGTGTGAGGTATATGTTTGGTAAAGGTTCAAGTCAAGTCAAACGGATATTCAGTCTAAGAGTAGATCAGGTTAAACAAGGTGTGTATGGATGGAACTGACTGGTGAACATACTCGTATCCTTGAGGTATCCCATGACTAGCTGGAAGCAGTATGAGCTGGTGCTCGTGCCTGAGATGGCAATCAATGTGGTAGCGTAAACATCCCCGAAAGGTGTCCCATGACTACGATGGAGTTTTGTCTTGCGTGAATATCACTCAAGTGCACAGGTATTACCACCCTTCAGTTCCATAATAAACAACAAGTTTAAACTGGTAAAATATCCACATCCAAGATACTGAATAACTCGTGTCTTAGAAAGAAAGGTAGATAAGATAACAGGTAGGTATAGCATATGATGTGAGTTTGGTGTTGAGTATCAATAGGTATTGTAAATGTTTTAGTTTGTTAAACAAGGGTCCGGATACTCGCGATTATTCCGTTGTGGCCACGAAACAACAACTGGGGAAGTGAAATGTACCGTTTCACTTCCCGGGATCATGATCGAGTAGTAGGGGAATCCGAGTTCCGAATTATCCTTGCCTAATCAAACTACCCATCCCCGTGATTCAGTATAAAGGTTCGGACGAATTAGAGTTAGTGCGTATACTTCTAGGCATGGAATTTCCACATTGTATAGTCGCCCATATATTGGACTGGTCACCCGGAATATCGGGATCTTCATATTTGTATAGTCGCCCATATATTGGACTGGTCACCCGGAATATCGGGATCTTCATATTTGTATAGTCGCCCATATATTGGACTGGTCACCCGGAATATCGGGATCTTCATATTTGTATAGTCGCCCATATATTAGACTGGTCACCCGGAGTATCAGGATCTTCATATTTGTATAGTCGCCCATATATTGGACTGGTCACCCTGCCTGCAGGGATTTTCATAATAAGTATTCCATACCTAGGTCCGCGCATTCTAACCCTAACCGTATCATGTTTTTATATGTCATGTTGTCATAAACTGAAAATTTAAAAAGTATTGATCTCGTTTAATTTGGCCTTCCACAATCACTCGTTTTATTTTCTAAAGTTCGTAAAGTACTTCCTGTCAACTTAGTGAAAGCTTAGTTAAAAAAAGAATAATAGTGTTTAATTATCTTTTATTACTTCTAAGAAAAACCATGAGATTTGAGATATTTATTATTTTGGAAAAACATAATGTTTTACGGAAAATATCATTTCAATAAAAGGTTGTGGTGTGTATTTGAAAATCTTTTGCAAGAGATTTTTATAAGGACAAGTTGCAAGAGGTTTTTATTTGAAAATCTAGACTGCTCCTAACTGTTCCAAAAGGACAAGTTGTGAGGTCCTCAAATCGCCTCTTCACCGTCAATTGTGGTCAGGTAAGCACAAGTAAGGAAAGGAGGGATCCGCTCACGAATCACCGTGAGACGGGCCTTTTAAAATTACATTTCTCACTTGTCTAGCCTAGACACCACAAAGTCTGGTTTAGATAAACGACCGATGCCTACAACCTTTCCTTTGTCCTAGATTGGTGTTATTTTAAAATTACCTTTTAATAAGGTACTAAATATTCCTTTTGAAAAGATATCATTATACGGATTATGATCCTTGTTGAAAATGGCATTTCAATAAAGATCGAGGTATTTAAATGAAATTAATAATTTTATGAAATTATAGTATTTTAGGTACGGAGTAACGTTCTAGAAAATACGTTCGTTTTGGAAAAACCATAAGCCGTTATTTAAATTTAGTATTTTTCCTCTTTAAAAAGGTTGAAGGGATTTAACAATATTATAGAAGTTGATGAAAAGTGTAAATAAAATATATGTATGTCGTATCTAAAATATTTATTTCACATATCTTATCTCTTATGGATATTTTAAACAAATATAACATTTTAATTAAACGAGGGTATTGTGTGGAAGTAACCTATTTCGAGATCATTTTGATAGTATGGGTAAGTGTGGGTATGTCATAAGTGAATTGACAATTCATGGGTTATGACATTAAGCATATCAGATTTCAGGTAGTATGAGAGTGCAATATATTTTTGTGTACAGAGGAAAATTAAACACCGTTTTAAAACATGGGTTAACATTATCATTATTGAGGGTACAAGGAATAGGTATGCACGAATATTATAACATCATTTTAATATGGGGGTTGATGATTAGAATTTAGAACTAGGTTATTGAGAAAAGAAGAAGCGACAGAAAAAGTGGAGAGTGGCGGATCCTACCTTTTGTTTGAGTCGGATGCCGAAGGGTTGAAAACGTAGGCGTATACAAAATCCTCAATAGCTTCGCGTCCCGATTTTTCCTCGATGATTAGGTGGAGCCGTAACGTCGGCGTCGTCGATACGAAGGCACTGGTATTTTTTTCAGAATTTTTGGAGTTCTGAGATGTGAGAAATCAGTGTTTGAAGTGCCTATTTATAGCGTTTTTTCACCAACCATAAAATCCAAAAATTCCGTTAAAATACACGAAAAATCGCGCCGGCCAATGATTGCGAATCATCAGCTGATGATTGCGCCCGCCGGCAGAGGATCCTAGCAGTTGGATCTGCATCCAACGGCCCATGGCGCACCGCCGCGCCGCCGCCAGATGCCACGTGTCGCCACGCTACACGCGTGCGCCTGCGAGTGGAGACTACGCGTTTTTGCGTGGTCCCCACCACGTAGGCGCCGCCGCAAGGGTCTGGGCTGTTGGATCTTGTGATCCAACGGTCCAGATTAAAGGGGTTTAAAAAATTTAAAAATAAAAATTTGTGAAAATAAAAATTCAGCAGTTTTTTTAAAAATATTGATTTGGGTTAAAAAAAATTGTTAAAAATAGTTAAAATTACGGAAAAATTATGGGAAAATTTCAGAAAATAGGTTTTATTGTTATCTTAAGTATAAAAATAATTTTAGGCCAAAATAAATAATATATCCCATATTTACGATTTTAGCTTAGTTATAATAATTATATAATACCTAGTTTATCCTTGATATATTTTTAATTACAAATTAATTATTTTAATCGATAATAAAAATATGTAGATTATTTTAATGCGTTATAAAATCTTACTAAAACATTTTAAGCCTATAAAAATAATAAATAGATTTTAGAAAATTCCTTTAATCCTATTCAATGCTTTGAAAATTATTACTTTAAAAATTATTCTTCTATCAACGAAACACGTAAATAATTATTTGATAGTATAAATTTTAAATAAAATATTTTTATTAGGTATTAGAAAACACGGTCGTTACAGTATTGGAAGGTGGGTTACAGTGCAGAGCGTAATCACCATTGTATACTTTTATATTATTTGTATTTAGTTAAAAACTCCATCAACCAGACTATGTATATTTGGTAGAGTTAGAGACCAGTTGTATATTCTTTGGATTTAGAGTCGAGGCTTGTATGTATATTCTTTATATTGGATTGGATGATGTTTTTGGTTTTCCTTATTCTTTTCTATGATTGATCTTCACCTTGAGCTCCGTATATTTTACTTGCGTGGTTGTGTTTCCACCAATTGGTGAAGATCTAGCTCCCGCTTAGGGATGCCTATATTATTCTTGATATGTATTGGTTTTGGATCAAAATTTTCAAAAAAGGTGTTGCCCAAATTTCAAATGATGAAAACGTTTTCAACTTTAGTATACTACATACTTGTATTTTCTATAAACTTGTTTATACTTTAAAACGAGAACCTGATTTCATTATACTTTTTTTTCAAAACTTCATCTCCACTATTTTCCTAAAAAGGTTTAGATTCCTGGTTTTCGGCTTACTTAGGTTACGATGGGTCCTATAGACTTCACATAATTCAAGTGCCAGTCACGTGCCATTTCCGGGTCGTGATAATAGCTTGTACCATTTGGCTTCACTTCAGTAGCTGAGTAGAACACACTTCCTAACTCTCAACTCTAGCTTATCGCTCATCTGCTGAACATAAGCTGGACACCCAAATATACGAAACCGCCTATAATCTCCAGCTTTCCTGGTCCACACTTTCTCAGGAATTTTCTATCTATCGCCGCCAATGGTGCTCTGTTGATGGGGTACACAGCAGTAGATAGGGCTTCAGCCCAAAACTCCTTAGAAAGCCCAGTTGTAAGCAGTAAACATTTGGTGTTCTCCAGTAGTGTCCGATTCATCCGCTCTGCAACGCCATTTGATTGAGGGTCTCTCGGAGTGGTGTAATGGCGCACAATCCCTTCTGACTTGCAGAACTCTACAAACGCATGCAAAGTAAACTCTCCGCCATTATCAGATTAGATAACCTTTACGTGCCTACCAGTTTGCTTCTTCACCCTGGCCTTTAACGTCTTAAACTTCTCGAAAGTCTCGGCCTTAGACTTTGGAACATACACCCATACTTTTCTCGAAAATTCATCAATGAAGGAAATGAAATATCTTGCTCCACCTCGCGAAAGAACTAGTGCTGGACCCTAAACATCAATGTGGACATAATCAAGAATACCCTTCGTATTGCGTACTGCTGTTCCGATCTTCACCTTTGTCTGCTTTCCTAGGACACACTATTCATAGAAATCAAGACTGCAAAAATCTCCATCTTCAAATAGCTGCTTCTTTACGAAGCACCTCTAAACCAGACTCCCTAATATGGCCCAACCGTAAGTGCCACAATCTAGCCGAATCCGAATCACCTAAACGGGTAGATATGGCAGCAATATCATCTGTAACTGACCGTCCTTCTAGAAAGTAAAAATTCCTCACCTTCTTTCCTTTCATAACAATAAAAGACTTTTTGGAAATTTTCATGAAATATTCATCGACTACGCACATGCAGTCGATCCACGGCTCCTTCAGAAATCAAATTCTTCTTCAGATCTGGCACATATATAACATCCGTTAGAGTCTGCACTACCCCATCAAACATGCATATCCGAACAGAACCAATCCTCTCGATCTTGCACACCGCATTATTCCCTATCAATATTGAACCTCCGTCAAGAGAACGAAACGTCGCAAACTAACTCCGACATAGAGTTATGTGGAAAGAGCTCCCCGAATCTAGCATCCATAGATCATGTACGTCGCCGACTGCAAAAACCGATAAAACGGAACAATCGCTACCATCATCTGAATCATTTATGACAACTACGGTACTAGAAGACTCTTTTTTAGTATCCTCCTTGAACTTCTGATAGACACTCTTTCAATGGTATTTCACTTTACAATAATTGCACTTGTCATTAGTACGATTTCTCGATTTGGGGCTCGCCTTATTCTTAGAACCATCATGTGACTGCTTCTCAAAACGGCCTTTAGAAAGCAATGCGCCGTCTTGACCATCCTTATCACCCGATATCTTCTTCCTTAACACCTCATTGTGTAAGCCCGCTTTAACATATTCTAAAGAAATAGTATCTCTACTGTACACCATCGAATTCACGAACTGGCTAATATTCAGAAGTCAAAGGGCAAAGCAGGATCATACCTTGGTTCTCGTCTTCAATCTTCACCTCTATGTTGAGTAAGTCCATAATGATTCGGTTGAGTTCATCCAGGTGGTCTTTGACTGATATACCTTCTTTCATCTTCAATGTGTATAGACATTGCTTGAGATAAAGACAATTTGTTAGAGCAATCTCGCATAGAATCTCGTTAGCCAAGCTTAGCTGTATCGAACTGAAATTCTTATTCTCCATATATTCTTTCTGAATATCGTTGGTCGTCGATAGAATCTTCTCTTTTTCGAAGACCATCTTATTAACTCCTTATTGCTTTAAACTCGTCGTCATCTTCAATCTCCATAAACTGAAATTGTTCTTTCCGTCAAACTTATCGATTTTATAATGTGTAGAATCCATCTTCCTAATAATCCGAGTTATCATAACAAAAGCTCTGATACCACCTGTGAAAAATAGCACCAAAGTACGCAGCGGATGGTCGATACACGTGAATTGGATCAAGCGCAGCAACTACGCAAAAAGAAATAAGTAATTAAAGAAAATACACTAAGCAAAGGACACAAGATATTACCAAGTTCGGTACGCACTTGCACCTAATTCTGCAAACCGATGACGAATTGCTTACACTATTCAACGGAAAATTACAAGAGATAATTGTTGCCCTCTCGATCTCACCCAAATACAAGTCAATCTCTCTAAACCTCTCTCTTTGTATTTTGTCTCGGCCTACCCTAAGCAAATTGCCACAAACAAAAGATGTGGATCTCATCAAGTAGGGTATATATATATATATATATATAGAGAGAGAGAGAGAGAGAGAGAGAGGGAGAGAGAGAGAGAGAGCGCGAGCGAGCGAGCGAGCCCGAGCGCACGAGCGCGCGCGCGAGAGCTAAGAGATCAGTTAGCGATTACGCTAAAGTAACTGCCTTAATCCGCATCCATCCAAAACACCACGAATCGCCACGAGTTCCCAGCACAGCTCAATAACGACAAGGATTTCCTTGCATCCTCTCGCGTGGTGCCACCTATCATGAATAAAATTCACTGTCTCGTGACCACGAGACAAAGGCTTTCGCTGCTGCTGCTTCGAGGCTTGAAGACTAGGCTGCATGCAATCATGTGGGCCTTGATTTTATTGCTCTTCGGCTCTTGTAACTTTGAGCATGCATTTCTTAATAAAAAAAATAACAATATCTATATGCACTTAAAAAATATGATCAATGCTAACTTAAAAGTTGGTTGACTTATAGAAAACACCTATTTGCGTCCAAATTAAGACGGCTACTTTCCTTGTCTTGCTTTCTGTTTTCAAATGTGTTACTCTTTTCTTCTTTCCGATAAAAAAACAGTATGATTAATCACTTACTCAGACCTTAAGCTGCTTCTATTTTTATTTTCTTAAAATTAGGCCTTACGCTGATACAAGCGGAATTTGAACCAAGTGCATGATGGCAAGAAGATTCACACCGTTATGCTACAGAGGCCCATTTAGTGGATACACATATGCAACGCTTTACTTTCTTTTGTGAGCGGTGCTTTGCTTGTGTTTGGAGTATTTAACACCTTCAAGAAGATCATCGAGGTCATGAGCATTAATGTTGATGCACGGTATTGTTAATTAGTACATATTAGGGCAACTTCTTCTACTTGATGTCATCATGAAATTGGCTTATTTCTTCATGAAAACCTTGAATTCCTTTGTTGTTTTATGCTTAAAGCTTTTCTTTTCTTCAATGACAGTGCTTTTTGTTTATACTTGTGTAATTCCCAGAACCGTTTTCAGATGATATATAATAGTATGCGATCATTCTCATTTTATCTTGTGAGTGATCAAATGTTCAGCAGAGGCAATTGGAGCTTAAGAGTTCAGCGAGAATGTCAGTGGCCATCCTCGGAATATGCTTCGAATGTCGAGTTGGATTGAGAAACTAGTTGGCGAATTTAAGTAATTTGGCCATCGATGTAAAGTTAAGGTCACAAACCTGATCCTGCAAGTCAAACCCAATTTGCTAAGCATAATAACTTTTTCTGTGAATTACAGCATATTGGTGATATGGGGTATTGGAATATTGACTGTATTTTCCTACAACAAAATCTTGAATAGATTTCTCTGTGAACTTTGATTGATCTATAAAGACCATGAGCATATATTCATCATGGAGGAAAAGCAAGATAATTGATACCAGTCTGAAAAAGTTGCGGGGTTTATCAAGTTGAGACTTGCTATAAATAATGACATATGAAGCAATAGCCAAGCATTAACACCACAAGGAATCAGCCAGGGGCAGCGGCTACCTGTCCTAAAAGAATAAACATACAAAGAGTAGAAGAGAGGTCTTACATGAAGATAAGAGCATATCTTTGTTAGCCAAGGATGACTTGCCTATGTCCTCTTAATTTTGAGGCTTTGATGGTTCGATCGAGCTAGATTCGACGAATAGATATCTCTTTGTGGGCTCATAGGCAGTCTTCTTGGCTATGCTAAGTTGCTCTCATCACTCATGCTAGGCCTATTAAATCTCTTCTTGCGTTACTGTCAATGTTGCAAATACATGCGATTCCGATGCATGAGAATCGATGGATAGACAAATGCTTCTGTGCATGCAAATGTCTGTAAGCGATGCACCATATTCTTCCAAGGGTAAATTTCACTAAAATACAATTAACTTTTCTTTTCTTCCATTAATGTACCTTCGAGTAATTTGAGGGAATATCTTTTCTAAAATACCCTTAAATGTAGCACTTTAAGAAAGCTTACAATAATAAGAAAACTTGAAGGCAGCATAATGTGAAAATATGATAGTTAAGGGTACGTAGTTTAGTTACTTAAACAAAAGCCTAATAACAAGCACAAGTGTTTTTCTTTAATTGATGAAACAAATCAAGCAAAGGGTAAAAACTTAAAAAATTAAGAAAAATCAGATTAAAGTTGCAGCAGCAATACAAATAATATGGTGCAAAAAAACGTTATGTTACAATAACAAATAGAATAGTATTAGAATAAACCTTTTTTAAACTTTAACTTCAACTTTTCCAGTTAAGTGGCTTCATCACGTTTCATTGCATTTTGAATTGGATGACTTCGCCGCTTTTTTTGAAAATGAGTTGTTTTCAAAGTTGAGAAAAGAAAAAAAAAATTAAGAAACAGAATTGTATAGACATGAAAGATTTTATTGGATTTTTATGTTTGTATTTAGATAATAATTAAGGATAGTAGATATGTATAAAACAAGATTAGTTGTTTAAAACATATTTATACTAAAACAAACTTTATTTTTTAGTTGGCAACCATTACTTTGAATATCATCATTTTAATTAATAGGTTAGTAATTATAGCATATATATATACACGCCATTGCCTACAACTTGCGGCCTGGTTCGGACGAGATCGGGAGAGATCAAGGTGTACACGTTGGGAGACAGGTCCTGCTGCAGCTGGAGAGTGGTCCAGCCAAATGTGGATTTCGAACCGTATTTGAATAAATCGGTGTACGTATGTCCGTGGGAGGATATATTGGATGATTGTAGGGGCTTGGTCATGTTACAAACTTGCGTCGTTCGATGTGATTTTCAGCTTATAGTAGTCTTTCTTGTGATTTTCAGCTTGGGCAGCTGGGTGATGGTGTCGCCATATTTGTTAATTGTGGTTCGGAGATCTGGGTTTGGGTACTGATCAACAAATATGAAATGGATCTCAAACACGTCATCAAGCCGCCGGATCCACATCCTTTGTACCAAAGGCATCTGCTAGGCACTTGCGAATCGGGCGACGGGGCTCTTCTGATTTTGTTGGAAGGTTTATAATGCCTTAAGAAGGAGGAGTTGCTGCCTCGATTATTGAACAGAAAGATACAGATTTATTTGTTTGCAGGTATAATTGGTTTCTATGTCAGGGATACAGTCCAAGCTTAGCGTCTCTTGAAAATATATAGCAGGAGTCGACAGAGTCTAGAAACATTTGTTGATCGGAACCAAGAACTGCTTCCACCGCCAAATATGCGGCTACCGCCAAATGTCCTGAACTGAATCTAGTTCAATCTCCTTGTGTCTGTTATTTTCGGCAAATTATGTATTTTTGGTTCTGTGCAGAAATTATTTGACCCAAAATAGTTTAGCTAGTTAAGTACCTAATGATTCTTTTAAGGGTAAATTGTCAAAGCCCCCAAGCAGGTTTTCTGTTGACAAAATACCCCTGACCTAGGAGAGCTGTCAAAAATCTCTTTGAAAAGGTTTTAAGTTGTCTAAAAAACCCTTTGGACAGTTAGGGTTGTTAATCGAGCCGAACAATCCAAACTTTGGCTAGTTCGGCTCGAGCTAGTTCCAGCAAAATTGAGCTCGGCTCGAGCTCATTTGAGCTAAAACTAAGCTTGGCACTTTCGGCTGGCCAAAAAAAGCTTGGCTCGTTAACGTACTTTTGGGCTAGGTTGGGATTAGTTGGGATTAGTTAAAGCTCATTTTTAAATTGTTTAATCAATTACAATAAAATAGTATGCTGCATAACATTACATATTTAAATCATGAATAATATTAATTTAAATATGATTTTCTACATGAAAACACTATATATACGCCATGAGCATTGTACGTGTAAAAAAAACTCGTATTAGCATAAGCATATTTCATTATGGACATCTAAATTGTATAGGTTAGATATGTTTCTTAAGCATACATAGTTCGTACGAGCCATAAACAAGCTGAGCTTACGCCAAACTCAAGCCGAACCTAGATGAGCCCTAAACGAGCCGAGCTCTTCCATGTTCGTGTTCATTCGTTTACTTCGTCAAGCTTAAATTTGTGTTCAAGCTCGGCTCATTTAGTTAACAAACGAGCTTGAGCGGGTTTTTACCGAGCTGAGCTCGACCCGAGCTTCGAGTTTTTTTTAACAACCCTATTTACAATATCTGTATAGTTGCTTGCTATATCCGGTTATTATGTGATATCTATATAATTGCCTGCAATATGTATAATCTATTTAGATATAGCATGCGCTATACAGATACTGCATGAACATTTTCGAGAGGGTTTTTGACAACTGCTTCAAGGCAATGGTTTTTTGTTAACGAAAAAACTTGCTTGGGTGGTTTGGACAATTTACCCTTCTTGTAAACATCAAATGGCATTATGCACAATTTGGAAATAGTGAATAATGGGGGAAACACGGAATTTACTTCTATGGCATCGAAAAATTACATCCTTCATCATTTTTTTCGAGATCGGCACCCATCATTTTCATCGTTATCATCTAAGATGTGAGTACACTAAATTTCATGTGATTCTACAACTATTTCACCGTTAATTTAGCAATTTAAAAAGTGTTGTTGTCGGTAAACCATTAATTTTGAACTCACTAAATCAACAGTGAAAAGTTATAGAATCATATGAAATTTGGTATACCCACATCTTAGATGATAATGATAAAAATGATGGATACCAATCGAAAAAAATAAAAAGAAAGTATTATTTCCATAGAATCTCTGGCCTCTTTCCTCCCTTATGCTCTTGGAATTGGCTGCATATATCATAACCATGTCATGCATCTCCACCGTCAATTTCAATTTGATTAAAAAATTTGGAAAAATAAAGAAAGTATCTTAATTCTTAGACAGCTCGTCTCATCAAGAATTTTATCCTAAAAATTATGGTGAACTTGTAGCCCGAAAATTAGAATGGCTTCAAATTACTAGAAGATTTCAGAAAAATAAAAATAATGGAATAAAGAGCAGCTCATTTCTAAATATGTTACCCCTCTAATTTTATGCCATAACAACAATGCTGATGCGTAAAAAATTGATAATTTTAATTTATATTATACTTGAAATAAAATATAAAATGTAAAAGTTTTGGGATAATTGTTACTATTCACTCATAACAAACTCTTCACAACTAAAAGATTTGAGGTTCACATCATCTCTGTAACTATCATGTTCCCATCTTTCCAACTAATTCTTTAAAAATCTTTTCAAATCTTTGTGATGCCAAAATATACAAACGTGCATCGCATCATGCAACATACTAGTTACATTAATACTCACAGGGAGTTCTTCAAATTAAAATTGTCAATTTGATTATAATGATGAGGCATGGCAAGAAATCTCATAACTTTTAGAAGAAAATAAAAAATCACTACTAATTAGCAACTATTCTCAATTTTTAAATTAAAAAGCATAGATATATGTAAATAACAGGATTAACAAATTTTTATTGCGAAATCGCTTGTATTTTATGTTGAAGTAGGTCTGATCATGGGTTGGGACTGGACCCAAACCTGTTGATAAAATCCGGTTATATATAGATATGTATTGACCCTGACCCGCGCTTATAAATGGGTTGATACTAGGTCTCATCAGTTTGAACCCATTTAAAACCAACTTGTTTATCTTTTATGTAAATAATTTATAAATCATTTTCGTAGTGTTGGATTGTAGATTAAGTTTATTTTAGAAGTGGGTTATAGTTTCCGAGTTACAGTAGTCTTAAAATTGATAGATAAAGACAGCCAATGGTAATAGTTGATTATCTAATAGGGGTTAAGTTACTGAAATCTTTTAGTAATTTTCTAAATTATAATGTTGCGCTTATATAAAATAAAAGGTAAATAAATAGATACTGGTAAATGGATTTGATCTGATTGTTAGTGGGTCTTAAGTTTGAATCAATTCCATATATTTGCATGGGGTAAATGGGCAGGTATGGATTAGGTCACGAAGTAATAATTTTCTCTCCAAATAATTTTCTCTACAAAGTAAGAGTAAGAGACTATCAAAAAAGAAGAGATAATAAGTCTGGGATTGGAACATGCTAGACCCAACGATTCCTGACCCATTTATAGGCATATAATAAGGATTTGCAGATATTTTACAAATAAAAATATTTAAAAATAGCACGGATTTGCAGTTTTTTTACAGATAAAAATATTCGAAGGAAGCTTACTCTTCTTGGTGGTTCTTCAGCATGTGCACGATAAGTGTAATTTCATTCAGATTTTATCAAAAAGGATAATTCTTGTGGGCAGTTTTACATGGCCAAATCGATACCATACAATGTCCCGCTAAAAACTGCAATCAACAAAAATATAAATTTTATTTTAGGTCATTAAAATAATTATTTTATGTCATCGAAAGGAAATGCTGTGGAACTGGTAACCAAATGAGTTAGTTCCATATGGGAAACGCTATTGCGGATGGCTACATCACCTCATCTCGAGTTCCTCTCCATTGCATTACCAAAATTTGAAACGTCCGAGCATCGATCTGCAAACTTTTACAGCCATTTTTGTTAGAGAAGGAAGTTTCAATATACAAGTTTCGGCTTTATGGATCAAAGTAGAGCTCTAATAATCCCATGACCATTCTGTGCTCGACACAAACCAGAATTCTCTGCATCCAACTCCTACCTCCTGTTTCAAGAGTGCATGACCCGAACGTATAACAAGAAAATCTGCAATCACGCGCATACTCAAACACAGCTGAAACACACTTCAGCATGCACTAACAGAAATGATGCTGAGTTCTTTGATTCCCGCTCATTCAACAATTTGATTGCTGAATTTGCGAGCTTCGAGAAATCCAGCTTGTATCCATTTCTTCTTCATAACAAGTTAGGATGCTCTAGGGACTAAACAATACCCATTAGAAATGTTAACAATTCACCTCTTTTCTTAGAAGAGATTATTTTGACAGTTCAAATCCTCAAGAACCCTAATATTCCTCTTCTGCCTCCTGATGCTCTTCAATTTCATCCTCCACTTGTCTAATTTTTATTCCCCCGTCTTGCGCATCATCTGCATAAACCATTCCTCTCCTCCGCATCGCCACAAGTTCAAGAAGCTTCATCCTCGCGTCATAGATTGGATTTCGTTCGATTAGCCTCCCCTTCTCATAAGCCTCTCGAAGAAACACAGTGTGCCTTTTTCCCTTTGTAGACAAGTAGAAGATACCTGGATGATCCAAAAACAAATCCCTAATGTTAAGATCGATCCCAAACCATTTCCTAAATTGGCTCACTTGCTCCACCTCTGCCATTTTCTCTACCGTCAAGCTCAAGAATTCGTGGACAATGCCGACGGCTCTTTTCTCCATTCTCTTCAATACATCCTTTGATCTTTTTGGTCCGACATCAAAATGTTCGTATGGCCCAACATATGGCAGCTGCTGCCATTCTTTTAGTTTGGATCGGTAGTTCTTAGTAAGTCTCATACCAGGAGGGAATTCCTGCTTAAATCCATACCTGAAAATAGTAACATAAGTTCGGTGTTCAGAAATCATTCGTTTGAAGTTTGCCTAATTTGGATTAAAATATATTGTATGCTAGAAATAATCATGTAATGAAGTTTCATCGAAATTATGGATGCCAACTTAAAATAGCATAATAAGTACAAACAATCGTGTGAACTATCAGACCTAATAGCAAATAAACAATTGTTGGCATTCATACCAACAAATTATATATGTTAATTTTGATAGTATTTTGAGTGAAATTCCACAAATATCTAGCACAGTTCACAACATTTAGAGTATTAGATAAGATTAATATCTAGAATTAAGGGGTTGTTTGCCTTGCAGCACAAAAACAATTGCTTTCATTGCAAAAGGAAAATTAAAAAAGAAAAATCAAAACAATTATTTGATTTTCTCCCGTGCATTATTTGATTGAAACTGATAGTAGCAATGCAATATGTATGGTTTAAGTATTATTTAGGAGCAATTGGAAATGAAAGGTAAAGTAACAATCACTTTATTGTAGCAGATAACCATCACCACTACAAGTACTACCACAATGATCATGTGGATCTTTGCATGTACTCCCTACTATGATCAGGAATTGTAATGGGGGCCATGATTTGGTAAACTATGGCATCTATTCGTACTTTAATGAATTGAGTAGAAAACAACTAATATGATGAGAATTAGGTTTAAGTTGTTTCTAAATTAGGTAAATAGGAGTTGGAAAATATGCAACTTCTATATTTTTTTATAAAAAACCAGTCTTATATGATTAGGAGTGTTGCACGGATACGTTTTGTTGGTTGTCGTATCCGTGTCGGACACGTGTCGGACACGGATTCATGCCCAACATGTGCACGACACAGAATTTCCGTGTCCCGATTCGAAATGAGGCGGCATTGGATTTTGACACGTTCGGACACGTGTTGGATATGTTTTAGTATAACCACGACAAAAAAATGATTCCCGAAGATCCTAATTTTTCAATTAAAGGTGAGAAAAACCAATCCTTAATGAAACTTTTGAGTTGATTTTTTCTTACTATTTTACTCAGTAACGGTACTTAATATAATTTCTATGGTAAAATATATAAGGTTTTTGCTAAAATTGTTAGAAAAATGATGAAATTATATGTTTTTACTGAAATTATGTTGAGTATAATAGTTTATTATATGGTTATTGCTGAAATTACGTTAAATGCAATTTAAAAATACTGAAATCAATTTTTTTGCGGAAATTGATGAAAACTTAATTCTTTGTTGAGTTTTTATAAATATAATCAAAAAATATTGAACTGCTAAGGTTTTTTATGAATATTTTGTTGTTATATTATGGTATTATATTTCTTATAATTATATATATTCGTATTCCTGTGTCCTATATTTTGAGATTTTGTCGTATCGCCGTGTCGTATCGTGTCCCCGTATCTGTATCCGCACAACTTTGATTTAAGCCTGTCGAAGAAGGTTAATAGTCTCATTGTAACTCAAGCTTTTGAGTTTTTAAAGTTTGTTATTCTTACTACTTTGATCTAGTTGGAAGAAGAGTAATAAAAGTCTTTTGGAAAAGTTCTCTCTCCCAAAACCATTGTTTTCTATATCTCTTATTTTCGCTTACGCATATATCAAAACCTTCACAACCTCATTTCTCATCTATTGGATTAGGGTTCTCAACACGTCTTCGTAGATTTGGAATCAAATTGGTATCAGGGTGGTTTAGATCTCCACTGCGCTAAAGAGCCGTACAGTGCATGACTAACATCAACAAGGGCTATCAAAGACCAGAAATCGCACCAACACGGGGTTGACAACTCACTAGAAAGCTTCGCAAGAATGATCAACGAAGAAGATATAGCTATTCACATAGCAAGAATCATAAAGACGGGCAGATCCATGGTGGAGACATTATAAGAGATCCTTCGACAACTTGTTTTTTTTCACCCGTCCAGTTGGTCTTCACAACTCCATCCAAGGCATAAACGCATGAGGAGAAAACTGAAGTACAGAGAGCGGATTAAAGAAAGTACACGAAATGGAAGAATATATGATCAAGTGCTTTTGCAAGTAGAAACCCAATGCAACCCATCAAGATTAGGCAAATATTAACTTGCTATATATAGGTTTGTGATTGATTTGGTAGATATGGTGGATGAAAGATTTGTATTAAAATATATCGACGCCTCGATGCACGACACGTTTAAATAAGCATAAGGCTTGGAGGCGTGAAAGTGGCAATCGCAATACCAAGGCAAGATCGCAACATAGAGAATGTAGGCATTAAGGTTTCACTTAAGATGAATCAAGACATAAATAAGTTGATTGGTTGCCCATCGTATTAAAAAGTTATACTCATTTCTTAATATCTCCAAATAATGGAACGAAACAATATGCCTTCTTACATGTCAAAATAAGGAAAGAGGAAAAAGCAACAATGTTAAGAAGCCAACAATAGTTTAGTTAGCAAATTCTGAGTTGCGCATGAGGTCAACATGCAGGAGAAACTCCAAAAATAACGAGGATGAAGACAAGCATTGTAACTTTCTGTTAACTATTTAAACATCATGAATCTATCAAATCGGTAAGGAAGATGACCATCAAGTCAAGCGACATGGTTCGAGACAGGAGTCCTTCCTTTTGTTGTAGTTCTGAGCTTGCAGGGGCTGCACAGTTCCAAATTAGGGATGCCTTGATCAGGTGGAACTTTGTATGTACTCTTACTTTGATTAATAGTAATGGGACTAGGACTATGATTTGGTAAATCATGGCATGTCCTCCTATTTTAATTACGAATTGAGCTGAAACAAGTAATCCTATAAGAAATAGTTTTGGTTGTTTCCACATTGGGTAATATAAAAGTTAAAAATAGGTCTATATTTTTTTGGTAACCCAGTCTTATATGGATTAGGAGTATAGTGAGCCTATAAAAAAAGGTTAATAGTCTCATTGTAACTCAAGGTTTTGAAGTTTTTAAAATTTATAATTTTTGGTACTCTCACCTAGTTGGAAGAAGTAATGAAGGTGTTTTGGAGAAGATCTTCTCTCTGCCAAAACCATTGTCTTCTATATATCTTATTTTCACTTCCGCATATATTAAAACCTTTACAACCCCACATATTAGGGTTCTCAATCTGTCTCTGGGATCATACGACAACAACAAGAAGCCTTTATCCTAAAAGTTAACTATATGAATCATTTTCTTTTATGACTATAACAAAGTAATTTGAAGAGTTATCTTAACTCTAGAAACCAAACTGCAACATCTTTTGCTCTTTGTCCCCCACCAATGCACCCACACGCACCCACACGCACGCATGCACATACACGCCAATAGTGTCTGAAAGAGGTCCTTCGGGCCAGTATCCTCGGTTGGTCTAAGATCACTTCTTACGGTAAAGAAAGAAGGGAATAACTATATGCTTAACACATTAAAGTTTAGTTCATCATGAATAGCAGTAGGATGACAAAACAGCTACGGTCAACAAGCCAACTCGTAAGAACGTTTAGTTCTGGAAAGACAAGGAACATGGTATATTGGTATGCTCACTAACAGACAACCATGAGTTGAGGGCCCAACTATGTGAGAGCTTCCTCTGCTTGCCTTTCCTCGGGCAGAAACGGAGGCTACGCAAGCTAACAATATAGGCAAGAACACTTTCCGGCCTGGTCCCATAAATTGATCGTAATGATGAATTCTAAATTTGAGACAATTCAATCCAAATTTATACTTTCTCTTCAACATTAAAGATGGGGTTGGACATGTTTGGCCTTTACGGTGAAGGTTTGCAATACGGAATTTTGATAATCTATACACCTCCACATAAACATAAAATCCGGTTTACACAACCAAAATGCAACCAAAAGTTCGAAGAAACAACACGAACCTGAGCTCCATCTCATCAGCCCTCTTCCTCGACCGCCCCCCGCTCCTCCTCCACTCCTCCACTCTCGAAACAAGCCCCGCCTTATCACCACCACCAACAAGCTCCAATACATGCGTATTAACTTCCCGAGGGTTCTCCCTAACCCTAAACAGATCCCGTCTCCCCTTCAAGACCCTCTCCTCGAACTCATCCGGCAGGCCCAGCTCCCTCCAGACCCTAAACACCGCCCGCAGCGGCACCGCCCTCTCCCTCGTCATCATCAGTATCCTAACAATCCTTCCAACCGCTCCGTCCATGTCTGCGTCGGCGGCGTCGGATTCTTGGGAGGAGATCTGGGAGGCGGCGGGAGTGAGGGAAACGGCGGGGGAGAGGGTGGTGGGGTCGGGAGAGAGGGAGAGGGAGAAGATGTGGGGGAAGCAGCGGAGGAAGTGTGGGGCCCCCTTGTTGAGGCGGAGGCGCTGCCGGATGACTGGTGGGGTGAGGTGGGAGAGGGGGAGGGCGAGGGTAGGGGAGGAGAGGATGAGGTCCCGGATGGAGACCACCTTGAGGAGGTGCTTGTAGACGGACATCAGCTTCTCAAAGGTTGGGTCGAGGTGCCGAGTGGTGATGGACCGGAGGGACATGGTGATTTGTGGTGGTGGGGATAGCGGGGGGTTTGGGGAAGGGGATCGAGAGCGAGAAAGCCAGGGGGTGGTTTTTTGCATCTTCAATCCCCAAATCTTTAGCCAGCGTTTGCCAAAAAAAAAACTCTAATGAGGTTTCCCAAAGTTCACGGCATTTTTGGTTAGCGGAAGGGGAAAAAAATGCTCCCTCATGCAACAAATGTTGCATGTCAATTTTGTTGCAAGAAAAATGTCCTAAATTCATTGCTTGGTTATCTTCAAGTTTTACTATTGGATTTTCAAATTCAAACAATTTTTTGTGTTTGGTTGAACCAAAAACTAAAGAAAATGCAACACTTGTTGCGGATTTGCACGTGTGGTGTATACAAAGCCTATGTGGCATATCATAATAATTACTATGATCATCATTCTCAAAGTTGCAAGTCTTGTTACCACCACAAACACCAGTGCAACAAATGTTGCAAGAAGCTGGTGCTTTTCAACTCAAATTTGTTGCTAACTAAACGTGCGAAATGGAGAATTTTTGCAATAAATGTTGCATGCATCTACATTTCCTAGCTTCCAAACAAGCCCCATTACTTTTGACAACATGGTCTCAAAATTATGGTTTCGTTTAAAAATCTGGTTCTACAAAAAATTTTGTTCAGGGTGTGGGAAGTTCTATTTTGTTTGCCAAATGACGTTCGGTTATAACTTTTGGTGTTTAGTCTCGAAAATCTACGAAACCATAGTTTCAGAATCCACGACCTCGTTGCCAAAACGAGGCCTTAGCATTTTGAAGAGAAAGTTGCTTGACATACCTACCCGATAGGTTTCACACAAGCCCTGAATTGGTGATTGGTTACATAGGCAGAGTAGAATTTCAAGTCTTAAAGATATCCTACTTATATGTCCAATTACCCACTAGGTAGCCTGTGTGGGGAATCTAAAGGGTTTCGAAGGACTGCTATCTTTTAAAAAGTGTGTTTTCCCCTCCATACAACCTCAATCTTTTTTATTTCTAAATAAGACAGTTAAATCTTAGTATTTTTATTTAAGACCCTCAAATCTTTTAACTTTAATCTCCTTAGAAAATTTTACATCCAAGCACAGTCAATGTTGGCTTTTACGGGACACTTGGTACACGGAATAGAAGATAATCAAGAATCTACATATTCCAAGGGATATGATAGCTAGGTATATGATTCCAGGAAATTTTGTATTAACATGATTGGTATATTTGATCATTTCTGAAAATATATATGTGCAATAGCAATAGATTGTGGCGAGAGGTGACAAAAAAGGTGCTAGTCGAGGCCACCAAGCGACAACAGGCAATGGTGGACAATGACCAGCGTAGTGGTCAACATATGAGCGCAATGATCGGTGGTGGCCAGCAAGCATGTTTTGTATTGCCTCCTATTCGACCCCTATTGATTTCCCATTGATCCGATGTTGCCAAAATTCAGAATTATCTGTAAAGCAAGGGGACAAACGTTTGGAGCTAAAATTTCAGGCGTCTATCAAGACTCTGTATGCGCAAGCATACATTGGACAGACGTCTGACCCCATTGTAAGTCAATGTCGCGCACCCCGCGAGTCCGCAGGAAGGCGGAATACATAAAAAACGATTTTTTCTCTATCACAAAATCAAGGCTTCGCAATATCGACCAAAACAACTAAGGATCTTTATTAAACCATAACTAGTTAACACTTGCTACAAGAAGGTTCTAACTACTCGGTGAGAGATTATACCTCCTTGATCAAGTCCTTCGAGTCTTCTCTTTCCTTCTTGGCTCCTTGGTTCAAGCTTCAACTTTTTTCTCCTCTTTTTGGCTCCTATAGCAGCTTGAATGGAACTCGATCGTCGGTCTTCTCTATGTCGAAGATAATCCACCCGAGAGCTTATGGTTCAAGCTTCAACCTCAAGTGAGGTAACTAAGATGTCTAGTTTGCTAGGCTAGATAACTTCGAAGATGTAGAGAATGATGTGTGGAGTATTTTTATCTCAAAAACCCTAGGGATCATAACTCATGTGAGGGATAGGGCTTGAGGAAGAAGGAGGAGAAAACTTGGAGAGAGAAAGAGCAAACGCAAAATGAGCTAGCTTGTGTGTGAATGAGAGAATGGCTAAGTCAATAGAATTATCAAGCATGGAATTATTTTTCATAGAAAATAATCAATCATGCTTGAATAGTAAAGTCAAAGGAATAAACAAATGATCTAGCCATGCTATCATCCATGTCACAAATATTTCCAATTTTCACCTCATTAATCCATTTCTAAAAATGGATAAATCTAATAATGAGGTGTTTCCTTCTAGAAGCATATCTTGTGAAATTACAAGAAAGCCCTCACCGTATATACATACCTGTATTCGTATTCCGAAAAATACGAATACAATAAGATAAGAATAATCCAATAATATAATACTAGGATCCGGCTTAAACCAAAGCCCACTAGTATTTGTTAGTTGTATGTATGCCGTAAAGGCCATTATTGTACATATGATGTATATTATAGTGGATGCTTGGACATATATAGGGAGGGCTTTCTTGCTCGATATGATAGTATGATATCTGGTTGCTCTTTATCTTAACATGTACACTTACTGCCTCTATGTTACATGTTGATAAAACCCTTAGGATGTGTGCTCGACTACCAGGATTATGATGTAGATCATACTAGTGTGGCCAGGGTAGTCTATAAGTACATCCTTCAATTGTTCCTAGTCGTGGGAGTATCGAGACGGGCCATCGATATTCCAGAGTAGACTAGTGTGTACGTTTCGTGACCCATATGATGGGCGATGGATGATCCCACATCTATTGGTGTTTGACATCAAAGATTGTATACGGGTGCTCAGTGGAGACTGGGTACACTGAACAGGACTCGCCGAGAACTCCTAGATGGTATTATACCTCGCGTCATATAGCAGTTCTCTGGTGACACCGGTACATGTTAGTCTGTAGACCCGAGATCGTCATAAAGTCTTGTGTGATTCCCACTGTGCTTTGATTTCTACCTTACCACGTTCAAGATAACGTGCAAAACGGCGGTTTTTGGGTACAGTCCCGAGTCACATGGAGGCAATGAGCGATAGGAGGGGATTTCGTCTCTTCCGGTATTGGGGGTTGATTTTTCTCTATACTCGATTGGCCATAACAGGAAATCCCTGGCCAGGGTTGCTGAGATTTACTGATAAATGTTATCAGTAGTTTCTCGAACTGTTATGGGCCTCACATCGGCATGACTTATCAAGCTATTGGGGTCTGACGTTTACCACCCCCGGGCTGGATATGCGACATATCAGACGAAGAGACAGGACTGTACGGTAGTGTTATTTATTAGATTCACAGGAGTATGATCAGGTTTCTTGTTGATCTTCTGATCACTCAATACCCGGGTAGCCGTTACGTCCAGCTAGTACCGCTGACGGCTTGTAGGTTACTGATATGATCATCACCTACTGCTGGCGTATTGACGAGTCTTTAGAGTCCTACACAGAGATTTCCTGGCTCAGGCGAAACGAAGTAGGAGTACATATGTTATATGCGCGGGTCCGAGATTAATACGTGTATGTGATACCGTATTCTAATCTCGCGATATGTGATATCGGTCGGTTATATGTGATTGTTAGGAATTCACCCGTGCGCGCAAATACGTATGTTTTGGAAACGGATATGATTTTAAGGAAATGGAATGCGCACGCGAGATCGTTCTCGTTTTAAATTTTTATAAACCGCAAGTGCACGGCGCGTTGTAGCAAGCCGGCAGGTACGGGTCGATCCGCAGGGAATTGTGTATTAGGTCTTGTGATTTAAGGTTCAACAAATAACGAATGGTTGGTTTGTCACAAAAATATAAAATACGAAAACAAGGAAAACAAGTTTAAGAGGATAAGAAAGAAGTGGTTGTGGATTTGGCTCGGAAGGTCGAATCGCGACGATTCTTTCGACGCTCACTTGATCATGAGTTGTCCTTACGTCGATCCCGGCATGAAGCATGACTTGTCAAGGTGGTTGCGAAGCACAAATCATCAAATTCCGATATTCGCCGCAAAACACGATTCGAGTCCGTTTTGTTCACTTACCATTTGTATGTACAAGCTTGAGGTATCAACACTAAACACAAGGGTTAGCAAGCATACGACAACATCAAAAACACAAAGTAGCGAGTGAGAGCAAATAGTTTTAGTGTTAACTTTGCTAAGGGTTTGTGATAGTATAGGGTATATGAAAACCGAGAGTTTGTCAAGCACTTGGTCACAAAATACTGTATCCAAACTTAGAAAACTTAACACCAATTTGATTTTAACTTGAACATTGTGAAATAGGGAAGGAGAGTGAATATGGTACATGAAGAGGTTACAAAGTAACCATGGTTTCAAAATACCATATCACATCAATATATAAAACAATGCTTAAGTTATAATCATGTTAAGCACATTAAGCATTAACAAAAGGAGGAGGAGACAAAGCCTTTCATCTCACTTCCTTACCATTACCACAACCAATGATAGTTAGTTACACATGATAAAAAGAAAAGCAAATAAGAACAATAAGCAAGTAATAAAAGAAACAACAATAATATTAACACTTGAAGAAGAGGTACAAGATATTGGTAACTTGTTCAACCTCCATAATGAAGCTCTCAAGAGAAAGCTTCAAGAGGGAAGAAGAAGAAGAAACCAAGTGATAGCCCACTCATTCTCAAGCCTAAACCAAAAACACAAAACTAAAACAAAACTATATATTACATGGTATGTGAGAATGAGAGGACCCTTCCCTTGCTCATTGGTCTGCTTTTATAGGCATAAAAGAAAAATAAACAAGCAGTAAAAATAAGATGACGCGGCAGCAAGGGAGGGACAGTAGAAAACTGGGGGTTATTGGAGCAAGGGGGCCGGCCAGATCAGTTTTTCTGGTCAAGTGGTCGGTCTAAAACCGAGCAAGTGGGCTCGTATTTGTTGTGTGGTCTTGTGTGCTTCCCAACATCACTCTGGTGCTACTAGATTTCTCAATAGAGGCCTGGGATGCACTCAGGGATTTGGAGGGAACATGAAGCATTGCATCACATCAAAACTTTATAGCATTTATTGCCCATCACACCACATGTGCCCACTAGTTGCATAATCCATCATTTGTGTGTGCCAAGGCAGCCTCACCATGGTCTTAGTGCCAAAGAGCATGTGTACACTTGTATGTGTTGGACCAAAATTGTGTGCACACATTTATTTTGCAAAAGCTCTTTGGATATCGGGCGGTTTTCTGTTCTGTTTGCAGTGTCGGCTCCCAAACGTTATATCCGTGATTTTGAATGTGTTTCCAGTATTTTATCACGAACACCTGTAATCTGTAATTACTAAGCAGACACTGGTTAAAAGTACCGATAAATAACAAAATAGATCATGAATGAGGGTATTCAAATGCAGTTTTCTGAGATGAACAACCAACATGAGGTGGCCCCCTTGGGTAGGCAGACCCGAAAGCACCCTTTTAGGGTGCTCTCGGGTCACCACCCCCAAGGCCGCCTTGTGGTGGTTTTGGGGGGTAGGCCCGGCCTTCAGTCCCTCCCGGGTATCCCCAGGATGCCCATGGTTCACCCCGCGGCTTCTCGGTTCAAACCGTAAGCCCGAAGGGTGTGCAAACATCTTAAAACATCATTTTTAGGGACTGTTTTTGTCGGCAATTCATGCGCGACAAAAACGGCGGATTTTAAACGTCGCTACGAGATATCTAAGGCTTATAGAGTGGCTCTAATACCATGTAAGTCGATGCCGCACACTTCACAGGGTTTGTAGAGAAGCAGAATTAACAAAAACAATTTTATAACAAGCAACATCAACTAAACTCCCAAGATCTACCATAAGGCTTAACTAACAAAACTAACAAAGGTTCAATCTACTATGAAGTCATTTATACCTTTGTGTTCAAGTCCTTCGGGTCTTCTTATCCTCTTCTTAAGCTCCTCTTTCGTCGAGATCAAGCTTGGTTGTCGACCTCCTTGAGTCGAAGACGATCCGCCTGAGAGTCTATGGTACTTGCTCTAGCCTCAAAAATAAGGTAACTAAAGTACCTAGTTTGCTAATATAGATAGCTTAGAAGATGTAGAGTATTAATTGGACTAATTTATCTCAATATCCTTATGTTTCTCAACACATGAGAGTATTAGGGTTTAAGGAAGAAGAAGAGAGCAAAGGAGGAGAGAGAATGTCAAGTGTAGTATGAAGTGAAGAATGGCTAAGCTCAAAACTATCAAGCATTTCATTTTCAATAAAATATAGTAGCCATGCTTGTAACATTTTAGAAATATAAAATAATATTTTTGGAATTTAAATAATAAAATAATAAATTTCACGAAAACTATTCGAGTACGAATTTGGGGTTTTCATAAAATGGTATAATTAAATACCAATATTTGGAAAATATTTGGAGATTAATATGAATTATTAATTATAAAGGTATTTATTGGATTTTGATATTTTATAAATAATTATGCAATTATTTATATGAAAGTTTATATTAAACTTGATTAGTACACTACTAATCATGATTAAGCCAAATCCACTTTTGCATTAACTATGGTTAGTGCACCATGATATATTGCATTTGATTCATACATGGCTTCTTAGTATTTGTTGATATTTGGGTTTTTTTAAAAGAAAAGAGAAAAAGAAAAGAAAAGATATTTGTGAGAAGAGGACAAGAGGGCATGGGCATGAAAAAGGATATGAGAGAGAGAGGGGGGTTATCTTGATCATGGCTCCTTCACTCTCATTTCATTCCTTCATTCCTTCATCATCTTCATCCTCATCCTCCACCTCCTCTACCACCATGAAACCACCCAAAAACCACCTCAAAACCTTACCTCATCTTCACAAAAAAGGTGCACCGCCTCATCCTACACCCCATAGCAAGCTTAAGTTTAGATTTTAAGCACTTTCAACCATCTTGGAATTTTCTTCAGTTGCTCCAAGAGATATAACCTTCACTTTTCATCTTGTTATTTAGTTTCTTAACCTCCTAGTTAAGTTTAGAGTTCGATTAAGCTAGATTAGCGACTTTGGAAATTTCTAGGATGTTTTATACATCCGTTACGTTGGTTTGTGATTGTGCATATCTATAGCACTTGATATCGATTTTGTGCATTTGTTGCACGTATTTATGGCTCTATATATTTCGATACAGTCGATTTGATTTCGTGCATGTTGTATACACTTGACTTGACTTATGCACTCGGTATAGCTCACATGTGCTTGCAGTGCATTGATACGGATTTTGTGCACGCAGCTGCTCATGCTTATGATTTAATATACCATGTTATATTGACGTGTTTTCGGGCACCTAGTGCACCTGGTATTGGTTTTCGTGCACCTGTTGCACTAGATGTTTTATACGGACTTGACACACTTGATTTAGATTTCACGCACACTGGGCGCAAGGGATGCGATTTTGTGCACACCGGATGCACTTGATCGAGATTTTTACTCGTGCATGAGTAGTTGCACTTGGTTGAGATTTTCGTGCACTCTAGATGCACTTGATGTTGTTGTCGTGCACACCCGTTGCACCTGAAAAATGCTTTCATGCACACCTGTTGCACTTAGTTTTTGCTTTTGTGCACATTTGTGGCACTTATATTGGACTTGGATTTCTGTGCGCACCAGACGTACATGATATTGGATATACCTTTTGAGGTTGATTTATACATGAGCAGTATATTTTCTTGATAGGTACTATATTATATAGTAGCCGAGCAGGACTGATCTGAAGACAGTGTAAGTGCACGACGGCGCCCCGGCCGTCAATCCGAGGCCAAAATGCGGAAACGATACTTTTACGAAACTTGTAAACTGGCACCACCGCGCACTAAAAACCCGGATCGGGCCATTAACCTACTCCTAGCTAACTAGAGAAGGGGTGGAGAGATATACCGAGCGATCCGTGTCCTTTGGTCTTCTCGTTGTCGTCCCGATCTTCCCGCGGAATCTCCGGTCTTCATCTTCTCGTCGGAAGGGCACCACACCGCCGGGTTCTTTTACGGGCTCTCACATCTGGACCGAGACAACTCGGGCACGAAGTTGGCGAGCCGATGTGCCCAAGAATGCTGTAGGATAGTGTAGAACCCTTTTGTCTCAATGGGGTTAAGGAAGTTGCCATTTTGGTGGAGGAATGAGATGTGGAATTTTTTTGATGAACTAGAGAACATTTTTCAAGCCAAAAGAGAACAACTTCCCTCTTGAAATTTTGGACAGCCCCACTAGTTGTGGCCGGCCATGCTTTTAGCCAAGGGATGAGAGAGAAGTCAAGAGGGAGGGAAGCAATAATGCAAGGAAGAGGAATGATGATAATCATGAAGAAAGTCACCTCAAAATCAAAAATCATACCCATATCCATCAACCATCATGTCTCCAAAAAGTCAAGCAATGATGAAGCACAATCATGAAGCAAGAAGTCAAATGATGGTTGAATCATCATGAAGCTACTACTTGCAAATAACACCTTCCACTATTCAAATTTGCATGCTTGCAAATAAGCCCTCCTCCACCAATTTTCAGCCAAGGAAAGAAACAAGGGAAAATGGCCGAAACGGAATGCAAACTGGCAACTTCAAAAAACCGATCCCGTAATAAATTACAGGAAAACCCCGCGACTGTATATACATACCCGCATTTGTATTCCGACCGAATACAAATGTAATGAGACAAAATCTACACCGTACAATACTAGGATCCGGCTTAAACCAAAGCCCGCTAGTATTATCCGTCCGATCATGATCCATGCAATACCGCACGTATCTGATCGAACCCTGCCATATCTCCATACGGCCTCTACAGCGTTTTGCCCGAAACTTGAGAAACGGTCTGTGGGAGACTCTAAAGACTCGTCAATACTTTGGCTGTGAATTTAACCACTAGCACGTCAGAGGTATTAGCCATACGTAACGGGCTACCACGTATTGACCAAAAGGGACGTCGATGAGCGAACTCATCCTGACACCCTACTGAGTCTGTCAGTGATAATATCCGTACAGTCCGGTCCGTTCGTCTATGAGCATCGCATGGCGGGCCTAGGGGGTTGGTAAAAGTCAGACCCCCAAAAGCGGTACAAGTCGTGTCGGAGTGTAGCCCAGAACACCCTAAGATACTACTGGAATACCTACCAGTAAATCTCCTGCCTTGGCCAAGGACTTCGTGTAATGGCTCTCCTAGACACAGCGCGACCTCACCTCCAATACCGGGAGAGACGAACCCCTGCAGATCCGCTCACTGCCTCCATGTGGCTCGGGACCGTACCCAACTAAAACATGTTTGCACGTCTCCTTTGAGCATGGTAGGGTAGTAATCAAAGTACAGTGGGAACTCACACGAGACAAATGACGATCTCAGGTCGATGAACTAACCTGTACACATATCATCAGGGAACTGCTATCTGACGTCAGGTATAAGACCAACTAGCATGTTCCCGGCGAGTCCTGTTCGGTGTACTCATAACCCAATGAGCACCTGTATACATCTTAGGTGAACCAACTGACACCAGTGGCTTGTGAGACCGGCCACCGCCCCTCATCGGGGTCTCGACTGTATACACTAGTCTACTCTGGAGTATCGATGCCTTGTCTCGAAACTCCTACGACTAGGGACATTTTAAGGATGTTCTTATAGACTCCAGCTCCCACGTATATGGTCGCCATCATACTGTTGGTCGTCAAGCAAGAATCCTAAGGGCTCTATCAACGTGTAATAGTGACCTGTAAGGTCACCTGAAGCAGTACACGATGATAAAGGTAAACCAGATAGCATACTATCATCTTGAGTAAGACTGTCCTACCGGTATAGGTCCTCCCTCAATCATTGCAATCACGTGCCTGTGATCCAATAATTGACTCTGAGGGCATTATCTCCAACAATCTCCCACTAGCACTCAAGGCTAATTATTGCGACGTCGCATACTCACAGCCCGTGTGATACCGAACACCCAATTCCTCTACTAATCAGTCTCACAAAACCCGTTTGTGAAACTATTGCGTTCGAAGAATAGCCTCAGTGAGTGGATCCGCCTTTATGTTTCTTTCTATGTCCCTCTATATCTCAAGTTCGCGGAGAAAACCATCTCCCGAAATGAGCAATACCTATATTAGGATGTGTCTGGATGTCTGATGGGACCTAGCTCATAAATGAACTCCAAATCCAAACTTCTTAGACTGTATCGACGACTAAACTTAATCAGTATCCCGCGTAATTCCTCTCTTGGTGTCCGCTTGGATCACCTGTCCCAAACACAACCCCTCGTCAGAGGGAAAACTATAACTCTGACAGCCACTCTGTCATCCATGTCACCTTGGAAGCCTGGAATGATAACTGTCTCTTAAAAAAGGCTGTTGCTATCATATCCCTAGAACATCCACTTATATTCTAAAACTGCTTCCGAATGTTTCTCCAGGATAGGATTAATATCAACTTATTGCATCTACTGCAAAAACAACATCTGGAGTGGTACTTGACATCTCATGATTGACTCAATTGCCTAAGCAAGTAATCTGCCAATCATGCACATCCCTCTCCCCTTTAGTCTGTAAGACACCTTTAGAGAGGGTGACTCCATCACCTGTAGGTACACTACCATGCCAGGAGTCGTCTATTCTAAAACACCTTTAGAATGCTGTCTAAGTACCCAGATTGGGAAACTACCCAAATCTAGATCTAAAACCATAGATCTAGTAACCAGAATGCCTGATATTATATCTATATCTTATGTGGAGAAACCACTGTGTGACAACCAAAGTATAACCGATCGTAGTATAGGAACATCACTTCCTACTCTGTGTATGTCATCCTAATATCAGGATATCACACCCTACTACCTTCTTAACAGATCCATCCCCTATTCTGATGAAGTCAAACTTATTACTGTCATATCAGAAATAGATGATCTATCCCGCTACATCTGCTTTAGTCTATAAATAGACATAAGCCACTTGTCCACCAATGCTTCCGCTGCTCCCACTGACTATGACAACTCTCTGGCAGAGTTATATACACGTACACTTCTAAAGCTAGTTTAGAACGACGCTATACTCATCCTCCTGCCGGGTCTCGCATCCTGGAACAACAGCAATGGCAAGTCCGGGTAAACAAGAACCTCCCTGTCGCTGTCCTTGAGGCTACCGGAGTACCTCTCGGGTGCCTGAGGTTACCCACCGTATCTGCGGAGTGGCCAATGGAATGTCAAACCAAATTGAATCTTTAGGTTCTTATCAAATTTTCAGTAATCGTCTGCGGTTCTGGAATCACTTCCAGTTCTACCATACTCCCACTACTGTTTTATGAAAAAATCCATTTTTGTTAAAACTGTGGCGAGTCAAGAACAATATCACTATTGATCTTCCTGATAGTAGAAAGTCAACCCTCTTCATAGCCTGGGTCAACCCACAAACAGCCATTACAGAAACATGCCTTGAGTTATCCAGAGTCTGGTTTTAAGCATAAGCCGGACAACTCCTCGTACCTTAACATCGTTAAGATATGAACTGTTCTATATCCAATATAGAACCAGAGGCACTGATTTAATTGAACCAGATTCAAATCATGCAGCTGTCTCCAGTGCATGTTAACTAAATGGAAGGAGGCCGATCAGCGTTACTCAACTTAGGAATGCGTCCAGATATGAGTAACCTGAAAGAGAAGCAAGTTCTCTTAATCATTACTATCAACTGAATACCATACACAAGTATCTACATCTTCGATCACCTTGAAGAATCCCGATACTTGCAATACCTGGTTCTCTACTTTAATCTTATACTTATAACTTCTCAAAACTCAGACCTTGTGTTTCCACGAAACACATGTCTAAGAACTAGAAAAGTCACAAGTAAACAGAATATAGTGCGAGGACCAACCCCTCTGTCCTAATGGACACTGGACAACATACAATACTCTGTATAAGTCCTTTGAGTCTAATAACTCATTCCCTGTGTGTCGTAGGTTGAAAACTGTACTTATGGTTAAGAAGAATTACACCGATGTTCAATACTCCTTACCTAACCATCCACTGATATAGGTAAATATCATAGAAATAATTTCAAAAAGTTATATCTCACTCTATAAAAATAGACGTACAGATATATCAATTTGAAATTGGTGCATAGCAACGGATATTCAAAACCAAATATTTGCCGACCAGCAAATAGCCCAGGCGATTTCCTCAAATATCACCAATTACAACGAATTCCGATATAATGAGGATGATCACCTAATTCTCAATAACTTACTCCCACTCATCATTTGTAAAACAATACAGATGTGAGAATCATACCTGGTAAATACATATCCTGGAGCAAGGGCTAATTGGAAAATCAATTTTCTTTTAACAGTATACAGTGAAACTGAAACATGTAAATGTTTCGTAGGGGTATCCGGGTATTCCTAGTAATGCCTCTTCCATTATCCAGATTCGCAACTGTAACCGTATATTTCTATGCCATCTCTCCACATCTCTTCATATGTCTTTAGTCATTACCTTCTGTACACCTTCTTAGGCTAAATGGTTTTCTTCCTTCCCTACCGTTCGGCACCAGCCTATGGTTTGGAAGAAGACTATCCAATAAGCGTAATGTGTGTACTATCCTAATCTTAGAAGCACTCGCAACGCGAGAGAAGGTGAAGATAAAAGACACCTGAATAAACCTTATTCCTATTTCTCCTGAACCAGAATCCATCCCCGAACTGGAACAAGTTCCTTTCGAGTTCGTATATAACCATACGATGGAGTATCCAATAAACTGTGGATCTTCGTAGTGATACGGAGTGTCCTGGAGAAATACAAAGGTGAAGTGGGAGTGGTAATGAAATACTTGGTTTGGTCGTGAATAGCAGTCGCAATTTACTTTGCCCTCCTTCTAATCCCTTTATTTGTCTTTACATAATACCTTCTGTACACCATCGTTAGGCTAATTGGTTTTCTTCATTCCCTACCGGTCGGCACATGCCTATGGTTTGGAAGAAGACTATCCAATTTGCGTAATAGGTGTACTATCCCCTAATCTAAGGGGCACTCGCAACCTGAGAGAAGGTAAAAGAAAAAGACAGCTGAATAGTCCTATCCGTTTTCTCCAAAACCCGAAACCATCCTCGAATAAATTCCTTCGAGTTCGTATATAACCATACGATGGTTTTATCCAATGGAAGTGGACGTTCGTAGTAATACTGGGTGTTCTTGAGAAAAAGGGTAAAAGTAGGAGTGGCGATGAGGTATGCAACTCTGACAATCCAAAAGCCAGTGTTTAAGAGGATTCGGTTAATCTTGGTCACTGAGTCATAGTCAAAGGTCGGGTCATGGTCGCTGCCAAAGAGAGAGAGAAAAGAAACACTTAGCGTGCACTCTAACATAGATCAGAATGGTTACCAATTTATCTAATATGGAAACCTCCCACTGTAACGTCAAATTCTCCTCCAAACCTGAAAGAAGAATTAGTCGGGATCACCCGAGGAGTAAACCAACTCATCAGTGGGAATCAGGATCCAACTATCATCTCATGATAACGTGACGGAATCCGCTCACGTTATCACACTCCAGAAGGTATGCGCATATCTGGCAAGTTCCAGTTTCTTTAGAAACTCCCGATGTGATTTTTACCCCATGCTCTTATGACCTTGACTTTGGCCAACAAATCATAAGTCACATGTCAAGTTCTACCCGTCATTCTCTAGGTTAGTTTGAACCCACCCGTACCTACCCTTGACTTTGGCCAACAAGGCAGGACGACTGTCCCAAACCAACGCATCTATCTATGCTGCATATGAATATCCAATAGCTACCAATCACTGTGCCTTGACTTTGGCCAACAAACACAGCTTGAATACTATTGACTATCCATATGAAACGACGGAGGGCTACGAATGGTTTTTGGCAAAAAACCTTTAACGTAATGAACTTGATATCGTTGAAGGAACCAGATAGCTTTTATAAAAATATAGTGATGAAAACCTTTGCTTAAGAGGTCACTCCCGGTGAAGGGATCTCAGCTCTTTCCTCGTAGAATGAGGTGCAGGATATTCCAACTGAATACCACGATGAAAAGCAAAGGCAATCGGCTATAGTGAAGTTATTACCCTGACGCAAACTTCTATCCAAGGGGTCACTCCCGGTGAAGGGATCTCGGCCCTTGCCTCGTCGACTGAGGTGCAGGATATTCCAACTGAATACCACTGTGCAAAACAAAAGAGAACGTCCTTGCAATAACAGCTTTTTGAAAATTATTCCAACAACATTAGAATATGTTTGTTTAGCTTGCATTGATCCGAATCAATGCGGTCCCGTCAATTGATCACACCAATAAAGAACGAAAATAATGATGTACGTATATGCCATCCGTATTCGCCACTGGGTCCCGTCATTACCCGTTAGGTTACTTAACTAACGACAGAGCGGGGACTGGACTAGCGCGGATGCAAAACATATACAACATCTACTAGTATATATATCAATATATAATATTCGCTCAAGGCGTGATAAAATGCAACATCATAGAAATGTAATAAGCATCACAGAACAATACAGATATCTGGGATCCCCGGGTTTCATAGAGCCGCTACTGAAACCCGACGTTCCCCTGGTCGTATGGATAGCCTGTGCAATGAAATCGTAGACCCTTACGGGCGCGGCAAGTTACCCGCCAAAACCTGAAGCGAGGCAGCCCTCTTCAGCAACGTGAATGGACCACCCAGCACTTCACGGAATCTGGTAACTTGGGCATCCCTCCTTGGGTCAACCTGTACCCCCTACGAGTGCGGTTAATAGCCCGCCAATTCTAGAGTGAAGCCCCATCCGTCTCAAAGTCATGAGATGCGGGCTCGTTGCCCTCTAGAACCCGGCTATCCGTACACCCCATCTTGGGGTAATCCTAGTACAGAAAGTAAAATATACATACAACGGGTACATCGACCTCATCTCGGTCGTGCCCCAAAAGAATAATATACAAACAGGCAGTAACGGCAGTCCACATGTTGGACGCTCGCCCCGCAATATCAAATGTACATAAAAATACAAAAAACTGTACTAAAATTGCATCCAGGCTATCCCCCACGACCAATCCGCAACATCACAGCACAACACAGAACATCAACGTGAATGTCATGTTCGCAAATCCGTCTAAAAGGGCTATAGCAGTTAGACAGGATTTACCGATCAAATGACATTCACGGTCGCAGATATAATGTAAATACTGTGAACTAACATATTTAAAATTTTCGATCGACTAAATTTTCTGGAGTGGGCCCCAAGCACTACTGTAGCACTCAAAGAAAATATGGGCCCAAAAAGAATATACCATAAACCCTATTTCCATGTCCAAAGAGCACTGTAGAAATTTGGCACTGTGAAGAGTTAAAATGGCGGCGGAACCACGGCCAATGCATGGGTTTGGCCGCGGTTCCGCGGTGTAACAGTAACTTCACGTTACCAAATTTTCATAGAATACTTAAAAAACCCTGCTCGTATTGTTACAATGTAACAAATAATTTTTTGACCACTGCAAAAATTCGACAGAAACTGGACTTGAAAATACGGTTTTTGGAAAATCCGTTCGATCGAACTTGTAAACACGTTAGAGCAAGCTAGACTAGGTTAATAGCGTGGCTCTGATACCAGTGTAAGTGCACGGCGGCGCCCCGGCCGTCAATCCGAGGCCAAAATGCGGAAACGATACTTTTACGAAACTTGTAAACCGGCACCACCGCGCACTAAAAACCCGGATCATGCCATTAACCTACTCCTAGCTAACTAGAGAAGGGGTGGAGAGATATACCGAGCGATCCGTGTCCTTCGGTCTTCTCGTCGTCGTCCCGATCTCCCCGTGGAATCTCCTGTCTTCATCTTCTCGTCGGACGGGCACCACATCGCCGGGTTCTTTTACGGGCTCCCACCTCTGGACCGAGGCAACTCGGGCACAAAGTTGGCGAGCCGACGTACCCAAGAATGCTGTGGGATAGTGTAGAACCCTTTTGTCTCAATGGGGTTAAGGAAGTTGCCATTTTGGTGGAGGAATGAGATGTGGAATTTTTTTGATGAACTAGAGAACATTTTTCAAGCCAAAAGAGAACAACTTCCCTCTTGAAATTTTGGACAGCCCAACTAGTTGTGGCCGGCCATGCTTTTAGCCAAGGGATGAGAGAGAAGTCAAGAGGGAGGGAAGCAATAATGCAAGGAAGAGGAATGATGATAATCATGAAGAAAGTCACCTCAAAATCAAAAATCATACCCATATCCATCAACCATCATGTCTCCAAAAAGTCAAGCAATGATGAAGCACAATCATGAAGCAAGAAGTCAAATTATGGTTGAATCATCATGAAGCTACTAGTTGCAAATAACACCCTCCACTATTCAAATTTGCATTCTTGCAAATAAGCCCTCCTCCACCAATTTTCAGCCAAGGAAAGAAACAAGGGAAAATGACCGAAACGGAATGCAAACTGGCAGCTTCAAAAAACTGATCCCGTAATAAATTACAGGAAAACCCCGCGACTGTATATACATACCTGCATTTGTATTCCGACCGAATACAAATGCAATGAGACAAAATCTACACTGTACAATACTAGGATCCGGCTTAAACCAAAGCCCGCTAGTATTATCCGTCCGATCATGATCCGTGCAATACCGTACGTATCTGATCGAACCCTGCCATATCTCCATACGGTCTCTACAGCGTTTCGCCCGAAACTTGAGAAACGGTCTGTGGGGGACTCTAAAGACTCGTCAATACTTTGGCCGTGGATTTAACCACTAGAGGTATTAGCCATACGTAACGGGTTACCAGGTATTGACCAAAAGGGACGTCGATGAGCGAACTCATCCTGACACCCTACTGAGCCTGTCAGTGATAATATCCGTACAGTCCGGTCCGTTCGTCTATGAGCATCGCATGGCAGGCCTAGGGGGTTGGTAAAAGTCAGACCCCCAAAAGCGGTACAAGTCGTGTCGGAGTGTAGCCCAGAACACCCTGAGATACTACTGGAATACCTACCAGTAAATCTTCTGCCTTGGCCAAGGACTTCGTGTAATGGCTCTCCTAGACACAGCGCGACCTCACCCCTAATACCGGGAGAGACGAACCCCTGCAGATCCGCTCACTGCGTCCATGTGGCTCGGGACTGTACCCAACTAAAACATGTTTGCACGTCTCCTTTGAGCGTGGTAGGGTAGTAATCAAAGTACATTGGGAACTCACACGAGAAAAATGACGATCTCAGGTCGATGAACTAACCTGTACACATGTCACCAAGGAACTGCTATCTGACGTCAGGTATAAGACCAACTAGCATGTTCCCGGCGAGTCCTGTCCGGTGTACTCATAACCCAATGAGAACCTGTATACATCTTAGGTGAACCAACTGACACCAGTGGCTTGTGAGACCGGCCACCGCCCTTCGTCGGGGTCTCGACTGTATACACTAGTCTACTCTGGAGTATCGATGCCATGTCTTGAAACTCCCACGACTAGGGACCTTTTAAGGATGTGCTTATAGACCCCAACTCCCACGTATATGATCGCCATCATACTGCTGGTCGTCAAGCAAGAATTCTAAGGGCTTTATCAACGTGTAATAGTGACCTGTAAGGTCACTTGAAGCAGTACACGATAATAAAGGTAAACCAGATAGCATACTATCATCTTGAGTAAGACTGTCCTACCGGTATAGGTCCTCCCTCAATCATTGCAATCACGTGCCTGTGATCCAATAATTGACTCTGAGGGCACTATCTCCAACAGACAGTACCTGAGTACTTTTGCATGCATAAACGGTTACCAAGAGGTTTTCTCGTTATTTCCTACGTGTCCAATAGAGACACGAAATTTTACGAAGGAAACTTTTTTGGATATTTCAAAAAGGAGGAACGTATATTTTGAGCAAAACAGATATGAACATATATTTACTACTTTACAAATGAGCGCCTGCCACTTGTACTTTGAGTTACGCAACACACGGCAGTTTGGAAAGAATTTTGCATATGTTTATTCAGCTTTTAAAAGAGTTTTACAAGGATGCGTACTATATACGTATTATGACCTTGATTATAGTATATTAAGAATAGCATTTGATTTCGAGATTTGCATCTCCATTATAACTCCCATGATTGCGTGACGCTTGATGGAGTTCGATTTTGAGTTTCGCACTCATTTTCGCGTGCGCACGATGCGCTGTGTCATACTTGAGTATTCCATGATTTCGGAGCCCCGTTGATTTGACTGATTACCGAAATGTTTTAGTATTTGGGGGTTTAAATTTAAATTCAGGGACCGAATTTATTTAAGGGGGAAAGATTGTAACATTTCAGAAATATAAAATAATATTTTTGGAATTTAAATAATAAAACAACAAATTTCACGAAAACTATTCGAGTATGAATTTGGGGTTTTCATAAAATGGTATAATTAAATACCAATATTTGGAAAATATTTGGAGATTAATATGAATTATTAATTATAAATGTATTTATTGGATTTGGATATTTTATAAATAATTATGCAATTATTTATATGCAAGTTTATATTAAACTTGATAAGTGCACTACTAATCATGATTAAGCCAAATCCACTTTTGTATTAACTATGGCTAGTGCACTGTTCATCTCATAATTTTGCATTATTATATTCCCCATTCTTAATCATTTTACAAATAAATTGGTGCTTTTGATCCATGTCTGCTAAATAGTAGCAGGTTACAGGTTCTCGGAACAATACAGTGAAAATGGTGAAAAGACGCAACAAAAGTGAGACTATGACCAACAAATAAATGAATCTGCAAGATGCCGCCTACAGTTAAGGAACAAATGAAGATCAATGAACAGTTCGATCTCACAAAGCACGAAGGCAGCACAAGATTCAAGACTTCAACACGAAGCAAACGGGAAAAGTCCACAACATTCTGCACTGTGGAAATCTGGAAGAAACTAGAAGACATTCTGAAGAACCAAGTGAAGAAAATTCAAGGAAAAAGCAACATGAAGTATACCTGAGAAACAGAGCCAACAAGCCTATCTAATGGCCGCGGAACCGCGGCCAAACCAGGCTTATGGCCGCGGATCCGCTGCCGTGCATCGCTCGTGTCAGTGCGTGTCGGTGCGTCAGTGCATTGACTCGGTTTTCTTAAGGTATTTTTGTAATTCTAGATATGGATCAGATGTAAACCCTAGGGTTTCTATTATCTATAAATAGGAAGTCTACAGCTCTTTTTAGAGCGTGCCTCTTTCGGGTGCCTCTTTTGAGATTCCTCTTTTAATTTCTATATCTTAGATTTTCAATTCCATGTAATCTGTCAAAGAGTGCATCAATAAAGAAGTAAGTTTTTTTATCTTGAATTTCTTTTCTGCCGTAGTTATAATTTTTTAATCTGCCGTAGTTATAATTTTTTTTTATCTGCCTTAGTTATTAAATTAAAACCATAAAAAATGAACTCGTTTATCAATTACCTAATGAGTGAGTAGTTCCTCACTTGTTAGGGTTAGGTTTGGAGAAGGTTTGAGAGATGAAAATCTCTCACCCCTTTCTTGCCCGTTATACATTTTAAAGTAGAACTCTATGCATACACACACACACCGCTCACTACGGCACCCTATCCCACGAGGTAGCGGTGATACCTGTTAGTGTATATGCCCTAGAGGCCATTACTGTATCATACTAGTATGTATATTACTTGATGGAAGCTTGGGATATTCACAGTTGTACAGACAATCTTGCTCGATATAGTAGTATGCTACTTGGTTTGTTTCTGCTTTAATGTGTACATGTGTGTTTATTTATTATATCACCTATACGCATTAGTAGAGCCCTTAGGATCTTTGCTTGATTACCGGCGTTGTGATGGCGATCACACTCGTGGGGGCTGGGTAATCCACAAGCACATCCTTATTCACGTCCCTAGTCGTGGGATTATCGAGACAGGGCATCGATACTCCGGAGTAGACTAGCGTATGCGCTTCTCATCCCAGTACGGGAGACGGTCTGTCCCACAGCCGTCAGTACGTCATACTTGAGATAGTATGCGGGTGCTCGTTGGGTTACGAGTACACTGGACATGATTCGTCGGGAACTGATGGTTGGTATTATACCTATCGTCAGTTATCAGTTCCCAGGTGATATGAGTACAGCTTAGTCCGCTGACTTGACACTGTTCCCACTGTTCTTCGATTACGACCCTACCACGGCTCTACTGAGTCGTGCAAACAGGTAGTAGTTGGGTGCAGTCCCGAAGCACTTGGAAGCAGTGACGGTTAGACAGGATTCGTCTCTCCCGGTATTGGGGGTTGACATCGCGCTGTGTCTAGGAGAGCCATTACACGAGTAGTCCATGGCCAGGGCAAGCGAGATATACTGGTAGGTTTCCAGTGTTATCTCAGGGTGTCCTGGGCTTCACTCTGACACGACTTGTACCGCTATTAGGGGACTGACGTTTACCGCCCCCTAGGCCCGCCATGCGATGTATCAGACGAACAGACCGGACTGTACGGAGATTGTCACATACAGGCTCAGTAGGAGTTAGGATGGGTTCACCTCATCGGCTTTCTTATCGACATCTACCTGGGGACCGTTACGTACAGCTAGTGCCGCTTGCGGTCTGTGGTTAAACCCACTGCCAGCGTAGTGTCGAGTCTTTAGAGTCCCACACAGAGAGTTTTCCTGCACTGAGCGAAACGTGTAGAGGCCGTATGGTTTTACGGCAGGGCTGCGATAACTTACGTACACTTGTGTGCGTGCGGTGTTCGGGCAGGAAATACTAGTGGGTTTTGGTTTAAGACGGATCCTAGTATTGCACGGATGGATTTGTTTTGTCTTCTGCGTATCCGCATTCTACGGAATGCGGATGCAGGTGTGTATGCACAGTTTTCCAGAGCGATGAAGGAGGAGGTGCCTCATCAGGGTTTTGGCAGTTGGTTCGGCCAAAACCGTTATGTGGCAGGCTCATTAGGGTTTTGACAGTTGATTCGGTCAAAACTATTTTGAGGCGGACTCATTAGGGTTTTGACAGTTGGTTTGGTCAAAACCATTATGAGCCGCGGACATCATTTACTAATCCTTTTAGTGATAATTTTATGATGGCTAATTGCATTGACCATTTGACCCCGTTGACCTCTCTTGACTTTGTTGACCGGTTGACCGTGTTGACCATTGACTTTCAAGAGGGATCTACACTCTTCTTTTCTTTTTCTTTTTCTTTTGGATTATGATAATGGTCATTTCAATATAGCCATCAACTTTATCTTGATAGGATTTGTAATGATGGTTTTAGTGCATTATTGGAACCATGGTTAATTTCTTTAGTTCACAATTTCTTTCTCATTCTCTCTCTTGCCTTTTCAAGTGAGAAGAAAAAGAAATGAACCATGGTTGCTAGCTCCTCCTTTTTCTTCCTCCTCTTGATTCATCTTTTGATCTCATGTGTTGAGAGATAAAGATCCCACAAAGACAAAACCATCCCTTTATCACTTCTACACAACCTAGGGCTTCTAGATTAGCAATCTCTTTGCCCTAGTTACCTTGGCTCGAGGTGGAGCTCGGTGTACATCTCTCGGGTGGATCGTCTTCGACTTAAGGAGGCCGCGGAGGTGACCAAAGTCCGGATCAAGCCTCAGAGCAAGCAAGGAGAAGAACAACAAGAAGAGAAGGAGTTCAAGTTGAGGTATAACCCCTAAACGAGTAGATAAATCTCTAGTTAGGATGCTAGTGTGTTGTTTAGCAAAAATCCGGCTTTTCGGTCCATGTTACCATGTTTAGAAAAAATTTTGTTTTACCGATTCCGCAACCCCGAAAGTACCGGGAGAGGTAACGTAGCCCTAACAGTGGCATCAGGGCCAAACTAAACACACCCTATCATGTTAGAAAAGTATTTAGAATATCGACCGGACGAAAAACCGCAAAATCACCCCGAAAAATTCAGTTTCTGCCGATTTTCAGATCTGTTCCAAAATCAATAAATCATACACTAAAAATCGGCTCAGGCTTTTTATAGAATACTGAAGAAAAATGGTCACCTAACTCGGTTAAAGCGCCGCGGTTCCGCGGCATAAGCTTGCTTATGCCGCGGAACCGCGGCCGAGTTAACTTGGTTGGCGATTTTTTTTTCCTGCAGTATTCTTATATGGGTATTTTTGGATTTTTGATATATGACTTTTCTGCTCAGATTTTCCAGAAAGCAAAATTTGTTTTTGGGGCTCAAAAATCCGTATTTTTGGTCGATGTTCTGTAGACTTTGGCTAATGGTTATATCTGTAATGTTATATGTGTATTGAACGTCTACTAATCGCTATACGTCGATTAGTGGGGGTTATACATATCTGTGATCTGTGTTGTTGATGGTATGTGTATATGAACTCGTTGGATTGTCGCGGATGAATAGCCGGGGTGGATGTGAGATGAGAGTTTCTTTTTCTTTCATTCATGTAATAAATTTGTAAATTGATGTAATATTATTTGTATGACCGCACAACTGGGTCGGGGTTGTAGTCGTCATTGTATAATTCTTTTTACTGTTTTTGCTCCTAGAATAGACCCATGGAGGGGGTGCACAAACTACCGGGTATCTCGAAGTGCCGAGTGGCCTACTCACGGCGTTGAGGGAGGTTGCTTCGCTTCGGATACTTGGAGGGTAGTTTGCCGCACCCGTAGGGGTCTTGGGTGGGGTATTGGCTATTCATCGCGACCGTGTAATCCGCTTTTCATTGTAGGCTCGAACGAATCGCGGGTTCCTAGTATATCCAAAGTGTTCATCTGTGTTCTGGATTGGCTATCATTGCTATATATCTATATATAATAACTATTTAGGCGTTGCTTATGTTTTACAGCCGCGCTAGCCCAGCCCCCGCTCTGTCGTTAGTTAAGTAACCTAACGGGTGATGACAGGGCCCCGTGGCGAATGCGAATGGCATAAGCGTACGTCATATTTTGGTTGTTTTCTGCAATGGTAGGATTTAAATGATGGGACGCATTAAAAGAACTAATGCAAGAAAATAAACCTAAAAGACGTTGTTGGAACAATTTTTCAAAAAGCTGTTATTACAAGGACGTTCATTTTTGTTTTGCATCGAGATATTCGGTTAGGAATGCCCAGCACCTCATTCGACGAGGCAAGGGCCGAGATCCCCTCATCGGGAGTGACCCCTTGGACAAAAGTTTGCGTCAGGGTGATAACTTCATTATAGTCGATCATTTTTGCTTTGCATCGAGATATTCATCTTACGAATACCCAGCACCTCACTCGACGAGGAAAGAGCCGAGATCCCTTCACATGGAGTGACCTCTTTAGCAAAAGTTTTCGCCACTATATTTTTTTTCAAAAAGTCTATCATATTCCTTCAACTACATCAAGTTCATTACGTTAACGGGTTTTTCGCCAAAAACCCTGCTGTAGCCCTCCGTCGTTTCAGAAAATTAATGCTTAGTATTCGTGCTGCGTTTGTTGATTATTCGTCAAGACACAGTGAACGGTAGCTGAGTAATAATTCTCTGTTGCACTGATAGATGCGATTGGTTAGGACGGTCGCATGATTTTGTTGATTATTCGTCAAGGATCATGCGGGCGGGTCTAATGCAATCTTGGATAACGACGGGTTGAACTTGACTAGGACCTTTTGATTTGTTGATTATTCGTCAAGGTCACTTGGGTCCTAGGGACAAAAACCACATCGGGAGTTTCAAAAGAAACTGAAACTTGCAGATTTAGCATACCTTCTGGAGTGCGGTGACTAGAGTGGATTCCATCTAGATCATCACACAATGATAGTTGGATCCCGATCCCACTGATGAGTTGGATTACTCTCGGGAGATTATTTCACTTAACAATCAATGCTATAAACCTAGTAGGTGTCTAGAAAGGTGTTAGCGGGGTTACGCCCCCAGGGAAAAGAGGTTCTTAAATTAAGGAACTTCGCGAAAGCGTTGGAAAACCTCCCTCGAAGTACCGACACTAGCCTGGCTGAAAGGTTAAGCAAGTATTGTGACGTGAATTAAATCCTTACTAGTTCTTCTTTTAAAAGGTTTTAAGAAGAATTTGAGGAAACAGTGGGAGACATCCTGGTTAGATAAATTAATAAACCAATCTAATCTTGCAAGAGCGCATGCTGAGTGTTTCTTTTCTCTCTCTCCAGGTAGCAACCATTTCACGCCCTAATCAAGATAATAAAATGTATCGCTTGACCGATCCGAATTTTTATTCGGGGCTGGGGAACGTTGGTTCAGCTCTAACTTGTGACAACAGTCATAAGTATGAGCAAGGGAAAGGGGATTGTATGGATTCCCAGGATACCCAGTTGAAGAAGAAGCATGGTTTTGCATCTACTTCAGGTGTTCTTGTAATTGAAAACTGTTTTACGGTCAGCCCTACCTCCTGGGTACTTGATACCGGATCAGGATCTCATATCTGTAATTTATTGCAGGGACTGAGAAAATGTAGGAAAGTTGCACCGGGTGATATGTCGCTCAGAGTAGCGAACGGAGCACAAGTTAATGCGGCAGCCGTCGGTGAATATCACCTAGTATTGCCAAATAGCAAGACTATGATTTTGAACGATTGCTACTATGTACCCTCCATGGTTTGCAACATCATATCAGTTTCTTTACTCGATAAAGATGGATATAACTTTGTTCTTGATAGAAATATCATGAACATTTACCTTCATAAGGTACTGGTTGCAGAGGGTACACTGTGTAATGGTATCTACGTTCTAAATCAGAATTCAGATACGAATGAATCCTACTTGTGGCATTGTAAACTTGGTCATATCGGAGAGAAAAGACTGAGTAAGTTGCATAAAGATGGACTCTTGAATGCGTTCGAATTTTTATCTTATGAAACTTGTCAGTCCTGTCTCAAAGGGAAGATGACCAAATCTCCGTTCACCGGACATGGAGAAAGAGCAGCAGAGCTCTTGGGACTCATACACAGTGATGTATGTGGTCCGATGTCTACACATGCAAGGGGTGGGTTCTCCTACTTCATCACATTCACTGACGATCTCTCTAGGTTCGGATATGTGTATCTGATGAAACACAAATCTGAAGCTTTTGAGAAATTCAAGGAATTCAGAAAGGAAGTAGAGAACCAGATTGGCAAAAGTATCAAGATCCTCCGGTCTGATAGAGGAGGGGAGTACTTAAGCTCGGAATTCCTAGATTACTTAAAAGAGAATGGTATTCTCTCTCAGCTTACTCCTCTTTATACACCACAGCACAACGGTGTATCGGAGCAGAGGAATCGTACCCTATTGGATATGGTTCGCTCCATGATGAGTAGTGCTGAGTTACCTCTTTCATTCTGGGGACATGCGCTTCAGACAGCGGCATACCTTTTGAATCAAGTTCCGTCCAAATCTGTGCCTAAAACTCCGTATGAAATATGGAGCAGTAAGAAACCATGTCTTAAATTTATTAAGATATGGGGTTGTCCGGCCTATGTGAAAACACAGAAACCTGATAAGCTAGAGGCACGATCAGTTCTGTGTAAATTTGTGGGATATCCTAAAGACTCACTGGGATATCTGTTCTACCACACTGAGGAACAGAAGGTGTTTGTATCTCGCCACGCTACATTCTTAGAAAGGGAGTTTCTTGCAAAAGAAACTAGTAGGAGTTCGGTAGAACTGGAAGAAATTCAGCGACCACAAAATATAACTGAAAATTTGGAGGAACCGCTAGATTCAATAACCCCAAACGAACCTCAGCCACTCCGCAGATCTGGTAGGATTTCTCATCCGCCCGAGAGATACTACGGTTTTCTCATAGACGGGGATTGAGAGGATTGCATCTTGGAAGAAGATGACCCTACCAGTTTCAGGCAGGCCATTATCAGTAGGGACTTTGATAAGTGGCAGGAAGCAATGCAATCCGAAATGGAGTCCATGTACGCCAATAAAGTGTGGACCTTGGATATTGCTCCACCTGGGGTAAAACCCGTTGGATGCAAATGGATCTACAAAAGGAAACTTGGTGTAGATGGGCAGGTGGAAACCTATAAGGCTAGACTCGTTGCAAAAGGTTTTCGTCAAAGACCTGGTTTGGACTATGACGGAACTTTTTCTCCGGTGGCTATGCTCAAATCCATTCGGATCCTACTTGCCATTGCTGCCTTCCATGACCATGAAATCTGGTAGATGGATGTTAAAACGGCTTTCCTAAACGGTAGTTTGGAAGAGTGCGTTTACATGGATCAGCCAGAAGGTTTCGTAGACAGTGGGAGCAGCGGGAAGATGTGCAAGTTGCTTAAATCCATTTATGGATTAAAGTAGGCATCGCGGAGCTGGAACATCTGTTTTGATGATGCAATCAAGGAATTTGATTTCATCAAGAACGAAGATGAACCCTGTGTTTATAAGAAGATTGTAGGACGAACTGTCGTATTCCTAGTCTTGTACGTGGATGACATTCTTTTGATAGGAAATGACATTCATATGCTACAATCGGTCAAGCTATTTTTGTCACAAAGGTTCTCCATGAAGGACCTGGGTGATGCCTCGTACATTCTGGGGATCAAGATCTATAGAGATAGATCCAAGAGACTACTGGGACTTTCTCAGTCCAGGTATATAGAGACCGTACTAAAGAGATTTAGTATGGAGGATTCCAAGCGCGGTAACATACCCGCATTGCACGGAATTACCCTCTCCAAGGAGATGTCTCCTAAGACTGACGAGGAGAGGGTTCGCATGAGCACTATACCCTACGCTTCGGCGGTAGGATCTATAATGTATGCGATGCTATGTACAAGACCAGATGTAGCTTACGCGCTGAGCGCGGTAAGCCGGTATCAGTCAGACCTAGGTGAGGACCACCGGACAGCAGTGAAGAACATTCTCAAGTACCTGAGAAGGACTAAGGAGATGTTCCTGGTTTACGGTAATGGAGACCTCAGGATCGAGTCCTTTACCGATTCAAGCTTCCAGAGTGACAAAGATGACAGCAAGTTTGTCTCGGGTTTTGTGTTTACCCTCAACGGAGGGACGGTATGTTGGAGGAGTTCCAAACAGGATACCGTCGTAGACTCGACGATGGAGGCTGAATACATTGCTGCAAGCGATGCCGCAAAAGAGGCGGTCTGGATGAAGAAGTTCATTAGTGAACTTCAGGTGGTTCCGTCCATTGTTGACCCAATACCTTTGTATTGCGATAACAATGGGGCTATAACTTTAGCGAAGGAACTAAGGTCCCATCAGAAATCCAGGCACATCTTAAGGTGGTATCACCTGATCAGGGATATCATTGATCGCCAGGAGATCGAGGTGCGGAGAGTGGACACAAAGGACAACACAGCGGACCCATTCACGAAGGCCTTACCCCAGACTCAGTTCGAGCGGCTGATCGAGATGATAGGTCTTCGATACGCCAGTACATGACCTTAGTGCAAGTGGGAGATTGTTAGTGTATATGCCCTAGAGGCCATTACTGTATCATACTAGTATGTATATTACTTAATGGAAGCTTGGGATATTCACAGTTGTACAGACAATCTTGCTCGATATAGTAGTATGCTACTTGGTTTGTCTCTGCTTTAATGTGTACATGTGTGTTTCTTTATTATATCACCTATACGCATTAGTAGAGCCCTTAGGATCTTTGCTTGATTACCGGCGTTGTGATGGCGATCACATTCGTGGGGGCTGGGTAATCCACAAGCGCATCCTTATTCACGTCCCTAGTCGTGGGATTATCGAGACAGGGCATCGATACCCCGGAGTAGACTAGCGTATGCGCTTCTCATCCCAGTACGGGAGACGGTCTGTCCCACAGCCGTCAGTACGTTGTACTTGAGATAGTATGCGGGTGCTCGTTGGTTTACGAGTACACTGGACATGACTCGTCGGGAGCTGATGGTTGGTATTATACCTATCGTCAGTTATCAGTTCCTAGGTGACATGAGTACAGCTTAGTCTGCTGACTTGACACTGTCACTTCGCCTCGAGTGTGTTCCTACTGTTCTTTGATTACTACCCTACCATGGCTCTGCTGAGTCGTGCAAACAGGTAGTAGTTGGGTGCAGTCCCGAAGCACTTGGAGGCAGTGACGGTTAGACAGGATTCGTCTCTCCCGGTATTGGGGGTTGACATCGCGCTGTGTCTAGGAGAGCCATTACACGAGTAGTCCATGGCCAGGGCAAGCGAGATATACTGGTAGGTTTCCAGTGTTATCTCAGGGTGTTCTGGGCTTCACTCTGACACGACTTGTACCGCTATTACGGGACTGACGTTTACCGCCCCCTAGGCCCGCCATGCGATGTATCAGACGAACAGACCGGACTGTACGGAGATTGTTACATACAGGCTCAGTAGGAGTTCGGATGGGTTCACCTCATCGGCCTTCTTATCGACATCTACCTGGGGACCGTTACGTACAGCTAGTGCCGCTTGCGGTCTGTGGTTAAACCCACTGCCAACGTAGTGTCGAGTCTTTAGAGTCCCACACAGAGAGTTTCCCTGCACTGAGCGAAACGTGTAGAGGCCGTATGGTTTTACGGTAGGGCTGCGATCACTTACGTACACTTGTGTGCGTGCGGTGTTCGGGCAGGCAATACTAGTGGGCTTTGGTTTAATCCGGATCCTAGTATTGCATGGATGGATTTGTTTTGTCTTCTGCGCATCCGCATTCTACGGAATGCGGATGCAGGTGTGTATGCATAGTTTTCCGGAGCGATGAAGGAGGAGGTGCCTCATTAGGGTTTTGGCAGTTGGTTCGGCCAAAACCGTTATGTGGTAGGCTCATTAGGGTTTTGACAGTTGATTCGGTTAAAACCATTTTGAGGTGACTCATTAGGGTTTTGACAGTTGGTTTGATCAAAACCATTATGAGCCACGGACATCATTTACTAATCCTTTTAGTGATAATTTTATGATGGCTAATTGCATTGACCATTTGACCCCGTTGACCTCTCTTGACTTTGTTGACCGGTTGACCTTGTTGACCATTGACTTTCAAGAGGGATCTACACTCTTCTTTTCTTTTTCTTTTTCTTTTGGATTATGATAATGGTCATTTCAATGTAGCCATCAACTTTATCTTGATAGGATTTGTAATGATGGTTTTAGTGCATTATTGGAACCATGGTTAATTTCTTTAGTTCACAATTTCTTTCTCATTCTCTCTCTTGCCTTTTCAAGTGAGAAGAAAAAGAAATGAACCATGGTTGCTAGCTCCTCCTTCTTCTTCCTCCTCTTGATTCATCTTTTGATCTCATGTGTTGAGAGATAAAGATCCCACAAAGACAAAACCATCCCTTTATCACTTCTACACAACCTAGGGCTTCTAGATTAGCAATCTCTTTGCCCTAGTTACCTCGGCTCGAGGTGGAGCTCGGTGTATATCTCTCGGGTAGATCGTCTTCGACTCAAGGAGGCCGCGGAGGTGACCAAAGTCCGGATCAAGCCTCGGAGCAAGCAAGGAGAAGAACAACAGGAAGAGAAGGAGTTCAAGTTGAGGTATAACCCCTAACCGAGTAGATAAATCTCTAGTTAGGATGCTAGTGTGTTGTTTAGCAATGATCCGGCTTTTCAGTCCATGTTTAGAAAATTTTTTGTTTTACCGATTCCGCAACCCCGAAAGTACCGGGAGAGGTAACGTGGACCTAACAATACCATAGTTAAAGACCGGTTGTGTATAATTTTCATGGAGGTTAGGATAAGAGTTAAGAAAGGACGGACAAGGACCAAGAGGAAGAAACCTAGTTTCTTCCCGATCGTGTTAATCCCCTTTGTTAACTATTACCTTAACACCTAAAAAGTTCTTAATTAGGGCATAGAAAGCGGTGAGAATAATTGATTTTCCAAACTAACCTAATCTTAACCCTAGCAAGCTTTTTATAAACTTTTATCTCATTCTTAGATCTTAAAATAAAACTCAAAATCTTTTGGATTTAACTCGTTAAAACATAAAGAAAAGGAATCCATCTCCCTGTGGACCGACCCGTACTTAACCGGCTAGCTACCAAGCGACACCGATATTGATTGCGGTATTCTTAATTTTTGATTCAAAATGCACGTACGCAAAATATATCTTCCAATCAAATGGCGCCGTTGCCGGGGAGACGGTAGTCTCTTTCTTTGTGTAATTTCGGGTTAAAAAAAATAAAAAAAATTTAAAAATTGAATTTTTTTTTAAAACAATAAATAAATTAAATAAAAAAATTCTTCTTGTTCTTTTTGAGAGGTATTGTGTGAATTGTGCAGGAAAAGAAGACGGACAGATTCAGATCTGGAAAATCTCGGTGAACAAATCTAGAAACAGAAAATCTGAACAGACAGAGGGGAATCAAAACAACAAACAGAAAGATTTTGGAGATCTGAACCGACTAGTCAACCGCGGAACCGCGGTCATAGGCAGCAATTGGCGGCGGATCCGCGGCCTGTTGCTGACGTCAGCAACTGAAAACATCTCTGTAATCATTCTTTTCTTCTCTTCTGCCCTCTGTAATCCACTGAAAAATTTTCCTGCAGGGTTCTTTGCGCAAAATTCTTCTCCCTCTTCAATAAATTGTTTTTGTGCAGGATTCTTTGCGCTGCCAACTAAAAATTTTTGCAAGTGTTTTAGATTTTTGTGTGTTAATTGCTTTACATATTTAAAACGGACTTTTAAGGGGCTATAACACCAATCAAGATTGGGTGGGGATTTCATTACCCTTCCTAAGACCCCAGAAATCACAAAAAGCATTTTGCATCAACCCTCGAGTTAATAAAAAATATTAGACTCGGCCAATAAGGACTGTCGCGCTCAATATGACAAAGGAAAAGTTGTAGGCATCGGTCGTTTATCTAAACCAGACTTTGTGGTGCCTAGGCTAGACAAGTAGGAAATGTAATTTTAAAAGGCCCGTCTCACGGTGATTCATGAGCGGATCCCTCCTTTCTTTACTTGTGCTTACCTGGCCACAATTGACGGTGAAGAGGCGATTTGAGGATCTCACAACTTGCCCTTTGGAACAGTTAGGAGCAGTCTAGTTGACTTAGGAAACCCTACCTCTAGGCTTGATTGTGCATGCTTATATTGTGACTGTTTGAAAGTGTGTAGTAGTTCGTACAAATTTTGCAAAAATCTCTTTTTAAAAAAACACTTTCAAAAATTTCAAAAACCCAAAAACAAACAATTTCTTAAAAAAATATTTTTTTAAAAAAAAAAAATAATAAAAAATAAAAAAATCATTACATTCTTTTTCTTCTCCTTTCTTACAACATGGGTACCCCACCTCGCAAAACTCTTGCCTAATTTTGGTACCCTCATCCAAACATTACTTCCTACGCGCATTGTTTTGGTCGAATTACGGACGACCCCTCCATGTCTAAAATTTCTTTGAAAGATCGAATAGAAGCGTCTAGGAGAAACAGTTGGACTCCGCAATCCACTTTGTATCAACCATTTCAACCTTCACCACCTTCTTACGTTGATACTCCTTTTTCGAGTCCTGTTGTAACTCCGAAACCCATGTCTATTGCTGAACATATTGAACAATCTCTTAGCCGATCTTTCACTCCTTTCAACACTTCCAATTCTTGGGATCAACAAGTCCATTCACCTTTTTATCCAAATGTTGATCATACTCCTTCCCAACCATTCAATTCTTACCAATCCTACCCGACTTTCGCACCTTCCCTAGACATTGCATCTACACAGCCATTTGGGAGTTTCCAGAATCCAAACAATTTTGAATATTTTACTGAAACCCCTTCACAACCCATGTCTAGTCCGGAACAGTCGTTGGAAGCTTATATTGTAGCGACTAACCAACAGATGAAGAATTTGGATGCATCCATTGCCACCCTATTACAACCTAGTGACCCGTTAGCTAGTTTTCAACTAGCTCCAAATTTTCCAATGTATGATGAGGCGGTTGGACAGATTGAGAATTTGAGTGAAGAGAGTGAGCTGTGCACCCTTCCAAATCAAACCTACCCATCCCCAATTGAATCCCACAACTCCGGTTTTGAATGTCTATCAAGTGTCCCAAATGATTCACCAGTTGAAGATAAAACATTTAATGAGTTGTGCGACTTTGTAGTGCTTGATTTGCCAGATTGTGAAAGGTCCCTTTCGAGTGAAACCATCACCAATCCTTTTGACCTCTACACCTCCAATCTAGAACTTGAATTGATAAATATCCATGCTTTTGATGAGGTGTCCGAAAAAATTGATTTTCACTTGATTGAGGATATTGACGCAGGGAATATTTTGGATGATGAACCCGCAGATTTGGCCGAGTTTTTCTCTCCAATTCATCATCCTGAATCATTAAATGTTTTTCCCGAACTTCATATGCGTCTTGATTTTGATGAGAATGGCATGGATAAGCTAAATTTTGAAGAGAATATTGAGGAACTTATTGAGGATAAACCAGTTTTATTTGATGAGTCGGATTTTCTAATTCATCCTGTTCTTTCTACTGACTGTGTACACCCTCCTGAACCTTTAACTGTGACCCTTCCTAAATCACTCCCTTTCGTCCTTTCCATCGTTCCGACCGTGTAAGAGACCGTATCGCTTTCATTTCCAATATCTGGTTTACCAAGTTCGACGTACCCATGTTTGCTTACGAATCTTGAGGGATTTGACCTCATTTCTCAGTGGGTTGATAGATTAGCACAATTGCTTTTTACACATCGGTCATTAAAAAATATGCTAATTTATACACTCCATCTCCACCCTCAAGTTCGTAGTAAACTTCTTTCTCCCACTTTCTCTGGTTCTTCTTCTAATCTTCCTTTATGATACCAAGTGTTGATGAATCACAATCCGATAATTCAAGTTTGATCAGTCCAGAAAGCCAACTTGATTTGGATACTTTTGAAAATGAGGTAGATGAGTTTTTCGAGTCTCCTACCTCCATAATTTTGACAAATCAAGTCTGATAAATTCTGGCACAAAACTTACTGACAGCAAAGTGTTCAATTACATCGATGAGAGTTTTGAAGAAATTTTTGCTAAAGAACTTGCATTCCTAAATGACACGAATTTTGTGATTAATCAACTTCCACCTGAAGAAGTCGAACCACCACCATTTCTTTTTCCCTTCCGCCATTCTTCTCCTCCACCGAGACCGTATATTGCTTCTATCTCCACACGGTCTCGTGTGTTTCTCATTTCTTTTCTCTACACCCCATTCTTTGACCAACCACACCATTATAACGATAAAATTTTTGAATGGTTGGTGCTAATCTTTGGCCTGTGTAAGGCCTTATATAGCTTGATACTGTGTTTTTCTCCTCCCTAACTCTGAACTTTAACGCTTAAACAGGGAAACACTGTCTCACTTATGTTTGGGGGGAACCATTCTGTATATAATTTTTGTTTTCTTTTTCTGTTAATAATAAAAAAATCAAAAAAAAAAAATAAACAAACAGGGGAGTGCCGACAATTTTGACCCTCGTGGTGTAGCCTGACAGTGAGGACACTGTCAAGTTTAAGTTTGGGGGTGTGCTCGGTAAACTTTCTTCCTTCGCATTCATATGTATAATTTTGCATTTTCATACTTATTTTAAAACCCATAAAAATTGAAAAAATTTAAAAATTATAAAAATTGAAAAGTTCAATTTTGGCCCAAGTTTGACAAGACGGTTAACTAGCTAGGAAAAACTAGATCCTAAACTTAGTAAATTAAAAACCCTAAAAATAACCTTTCTTAAAGTTTAACGGTAGAAAATATATGTCCTTATAGTTTATTTAGAAATAGGCAAATTTTGAGTTCAGTTCTTAGGATAAGTCAAAATAAAGGAAAAGTATTGAAATTTTTATTGAAGTATAAGTCTGAAAAATAATTCCGAATCTTAAGTCTAAATTCTGAAAATATACACCCTACAACTTGCACAGACACGCACCTTGAAGCTTGGAATAGTAGAGGATACCTTAAAATACTCTTGTCTAAAATCCTTAGTATGAAGGAAAATAAAATAAAAGTATAAGTGTGAATAAAGAGATATAAATAAAAAAAAATGAACACTGGTTTTGTAATTACTTAAGGCTGCGTAAAATAAAAAATTATATAGCGAGGGTGCTTTATCACCTAGTGCCTTAGACCAACTGGTTTGGGAATCACTGCTAAAGCCTTAGGTATTACAAGACGAGGAATTATACCTTAATGTGCAAACACATTTTGTAATCGGTCGTTAGTACCTCAAGAAGTATTAACGGTCGCATGAAGGATGTGTGAGCAATTTCATCTAAAATTCACTAATTAAAAGTACTTTGGACGATGGACAAGAGTATAAGAGCTTGAATTGAATTTCCAAGTATAGGGGTGATACATACACATACGCAGGGGTATATAATTGGGGTTTGGATGAGAGATAGGAATGAAAAATAGGGCTTATATCTTTAGTAGAGATGATAAAAATTCCTAAGCTGAGATGGAACCTTAGAAGGAAAACTCAAAAGATGCTAAAAACTAAGTAAATTTACGGAACATATACCATCTTAAGTTAAATGATAAGGAAGCGTGAAAAATATGGGTTGATAATTTCTGAGTTGAAGATAATAGAATTTCTTGCTAGAACACCGAATTGAAGAATAAAAGTCAATAGGCCAAATTGATAGGATTTTGTGGGTAGTATCCGCTGAAAACCCTCAGGAGACAACAATCCTCCTACTAGGGACACCTAGATGTATAACGGCTTGTTGCACGAGCTCAGTGCAATCGCGTTTCCCTGCGAAAGTGAGGTTAGGTTTTTTCGAGAATAAACTAGTTTTGCTCGAGAACGAGCAAAAGATAAGTTTGGGGGTATTTGTTCATCTCATAATTTTGCATTATTATATTCCCCATTCTTAATCATTTTATAAATAAATAGGTGCTTTTGATCCATATCTGCTAAATAGTTGCAGGTTACAGGTTCTCGGAATAATACAGTGAAAATGGTGAAAAGACACTGCAAAAGTGAGACTACGACCAACAAATAGATGAATCTGCAAGATGTCACCTACAGTTAAGGAACAAATGAAGATCAATGAACAGTTCGATCTCACAAAGCACGAAGGCAGCACAAGATTCAAGACTTCAACACGAAGCAAACGGGAAAAGTCCACAACATTTTGCACTGTGGAAATCTGGAAGAAACTAGAAGACATTCTGAAGAACCAAGTAAAGAAAATTCAAGGAAAAAGCAACATGAAGTATACCTGAGAAACAGAGCCAGCAAGCCCATCTAATGGCCGCGGCACCGCGGCCAAACCAGGCTTATGGCCGTGGATCCGCGGCCGTGCATCGCACGTGTCGGTGCGTCGGTGCATTGACTCGGTTTTCTTAAGGGTATTTTTGTAATTCTAGATATGGATCAAATGCAATCCCTAGGGTTTCTATTATTTATAAATAGGAAGCCTACAGCTCTTTTTAGAGCGTGCCTCTTTTGAGATGCATCTTTTAATTTCTAGATCTTAGATTTTCAATTCCATGTAATCTGTCAAAGAGTGCATCTATAAAGAAGTAAGTTTTTTTTATCTTGAATTTCTTTTATGCCATAGTTATAATTTTTTTATCTGCCGTAGTTATAATTTTTTTATTTGCCTTAGTTATTAAATTAAAACCATAAGAAATGAACTCGTTTATCAATTCCCTAATGAGTGAGTAGTTCCTCACTTGTTAGGGTTAGGTTTGGGTAAGGTTTGAGAGATAAAAATCTCTCACCCGTTTTTTGCCCGTTATACATTTTAAAGTAGGACTCTATGCATACATGCACACACCGCTCACTACGGCACCCTATCCCACGAGGTAGTGGTGATACCATAGTTAAAGACCGGTTGTGTATGATTTCCATGGAGGTTAGGGTAAGAGTTAAGAAAGGACAGACAAGGACCAAGAGGAAGAAGCCTAGTTTCTTCCCGATCGTGCTAATCCCCTTTGTTAACTATTACCTTAACACCTAAAAAGTTCTTAATTAGGGCATAGAAAGCGGTGAGAATAATTGATTTTCCAAACTAACTTAATCTTAACCCTAGCAAACTTTTTATAAACTTTTATCTCATTCTTAGATCTTAAAATAAAACCCAAAATCTTTTGGATTTAACTCGTTAAAACATAAAGAAAAGGAATCCATCTCCCTGTGGACCGACCCGTACTCAACCGGCTAGCTACCAAGCGACACCGTTATTGATTGCGGTATTCTTAATTTTTGATTCAAAACACACGTACGCAAAATACATCTTCCAATCATGCACCATGACATATTGCATTTGATTCATGCATGGCTTCTTAGTATTTGTTGATATTTGGGTTTTTTAAAAAGAAAAAAGAAAAAGAAAAGAAAAAATATTTGTGAGAAGGGGACAGGAGGGCATGGGCATGTGAGAGGATGAGAGAGAGAGAGAGGGGCTATCTTGACCATGGCTCCTTCACCCTCATTTCATTCCTTCTTCCTTCATTCCTTCATCATCTTCATTCTCATCCTCCACATCCTTTACCACCATGAAACCACCATAAAACCTTACCTCACCTTCACAAAAAAGGTGTACCGCCTCATCCTATACCCCATAGCAAGCTCAAGTTTGAATTTTGAGCACTTTCAACCATCTTGGAATTTTCTTCAGTTGCTCCAAGAGGTATAACCTTTACTTTTCATCTTGTTATTTAGCTTCTTAACCTCCTAATTAAGTTTAGAATTCGTTTAAGCTAGATTAGCGACTTTGGAAATTTCTAGGATGTTTTAGTGGATGATTTGAGTAGTAGAGATGTAATTGAGGTTTAGTTAGTGAACCTAAAACCCTTAGTGATGATAATCTGATTGATAGGATATGTGCGTGTTTAAGTTTAGTTTTAAATACCGCAATCAAGACGGTTTCGCTTGTAGCCAGCCGGTTGAGTACGGGTCGTCCGCAGGGAGATGGGAGTCTTTTTCAATGCGTTTTAACGAGTTAAGTCCGGTTGTTCAGATTTTGTTTGTGATTATCTAAGTGTTGAGTTGATATTTAAAGCGAGCTTGTTAGGGTTAGGATTAGGTTAGTTTGAGTTAGGAGTCTCCACATCTTTCGTTGCCCCTCTTAATATCGGTGTTACGGTAATCGGCAACAACGGGGATTAGCACGACTAGGAAGGAACTTGCGAGTATAAGCTAGGCTTTCCAACGCATAAGTCCTTCCTTTTGGTGCTTGTCCGTCCGTTCTTGGCTCTTAGCCATAACCTCCGGTTAATTCAACCACAACCGGTCTCACTACGGAATCACCGCTATCATGTAGGATAGGGTACCATAAGGAGCGGATTGTGGTTCAATTAACGGGAGTCGATTTAAGCTGTTGGGCAAGGAAAGAGTGAGAGAGATTTCCTTCTCTCAAACTTCCCTTATCCTACCCTAACAAGAATGAACTACTCACACATCATGATACGGAAAAATAAAACAAAACAAAAGAGGAAGATAGAAAGAAAGAGATTAGAAGAATACGACTAGCTATTTGCGACCTCACCTTGGCGAGGATCGAGCGTAAGCATCATTGTCGTATGTAAGGATAAAGTAAAAAGAGAGAAGAAAGAAACAACAAGAAAATAACAACAACTACTTAACAAATTAAAGTTACAACAATTATAGCAAAAGTAAGACAAGCATGATAATAAAATGATCTTCTTTATTCACCATTCCTCACTCACAAAGCTCACTACAAGTTTAATGGAGAAGAGATGAGAAGAAGAAGAACATGTAAACTAAAACCTAGCAAAAAGAAAATACAAGAATGGCCCCTTTCCTTCACAAAGTTCTGGGCTATTTATAGGCTGGAGAATGGAAACCTAGGGCAACCACCAGAACAAAAACGAAAAGACCAAAATACCCCCAAAATCCCTGCACATGCGGCGCCTATACGGCCGCGGATCCGCGGCCTAGACCCCCCTTTGGCCGCGGATCCGCGGCCCTTTGGTTGAGTTGGGCCCCCCAATTTGCTGTGGTTCCCTGGTCCTCTGTGCCCTTTATTCTGGTATCTGTATTTTTTCATAATTTCTTCACGAATTTTCCAGAATTTCTGTTGAGGGAAAGGTGGACTTTTTGTCAAGATTTGGTATGATTGCCTCGAGCTCCGCGTAGATCTCTTGGATCTTGTGCTACCATTGAGCCTTGTGCATGAGAATGACATTGATTTGACACTTTGTCATCCTAAACTGGTATCTGGCAACATACAGATGAAGAGCGGAGACCGTGTTTTATCTGTGGTTGGCAGGAACCCGGATTTTGTCGTGTTTTCCATGAATTTCACCATTTTAGAACCGAGAACCTGTATCCTGCAATTGACTAGCAAACACGGCTCAAGAGTATCTACCGATATGCAATGTGATAAAAATTGGGCGGTATGAAAATGCAAAAATCTGATATGAATAAATACCCCCAAACTTATCATTTGCTCGTCCCGAGCAAAGCCCATTTATTCACAAAAAATTTCCTAACCTCACTTTCGCAGGGAACGCGATTGCACTGAGCATGTGCAACAAGCCGTTAAACCTCTAGGTGTCCCTAGTAGGAGGAGTGTTGTCTCCTGAGGGTTTTCAGCGGATACTACCCATAAAATCCGGTCAAGTTGGTTTTGTAAAATGACTAAGATTCAAACCCTAAAGTTTTGTTTTAGAAAATAACAATTCTATAATCCTAAGTCTAGACTATCGAACCTTTATTTTTCACACCTCGCTTCTTATTTAACTACAGAGTTTATATGTCTTTACGTGCAGTGCAAATAGTGTCGTTAAGTTCCAGAAGGATCGATTAAAGTCATCATGTTGCACAATAAAGCCCAAATAACAATTTTAAAAGGATCACATAAGTTTTATAAAGAGTTAAGCATTTTTCAAGTTTCGTTTTCCAGTAAGGTTTCAACTTCAGAATTTCTATCTTCCATAGCAGGAAACTAAGTCGTATTTTTCACTCCACCTTTTTCTTGTTTTCATTTCATACACACCTCTGTGAACATGCAATAGTCTTTATCATAGAATAAAACCTTCATATCTCCGCTAATTTTTTTTATAAAAGCCTGTCTTTTATCAAGATTATTCTCACACAAAGAACCGTTAGGAATTTTAACTCGGAGAGAACACTTGCTTGACTTTGTTTTAAACTGGACTTTGTAGGCTTCTTAGCGAGCTTTGGGCCAATGCTCCCAAACCAGTTGGTTTTAGGGCATTAGGTGTAGAAACACCCCAGCGGACTTAATTACTCAAGTTACCTAGGTCCAAAAACAAAAGACAGTTTTGGCGTGAAAATCAGATGATTTAATACGAACGGAGATATAACCGGCAGTTCAATTATTTTTTTTGGATAAAAGACGTGTTTAGTGGGTTTGGTGTGTAATCATTCCAATCATGTTTCAGATGGGTTATTTTTCAGACCTAGCTCCAATTACGGCATCAATAACATTCCTTCATATTCGCTTTACTTCATAAACTATTCTTGCCATTACTTATTTCAGAACAAACCTATTTGATCCTCAGAAAATCATTTATCTGTTTAGAAGTTTAAACATGAAAGACTTGTTATCTAATTCCCAAAATCTTACGACACGTGTAGTGTGATGTAAAGACGTATATCAGCTATAGTTAACTTCAAAGGAGAGTTATCTTTCAAGTTTTCAAAATCCAAACATAAGATTTAGTTATTCCTATTTTTTCAAACAAAAACCGTCGAATGTTGAATCAGAGTTCTTCCACAAGCTAACTTGACAAAAAAGTTTTTATATTTTTTAGAAAATTTTCAAATTTTTATGGATTTTATGGATATTAATATGCAGATGCAAAATATACATATGAATGAGAAGGTAAGAAATGCGTACCGAGCGTACCCCCAAACTTAAACTGGACAGTGTCCTCACTGTCGTTGCATGAAGAGAGCAGTTGGAAGGTTCAAAATTGTCGGTTAGTGATACAAAATTTTTTATTTGTTTTTGTTTTTAAAGAAAAGAAAAAGAATATACACAAATATATACAAAATGGTTTGTACATACCCCCAAACTTATTTGGAACAGTGTCCGCTGTTCTTGGCTGGATAACCGAAGTTTGGAGGTAGGCAGAGGAAGATCATGCAGGGTAAACCGGCTCCTGTAAGAACAGGAGCTCCTCTGTTGGTTCGGCGCTAAGGTACGGTTTGCATCGGTGTCCGTTTACTTTGAAAAGTGAACCGTCCTTTGGATTTTCCAAATCCACAGCGCCCTGCGGATACACATTCCGCACAAAATACGGCCCTTTCCAGCGAGATCTGAGCTTTCCTGGATGGAAGTGAAGTCGGGTGTCGTAAAGCAGTACCTGCTGACCAGGTATGAAGGTTTTGCGCAAAAGGTGTTTATCGTGAAACACCTTCGTTCGATTCTTAACGACAACCGCGTTATCGTAAGCCTCATCCCTAAGCTCGCATAGTTCGTTCAGCTGCAGCTTCCGATGGCTGCCCGCATCCTCAAGAGACAGATTCAGCTCCTTTATCGCCCAAAATGCGCGATGCTCGATTTCGACAGGAAGGTGGCAGGCTTTTCCGTACACAAGCCGATAGGGAGACATGCCAAGGTCGGTCTTATAAGCGGTTCAAAATGCCCAAAGGGCATCAGTGAGTTTCAGCGACCAATCCTTACGGTTCTTGGAAACCGTCTTCTCCAGTATCTGCTTGATTTGCCGATTTGAAACTTCGGCCTGCCCGCAGGTTTGGGGGTGGTAGGGTGTAGAGAGCTTATGATTAATGGAGTATTTCCGCATCAAGGCTTCGAAAGTTTTATTGCAGAAATGACTTCCATTGTCGCTAATGATCGCTCGGGGGTGCCCAAACCGTGAGAAAATGTTTTCTTTAAGGAACCTAACCTTGTTGTCGTTAGTTCGGCTGGGCACAGCCTCGACCCATTTAGAGACGTAATCAACAACTAGAAGGATGTACAAGTTTCCGAAAGAGCTGGGAAACGGCCCCATGAAATCTATCCCCCAAACATCGAAAATCTCCACAACCAAGATCGGTTGGAGCGGCATCTCGTTCCTCCGGGATATCCGGCCCATGTGTTGGCACCGGGAGCAAGTCTTGCAATAGTCGTCTTTGAAAAGTTGTGGCCAGTAGAAACCACATTGCAAGATCTTCTCAGCTGTCTTTCTGGGCCCAAAATGCCCGCCCCACGCTTGATCGTGGCAAAATGACAGCACACTCTTGAATTCCTCATCAGGGACACACCGACAAATAATCTGGTCGGGACAGTACTTGAACAAGTAGGGTTCGTCCCAGTAAAAGTGTTTTACTTGGGATAAGAAGCGAAGTCTGTCCTGACTTGACCATTCGGTCGGTAGTAATCCCGTGGACAAATAGTTCACAATATCTGCGAACCAGGGTTCGCACGATACTGTCAAGAGCTGTTCATCCGGGAAAACGTCGTTGATCGGAATTGGAAGCGAAGGCGAAGAAGGAAGTCGTGAGAGATGGTCGGAAACTACGTTTTTACATCCTCGTTTGTCCTTAATGACAAGGTCAAACTCTTGAAGCAAGAGGATCCAACGTATTAACCGAGATTTGGCATCTTTCTTCGCAAAAAGATGGCGCAGAGCTGAATGGTCTGTGTAGACAATAACTGGAGAGCCGATGAGGTAGGGCCTGAACTTTTCTAAAGCAAATACAACAGCTAAGAATTCCTTCTCAGTTGTTGTATAGTTGAGTTGGGCGTCGTTCAGGGTTCGGCTCGCATAATAGATTACGTGCGGCATCTTGTTGATGTGCTGTCCAAGGACAGCACCGATGGCAAAGTCGGATGCATCGCACATAATCTCGAATGGGTGTGTCCAGTCAGGTGAAGAAAGAACAGGAGCAGAAGTGAGTGAGCGTTTCAGTGACTCGAAGGCAGTCACACAGCTCGAGTTGAAGTCGAATGGTGTGTCCTTGTCCAGCAAAAGAGTCAAGGGCCTAGCAATCTTGCTAAAGTCCTTGATGAACCGTCTATAAAAACCGGCATGGCCAAGGAAGGCTCGGATATCTCTGACGCATCGGGGAGGAGGCAGATTTGAAATGACCTCAATTTTTGCTTTGTCAACCTCTATGCCATTTTGCGAGATGATATGTCCTAAGACAATACCTTCGCGCACCATGAAGTGGCATTTCTCCCAGTTCAAAGTGAGATTCTTGTCCTTACATCGGGTAAGGACAGCGTCAAGATGCAGCAAACACTCGTTGAAGGAGTCGCCGAAGATGGAGAAGTCATCCATGAAAATCTCCAGAAATTTTTCCACCATGTCCGAGAAAATTCCCATCATACACCGCTGGAAGGTAGCGGGCTCATTGCATAACCCAAAGGGCATGCGTCGATATGCAAAAGTGCCGAAAGGACAAGTGAAAGTGGTCTTGTCCTGGTATTTTTCGGCGATGGGAATCTGATTATAGCCGGAGTAGCCATCAAGAAAGCAGTAGTACTCGTGTCCGGCCAATCGTTCAAGCATTTGGTCAATGAAAGGTAGCGGAAAATGGTCTTTCCGTGTTGTGGCGTTGAGTTTTCTGTAATCAATGCAAACTCGCCACCCAGTTTGGGTGCGAGTAGGGATTAACTCATTCGCCTCGTTAGTGATGACCGTGATGCCCGATTTCTTGGGGACAACGTGAATGGGGCTAACCCACTGGCTATCAGAGATAGGGTAAATGATACCACTATCTAGACATTTGACGATCTCCTTCTTCACAGCCTCCTTCATGACTGGATTAAGACGTCTTTGTGGATCCCGGGCTGGTTTGGCATCATCCATCAGATGAATGTGATGCTCAACGATGAGGGGACTAATCCCCTTGATGTCCGCCATGGACCAGCCAAAAGCTTGCCTGTTGCTGTGCAAGACCGTGAGAAGGGCTTTCTCTTGCTCGGGAGCTAGAGAAGTCGAGATGATGACAGGGAGGGTCTCGTTCTCACCTAAGTAAGCATACTTAAGGTGAGACGGCAACAGCTTGAGTTCGAGCGTTGGAGGTGAAATGATGGAAGGCAAGACTGGTGCAAAGGTCTCGAACTCAAAGGACTCCAGCAAAGGTTCAAAGCGAGTGTAAGCAACCGAGTTGGATGGTTCAGGTAACTCATCCGAAAAGTCGAAAGATTCAAACTCGGGTTGTGCGCGGCTAAGATCGTTCGAGAACGTGAAACACTCGTAGTCGTTGTCGGGCGCAGAAACAGCAGCAGGTTCGAAGAGAAACGCACTAGTGGCGTCAAGATTATCGTGATCAAACAGAAACTCCTCGAATTCACACTCTTCTGGGGTGATCTCCTGGATCGAGCAGACGTCCAGTATATGAGCATTAGGTTCGGCGGGCTGATTCCCCAACCTAAAAATGTTGAGTTCAATCGTCATATTTCCAAAAGAGAGGTTCATCGAACCATTGCGACAATTGATCACAGCATTTGAGGTTCCGAGAAATGGGCGACCGAGTATCACTGGAATTTGATTCCGGGGGTTAGCTACAGGCTGTGTATCTAATACAATGAAGTCAACGGGGAATATGAAGTCCCCGACTTTGATTAACACATCATCTAGCTCACCCCTAGGATGGGTGATCGATCGGTCGGCCATTTGGAGAGTGCAGTGTGTGGGTTTCAGCTCTCCGACGCCTAATTGCTCGTATACTGAATACGGAAGCAGGTTAACACTGGCACCAAGATCTAATAGTGCGCGGTTGATGTTCTTATCCCCAATAGTAATTGAAATCTTAGGACAGCCAGGGTCCTTCCGTTTTTGTGGTAAAGATTGGGTAAGGGCATCACTCACAGCACTAGCCAAGAAAACTTTCTTGGGTACCTGAGACTTCCTCTTTTTCGTGCACAAGTCCTTTAAGATTTTCACGTAGGACGGGACTTGTTGGACAACATCTAAAAGAGGAATGTTAATGTTAACCTGCTTGAATAACTCCAGAATCTTCTCCATTTGAGGATTTTGTTTGTTAGACCTCAACCGGTTTGGAAATGGAACATTTTGAAAATTGGTTGAGTCTAATACTGGAGGAGGAGATTTTGGAGTTGGAACGGATCCCAGAATAGGTGTTTTCGTGGAGTGCGAAGTGGGTCCGTTCAGAGCAGAAGAAGAGGAAGGAGAGCCTGTTGAAGAACGGAGAATAGGCTCGGAAGACGAAGAAGAAGGAGAAGAAGAAGAAGCGGCGGCCGGGGTGTCATCGTTGATTCGTTTGCCAATGTTGTTCTGCAGCATCCTTCCCGATCTCAGTGTAGTCACGGCACTCACATTATGGTTTTGTTGTTCAAGAGCAACATGTGCATTATGTGGGTGACCGGGATTTGGAAGTGGCTGGGACGGGAGCTTCCCCTTCTCTCGCTCGCTTAAGGCCGCGTTCAGCTGTGCAATCTGGGCCTCGATGGTCTTGATGCTTTGCCCGTGTGCGGCAGTGTGTTGCACTAAAGATTGAATGGAAGACTGGATGTTGGCGGTGGATTGAGTCGATTGTTTAACAAACGCCTCCAGACTTCGCTCGAGCGAGGAAACCTTATCGTTGTTCGACGGAACAAAGTTGTTTGGTGGAAAAGAGTTGTTGGGTGCAAAGTTGTTCGTCTGGTTTTGGAAAGGTTGGGGTTGGAAGGGCTGCTGATACTGAGTTTGTTGTTGCGCTTGTTGTTGCGGCGGAGGGGCCCTTTGGAAATTGTTGCCTTGGAATTGATTCTGATTCTGATTCCAGGCGAAATTGGGGTGGTTCCTCCAACCGGGATTGTAGGTAGAAGAGTATGGATCATTCCTCGGTCTTTGCTGGAAGGCAGCATTAACCTGATCCTGTCCTTGCGAGGGTGGATTGTAAGGACACTCTTCGGTCAAGTGGGAAGGATCGGAACAACAAGCGCAGATGGTACGAAGTGGGAGAACAGGGGCATGAATAGGAGCAGAGAATTTGCTCTCTATCGCTTCAAGCTTTCTTGTTATTGCAGCCATTTCAGCTTTCATCGCAATAGAGACATCGAGTTGGTGGATTCCTACCCTAGACTGACCGGTAGAAGTGGAGGTAGAAGAAGAAGAAGTCGGTCTGGTGCTCTCCCACTGTAGCGTTTGCTCCGCAAGATCGTCAAAGAACTGCCACGCTTCCTCGTCAGATTTTGATAGGAAGTGGCCCTGACAGATGGTTTCCAGCAACTGCTTCGTTGCTGGGTTCAGTCCCTCGTATAAGGTTTGGCAGAGTTGCCATTTCTCTATACCGTGGTGAGGACACTGAACAAGAAGGTCTTTGTACCGGTCAAAGCACTTCCAGAAGGGTTCAGAAGGAAGCTGGGAGAATTGGTTGATTTCATTACGAATTCTTGCGGTCTTATGATTTGGATAGAATTTTTTCAGAAACGCTTTAACAAACTCGTCCCAGCTGGTGATTGAGTGGGAAGCGGTGCTATACAGCCATTTTTCAGCGAGATCGCATAAAGTGAACGGAATGACCCGTAGACGTATAGCATCGTCCGACAGCTGGGTGGTTTTCATCATGGCACAGACATTTTGAAATTTATTGATGAAGATATAGGCATCTTCAGATTCAAGCCCATGAAAACGTGGAAGCATGTTGATGAAATGGGGCTTAATTTCAAAGTTGTCCCCATTAGCTGGAGGAAGAGAAAGGCAGGTGGGAAGTGCAGAACGGGTGGGGTAGAAACGATCCTGGAGCGCGATTCGCTGTGGCGCTACAACAGACGGAGGTGGTGGGAGATTGGTCTCCGTAGGAGGTGGAGCCAATCCAGCGGTGGTCAAAGAGATGTTCGGATTAAATCCCGACATCGCGGAAGAAGAGGTTGGTGAAGGTGAAGGTGAAGGTGAAGATGTATGAACAGAATTCCGGTCAATGTCGGAGTTGGCCGGCAAAGGAAGGGGTGAAAGAGGAGTGGACGGAGTATCGACTTCGGAGTCGATCGCGTAGTCGGTCGCGACTAACGTAACGCGGACTAGACGGGCGCTAGTGTCCCGAGTCCAAGCGGACATACACTAAACGAGTTTAGTATAGTCAAAACGAAGAAGGTGAGGGTAAGAAAACGTCAAAGGAGAAAGGCGATGGGTGGTGGGTGAAAAATGGATTTGGCGACAAAGGGGCAAGTTTTTATAAAAGTTTTTGATTTTTTTCTTTTTTTTTTAGAAAGATTTTTACAGAAATATGTACGGAAATACGGCTTAAGCAATCACAAACAAGATATGCACAATCACACCTAGATCTAGGGTAACCTAGGTCTACTAGACCTGCTCCTGAACTTGATTGTCGAAGTTAAACAGTGTCGAGAAACGGGCTTAAAAATACACTGATCACGAGGCCAGGTAAGTGCAGAGATAAGGGGAGGTTGTCCAACGCTTTCGCGAAGTTTCTTAATTAAATAACCCTTTCTCTTTCGGCGGTTGCGCCTTTAACACTTTCCTAGACACCCCGTAAATAATATACGGTTAAGCGAGGTTCTAAACACGGTTTATCTTCTCCTAATGAGCGCGAAGTCCTTAAGGCTGAAGTCTAGTATTTTTTTAATTTACAATGGACAATGCATATGCTTTAGTGACTTTTGGGGTCCTGGGAAGGGTGATGAAATCCCCACCCAATCTGGATTGGTTTCAAGCCCCTTAAGTCCGTATTAAAGAAATGCAAAACAGTAACAAATCAACTGCAAACAATTTTTATTTTTGCGGCGCAAAGAATCCTGCACAAGAACAGTTTATTGGAAGGGGGAGAAGAATTTGCGCAAAGAAGGCTGCAGAAAACACAGTTCAGTGGAGTCCAGAGGAGTGGAGAGGAGCAGAGAGACTTACAGAGAAAAGATGGCAGCCCAAGGGCACCAAGTGGCCGCGGATCCGCGGCCTAAGCCCTTTATTGCCGCGGATCCGCGGCTATATGGTGGGATTGGGTTTCTGAAATTTTTGGGAGTGTTCTGTTTGGTGTTCTCTACTTGTCTGGATGTGTTGAATCTTGACTTGCTCACTGTATCTGCTCCAGATTTGTTCAGTAGACCGTTAACTTCGTTTTGTCCGTTGCGGTGTAGCCGCGAAATGTGGGTCTATCTTCCCACGTCTTTAGCACTGTACTTGAACTCTGTATTTTCAACGTCTTGGCCACTGAACTCGAACCTTGTATTTTCCTGCACACTTGCACAAAAGCTAATAAAAAAAAACAACAAGATGGTTAAATACAAAGTATGTATTTTTTTTTTGTTTTTTTGGTTATATTTATACTTACAAATTAACCTGAAATTACACAAGGAAATAAACTACCGTCTCCCCGGCAACGGCGCCATTTGATTGATAGGATATGTGCGTGTTCAAGTTTAGTTTTAAATACCGCAATCAAGGCGGTTTCGCTTGTAGCTAGCCGGTTGAGTATGGGTCGTCCGCAGGGAGATGGGAGTCTTTTTCAATGTGTTTTAACGAGTTAAGTCCGGTTGTTCAGATTTTGTTTATGATTATCTAAGTGTTGAGTTGATATTTAAAGCGAGCTTGTTAGGGTTAGGATTAGGTTAGTTTGAGTTAGGAGTCTCCACATCTTTCGTTGCCCCTCTTAATATCGGTGTTACGGTAATCGGCAACAACGGGGATTAGCACGACTAGGAAGGAACTTGCGAGTATAAGCTAGGCTTTCCAACGCATAAGTCCTTCCTTTTGGTGCTTGTCCGTCCGTTCTTGGCTCTTAGCCATAACCTCCGGTTAATTCAACCACAACCGGTCTCACTACGGAATCACCGCTATCATGTAGGATAGGGTACCGTAAGGAGCGGATTGTGGTTCAATTAACGGGAGTCGATTTAAGCTGTTGGGCAAGGAAAGAGTGAGAGAGATTTCCTTCTCTCAAAGTTCCCTTATCCTACCCTAACAAGAATGAACTACTCATACATCATGATACGGAAAAATAAAACAAAACAAAAGAGGAAGATAGAAAGAAAGAGAATAGAAGAATACGACTAGCTATTTGCGACCTCACCTTGGCGAGGATGGAGCGTAAGCATCATTGTCGTATGTAAGGATAAAGAAAAAAGAGAGAAGAAAGAAACAACAAGAAAATAACAACAACTACTTAACAAATTAAAGTTACAACAATTATAGCAAAAGTAAGACAAGCATGATAATAAAATTATCTTCTTTATTCACCATTCCTCACTCACAAAGCTCACTACAAGTTTAATGGAGAAGAGATGAGAAGAAGAAGAACATGTAAACTAAAACCTAGCAAAAAGAAAATACAAGAATGGCCCCTTTCCTTCACAAAGTTCTGGGCTATTTATAGGCTGGAGAATGGAAACCTAGGGCAACCACCAGAACAAAAACGAAAAGACCAAAATACCCCCAAAATCCCTGCACATGCGGCGCCTATACGGCCGCGGATCCGCGGCCTAGACCCCCCTTTGGCCGCGGATCCACGGCCCTTTGGTTGAGTTGGGCCCCCCAATTTGCTGTGGTTCCCTGGTCCTCTGTGCCCTTTATTCTGGTATCTGTATTTTTTCATAATTTCTTCACGAATTTTCCAGAATTTCTGTTGAGGGAAAGGTGGACTTTTTGTCAAGATTTGGTATGATTGCCTCGAGCTCCGCGTAGATCTCTTGGATCTTGTGCTACCATTGAGCCTTGTGCATGAGAATGCCATTGATTTGACACTTTGTCTTCCTAAACTGGTATCTGGCAACATACGGATGAAGAGCGGAGACCGTGTTTTATCTGTGGTTGGCAGGAACCCGGATTTTGTCGTGTTTTCCATGAATTTCACCATTTTAGAACCGAGAACCTGTATCCTGCAATTGACTAGCAAACACGGCTCAAGAGTATCTACCGATATGCAATGTGATAAAAATTGGGCGGTATGAAAATGCAAAAATCTGATATGAACATAATCCTGGACAACTTGAGACTAGAACCCCAAAACACGAACTTAGAAGTTTCCCGATGTCGGTTTTTAGCAATTTGTGTTATCTCTGTAGAATCTGCTATGACCTGAGAGCTCCATAAAATAAGTTCCCATCACAGAGAGATGTGCAGGCCACCTAGAATTTACCCTAGAGACCCGAGACCCCAACTCCCCTTGCAGGCCGCAGATTTATTCCTCCAGGCCGCAATTTGCGGCCTGGTCTTGATAATTTTGGGTGATGTTTATTCTATAGCTCCAGTATATGATATCTAGACCTACCCTATATGCAAAATCTCCTAATTTGACCTAGGGTAGAATCTGGGAGTGATTTTCCATGTTGCTGATTTCGGGTTTCCGATTTCTGAATACTAGGTTTTGGTATTTGAGTTTTGGCACGGTCGTTGGACGTTTGGACGTCAACGCTGAGGGTTAATTGGTTATTCTTGCATGCGTGGGCTATAGGTTCTAACTTATGAGCACTTTGTGTGCTGTATCGGTTTTCAGACTTGATTTTAATATCGTTCCGATGTGTATTGATTGTAGGTACCTTCGCGTGGACTTCCGAGACAACGAAGGAGATCAACAAGTTCATCGACTTCGGCTAAGCAAGGATATTGCAGGTGAGTAGATCTATATCTACAGGGGAAGTCCGGTGGATGGCGTATAGCACCCCCGCAACCTTAATAGTGGATAATCAATATATATAATATAATTTAGAGAAACCTATGCTATGAACTTACGGATATGATCAAAAGATTTAGTATGAGATGATATGATAAATACAAGACGACTTAGATTGATATATTGATATGATGAAATGAGAATATGATGAAATAAGATAACATGAGCGGATATGCTTGATATGAGGATGTGAGACGATATGAATACATAAATACATATGCCAAGATATGTTATGAGATTGATAAGATATGACATGAGGTTGATATAGATATGACATGATATATATATATATATATATATATATATATATATATATATATATGTATGTATGTATGTATGTATGTATGTATGTATATATATATATGTATGTATGTATGTATGTATGTATGTATGTATGTATGCATGTATGTATGTATATATGAGAATGAAAGATGATATGATATACGAGACCATAAATCTGTACCCTTGTTTATTTATAGGGCGATAGATCCTTAATCTGTTTGATCACACCATATGATGGATTACCATACGAGATAAGATATACTGGATGATTGATCCGCACTCGTGACTTGATGATGATGTTCGATGATAGCGCCACATCTGATACTATGAGGCTGGATCGCCGACTTATAGATTTTTTTTGATTCGGAGAATCATTGCCGCTAAACACCTTAGTGGATAATGGGTTATATTTGATGTATCCAGGGGTAGTTACAAATCTTATTATCGTTCATGTTATGTTGTATTATTCCCCATGGTATACGTACTATATTCCCAGCATTTACCTGTATATGGATTTGTCTACTAGTACACATGCACTATTACCGATGATGCGCATGTTACACTTACACAGATTTGCCGGCTCACACATTCATCATCGGTAATTTCCATGTACTTACACAGTAGAACTGTTATATCACGGTATTACTCTTAACTGTAAAGTAAAATCATTGTTCAGTAATTATCACATGACATGCTTAAATGATAATACTTGAGATGCTTACAGTACTGTTCTATGCATATACTGTACTTTATGGTTACATGCATTGAAATGTTGTTTTCATGAAATCTCTGGATTTGAGAACCGCGGTTATATTTTAAAGGAAATTATGAATTGTTTTAAAAACGCGGTTTCTCGTGATGTGATTTGAGGCATCTGCCATGGGTTTTCTTGGTTCTGAGTTATGAGCATACCCGATTCAAGGAGTGAGGAGGAACCATCTGCGGATATATGGTGGGGCCCGGTCGTCACGACCCGAAAGTACGGAACGTGACCGGCACTTAGATTACGAAGCGTCTAGAGGCGCCACGTAACCTAAGTAAGCCGAAGCCCAGAAATCTAAACCAAAAAAGAAGAAGAAGAAGAAGAAAAGAAATAAGTTTAAAAGCATCAGCAAATTTTCTCAAAAATTTCAGCAGAGTCTCCTCTGTAAAAACTGGCCCCCAAACGGGTACAACAAGTATAATATACATAAACAATAAAAAGCATCCCCAAACTGGAGCTAGCATCAACGCCAATAGGCGGAATCAACCACAACAGGCACAATAATATACAACGCCAAAGGGCGAGGCTCAAAACTCAAAAGAAAACAAAACCACCAGATCAGAATAATACATGCGTGACTCTAAGGTCGAAATAAAAGTCTGGTCCAATAAACTTATCAAGTAATACAAGTATGGTTTTCCTAAATCAGTCTAGTCCCGCCTAGGGTCATTACTAGGGTCCTGCTCAGTAAGAATCTAGGGTCACATCGGTTTCCTAATGTCAATAAGTACTATTCCAATTCTACGTTGCGGGGGTGCTAAACGCCATCCACCCGACTTCCCCCCGTAGATATGCATCTACTCACCTGGTCCATGTCTGCCGAAGACGGTGTCGCCATCCTCCTCTTCATCGTCCGCAGTCCACGTGAGGGGTACCTAAACGTAAACATATAAATAGCATCGTAAACCGAATCACATACAAAAGTCAAACGATACAAGAAACAAGCATAGGTTAAAACCTATGTCCCGTCCACGCAAAAGAACCAAATACCGCTCGATATCGGCATACAAACTCCGATGGATCGAGATAACATCAACAAACAACTTGTAGTTTTAAAACACATTACTTATACTATAAAACATGATTAAATCCATCGAAACCCGAAAATCTATCAAACCGTCCAATTTCGCAAAAACCCGAAATGCCAGTTTACCGTTTTTCATCAAAACTTAACATTTAAATGAAACCAATGGTCATAAAACTCCTTAAATAGCATAACTAGACTATACAAACTATTACTATATTTTTATTACACAAACTTGTATAAATTTGAAATTTCTAGTTTGCACCCTTTAACAATTTTCAACATTTTTCAAGCAAAGTACCACAATTCCACCACAAAACATGATTTTGCATAAATTAATGACTTAAACCACAATTCATGATGATAATGATATAATGAAACCATAATTATATTTTTAATCTCATTTATATAGGAATTTCCAAAATCTAGTTTACAAAATTAGCAATTTTTATCACAATTTATCAATTAACCATAGAACTAGCAATCAAACTAAGTTTTTCTTTTCATTAACATGCTAATATTTCCACTAAAACTATAATCCAATGATAACAACCCAAATTATAATTTTATATTAACCACAACCACATTTTGCAAAAACCTAGTTAACTAAATTCCTAATTTAAAACAATTTTTGAATAACAATTTGTTAAACAATAACCATGCAAGATTTCCTAATACTAAAAGTGTTAAAATAACTACCATAACCCTAATTAATTATTAAAAATCATAAATTGAATTTAGAACCCTAGCTTGCATTTAAAAAAAAAGAACATAGAATTAATTCATTAAATCTAATTAAGCTTCATATGAACATCTAATAACAATAAGTCAAAAGAAAGAAAATTATACCTTCAAAATGTGAAATCCAAACAAGAAATGAGCCTCCAAAATGCATGCTTTCCATCTCCAAATTTCATATAAAAATGAGCAAGGAATAAAGAGTATGGAATAAATAGGATTTTGTGGAATTTTAATTGAATTTTTGATGTGTTTTTGATGACTTTTTGAATAAAAATGGTGTGGGAAATGGGGGGGGGGGGCAGCCATGGGGGGTTGTGGCCGGCCATGAGAGGGAGTGAGGGAGAGAAAGAAATGAGTGAGGAAAAGTGTAGAAGTTTCAAGAGAAGAGATATCACATAAAGGTCTTTTCATGCTTTATTTAATTATTTATTTATTTATTTACTATAGCAACTCAAGAAAGCTCTAGAAAATAGGAAAAATTTGCAAATAATTTTTGCATGATACATACTAAATTCTAACATGCCATGGTTCATTTTTACAAATTAAAACCATTTAAATTTGTAATTTACACTAATTTAGTGTAAAAATAAAGCTTATGTTAATAATTAAAATAATTAATTTAGGAAAAATATTTTATTAAACTAAAAATTTATAAGTGGCTAAATAAACACCATTTACTAGTAATTTCATAATTAAAATGGATATTTTTAAAATTATAATGAAAAACAATCACGGTTTGATTTTACGAAAAATACATTTTACTTTACCGAAAATCATAAAATTCACTTAAACAATTTTATTCATTTAATTATTTATTTAATTATTTTTAAAACGTTACACCGGTACGGTACCTCGGGGCAAGAAAATAGTGGAGTAGACGATGAGCCTTGCAGAGGAGCACTACTAATCGCTGATAGTTTTGGCTCGGCGGTTATCTGGAGGATACCGACAAGAGTCGTGAGATCAAATAGATATGAGGGCCGATCTGAGGATGTGGCGCCTGAGATATGAGGATTTATGTGTCGATACTAGACACGGGTTTTTATGATGTTTCAAGTGTCGATGTTGGACACTCAGGTTTCATGATGATTGATGTGTCATTGAAGAACACATGTTGGTTGATACACATGTATACATGCATATATATTCAGATGACTATCATTATATACTGATATTGGCACAACTCTATTGTACACATATGCATACATGGTCACCTTAAATACCATAGTATAACCTTTTGATACAATAGGACCTAGGGATCGTTGTTCATTCGATTTTTACCTGCTGATATTTTCTACTCACGAGTTGGCAACTCACCCCCGTTGTGCCACAGTTCTCTTGCAGGTTCGACCGCTTGGATCAGTAGCGGTATCGCTGGCACACAACTTTCTTCAGGGTGTTTTGCTTTGGTAGGTGGGACACACATTTGGATCGTGACCACTCTTGTACCTATTATTTCTATAGTATCTAGTTAAAGATCCATCAATTAGAAACCAAACTTTGTATATTTGGTAGACCTAGACAGACTTGTATATTGCGAGACTTAGAGCGGAATGGGTGTTTGTCGCTTATTTGAGCTGGATGATGTCTTGGTTTACATATTTTCTTTCTGTGTTTGATCTTCACCGTAGGGCGTCATATATGTGTGTGTGTGTGTGTGTGTGTGTGTGTGTGTGTTGTTTTATTGCGTGGTTGTGATTTCGCCAATTGGAAAAGAGCTAGCTCCCGCTTGGGGATGCCTATTTCATTGCATGTATATGGTTTTGGATCAAAATATAGAAGGGAGGTGCTGCCCAATTTAAAGGTTGAAAATCTTTTCAAAGATAGATACAAACTATTGCATTTTTATATGATATAACTTATACCTTAAAAAGATGGCTTGAATTTTGTTATGTCGATGTTTCAAAACTGCACCTCTACTATTTTCCGCAAAAAAAGTTTAGATTTCTGGGTTGCGGCTTACTTGAATTACGGCGGGGTCCTGTAGAATTCACGTAATTCTCGTGCCGGTCACGTGCCAATTCCGGGTCATGACAATGCTTGAATAGTAATCACAAATGAATAAAGAAAAGAAATAGCCATGGTTCATACCATGGTTTAAAACTGTAACAATTTGAAATGTTTTAGATAATTAATTAAATTATTTATTTAATTAAAAATGTTAATTTAAAATTTTATTGAAACAAAATGGGATCTTTCATAAGTAGTGTGTGAATTAAATAATTGAGATAATTAGTTTGTAACATTAGTTATTAAGAAGGGTTTTAGTAAAAAAAAATTAGCTTCATTATGTTATATGAGATAGTGTGAGGGGTTTTGTGAAAAGTGTTAGTTCTTATGAGAATTAGAATTTTTATAAGGGTTAATATGATAATGTGCTAAATCATGGTTAGGATTAAAATGAACTTCACATACACCACAATCCTAGGCTAAACCAAATAACCCCTTTTCTCCGCCGAAAGACGCGACCGGGACGTTGGGACGTCTGGGCCTGAACTTCAAGGGCAGATGCTATTTTGGTGCTATCCTTCCATCTCTCCGAAGATACCAAGTTGATTTATGACACCATGTATCGCAGGTTTAAACGGATGCGGCCGATGTAGCAGCATTCGTCAGATTCCCCCTCGTTGAGGGGTTTTTGATTGTGGGGACGCTCTTCCCTGCAGGCGCAAGCCCCTGTAGTTAATTACGCTACCGCATCGCGGTAACCACTTTCTCTTTCTATAGATGGTCACTTCGTATCGTGGATGTTTGTTTTGTTTTTGGTTGCCCATGGATTGTATACGGAGACTAATTTATGTTGTCGCCCGTAGGGCGTGGATTAGTCCAAATCCGTATTTTCTTAGATTTAGATTTGGGGTTGGGCTTAAGGATACGTTAGTCTCATTTGAGACTAAGATCAACTTAAACGTTTGTTAAGGATACGTCAGTTTAATTTTAGACTAAGATCAACTTAACGGGATCATTTAGATCCGACAAGAGAACATTTGGGCTCTATTGTTTAGTTTAGGGACATTGCGGTCCATTATTAGTTTAAGGACATTATGGTCCAAGGTTAAGGACATCATAGTCCATGGGCTTAAGGACCCTACAGTCCGAGGTTAGGGACATCATAGTCCATGGGCTTAAGGACCCCACAGTCCAAGGTTAAGGACATCATAGTCCATGAGTTTAAGGACCCCACAGTCTGATGAATGTTTGGTTGTCGGGACCCGTCACCTCTCTAAAGACGTTGAAGGATTACAACGACATATATCAGAGGGGTTCAGAGATGTACCTAGAACCAATTTTGGTTGAGAGATCTGTAGTCCAATTTGGGACTAAGATCTGTTAAAAGATTTATGAGCATATGGGCTCAATTAATATGAATGAGGGGTTTATGGCCAAATTGGGATCGGCCCACTCAGTTGAAATGTTAAACATTTGACAATGCTAGGCATTGATTTGGGTTTTGACAGCCTTTCTGTCTTTTACTGAATGCTGAGCATTCATCATAGCTCTAGGGCTTTATTTATAGAACAATTTATGTTCTTTTTAGCGCACACGTGAGGAGCATGTGGCGCGCTTGGCGCCAGTCAAAGAGCGCAAAGCGCTTCTGTTGGGTAGCGCACACGTGAGGAGTACGTGGCGTGCTTGGCGCTGAGCGCCAGTCCATGAGCGCAAAGCGCTAGTTTATGAGCGTAAAGCGCTATTTGTTCAGTGGCGCACACATGAGGAGCACGTGGTGCGCTTGGCGCTGAGCGCCAGTCCATGAGCGCAAAGCGCTATTTGTTAAGTGGCGCACACGTGAGGAGCACGTGGTGCGCTTGGCACCAGTCCAAGAGCGCAAAGCGCTATTTGATCAGCTTTATGATCTGAGAAACAAATTCTCGTTTATAAGAGACTTTGTCTCAAGGTTCTAAGAACAAAGTTCTTATTTTATAGGAGATGGTTCAATCTCTTATTTTGGTGAAAGGCTTTGCCTTTATGGATCTGTGATCCTAAGAGAATTGAATTATTCTCCCCCTTCTTTGTAATGAGATGTTCATGATCACTTTTCGTAAAAGACCTTAGTCTTATAGATCTATGATCTGTGAGAAGAATTATGTTCTTCTTCTTCTTCTTATTTTATGATAAGATACTTTGATCTCTATTGTGAAAGACCTTGGTCTTATAGATCTATGATCTTAAAGAAAGAAGTGAATTCTTGTTTTATATGAGACGATTTCGTCTTTCTGTTCTTTTTATCTTGAAGAAAATTTTCTTCTTCTACCGAGAGATTGCTCTTCTTTCTGAGATTTCTCAAAGTTTATGGGGGGGGTTCCTCTATTTGTTTCTCTATCTCTGAGACTTGAAGTCTTGGGGCCTTTATATAGGGCGAGCTGATTTGTTCAATCGGTTAAGGAGATCTTTTCTTCGATTGTTTTGGGGATTTCCCCACCGTTGGATCTTTGATCCAAGGGTTTCTGATTTACAGAAGACAATTTTCTTGTTTTTAAAAAGATTGGGAAATCTTTCCCCATACAGAATTTATTCTGTAATTTTGGTGATTTTTAATCACCTTTGGATCATTGATCCAACGGTGCTCTGATTTACAGAGCACAATCTTTTTGTTTGGAAAGATTTTGAGGAATTTCTCCTTAACGGAATTTTATTTTGGTTAATTGATGATTTTTAATCATGTTCGTTGGATCTTTGATCCAACGGTGGAGAACATTTAGTTCTAGCGCTAATGCACGCATGCTTTACACGTGGTGCGCTACTCAGAGTGCAGCGCACTTAGCGTTAGCGTACACGTGCTTTGCACGTGGTGCGCTGCTTAGAGTGCAGCGCACACGTGCTTTGCATGTGGTGCGCTGCTTAGAGTGCAGCGCTCTTAGTGCTAGCGCACACGTGCTTTGTACGTGGTGCGCTGCTTAGAGTGCAACGCTCTTAGCGCTAGCGCACACGTGCTTTGCACGTGGTGCGCTACTTGGGGCGCAGCGCACTTGGCGCTGCTATAAAGCGTTGCTTCATTTAAAAATTTGAAATTTGAACAGAACTTTGCTCTGATTGGGGGAAACAAATGCCCACACCGTTGCGCTCACGTGGCCCACACGTGAGTGCAGCGGTGGCAGCATCTACGCCCTTGGATCAACTCAGAAGTTGAAACGGCATCTCAGTGCCTATAAATAGGACCCTTGGCCCTTGAGATGATTTCTGTTCATCTTCTTCCATGTTTTTTCCTGAGAATTAATTCTCTTTTAGAGCATAGCTCTCTGTTTTAAGAACTTTCTTAAGGACAGAACTCTGTCAAAATTTAGGTAAACATTAAATCTTTTAATGGATTATTTAATAATCTAGGGTTTCACCTATTAACAGAGCTTTGCTCTTCATAGATCTTCGATCTAAAGAAAACCCTTTTTTTGGGATTTTATTAACAGAGTTTTGCTCTCTTGAAATCATAGATTTAAAGAGTTCTTTCTTAGAGTTTCTTAACCTATTAACAGAGCTTTGCTCTTTTCAAATCATATAGATTTGTTAACCTCTTATGAAGAACTCTTAGAGTTTGTTCATAGATCTTGAAGATCTCAGAATTTTAGTTCATTAAAAACTTTACTTCAATTTTTCTGATGGATTATTCCATCATTTTTACAGAGCAAGGCTCTTGAGGAATTTTTATTCCTATCATCATTAGAGTTGACAGATGTCACTCTGTCACAGAGCGCTGCTCTCAAGGGGAGATTTACTCCTTGGCCTGAGGGGTTCTCATTGAACGAGAATCTTTTGAGGATTTCCTCATTTAATGACAGTCTCATCAAATGATGAGACTGTTTTATTAATGATGAACTATCATCTAGATTATGCGGGTCCCCTTTGGTCCCTTTTCACTACATTGCAGTGCAGTACGGATTTAAAGTACCTAGTGATAGAACTTAAACTGTAGCATTGGCGGCTGAAAATTTGTTCTTTTCCGCGCAGGTACTATGTCTTTCGACACTTCCTTCCCGTTCGTCCGTTCGGAAGGTGGATTCCCCGAAGCGCCCGTGGACAGGGAAGTCTTTGCACTGATCAAGGATCACGACCCCGCGCGGAAGAATCTCCATTTGTGGGGAACATGGTACAACCAAATCATCAAAGGTCGTCGGAGTTTTTCTTGCGCGACACCTTCAGATCCTATTTCGGCGATCCCTTATGCAGATGCACCCCCGATAAACTACACTGTAGAGAAGGTGAATTAGACTTCAGAGGGTCTCCTTCGGCCTTCTATGGCCGCAATACCCGTGCAGCCGCCTGTGGCTTTGGACACTCTAGGGCGGCGCATATGTCAGGACGAGTCGTGCCCTTGGGGACAGCCATACAACATAGGACTAACTCCCTGTCACCCAGCCGGATATCTGCAGTGGGCCCGATACATCTTATCGACGAAGAAGTCACAGCTGTTAAGGCTCAGATTGTACCCTGCGATCTATGCTTCTTTGTTCCAGTATTCCACACCTCCTACATGGTGGGTCAAGGCATTTCTGGAGCAATGGAACATTCCGACCCACACCTTCCTCTTATTGGATCGATAAGTCTCCATTTCTTTGGAGGAATTTGCTGAGATCTCTGGTTTACTCGTTAGGGGAGAACATTACGAGGAACTGCTTCTTTCGGATGAATACATTTTTGCCACCAAATCAGTGGTAATGGGTCTTACCCCGGAAAATTCGGATGAATACATTTTTGCCACCAAATCAGTGGTAATGGGTCTTACCCCGGAAAACGCTGTTCAACACCAATTCCCGAGTTTGATAAAGGTGCTGAATATCTATGGGAACCTTTTTCTCGAATCCGAAGGTCGTAGGGTTAATTTTACGGATTTTATCGCTCCTTTTCTCCGCTCGGAAGTACTGTCGGAAGAAGCCGCGAAGTTTGCCAAACTTGATGATCCTTTTGGCTTAGGTTTGGGTAATCTGCCGACGGCTGAGGCGGATCAGAAGAGTTTCTTTCTCCCCGACACCCCGGTCGTCCCTTTTGCAGAGCTGGCAGCTCCTGGGATCGACGAAGAAACGTTCTTTTTGGGGTTTCTCGGGTTATGGCTGAGCTGGTTTGCGCTTTCGATGCACCCTCGCCGTATGAGGCCGTCTGTCTTCTACCCAGTGCATCGAATGGTTGCTGGGATGCAAGTGGCCGTCGGGATCGCTGGGTTAGCCCATTTGTATCACGGCCTCAGCTTGGCAGCGGATACTACTGAACCAGGGGTGCAGCCTGCAAACTTTTCGATGCATTATTTCACCTTGTGGCTCGAGTTGCACGTGCTTGGCGTCTTCGGTATCTACAGAAGGCCTTGCTTCTATGATAAGTGTAAGTTCCCTTGGATCATGCGGCTAGTCGACGCATCCATTGTAAACCCAACACCGCGGGAAGTTAGGGGCTTGCTCCTTCATCCGTGCACGGTTGGAGATGGCATGTCCTTCACCGATAAAATTTTGACCGTCGGCCAGGAATCCGCGAAAACGATGCTGCCATTGTAGGACATTTTTAAAGACGGGGCCTCTGTCTTGAAAGCTCGGGAGATTCTTCATCTATACTCTATCAGGCCGGGCTTTCTCGTGTTTAGGCAGAATGATTCAGCGTTGTTCATGAGATACAACCCGCATCATTTCGCCCAGCAGTTAAGCTATAATCAGGGCATCCTGCTTAAGGCTTTCTTGGCAGAACTGGCTGCTACTGAAGAGGGTATCCGGAGCGCGTTGCATCATTTTATGCGCCTAAACACAGGGTCCAACTTCTTCATCTGTGAACCGAGCTGTGTTCCGAAGGCCCTGAACGTATATATGGCGTGGTATTAATATTCGATGGGCGCCGTTATTAGGGAAGAAAAGCGATTGCTGCTCGATCGCAAGGGCACCGCCCCGGCTGGTAACCCCGCTATTCCCTTGAAACGACGGACCATTGTCCGTCCTCCCTTGAGGGAAGTTGCTGCGGCTGTAGTACCGCGTAATATACCTGAGCTGCCGCTACCCCGTGCTCCCGTTGAAGTGGTCGCTGTGGCGTCTCCTGAGTCCGGCTTGGGTGCGGAGATTGGGACTCGCCGTCCGAAATTGCCCGCTAAACGCAAGCTCGTGTTACCGGCGGCCGGTACTCGCTCGCAGAAGAAGAAGAAGTCGATTCTTTCTGCAGACGTTGTACTCGTCCAGGAGCCCCATACTTTTTATAGTGAAGGCATAAGCGAATACGGGACCAACGAAGGTCTATTCATGGCGCCAGATGATACAGATCTGGAGGCTACCATCGCAGCTTCCGAGCGACTAGTTAGCCACAAGGCATGACTGATCACCTTCGCTGAGTCAGGTAATCTTCAGTCGTATCTTTTTGTTGTTGCATTACATTTTTATTATTTTGTTTTGACTGACTCTTTTTCTTCAACAAGCGTTTCCACTTAAGTGGCTCTCGCGACTTCCCTCAAGACTTTTGAGGAGGAAGAGAGGCTTCGCGCTTCGTTGGGCTTTGGTATATTTCGGCTCATTATGCCCTTATTCCCTTTTCCTTCATGGATAGTCTGACCCCTTTTTCATCTTATCGCAGGGACTACTTCGACCCAAGTTATCCCAAGTGTCCTGCTGATTTCGTAGGGTGGTGCGGAGATGCTTCCAAGGCCGGCTACCGAAGTGCCAGCTTCCCAAGTATCGCCAAAAGAGGCTTCACTTAAGCAACCGATGACGGACGCCATAACGGCTCTAAAGGTAGCTCCTGGCATGGACGATGACGTCTCCTTGACGGAGGTTCTAAGAAGATCAGCTCTCACGGCCCAGGCGGAAAGGAAGTGCAGGAGGCGTGCAGCAAGAGAACGTAACACTGCCTTGGCCGTAGGTGCAGGCTCGAGCGCTGCTTCTTCTGTCCCTGCTTCTTTAGAGGGTGCTCCGGCCGCCCTGTCTATCGCTCATAGACAGGCGGTATGCACGGCTCGGGAAGAAATTGAAAAGCTGTCGCAAGATAACGTAACACTGGGTCCTTTTGTCAGAATTTGATGTTCAGATTCTCATATATCTTACCCTGCAGGGCCAAGTCCTGGTGAGGAGGCAGCGGGTGAGATGACGGCAACCACTGAGCCCAAAGCGGCTACTCTTTCCCAAGAGTCCGGGACTGCTCCAATTGTCGCTCTTTCTGCCTGCGGTTCCCTGCCATCGCCTGGCATCGTGAGTATCATGACGGCTCTCATGGAATCAGGGGACGAAGCTACGGGTGGCGAAACCATCCCCCCAAATGAGATCGAAGAAGTCGTGATGCTTGGTGATGCTTCCGTCACCGTTTTGGCTGATGACTTGTCTGGTAGGTCTTGGATCGCTGCATTCTTTTCGTTTTGCAATCCCTTCTGATGACATCTTGTTCCTTTCGAATGTAGGTGTGGTGAGCGCTGAGGTTGTGACACCTGAAGAAGCACCACCAGCTGCCGCTCTAACGGTTGCTGCCCCTTCGTCTCCTATTATATCTTCTAGAATGTTGGAAGGTATGGGTTTGTGATTAATTTAAATTAGGGAAAACATCTTTCGTGTACTGACCATGTATCATCGTGATCTTGCAGGAGTTCTTTTTGATCACCTGTATCAGGTGCTGAACCCACACTTCTCCTTCCAGTCGGAGATTAGTCTACCCGCTGGTGCCAGTGAGTATCTTTTCTAACCGACGTCCATTCTTTTCTTTAACGGGCAGCCATGCCGTTGATAATTCTTCTTTGCATTACTTGTAGCCTTACAAATTGAAGGAGGGGACGAGGGTATTGTCGCACCACCGGTACTCCCAGTTCCGCCCCCTGTTGCAGCAGGTATAGTAGACTCTATTGTTCGTGTATTTTTCTTTATTTCTTGGGCCGACATCTGATTATGATTTGTTTTGCAGCGGTGACACCGACTCCAGCTCCGTTCGAGTCTCGCATCATAATGCCGGCAGGGCCCTTTTCTAGACGTCCATCTTCAAAAGGCGTTGTGACCAGTCTGCGTATGTTGAGTGAATACATCGAAGATCTTGATGCGGAGGCCCCTACATTCACTGCGGATTTTGCTGCCGAGATTAATCCAATGTTGGTGACGCTTGTAAACTTCCATAACGAAGGCGTCATTGAGTCTTAGGTTAACCACTGCAGGAAGATCGAGACCTGCCTGCATGAGCTTGATCTTAGGCGTCCTGCTCCTGAGATGTTGGCTTTGAACTTCCAGCGGGCTGCATGGGTTGAGCAGAGCGTGTTCTTGCTCCGCCATTTTGAACAAGAAGCGATCTTGAGGCGGAAGGAACGCGAAGAGGCTTCGGGCGAATCTGCCGGGCTGCGCGCCCAAGTTGAAGCGAATGCCGCGCAACTGAGAGCCATCTTTGACAATTTGCAGCGATGCATTTCGGATGGGCTGGCATTGAGGTGGAAGCTCGACTCCATTGAGTAGGTTACGCAGAGCCGTGAAGCTGCCTAACGGGAAATCGATGAGAAGGTTTCATCGTGCTTGCAGCAAAGGGCTCGAGTCGAAGCGGAGCTGGCCGCAGCGGCTAACCATGAAAAGGAATTGAAAGGAGTGTGCGAGCAACTTGCTGACTTATTGAAAACGCCTCCTTCTCAGTAGTTGTTTTGTATAGATTGAACACTTGGAATCTTTGAATAACATGTATCCATTTTATTTATTCTTTCATATGATTCAACTTGTACTCCATTGAATTCATGAATAAAAGATACACATTATTTTGTTCTACTGTTGCTTTCTTCTCTTTACTGTGTCATTGCCATGTGATTTTAGCAAGTGTGGCCTGTAGATAGTAAGTAACGGTCCATCTTGGACTCTTTGCAGGGTAACGATGGCTTAGGAAACAGGTTCATGTCTGCTGCCTAAGACTTTTCAATTTTATGAGCCGTGAGGGTCTCATAAAGAATTTTTTCCCTACAGGTCGAGAAGATCCTATAGGTGTATTTTCTCCTTAAGAACCGTGAGGATTCTTAAGTGTGTTTTCCCCTGAGAGTCGTAAGGATCTCACAAGAGAATTTTTCTTGCTTACGACTCGAGAGGACTTGTAAGTGATTGTTTCCTTTCTTATGGGAGAGTGTGGTCTGTAGAAAATCTACTCTGACCTCTCTGCGAGGCAATGATGGCTTAGGAGATAGGGTTAGCATCTGTCACCTAAGACTTTTCAACTTTATGGGCCGTGAGGGTCTCATAAAAAATTTTCTCCCTACAGGTCGAGAGGATCCCGTAGATGTATTTTCTTCTTAGGAATCGTGAGGATTCCTAAGTGCGTTTTCTCTTGAGAGTCGTAAGGATCTCATAAGAGAATTTTCTCCTTACAAGTCGAGAGGACTCGTAAGTGATTGATGAGTTGACCTGCTCCCGAGTCAAAGTATTGCTTTGACGGGGAGTTTCGAAGGTTTACTCTGGCTGTTTCCTACGGAGGCAGAATTGACTTTAGCCATGTTCTACGGGGTCAGGAGGGTTTTACTTTGGCCATACAGAGTCAGGATTGACTTTAGCCGTAGGGGGTCAGGAGTTGCTCTGGAGGTTTCCCACAAGGTCAGGATTGACATTAGCCGTATTCTACGGGACCAGGATTTGCTCTGGCCGTTTCCCACGGGGTCAGGATTGACTTTAGTCATGTTCTACGGGACCAGGAGGTGCTCTGGGCGTTTCCCACGGGGTCAGGATTGATTTTATCTATGTTCTACAGGATTAGGATTTGCTATGGGCGTTTCCTACGGGGTCAGGATTGACTTTAGCCGTGTTCTACGGGACCAGGAGGTGCTATGAGCGTTTCCCACGGGGTCAGGATTGACTTTAGCCGTGTTCTACGGGACCAGGATTTTCTCTGGGCGTTTCCCATGGGGTCAGGATTGACTTTATCCGTGTTCTACGGGACCAGGAGGTGCTCTGGGCGTTTCCCACGGGGTCAGGATTGACTTTAGCTGTGTTTTATGGGACCAAGATTTGCTTTGGGCGTTTCCCATGGGGTCAGGATTGACATTAGCCATGATCTACGGGACCAGGATTTGCTCTCTCGGTTGTCTGTGAACCGTCGAGGTTTGGAACAGAGACTTTGCCATGGCTCCAAGGTTGATTGTCGCGTCTGAATCCTGCTGGAATGAGGAGGAACGCTGTTGGTGATCTCTAGGTTGTCTGTGAACCATCGAGATTTGGAACAGGGACTTTGCCATGGCTCCAAGGTTGATTGTCGCGTCTGAATCCTGCTGGAATGAGGTGGAACACTGTTGGTGATCTCTAGGCTGTCTGTGAACCGTCGAGATTTGGAACAGGGACTTTGCCATGGCTCCAAGATTGATTGTCGTGTCTGAATCCTGCTGGAATGAGGAGGAACGCTGTTGGTGATCTCTAGGCTGTCTGTGAACCGTCGAGATTTGGAACAGGGACTTTGCCATGGCTCCAAGGTTGATTGTTGCGTCTAAATCCTGCTGGAATGAGGAGGAACGCTGTTGGTGATCTCTAAGCTGTCTGTGAACCATCGAGATTTGGAATAGGGACTTTACCATGGCTCCAAGGTTGATTGTCGCGTCTGAATCCTGCTGGAATGAGGAGGAACGCTGTTGGTGATCTCTAGGCTGTCTGTGAACTGTCATGATTTAGAACATGGACTTTGCCATGGTTCCAAGGTTGATTGTCGCGCATGAATCCTTCTAGAATAAGGAGGAACGCTGTTGGTGATCTCTAGGCTGTCTGTAAACCGTCGAGATTTGGAACAAGGACTTTGCCATGGCTCCAAGTTGATTGTCGCGTCTGAATCCTGCTGGTGTAGGGTTACTAGGCACACTCAAGAGGTTCCACAAGGCATCAACCATGCCAAAATCAAAATTTTCATGTGCCTAAGAATCCTATGCAAGATCGTTAACTAGAGATTAGGCGAAAAGCAAGCAAGCAAACAACTTTATTGCTAAGTGAAAGGGACTACAACCTTTGTAGATCCGCTCCACCATTTCTTTAGCTCCATGTCGACGTCCCTCCGCTGCGATCATCGGAATCCTGGACTCTAGCGATGGTTTCGTCGGAGAAATAATCGGGCTAGGTCGTTGACTTCGATGCCGAAGATGATCTACGTCGAGGCGACTCAAACTTAAGCTCCATCTTCACTAGGTCAAGAAATTTGTGAAGAAAACACCCTCTACTACATGGCAAGTGATAGAGGATGAAGAAATAGGAAGTGGGTTCACTTTGGATTTGGATTTCTCACTTGGAATCATCACTTAGAATTTTCTAGCAAGCTTTTCCTTTCTTCATGAAGAAGATGAAGAAGAAGGAAAAAAGAATTATGTGAAAAGAATAATCAAGTGAAGTTATCATATTGCAACCATGGGTGAGATTAACCTTTGTAGAGACTAAACTCAAGTTTAAGTTAAAGGTTATGTTAAGGAAAATCTTATGTAAAACAAAATGGCGGACTTTGTCAAAGATGCTTGAAAGCTTCATGAAGCTTCAAGCAAAGACAAAGTAAGCCACCATTTTATTTTACATAAATCAAATAAATTAAATAAAAAACTAAACCTTTAACCTAAACATGGTATAATCCATACACACACCCAAGTTTGCATGTATCATCAAACATGATACAAACTAGTGCACAAAAATATATCACATATACAACTTGTGCACTTCAAGTGAGAAAATCAATCTTAAGTGAACACATACTAGTTAATGTAAAGTAATATATCAAATATATAATTATATATTAAATCATTAAATCAACAATTGATTTAATGATCCGGTCATACTGAATATAACCGACTAATATCAAGTGTATCAATATATCGAATCAACACTTGATTCGGTAACCCGGCTATATCTCATATAACCAACTGATGATGCATATCGCGAGAATAGAATTCAGTATCACATACTGGTATTATTCTCGGTCCCGCACATATCTCATATGCGCTCCTATTTCGTTTCTCTTGAGCCAGGAAACCTCTGTGTAGGACTCTAAAGACTCGTCAATACGCCAGCCGGAGGTGATGATCATATCAAACACCCACAAGCCGCAAGCGGTCTGCTAAACGTAACGGCCACCCGGGTATTGAGCGATCAGAAGATCAACGAGCAAGCCCGCTCACACTCCTGTGAATCCAACCAGTAACACTTACCGTACAGTCCGGTCTGTTCATCTGATATGTCGCATATCTCGTCTAGGGGTGGTAAACGTTAGACCCCAATAACTCGATAAGTCGTGTCGATATGAGGCTCATAACGGGTCGAGAAACTACTGGTAACACTTACTAGTAAATCCCTAAAGCAGCCTTGGCCAAGGACTTCCTGTTATAGCCAATCGAGCACTGCGCAACATCAACTCCCTATACTAGGAGAGACGAAACCCCTCCTATCGCTCATTGCCTCCATGTGATTCGGGACTGTACCCAAAAACCACCGTTTTGCACGCCCTCTTGGACGTGGTAAGGTGGAAATCAAAGCACAGTGGGAATCACACAAGACTCTATGACGATCTCGGGTATACAGACTAACCTGTACCAGTGTCACCTGAGAACTGCCATCTGACGTAAGGTATAATACCATCTGGGAGTTCTCGGCGGGTCCGTCCAGTGTACCCAGTCTCCACTGAGCACCCGTATATCATCTCTGATGTCAAACACCAATGGATGTGGGATCATCCATCGTCCATCTATATGGGTCGAGAAGCTACACGCTAGTCTACTCTGGTATATCGATGCCCCGTCTCGATACACCCACGACTAGGGACTTTGAAGGATGTACTTATGGACTACCATGTCCCCTCTAGTATGATCCACATCATAGTCCAGGTAGTCAAGTACACATCCTGAGGGCTTTACCAACATGTAACAAAGAGACAATCAGTGTACACGTTAAGGTAAAGAGTAACCAGATAGCATACTATCATATCGAGCAAGAAAGTCATCCCTATATATGTCCAAGCATCCACTACAATATACATCCTATGTATAGTAATGGCCTATAGGGCATACATATAACTAACAGCTGGAATGAGGAGGAACGCTGTTGGTGATCTCTAGGCTGTCTGTGAACCGTCGAGATTTGGAACAGGGACTTTGCCATGGCTCCGAAGTAGTCTCTAGGTTGTCTGTGAACTGTTGAGATTTGGAACAGGGACTTTGCCATGGCTCCGAGGTAGTCTCTAGGTTGTCTGTGAACCGTCGAGATTTGGAACATGGACTTTGCCATGGCTCCGAGGTAGTCTCTAGGTTGTCTGTGAACCGTCGAGGTTTTACTCTCTTTCTGAGGGAGCCTGGTGGGAAGGTATGGTTCCCTTTTTGTTTGTGCCCCTGGATTGTATACAGGGATCGATGTGATCTCACCTGTAGGGAAAAAAGTTTCATTTTATATATTTTTTCTTTCTGCGATGCTCTATCATTTCAGCTTTTATATCGCGAAAGTCGTGATTGCCCAATCATTTCGGCTATTTTTTTTATTTACTCCCTGCTTTTTATTACGAGTTGCCCAACCATTTTGGCTATTTTGTATGCATATATTTTACTTGCTGATTTTGGTGCAAGTTGCCCCATCATTTCGGCTATTTCATATGCATTTGCGGCCCGCTGGTTTTTCGCTGTGAGTTTAGGATTTGACACCGATTTAGGCATCGACATCGCTACAACTGGGATATTGCTAGGAGCGAATCATCATTTGCCTTTGTCAGTTCGAATAAAGGTGGCTTAGCAAGCAGGGTTAGGATCCAGTTGACTAAGGCTTTTTGACTTCATAAGCCGTAAAGGTCTCATAAAGGTATTTCTCCCTACAAGTCATGAGGATCTCGTAGGTGCGTTTTCTTCTTAGGAATCGTGAGGATTCCTAAGTGTGTGTTCTCTCATAAGTTGTAAGGATCTCACAAGAGTATTTTCTCCTTACAAGTCGAGAGGACTTACAAGGGCTGTTCACCGTGCGAGCATATCCCTAGTCACTGGTGGGACTTTGTTAGGGAAATATTTATTCGTGCCCGTGGATTGTATACAAGGGTCAGCATTGAACCGCTTGTAGGGAAATCCGTGGATTGTGATGGCTTAAGAACAGGTTCAGATCCCTGTAGCTTAAGGCTTTTGAATCTTATGAGCCGCGAGGGTCTCATAAGAGGGTTCTCCTTACGAGTCGTGAGGATCTCACAAGTGTAATTTCTCCTTAGGAATCGCGGGGATCCCTAAGTGTGTTTCTCCTTTGTGAGTCGTAAGGATCTCACGCAAGTGGTTTCTCCTTACAGGGTTGAGAGGACCTTGCAAGTGTCTTTTAACGAGATTGCGCCCTTTCGGGTTTTCACAAAACTCGCTGGTAGTCCTGCTGTTTTTACTCATGGAGCCCTTTCGGGTTTTCATCCGTGCCCATTTCGCTTATGGACGTACCGTTTTTTTATGTCAGCCTTGGGATGCTGCAGTCCGTATTAGTTTATAGACGTCTCGGTCAATAGCCAGTTTTAAGACATAGTAGTCCATCGTTAGTTTAGGGACGTTACGGTCCGTAGCCAGTTTTAGGACATAATGGTCCATTGTTAGTTTAAGGACGTTTCGGTCCGTCGCCAGTTTTAGGACATAGTGGTCCATTGTTAGTTTAAGGACGTTTCGGTCCGTCGTTAGTTTAAGGACGTTTCGGTCCGTCGTTAGTTTTAGGACATTTCGGTCCGTTGTTAGTTTAAGGACATTTCGGTCCGTGGTTGCCATATTTGAGGCGAATTTCTAGTTTACAGACTTTTCGGTCCATGGGGCTTTCTCTATGAATGAGCACGATGCCCCCGGCATGTCCATCTTTTCCAAAGCATGTGGTTGTGGCGGGTTCATCTTCCAGTTTTCGGACAGCGCGAACTTGCCCTGTTGATACTGGTCTTCAACCCAATTTTTGAAGACGTAGCAATCTTCGATCGGATGGCCCAATACTCGGTGGTAGGGGCAGTAATTGGGATTGTTGACATCGTTCAGTTGTAGTGGGTGTTTCGGCTCCAGTAGAGTGATAAGCCCGTTGCGCACTGCTAGTTCGAACAGTCTCCTTATTTTATCCCGGGAAACGAGTAGGGACGTCTCAACTTCTCCTCGAGGGATTGCCACTTGTTGCTTTGGCGAACAACCGGTCTCGGGCCACTCGGTTGTTGTTGAGCGTTGGCGACTAAGGTCGCTTTTCCCTTCCCCTTATCCTTTTTGTTCGATCCCTTGTTTGCGGGTCCGAGATTTTTTTCGGGTAGCGTGCGATTGCGCAGCTGAATGTTCTCGCAGCTCTTCGTTTCTTCCGTTTCAGATATGGATTCCTTGAAGAGAGGGCCGAGGGCTATTTCTTCGTCAGTGTCGCTCCCGAAGGTGAGAACTTGCGATCCCCCGGAATCAACCATATTATAGTTGCCGGCAATTCTTTTACACTCATCTGTCGTGCTTTTCCGCTGTCGATGAGCTTTACGCTTCATCCTCTTGAAGTGCTGCCTGTGAGTGACATATCCTTGCCACCAATTTTTAAAGGCGTTGCATTCTTCAGTAGGGTGCGCAATCCTTCGATGATATAAACAGTAATTAGGATGCACATCCTCTTCATTAAGGTGTATCTCATCAGAAGTGTTTCCTTCGGAGGGTGGCAGCTTCATTCCCATCGATATGCCTTTGGAGAACCTCTTCCTTGTCTTGAACCTGATTTTATTTGCGGCGGATGTGCTTTGATCTGGTGGGAGTGTTTTAACCCTTTCGTCCAGTCGCCAGCGTTTGGCTTTTTCAAATATGGCCATTTCGCGCTCTCGATCAGCTTTGCTTTTCAGAAGAGTTTCGTTCAGGAATGCATCAATCATCTCGTCTGACGGTCCTAGGAGTTTTGGTTCGGGATCTGCCCCCAGTTTCTCTGCGTCAGGAGCTTCTTCACCGTCTATCGACGAGTGAGAGATCATATGGCAGCTTGCCACATAATCCCTAGGTTCATCCGACGAGTCTTCTCCGTTGTCGTCATCTCCGTCCTTAAGGACGTGGCTGAGAAATTCCTGAAGCGTGACCGGGGTTCGCGCTTTCTGGTTATATTCTTCCAGCACGTCAATATGTTTTTGCAGGTCAGTGCGTTTGTGATTAGGCTTCACGGGCTTTTTGGTCTTTTTCTTCTTCTTCGAAGACTTTGACGGCTGGGTATGGGCGCTTTGACTATCACCACCGATTTTTGGAGTTAGGCACGGCTTCAACATCCCCTTGATGACTTCGGGTTCTAGCGGAATTTTCCATTTGATCGCTGGGCATGTTTGGAGATCCTTCAACATTCTTTTCGTTTTGGCTGAAAGAACGACCTTCTATGGAGCTTCTTCTATAAAAGAGCAAGATGCCTCCGGCGTGTCCGCCTTTTTGAGAGCGTGCAGCCGGGGCTAGTTTACTTTCCAATTCCCAGATAGTGCGAATTTGCCATGTTGGTATTGGTTCTCAATCCACCCTTTGAAGACGAAGCAATCTTCGATTGGATGGACCATCACTTGGTGATAGGGGAAATAATTAGGATTATTAGCCTCACCGGGTTGCAATGGGCGTTTTGGATCCGGCAAGTTGATTATTAGTGTTTATGCTCTAGAGGCCATTACTGTATCATATTAGTTTGTATATTACTTAATGTAAGCTTGGGATATTCACAGTTGTATTGCCAGTCTTGCTAAAAATGGTAGTATGCTACTTGGTTTGTTTCTACTTTAATATGTGCATATGTTTCTTTTAACATATCGCTTATACATATTAGTAGAGCCCTCAGGATCTTTGCTTGATTACAAGCATTGTGATGGCAGTCACATGAGTGGGGGCTGGGTAGTCTATAAGAAACTTCCTATATAGGTCCCTGGTCGTAGGATTATCGAGACAGGGCATCGATACTCTGGAGTAGACTGTTGTATATGCTTCTCATCTCAGCTGGGGAGATGGTCTGTCCAACAGCCATCAGTACGTCGTACTGGAGATAGTATGTAGGTGCTCGTTAGGTTACTGGTACACCGGACAGGAATCGCCGGGAACTGCAGGTTGGTGCTATACCCATCGTCAGATAGCAGTTTCCAGGTGACATGAGTACAGCTTAGTCCGTCGACTTAACACTGCTACTTCGCCTCGGGTGTGTTCCCACTGTACTTAGATTACTACCCTACCACGGCTCAAAGGAGTCGTGCAAACAGGTAGTAGTTGGGTGCAGTCCCGAAGCACTTGGAGGCAGTGGCGGTTAGATAGGATTCGTCTCTCACGGTATTGGGGGTTGATATTGCGCTGTGTATGGAGAGCCATTACGCAAAGTCTCTGTCCAGGGCAAGCAAGATTTACTGGTAGGTTCCAGTAGTTTCTCAAGGTGTAATGGGCTTCACTCCGACACGACTTATACCGCTATTAGGGGTCTGACGTTTACCGCCCCCAGGCCTGATATGCGATAGTCCTAGACGAACAGACCGGACTGTACGGAGATTGTCACATACAGGCTCAGTAGGAGTTTGGATGGGTTTCCTCATCGTCCTTCTTATCGATATCTACCTGGGAACCGTTACGTACAGCTAGTACCGCTTGCTGCCCGTGGTTAAACCCACTGCTAGCGTAGTGTTGAGTCTTTAGAGTCCTACACAGAGAGTTTCCCTGCACCGGGCAAAAGGTGTAGAGGCCGTATGGTTTTCACGGCAGGGCCGCGATCACTTGCGTACACTTGTGCACGTACTATGATCAGGCAGATAATACTAGCGGGCTTTGGTTTAAGCCAGATTCTAGTATTATACAGATGGATTTATTCAGTCTAAAATTATCCGTGTTTTTAGGAAATACGGATGGGAGGGGCAGTCTCGTAATTTGTCGGGAAGCTTCTAGAAGGAGGTGACTCATTTGTGTTTATTTCTTTTGTGATTTAAACTAAATGAGGTGGAGGATGAGGTGTAAGTTTCATTAAATGATCCATGACTCATTAGATGACTTATTAAATGATTCATCTAGTGAATTAAATGAAGCATGATGAATATTAGCTAGATATTTATTTTGATGATATTATTATGCTTCATGATATTCACAAATGAGAATAGTTCATTCATTATCACAAAACACTTCTCTCTCCTCAAGTTTTCATCTTCTTCCTCAAACCCTAATAGCTCTCATGAGTTGAGAATCCTAGGGTTTAAAGTGATTAAGTAATCCATCTTAATACTCTACACCCTCTAGGACTTCTAGATTAGCAAACTAGAAGCCGTAGTTATCTCAGATTCAAGATAGGAGCTCGGACTATAGTCTCTTGGGTGGATCGTCTTTGATTCGAGGAGGCCGTTGAGGTGCCCATGTTCCATAGAGCCTATGAGGTATGGAGGACAGCGATGAAGACCCGAGGGACAAGTACCATGAGGTATAACTTCGAATCCGAGTAGTTAAACCTCTCGTAGTTTGCTAGTAATGGTTTAGACACGATCCGTGTGCTCAAGTCCGTGTTACGAAACTTTGATAATTGTTTTTCATATATTCCACCTTCCCGCGAACACGTGGGGTGCGTGACATGGACTTACAGTGGTATCAGAGCCTACTAAACCATAGTTAAAAGTTGAAACAAGTTAAACTACGAAACCGAAACTACCCGAAAAACAACGATCCCAAGATTAAAGTTTCTGTCGATTTTCAATCAGGCTCTGAAAATTATTTAAACATGTACAGAGTGCTAGTTGAACAGTAAAAAGAACACCAAACAAAAACGAGACAATTCCTCGAAAAACGGGCCGGCGACATTGCCCTATTTTCCGGCGAGCTCGGCCTGGGCATGGAGGAAATGCTTCATTTTTAGGGTGTGGCTTTTTGACTTTAATCTAGGGCTTCAGGAGTTGTTTGTTTTTGCCAATTTTGATTTTACTGTAAACTCTTTACTGTGGCAAATACCGGGTGTTTCGAAGTCGCAGTTTTGTGTTGTTTGTTGTTTCAAGTTGTGTTTGATGTGTTCGTAAACCTCTGCTAATTGCTAGTATGTCGGTTAGTTGGGGGTTGCACATTTCTATAATGGATGTATTGGTTTGTGTATATGAACTTCATTGGATCGTCGTGGATGATTGTCTGGGGATGTGAGATGAGAGTTTTTATCTTTCATTCGATGAAAATTTTAATATGTTGTAATATTCTTTTGCGAGGCACATCCAGGTTGAGGTTGTAGCCACCGTTGTATTATTTCATTTACTGATTATTGCTCCTAGGATAGACCCAAGATGGGGTGCACAAACTACCGGGTACTTTGAAGTGTTAAATGGCCTACTCACGTTGTTAAGAGAGACTGTTTCACTTCTGGTACTAGGCGGGTAGTTTACCGCATCCGTAGAGGTCTAAGATGGGGTTTGGCTATTCATCGCGATCGTGTAATCCGTCTTTTGTTGCAGGCTCGAACGAAACGCGAATTCCTAGTATATCCAATATGTTCATCTGTGATCTGGAATGCCTATTATTGCGTCTGACGAATGTACAATATCTATATATGATATCTAGTAGGCGTTGCTTATGTTTTGCATCCGTGCTAGCCCAGCCCCCGCTCTGTCGTTAGTTAAGTAACCTAACGGGTGAATGACGGGACCCAGTGGCGAATGCGGATGGCATAAGCGGACGTTGTATTTTCGTTGTTTTCTGCAATGATAGGATAAATGATAGGACGCATTATATTAATGCAAAGAAAACAAACCAAAGCTGAATTGTTGGAACAAATTTGAAAGAAACCACTCGGTTATTTTAAAAGAGCAGAATTTTTAATTGCAGAGCTTTAACCACTCCTTTTAAAAAGGCTATCAGGTTCCTTCGGTTATATCAAGTTCACTACGTTCACGGTTTCGCCAAAACCAGTCGTAGCCCTCCGTCATTTCATATAAATGGTCAGTAGTATTCAATCTATGTTCGTTTGGCCCTTAGTCAAGACATAGTGATTGGTAGCTGCTGGGGTGTTCACATGTAGTATAGATAGATGCGTTGGTTTGGGACATTCGTATTACTTTGTTGGCCCTTAGTCAAGAGTATATACGGGTGGGTTCAAATCAACCTGGATAATGATGGGTAGAACTTGACATGTGACTTATGATTTGTTGGCCCTTAGTCAAGGTCATAAGCATGGGGCAAAAAATCCACATCGGGAGTTTCTAAAGAAACTGAAACTTGCTGGTATTGCATACCATTTGGAGTTTGATTATGTTGGTAGGATTCCTTCAGCATTATCATACGATGATATTTGGATCCCGATCCTATTGTGAGTATATACTACTCATCAGAAGATTCGTCACTTAACGATCAATACTATAAACTAAGTAGGTGTCTAGAACAGTGTCAGCGGGGCTACGCCTCCAGGGAAAAGAGGTTATTTAATTAAGGAACTTCGCGAAAGCATCGTAAAACCTCCCTCGATGTACCGACACTAGCCTGGCTGAACGGTTAAGCAAGTATTGTACAGTGAGATCAGTCCTGACTAATTCTTCTTGTATGGTTTGAGGAAGGATTCGAGAAACAGTGGGAGCCATCCAGTTTAGATAAACTAAAAACCAATATAAACTTACAAAAGTATCATGATAAAGTGTTTTCTTCTCTCTCTCAACTGCAGCGACCCTGTGACCATGACTAGGTTACATTTAGATAACAAATTGACTGAATCTGACTTTTATGACTGGCAAAGGTCTGTCCAGATGTCCATTTCCTATGACAAGTTGGACAACCCTATTACTACTCAAGCTCTCGCCGTCCCAGGTCCATTTTCCACCGTCACGGATATAGATATCCGTCAGACAAAGGAAAAGGACAGTGCGAATGCCAAGTGCCTCGTGTTGGCTTCAGTAGATGGTGTATACCAAAAGCAGCACAAAAAGATGGACTCAGTTTCCATCTTCCTCCATAACAAAGATTTATATGGAGAGCAATCTCGTATCGCAAGATATGAGACCTCGAATGAATTGCTTCAAGCGAGGTTGGCTGTCGGGTCATCTGTAGGGGATGACATCCTTACGATGACTAGCTATATTAATGAGCTCACGGACCTGGAGACCACGTTGGGAAACAGGTCATATGCTGACTTATTTCCACAGTCCCTACCCTCTACTTACACCCTGAAGGAAACCAGGAAGACACCCGCACTGCTTAATGGGGGATCTTCTTCTTCTGCATCCAAGGTGAAAGCAAAGGATGAAAAGAAGAAGACCTCCACAAAGCCTATACGGTGTCAGTGAGTAGAAGGAAAGGGAAGAGCAAAAGTTTTGGGACTTGGTGTAGAGAAGGAGGGATGTTCCTATTGTTATGGGAAGGGGCATTGGCAGAAGGATTGCAGGGCTTTGGAAGCCAGTAGCCAGGATTGGAAGCATGTTGTGGCTTCGGCCTCAGGTGTGTTTGTAATTGAGAACTGTTTGTCAATTAACTCTACTTCCTTGGTACTAGATACCGGATCAGGATCTCATATCTGTAATTCGTTACATGCTTTGAGAAACCGTAGAGTTATCAGGGTAGGTGATATGTCTCTCAGAGTTGCGAACGGAATGAGTATGGACGCTGAATCCGTAGGGGAATATCGCCTAGGACTGACTAGTGGGCAGATATTGATTCTACGTAACTGTTTGTATGTACCTAGTTTGACTTGTAATATCATATCAGTATCCTCACTTTCTAGAGAGGGATATAATTTTACATTCGTAAGTGATGTAGTAAACATCCACCTAAATCAAGTTCTGATTGGGTCCGGTACATTAGATAACGGTATATACGTATTAAATCAAGCTCAGGTTTTCAATGTCCAGAACACACTTAAAAGAAAGTCTCCAGAAATAAATCAGGCTTTCTTATGGCATTGTAGACTAGGTCACATCAATGAAACACGGTTGACTAAGTTACATAGAGAAGGATATTTGAATCTTTTCGAATATCAATCTTATACTACTTGTGAATCTTGTCTCATGGGAAAGATGACAAATACTCCGTTTACTGGACACGGAGTAAGAGCGAGCGAGCTCTTAGGACTCGTACACAGTGACGTGTGCGGTCCAATGTCTACACATGCAAGATGTGGTTATTCCTACTTCATTACTTTTACGGATGATTTCTCTAGGTATGGACATATCTTCTTGATGAAGCATAAATCCGAGGCCTTTGAGAAATTCCGGGAATACAAGAATGAAGTAGAAAAACAGACAGGCAAATGTATTAAGACACTGAGATCTGATCGAGGTGGTGAATACTTAAGTGCCGAGTTTCTGGGATACATAAAAGAGAATGGAATTCTCTCTCAGCTTACTCCTCCATACATACCACAACACAATGGTGTATCGGAAAGGCCGAATCGAACCCTATTGGATATGGTTCGTTCCATGACGAGTAAGGCTGAGTTACCGCGATCTTTCTGGGGTTATGCACTAGAATCAGCTACATATCTTTTGAACCAGGTTCCAACAAAGACTGTGCCCACCACACCATATCAGATGTGGAGTGGGAAGAAATCCTGTCTTAAACACTTTAGGACATGGGGGTGTCCAGCTTTTATTAAAAAGCAGCATGCGGACAAGCTCGAGGCACGCTCAGTATAGTGTAAGTTTGTGGGATATCCAAAGAACTCCAAGGGGTATTATTTCTATTACTCAGAGGAACAAAAGGTTTTTGTTTCTCGTCATGCTCACTTCTTGGAAGCTGAATTTTTAGAAAATCAGAAGAGTGGGAGCGCAATAGAACTGGAAGAAATTCCAGAACCACAAGTTGTTACTGAAAGTATGGTAGAACTAGAAGTTTCAGAAGAAAGGGACATCCCAGCGCCTATCAGCAGAAGTAGTAGGCAGTCTCATCCGCCCGAGAGATACTACGGTTTTCTCATAGACGGGGATAGAGAAGATTGCATCATTGACAATGATGACCCTATTAGCTTCCAGCAAGCCATTCAAAGTAGCGACTCAGTAAGATGGGTGGATGCAATGCGGACCGAAATGGAGTCCATGTACACTAACAAAGTATGGACTTTGGACATTGCTTCAGATAGGGTAAAACCCGTAGGATCCAAATGGATCTTCAGAAAGAAGATTGGTGTAGATGGACAGGTTGAAACCAATATGGCTAAACTTGTTCCAAAGGGCTTTCATCAAAGACCTGGTTTGGACTATGACGAAACCTTTTCTCCAGTGGCTATGCTCAAATCCATTTGGGTCCTTCTTACCATTGCCGCCTTCCACGATTATGAGATCTGGCAGATGGACGTAAAGACGGCTTTTCTAAATGGTAATTTGGAAGAATGCGTCTATATGGATCAGCCAGAGGGATTCATTCAGAGTGGGAGCAGCGGTAAAGTGTGCAAATTGCTTAAGTCCGTTTATGGACTAAAGCAGACATCACGGAGTTGGAACATCTGTTTTGATGATACTGTCAACGAATTCGACTTTATCAAGAATCCAGATAAACCATGCATATACAGTAAGATTGTAGGGAGAGCTGTAGTATTCCTCGTCTTGTACGTGGATGACATTCTCCTAATAGGAAATGATATTCCTATGTTACAGTCAGTCAAAGGATTCTTATCACAGAAGTTCTCCATGAAGGACCTGGGTGATGCCACCTACATTCTGGGGATCCAGATCTATCGTGATAGATCAAAGAGGATGTTGGGACTTTCGCAGTCCAGGTACATAGACACCATATTGAAAAGATTCAGTATGGAAGATTCTAAGCGCGGTAACCTACCGGCTTGTCACGGAATCACCCTCTCCAAAGAGATGTCTCCCGAGACTGATTTGGAAAGGGCTCGCATGTCGATTATACCCTACGCTTCTGCGGTAGGCTCTATAATGTATGCGATGTTATGTACCAGACCAGATATAGCATATGCATTGAGCGTTGTAAGCCGGTATCAGGAAAACCCAGGGGAGAAGCACTGGATAGCAGTAAAGAACATTCTCAAGTACCTGAGGAGGACTAACGAGATGTTCTTGGTGTATGGCGGAAAAGACCTCCAGATCGAGTCCTTTGCCGACTCCAGCTTCCAGAGTGACAAGGATGACTCTAAGTCCATGTCGGGTTATGTCTTTACCCTCAATGGAGGGGCGATCTATTGGAAGAGTTCCAAGCAGGACACCGTTGCTGACTCGACGATGGAAGCGGAGTACATAGCTGCTTGCGATGCCGCAAAAGAAACTGTCTGGATGAAGAAGTTCCTCACAGAACTTCAGGTGGTTCCTTCCAGTGTTGATCCAATACCTCTGTATTGTGACAACAACAGCGCTATAGCTTTAGTGAAGGAACCCAGGTCCCATCAGAAGTCCAGACACATCTTAAGGCGGTATCACCTGATCAGAGAGATCGTAAATCGCCGGGAGATCGAGGTGAAGAGAGTAGATATGGAGAATAACACTGCTGACCCATTCACAAAGGCCATTCCTCAGACGCAGTTCGAGAGGCTATTCGAGATGATAGGTCTGCGATATTCCAGTACAGAGCCCTATTGCAAGTGGGAGATTGTTAGTGTTTATGCCTTAGAGGCCATTACTGTATCATACTAGTTTGTATATTACTTAATGGAAGCTTGGGATATTCACAGTTGTATTGACAGTCTTGCTAAAAATGGTAGTATGCTACTTGGTTTGTTTCTACTTTAATATGTGCATATGTTTCTTTTAACTTATCGCTTATACATATTAGTAGAGCCTTTAGGATTTTTGCTTGATTACCAGCGTTGTGATGGCAATCACACTAGTGGGGGCTGAGTAGTCTATAAGAAACATCCTATACAGGTCCCTGATCGTAGGATTATCGAGACGGGGCATCGATACTCCAGAGTAGACTGGTGTATACGCTTCTCATCCCAGCTGGGGAGATGGTCTGTCCCACAGCCATCAGTACGTCGTACTGGAAATAGTATGCAGGTGCTCGTTAGGTTACGGGTACACCGGACAGGACTCGCTGTGAACTGCAGGTTGGTGCTATACCCATTGCCAGATAGCAGTTCCCAGGTGACATGAGTAGAGCTTAGTCCGTCGACTTGACACTGCTACTTCGCCTCGGGTGTGTTCCCACTGTACTTAGATTACTACCCTACCATGGCTCAAAGGAGTCGTGCAAACAGGTAGTAGTTGGGTGCAGTCCCGAAGCACTTAGAGGCAGTGGCGGTTAGATAGGATTCGTCTCTCCCGGTATTGGGGGTTGATATCGCGCCGTGTATGGAGAGCCATTACGCAAAGTCCCTGGCCAGGGCAAGCGAGATTTACTGGTAGGTTCCAGTAGTTTCTCAAGGTGTAATGGGCTTCACTCCGACACGACTTATAGCGCTATTAGCGGTCTGACGTTTACCGCCCCTTAGGCCCGATATGTGATAGTCCTAAACGAATAAACCGGACTGTACGGAGATTGTCACATACAGGCTTAGTAGGAGTTCGGATGGGTTTCCTCATCGTCCTTTTTATCGACATCTACCTGGGGACCGTTACGTACAGCTAGTACCGCTTGCGGCCTATGGTTAAACCCACTGCCAGCGTAGTTTCGAGTCTTTAGATTCCCACACAGAGAGTTTCCCAGCACCGGGCAAAAGGTGTAGAGGCCGTATGGTTTTTACGGCTGGGCCGCGATCACTTATGTACACTTGTGCACGTACTATGATCGAGCAGATAATACTAGCGGGCTTTGGTTTAAGCCAGATTCTAGTATTATACAGATGGATTTATTCAGTCTAAGATTATCCGTGTTTTTAGGAAATACGGATGGGAGGGGCAGTCTCGTAATTTGTCGGGAAGCTTCTAGAAGGAGGTGACTCATTTGTGTTTATTTCTTTTGTGATTTAAACTAAATGAGGTGGAGGATGAGGTGTAAGTTTCATTAAATGATCCATGACTCATTAGATGACTCATTAGATAATTCATCTAGTGAATTAAATGAAGCATGATGAATATTAGCTAGATATTTATTTTGATGATATTATTATGCTTCATGATATTCACAAATGAGAATAGTTCATTCATTATCACAAAACACTTCTCTCTCCTCAAGTTTTCATCTTCTTCCTCAAACCCTAATAGCTCTCATGAGTTGAGAATCCTAGGGATTAAAGTGACTAAGTAATCCATCAAAATACTCTACACCCTCTAGTAATTCTAGATTAACAAACTAGAAGCCGTAATTATCTCAGATTCGAGATAGGAGCTCGGACTATAGACTCTCGTGTGGATCATCTTTGACTCGAGGAGGACGTTGAGGTGCCCGTGTTCTATAGAGCCTACGAGGTGTGGAGGACAGCGATGAAGACCTGAAAGACAAGTAACGTGAGGTATAACTTCGAATCCTAGTAGTTAAACCTCTCATAGTTTGCTAGTAATGGTTTAGACATGATCCGTGTGCTCAAGTCCATGTTACGAAACTTTGATAATTGTTTTTCATATATTCCTCCTCCCCGCGAACACATGGGGTGCGTGACATAGACTTACATTGATGAGCCTGTTGCGCACCGCCAGCTCGAACAATCTCCTCGTTTTGTCCCGGGGAAACGAATAAGGGCGCTTCATTTTCTCATTAAAGAATCGCCGTCTCTCGTCTTGGCGATCAGTTAGTTTTGGACCACCGGGCTGCTGTTGAGCATTGGCGATGAAGGTCATTTTCCCTTTCCCTTTTTCGTTTCGAGATTCCAGCTTCGAGGAAGACGGACTGTGACCCATCTGGTCCATTTGGGCCAATTTTTCAATCATGGCCTGGAACGTGGTCGGCTTGAAAAACATCAGGAATTGCGAAATGGTATCCTGCAGATCAAGAGTACCCACGAACATGCCTACTGCAGGCGCTTCTTCGATGCGCTGCTCGCACTTCGACCATAGATTTCGCCTCCGTATCGGACTGCACCCATGTCTCTCCCTGCTTCACCCTGGCATTGATCAATGCCGTGATTGGGGTACGTTCGCTAGCGCTCGCGAACCTCTGTGTAAAGAGCAACTCCATTTCTGCAAACGTTTTAATGGAGTCATTCGGGAGCTCGGAATACCACTCAAATGCCGTCTCCGACAAGCTGCCAACAAACTGGCGGAGCAGCAGTTTATCGTCACCTCCAGTGTTGCCGCACAGAGCCATGAATTGAGAAACATGCTGGTGTGGATTCCCCGTCCCCTTATATACGTGGAATTTGGGGATCGTGTATCCTTGCAGGTACTTTTTCTGGTCGTACCAACCCGGATAGGGTCTTCCAGTCTTAACAATTTGCCCAGCCGCTTCATTCTCCTGATGAACTCATATCTGCTGAGCGATGTAATCATCCAGGGCAGCTTTTGAGATGGTCTCCTCTTTGGCTGCTGAACAAGCTGGAAGAGGGTTTGACATCTCTGCTCGGTCTTCTTCGAGGATAATCGGAGGATCTTCAGCTGGAGGATCCGACTGTAACATCATCCCGACCATGTCTTGGAATAAGAACACCATTCGTTTTATGTTGGCAGCTTGTTCTGCTGCCTCTTTATCCTTCTTTTCGAGGATTCTGTGGAGGAACTCAGCATCGGTTTCTTATTCTTGACGTTGCTCCGACGACGTTTCCGGGCTTTCTTTTGGCCCTGTGAGTACGGCCATTTGCGTCAGCATTTCCTGGATCTTCTGTTGTTACTCCCGGGCCTTTGTTACGGATCTAGTGAGTGATCGATGGCCCATAGAGATACAGATATCCTCTTTCCCGGATGCCATATAGACAGCATGTACCACCATGCCCCCAGGCTTAGGGCGTTTAGATTTAGTGTTCTTGCGATTCGCCGCAAACACCGGGATTTTCTCCGGTTTCTTTCTTTTGTGGGCGGTCCAAGCTGAGGGATTCATTGCAGCGGGCACCCAGGTAGAAGACACCTTCTGTGGTACGACAGAGTGGTCCTTTTCCTGCCGAACCTTCATCTTCTTTGGTCGGCGGGAGTAATCTTAATCAATCACGGAGTCTTGGACCTGTCGCCAGACCTTGTGAATTTTGGAGGACAGCCGCTGAGGGGGCTGCTCCAGCTTCGCCTTTGTAGCGTTCTCCATAGGTAGAGGAGACTTTTTCAGCACAGCCGTCAGAGAGTTCTTGGGACCCTCCTGAGTAGTTCAAAGCTGTTCCCAGTTGGAACAACAACATCAATCTCCACCGTTGGAGATGGCGGGGTAAGTCCTGATGGGGAATTGCCCCCAGCTTTCCTCACTCGGCGCCAGTGGCGACGTCGAGCATGTCGTGCGGCCGAGATCACCTCCACTGTTGGATAAGCTTCCTCATTCCCCCTACTTTAAAGGGAGGCCGTTATTGGCGCTAGCCTGTAGAAGACTGACGTCCGTTGAGAGGGAAATGCCAACCTGTCAAAAGCCGACCTTCGAGTAGGGAGAGCAGCTTGGACGACCTCCACTGTAGCAGGAATTGGAGTGTCCTTCTCTGGTATTGAAAGCCTCTTCGCGGGCCCACTTGAGCCCTGACCCAGCATGTCGAAGACTGAGGCATTGGAGTTGGACGACCCGCTGAGAGGGGCAATGGTGGTTGCAAGCCGATCAAAGACCGACTTCTTCGCAGCTTCCTGCGACGGCATCTGAATGCTGAAGCTCATTGGTGGGATCATGGTCACGAAGAATAGCCCAGTGGTGGCTTGGGTAACGTGTTCCACCGGTATTGTGAAAAGGGAGGCCGCTTGGGGCCCGTAAGTCACTCCTCCAGCAGGGACGGAGCGGGAGTTGTTGCAATTGTTGCAGTTTGTGCAGTTGAAAGCCATTGATCTTCAGTTTTCTGCACGGAGCAAGACACCCAATCTTAGTACCTCGAATCTAGGGGCAACCATAGCAAACCGCGATTCATTCGCGAAACACGACTCACGAAGTGTAGAGTGGAAAGAGGAAAAGGTCCCACCGGGCGTGCCAGAATCTGTTCTCCGCCGAAAGACGCGACCGGGACGTTGGGATGTCCGGGCTTGAACATCGAGGGCAGATGCTATTTGGTTCTATCCGTCCACCTCTCCGAAGATGCCAAGTTGATTTATGACACCATGTATCGAAGGTTTAAACGGATGCGGCCGATGTAGCAGACTTCGTCAGATTCCCCCTTGCTGAGGGTTTTTTGATTATGGGGACACTCTTCCCTGCAGGCGCAAGCCCCTGCAGTTAATTACGCTACCGCATCGCGGTAACCACTTTCTCCTTCTCTAGATGGTCACTTCATGTCGTGGATGTTTATTTTATTTTTGGTTGCCCGTGGATTGTATACGGAGACTAATTTATGTTGTCGCCCGTAGGGCGTGGATTAGTCCAAATCTGTATTTTCTTAGATTTGGGTTTGGGGTTGGGTTTAAGGATAAGGTAGTCTCATTTGAGACTAAGATCAACTTAAACGTTTGTTAAGGATACGTTAGTCTAATTTTAGACTAAGATCAATTTAACGGGATCATTTAGATCCGACAAGAGAGTATTTGGGCTCTATTGTTTAGTTTAGGGACATTGCGGTCCATTATTAGTTTAAGGACATTACATTCCAAGGTTAAAGACATCATAGTCCATGGGCTTAAGGACCCCACAGTCTAAGGTTACGGACATCATAGTCCATTGGTTTAAGGACCCCATAGTCCGAGGTTAGGGACATCATAGTCCATCGGTTTAAGGACCCTACAGTCTAAGGTTAAGGACATCATAGTCCATGGGTTTAAGGACCCCACAGTCCAAGGTTAAGGACATCATAGTCCATGAGTTTAAGGACCCCACAGTCTGAGGAATGTTTGGTTGTCGGGACCCGTCACCTCTCTGAAGACGTTGAAGGATTACAACGACATATATCAGAGGGGTTCAGAGATGTACCCTTGAACCAATTTTGGTTGAGAGATTTGTAGTCCAATTTGGGACTAAGATCTGTTAAAAGATTTATGAGTATATAGGCTCAATTAATTTGAATGAGGGGTTTATGGCCAACTTGGGCTCGGCTCACCTAGTTAAAATGTTAAACATTTGACAATGCTAGGCATTGATTTGGGTTCTGACAGCCTTTCTGTCTTTTACTGAATGCTGAGAATTCATCATAGCTCTAGGGCTTTACTTATAGAATAATTTATGTTCTTTTTAGCGCACACATGAGGAGCACGTGGCGCGCTTGGCGCTTTGCGCCAGTCAAAGAGCGCAGAGCACTTCTGCTGGGTAGCGCACACGTGAGGAGCACGTGGCGTGCTTGGCGCTGAGCGCCAGTCCATGAGCGCAAAGCGCTATTTGTTCAGTGGCACACACATGAGGAGCAATTGGTGCGCTTGGCGCTGAGCGCCAGTCCATAAGGGCAAAGCACTATTTATTAATTGGCGTACACGTGAGGAGCACGTGGTGCGCTTGGCGCTGAGTGCTAGTCCAAGAGCGCAAAGCTCTATTTGATCAGCTTTATGATCTGAGGAATAAATTCTCGTTTATAAGAGACTTTGTCTCAAGGTTCTAAGAACAAAATTCTTATTTTATAGGAGATGTTTCAATCTCTTATTTTGGTGAAAGGCTTTGCCTTTATGGATCTGTGATCCTAAGAGAATTGAATTATTTCCCCCCTTCTTTGTAATGAGATGTTCATGATCTCTTTTCGTAAAAGACCTTAGTCTTATAGATCTATGATCTGTGAGAAGAATTATGTTCTTCTTCTTATTTTATGATGAGATACTTTGATCTCTATTGTGAAATACCTTGGTCTTATAGATCTATGATCTTAAAGAAAGAAGTGAATTCTTCTTTTATATGAGACGATTTCGTCTTTCTGTTCTTTTTACCTTGAAGAAAATTTTCTTCTTTTACCGAGAGCTTGCTCTTCTTTCTGAGATTTCTCAAAGTTTATAGGGGGGTTCCTCTATTTGTTTCTCTATCTCTGAGACATGAAGTCTTGGGGCCTTTATATAGGACGAGCTGATTTGTTCAATCGGTTAAGGAGATCTTTTCTTCGATTGATTTGGGGATTTCCCCACTGTTGGATCTTTGATCCAAGGGCTTCTGATTTACAGAAGGCAATTTTCTTGTTTTTAACAAGATTGAGAAATCTTTCCACAACAGAATTTATTCTGTAATTTTAGTGATTTTTAATCACCTTTGGATCATTGATCCAACGGTGCTCTGATTTACAGAGCACAATCTTTTTGTTTGGAAAGATTTTGAGGAATTTCTCCTTAACAGAATTTTATTCTGGTTAATTGATGATTTTTAATCATGTTCGTTGGATGTTTGATCCAACGGTGGAGAACATTTAGTTCTAGCGCTAGCGCACTCGTGCTTTGCACGTGGTGCGCTGCTTAAAGTGCAACGCACTTAGCGCCAGCGCACACGTGCTTTGCACGTGGTGTAAGTGCACGGCAGTGCCCCGGTCGTCTGAACGAGGCCAAAATGCGAAAACGATACTTTTCTTTTACTTTTAAACTGGTGCTACCGCGTACTAAAAACCCGGATCGGGCCATTAACCTACTCCTAGCTAACTAGAGAAAGGGGTAGAGAGCTATACCGAGCGATCCGTATCCTTTGGTCTTCGGCCACCATCTCGATCTCCTCGCGGAATCTCCGGTCTTCATCTCCTCGTCGGAAAGGACACCACATCGCCGGGTTCTTTTACGGGCTCCCACCTCTGGACTGAGGCAACTCGGGCACGAAGTTGGCGAGTCGACGTGTCCAAGAATACTGTAGGCTAGTGTAGAATAGTTTGTCTCTATTGGGGTTGAAGTTGCCGTGGTTTTGGTGGAAGAATGAGATGAACCTTTTGAGATGGAGCTATAGGATTTTTACAAACAAAATGAGACCAAAAAACTCATCACCTAAAATTAGGACAGCCCCTTCTTACTTGTGGCCGGCCATGCTTGGTGAAGGGAGAGAGAGAGAGCAAAGCCAAGGGGTGGGGGAAAGCAATAATGCAAGGAAGTGATGATGAGGAGTCATGATCACCCCAAAAGTCTCAACCAACTCCCATCATATAAAGAAAGCAATGATGAGAAAAAGAAGTCAATGTATGGTGGAACCATCATGAAGCAACAATTTGCAAAAACCACCCTCCACTTTGCTAATTTGCACATTTGCAAATAAGCCCATCCACACCAATTTTTAGCCAAAGAAAGAACAAAGGAAAAATGGTCGAAACGGAAAGCAAACTGGCAACTTCAGAAAACTGATCCCATAAATTACAGGAAAACCCCGCGACTGTATATACATACCCGCATTTGTATTCCGACCGAATACAAATGCAATGAGACAAACTCTACACAGTACAATACTAGGATCCGGCTTAAACCAAAGCCCGCTAGTATGATCCGTCCGATCAAGATCCGTGCAACACCGCACGCATATGACCGAACCCTGCCATATATCCATACGGCCTCTACAGCGTTTCGCCCGAAACTTGAGAAACTGTCTGTGGGGGACTCTAAAGACTCGTCAATACTTTGGCTGTGGATTTAACCACTAGCACGTCAGAGCTATTAGCCATACGTAACGGGCTACCAGGTATTGACCAAAAGGGACATCGATGAGCGAACTCATCCTGACACCCTACTGAGCCTGTCAGTGACAATATCCGTACAGTCCGGTCCGTTCGTCTATGAGCATCACATGGCGGGCTTAGGGGGTTGGTAAAAGTCAAACCTCCAAAAGCGGTACAAGTCGTGTCAGAGTGTAGCCCAGAACACCCTGAGATATTACTGGAATACCTACCAGTAAATTTCCTGCCTTGGCCAAGGACTTCGTGTAATGGCTCTCCTAGACACAGCGTGACCTCACCCCCAATACCGGGAGAGACGAACCCCTGCAGATCTGCTCACTGCCTCCATGTGGCTCGGGACTGTACCCAACTAAAAGCTGTTTGCACGACTCCTTTGAGCCGTGGTAGGGTAGTAATCAAAGTACAGTGGGAACTCACACGAGACAAATGACGATCTCAGGTCGATAAACTAACCTGTACACATGTCACCAGGGAACTGCTATCTGACATCAGGTATAAGACCAACTAGCATATTCCCGGCGAGTCCTGTCCGGTGTACTCATAACCCAATGAGCACCTGTATACATCTTAGGTGAACCAACCGACACCAGTGGCTTGTGAGACCAGCCACCGCCCCTTGTCGGGGTCTCGACTGTATACATTAGTCTACTCTAGAGTATCGATGCCCTGTCTCGAAAACTCCCACGATTAGGGACCTTTTAAGGATGTGCTTATAGACCCCAGCTCCCACGTATATGATCGCCATCGGACTGCTGGCCGTCAAGCAAGAATCCTAAGGTCTCTATCAACGCGCAATAGTAACCTGTAAGGTCACCTAAAGTAGTGCACGATGATAAAGATAAACCAGATAGCATACTATCATCTTGAGTAAGACTGTTCTAACGGTATAGGTCCTCTCTCAATCATTGCAATCACGTGCTTGTGATCCAATAATTGACTCTGAGGGCACTATCTCCAACAATCTCCCATTTGCACTCAAGGCTAATTATTGCGATGTCGTATACTCACAGCCCGTGTGATACCAAACACCCAACTCCTCTACTAATCAGTCTCACAAAAACTGTTTGCGAAACTAATGCGTTCGAGGAATAGCCTCAGTGAGTAGATCCGCTCAAATGTTTCTTTCTATGTCTCTCTTTATCTTAAGTTCGTGGAAAAAGCCATCTCCCGAAATGAGCAATACATGTCTTAGAATGTGTCTGGATATCTGATGGGACCTAGTTCATAAATGAACTCCAAATCCAAACTTCTTAGACTGTATCGTCAACTGAACTTAATCAGTATCCTGCGCCATGCCTCCCTCAGTATCCGCCTGGACCACCTGTCCATAGTACTGCCCCTTTTCAGAGGGAAAACTATAACTCTGACAGTCACTCTGCCGTCCAGGTCACCTTGGAAGCCTGGAATGATAACCGTCTCCTGAATGAGGCTGATGTTATCATATCCCTAGAACATCCACTTATGTTCTAAAACTGCTTCCGAATGTTTCTCCAGGATAGGATCAATATCAACATATTGCATCTACTGCAAAAACAATATCTGGTGTGGTACTTGACATCTCATGATTGACTAAATTGCCTAAGCAAGTGATCTGCCAATCATGCACATCCCTCTCCCCTTTAGTCTGTAAGACACCTTTAGAGAGGGTGACTCCATCACCTGCAGGTACACCACCATGCCAGGAGTCGTCCATTCTAAAACACCTTTAGAATACTGTCTAAGTACCCAGATTGGGAAACTACCCAAATCTAGATCTAAAACCATAGATCTAGTAACCAGAATATCTGATATAATATCCAATTCCCATGTGGAGAAACCACTGTGTGACAACCAAAGTATAACCGATCGTAGTATAGGAATTTTACTTCCTACTCTGTGTATGTCATCCAAATACCAGGACATCACACCCTACTACCTTCTTAATAGATCCATCCCCTATTCTGATGAAGTCAAACCTATGACTGTCACATCAGAAAAAGATGATCTATCTCCGCTATATCTGCTTTAGTCTATAAATAGACATAAACCACTTGTCCACTATGCTTCCGCTGCTCCCACTAACTACGACAACTCTCTGGAAGAGTCATATAGACGTACACTTCTAAAGCTAGTTCAGAACGACGCTATATTCATCCTCCTGCCGGGTCTCACAGTCTGGAACAACAGCAATGGCAAGTCTGGGTAAACAAGAACCTCTCTGTCACCGTCCTTAAGGCTACCGGAGTACCCCTCGGGTGCCTGAGGTTACCCACAATATCTGCGGAGTGGCCAATAGAATGTCAAACCAGATTGAATTTTTAGGTTCTTATCAAATCTTCAGTAATCGCTTGCGGTTCTGGAATCACTTCCTGTTCTACCATACTCCCACTACTATTTTCTGAAAAAATCCATTTTTATTAAAACTGTGGCGAGTCAAGAACAATATCACTATTGATCTTCCAGATGGTAGAAAGTCAACCCTCATCATAGCCCGGGTCAACCCACAAACAGCCATTACGGAAACGTGCCTTGAGTTGTCCAGAGTCTGGTTTTAATCATAAGCCGGACAACTCCCCGTACCTTAACATCGTTAAGATATGAACCGTTCTATATCCAATATAGAAACAGAGGCACTGGTTTAATTGAACCAGATTCAAATCATGCAGCTGTCTCCAGTGCATGTCAAGTAAATAGAAAGAGGCCGATCGGCGTTACTCAACTTAGGAATGCTTCCAATTATGAGTAACCTGAAAGAGAAGCAAGTTCTCTTAATCATTACTATTAACTGAATACCATACACAAGTATCCACATCTTCGATCACCTTGAAGAATCCTGATACTTGCAACACCTGGTTCTCTACTTTATTCTTATACCTATAACTTCTCAAAACTCAGACCTTGTGTTTCCACGAAACACTTGTCTAAAAACTAGAGAAGTCATAAGTAAACCGAATATAGTACGAGGACCAACCCCTCTATCCTAATGGACACTGGACAATATACAATCCTCTGTATAAGTCCTCTGAGTCTAATAACTCAATCCCTGTGTGTCGTAGGTTGAAAACTGTACTTATAGTTAAGAAGAATTACACCGCTGTTTAATGCTCCTTACCTAGTCATCAACTGATATAGGTAAATGTCATCGACATAATATCAAAAAGTTATATCTCACTCTATAAAAATAGACGTACAGATATATCAATTTGAAATTGGTGCATAACAGCGGATATTCAAAACCAAAATATTTGCCGTCTGGCAAACAACCCGGGTGGTTTCCTCAAATATCACAAATTACAACGAATTCCGATATAATGAAGAAAATCACCCAATTCCCAATAACTTACTCCCACTCATCATCTGTAAAACCATACAGATGTGAGAATCAAACCTGGTAAATACATACCCTGGAGCAAGGACTAATTGGGAAATCAGTTTTCTTTTAACAGTACACAGTGAAACTGAAACATTGAAATGTTTCGTTGGGGTATCCGGGTATTCCTAGTTATGCCTCTTCCATTATCCAGATTCACAACTGTAACCGTATATTTCTTTGCCATCTCTCCAAATCCCTTCATATGTCTTTAGTCATTACCTTCTGTACACCCTCTTAGGCTAAATGGTTTTCTTCCTTCCCTACCGTTCGGCACTAGCCTATGGTTTGGAAGAAGACTATCCAATAAGCGTAATGGGTGTACTGTCCTAATCCTAGGAGCACTCGCAACGCGAGAGAAGGTGAAGATAAAAGACACCTGAATAAACCTTATTCCTATTTCTCCTGAATCAGAA